>OX463225.1:82200036-84600036 GCA_949820135.1 Sylvilagus floridanus | reverse complement strand
TAAGGCATATTTATTTACAAGCTTTAACCTTTGCTTCTATGCAAAAACAAAGACACAACAAAATTCAAGAAAAGTTGAGGTTCACTACATTAAATTTACATGGCCAATTTGTTCTATTCATATTAAATCTACATAATTCTCCTTTCAACCTCAAAAGCTAGCCTGTGACCTGGAAGAGCAGCTGTTAGTAGCTTTTTTTTCAATATACCATTACCATCATCAGTATTTTAAATGAATCCCTAATTTCATACTTTTAAAAATTATTAGGATGATTCTTCGTCCTTAAACAGCATTGGAATGAAACTTAAACTGAACATGAACTATTTACAAGCATTATATCAATGAAATAAGTTTAAAGGCAGACTACTAAAATTCCTACCTAGACCTTCAATGTCTGTAGTAAAATGGCTGCCAATACAAAAAGACTGATTTCTGCTTATTAGTGCTAAATAAATTATATGTTTAGAATAACAATAAAAGATATACTGGGGGGGGGGGTGACTAGTGTTGTGGCATAGCATGTAAAGCCACCACCTGTAACACTGGCATCCCATAGGGTACCAGCTCAAGTCCCAACTGTTCCATTTCTAATCTAGCTCGCCACTAAATGTGCTTAGGAAAAGCGGCAGAAGATGCAAGTCTGGGGGCCCCTGCCACCTATATGAGAAGGAAGACCTTTCTATCCATCTCTCTCTCACTGTCTATAACTCTGCCTGTCAAATAAATACTTTTTAAAAATTAAAAAAAAAAAAAAAAGAAGCTGGATGAGAAGCAGAGTGGCCAGGACTCAAACCAGCACTTCAATATGGGATGCTAGCTCCACAAGAGGCAGCTTAACCCACTATACCACAATGCCAGCCACTTGACATTTTCCCTTTAAAAATAAAATAAGAACAGCCACCTTTTAAAAAAAAAAAAATTTATTTGAAAGTCAGAGTTAGACAGAGAGAGGAGAGGAGAGGCAGAGAGAGAGAGAGGTCTTCCATCCACTGGTTCACTCCCCAACTGGCTGCAATGGCCAGAGCTGCGCCGGTCCAAAGCCAGGAGCCAGGAGCTTCTTCCAGGTCTCCCAAACAGGTACAGGGGCCCAAGGACTTGGGCCATCTTCTACTGCTTTCCCAGGCCATAGCAGAGAGCTGGATTGAAAGTGGAGCAGCCGGGACTCGAACCAGTGCCCATATGAGACGCCAGAACTTCAGGCCAGGGCATTAACCCACTGTGCCACAGCACCAGAGCCAGGACAGCATCTTTCACAGTATTTTAAGTTGTCGCTTCAAGGAGTCCCATTCCATATCAAAATGCCTGACTCTGAGTCCTGGCTCTACTTCCCATTCTAGCTTCCTGCTAATGTACACCCTTGGAGGCAGCAGTGATGGTTCAAGCAGTTGAGTCCCTGCCACTCATCTTCAGAGACCCAGACAGAGTTCCTGGCTCAGCATTAGTTATTGTGGCCATTGAGGGGGTATGCATAAATAAATGAATAAAATATTTTTAAATAAAGTTATTGTTTCTCTTCACTATCATTTTATAAATCAATTTAACACAGACCATCTCCTCCCCCAAGAAAGATATAATCTCAGAAAAACAGCTCTTTCCTTATGTTGGTATCACTAGTGGCTTATTTAAAAAAAAAAAAAAAAAAGTTTACCCATAAATCTCCAACACTGTTTTAGTTTTCTAATTACCTCTTCTTTTTTTGGTCTGACTGTAAGATTTCCAGAGATTTGTCTTCTAACTTGGATATTCTTTCTTCTGCTACATTGAATATGTTGCTCCCACTATTTTTTTATTTGATCTACTGAATTCTTCATTTTCAACATTTCATTTTATCTTTAAAATCTCAATTTCATGGGAGAAATTTTCATTCATGTCATGTACAGATTTCTTTAGTTCATGAATTTGCTTATGGTTATTTCTAGGTAACCCTACAACCAATTTTTTTGAATTCCATTTCTGGCATTTCTCCAATCTTTTCATTTTCACATTCTAGTACTGAAGTGTTGTATACTTTTGGGGTTGTCATGTTGTCTTCTCTATTCTTATTTCTTGAATTACTACACTTATTTTTAGGCATCTGTAAAGATTCTTACTGGGCCCCCCCCCCCCCTCCTTGATGGCTTTTATCTTTGGACTATGCCTCTGTGCCTTAGTGGAGTGTCCATTCTTTCAGTGGATACCCAGAGGCATCTGCTGGTTGTGGCCTTGAAACTCAGTTTAGTGCTCCAGGGTGAAGGGAGTGTTCAAGGTGACATCCAAGTTGAGCGTGGTAAACATTTTTTTTTAATCAGAGGGGAGGTTTGATCACCTCTGTTGGTATATTCTCAAGCTTACCTCCTCTCCTCCAAGGAGACCAATGCCAGAGCACTAGCCCCAGTGGGTACAAAACTCAACCATGCTGACAAAAGAATCACACAAAGGATCCATGCAGTCATTGGTGTGAGCAGATTTCACAGCAATGACTCTCACCAGTGAATCAGAGAGCCCAGAGCATGTAAAACTGCCCACAGCAAATGGCCAAAAACCCAGCCACACTCTGTGCCCTCTATGTGGCCACAGTGTTTTCAAAGTACCAGATCACAAGGTTCCCACAGTCACGTGTACCCAGCGCCCTGTTCATTTTCCCAGCCAGATTCAAGTGACTCCTCTCAGCTGGTTGCTGGGTTCAGACATGAGCTGGTGCAGCTGTTATGGCAGCTGCCTGCTTTCAGATTACAGGACGCTGGTGCTGGGTGGTCCAGGAGAGAGAAACTCGCTCCCTTTTTTTTCCTCTAGGTTGGCAGGTACATCAACTTCCACATGGTTCCAAGCCAGACTCACACCAGGCTCTGCCTGGAACTTTATCACCAGTGTCTTGGGCTGCTACAGTCTGGTCTCACTTCCCTCTCCAAAGCTGGTGCTGAGGCTCTCAGCTGCTGGGGTCCTTTGTCGTGCAGGTCCACACCCTCCACATAGATCCACAGTGTCCTTCTAATTTGAGTGAAGTTTCCTTTGCCATTTTCTCCAACTCATCCCTGAGATTGCACTCTCTCCAAGTTTTTAACTATCTTCCCCTAGAGAGCAGTAAGCTCCCTTAGAAAACAAAACAAGAAAGTATTGGAGATTTATGGTATACTATCAAATGACCCAACATATGGGTCTTAGGAGTTTCTGAAGGTGTGGAAAGAAAGAATGATGGATTAGAAAGACTTTTTAGTGAAAGAATTACAGAAGAGTTCCCTAATTTGGAGAAAGGGACATCCAAGTATAAGAAGCACACAAAACTAACACGCATGACCAGAAAAGATCTTCACCACATCACGTTGTACTCAAACTCTCCACAGTAAAACATAAGATTCTAAAAAGTGCACAGAGAAACATCAGATTACTTTCAGAGAATCTCCAATTAAGACTCACAGCTGACTTCTCATCAGAAAGCCTACAGGCTAGGAGAGAATGGCAAGATATATTCCAAGTTTTAAGAGGAAAAAAAACAGTCAACCCAGAATACTGTTCCCTAAAAGCTCTCATTTATGAATGAAGGTGATAAAGACCTTCCATAGCAAACAGAAATTGAAAGAATTTGTTACCACCCATCCAGGCTTATAAAAGATGCTTAAGGATGTGCTACACACAGAAACACATAAACATGGTCATCACTATGAAAGAAGGTGACAGCGGAAAAATCTCCCAGTAAAAGTACAAAGAAAATCCAAAGTAAACAAAAGGAGTATTTATGGAAAAATGGCAGGGCCAAGTCATTGCTTATCAATAGTCACCTTGAATGTAAATAGCCTCAACTCTCCAGTAAAAAAGATACAGACTGGCTAAATGGATTAAAAAACAAAACCCATCTATTTGTTGCCTACAAGAAACACATCTCACCAACAAAGATACACACAGACCAAAAGGGAAAGGATGGAGAAAGATATTCCATGCTAACAGAAACCAAAAAAGAGCTGATGTAGCCTTTCTAATATCAAACAAAAAGAGACAAAGAAGGGCACTATGTAATGATTAAGGGATCAATTCAACAGAAAGATGTAACCATTATAAACATATATGCACCTAATTACAAGGCTCCCATGTTACTGGATTTATAGGGAGACACAGACTCTAATACTATAGTAATGGGGGACTTCAATACCTCCCTTCCAGCAATGGACAGATCAACCAGGCAGAAAATCAATAAGGAAACAACAGAGTTAATCAACACTACAGACCAAATGGACCTAACAGATATCTACAGAACTTTTCATCCTACAGCCACAGAATATGCTTTCTTCTCATGAGTGCATGGAACTTTCTCTAGGATATAACACACACTAGGCCTTAAAGCAAGTCTCAGAAAATTTAAAAAAAAAAAATCATAATCATACTATGCAGCTTCTCTGACCACAATGGAATGAAGCTGGAAATCAGCAACTCAAGAATCTCTAGAACATATACAAACACATGGAGACTGGACAAAATGCCCCTGAATGAACAGTGAGTCATTGAAGAAATCAAAAGAAAAATCAAAATATTTCTGGAAACAAATGGAGATGATCTGTATCCCCATGTTTATTTCAGCTCAATTCACAACAGCTAACATATGAGATTAACCCAAATGTCTGTCAACTGAAGACTGGATAAAGAAATTATGGGATTTGTACACCATGGAATACTACAGTGGGAAGCAAGGGAGGAAGGGAGGGAGGGAGGGATGGAGGAAGGGAGGAAGGGAGGGAGGGAGGGAGGAAGGAAGGGAGGGAGGGAGACTGTCGTTTGCAACAAAATGGATGAAACTGGAAAACATCATTTAGTGAAACAAGACAGACCCAAAGGGACAAATACCATATGTTCTCCCTGATCCATGATAACTAAGAGAGCACCTAAAAGGTAATCTATAAAAGTAAAATTCACACTTTGAGATGCAATGAATTTGAACAGCCCTTGTCTCAAATGTTAAGGAACAGTTTTTTTATATATATACTATTTGTTGAACTCTTAATATAGTTAATCATATGGGTATAAAGTTAATTGAAAATAGATCTTAGTAAAAAATAAGAATGGGATAGAAGGAGGAGGAGGAGAAAGAAGGGTTGGAGTGTGGGTGGGAGGGCAGGTGCGGTGCAAAGAATCACTATGTTCCTAAAGTTGAAATGCATGAAGTTCGTATTCCTTCAGTAAAAGGTTTCCAAGGGAAAAAACTCACCATTAAGTACTTATTTTTCTCACTTTATACAATATTGGTGAAACATCTGTTTTGGGACCACCATTTGAGAATTGAGTATTGTCAAAAACAAAGATTACCATCTATCCTCAGATAAGCAGCAGCTAGGGAACTTTTAAAAATAATGGCTCTTGATCCTACTAAACCAATCTCTTGAGTTTAAGTGCCCAGGAATACTGATGTACAGTGAGTTTAGGAATATTGGTCCACATGTATAAATAAGCTTAGGTACAATTTAAGTAGTTCTTGGTAATAATGTCCAATCTGGACTGTCTGGGTGACGAAGTCCCAGGAAAGAATCCCTTTGTGAAATTAAGCAGAGTTGGGGCTGGTGCTGTGGCACAGCAGGTTAACACCCTGGCCGGAAGCACCAGCATCCCATATGGACGCCGGTTAAAGACCCGGCTGCTCCACTTCTGATCCCACACTCTGCTATGGCCTGGGAAAGCAGTAGAGGATGGCCCAAGTCCTTGGACCCCTGCACCCATGTGGGAGACCCGGAAGCTCCTGGCTCCTGGCTTTGGATTGGCACAGCTCCAGCTGTTGCGGAGTGAACCACTGGATGGAAGACCTCCCTTCTCTCTATCTCTGCCTCTCCTCTCTCTGTGTAACTCTTTCAAATAAATAAATCAATCTTTAAAAAAAAATTAAGCAGAGTGGCACCCGGGGTTCAGATATCTCTTTATATGCTAGGACTGAAACCAAGGAGTAAGAACAGTAGTATGCCAGGATCACAGGCTAGGCAGGAACTAGACAACAGTACTAGGGCCACAGTTTTCCAGGGGGATTAGAAGAGTAGATTATGGAGCAAAGACTAAAAGCCTTAGATCCATATTGACCTCTCACCTACATACAGCAAGCAGGCCCCTATTTCAATGCCGCATCCTGTTCTGACCAGCCCTGCCCTGCCTTGACCAGCTCCACCCTGCCTAGAATGCTGGACAAACCACTATCTGAAGAGTCCAGCCATTAGCCTGAGCTCTCCCCACTCCTCCCAACCACTCTCCCCAAAGCTCAGAAGCTCTGCCCCAGAGTCCAGCCTCAGCCTTAGCCTCAGCCCTAGCCCAAACCCCTCTCAACTCACACTGTAATCTTGAAGGACCTTTAGAATCAGCCCAAGCTCTCCCTCTATCTTGGCAGCCCAGCTTTAGCTCAGACCACCAAACCCCTTCCTGCCACTTTGTACTATTATAAACCACTAGTCTGTAAGGGAAGGGACTCTCTCTCTGTGAGGTGGTTGCAAGCAACACTCTGCCATGCATTTACCTGGGAGTGAGCCCCTTCCAGGCTTTATTCTTTGGTTTCATACTCCAAATCTCTTCTTTCCTGGTACTAGACAAAGGCAAGATAATCAAGAAGAAACTAAAGCAAAAAGCTAGATTTTTTAACTGCAATGATCAGGAGTTGTAGAAGAGAATGTTACTATTTACGATTTTTAAGTCCCTAATACTTGAATCTGGAACATAATTTACATTAAATTATTACAGATTCGTGTTCCAAATGTTTTCCATCAGCTAGTATGTACATTAGCATGCATTTTTTCTTCATAACTTCACTGTGGGAGATCTGTTAGTACAGGATTCAACAGCAATGTCCATAAAAGAGAACAATCTCCATAATAAAAGTACAGCAGAGGTCTAGAGTTCAGTACTGAAGCTAGACTCTCTGGATTTAAATTTCAACTCTATCTCTTACCACCTCTTGGATCTTCTTGAAACTAGTGTCTATGGCTCATTTTCCTTATCTGGGAAACAGAGGAGAATAATAAAATCTACCTTATAGGGTTTATATGAAAAAGTAAACAAACATGTAAAAAGGATAATACAGAAAATGAGAAAATGTTGAATTTGCTACTTCACATCTAGTTCCAACTATAGTTTCAAAGAACAATATGATCTTTCATTTTTTAAAAAAGATTTAGTTATTTGAAAGGCAGAGAGCGAAACAGAGACATGGAGAGATGAGAAAGATCTTCTTCCAACCACTGGTTCACTCCTCAAATGGTGGCAGCAGGCAGGTCTCAGCCACTGAACATAGGAGCCAGAAACTCCACCTGGGTTTTCCACTTGAGGGAAAGGGATGTAAATACTATGATCATTATCCACTGCCCTCCAAGGCACATTAGCAGGCAGCTGGACTAGAAACAAAGCAGCCATGAATCAAACCAGAATTCTGACATGGGATGCAAGTATTGTGGGTGGCAGCTTAACTTACTACACCACAGCATTGGCCCCTGACAGTTTACAACTGAATATTTAATTTCCATGAATATCATCACACATACAATGATATAACAGGCAAGTTTTATCAAACACTCATTATGTCAAAAATCCTGTGGCAGGCATTTGATACAGTATTTAAGACACCATTTGGGACACTCACATCCCATATCAAAGTGCCTAGGTTTGAATCCCACCTCTACGTCCAAGTTAGCTTCCTACTAACGGGCACCCTACAATGCAACAGGTAATGAATGGCTCATGCTACCTACACAAGAGCCCTGAATTGAGTTCCAAGTTTCTGGCTTCAGCCTGGCCCAGTCTCAGCTGTTTCAGGCATTTGGAGAGCAAACCAGCTGATGGACAATCTCTCTTTCAAATAAATAAAAATATTTTTAAAATCCTAATATCTTTGAAAATAAATTTTTAAGGTAGCATGTGGGGCTGCCATTGTAGAGCAGCAGTTAAAGCCACTGTCTGCAGTGCTAGCATCACATATGGGCAATGATTCAAGTCCTGGCTACTGCACTTCCCAATCCAGCGCCCTGCTAATGTGCCTAGGAAAGCAGTGGAAGATGGCCCAACTTCTTAGGCCCTTGTGCCCAGAAAAAAGGTGCAAGGTGGCATATGCCCCAACTCTTCTGGAAGTCAGTTTAAGCATGCTACCAGATGAAATCAAGCTTGAGAAAAGGAAGCTGTCATGGCTCCTGCACAACTGTATGTATTCCTGCTGAAGATGGCAAAAGTGCACAGCCCTGACCATTCTTTATCAGGAAACCTGTTGACCTCCAACTTTTCAAATGAACTTTGTGTTGTTGTCCATGGTATAAGTTTTTTTTTTTTTTTTTTAATTTGACAGGTAGAGTCACAGACAGTGAGAGAGAGAGAGAGAAAGGTCCCCCTTCCGTTGGATCACTCCCCAAATGGCTGCCATGGCCAGCAGTGCGCCAATGCGAGGCCAAGAACCAGGTGCCTCCTCCCGGTCTCCCATGCGGGTACAGGGGCCCAAGCACTTGGGCCATCTTCTATTGCTTTCCCAGGCCACGGCAGAGAGTTGGACTGGAAAAGAAGCAACTGGGACTAGAACCCAGAGTCCATATGGGATGCCGGTGCTGCAGGTGGAGGATCAACCAAGTGAGCCACGGTGCCAACCCCCCACAGTATAAATTCTTAAGAAGGAATGATTATCCTTTCTTAGGATTATAAATAAAAATCACAGATTAGACCACTTGGCAATTCTAATTTTTTGTGGTTATATAAAGATCAGATTTAAAAAAATTGTAATTCTTTATAAATTGTAAAAACAGAATATTTTCTATTGCAGATAAGTATCTTAATTCATATATCAAATTTTTAATTGTATGCAAACCAAGTTATATTTTCCTATTCCCATTTTTGTTCTTGCTCATGCCATAGTATAGAAACTTTACAAAAATTTTAAAATTATAAGACTTTTTAAAAACAAATTACAATTTATAAAACTTAAAGGAACTAAAGAGAAATCTCCTAATGGTATGTACATCAGTTAAAACTGAATGTTTACCAAATCTGTGCCTTTATAATGAAAATAGAAAAGATGCATGAGTCTTATTATTAAACTTCATTGCTCAGCCACTATTCAAGGTTTCCAAATATTTATAGAAAATGCATATTATAAAAAACTATATATGATTTCCAAATTCTTTTGTGCCCAAAATAAACCTCATATTAATTTGTTATAACATATCTGAACAGGATGCATCAGTAGGCACTAAAAAGGATAAGACATCAGTTTGAAAAGAGCCCCTATCAAGAATAACATGAATTAAGCTAAAACTGAAACATAAACATCGCATTTATGGTGAAAAATGGGTAGAATGGTAAAATCACTTATGTATTATAAAAAGTTTACGGGTACAACACCCCAAGAAATCAGCAATTTATAGACAGATAATTCATTTTAAGATGGGACAAGACAATTTTGAAGATGAAGCCCACAGTAGCAGACCACCCATACTAATTTCTAAGGAAAAAAATTCACATTCTCCATACCCTAACTGAAGAGGATCAATGATTAACAACAGAAACAATAGGCAGGGCCGGTGCTATGGCTCACTTGGTTAATCCTCTGCCTGTGGCACCAGCATCCCATATGGGCACTGGTTCTAGTCCCAGTTGCTCCTTTTCCAGTCCAGCTCTCTGCTGTTGCCTGGGAAGGCAGTGGAGGATGGCCCAAGTGCTTGGGCCCCTGTACCCGTATGGGAGACCAGGAGGAAGCACCTGGCTCCTGGCTTCGGATCGGCGTAGCTCCGGCCATACAGGCCATCTGGGGGGTGAACCAACGGAAGGAAGACCTTTCTCTCTCTCTCTCTCTCTCTCTCTCTCTCTAACTCTGTCAAATTAAAAGAAAAAAAGAAATAATAGGCAACAGTGCACACATCTCCTTTAGCTCAACTTATACAATTCCAACTTTATGTTAAGCAAAATTTCTGCACGACAGTTTTGGCACACAAATCAACTGCACAGGAGCAGAGCTTTCAATGGAAATTTTAATAAGTGGGATTAAGATCCTGAAACATTTCTTCAAAATACTGTAAAAGGACATGAGACATAGCTTTATCAGCACAATCCTAAAGACAAGACACAATCAAAGAAATAGCTACCAAAAGTTCAAAATGGTCCAGTCAAAGCAAAAGCAGACTAGTCAACAGCAAAGGTGATGGGAAGAGTGTTTTTACAGGATGCTCAAGACATTTTGTTTGTTGACTTTCTGGAGGGTCAAAGAACAGTATAACCTGCTTATTATGAGACTGTTTTGAGAAAATTAGTCAAAACTTTAGAAAAAAATAAATAAAAACACTCTGGGGCCAACGCTGTGGTGTAGTGAGTTAAGCCACTAGATGCAGCACTGGCATCCTGTATGGGTGCTGGTTCAAGTTCCAGCTGCTCCACTTCCCATCCAGCTCCACTGGTGTCCCCAGGGAAGGCAGCCGCAGAAACTGGCCCAGGTGCTTGGGCCCCTGCATCCACAGGGGAGACCTCGAAGAAGCCAGGCTTTGGCCTGGCTTATCCCCAGCCATCACAGCCATTTGGGGAGTGAACCAGCAGATGGAAGATCCTCTCTGTCTCTCCTTCTCTAACTCTGCCTTTCAACTATAAAACATAATAAAATAAAACAATAAAATAAATCTTACCCAGAAAATTCCTCACCACCACAACATTACTGCTCATTCCTTTCATCAAACCAGTCCAATTTGTGGGCACAGGGCAGTGGTTAAGTGCAAGCATCCTACATTAGAACGACTGGGTTTGAGTCCTGACTCTGCCTCCAGCACCAGTAAGGTTATACCCTGGCAGGCAGCAGGTGACAGGGTTTATGGCTTTCTCTGTGGCCTAGCCTTGGCTGTTATGGGAATTAGAGGAGTGAACTGGTAGACAGAAGATCCTTCTCTGTCTCTTTCAAATAAAAAACTGAACAATTTTTTTAAAAAACCAAAATAAGGGCAACTTTGTGAGTTTCCACAGGAAGTGCTCAGGTATCCACATTTTAGTTCTTACTTGGCTCCTTATGACTTCTTTTTAATAACCTTAAAAATATTCAAAGGGCATTCATTTAAAAAAAAAAAAAAGACTGCACTGGGGTCCCACACCATGGTGTAGTGGGTAAAGCTGCTGCCTGCAGTGCTAGTATCCCATATAAGATAGATAGGTTCAAGCCTCAGCTGCTCTGTTTCTGATCCAGATCCCTGCTAATGGCCTGGGAAAGTAGAGGAACATGACCCAAGTGCTTAGACCCCTGCACTGACCCATGTGGGAGACCCTGAAGAAGCTCCTGATTCCTGCTTTTGGATCAGCCCAGCTCAAGCCATTACGGCCATTTGGGGAGTGAACCAGCAGATAAAAGACCTCTTTCTAACTCTGTCCTTCAAATAAAAATAAATTAAAAAAGAACACCGGGGGGCAGGGGGAGGGATGAATGACACTGTGGCATAACGGGCTAAGCCTCCACTGTGGCACCACCAGCATCCCATCTGGGCACTGGTTCATGTTCCAGCTACTCCTCTTTCAATCCAGTTATCTGCTTATGGCCTGGGAATGCAGTAGACGCTGGCCCAAGCTTGGGCATCTGCACTAATTTGGGAGACCCAGAAGAAGCTCCTGGCTTCAGATGGGCTCAATTCTGGCTATTTCAGCCATTTGGGGAATGAACCTGCAGATGGAAGACCTTTCTTTCCCCTCAAAACCCCCATAACTCTACCTCTCAAGTAAAAATCTTAATAAAAAAAAAAAAAAGACTGCACTGACATGGTTAAATTTCTAGGATGTTCAATGGTTCATATCATCATTTACAAAAGTATTTTTAAGTTGAAGGAGCTTATATTGAGAATTAGTTTGTTTTTTTTGTCTTGTAGCTTGATAGCTTTATTTTATTAATTTTACTGAAATAACAAAAGCAGTCCAAGCATCTTTCATTATGTAGTTGATGTCCTGCATTAAACAATCTACAAATTCTGGTCTAAAAGTTATTAGCAAGTTTTCACGATTTTTTTGTTATTTTTTTTTTATTTAATAAAAGTGAATTTACAAAATGCAACTTTTGTATTGTTGTGGCTTCCCCCCCCCAACCTCCCTCCCTCCCATGGCCCTCCCCTCTCCCACTCCCTCTCTCATCCTGCCCTTTCATTTTCAATTACCTTCATATACTGAGGATCAACTTAGTATATACTAAGCAAGGATTTCAACAGGCTGCACTTACACAACCGCACAAGGTAGAGGGTACTGTTCAACTAGTAGTGTTTTTAAGTTTCATAGTAAAACACATTAAGGACAGAGATCCTACGTGGGAAGCATGTACCCAGTGACTCCCGTTGTTGATTTAACAATTGGCACTCTTTTTTTATGACGTCAGCAATCACCCGAGACTCTTGCTATGAGCTGTCTAGGCTATGGAAGCCCCTTGAGTTCACCGACTCTCAACTTGTTTAGTCTTGGCCTGTACCTTCTGCTGGGGTCTTGTTCACCAGGATCTTTCATTTAGATTGTTTTTTGCCACCGTGTCATGGCTTTCCATGCCTGAGAGACTCTCATGGACCTTTTAGCCAGAAGCGAATGTCCCAAGGGTTGAGAGAATTAGTTTATTTTTATTTTTTAATTCTATTTTCCCACAAACCTCTGACGTCCACTTGTATCAGAGGAATATCCATCCAGTTCACTTGAAATCACTTAAAGTTTACAAATATTAAGCTTAAACCCAACTTCTCACAAACACTTAAAGAGACAATTGGTATACAGGTAACTGTATGCCAGACTTGGAGTTACACTCCCCTTTACTAAAACACAATCAATCCACACCGCCTTTACTAAAGAAACAATCAGTCTACATTAGGAGAATTTCGATACCGCCACATGAAGGAATATTTGGCAGTGTGCTAATTTGGATGGAACAACAGCATAAGAACAGGAGATTGTTACTGTTTTCTAGTGAGTAGAGAGGTTAGGGATGCTGCTAAACATATTACGATGCAAAGGACACCTCTTCTTCCCTTTCAACAAAGAATTATCCAACCCAAATGTCAGTACTGCCAAGATTGAGAAACACTGGTCTATACTTCTTCTAGAAGATACCAGAAGCTCAAAAATACTTGAAAACTACTTAGAAAAGGAATGACCTGAGTAGGAAGGAAAGGTGGGAAGAGTGTGGGAAAGGTTTAAAGGACATATATATAAAATCAAGACAAGGCCAAAAGGGTTTTAAGTTAGATTTCAAGGATGAAAAGTAAGATAATGAGATTCTGGGTAAGATACCAAAAAGATGACAGAAGTCAAAATTTGGAACTGGTAACGAAACTGAATGTTGAGAATTGCCAGGCAGTCACTTGACCTCCATGGTGAATATTTTTGACACAATGAGAAAGAATCTGCGGAATTAATAGTTTCAAAGTTATAATATATCCAGAGATATCACTTAATGTTTATGCCTCAGAATAAAAGTTCTGTGGTGAAAGAATTATTTGGACGTCAGAGTGACTATTTATCTTTCAACAAGAGCAACAAATTTCTCTTTCTCACAAAACCTCCAGTATCATCTCTTTTTTTCCTCACCCTCAAAAATGACAATTTAGAGTCTATGCAGGTACTTCAAAGTCTGTGGAAAATGGAATTCAAGTTTATCCAGGTACAAAAAAATTGAAATTCAGGCATAGTTTTGGCACAATATGCATTTTCAATATCCTATTTTCACTGGAAAAATCAAAGCAATCTGTAGATAATTCTCTATCTTTCCACCATTAAATTATCAACCTATACTCCTTTCAGTTATAATGGTCCCTGCTCCTAAAATCAATCCCTCACAGCTGGCACTGTGGCATAATGGGTAAAGCTGCCATCTGAGACACCAACATCCCATATCAGCACTGGTTAGTGTCCTGGTTGCTTCACTTCCAATCTAGTTCCCTGTTGATGGCCTGGGAAAAGCAGTGGAAGATGGCCCAAGTGCTTGGACCCCTGCCATCCATATGGGAGACATGGAAGCAACTCCTGGTTCCTGGCTCCAGATTCGCCCAGCCCCAGCCATTGCAGCCATCCAGGGAGTAAGCCAGCAGATGGAAGATATCTCTGTCTCTGCCTAACTCTGCCTTTCAAATAAATAAATAAATCTTCAAAAAATCAAAAAGATTAATTCCTCCATGTGTATACTAGATCTCATGCTTTTTTAAAAAAAAAAAATTTATTTATTTATTTATTTGAAAGTCAGAGTTACTCAGAGAGAGAAGGAGAGGCAGAGAGAGAGGTCTTCCATTCGCTGGTTCACTTCCCAATTGGTCACAATGGCCAGAGCTGCACCGATTCGAAGCCAGGTGCCAGAAGCTTCTTCCAGGTCTCCCACACAGGTGCAGGGGCCCAAGGACTTGGGCCATCGTCTACTGCTTTTCCAAGCCATACCAGAGAGCTGGATAGAAAGTGGAGCAGTCAGGTCTCAAACAGTGTCCATATGGGATGCCAGCACTGTAGGCAATGGCTTAACCCACTACACCACAGCGCCAGTGCCTCATTCGCATTCTTAAAGTGTAATCATTGTCTCTAAAAGTGCACCCTTCCCTGCATTATCATTTGCCTTTCCCCCAGATCTCATAATAGTTTCCATGTTAAAACCAATAAACTCCCTTATCCTATCTCCCAATCTAGGCCAACTTCTCTGCTTCCCTTATTAGTAAAGTCCTTCCAGAGTTGTGTTTCTGTTTGTTCCATATATTTTTGTTTGTTTC
The DNA here is from genome assembly GCA_949820135.1 of Sylvilagus floridanus. NCBI lineage: Eukaryota > Metazoa > Chordata > Mammalia > Lagomorpha > Leporidae > Sylvilagus > Sylvilagus floridanus. Next base: position 84,585,382 of record OX463225.1, on the reverse strand, counting down.
AAAAACAGAGTGATTGGGAGGTGCACACTTCCATCTGCTGGTTCACTTCCCAAATGGCCACAACAGCCAGGGCTGGAGCAGGCTGAAGCCCTGGAGCATTATGAAAAAACTATCTGTGGATTTCAAAATTTTTGGACCAAGGCACCTAATTTCATTTTCCATGAACTTTTTGACATGCCCATGTACATAAAAAAAAAAATGCGTTTACACCAATGTCTCCAATTCCAATCTAGTAATGACATTACTAGATAACACCCTTTCAACCCTTTCAATATTTCTAATTCCTTTTTCCAGGAGAGAAAAGCCCTGGCTCCCTTTGCCCTTAATATAGTTACCCATTTGAACAATGGCTGGTATATAACCAATCTCCCATTGCTACTGTTCTTACTTTCCACCCAGAAACCCTCACTGTCCTCAGGCTCCACACTTATTAAAGACGACCACTGCTGCCCCCTACTTTGACACTTACCATTAGACTGATGCCATTTTCCTCAACCACACTGCCCTCTCTCTCCACCTGGGTTCTACTGCCCTGAGGCTGACTGCACTCCTGTATGGATGCCCTCATCATTCCACTTGGGCTCCAATATCCTACATGGGTTATAGTTGCCACTCTCCCTATCCTCCCATATGGTCACCCTCCTTATCCCACTCATCTCTTGACACTCCGCATGGAGCTCAGCATCCTCATGGGAGACTGTCCTCCTTTTGGGCTCTGACCTACAATTCCAAGTCAATCTCCAGCTCCCTTCAAGACTCAGGTTCTGATACCAATTTCAGACCATCACAGTTTCTAAATCTTTGAGACATTAACCTGGTTCAGCCTTATGCCATTTGCTCATGAGGTCAGGGAAGGGCACACATTGGGGCATGGCAGGTTAAGCGGCTGCTAGACAATCCACATTCCATATCACAATGTCTGGGATCCAGTCTCATGTCTGTTTCAAACTATTTCCCGCTAGCAGCAGATGATGTGTAAGTATCTGGGTTCCTGCCACCCAATGAGAGACCAGGAAGAAGTTCCTGGCTCCAGCCTGGCCCAGCTCCAGTCATTGAGGCCACCTGGGGAGTAAACCAGCGAATGGAAGATCTCTCTACTTCTCTAACTCTGCCTTTCATGTAAGTCAATAAATCTTTTTAAAAAATTTACTGTATATGGGTAAAGGATCATTTTTCCATTCTACTGTTTATAGCCATTTTCTGTATTTCCACTAAACTAGGGTCTTTTTGCTTTTTGTTAAGCTCTTTTTTTTAAATTTGCTCATGCTGTTTTAATATTTAAGATTTTATTTATATATTTATTTATTTTTGACAGGCAGAGTGGACAGTGAGAGAGAGACAGGTCTTCCTTTGCTGTTGGTTCACCCTCCAATGGCCACTGCGGCTGGCGCGCGGCAGCCGGCGCGTGGTGATGATCCGAAGCCAGAAGCCAGGTGCTTCTCCTGATCTCCCATGTGGGTGCAGGGTCCAAGGACCTGGGCCATCCTCCACTGCACCCCCGGGCCACAGTAGAGAGCTGGCCTGGAAGAGGGGCAACCCGGACAGAATCCGGCGCCCTGACCGGGACTAGAACCCAGTGTGCCACACCACAAGGCAGAGGCTTAGCCTCTTGAGCCGCAGCGCCGGCCAAGATTTTATTTATTTATTTGAGAGGCAGAGTTACAAAGAGACAGAGAAAGGTCTTCCACCTGCTGGTTCACTCCCCAAATGGCCACAACAGCCAGAGCTGGGCTGATCCGAAGCCAGGAGCCAGGAGCCTCCTCTGGGTCTCCCATGCGGGAGGCTTATTTATTTATTTTGAAAGTCAGTTATAGAGAGGGAGATACAAAGAGAGATCTCCCATCCACTGGTTCACTCCCCAGATGGCTGCAATGGCCAGCACTGGGCCAGGCCAAAGCCAGGAACTTCATCTAGTTCTTCTACATGGGTGGCAGGGACCCAAACATTTGGATCATCTTTTGCTGCTTTTCCCAGGTACACTGGCAGGAGTTGGATGGTAAGTGGAATGGCCAGGACATGAACTTGTATCCATTTGGGAAGCCAGCATTACAGGTGGTACTTTACCCACAATGCCATAATGTCAGCCCCAGAAGATATCTTTCTTTCTTTCCAACTCTTTCAAGTGAGTAAATCTTTACATATACATATATAATAAAATTTTTCATTTTTTTAAAATATAGGAATCTCAAATCTTTAAAGTTTCTAAAATTAGCGTGTTTTACTTCTTTCATTTCAAACTACATCTCTATGTATTCTGTACATTTTAAAGTTTTTTAGTTTTACTTGTATTATGATTCTAGTAGAGGCTACTTTACATTCTGTTCACTTGAGAAAACTCATAATGGCCTTGGCTTTGATCCTCTATGAAATTACAAAGCTTTAGAATGTACTCTCCTAGGCCCCAGAAGAGACAAAGTGCCACTGTTATCACTATCATTTCTCCAGGCTCCTTGTTATCTATTGCCTACTGAGGAATTTGGAGGTTCAGAGCAAAGCACTAGGAAAAAGCAGCTAGGTGTGAGCACAGATAAAAGATACAGTTATTTAGCAAGGTAGCTTGAAAAAAGAAATCTCAATGTCCATATACTACCTAAGAATAAGGTTGAAAATCTTCAAGAATGGCCTAGAAGGTTCTGCCCATCATCTCTCTTATCATCTCACATCACTCTTCCCTTCTACCTTTAAGTCACAGGCATAACAGCCTCTCAGTAACTTTAAAGAAAAAAAAAAAAAGATTTTAAAAATGCATAGTACAAGATCAACCTCAGAGCTACTAAATCAGAGTCTATGGAGGAGAGGACCAGTTATCTGTTTTGTTAAAAAGAACCAAGAAGCGTAAAGAAATGTCCAGAGAGGCCAGCGCTGTGGCTCAACAGGCTAACCCTCCGCCTTGCAGCGCCGGAACACCGGTTCTAGTCCCGGTTGGGGTGCCGGATTCTGTCCCGGTTGCCCCTCTTCCAGGCCAGCTCTCTGCTGTGGCCCGGGAGTGCAGTGGAGGATGGCCCCAGTGCTTGGGCCCTGCACCCCATGGGAGACCAGGAGAAGCACCTGGCTCCTGCCATCGGATCAGCGTGGTGCGCCGGTCGCAGCGCGCCGGCCGCGGCGGCCATTGGAGGGTGAACCAACGGCAAAGGAAGACCTTTCTCTCTGTCTCTCTCTCTCTCTCACTGTCCACTCTGCCTGTCAAAAAAAAAAAAAAAATGTCCAGAGAAGCTTTCCCTGACTCACCAGACAAAGCACAGCTATTATAAATTTCCACAGCACTCTAGCATTCACCACACCTGCCACACTTGCTAAACTTAGCTTGATACCTATCCTCCCTGCTGGATGGTCAATTCCTTCAGAAAAAGGCCCATGTTTCCCTCTCCAGAATCACTGTCTACCTGTGTTAACACTTCTCTGAATCCCAGTAGACAGCATCAATTGATTCCTTTGCCTTCCAACTTCTGCTTATGTTCAGTCAACGGAAGGCAGAAGGAGAAAGTAAGCTGAAGGTTTTTAATTCCTTGGATTTCCTAGAATCCCTGGGCTACCTGACAGGTAACTATGTGGTCTCCCACGTGGATGCAGGGGCCCAAGGACTTGGGCCATCTTCCACTGCTTTCTCAGGCCATAGCAGAGAGCTGGACTGGAAGTGGAGCAGCCGGGTCTCAAACCGGCGCCCATATGGGATGCTGGCACTTCAGGCCAGGGCGTTAACCTGCTGCACCACAGCACCAGCCCTGAAATGTTGTATTTTCGTCTTCATTTGTTTCCAGAAATTTTTTGATTTCTCTTTTGATTTCTTTTATGACCCACTGCAATCAGAAGCACGCTGTTCAGTCTCCACGTGGTTGCATATGTTCTAGAGATTCCTAAGTTGTTGATTTCCAGCTTCATTCCATTATGGTCTGAGAAGATACATGGTTTTTTTTTTAATTTGCTGATTGCTGTTTTATGGCCTAGCATGTCATCAATTCTAGAGAAAGTTCCATGCACTGGTATTATGTGGCTGTAGGATGGAAAGTTCTATAGATACTGTTAGGTCCATTTGGTCTATAGTGTTTATGTACTGTTTCCTTGCTGATTTTCTGTCTGGTTGATCTGTCCATTGTGAAAGGGGAGTATTGAAGTCCTCTACAACTATTGTATTGGAGTCTATGCTTCCCTTTAAATCCTTTAACATTTCTTTTAAATAGCCAGGTGCCCTGTAATTAGGTGCATATACATTTGTAATAGTTATATCTTCCATGAATTGATCCCAACACATTACATAGTGCCCTTCTTTGTCTATTTTAACAGTTTTTGTGTTAAACTCTATTTTGTCTGATTATTAGGATGGCTACACCAGCTCTTTTTTGGTTTCTATTCGTATAGAATATTTTTTCCATCCTTTCACTTTCAGTCTGCATGCATCTTTGTTAGTAAGATATGTTTCTTGTAGGGTTTTGGTTTTTGATCCATTCAGCCAATCTCTTTCTTTTAACTGGAGAGTGAGGCCAGTTACATAAAAGGTGACTATTGATAAGTAATGACTTGGCCCTACCATTTTTCCATAAATATTCCTACTGCTGACTTTGGATTTCCTTCATGCTTTTTCTGGGAGATTTTCTGCCTTTACCTTCTTTTGTAGTGATGACAATGTTTCTATGTTTCTGTGTGCAGCACATCTTATAGCATCTTTTGCAAGGTTGGATAGGTGATGAGAAATTATTTCAATATGTTTGTTATGGAACATCTTTATTTCACCTTCATTCATTCATGAGAGCTTTGCAGGGTATAGTATTCTGGGCTGACAGTTTTTTCTCTTAAGATGTGGAACATATCTCACCATTCTCTCCTAGCCTGTAGGGTTTCTGATGATAAGTCTGCTGAGTCTAACTGAAGATCCTCTGAAAGTAATCTGGCGTTTCTCTTGTGCAAATTTCAGAATCTTTTCTTTATGTTTTACTGTGGTGAGTTTGATTACAATACATTGTGGTAAAGATCTTTTCTGGTCACATCTATTAGGGTTTCTTTTTTTTCTAAGATTTATTTTATTTATTTGAGAGAGGTAGAAACAGAGAGAAAGGTCTTCCGTCCGCTGGTTCACTCCCCAGATGGCCGCCATAGTCGGAGCTGCACCAATCCGAAGCCAGGAGCCAGGAGCTTCTTCCAGGTCTCCCATCTGGGTGCAGGGGCCCAAGGACTTGGGCCATCTTCTACTGCTTCCCAAGCCATAGCAGAGAGCTGGATCGGAAGAGGAGCAGCCAGAACTAGAACCCGAGCCCATGTGGGATGCCGGCGCTTCAGGCCAGGGCTAACCCGCTGTGCCACAGCGCTGGCCCCACATCTATTAGGGTTTCTCTGTGCTTCCTGTATTTGCCTATCCCTCTCTTTCTCCAAATTAGGGAAGTTTTCTATTATTATTTCACTAAAGGGGCATTCTAAACTTTTCTCTTTCCACGCCTTCAGGAACTCCTAGAACCCATATGTTGGGTCATTTGATAGTATCCTATAGATTTCAAACAGTGTTTTTGAGTTTTCTAATTTCTTCTTTTTTTGGTCTGACTGTATAATGTCCTGTGATCTAAGTTGGATATTCTTTCATCTGCTTCACCGATTCTGTTGTTAAGGCTTTCCACTGCAATTTTTATTTTGTTCTATTCAATTCTTCATTTCCAAGATTTCACTTTGATTTCTCTTTATGTTCTCAATTTCATGGGAGAAATTTTCTTTCATGTCATGTACCGATTTCGTTAATGCATTTGCTTCTGATTATTTCTAAGCAATCCTATGATAATTGTTTTTATTCCATTGCTGGTATTTCTTCAATCTCTTCATTTTCATAATCTGGTACTGAAGTATTGTGTTCTTTTGGGGGCATCATGTTGTCTTCTTTATTCTTGTTTCTTGAATTGACACATTTATTATTTGGCATTACACAAGAGATACTCGTTAGTTTCTTCTTTGTTTTTTGCTGTGGTGGCTTTTTTCCCTGGCCTCTGTGGACAAATGGGGTGTCTGCTTTTTCAGTGAATACCTAGAGGATGTGGTGAGAGTGGCCAGGGAGCTTTGTTCAGTGCTCCAGGGTGAAGGGAGTATCCGAGGTGACACCCATATTGGGTATGGCAAATCTTTAAAAAAAAAAAAATTTATTTATTTGAAAGTCAGAGTTACACACAGAGAGAAGGAGAAGCAGAGTGAGAAAGATCTTCCATTTGCTGGTTCACTCTCCAATTGGCCACAACGGCAGGAGCTACACTGATCCGAAGCCAGGAGCTTCTTCTGGGTCTCCCACCTGGGTGCAAAGACCCAAGAACTTGGGCCATCTTCTACTGCTTTCTCAGGCCATTGCAGAGATCTGGATCAGAAGAGGATCAAACAGGCACCCATATGGGATGCCGCACTGCAGGCAGTGGCTTTACCCACTACGCCACAGTACTGGCCCTTTTTTTTTTTTTAAATCAGAGTGGATGTTTGTTCTGCCCTGTTGGCATAGACTCAGTTTACCTCTTCTCCTCAAAGGAGAACAGTGCCTTGGCACTAGCCCCCTAGGTATAGTATTTGTCCACACTACCACAAGAGCCACATGAAGAATCTGTGCAGTTCTCAGTATAAGCAGATTCCAGAGCAATGTCCCTCACCAGGAAACCAGGGTGCCCTGATCATGTGGAGCTTCCCACAGTTACTGCCCAAAATCTCAGCCACACCCTGAGCCCTCCCACACAGTCTCAATGTTTCACAGTCCTGGCACACAAGCCTCCCACAGTCATGACCACCCAGCCCCCATCAGTTCTCCCAGACAAGCTCAGTTTCTCCTCTCAGTTGGCTGCTGGGCACTGAGGCAGCTGTTACATATGTCTAAAATAAAACCCACTCTTATCTGTATGTTACAGGATGCTGTTGCAAGTTGACTGGGGAGAGAGAAATGTGTGCGCCTCCCCCCTTTCTTCTCTCCTCTAGTTTGCCAGGTACACTATCCCTCACAGGGCTCCAAGCTGGGTTCCCTCCAAGCTCTTCCTTCAGCTTTATCACCAGTGGTTGGGCTGCTGCAGTCTGGTCTCACTTCACTCTCCAAAGCTGGTGCAGAGACTCTTGGCTGCTAGAGTGCTGAGTTGTGTGCGTCCACACCTTCCACCATAGGTCCACAGTGTCCCTCTGATTAGCATGGAGTTTTCTCTGCCATTTTCTCCCTCTTTCCTGAGACTGCACTCTCCTTTTTTTTAAAGGCTCTTCTCCTATACTAGAGCACTAAGCTCCCTCCCTACTCTACCATCTTTTGTTTGTTTGTTTGTTTTGACAGGCAGAGTGGACAGTGAGAGAGAGAGACAGAGAAAGGTCTTTCTTTGCCATTGGTTCACCCTCCAATGGCCACTGCGGCTGGCGCACCACACTGATCCGAAGCTAGGAGCCAGGTGCTTCCCCCTGGTCTACCATGCGGGTGCAGGGCTCCTCCACTGCACTCCCGGGCCATAGCAGAGAGCTGGCCTGGAAGAAGGGCAACTAGGACAGAATCCGGCACCCCAACCGGGACTAGAACCCGGTGTGCCAGCGCCGAAGGCGGAGGATTAGCCTAGTGAGCTACGGCACCGGCCTCCCTCCCTACTCTACCATCTTAATCCCACTATTTTCTGTTGGTTTCCTAGTGGCCATCCTAATGGAAATGAGGCTAACGACAGAGGATTTTTAAGGCACAAAACTATTCTGTATGATTTCAGCACATTAGATACATGACATTAAGCATCTGTCAAAACCTACAGAGCTTCAGAGAACAAAGAACAAACCTTAATGTATGCAGTAATTTTTCTCTCTCTCTTTATATATATAAAGATGTATTTATTTATTTGAAAAGCAGAGTTACAGAGAGACAAAGAAGGATAGACACAGAGAGAAAGAGACAGAAAGGTCTTCCATCCTCTGGCTCACTCCCCCAAAGGCTGCTACAGCCAGAGCTGGGCCAATCCAAAGCCAGGAGCCAGAAGCTTTCTCTGGGTCCCCTACATGGGTACTGGTGGGTCCTCTTCCACTGCCTTCCCAGGTCCATGCATTAATTTTTAAAAATCATTTAGGAGGTCAGAATCCCAGGAAAGAATGCATGTAATCAAAGAAGCGGTTTTACAAATGTATAAAACAGGGGCCAGTGCTATGGCGCAGTGGGTTAAAGTCCTGGCTTGCAGCACTGGCATCCCATACGGGCACCGGTTCATGTCCCCACTGTTGTTCTTCCAATCCATCTCCCTGCTGATGTGTCTGGGGAAGCAGTGGCAGATGGCCCAAGAGCCTGGGTCCCTGCATCCACATCAGGACTCAGAGGAAGCTCTTGGCTTCAGATTGGCCCAGCTTCGGCCTTTGCAGCCATTTGGGGGAGTGAACCGGCAGGTGGAAGACCAACCTCTCTCTCCCCCTCTCTCCTCCTCTCTCCCCCTCTCTCCCCCTCTCCCTCTCTTCCCCCCCTCACTATATGTAACTCTACCTCTCAAACAAAACCTTTTTTTAAAAAGACTCTGCTATGAAATAAACTAAAAAGCTTAAAAAAAATGAGTCTAAAAGCCAAAGGCAAAAGGATTGCACATAATCACTGTACTCTAGTTGATAAAGCTGTTTCCCACAGGGACATGGGATAACAACTCTGATGCTGCTAACAATTTGCTAGTTTGTCATAAAGAAGATGCTGAAAATAGTGCTCACTGTAATAGCACTGCTCCCCATGAGACTCACAGGAGAAATTTCCCTTAATAAAATCTTTCAGAAAATGCTTTATTTGAAAAGCAGAGTGAGAGACAGAGGGAATATTTATTAGAAAGGCAAAGTAAGAGAACGAGCAAGAGATAGAGATCTTCCATCTGCTGGTTCACTCCCCAAATGGCCTCACTGGCTAGGGCTAGGCCAAGCCAAAGCCAGGAACTTAGAACTCCATCCAGAACTCCCATGTGGGTGGAAAGGGCCCAAACAGTTAAGCCTTCTTCTGCTACTTTCCCAGCAAATCAGCAGAGTGGGTCAGAAGCAGGGCAGCCAGGCCTCAAACCAGCACTCTTGATAGAGGAGGCCATTGTCACTGGCGACAGCTTAACCTACTGTGCTCCAATGCCAGCCCCAAGTATTTTTTTTTTTAGCATAAATATCTTTCCTTTGACTATTTACATTCCCCACTTTACATCAGACCCTAGAAAACTTAGTCACATGTCTGATTTACTGTTAACAAGCATAAAATATTTTTTTGTCTCCATTTGGTTTACAAATTTCATTCATGGTATCATTTTAGATTTCTGATCTTCGTTTATTTCCATCTTTTGTTTCTGTCACCTTTAAGTTAAAGAAAAGTGTTAAGTAACTATGAAGTAATTTTGAGTCATTTTAAATGATTCTGGCCAAAAATCTTTTATGAAAGAATTGAATTTGGGGAGAAGAGGAGCTTACAATTTACAATATCAATGTGCCAGGTACTCCACTGGATGTTCTTTTATTTTACTTTCAGGCCAACTCTGTAAGGTTAAGTGGTGACTTAAACATGAAACTAAGAAAGGCTAACTTTTGTCATGCAAAGATAAGCAACTTAAATTTGTATGATCCAAAATCTCCTTTTATAGCAATAGGCAGCCATGTAAGATCTCATCTCCTCTAAAATGTCTGCTCTGGAGGCCGGTGCTGTGCCATAGCAGGTAAAGCCACTGCCTGCAGTACTGGCATCTCACATGGATGTTGGTTAGAGTCCCGGCTGCTCCACTTCTGATCCAGCTTTCTGCTATGGCCTGGGAAAGCAGTGGAAGATGGCCCAAGTCCTTGGGCCCCTGCACCTGCGTGGGAGACCCTGAAGAAGCTCCTGGCTCCAGCTGTCGCAGCCATCTGGGGAGTGAACCGGTGGACAGAAGACCGCTCTGTCTCTGCCTTTCTATGACTCTGCCTTTCAAATAAATAAATAAATAAATCTTTAAAAGAAAAAAAAAGTAACACTAACTAAAGATGATAGTTCCATAAGAAAGACAGTATATCCAGAATGTGCAGTCTGCAGGGAAGAGGTTGACAGGAACTGGTCAAGAAAGGGCATTCTAGGGGCCGGCGCCAGGTGCACTAGGTTAATCTTCCACCTGTGGTGCCGGCATCCCATATGGGCGTCGGGTTCTAGTCCCGGTTTCTCCTCTTCCAGTCCAGCTCTCTGCTGTGGCCCGGGAGGGCAGTGGAGGATGGCCCAGGTGCTTGGGTCCCTGCTCCTCCCTCCCACATGGGAGACTGAGAGGAAGCACCTGGCTCCTGGCTTCAGATCGGCGCAGCTCCGGCCACTGTGGCCATTTGGGGAGTGAACCAACGGAGGGAGGACCTTTCTCTCTGTCTCTCTGTCTCTCTCTCTCACTATCTTAACTCTACCTGTCAAATAAATAAAATCTTTAAAAAGGGGGAGGGCATTCTAGACAGTGATATCGATGTAGATCAGTATTGTGGAATTAGGAAAGCAGCAAAAGTTGAGTAGCCCTAATGAAAAATCCAAAATTCAAAATGCTCGAAAAATTTGAGCATTAACCCAATACCACATGTAGAAAGTTCCGCATCTGATCTCATATGATAGGTCATAGTCAAAATGCAGACAACCTAAAAACAGCGTTTAAAACTACCCTTCAGGATATGTGTATGAGGCACATATGAAGCATACATAAATTAGAGTCCCCTCCCCAAGATACCTCATTATGTATAAGCAAATATGCCAAAATGGGAAAAAAATCTGAACTCCAAAACACTTCTGGTCCTAAGCATCTTGAGTAAGGGATAGTCAACATGTATCACTTCAAAAATAAAAACTAAGCTTTGTCAGAGAAGGGCTAATATTAGAAGCCTTCATAATATCACCATACACAATATAGTGCTTTCAATATAACATAATATTGCTTAAAAAAAAAGAATTTGTGAATTTCCTTGAGTACCTAGATTCCCAGCTCACTCCTGACTCCAGCTTTCTACTAACACAGATCTTTGGGAGGTAGTGGTGATGGCTCAATCAACTGTGTGTGGTCCACCCCAACAGCCTTATGGGAGACCTAAATTGTATTCCTGGCTTTAGCCCTGGCCCAGTCCTACCATGTGGGCATATGGGGAGTGAACCAGTGGAGAAGACCCTAATTTTTGAAAACTTTTTAAACTGAATTCCTACAGCATTTTCATAGCCTTTGAAAAAAAGTGATACAGCCCATTAAGTTTTGCCAATTTCCTCTAGACAAGTATGCTCTTAAAAATGTGAAATAAAATCAAAGTCAACACTACAAATATGATCTAACCAATTCACTACAATAAGACTTAATTCCTTTGTTCCAGTTTTATCTATCAATGTAGCCTAAGATTTTATGAACTGTTAGCAGTCACTTCACCAAGCTATGGGTCAAGTAAACTGAAAAGAACAACTTTTAAGTCATTTCCTCCCCAATCTGTAAAAACATTTAGCCCAAGTACTAAACATTTTAACTTCATCATATTGTTGTCAGCTTGTTTAGATCTTCCTGGAGTGTCATCTACAACTGCCTAATCTACCACCATTCACAAAGGCCTGCAGAAACTTCCTCTAAAATGCACTTACTGATCAGTAATCAATACTCTGAGAAATGCAATGACTACTGATTCAATTGGGCAAAACAAGCAATATCATGTGCAGACACTACTTCAGTAAAAACAAAGATTAATCCAGCCCCTACATTCCAGGGGTAACAACAGAGCATACTTTTAAGTGTTAAATAAAGTGCAATGAGGGTGTTACATAAAGAATTTACCTATTCTATCTTCCAACTCACATTTCTCTATTTCTTCTAAAGAGATAGCACAAACTCTATCAAATGTATTTAGGTAATAATATGATGAAAACAACAATTGCCGCCGGCGCCGTGGCTCAACAGGCTAATCCTCCGCCTTGCGGCGCCGGCACACCGGGTTCTAGTCCCGGTCGGGGCACCGGATTCTGTCCCGGTTGCCCCTCTTCCAGGCCAGCCCTCTGCTGTGGCCCGGGAGTGCAGTGGAGGATGGCCCAGGTGCTTGGGCCCTGCACCCCATGGGGAGACCAGGAAAAGCACCTGGCTCCTGGCTCCTGCCATCGGATGAGCGCGGTGCGCCGGCCGCAGCGCGTCGACCGCGGCGGCCATTGGAGGGTGAACCAACGGCAAAAGGAAGACCTTTCTCTCTGTCTCTCTCTCTCACTGTCCACTCTGCCTGTAAAAAAAAAAAAAAAAAAAAAAAAAAATAACAATTGCTTTCAAATTACACATTCTTTTTTAAAGATTTATTTAGGGGCCAGCATTGTGACATAGTAGGCTAAGCCTCTGCCTGTGGCAGATATACCATCTGAGTGCCAGTTTGTATCCCTGGCTGCTCCTTTTCTGATCCAGCTCTCTGCTTATGGCCTGGGAAAGCAGAAGACGACGCAAGAGCCTGGGCCCCTGCACCTGTGTGGGAGACCCAGAAGAGGCTCCTGGCTCCAGATCAGCCCAGCTCTAGCTGTTGCTGCCATTTGAGGAATGAACCAGCAGATGGAAGACCTGTCTCTCCCTCTCTCTGCCTGTAATTCTACCTCTCAAATGAATAAAACATTTTTTTAAAAAATATCTATTTGAAAGACAGAGTTAGAGATCTTCCATCTACTGGTTCACTCCCCAAATGGCCACATCAGCTGGAGTTGGGGCTGTCAGCAGCCAGGAGCCAGTAGCCTCTTTCAGGTCTCCCACATGGGTGCAGGGGCCCAAGCACTTGAGCTATCCTCCACTGCCTTCCCAGGCACATTAGTTGGGAGCTGGTTTGAAGTGGAATAGCTGGGACTCAAATCAGAACTCAAATGGACAGTGTTTTATTCACTGTGCCAAATCACCTTCCCCCAAATTACACACACTTAAAACTATGATTATAAGACCAGGAAATCGACATTAAAAAGGTTTATATGATCTTATATATTAAATCAGATATTTCAATCTACCTTCTGACTCCCAAACTAGTCATTTTATTTCCCTTGGGCAGCAAATTATTTTTAATAGATAATTTCTTTGAAAGAGAAGCAGAGATAAGAGAGACAGAGAAAGAGCCCTTCCATCTGTTGGTTCATTCCCCAAATGCCCAGGCCAAAGGAAGGAGCTTGAACTGCATCTGGGTCCCCCACATGGGTGGCAGAGACTCAAGTAGTTGGGCCATTATGCACTGCCTTCCCAGGCATATTTGCAGGAAGTTGGATTGGAAGTAGAGGAGACAGAACCAGAACTGGCACTCTTATTCGGGATGCAGGCTGGCCCACGTTAGCATATTCTGTACTAAATCACATAAACATGATGCACCACACCATATCTTTTTCAATATCTACATATACATACCTACACACAGATTTTTTTTTCTTCTGTTCAACTTTAATTTGCTTCTCAGAAACCTACAAAGTTATCTCCCATTAAGTAAAACTTATTAACACAGGACTTCTTCCATTTCTAATTCCCTTATTTGTAAAAGAGCTAATAATTACAAAACCTGGGCTGTATGAAATTATTAGTTCAGACCTGACCCTCTTTCTGACCCAACTATTCTATCTTAGTAAGGAAATCAACCCAATAATCCATGTCTAAGATATTACCATATAATTTACCTAGCACCTTGAAAAACTACACAGTCATCTCTTTGGTCTGACCCAGGACACAGACCGTATATATTCATTCACTACAGACTTAAACACTCGTTTGGAATACTAGAAATCCCTTAAAGCACTGCTCAAATTCATCACCAGTTAATTCACAACCCCTTATAAATGCTCAACCAAAGTCTGACCAGACCCACTTAGCCTATCATTTTTTTCTTATAGAAAACTTTATTTAATAAATATAAATTTCAAAAGTAAAACTTTCGGATTATAGTGGTTCTTCCCCCCATAACCACCCTCCCACCTGCAAGCCATCCCATCTCCTACTCCCTTTCCCATCCTATTCTTCATTAAGATTCATTTTTAATTATCTTTATATACAGAAGATCAACTCTATACTAAGTAAAGATTTCAACAATTTGCAGCCACATAGACACACAAAGTATAAAGTACTGTTTGAAGACTAGTTTTACCATTAATTCTCATAGTACAACACATCAAGGACAAAGATCCTACATGGGAAGCAAGTGCACAGTGACTCCTGTTGTTGACTTAACAATTGACACTCTTATTTATAATGTCAGTAATCACCTGAGGCGCTTGTCATGAGCTGCAAAGGCTGTGGAAGCCTCTTGAGTTCACCGACTCCGACCTTATTCAGACAAGGCCATAATCAAAGTGGAAGTTCTCTCCTCCCTTCAGAGAAAGGTACCTCCTTCTTTGATGGCCTATTCTTTCCACTGGGGTCTCACTCACAGAGATCTTTCATTAGGTCATTTTTTACCACATTGTCTTGGCTTTCCATGCCTGAGATATTCTCATGCACTTTTTAGCCAGATCCAAATGCCTGAAGGGCTGATTCTGAGGCCAGAGTGCTGTTCAGGGCATCTGTCATTCTATGAGTCTGCTTTGTATCCCACTTCCCATGTTGGCTCATTCTCTCCTTTTTAATTCTATCAAAGTATTAGCAGACACAGATCTTATTTATGTGATCCCTTTGACACTTAATCCTATCTTTATGATCAGTTATGAACTTAAACTGATCACTTTAACTAGTAAGATTAGCCTATCACTTGATAGTCATACCCATGGACACTCGGTATTAAAGTAGTTCTATTGAGTTTTTTTATTCTCAAATTAAACAAGACTTAAGAATCATTTAAAAAAAAAGCAATAAAAACTCCAATGATTGCTAACAACAGACTTAAATTTGAGTGCACAACTGTATACCATCCTTCTTTGCAACAACATTCTCAATAATTAGGCTCTCGGAGTGTAATGTGATCCTAGACATGAAATAATATGAGAACTGGTTTCTAAATTCAAAATTTTAAGAGAATTTACCCAATACCAAATTCTTCAATGGCAACAGACAGTATAGGTGCTTGTATTAAATTACAATCCACTGGAAGCATAATATCCTATTCAAAATAGAGAACAGTAAAAACAGGAAGTCTAATCAGATTTCTCTAAGGTTTATTGTACTCCCAACAATAGTCCTCTATGCCAAGTACTACTTATCTAAGGTTGAGACATGGAGTTGATATTAGCTGAGTCTATGTAATGTAGTCTCTAACATATAGTTTCCTCGAGTTTCCAAACCACTAGGGATTTTAAAATACAGATACATAACTTTGGAAAGAAAAACTAAAAATCATTTTTCAGGATTTCCAAAAGATATAAAACAAATCTTAATTAGAATAGAAATTCCCATCACTTCTAAGTTAACCTTTTCAAATGGCTGAGAAATTATCTAAATGCTCAAAGTAAATAAATTACAGGAGACACCCATGGACTACAATAGCTTCTTAATCCTTAAACTGTAAAGAAAAAATGCTTTAAAAACTGCATTTTAGTCTTCACTATTATTGTTTTCCCTAACACTTTATCTATAGTGTGTCAAAAAGTGAATTCAAGGGAAAAAATCTAAATGAAAAGTTAAATCTAAATAACAATCCTCCATTATTTTCCTATGTGTACCTTTAAAAAGTGTTCTGTTCACACTTTAGCTTCCTGGAAGTGTGGATAATTTAAGTATGTAGTGGTAAAAATATTTTCAAACTATAAAGTAATATAAAATAAAGCTATGCCACTTTCTTTCATGGATGACACACTATAATCAATGATTATACAAACCGAAAGGGAAATGATCAACATTGCTTGAGAACCCAGTCAATGTAAAAGTTAAAGTTACATAACCCATTTACTCTACAATCCTCCCCAACATACGAACAATTAACGTGGTCTACAAGACAGAGAGGCTCTCCAGGTATCGTGCTGTGCTTACAAACCGACAAGCACTTGTCCAGAATCCTGCAGCAGGCTGATCTGGCCGCTAAGGAGGTGTCTCACAGGAGGAACTCTTTCAGCTCTAAATTCCACAGGCTGCGAGTGAGGTGAAAAATACGAAATCACTCTGCCCTTCAATCGATCAACCTGCTCTCACTCCCACCCTCATAATGCACAGACTCGCACAAGTGCAAGCTATCTCTCCCCTTTCTCTGCAGTGATTTCACGAGATCCTCGCAAACAAAAGGCACGGAAAATATGCACAGGTGGGATAAAAAGGGGAGTGGCTGAGGCCAGGCCGCCCCTGGGACAGCGCCCCCACGCCGCCGGCTTCCCCCGCCGCACCTCCACCCTGCTTGGCGGCGGCCGGTCCTCCGACCTATCACGCCCCGCCCGCACCTTGGCCAGACCACGGGCATTGTCTGGAGCCTCCAGCGCTCAAGACAGGCAAGGCGGAAAGAGCAAAGGAAAGGGGCGAAATAAAGACCGAATGGGGAATAAAGCAACCGGAGAGCCCAGCGGCTCCTTTAGGCAACACTGGCTTCCTTCTGGCAAAATCAGTCGACACCTGATTTCATTCAGGTCCCCGGCCCACCAGCCGAGTGCACCCCAAGCTCTGCCCGTCCCGAGCACGGGGGCAGGGAGGGGAATGGGCGTGTAGGTTGGGCCTGGCTGGCCGGAGGCCGGGCTCCGAACAAAGCCGCCCAGCTCCCCTTACCTGGGGCTGGGGCGGCGCCTCCCGGCTCCCCGCGCCGTCCCGGCTCGGCGACGCCTCAGCCCTGCGGACCGTCGCCGCGGCGGGGGTCGCGGCAGGCCCCTTCCCCACTCGCGAACAGCGCCCCTTCGGGACAATGGGCCCCCTCCCCCGCCTCCAGGCGGGGAGATACAAAGGCAGAGAAGCGCGGCCCGGCGCGGAGCCAGGCGCCCGGAAAGTGAGGGCGGAGGAGGGAAAAGGGAAGGAGAGGATCGCGGCGGACGCCGAGCCCGCGGGCCGCCCCGCCGACAGTCCGGGGCGCTGCCCAGGACCCCCCGGCAGCGGCAGGGGCGGGCGCGCCCACACCCGCCCCCCGACCCCCCGCGAGCAGGGGCGCGAGGTCCGCACACAAAGGCGAGCGTGGACCCTCACCCTCGGCCGGCGCCGGGCGCGGACGGCCAGCGGCGCCCGCCCAGCCCGCGCCTCCCGGGAGCCACGGCCGTCGCGGGGCGCACCTCTCCCCGACTCACCCACAGCTCCGTGCCCCAGCTCATGGCGGAACCTGAGGCGGCTCGGACCGTCTGGCTGCCCCGCTGTCCGTGCGTCGGCTCCGCCGTCGGTCTGTCCGACCTCCCGCTCGCTGCCTGGCGGGCTCGCGGCTCAGCGGCTCAGCGGCTCTGCCTCGAAAGCTGCCGCCACCGCCGGGCTCCCCAGTGAGGCAGAAAGACGCGACTGGAGAAGCCGCCGCCGCGTCCCCGCCTCCCGGAGTCGGGGCGGGGGGGGCCGGGGCCGGGGGGAGGCGGGACGCCGAGCCGGGAGGGGGCGACCGCGGTGCACTGTGGGATCGGGGCGGACCCGCGCGCTGCTGCCGCGGTCGGAGGGGTCCGCGCGCGAACGTGTCCGCCGCCAGCCCCTGTCACGCGGGGGGTCTCCGGCCGCCTGCTCCTCGGGACTCGGACAGCCCCTTCCGTCGCCGCCGCTCGGATCCCTGTCTCCAAGATGGAAAGGGAGGAAAGGAAAAGACGCCCACTGCCCCCGTTATCTCACCTCTGCTCGGAGCCCCAGTGGATGAAGCAACTCCAGTCTACACCTTCCCTGCCTCTTGTCTCAACTCCACAAAAGCCTTGGAATTACAGAATTGTGTGTGTGGTGTGTGTGTGTTAAAATAACTGTAATTAAAAACAGGTGGTTAAGAGGATCTCTGAATTCGAGCCTGATTTGCCACCTCACGTTTCTTGGGAATCACCACAATGTGTAGAGGCTGAATGTCAAATTCCATTGCTACCTACCTGATACTGTTTTTAATTTAAAATAGTTTATTAAGTTTTGTCAAGAAATCATAAGAAAGAAACAAAATGCCCAGTAATGGTTTGGCAGTGTTGAATGTTGCCATGACCCGAAATGGAAGATGTAGACTAACGGGAGCCCGGCTGTCACCCCGCGGGGGACCAGGAGCTTGTCCGATGCCCGGGAGTGGGCTCCTCGTGGAAGGGGTTGAGTGGCAGCCAGACGACCCTTTCGAGCGTCCGGGGTCTTTCCCTTCAGGAAATGGGAACCTTGCAGGAAAAACCGCAGAGGTCCTTCTCTGCCTCACTCCGTCGTCAAGTTGGGCTGGTGCTGGGTGGATGTCAAGCACAGTATGCTTAGCAACTCCCCAACATATGCTTTAGTATTAATTGCTTCTCTCCTAAAACACACACACACTTTGCAATCCAGTCAACTAATAGAGCGCTCCTCAGGGCGTGCTGACTGCTGAGCTCCAGGCTCTGGGTCTGCATTTCCGACTCCTCGCTTGCCCGGCCTGCACAGTGGCCCCAATCCCCTGCCCATTTATGAGGGTCCTTGCTTAGCCGCTGCCCCTGGGGGTGGAGGCAAACAGCAGGAGCTCTCCTGACACACCTGGCACCACGCTGGCTAAATTCTTTGCTGTCGTTCTCTGAGGCCAGCGTACACTCTTCTTCAGCTGGGTTATGGCCAATTTTTAAATGTTTATTTGTGCCATACAGTGAAAGTCTGGGAAGCCTCAACTGAACATCTTCTGATATTTTTCTATACAGACACTATTTCATATAGAATTTCTTCCAGGTTATTTATGTCACCTAGCACTACTGACTCCCTCTCTCCTCTTCTATTCCCTTCTCTCCTCTCTTCGTCTCTCAGTGGCTCACTAGACTTTATGAATGTTTAGCAAACACAAGTAACATTAATTAATAATGGAAACATAACTGCAGGTCTCATTACTTAGAATCACTCCAGTACTAAAAATGTGTTTTATCTAAAGTATTATGATAAAAATTAAGACATAGGAGCATAACTGAAATATGCTTTCCCTTTCAAAAGTAAAATACAAGGAGTCTTCCAAAAGTTCATGGGAAAATGCATTATTAGGAAAAACTTCAGGGATTCCAAAAATTTTTGCACCAAAATAAAGCTATCTTTTAATTCTATTTTCCACAAACTTGTTGAAGTGCCCTCATATATATTATCAGCATAGTAGTTTATACGGCTGCTTGTGATTTTTTTCACATAATGAGAATCATTTGAAGAGTAAATTCTTTGTATCACTTTTTCTTTGTGGACGCATGACAAGGCATTTTGTAAGAAGTTCAAATACATAATTTTCATGTCTTAAAAGAGGTAAAACAACTCATAATCTTGACAAATATATTATTAGTTTATTCCAGATGCTTGTACCATATCAAAATTTGAATCAATAAGTGATACAAAATCTATCAAAACAAGTATCTCTTCTTGCTACTTTGCCTATTCAAGCAATTAATTAAATAAAATAGTTTTATTTCATATGACATTTTATAAGGTAATCAACACTAAAAAACTGAATAAATAATATTACTCTACTTTCTCCACGTACAAGTGTTTTTACATTGGAGCCACACATTCTACTGAGTAAATGTGAAAGGCCTTGGATTGCACAGGCTCTTTAGCAACTTGAACAATTACTACACCATATCTTTTTATTAATGATAAAAAAAACCTTTATTAAATATATTTTCTCTTCAGGCATATGGTTGAATTCTTGTCTATAATAAGCCATTGAAATATTACATTTTCTTTTGCATATTTTATCATGTATTAATTCATTCATATCCCTCTTATAATTTTTTATATCTAAAGCATTTAGCTAATGTCCATTCCAATTTCAGATTTTCCCTGCATGAATTCCTTTATTAAGGAAGAATCTGAAGCTCAATTGTTAACTGCACATTCTGGGATATATAATAATTTACTGGTCCAGATGCATTAAAATCCAACCATAAATCAATCTCTTGTCTTTAAGTATTGGCAAAAGGTTATTCCATACACAAAATTAGCAATGTCTTAAGCACTTTTAGGAAAGTGGTTCCAAACAGAAAAACAAAGCTTTAGATCAACATAATACCTGGAATATAGGGAGTTTTCGTAGCACGTATGTAGCAGTGTCCCATCCATGAATGGTTAACAATCATAGACCTTCTAATCTCTAGCATAAATAGAAACTCCTTTCTTGTCATTTAAAAATCTTGACTCAATCTTAAAATTAAAGCTATAGAGGCAGTGTCCGCAGTTGAAATTAATATCTAAGTAGCTAAATCTGAGCAATCAAGCTAAAATGTTAGATAGAATATCAAAAACCGTGTTCTTAGCACCTCTGTGTTAATGTTTCAAATGAAGCACCACACCAGAAACGAGATCATACTAGCATACTGATTCCACGCCAGCCAAACAAAGAATGGCACTGGCTAGTTAACAGTCACCACTACTTTCTGTTCTGCCAGTTTTCCTAACCAAGAACTGGAAGAAATCCAAAACTTCAAGGGCATAGTGCAAGGTGACTCACTGAAGAAAAAGAAAGAGTGCAAGAGGAAAAGGGAGAGCAGGAGGAAAGAGGAAGACAGACTACCTATTACGTTATGACTTTTAGGATCCTACTGTCCATTACTGAATTCAATGAAAGTGTTTTATGCAATTGCTGTAATAAAACTTGGCAAAAGAAGAAACTTCTATATAAATCAAATGCAGCAGATCTGCTTAAAGTAACTCATTTCCACTTTTCTATGATTGTTGATTATTTCCTACTTCATTGTGATAGTACTGTGCAACCTAAAAAACATTTAAGTGCTTATTTAGATTAAATGCTCTTCAGAGTAGGAGACCAGATAGAACAAAAGTTACAGATTCCTGTGTTTAATTGTACCCTCCCTAACCCACTCAAAATTTCCAATAATTAAAATCTTAAAGTATTACTATTTTTTTTTCTTGTTGAGCTTTTTGGAAGTTTTTGGGCCTGTATGCATATCAGTTAACAAGGAGATACATAGTTCTTTATTTTCTTTTTATCAAATACAATCAGGTACATCATGTGAACTCAAAGAAATAAAATAAGCTTCTATAGGCTCACAAGAACAAATTGTTCAAATTTTCAGGAATTTTTGCAAACAAGTTGTTAAAAATGTTATCTTGGGAACAGGCATTTGGCCTAGCAATTAAGACACTTGTTGGAACACCTGGATCCCATATCAGAGTGCCTCTGTGCAGCTTCTGGCTCTGTTCCTGATTCCAGCTTCCTGCTACTGAGTGCCCTGTGGATCAGCAGCTGATGTCTCAAGTTTTGGGGTCCCTGGCAACCACATGGGAGACCTGGAATATTATGTTCCTGGCTCCCAGCTTCTGCCTGGCCCAACCCTGGCCACTGTGGGCATTTGGAGAATGAACCAGTGGATAGGCGCTTGCTCTGTCCCTCTCTAATAAGAAATCTTTTGTTTTTTAAATGGAGAATTGTTTCAAAATCTTTCCGAGATCTTTTTTTTTCTTTTTTTAATTGTGTCTGACAGGTGAATAGAAGATGAATCACTGAATGGGCCGGCATCATGGCTCACTTGGCAAATCCTCCGCCTGCGGTGCCAGCATCCCCATATGGGTTCTAGTCCCAGTTGCTCCTCTTCCAGTCCAGCTCTCTGCTGTGGCCTGGGAGGGCAGTGAAGGATGGCCCAAGTGCTTGGGCCCCTGCACCCACATGGGAGACCAGGAAGAAGCACCTGGCTCCTGGCTTGGGATTGGCATAGCTCCAGCTGTAGCGGCCATTTGGGGAGTGAACCAGCGGAAGGAAGACCTTTCTCTATCTCTCACTGTCTATAACTCTACCTATCAAATATTAAAAAAAAAAAAATTTAAAAAGAGGGAGGAACTTCTGACACTCTTTATGTACACTGAATACATCTGGAAGGACACACAAGAAACTTGAAGATGAGTGAAAAGTCCTAGTTTTCACTATTACCTTTTTATAACATTTTTATTATAACGTCCATGATTTATCCATTTAAAGAGTTTAAAATTACAAATAAACCAGCAGTGCCCAGGCCTCATTCTAGGCTTGCTGAGTCAGAATTTCTGGATTTCCAACAGTTGGGTCTTCATGTATTTATTTATACATTTTTTAAAACTCCACAGTATATACGTTATTTATTTATTTATTGACAGGCAGAGTTAGACAGTGAGAGAGAGTCAGAGAGAAAGTTCTTCCTTCCACTGGTTCAATCCCCCCAAATGGCCAAAACGGCCAGTGCACCGCGCCGATCCGAAGCCAGAAGCCAGGTGCTTCTCCTGGTCTCCCATGCGGCTGTGGGGCCCAAGCACTTGGGCCATCCTCCACTGCCTACCCAGGCCACAGCAAAGAGCTGGACTGGAAGAGGAGCAACCGGGACAGAATCCGGTACCCCAACCGGGACTAGAACCCGGGGTGCCGGCGCCACAGACAGAGGATTAGCCTAGTAAGCCGTGGCGCCGGCCATATACTTTATTTTTAATTGAGAGGTAAAGAGAGAAAGAGAGAGAGAAAGAGGTTTCATCTACTGGTTCACTCCCCAGAAGCCTACCAACAGCCAGGACAGGACAGGGGCAAAGCTGAGAGCTAGGAACTCAGTCCAGGTCTCCTACATGTGTGGCAGAAACCCAGTTAGTGAAGCCATCATTGCTGTGACCAGAGTCTGTGTTAACAGGAGGGAGGAATTAGGAGCCAGGTACTCCAGTGTGGGATGAAAGTGTCTTAAGCCCTAGGCTGAGTGCCTGCCCTTCCACTGTATATTTTAATTATACAATAAATCACATGCTTGCTCTGTAGCATTTGCAAAAAGTAATGATCACGAATACAGCTACCACACCCTCACAGACTCACCTTCCCCTGTATCTTACAGGAACGCTACGGAAGGTAAATGAGTCACTTCCAGTGGGGCTGGAGAGGTTCTGCTTAGAAGTCATAAGGAGTGAGTCAAGCCCCTGCACACTCAGGAAGATGAGACAGGAAACTGCTCAGTGTTTAAGTTGAAGACTCAGGAACGTGGACTAATTAATGTTTTTGGCCACCAGATTATGACAAGGGGTAATTGAGCATTTCCTTATCCTTCTATTAAGCACCTGCCTTTTCGGCACTTCTAGTGGGTGAGGCAAGATATAACAAGGAACTGCCACTCATCGTAGGAATTTGCCCCATCTGCTTCGTGGAGACACCCTCACCTGTTCAAAGTTTACCTTATGCTACCCATTACCCAACAAGTGTCAGTGCTCAAGGAAGTCTACGACACTTCAGGACTGAGCTTGCAAAGAGGAGGCATGCACTCCACACATCATTCTGGAGACACCCTGGATCAGCGGTGTCTCTCCTTTACCCACACTTCTCTCCAGTTGAGCAAAATTGGCAGGAAAGAATGTCTTTGGTTTGTTCGGGTTTTTTCTTTCCATCCACTTGAGAGGCAGAGAGAGAGAGAGAGTATTCCATCTGCCGGTTTACTCCCCAGTTGCTTGCCACACCAGGGCCAGGTGCTGGAACTCCATCTGGATCTCCCACGTGTGTGGCAGGGGCGCATGTAGTTGAGCTGTCATCTGCTTCCCTCCAGGGTGTGCCTTAGCAGGAAGCTGGATGAGAAGCAGAGCAGCCAGGACTTGAAGCATTACTCTCATAAAGAACGCGGTGCAGCTGGCGCTGTGGCTCAACAAGCTAATCCTCCGCCTTGCGGCACTGGCACACCGGGTTCTAGTCCCGGTCGGGGCGCCAGATTCTGTCCCGGTTGCCCCTCTTCCAGGCCAGCCCTCTGCTGTGGCCCGGGAGTGCAGTGGAGGATGGCCCAAGTGCTTGGGCCCTGCACCCCATGGGAGACCAGGAAAAAGCACCTAGCACCTGGCTCCTGCCATCGGATCAGCGCGGTGCGCCGGCCACAGCGCGCTGGCCGCGGCAGCCATTGGAGGGTGAACCAACGGCAAAGGAAGACCTTTCTCTCTGTCTCTCTCTCTCTCACTGTCCACTCTGCCTGTCAAAAAAAAAAAAAAAAAGAATGCGGTGCAAGCAGCAGCTTAACCCACTGAGACACCGTTACTTCCAGGGAGAGAATTTCTTCATAGGCAAACATACAATATGAGAGGCAATATATTTTTATTCTTTTTTTTTAGTGTGCTATATCTGATCTGTTGTGTCCAGAGGAAAGGAATGCCACAAATTATATGAGCACAGCACAATTTATGCGATATATTTGATTCTATCCACACAGCCAACTCTATGCTACTTTGAGCCTATATCTTAGAAAATGGTGTCTGCAGCTGGTGCCACGGCTCACTAGGCTAATCCTCCGCCTGCGGCACCAGCACCTTGGGTTCTAGTCCCGGTCAGGGCGCTGGATTCTGTCCTGGTTGCTCCTCTTCCAGTCCAGCTCTCTGCGTGGCCTGGGGAAGGCAGTGGAGGATGGCCCAAGTGCTTGGGCCCTGCACCCCATGGGAGACCAGGAGAAGCACCTGGCTCCTGGCTTCGGATTAGCGCAGCACGCCAGCCTTAGTGGCCATCTGGGGGGGGGGGGGGGTGAACCAACGGAAAAGGAAGACCTTTCTCTCTGTCTCTCTCTCTCACTGTCTAACTCTGCCTGTCAAAAATAAATAAATAAATAAATAAAACTGAGTCTGCTTCTCTTCTACTGACAGTAGTCTAGAGGGTCCTCAAAACATTCTTTAGTCTCCAAATTGCATAATTGGAGTAATTGTGGGTATTTCACTTGTTCTTTGGCAGATGGTGATAACCCTACACGCTCTGCTGGTTAGAAGGATCCCGGATGACCGCACAGTTCCTTGTCTACCTGAACTCTTCCAGGCCTCTGTGCATGTGTTCCTCTCCATCCAGGTGAGTCTTACCCGCTTCACATGCAAGCGCTCCAACAAGTGTTCCCTGAATCTCCTGTTCTCTCTCCTTTTTGCTCCTGACCTTGTACTTCGTGCTCTACTTTATGTTCCTATTGACCCTGATACCATTGCTATAGAAGCATACAACAGTACAGATGGCCTTTATGTTTGTCTGCCTTCTTTGAGGACTGGACTATTCCTGGTATAAGTATTCAAATAAATTTTATTAGTTGAGAACATTTCATTAATAAATTAAGATTCACTTTCTATATATCCTTGAGGTTGACTATAGATGTAGCTAAGTCATACCTCCAGGATTTATTTTCAGATTCCTTTATGTCAAATACCTATTATTGGGGCTGGCATCGTGGCATGGAGGGTAAGGCTGCTGCCTATGGTACCGGCGTCCCAAACGGGCACCAGTTCCAGTTCTGGATGCTCCAGCTCTCTGCCATGGCTTGGTAAGCCAGTGGAAGATGACCCAAGTCCTTGGGCCCCTGTACCCACATGGAAGACCCAGAAGAAGCTCCTAGCTTCGGATCAGTGCAGTTCCAGTTGTTGCAACCATCTGGAAAGTGAACCAACAGATGGAAGACCTCTCTCCCTCTCTCTCTCTCTTTTTCTCTCTGCCTCTGCCTCTCCCTCTCTGTAACACTACCTTTCAGATAAATATCTTTAAAAAAAAAAAATACCTGTTATCAGGACAGCAGTTCAGATGCTGGTTGGGACACTTGCAGCCCACATCAGAGTGCCTCCAAGTCCCAGGTCCACTTCCAATTCTAGATTTCTGCTCATGTAGACCACACTGGGAGGTAATAGGTGATGGCTCAAATAATTGGGTCCCTCCCACCCTTGCAGGAGACTTGAATTGGATTTCCAACTTCTGATTTCACCCTGGCTTAGCCTCAGCTGTTGTGGGCATTTGGGTAGTAAACCAGCAAATAGGAGCTTTCTCTCTCTCTCTGCCTCTCCATCTAAAATAATTTTTTAAAATATCTATTAGCAACTGGCGCTGTGGCAAAGTCAATTAAAGCCCTAGCCAGCAGCACCAGTATCCCATATGGGTGCCAGTTCATGTCCTGACTGCTCCACTTCTGATCCAGCTCCCTACTAATGTGCCTGGGAAAGCACTGGAGGATGGCCCAAGTCCTTGGGCCCCTGCACCCACGTGGGAGACCTGGAAGAAGCTCCTGGCTCCTGGATTCGGATCAGCTCAGCTCTGGCAGTTGCAGACATTTGGGGAGTGAATCAGCGCATGGAAGACCTCTCTCTGTGTGTCTCTACCTCTATCAGAAGCTCTGTTTCAAATAAAATAAATCTTTAAAAAAAAATCTCATTCTTATTTACTTTCAACTGCCAATAAGTTAGAATTTATGTTTTTATCTTATTTTATCTTAAAATAAAAGGTTATTTATGGGCCAGCGCTGTGGTATAGCAGGTAAAGCTGTTGCCTGCAGTGGTAACATCCCATATGGGCGATGGTTTGAGTCCTGGCTGCTTCACTTCCAATCCAGCTCTCTGCTATGGCCTGGGAAAGCAGTAGAGGATGGCCCAAACTTGGTCCCCTGCACCTACATGGGAGACCCATAAAAAGCTCCTGGCTCCTGGCTTTGGATCAGCTCAGCTCAACTGTTGCAGCCAACTGGGGAGTGAACCAGCGGGTGGAAGACCTCTCTCTCTCTCTCTCTGTGTAACTCTGATTGTCAAATAAATAAAATATTTTTAAAAAGATTATTTATGGGGGCCAGCACTGTGGTGCAGCGGGTTAATGCCCTGGCCTGAAACACTGGCATCCCCATATGGGTGCCTGTTCTAGTCCCAGCTGCTCCACTTCCAATCCAGCTCTCTGCTATGGCCTGGGAAAGCAGTAGAAGAGGCCCAAGTCCTTGGGCCCCTTCACTCACTTGGGAGAACTAGAAGAAGCTCCTGGCTCCTGGCTTCGGATTGGCACAGCCCCAGCCGTTGCAGCAAATTGGGGAGTGAACCAGCAGCCGGAAGACCTCTCTCTCTGCTTCTCCTCTCTCTGTGTAACTCTGACTTTCAAATAAATAAATCTTTAAAAGATTATTCATAAAATAATATTCTTAATTGTACTTTTTTCAAGATAGGAAAATAATGGGCAAGGGCTAGTATTTTTGGTTTGTAAAATGCAGATATTTTCATAGATTTTTAAAATGAAAGAACACCCTCAAACATGAAATATTTTTTAAATGCATATAAAAATGGGATCAATTGGGGCTGGCCTTGTAGACAGCAGATTAAGCCACTGCTTGGGATGCCCTCATCCCATATTAGAGTGCCAGTTCCAGTCCTGGCTGCTCCACTTCCAGTCCAGCTCCCTGCTTATGTGCCTGAGAAAGAAGGAGTGGCTGGCCCAAGTGCTTGAGAGTTCTGGGCTCCTGGCTTTGGCTTGGACCAGCCCTGGTCATTGTGGCCATTTAGGGAGTGAACTAAAGGATGGAAGACCCTTCTCTCTGTCTCCCTCTCTCTCACAATGTGCCTTTCCAAATAAATAAATGTTTAAAAAATGGGATCAGGGAGCCAGCGCCGTGATTCACCCGGTTAATCCTCCACCTGCGGCACTGGCATCCCATATGGGCACCAGTTCTAGTCCCAGTTGTTCCTCTTCCAGTCCAGCTCTCTGCTGTGGCCCAGGAGGGCAGTGGAGGATGGCCCAAGTCCTTGGGCCTTGCACCCGCATGGGAGACCAGGAAGAAGCACCTGGCTCCTGGCTTCAGATCGGCGCAGCACGGGCAGTAGCGGCCATTTGGGGAGTGAACCTACGGAAGGAAGACCTTTCTCTCTATCTCTCTCTCTCACTGTCTATAACTCTGTCAAATAAAAAATAAAAATAAAAGAAAAAATGGGATCAGTTAATTATCATTTTAAATTTTGTTTTGAAATCCAGGTTAAAGCAATTTTCTTTTAATGTTTATTGTTTTAAAGGCAGAGCAAGGTGAGAGTGAGAATAAGCGTGAAAAAGAGAGAGAGATCTTCCAAACTCTGGTTCACTCCCGAAGTGTCTGCAACAGTCAGGGTGCCATCCAGATCCACACGGGTATCACGGACTCAAGTATTTGAGCCATTATCTGCTGCCTTCCCATGATGCATTTTCAGAAAGCTGGATTGAAAGCAGAGGAACTGGGACTTGAACCCACACTCTATATGTGATGCGGGCATTCCCAGCAGCCCCTGAACCTGCTTCTACCACAACACCTGCCCCGAAGAAACTCTTGTTGTCGTCGTCGTTGTTTTAGATTTTATTTATTTATTTGAGAAGCAGAGTTACAGACAGAGAGAGGGAGAGACAGAAAGAAAAGTCTGGTGATCCGCTGGTTCACTCTCCAGATGGCTGCAACAGTCAGAGCTGAGCTATCTGAGCCAGGAGCCAGGAGCCTCTTCTGGGTCTCCCACATGGGTACCGGGACCCAAGCACTTGGGCCACACAACACAGACTACAAATATTCAATTTTCAAACAGCGGGGGACAGGACTCATGGGGTGCTTATTTTCATCCTTTATTGTTGCAAAAAGATAAGAGAATAAATGCTCAATTTTGTGTTATTGTTGTTTCTTCTCAAACGGGATTTTTAAAGGTTTGGTTCAGGTTGGTTACAAGGCAGATTAATACAATCTTTGAGGGTGATTAGTTGATCCTAAGGTGTCTACAGAATCATCTCTAAGCCTTCATAATCTGCTTCACTTCAAGCAAATTACTTGTTTATTCTCAATTTAAATTCTCCCAAGAAAGGAGTTTTAAACTTTCCAGAAAATATAACACATTTTGGTTAATAAGACTATCCCCCCCCCCCGTAATTACACGAGTTCAGGTTGCATCAAAACCATGCAACTGTCTAAATATTAATGGATTTTAATGGGACTTTAACAGCATTTATTTTCAGAAAGCAGGATCATCACCAAAGGATGAATTTTTGCTAAATATAGGTATGCTCTGTTTTACACAAACCAGATACAATTTTCAAAAATTTGAAAGATATTTATATTGGCACTGCAGAGTGGAAGGTTATAGTTGCTTTAACAAAAAGTGCCAGATCACATGGATATCCTTACAAAGAGAAGTGAATCTTGACCTCCTACCTCATGTGATACAAAAAATTCTATTCTAAGCATATTTTAAATCAAACTGTGAAAATAAGTTTTATAATTAATACAGTAAAGTTTCTAAAATATACCATATGAGAAAATCTTCATTATCTTGGTGTAATCAAGAATTTTAAAAACAAGATCCAAAAAGCACTAACAATCATAAAGAAAAAAATTGATAAAAATTAAAATTCATCAAAAGTTTTTTTAAGAGAATAAAAATACAAGCCCAGAATTTGTTAGCAATAAGAGATTGTATTAGCAGTAAGTAACTCCACAAAGGACTCATATGTAGAATAAGAACTTCTCAAAACAGTTAGAACACATAATGGGAAATGCATGAATCACAATGCACTTACACAAGAAAATATTCAAGTAGTCAACAAATGTTTTGTTGCTTTTCTTTCTTTCTTTTTTCATTTTATTTGAAAGGCAAAAAGAGAGAAAGAGGTCTTCCATCCACTGGTTCATTCCCCATCTGCTTGCAACAGCCAGGACTAGGCTAGGCCAAAGCCAGTAGCCCAGGACTCAGTCTCAGTCTCCCACAAGGGTAACAGGGACCAAAGTATCTCCCAGGGATCATGTTAGCAGAGAGTATTTTATTACCATTATTATTACTATTTAAGAAACAGAGAGACAGATTGAGATAGAGTGGGAGAGTTCCCATCCACAATTTGACTCCCCAAGTGCCTGCAACGGCCAGGGCTGGATCAGGCCAAAGCTGAGAGGTGGGAACTCAATGTAGGTCTCCAAGATGGGTGACAGGGGCTCAGCTACTTAAGCCATTGTCAGTGCCTCTCAAGGTCTGAGTTAGCGGATAGCTGGAATTGAGAGCAGAGCCGAGACTCAAACCCAAGCACTCCAATATGGGCACTGGCATCCCTCCAACCAGTGTGGATAAAGATTGAGAGGAGGACGTAAGGTAATATTCCTTCATTTGATGTGGGTGATGCATACACAGGTGATTTTACTTTGTAATGATACTTTAAACTGGTGGTTCTCTGTGTACTTTATGGGATACATGATATATTTAAGTTTTTTTTAGAAAGTGTACATAGGGAGGGTCTTTAAAATTTTATGGCAGAGCAAGTTATGCTGAAGTTGGTGACATCCCATCCCATGTCAGAGTGCCTGTTAGAGTCCTGCCCCCTCCTCTTCCTACTGACGCTCCTGGGAGACAGCAGGATGATGCCTCAAGCATGTGGGTCCCTGCTACCCAGGTGTGAGACCTGGATAGAGTTCCAGGCTCCTGGCTTCAGCCTGGCCCAGCCCTGGCTGTTGTAAGTGTTTGGGGGAATAAACCAGTAGATGAAGGACCTGTCTCCCTCGCTCTCACTCTGCCTTTCAAGTAGTTGAAAATCAACATTTTTTTTTAAAGTTCATGGAAAATGCATCCTATGAAAAAACTATGAATGAATTTGAAAAATAAGTTTTACCAAAATAAACTTTAATTCCATTTTTTCCACATACCTTTTAAAGGTATTTTAATGGTCTTTTAAAGGACCTTCATATATATTTAAGAAAACATTTGGGGTGTTTATTTACCTTGTAAAAATAATTCTGGTTCCCAAAAGGAATGTTATATCTTTCACAATGTCTTTCAATTCTCATAGAACTTTTCAGAAATATGTCCACTGATAACAGGAGTTACACCTATGCAAATCATTATTCAACATAAAGTAGACGAGGTTAGTCATTGCATTAGTTTTTACTGCCATCTAATGGTAAGAATGCTGTATTACATAGAAGCCAACCCAGCCTGCTGCCGCAGTAAGCCAAAGGACATTGGCTTTGGCTACAAATTGTGGGATGGCTTTCCAGTAGAACTTGTTATATGCACATGTATAAAATTAGGACATTATGTACATATTATGATATCCATTAGGATTGTTAAATCTGAAATAAAACGGAATTTTCCATTTCTTCATGTGAAAAGTTCGTGACCCTATTGTAATTTTTATTTTTTTTCTTGACCATACTTTCCAGTCCTTCGAGATTGCAGCCCACATAGTAAGCAAATATCAGGCAGCAAGGTCATATATAGTTCAATGAACATCAGAGTTCCAAAAGACAAAGAAAGTTAATACATGTTTATCAATTCCTTCACTACAAGCAGTGCTCAATACAAACCACAGTGTGCCAGCTTACAGTATTCTACTCAGACCCACACATTTCAATGGGATTTTTGAAAGCACAGGCCTACACAGTATACTACTAAAAGAAAAATAGAATTTTTAGGTGAGAATAAGCACTTTTGAGCTTCCAGTATTAACTAGATTCTTTTTTCAAAGATTTATTTACTTATTTGAAAGTCAAAGTTACACAGAGAGAAGGAGAGGCAGAGAGGCAGAAAGAGAGAGAGAGAAAGAGAGAGAGAGAAAGAGAGAGAGAGTGATCTTCCATCCACTGGTTCAGTTCCCAGATCCCACAATGGCCAGAGAAGTGCCTATCTGAAGCCAGAAGCCAGGATCTTCTTCCAGGTCTCCTCCGTGGGTGCCGGGACCCAAGGACTTGGACCATCTTCCATGGCTTTCCCAGGCCATGTCAGAGAGCTGGATCAAAGGTAAAGCAGCCGGGACTTGAACCGGCATCCAAATGGGATGTCAGAACTGCAGGTGGCGGTTTTTCCCTCTACATCACAGCGTCCGCCCCTAACTAGATGTTTTTAAAGAAAGAGGAGTTTCCCTAGGCTAGCCCTTTGAAAGAACCTTTAAATCAACTAGCAACATTTTTGGGTAGATTTCAGCAACTTCTATGGAAATCTGAGAAATGGGAAAAAAATAGGAAAAGAGAAAACTTACCAAGATGAGCATAGTTTTATCTGCCAGCAAATTGTCACAATCCCTTATATTTCAGAGTGAATTGTTTGCATGTTCTAACAGTTTAATTGAAGTATAAGTGACATATAATCAACTGCTCATCTTTAAGGGGATATATGTACATACTGATGTAACCATAACCATAATCAATATAATGAACAGGAGCTGGCACTGTGGCATAGTGGGCTAAGCCTCTGCCTGCAGCGCCGGCATCCTATATAGGCACTGGCATCCCATATAGGTGCTAGTTCTAGTCTCAGCTGCTTCACTTCCGATCCAGCTCTCTGCTGTGGCCTGGGAAAGCAGTGGAGGATGGCCTAAGTGCTTGGGCCCCTGCACCCACGTGGGAGACCAGGCGGAAGCTCCTGGCTCCTGGTTTTGGTGTAGCTCCAGCCATTGCAGCCATCTGGGGAGTTAACCAGTGGATGGAAGACCTCTCTCTCTCTTTCTCTCTCTCTGCCTCTGCCTCTCTGTCACTCTGCCTTTCAAATAAATAAGCAAATCTTTAAAAAAAGACAACAAACATATCCACCACTTCTGAAAGGGCCCTCGTGACTCTTTGTCATTCAGCCTTACCTTTCTCGTCCCATTCTGTCCCTAGCAATTGCCGATTCTCTCTCTCTTTTTTTTTTCTTTTTTGGACAGGCAGAGTGGACAGTGAGAGACAGAGAGAAAGGTCTTCCTTTGCCATTGGTTCACCCTCCAATGGCTGCCGCAGCTGGCGCACTGCGCTGATCCGAAGACAGGAGCCAGGTGCTTTTCCTGGTCTCCCATGGGGTGCAGGGCCCAAGCACTTGGGCCATCCTCCACTGCACTCCTGGGCCACAGCAGAGGGCTGGCCTGGAAGAGGGGCAACTGGGACAGAATCCGGTGCCCTGACCGGGACTAGAATCCAGTGTGCTGGCGCTGCAGGCGGAGAGTTAAGCCTATTGAGCCGTGGCGCCAGCCGTGGATTCGCTTTTGATCATCATGGATATTTATGTTTTCTAGAACTTTTTAATAGAAGGAATCAAAATGTATGTTCTCTTTATTGTCTGCCTCCTTTTACCCTGTGTGATTATTAGGAATTTACCCCTGTTGCCACTGTATTATTTAATTCCTTTCTAGTGTTGAGTATTGTCCTATTGAGAGAAAACACCACAATTTGTTTCTCTAATCACTTGCTCATGCGCACTTGAGTTTTTGTTTTACAAATAAGTTATTTTTACATATTACAAATAAAGCTATCATGAACATTTTATGTAAAAATAATTTTGTGTGTACATGCATTCATCTTCTTCTTCTTTTTTTTTTTCTTTTGATGAATACCTAAAAGTATTTGCCAGGCTGGACAGGACCTACCAAAAATGTCCAAGTACAAATCCCCAGAGCCTGTGACTATGTTACCTTGTATAGCAAAACGTGCTTGCAGATGGGAGAAGGGAGATGATCCTGGTCTTCCATGGGCCTTAGTGAGAGGGAGACACTGGAGTCGGAGTCAGACAGCGGGTGAAGTGACAACGGAGCAGAAAGAGGGACTGGAAGATGTGACGCTCTGGGATCATGGACTAAAGAGTATGGGCAGCCCCTAGAAACTGGAAGGCAAGGAAACCGATTCTCCCGTGGGGCCTCCAGCAGGAACCAACCCTGCGAACATCTTAACTGTAGCTCTGTGAGACTGACTTTGTTCTTGTGTTCCCAGAAATGTAAGATAATAAAGTGTTCTTTTAAACCGCTGAATTCACGGTGATGTTTTTGTCGCAGCCATAAATTTGTGCTTTCCTAAGGAGTAATGATTCTGAGCATCTTCTCATGCCCTTATTTGCTGTCCACATTTCTTTGGTGAAGTATCTGCTTAAATCTTTTACCTGTGTTTAAAATTTGGGCTTTTTGGTTTTTTATTAGTTAACTATGTGGGTTCTTTATATAGTTTAGATACCCTGGATACCAGTTATCTTAGGAATATCTTTTCTAAATATTTTCCCCAATCCATACCAATATCTTTATATTGGGTGTTTTTTTTAAAGATTTATTTATTTATTTGAGAGGTAGATTTAAAGAGGGAGGGAAGAGACAGAGAGAAAATTCTTCCATCTGCTGGTTCACTCTCCAAATGGCCACAATGAACAGGGCTGGGCAGATTCGAATCCAGGAACCAGGAGTTTCTCCCAAGTCTCCCACACAGGCGCAGGGACCCTAACACTTGGGCCATCTTCCTTCCACTGCTTTCTCAGGCCACAGCAGAGAGCTGGATCGGAAGTGGAGTAGGCGGGACAAGAACTGGCGTCCATATGGGATGCTGGCACTGCGGGCAGAAGCTTTACCTGATATACTGCAGTGCCAGCCCCAACAATATCTTTTGAAAAACACAAGTTTTTAACCTTCATGAAGTCCAATTTGTTAACTACAGTTGGAAGTTTCTGAAATGGCATTTGTGATCTCTTGTGATCCTCTCCCCTTGAGTGAGAGCTGGATGTAGTGATTTGTCTCTAATGAATAGCTTCTATCAAAAGAAACAGACTGTCCCTTCCAAGATTATACTACTGTGACTCTTGCTTGTAAAGTCTCTCTGACTCCTCTTTCATCCTTCCTCTGATGAAGTGAGCTGTCCTGTTGAGAGGCTTACAGAGCAAAACCAAGGTTGGTCCCTGGGCACAGTCAGCAAGAAAGCCCTTATAACAAGCCCTGAGACCTCAAGCCAATAGACAACCATGTGAGTGAACTTGAAAATGGTTCCTTGGGAGTGGGTAAAGCTGCCACCTGCAGTGCCAGCATCCAACATGCATCAATTCGAATCTCAGTTGTTCCACTTCTGATCCAGCTCTCTGCTATGGCCTGGGAAAGCAGGGGAAGATGGCCTAAGTCCTTGGGCCCCTGCACCCAAGTGGAAGACCTTCTTAGCTCCTGGCTCCTGGCTTTGGATCGGCCCAAGTCTGGCTGTTGCAGCCATTTGAGGAATAAACCAACAGATGGAAAATCTCTCTCTCTTCTGCTTCTGCCTCTCTGTAACTCTGTCTTTCAAAATAAATAATAATTCTTCTTTTTTAAGAAAGTGGTTCCTTAATCAATCTTCAGATGAGAACACTGTCCCAGTCACAACATAATTGTAGCAGTTAAGAGACCTTGAAGCAGGGGACTTAGCTAAGTTATAACAGGATTCCTGACCCACAAGGTAATAATTGGCTTAAGCCACAAAGATTCTAGGGAATTTGATGCACATCAGTAGATAATTAACAGAGTAGTTTTTTTTTTTTTTCATGCTGCTTGTGTTCTCTTTAAGAATTATTTTCCAAACCTGAAGTTGAAAGAAGGATAGGGGGTACTGGTACTGTGGCATAGTGGGTTGGGTCTCCATCTGTGGCAATGGCATCCCAGGTGGGCAGTGGCTCTAGTCTCAGCAGCTCCATTTCCGATTCCACTCCCTGTTGATGGCCTGGGAAGGCAGCAGAGGTCAGCCCAAGTGCTTGGGCCCCTGCACCCACATGGGAGACTGGTCAGAAGCTCCTGGCTCCTGGCTTTGGTTCAGCCCAGCTCCACCCGTTTTGGCCATTTGGAGAGTGAATGAATTGACGGAAGACTTGTCTCTCTGTAACTTTGCCTTTCAAATAAATAAATTGGAAAGAAGGAAAAAAGGAAGGAAAGGGAGGATGACAGAGAGAGAGAATATGGAAAAACTAAATTGATTGATTCTCAAATTTTGCACCAGCCTTGGATTCCTGGGATAGACTACTTTGGTCAGAAGGTATTATTCTTCATATACATTATTGGACTTAGTTTGTTAAAATATTATTCAGAAATTTTACATCAGTGCTCATGAAGATATTGGCATGCAGTCTTTAAAATTTTTATTGATTGATTGATTTAAATCAAAGAAGAGAGCCAGAGAAAGAGATCTTAATCTGTTGAATTCAGTGCTTTTGACTTTGGCCTGGCCCAGTTCCAAATGGTGTGGACATTTTGGGGGAGTGAACAAGTGAGTGGAAAATCTCTCTGTCTCACTTTCAAATAAAATGAAAATAAATAAAAATTAGAGGGGAGCTTGGTAGGAGACCTGAATTGAGTTTTGGGCTCCTGCTATTGCAGGCATTTGAGGAGTGGGCCAATGGATGGAATATATCTCTCTGTACCTCAAATAAAGTGAAATAAGTAAAAAAAAAATTAAAATAAAAAGTATTTAAATTTTAAAAATTCCTTTAATAAATATAAAACCATTCATATCATCTATTTTTTCTTCAGTCAGCTTTGATAATTTGTCCATTTCATCTAAGATGTTGAATTTATTTATATGAAGTTGAATTTATTTATATGAAGTTGCTTATTTATATGAAGTTATCCTTTTAATGTTTATAGACTATAATAACGTCCTTTTCCTCTTTTTGTATTTTTTTAACGTGTATTTATTTATTTGAAAGGGAGTGAGAGTGAGAGTGAGAATGAGAGAGAGAGAGAGACATCATCTGTCTGCTGGTTCGGAACCCGGAACTCCATCTGTGTCTACCATGTGCAAGCAGGGACTGATGAACTCAAACCATCATCTGCTGCCTCCCTGGTTGTTCATTAGCTGGAAGCTGGATCAGAAGCGGAGAATCAGAACCACCCACTTCCATAGGGGATGTCCGGCATCCCAAGCAGTAGCTTAACCAGCTCGCCCCAACACCCACCCCTGTTCTTTCTTTATATGGGTTGTTTCTTTTGTTCTATCAACCAGACTGTGCATTTGTAAATTTTATGAATCTCTTCAGTTGTTGGCTTCAATGGTTTTCAATATTTCTTTGCTTGATTATTTGCTTTCTATGTCATTGATTTCTGTTCTTATATTTATCATTTCTTTTTATTTCTATAATTTCTTCCTTTTTTATTTTTTTGACAGGCAGAGTGGACAGTGAGAGAGAGAAACAGAGAGAAAGATCTTCCTTTGCTGTTGGTTCACCCTCCAATGGCCACTGCGGCCGGCTCACCGCACTGATCCGAAGCCAGGAGCCAGGTGCTTCTCCTGGTCTCCCATGCGGGTGCAGGGCCCAAGCACTTGGGCCATCCTTCACTGCACTCCCGGGCCACAGCAGAGAGCTGGACTGGAAGAGAAGCAACCGGAACAGAATCCAGCGCTCCGACTGGGACTAGACCCCGGTGTGCTGGCGCCGCAAGGCGGAGGATTAGCCTATTGAGCTGCGGCGCTGGCTGGATTGAATACTTTTTATTATTCCTTTATACCCTCAGTTGTTGGAGATATTAGCTATAAATTCATATTTTGTATATTAGTGGTTGCTTTAGGGTTTCTTTTATACATATTAAATTTTTTAAAGATTTATTTATTTATTTACAAGTCAGAGCTACAGAGAGAGAGAGAGAGAGAGAGAGAGGTTTTCCATCTGATGGTTCACTCCCCAGTTGGCCACAACAGCTAGAGCTGCGCCGATCCGAAGCCAGAAGCCAGGAGCTTCTTCTGGGTCTCCCACAAGGGTGCAGGGACCCAAGCACTTGAGTCATCTTCCACTGCTTTCCAAGGCAATAGCAGAGAGCTGGATCAGAAGTGGAGCAGCCAGGTCTCGAACTGGCACTCATATGGGATGCCAGTGCTTCAGGCCAGGGTTTAACCCTGTGCCACAGCACCGGCCCCTAAATTTTATTTTTAAACATTTTTATTGCATTTTATTGAAAGACAGACAGACAGATGGAGAGAGAGCTGCCATCCACTGGTTCACTCCCTAGATGTGACAACAACAAAGATGAGGCTAGGTCAAAACCAGGAGCTTAGAATTCAGTCTGGGAAACCTACACAGATGGCAGGAAGCCAAGTACTTGAACCATCATTGCTGCCTCCCAGGGTGCACATTGGTAGGAAATTAGATTGGAAATGGAGGAGCTGTGGACTCCAGGCACTCTGATATGGAATGCAGGCATCCCAAGCGCATCTTCAACACTGCATCAAACACCTTCACTCTGAGTTGACTTTTGTACATGGTGAGAGATACGGGTCTGGTTTCATTCTCCTGCATGTGGTAATCCAATTCTCCCCAGCATCATTCATTGAAAAGATTATTCTTTACCTAGTGTATGTTTTTAGCACCTTTGTCACAGATCAACTGACTGTAGATGGGTTTACTTCTAGGATCTCTATTCTACTTCACTGGTCTTTATATCTGTGTTTATGCATCTATCTCATTGGGGTTTTTTTTAATTAATTTATTTATTTGAAAGTCAGAGTTACACAGAGAGAGGCAGAGAGAGAGAGAGAGAGATCTTCCATCCACTGGTTCACTCCCAGATGGCTGCAAAGGCAGGAGCTGTGCCAGGAGCCAGGAGCTTCCTCCAGGTCTCCCATGTGAGTGCAGGGGCCCAAGGACTTGGGCCATCTTCCACTGTTTCCCAGGCCATAGCAGAGAGCTGGATTGGAAGTGGAACAGCCAGGCCTTGAACCTGCGCCCATACAGGATGCTGGCACTGAAGGGCAGGGCGTTAACACACTGTGCCACAGCACTGGCACATATCTCACTGTTTTACTTACTATAGCTCTGTAATTTTAAAGTCAGGTAGTATAATGCCTGTCTCCTGGTTGGTTTTTTTTTTTTTCCCCCTGAGTATTGCTTTGTTGTTTGGAGTCATTTGTGGTGCCATATAAATCTTAGTAGTGTTTTTTCTAGTTCTGTGAAAAATGTCATTTGTATTTTTACAAATCATATTTGTTTAAAGAGACAAAGTGTGACAGATGGAGAGAGAGCGAGCGAGCGAGCTAGTTGTCATCTGCTGTTTCACTACCCAAACGCCCAGAACAGCAAGCGGCAGGAAAGGCCAAAGCTGGAGGTTGGGAGCTTAATCTATGCTTCTCACACAAATCGGGAACTGAACCACTTAAACCATCCCTACCGCCTCCCAGGGTTCTCATTGTTAGGAAGGTGGACTCGGGAGCCAGAGCTAGGAATCCAGTGCAGACACTAACGTGGGGCATTGGTGCCCTAAGCAGCAACATAACACTAGGCAATTGCCCACCCTGTCATTGGCATCTTGATAGAGATTGCATCGAATCTGTAAATTGCTTTGGGTAGTATGGACATTTTTAACAATATTGATTTTTCCAATCCATGCACATGGAATATCTTCCAATTATTTTTATACTCCTCAATTTATTTTATCAATGTTTTTATTGTTGTAGAGATCTTTTGCCTTTGTACATTTATTACTAGGTGTTTAATGAAGTTTTTTTAGCTATTGGATGTGGGATTGCTTCTTTGGTTTCTTTTTCAGATAATATACTGTTAGTGTTTAAAAATGCTATTTATCTTTATACATTGACTTTGTATCCTGAAAGTTTGCTGAATTTGTTTATGAGTTCCAATAGTTTCTTGGTGGAGTCCTTGGGTTTTTCTGTATATAAGATCATCTCATCTGCAAACAGCAACAGTTTGACTTGCTCCTCCCCAGTCTGGATGCTCCTTATTTCTTTCTCGTGCCTAATTGGTGGCTGTAGCATTTTTATACATCAATAACAAATAACAAATAACAAACTCACTGAGAAAGAAATCATAAAATAGTCCAATTCGCAGTAGCTGTGAAAAATTAAAATACTGGGGCCATTGTTATAGCATACTGGGTTAGGCTGCCACCTTCGATGCCAGGATCCCATATGGACACCGATTCAAGACCTGGCTGCCTCACTTCCAACCCAGCTCCCTGCTATTGGCCTGAGAAAGCAGCAGCATATGGCCCAAGTGTTTGCGCCCCTGCACCCACATGAGAAACCTGGAAGAAGCTCTAGGATTCCCAGTTTCAGCATGGCACAGCCCTGGTCATCTGGGGAGTGAACCAGTAGATAGAAAATATCTTTCCCTCTCCTCCTCCCCCTCTCCCCTCCCCCCTCTCTTCCTCCCCCTCTTCCTCTCCCCCTTCCCCTCTCCCTCTCCCTCCCTCTCTCCCTTTCAAATAAATAAATCTTTACAAAAACTAAAATACCAGTAAAAATTTAACCAAAGATGTGAAAGACCTCTGCAGTTGAAAATTATACAACACTGATGAAAGACATTGAACAAGACACCAAAAAATAAGTAAAGACTCCCATATTGATGGATTCGGAGAATTAACATTGCTAAAACATTCAGACTACCCAAAGCAATTTATAGATTCAGTGCAATCCCAATTAAAACATCCATAACATTCTTTGCAGAACTAGAAGAAACAATTCTAAAACTGATTTGGAAGCCCAATAGACCCCTCACAACCAAAGTAATCTTGAGCAAAAAGAACAATGCTGGAGGCATCACAGTACCTGGTTTCAAGACCAAGTGCAAAGATACAGCAACAAAAATAGCATGGTAGTGGCACAAAAACAGACAAATAGAATAGCTTAGGAGAATAGAGACCCCCAAAATAAATCCATTGGTTCTACAGCCAACTGATTGTCTACAAGGGTGCCAAAACACACAGAGGAGAAAGGACAAGCTCAACAAATAATGCTGGGGAAATGGGATACCCAGATGCGGAGGATTTAAACTTTATCTACTGCAACTCACCTTACACAAAAACCAATGCAAAACCAATCAGAGAAATAAGTTTAAGACCTGAAACTATGAAACCCTTAAAACTCAGGGGAACTACTTTAAGATAATGGTAACGACAATAATTTTTGGATATGACCCCAAAAACACAGAAAATAGAACAAAAACTAGGCAAATGGGATTATATTGAATTAAGAAGTTTCTGGTAGTAGATATCTGGGGCAAGAGTTAAAATACGGCTAGAGATGCCCACTTACCATATTAGAATGTCTGGGTTCAAGTTCTGGCTCTGCTTTCTATTCTAGCTTCCTGCTAATGTGCAGGATAGCAGTGATGTTCAAGTACTTGGGTCTCTGTCATGACATAGGTGACCTAGATTGAGTACCAGGCTCCTGGCTTCAGCCTCGCCCAGCCCTGGATGTTGTAGGCATCTGGGAGTAAGCCAGAGATAGAAGTTCTCTATTTTGACTGTGTGTCTGTCTCTCTTCTCTGCCTTTCTAGTAAATATAATTAACGTTTAAAATTATAAAAAGAAGCTGTGTAGAGCAAAAAAAAAAAAAAAAAAGTCAACAGAGTGAATAGACAACCTATAAAAAACAAATAATCTAACTTTAAAATGGGAAAATCATATGAATAGACACTTTTCAAATTAGGAAATTCAAATGGCCAAGGAATTTTTGGAAAAAGGCACCATATTATTAGCAATAAGGAAAATGCAAGTCAAATCACAGTGAGATATCATCTCAACCCAATCAGAATGGCAATTATCAAAATGGAAAAAACAACCAGTGTTGGCAAAAGAGAATTCTTTTTTTATTTATTTTAAAATTAGACTTACAAAGGCTGGCGCCGTGGCTCAACAGGCTAATCCTCCGCCTTGCGGCGCCAGAACACCGGGTTCTAGTCCCGGTCGGGGCGCCGGATTCTGTCCCGGTTGCCCCTCTTCCAGGCCAGCCCTCTGCCGTGGCCAGGGAGGGCAGTGGAGGATGGCCCAAGTGCTTGGGCCCTGCACCCCATGGGAGACCAGGAAAAAGCACCTAGCACCTGGCTCCTGCCATCGGATGAGCGCGGTGCGCTGGCCGCAGCGCGCCAGCCGCAGTAGCCATTGGAGGGTGAACCAACGGCAAAGGAAGACCTTTCTCTCTGTCTCTCTCTCTCACTGTCCACTCTGCCTGTCAAAAAACAAACCAACAAACAAACAAACAAAATTAGACTTACAGAGAGAGAGAGAGAGAGAATATCTTCCATCCACTGGTTCATGCCCCAAGTGACCACAATAGCCAGGGCTGGGCCAGGCCAAAGCCAGGAGCCAGGAACTTCATCCAGCTCTCCCACATGGGTGCAGGGGCCCAAACACTTGGGCCATCTTCTGTTGCTTTCCAGGGCACATTAGCAGGGAGCTGGATCAGAAATGGAACAACTGGGACTCCCACACAGGCACACACATGGATGCTGGTGCTGCAGGTGGCAGCTTTACCCACTATGCCATGACGCTTGCCTGAAAAGGAAACTGTTAAACATTGTTATGGTAATATAAATTGGTACAGTTATTATGGAGAACAGTATAGAGGGTCCTCAAATAATGAAAAGTAGATCTACTCTGTGATATAGCTATTCTACTTCTGGATATATAACAAAGGAAATAATATCAACATATCAAAGATACTGGCACTCATATTCATTGTGGCACTATTCACAATAGCCAAGATATGTAATCAGTCTAGATATTCATCTACTGGTGAATGAATTAAGAAAATATGATATATATATACATAATGGAATGTTATGCAGCTATAATATTGTTATCCTATTTTTTGCAGCAAAATGGATACAACTTGAGGGCATCACATAAAGCAAAATAAATCAGACACAGAAAGATAAATAACATACATTATCAGTCACATATGGAAGCTAAAAAAAAAGTTGGGCAGGTGTCAGGCACAGTAGTTAAGCCACCACTTAGGATGCTTTCATTCCATATTGGAGTGCCTGGGTTGAGCCCTGGCTCCACTCTCCATTCCAGCTTTATGCTGTGTACACCAGGGGAGGCAGTGGGTGATGCACAAGAAGTGGGGCCCCTGCCACCCCATGGGAGACCCAGATTGAATTCCCAGCTCCTGGCTTCAGTCTGGCCTAGCCCTGGCTTTTGTGGGTATTTGGGGAATAAACTAGAGGATGTGGGATCTTTCTCTGTCTCTGTCTTTAAAATAAATAAAGATAATTGTTAAGGTTTTTTAAGTTGACCTGAATGTATAACAGTGATTATTAGAGGTCAGAAAGGGTAAGAAGTAGCAGGGATAGATGGCAATTAGGTAACAGGTACCAACACACAGCTAGATAGGAAGAGAGTGTTCTCCAACACAATGGTGTAACCATAGTTATAATAAGCTGTAACATTTTATTAATAAATAGAGGTGTTCAACATCTCTTATCATAATAAGAAAAGGGAAGTGTTACCCTGATTTAATCAGTGTGCATTGTATACATTTATTGAAATGTCACACCACACCCATGGACAGGTACAATTACGAAATGCTCGTCAAAAAAATTGTAAATGGTTTAAGGAGATGGAAATTCTAAGTAACCAGGCTTGATTATCACACACTGAATACATGAATCTAATTGTCGTACTGTACTCCATTAATATGTACAATTAAAACGGACTTATATAGAACGATGGACTAGAATAGAGAGATGAGAAATAAACCATTGCATATATAGTCAAATGATTTTAACAAGGGCTCCAAGACCATTCGTTGGCAAAAAGGACAGTTTTCATCAAATAGTGTGGGAAAGTCGGATGTCCAACAGCAAAAGGATGACTACAGACTCGCTTTATACCATATACAAAATTCAACACAAAATATGAGAGACCTAAATATAAGAGCTAAAATTCTAAAACTCTTAGAAGAAAACCCAAGATTCAAAACTTCATGACGAGGGCTGGCGTTGTAGTGTAGTGGTCTAAGATCCTGTCTACAATGCTGACATCCCATTATGAGTGCTGGTTTGAGTACTGGCTACTCTACTTTTAATCCAGCTCCCTGCTAATGTGCCTAGGAAAGCAGTGGAGGAAAATCAGAGTACTTGAGCCCCTGCACCCATGTGAGAGACCCAGAAGAAGCTCCTGGTTCCTGGCTTCAGCCTGACCCAGTTCTGGCCATTGCAGATATTTGGGGAGTGAAATAGTGGACAGAAGATCTCCCATTGCCTGACCCCAGAATTCTTTCAAATATATCCTGAATTGTGCCTTTTGAATGAATAAATTAATCTTTTGTTTATAAAGAGAACTTCATTATAGAGTTAGCAATGATACATTGGCTATAATACCAAAAGCACAGGGAGCAAGAAAAAACAAATAAATAAATTGAGACTTCAACAAAACTAAAAACTTTTGTGCAGGAAAAGATACTAGCAGCAGAATGAAAAAGTAACCCACAGAATGGGAAAAAATATTTGCTAAACATGTATCTGATGAGGGGTTAACATTCAGAATACAGAAAGAACTCACAACTCAATGAAACAGGTGGGCATTTATTTAGCCTACCACTGAAGATGCCCATCATACATTGGAGTACCTGGGTTCAGTTCCCAGATCTGGCTCCTGACTCCAGCTTCCCGCTCGTGCACACCTTGGGAGGCAGCAGTGATGCTCATGTAATTGGCCCTTGTCATCTAAATAGGAGACCTGCTTAGCATTCTTGGCTCCTGGCTTTCACCCCAGCTCAGCCCAGTCCTGGTCTTTGCAGGTATTTGAGTGAATCAGCAGATGTGATCCCATGCTCTCTTGTTTGCTCTTTTTCTACCTTTCTTCTTCTCAAATAATTTAAAAAATAACAATAGAAAACCAAGGAACTCTATTTTTAAAAACTGAGTCACATCAAAGTAAGTTTTCCAAGGTCACTCAGTTAACAAACGGCAGGCTGGGCTTTACAGGTGGACGTGGCTTGAGAGCCCAGTCATTTAACCACGGTGCTACCTGTCAGTAAATCCAATCAGATGCTAGCTTGGCCTACAGTTTCATTATGAGTCAAAGTTTCTATGTTTATAATCCTTTTTAAAAAGATTTATTTGAAAGATTGAGTTACAAAGAAAGAGAGAGAGAGAGAGAGAGAAAGAGAGAGAGAGAGAGAGAGAAATATCTTCCACTACCCAAATGGCCTCAACGGCCAATTGCTGGAGCTAAGTGAGGCTGAATCCAGGAGCAGGAGCTTCATCTGGGTCTCCCACATGGGAACAGGGGCCCAAACACTTGTAACATCTTCTGTTGCTTTCCTAGGCACATTAGCAAGGAGCTAAGAAGTGGAGCAGCCGGGACTTGAACTGGCATCCATGTGGATGTCAGCACTGTAACCCAACTCGCTGCACCACAGCACCAGCCCCAGGTTGCTAATTCTTATTTTCACTTCCTCAAATGCCTGTTTGCAAGCAGTCATTTTATTTATTAGCACATAAGCCCATAAGACTCTCTTCCCAACACACTGGAGGAGATCCAGGTTGTATTTCTATCATAAAAATCATATTTCCATTTTTCTTCAGTTTATCCTATTCCAGGGAATATTAAATCAAATAATTTTAGTTTACAAATTCATAAAACACAAGTAATACCAAGGCATTTATCATCAGTGTTTGAGTTGTCAGATTCTG
This sequence comes from Sylvilagus floridanus, assembly GCA_949820135.1. Taxonomy (NCBI): domain Eukaryota; kingdom Metazoa; phylum Chordata; class Mammalia; order Lagomorpha; family Leporidae; genus Sylvilagus; species Sylvilagus floridanus. The sequence continues at coordinate 84,540,662 of OX463225.1, read as the reverse complement.
AGATAATGTGAAAGCTTTTAGTAAGCTGAGACATACTATGCAAGTGTCAGTTATGATTAATTGAAAGTCATTATATTGCTCCATGTCTCCATTAATTCAGCTTTCTTCCTGGGGTACTTTCAAATTTCTAACATATATATATATACACTTTTATAAATAAAAGTGAAAATTTTCCCGAGATTTAAGGAAGTGTGTATCCTTATGCATAAGGATATGAAGTGGTATGAAGTGGCCACTTTATCTAATCCCCCTTTGTAATAAGGAAACTGGGATCAAAAAGGTGATTTCTCCAATATCACATTGCTAAACAGGGGCAGACCTCTGACCTAGAAAAGGCTGGGCTCCTTACTTCCACTTTAGCGTTTTTTTAAGACTTTAATTATTTCAAAGTCAGACAGGGAGAGGGACAAAGAAAGGAAGGGGGAGAAGAGGGAGGAGTAGAAGGGGAGAAAGAGAGACAGAAGGACAGAGAGAGAGAGAGAGAGAGAGGCCTTCCATCCACTGATTCACCCTCCAGTTGGCTTCAACAGCTAGAGCTGCACCGATGCAAAGCCAGGAGCCAGGAGTTTCTTCTGGGTCTCCCACACAGACACAGGGGCCCAAGGACTTGGGCCATCTTCTACTGCTTTCCCAGGCCATAGTAGAGAACTGGATCAGAAGTGGAGCAGCCAGGACTTGAACTGGCACCCATGTGGGATGCTGGCACTGCAGGCAGCGGCTTTACGTGCCACAGTACTGGCCCCGCTAGGTATTTTAATACTTGTGGAGAAACTACCTACATTTAAATGGCATGCGTTTGCTAAATCAGTGACACTGGTACCTAACTATGGTTATTAACTTGCAGAAAGTTATTATACAAATTTGTAGTGTTTTCAGTATGAAAATTACAGCCATAAATATTTCATATTTTTTATTACTAACATTTTATTAGAAAAATTCACATGTACAGAAAAATGAAAAAATCAGTTTAGAAATTGGCTTCCGTGGGTACGCTGTGGAATGCTTTCCCTGAATCACTTAAATAAAAAAAGCTACAGGCCTGGGCACGTGGTGTAGCAGCCAAGATGCTGCTTGGGACACCCACATCCCAAGAGTGCTTGGGTTCAAGTTCTAGCTTCCTGCTAATGAACACCCAGGGAGAAGGCAGACAACGACTTAGGAAATTGGCCCTGCCATCGACTTGGGAGACACAGATGGGGTTAAGGCTCCTGGCTTCAGCCTGGTCCAGACCTGGATGTTGAAGGCAGTCGGGAGGTGAACTAGCAGACAGAAGATCTCTGCCTGTCTGTCTATCTCCCTCTCACTCTGCCTTTCAAAATAGACTTTCAAACAGTGTGACATTTCTGTCCCTAAATAGTTCAGCAAGCATTTTCTAAGAGTAAGGATATTCTTATATATAACCCCAATGCCAATGCTGTAACCAAGCAAATTAATAATAATTTCATTAGTATTATCTAATATCTGATTAATATTTACATTTTCCCAAGAAATATCTTTAATATTTATTCTTTTCAAATGATGGCTCCCATCAAGAAACTATCAAAACAACCTAATGAGAAAGCAACGCAGGGGTCATAGCTTAAGTGGTAAGAGAGATCACCACTTTGACTGAGTTTTAATAGTATGCCTATGTCAGGGGCAGGAGGGCGAAGAGAGGATATTTATGAAGTTTGGGGAAGGTACAGTTTAAGGTCTTTTGAAGAAGGAGTAGCGGAGAGTACTTGATTCAGATTGGGCAAGTTCACGATGGAGTAAGTTAGGATTGGTGGATGGTGAGAAGCCAATCTCAAAGACTAAGCCTGGGGTCCTGATAAAGGGATAGCAACCCTGACGACAGCAGGTTGAGTAGTTTAGAAATCACGTGAGTGGACTTTCAGGCCGGCTCCTATAGCAAATAGCAGAAAGTTTTTGTCAATTTCATCTTCTTGGGAAAGTGTTTCCTAGAACAATAGCATGTTAATGAAGAGGAGAATACTGAAGTTATATTAAGATAGCCAGGAAGTTGTGTGGATGTAGATTGGCTCATGCTCTCATTTCTAAACTAGGCATTCTTAGAAAATCCTTTATGCCCGTGCTTCTCAAACTAGTCCCAGTGAAAACCCAAACATTTCATTGTTAGGTCCCTGTAGTCTCTCCTAATCTCCAGTAGTCCTACCATCTTTTTTTTTTTGGACAGGCAGAGTGGACAGTGAGAGAGAGACAGAGAGAAAGGTCTTCCTTTGCCATTGGTTCACCCTCAATGGCCACTGCGGCCGGTGTACCGCACTGATTGGAAGCCAGGAGCCAGGTGCTTCTCCTGGTCTCCCATGCTGGTGCAGGGCCCAAGGACCTGGGCCATCCTCCACTGCACTCCCGGGCCACAGCAGAGAGCTGGACTGGAAGAGGAGCAACCGGGACAGAATCCAGCGCCCCGACCGGGACTAGAACCCAGGGTGCTGGCATCGCAGGCAGAGGATTAGCCTATTGAGCTGCGGCGCCAGCCCCACCATTTTTTTCCCCCATGATTTTCACTTTTCTAAAACTCTATACAGTTGTCCTGTAGATTATCCTACCTTTGGATCCACTCCATTTGGAAGATTTTTTAGTATTTTTTCTTAAGTATGCAAAATATTTCATTTCTTATTTCTATGGATAACCATCATTCATATAGCAGAAACTGACATGATTATAAAAAACTGTAAGAATGTTAGTATTCAATAGAAATTAAAGCCTGAGCTGAAGGATGATCAGAGTAACTGACACTTGGCATTGCTCTGATGGAAGTTACAGGGTTACGAGCCTTAACTCCTGTAATGCAGAAAAAGTTAATTTCCAAGGAGCTACAGTACAATGACATGTCCATGAAATGACATCTGCTGTTCACAGACATTTAAGATCAATCTACATTTCACAGCCTTGAATGCCGTGAGGCATGTAAGTTGTAGGTTTTTAATTAGCAAGAGGCAAGCTGAGATTCTGTTGGTAAAATAGTTTGTTCATGTAGCTCTAAAGGGCTGGGTGGGAGCAAAGCAGAATGCCAAAAGAGATCAAGAGTATGGGGATGGGACATCACACGTGCATCCCAACTTCTGGAAAGCCAGTGACATAGCAGTAGCAGCATCACAAAGAACAGTTATTAGCAGGAACACACTGTGGTCTCATTCAGTTCCTACTTTGGATTCCAGGGTAATCTCCTAGGGAGAATCTGGTGAAAAGCAGGGTAATTCCTGTTCTTTTAATGTGTAAGTGGCCATGAGCAGATGGGAAGAGACAAAAGAATGCTAGCCATGAAGGCCCTGTTGATTAAACACCTGTGAAGCTGAGTACATTCTAACATGTTGAATACTGAGTCACAGTCATCAGCCAGTGGCTAATATACTACACAATGTTACAAACAAAATCCCTTCAAAGCCAACAGAAATTCTCCCTTCTAAGTATTCCTTCCCCGGGAAGTCCTAAAACTGAGTAATGACTGGTGCTCTCGCGAGCGTGTTGTTAGGCAGAACGGTTTTGTTAAAATGCTGCAGGAAGCAGTTTCGTGAGGTCAAGAATCTTACACTCTCTCGAAACATGCTTTCAGTCCCTAGTGCTCCATGGCACACGGAAAAGAAACAAGGGCAGCTGGGCTCACGTAATTTCTTTTATCCCAATAAAGTCATTAACTTCCTAATGTCTCCCTTCTGGGAAAAGATCCAGCAGTAAATGCCCCACTATAAAGCATCGCCGGCCCCATATGGCTTTTATCGCTTTTGATTCTTTCTGTAAAGAGAGCTGAGACAGCGCCCTCTCCCTACGGAGACCAGCCGCCCATTTCCTTCCTGCACCAGCTTTCCAAGAGGGCACCTAGGGAGTTGTTGCCCTGGTATGTTGCCCTGGGCTTTAGGAGGCTTCTCTGTGCTCCTCACAGGCTGCCATCGGTGAGGACATTTGCCGCATTCACTGCTGCGGGGCCGGCTCTCTGAGGCTGAGCAGGGCAAGGACTCTGGCTCAAGCGTGGGCCACAGTCATCACACTGGTAGGGTTTTCTCCACTGCAAATGCGCTGGTGCTGAAAGAGCCTGGTTGGGGCTCTGCTGAAACCTTTCTCCACACTCAACACAATTATCACGCTTTTCTCCCGTGTGGATCCGTCGATGCTGGGTGAGTTGAGAACTCTGAAAGAAACCTTTCCCACAACCAGCACGTTTGGGTATGAGTCCTTCCCAGTACAGATCTTCCTGTATCAACAAAGAGCTGAATGCTGAAGCTCTTTGCACATCCAGTGCATTGATAGGGTTTCTCACCCGAGCTTCCCCTGGGTCTCCTCCAGCTTGAGTCCAAACGAATGGTCATCCCCCATCTCTGCCACTGCTGGCCTGTTTGGCACTTGTTCTCATGGGCTTTCCCCTGCCTGACTTGAGTTCCGAGAAATACCTAACTTCGAGAACAGCCAGATGTAATCAGAAGGAAGTCTAACGTCCTCTTCTAAACCAATGCTTCATTTCCTAGCGCTAAGCAGAATGTTCGCGCTCACTGTGGGTCTCTCACCCAGCAACCTTTGTTATTGTTATTGTTGCTGCTAGTTTTTAGAAACCCAAGCTGGTTTAAGCCATATTCATTGGTTCATTTGATTGGCAAATCCAGCATGGGGCTCGTTTCAGGCCTGGTATATCCTGGGACACAAATAATATGGTCTGAGCTTCTATTTTCTCTCTCTCTACTCTTCTTCTGTCTGTAAAGTTCTTGTTTTCTTCCAATTAAAAAATGGCTTCATCCAGAAGCTGGAAATGGCTGCTGATACACTTAGGTCCCCAGGAGCCTAAATGAGCCTCTCCCTGTCAGGACCCTCGTTTACCCTGCCTGGGTCCGATACCTCCTCTCTACCTCCTCGTAAGTACCCATGAGAGCTATGATTTGGCCAGCCAGGAAGACCTATCCCCAGGAAGACAGATTCTGTAGAAAGGGGGATTATGGAAATATACTGAAAGAAAAAAATGGCTTACAGAAAAATGCAGTAGTGGCTACAGTCTGTTAGAGTTTTACATCCATATGAACTATCCAGAAGATTCAAAGTTGTCCAAGGTTATTGGTTTTTTAAATATTGAGTTTTTGCTTTATCTACTTGAAAGGCAGAGAAAGAGAGAATCAATTGATCTTCCATCTGCTGGTTCACTCCCCAAAAGCCTGCAATAGACAGGGTTGGGCCAGGCCAAAATCAGGAGCCCAGAATTCCATTCAGGTCTCCTATATGGATGATAGAGCCCCATGCACTTGAGCCATCATCTGCTGTCTCCCAGGAGGCATGAGTAGGAAGCTGGATGGGAAGCAGAGCATCTGGAATTTGCACCAGCAATCTGGTATGGGATGTGGGTGTCCCAAGCAGTGGCATAACCCACAGTGCCATGACACCCACCCCCAAGTTTATCATTTTTATGGGCCAGCACATATATTCAGTTAAGCTGAAACTTAAGCATTTTAAATCCATTCCTTTCATTATTCCCTCTTATTTGCCCGTTTAAATGCTCTGAACACATTTTTCTCATGAAAATAATTTTGTAAAGTTATATGTCTTTGATTATTTTAAGATAAACTTGTATTTTGGAATTATTTTATATTTACAGAAAGTAGATTATCTAACAATTATTTCAGGTAATACAGAGGATTCTCACATATCCATCAGCCAGTTTCAATTTCCCTTGATGTCACATCATTGTGGTATATTTGTCAAAGCTAAAATACCCACACTGGTATATTACTATTAACTGAACCACGTGCATTATTTAGATTTTACCGGTTGTTTCAATAATGTCTGCTTTCCATTTCAAGATCCAAGTCGGGATATCACATTGCACTGAGCTGTCTATCTGCCTGATATTCCCTAGTCTATGGCAGTTTCTCAGATGCTTCTTGTTTGTGACAGCCCTGGCACTTTGGAGGAGTATTAGTCAGGTACTTCTGTACAATCTCTCTCAATCTGGATTTGCCTGAGGCTTTTCTCATAATTGAAGGTTTTACAAAGAATGCTACAGAGGCACACATCCTTTTCATCACATCCTAACAGAGTATAAATGATATCTGCAGAGTAACTCTGGTGAAGTTAACGTTGGTCACTAAGTTAAGACAGTGTTTGCCAAGTTCCTCCACTGCAAAGTTACCGTTTTCCCCAAACCCTATTCTAGTTTTTAGAATTCTTTGGAGACAAGTCACTCACTCTAGCACACACTCGAAAGGGTGGGCTAGGACTAAGGTCCACCTCCTGGAGGGAACAGTATCTGTGAAAATCATTTGGAATTTCTTTTAAGATTTATTTATTTAAGAGGCAGAGTTCCAGAGAGCAAGAGGAGAGAGGGAGGAAGAAAAAGAGAGAGAGAAAGAGAGAGAGGTCTTCCATGCACTGGTTCACTCCCCAGATGTCTGCCAACCGTGGAGCTGGGCTGATCCGAAGCCAGGAGCCAGGAGCTTCTGGGTCTCCTACGTGGGTACAGCGGCCCAAGAGAGCTGGACCAGAAGAGGATTAGCCAGGACTCTAACCAATGTCCACATGGGATGCTGGCACCGCTTAACCTACCCTGGAATTCTTTTGTAAGGATTGTTTGTCTGTTTTCCTGGATTCATTATCCAATCATGTATTGGTATCACCATGGACTCATGAACATGTCTTTATACTTTGGGTTATAAACCAAGTACTTGTACACTATTTGCTGCTGAAAGGAATGCAGTGTCAACTATTGGGAGCTCTCAGGTTTGACCCTTGTGTCACTTTTGTATGCCCCATCCTTTATTTATTTGAGTACACCATACTTTCTGATTCCTTGCCACAGGTCTAGAACCAGCTACCAAGAACTCTAATTCCTTTTGGTAGAAAATAGTATTTAGAAATTAAGATCTGGGTGTCATGACCAGCATTGTTGTCTAATGGGTAAAGCTACTGCCTGAATGCCAGCGTCCCATGTGAGTGCCAGTTTGTGTCCTGGCTGCTCTACTTCCCATTCAGCTCCCTGCTAGTGGTCAGGAGAAAGCAGCAGAAGGTGGCCCAGGTGTTTGGGCCCCTGAGGCATGTGGGAGACTTGGAAGAAGCTCCTGGATCCTAAATTTTGGCCTGGCTTAGCCCTGGCTGTTGCTGTCATCTGGGGAATAAACCAGCAGATAGAAGATTTCTTCCTATCTCTGTGAATTAAAAATAAGTAAAAGTTGTTATTATTATTACTTGAGGGGCAGAATTACAGAGAGAGAGAGACAGAGGTCTTCCATCCAATGGTTCATTTCCTAGATGGCTGCAATGACCAGCACTAGGCCTGGCGGAAACCAGGAGTTTCATCTGGGTCTCCCACATGGGTGGCAGGAACCCAAGTGCCTGCGCCATCTTCTAATGCTTTTCCCAGGCCATTAGCAGGGAGCTGGATTTGAAGTGGACCAAGCAGGACAAGAACTGGTACCCATATGGGATGTCAGCGTTGTAGGCAGGGGCTTTATCTGCTATGCCACAACACCAGCCCCAACATCTTTTTCATTTTTAAGTTAATATTGTAAAAAATTTAAGTTTAAATAATTGCAAAAGACACTTTTTTTTTTTTTAGTTTGAGAAACAGAGAGAAAGAAAGATACAGAGAGAGCTCCCATATACTGATTCATTCCCTACACACCTACAACAGCTGGGGTTGGGCCAAGGGCCAAAGCCAAGAGTCAATAATAGTCTCCCAAGTGGGTAGCAGGAAGGGCATGACTTGAGCCATTACTGCTGTCTTCCAGGGTCTGCACTGTCCAAAAGCTGCAATCAGGAGCCATGACCAGGAATTAAACCCACATGCCCTTGATGTGGGATGCAGGCATCTTAACTGTTAGGCTAAATGTCCATTCCTCCTTTGCATTTTTAAAGAAAATTATTTATGAATTTGAGAGACATAGAGAAAGAGAAACAGAAATAGAGAGCTCTCATCTTTTGGTTCACTCTCTAAATTCCTGCAAAGGCTCCTGGCCTAGCAGGGGGAGAAGTAGAAAGCTGGGAACATAATCCAGGTCTCCCACATGAGTGGGATGAACCCAGTTATTTGAACCATCCCTGCTGCCTCCCAGAGTTCTACATTAGCTGGGAGCTAGAGTTAGGAGCCAGTATCAGGAATTGAATGCAGGCAATCCAGGATGGGATGCAGATGTCTTAACCAGCATCTTAACCTGGAGGCTGAATACCTGCCCTCTCCTTTAAATTTTAAATGCCAGCATTTAAAAATAGACCTGTGGGCTGGCGCTGTGGCTTGGTGGGTTAATGCCCTGGCCTGAAGAGCTGGCATCCCATATGGGCACTGATTCGAGGCCCAGCTGCTCCACTTCCCATCCAGCTCTCTGCTATGGCCTGGGAAAGCAGTTTTTAGATGGCCCAAGTCCTTGGGCCCCTGCACCCGCGTGGGAGACCCCAAAGAAGCTCCTGGCTCCTGGCTTTGGATTGGCGCAGCTCCAGCCATTGCAGCCAGTTGGGGAGTGAACCAGTGGATGGAAATCTCTTTCTCTCTCTCTCTCTCTCTCTGCCTCTCCTCTCTTTGTGTAACTCTGACTTTCAAATGGATAAATAAATCTTTAAAAAAAATAGGCTTATAATTTTGCTCTTCTCATTGCCCAGAAAATGGATTGAAATATCTTAGCAATTTTAGATCCACCACCCACCGCATCACCACACCTATTTCCTCTTCTTCATGATCATGAAGCATCCTGTGAAGTTAGGTGTGGCCATGTAGACTGAATGCTGGACCACAGAACGTGAACGGAAGTGATTTATGCTGCTTCTTGGCCTGGCCTACAAAATTACCAACGCACAATCTGTGTACTGCATTTTCTCCCCCTCTCTGCCACCTCAATGGCCAGTGACTCGTTTCTTCCAACGACTGCCCTTCAACCTCCCATTACTCCTATCTCCCTGATAGCGATTAAATTTTCATATGAATAAGAAATCTTTATTTGATAGTTTTTCTTCTTCCATAGGTAAGAGTCTCTTAACTATGAGAGTACTTTAGAAACTGCACAGATTTCAAACTAATTTTTGCACCAAAATAAGCTGATATTTTAAAAATTTTTTTTAAATTTATTCACTTGAGAGGGGGAGAAAGAGAAAAAGGAAAACTCCTATCTACGGTTTCACTCCCCAGATGCCTACAAGGCCAAGGCTGGGCTGGGGCCAGAGCTGGGAGCTTGGTATGCAACTTGCAGGGACCCAATTACTTTAAGCCATCCTTGCTTCCTCCCAGGACCTGCATTAACTGGGAGCTGATGTGAGCGTGCAGAGCTGGGGATCGAGCCCAGATACCACAATGTGCTATGTGGGCATCTTCTTTTTTTTTCCCTACCTTTTTAATCCCCAGAAACTTTAATTTAAGGAATATAAACTTCATGCATTTCATAACACAACTTTAGGAATATAGTGATTCTTTCCACACTCCCACACCTCTTCCTGCTCTTTATCCTATCCTCATTCTTATTATTTACTAAGATCTATTTTTCAATTAATTTTATACACATACAAATAACTCTATACTAAGTAAAAAACTTCAAAAAGTTATATAAAAAACTGTTCCTCAACAGTCGAGATGAGATGGGGCGGCCACCCCAGCCCCTAGTCATTCCCAAAATAACAGTCCTGAAGTACAAACAAGGGTTACTGCCCAGCATGAGTGCCACCCTGAAGCCATCGCCAGAGAAAACTGTCATCAACGGGAATACGAGTCAACTCAGCCAGTGCCGAAAGAGGAGCCCAGTCTGGCTACGGGATTCCTGTCCATTCAGGTTCAGGCAAAGGAAGACTGGCAGAGCAGTGGTAGCACGTGACCTCAGATACACAGGATTCCAACAACTCAGGTGGTAAGTAATGTGGGGGGAACCTCCTGTGCTGCACCCCCCATTCTGACTCCATCAATAGGGATGGTAGCGTGTCAGGCTCCCAAGGTTGCCCAGATCAAGGGTAACCTCTCCCATACACAACAGCCTCCATGCCCCAGGGACGTCCTTGCAGCTCTCACCGGACCATTGCTTTAAGATCTCTTTTAGGGAACAAGCGCTGTGGCACAGCAGGTAAGGCTGCCACCTGGGGTACCAGCATCCCACATGGGCACCAGCTGGAGTCCTGGCTCTCCACTTCCCATCCAGCTCTCTGCTAATTCACCTGGGAAAGCAGTGGAATATGGCCCAAGTCCTTGGGCCCATGCACCCGTGTGGGAGACCCGGAAGAAATTCCTGGCTCCTGGCTTTGGCCTGGCTCAGCTCTGGCCATTTTAGCCATTTGCAGAGTGAACCAGTAGACAGGAGATCTCTTTCTCTCTCTAACTCTTTCAAATTAATTAACTTTAAAGAAATCTCTTTTAGGCAAGGCCAGTGCAGTGAGGGGCCTGACTCAGAGATGGCTACTGGTTCCTGAAGCTATTTCAGACCTAAAGGGAGCCACTGGAAGGGTGGTGCTGCTAGCAAGCCAGGGAGACTAGAGAGAACACCTGCTCTGATGAAGTCTTAGGGAAAGTCCTCCATACTTTGGCCAGTGCTCGGCTGCTGTTGTCCCTTCCCGAAATCCCAGGAGTTCTGGGGGACTCTGCAAGCAAAACTTGAACCCTAATACCAGCCCACCTCCAGCAGCCCAGGACTTACCAGGTTTCCAGGACCTGCTGAGACTTTCCGGCGAAGATATCAACATGAAGTTGTCACTCTACCAACTGGCTGGGCTGCCGAGGTCCCTGAGAAGAGGAAGAGAAGAAACATCCAGTCCAGCCAGAAAAAATCAGCCAAATCAAGTCAGCAGCACAAGGCCTCACACAGCAGGGCCAAATGGCAGCAGGAGGCCCGCAAGATACTCCAGACAGCCAGCTGGGCAGCTTCCAGATGGCAGAGAACACACAGTATGCGTATATATTTTTTAAAAGATTTACTTATTCGCCAACTTCGATCTTATTCCGACAGGGTCATAGTCAAAGTGGAAGTTCTCTCCTCCCTTCAGAGAAAGGCACCTCCTTCTTTGATGGCCTCGTTCTTTCCACTAGGATCTCACTCACAGAGATCTTTCATTTAGGTTTTTTTTTTTTTTTCCAGAGTGTCTTGGCTTTCCATGCCTAAAATACTCTCATGGGCTCTTGAGCCAGATCTGAATGCCTTAAGGGCTGATTCTGAGGCCAGAGTGCTATTTAGGACATCTGCCATTCTATGATGGATTGTTCTCTCCCTTTTTGATTCTATCAGTTAGTATTAGCAGACACTAGTTTTGTTTGTGTGATCCCTTTGACTCTTAGATCTATCAGTGTGATCAATTGTGAACTGAAATTGATCACTTGGACTAGTGAGATGGCATTGGTACATGCCACCTTGATGGGATTGTATGGGAATCCCATCATTTGGGGCAAGTCCGAATGAGCATGTCCCAAATTGTACATCTCCTCCCTTTCTTTTTGCCACTCTTATATTTAACAGGGATCACTTTTCAGTTTAAATTTTCAGTTTAAATTCCATAGTCTCAGCAACTCATGACTAGACCCTAGGGAGATTACTGACGCCATAAACAAGAGTGTCAAATTGTTAAATCAACTTCAGGAGTCACTGTGTACTTACGTCTCATGTGGGATCTGTCCTTAATGTGTTGTCCAAGGTGAAGTAATGCTATAACTAGTACTGAAACAGTATTTTACACTTTGTGTTTCTGTGTGGGTGCAAACTGATGAAATCTTTACTTAGTATATACTGAATCAATCTTCTGTATATAAAGATAATTGAAAATGAAAAAAAAACTTGGTGTTAAATTGGAAATTGCATAGAAAATTAATCATTTTTAAAAAAATATCATGTAGGATCTCTGTCCTTAATGTGCTGTACATTGTGATTTAATGCTATAACTAGTACTCCAACAATATTTTTCACTTTGTGTTGCTATGTGAGGGCAAACTGTTGAAATCTTTACTTAATATATACTAAACTGATCTTCTGTATATAAAGAGAATTGAAAGTGAATCTTGATGTGAATGGAAGGGGAGAGGGAGTAGGAAAGGGGAGGGTTGCGGGTGGGAGGGAAGTTATGGGGCGGGGGGAAGCCATTGTAATCCATAAGCTGTACTTTGGAAATTTATATTCATTAAATAAAAGCTTTAAAAAAAAGGGAAAAAAAGATTTACTTATTTATTAATTAATTTATTATTTATTTAAAAGGCAGAGTTAGAGAGAGAGGGAGAGAGAAATATACAGAGATCTTACATCCACTAGTTCGCTCCCTGAATGGTTGCAACAGCCACAGCTGGGCCAGGTGGAAGCCGGGAGCCAGGAGCTTCACCAAGGTCTCCCACATGGGTGGCAGGGGCCCGTTTTCTGCTGCTTTCCCAGGTACATTAGCAGGGAGCCAAGACTGCAACTGGTGCTCATTTGGGATGCCGGCATTGCAGGTGACGGCTTAACCCTCAGTGTCATGTCACTGGCCTCTTTAAGTCATTTTTAGAAAACACAAAACAGGGCCGGCGCCGTGGCTCAACAGGCTAATCCTCCGCCTTGCGGCGCCGGCACACCGGGTTCTAGTCCCGGTCGGGGCACCGGATTCTGTCCCGGTTGCCCCTCTTCCAGGCCAGCCCTCTGCTGTGGCCCGGGAGTACAGTGGAGGATGGCCCAGGTGCTTGGGCCCTGCACCCCATGGGGAGACCAGGAAAAGCACCTGGCTCCTGGCTCCTGCCATCGGACAAGCGCGGTACGCCGGCCGCAGCGCGCTGACCGAGGCGGCCATTGGAGGGTGAACCAACGGCAAAGGAAGACCTTTCTCTCTGTCTCTCTCTCACTGTCCACTCTGCCTGTCAAAAATAATTAAAAAAAAAAAAAAAACACAAAACAGCAGTTTCTCAACTTCTAATGTAGTTATTCTGTCCAGAGACAGAATCGACAGACAGATCTACTTTCAAACTGATACACACAAGGGCTCACGGCTGGCTTTCTTGGGCCACGTCCAGCTTTAGATTATAAAAACTTCTCACACAATAAAGGCAACAAATCCCAGCGCACTATAGCACTTTCTTTTCCCTCTTGCTAGCCATGGCAGACTAGATAGACTGTCTGCAGCATCTCCCCAGCGCAGACTCCAACAGGTGTTTTCACTTGCTCTATTTAATGAAAACTTAAAAAAGAGAGATTTATTTGAGCGGTAGAGTTAGAGAGGGAGAGAGAGAGAGGGAGAGAGAGAGAGAGAGAGAGAGAGAGAGAAAGGTCTTCCATCTGCTGGTTCACTCCCCAAATGGCCACAATGGTCAGAGCTGGCCCCTTCTGGGTCTCCCACGTGGGTGCAGGGGCCCAAGTCTTTGGGCCCTCTTCTGCTGCTTTCCCAGTCATTAGCAGGGAGCTGGATTGGAAGTGGAGCAGCCAGGACTCAAACTGGCACTGCAGGCAGAGGCTTAACCTACCATGCCACAGCACCAGCCCCGCTACTGAAAACTTAAACTTGCTGGTTATAAGATGATGACAGTCCACGGACGCCTGTGGCACTTACCACGCTGTTCCTTATTTTCCTGGCCGCCGTTGCTCCAACCTTGGATTGTTCCCCTTTATGGTTTTCATTTTCCCCTTCAGAGCTCACACAGGAAATCACCGTGCTGGCTCGGGAGTGTCTGGTTCGTGGAGCTTTTTGTGGTTGAGAGTGGGCACAACCCCCTTCTCCCTCGCCAAGGACTTCCCTCACAATCAGAGCTGTGAATGCGTGCCCGCAGCGGTGGATTCCGCATGGCGGAAGCAGCCCTCCCACCGCAATCCGCCAGACCTACACAGGGTCGGCAGGTGATTCGCCTTTGCAGACGAGGAGGGTGTAGGCAATTATGCAAGGGAAGGGAAGAAACTGCACTTCCATCCCAGGCCCATACTCCATCCACTTTTGAAAAGAGTGAGGACAGAGAAATTGACTCCTTAAAACTTCTCTAGGCGGGGCTGGTGCTGTGGTGTAGTGGGCTAAGCCACTGTCTGCAGTGCCGGCATCACATTTGGATGCCAGTTCAAGTTCAGGCTGCTCCACTTCCGACTCAGCTCCCTGCTAATGCACCTGGGAAGACAGTGAAAGATGGCCCAGATGCTTGGGTCCCTGCACCCACGAGGGAGACCCAGATGAAGCTCCTGGCTTCGGCCTGGCCCAACCCTGGTCATTGCAGCCATTTGGGGAGTAAACCAGCAAAGGGAAGATCTGTCTGCCTCTGTTTCTCCCTCTCTCACTGTAACTGACTTTCAAGTAAATAAATAACTCTTTAAAAAAATTCTCCGGGCTGTGTGGAATATGATATGAAACAGATCTTCTTTGTCCCAGGTTCCTGTTACAGAGCACTGGAACTTCTGGAGTGACAGAAGTGTCATTTGCTGTTCATTATGGCCCCACAGAGGCCACACCTGTTTGTACTAATGAGGTGATCTAGGGTGGGGCTCCCCTATACAGCCTCAGGATGAGGTCAGTCACCAGAAAGATAATATGATTAGAGGATTAGATGGCTGGAAGTTTTAGGCCCTCTCATGAATCTAAGGAAGGTGTATTTCTCCCAACACTCACTCCCTACGTTGTGAAGCAGACAATGTAAAAGGAAAAATAAAAATCAACCGCACAAAGAATCAGGAGCCATGGAGAATACCACACAAGGGAGTTCCCCCAGGGAGCAGTCAGGTCCTCCACAGCTCCTGGAGCAGGCATTTTTTTAAAAAAGATTTATTTATTTATTTGAAAGTCAGAGTTACACAGAGAGAGGAGAGGCAGAGAGAAAGAAAGGTCTTCCATCTGCTGGCTCACTCCCCAGTTGGCCACAACAACCAGAGCTGAGCTGATCCAAAGCCAGGAGCCAGGAGCTAGGAACCAGGAGCCTCTTCTGGATCTCCCACATGGGTGCAGGACTTGGGCCATCTTCCACTGCTTTCCAAGGCCATAGCAGAGAGCTGGATTGGAAGTGGAGCAGCTGGGTCTTGAACCAGTGCCAGGCCCTGGAGCAGGCCTTTAATGTGGCAGGTAAGGAGCCTGTGTTCCACATGAGGCCACCTGGCTTTGTTCCCAGCTCTGGCTCCTCACCCCAGCTTCTCACTAATACAGATCCTGAGAGGCTTCAGTGATTGGATTCACAACTCTCTCTCTCTCTCTCTCTCTCTCTCTCTCTCTCTCTCACACACACACACACACACACACACACACACACAAGTAAATTTAAAAAATTTTTAAAGAGTAAGAAACTTGTAACTGATAGAATAAAAAAGGGATAGAACAATCCAACATGGGAAGCGACATACACAGCAGACTCATAGAATGGCAGATGTCCTAAATAGCACTCTGGCCTCAGAATCAGCCCTTAAGGCATTCAGATATGGCTCAAGAGCCCATGAGAGTATTTTAGGCATGGAAAGCCAAGACACTCTGGAAAAAAAAAAAACCTAAATGAAAGATCTCTGCGAGTGAGATCCCAGTGGAAAGAACAGGTCAGCAAAGAAGGAGGTACCTTTCCCTGAAGGGAAGAGAGAACTTCCACTTTGATTATGACCTTGTCTAAATATGATCAGAGTCGGCGAATTCCAAAGGCCTCCATAGCCTTTCAACTCATGACAAGAGCCTAGGGTGATTACTGACACCATAAATAAGAGTGTCAATTTGTTAAGTCAACAATAGGAGTCACTGTGCACTTACTCCTCATGTAGGATCTCAGTCCTAAATGTGCTGTACATTGTGATTTAATGCTATAACTAGTACTCAAACATGTGTTTCTGTGTGGGTGCAAACTGTTGAAAGCTTTACTTAATATATGCTAAATTGATCTTCTATATATAAAGATAATTGAAAATGAATCTTGATGTGAATGGAAGGGGAGAGGTAGCAGAAGAGGGGAGAGTTGCGGGTGGGAGGGAAGTTATGGGGGGGGGGAGCCATTGTAATCCATAAACTGTACTTCGGAAATTTATATTCATTAAATAAAAGTTAAAAAAAGAAAGCAGTAGAATATGGCCCAAGTCCTTGGGCCCCTGCACCCACATGGGAGATCTGGAAGAAGCTCCTGGCTCCTGGCACAGTTCCGGCTGTTGCAGTCATCTGGGGAATGGACCAACAGATGGAAGACCTCTCTCTCTGTTTCTACCTCTCTCTGTACCTCTGTCTTTCAAATAAATAAAACAAATCTTTAAAAAAAAGAGTAAAAAACTTAAAAAATTGTGCATTTAAATTAAAATGTCTCCAACACATGGCTAAGTGTTTGAAAACAGACTCAATATCCAGTAGAAAATTAGAAAACCTTCGTTCATTTTTAACCTTAAAATTTGCCGTGAATGTTTAAAGAGACGTCATAATCCCATAGCCTGACTTGGGTTATATTCTGTATAATACGTTAAAAGTAATTATGGAGCGGGTGTTTGGCTCAGTGGCTTATTTGCCCCTTGGGATGCCTGCATTCCCTATCAGAGTACCTGATTCAAGTCCTAGCTTCTCCACTTCAGATACCACTTCCTGCTAATGCACGTTCTGGGAAGGCAAAAGATGTGGGCTCAAAAATGGAGCTCCAGGCCCCTGGCTTAGGCCTGGCCAACTCTGGCTGCTGCAGGCATTTGGGAAATGAACCAGCAGATGGAAGGTCGCTCGCTCTCTTTCTCTCTGCCTGTCTCTCTGCCTTTCAAATAAAATGAAAATAAAAATTTTTAAATAATTATAATTTATGACCCCAGTTCACAAAGAAACACAGTAGAATGGGTTGTTGAAAACAGATCATTAAATGACTCCTTTATGTGATACTAGCTTTGAGATTTCTACTGAGAACAGGGACCATATTCTTTATATAGCCTCATCTGAATTGTGACTCTCACATAATAGGTAAATAAACAGTTGCAGTATTGAATTCAGCTGAACCCAGCTGAAAATCTAGCCTCAAGACTAGCTCATGGAGCTGGGTGTACCTAATCAAGGCTGACAGATGAGGATGGCGCTGAGGCATTAGGGGAGGTGACAGTGACGTCATGGTGAAAGGCAAGCTAGGTTGTTAATCCCCAGGTCTTTGTGCCAGAAGTGGCAAATAAAGAGTCCTAGTTCTCCCTGTTCATGTACCGACTAGTCATCTGTCCTTGTGATTTAGTTTCATGAGACAATAGAGTTTTCTTTTTGCCTAAGAGACTCATGTCAGGGTTTTGTCACTACAAACAAAAGGAGTCTACTACAGTCTTTCCTCAAAGAATTGAACTAACAAATATGAACAATTACAAAACAATGCCAAGTGGCGTTGTGGAGGCAGATGAGAGGGGCCAGCCTGAAAGTCTAATGGAGTGGTTGAGTACGGTAGATATTCCTGATACAGGCAGGCAAACACTAACATTCAGTGGTTTTTCTTAACTCAGGCAAAAAATGTCTGAATATTTCATCAGATCTGTGCAAATGAGTGCCAGAAGTCTAGGAAGGCAAAAAGTGTCCCAATCCACGCGTGTCAGTGGAGGAAGGTGAGGGGGATCAAGAGGATCAGCAAGGGGCTGGCACTGTGGCGTAGCAGGATAAGCCACTGTCTGCAGTGCTGGCATCCCATATGGGCGCTGGTTTGAGTCCCAGCTGCTCCTCTTCCAATCCAGCTCTCTGCTATGGCCTGGGGGAGCAGTGGAAGATGGCCCAGTGCTTGGGCCCCTGCACCCACACTGGATACCTGGAAGAAGCTCCTGGCTTCGGATTTCCCAGCTCCAGCTGTTGCAGCCACCTGGGGAGTGAACCAGCGGATGGAAGTCTTCTCTCTCCCTCTGCCTCTCCTTCTCTCTCTAACTCTGACTTTCAAGTAAATAAATAAATCTTAAAAAAAAAAAAAAAGGATCAGTAAGAGCGACACCTGCCACCAGGGAATGATTTCTGATGGAGGGCAGAGCCCTGTTCAGCTGGTGTTAAAAGCAAGGCCTTTTGTAGGTCTGTTGACTGGCCAGCTACTCAGGGTGAGCCTCCTGACACACTAGGCTGGTGGGGCCACAACAGCACTGGCTGCACCACATGTGCAAAATGTGCTTGGTCTGGTTCTGATTGGTAAGCACTATCCCAAAAGCCTAATACAAGGGGTGCTCCCAGATCCTAGTGAGTTTATACTATAGTGAAGACAATT
The DNA here is from genome assembly GCA_949820135.1 of Sylvilagus floridanus. NCBI lineage: Eukaryota > Metazoa > Chordata > Mammalia > Lagomorpha > Leporidae > Sylvilagus > Sylvilagus floridanus. Next base: position 84,522,649 of record OX463225.1, on the reverse strand, counting down.
CGAGCCAGTCCTAAATAGGACTACAAATAATAGCTTAGGGTCCCACTACTTTACTTTAATTTTATACATTTTTATTTATTTATTTTTCATTTTATGAAAGTCAGAGCTCTTCTATTTGCTGGTTCACGTCCCAAATGCCTGCAACAGCCAGGACTGCACTGGGCCAAAGCCAGGAACCTAGGGCTCCGACCAGATTTCCTATGTGGGTTGTAGGGTCCCAAGAATTTGCGATATCCCCTGGTAACCCCCCAGAATGCACATCAGCAGGAAGCTGGGCTGGAATGAATAGACAGGACTTGCATAGGCGATGCAGATGTCCCAACCAGTAACCACTGCGCCAAATGCTTGCTCCTCCACCACCACCCTCCTCCATTGTATTTTATTTACCTGAGACAGAGACAGAGACAGACAGAGCTGCCATCCACTCACCATGTGCCCGCAATGGCTGGGGCTGAGGCTGGGCCTGAGCTGAAACCAGGAGTGGGGAATGCCATCAATCCAGGTCTCCATGTGAGCTGCAGGGACCCATGCCTTGCGCCATCACCGCTGCCTCCCAGAATCTGCGCTGCCAGGAAAGTGGAACCAGCAGCTGGGGCCAGGTAGGGAATGCAGGCACCCCAGTGTGCCACAGGAGCGTCTTCACTGTGGTTCTAACTGCCGGGCGAACACCCTCTCTGGGCCAGCCATCTTAAAACTAAAATGCTTCTTTTTGACAGAGGTTCTCTAAAATGAAATGATGGACAACCAATTACTCATGTAGCTCTACTGACTAACTTCAGAGCACATTTAAAAACGCTACGGAAGAGCTCTCGTGTAGAGAAGTGTACTGAACTCTCACATACCCATCACCAAGATAAATTATCAAGCTCCACCATATTTGTTTTATCAGTCCTATTCCTTTTTTTCTTTGCTGAAGTATTTTAAAGCAAATCTCAGACATCATTTTAACCTCATACTTCAGGACACGTGTTTAAAGAAAGGGCGTGTTTTTAACTGACCGCAACGCTGTTATCACCATTAAGTTGTAGATGATGTCAGTGCTCTTGTTCATGTCACTTTGGCTCAGATCATCTTGGTTTTGGGCTGGAGGGTTTTCTTTGGCCCCTGGAGCCCACTCCACACGCACAGAGCAGGCCTGGAGTCGGGTTTGCCCCGCCCTCCTCCCCGGTCCCGTCAACGCACCTTTGGAGTCAGTGCTAAGTATCTCAGGTCCCCGCTCTGGGAGCTGCGGGGTTACTCTGCCATGTACTCCACACTGTTGGCCAAAGTACATTGTGAAATTGTGATCTGCTTGCCCATTACAAAGGTAATCTGCTTAATAGAGCAGCTTTTATTGGCTTCTATTTCTCCCCTATCTCACTTCCTCCTCCTCTGTTAGTATTGCTTAGGGTCACCTCTCAAATACATGGTTTACATTCTAATTTTTATCTTAGGGCCTAGCAGAACTCAAAAGAAGAAAGTCACCTAATATACAATACTTGATGTCATATTATACTATGTCCTTTGTCATTTTTCCATTATATGAAAATTATCTTTTATAGTAGTTTTGAGAAAAGTACATTTCCAAACAAGAGTCATAAGTTGCATTGGTTAGTTTCTGAAAGCTCTTTCAGTCTAGCCCGCCCCCTCACCCTACCTTTCTTTTTTCATGCCGGTAACTTGTTGCAGAGACAGAGCAGTTATCCTATAATTGCCCACTTCTGGGTTGGTCTGTTTCCTGTGTTCCTCTTTTCCTGTGATAACAGGTGGCTTGAGAAGCTTTCAGACTGAACTCCTGGAGGGCAGGAATACTGTGTAGGCAGTGTTGTCAGCTCACACTGATCACTTCAGGAGATACATACTGCCTGCTAGTCCTGCGCTGATGCTAAATTATTCAGCTGCTTTGTCTAGGAGGGTTCAATAGGAAACTGTCCTGCTAAAAATCATGATCCAAGTGTGGGACTTGGGGACTACTGGGACTTTCCTATGAGACTTCAGAAGGCAGCTAGTAAATCCAATTTGAGGCCGGCGCCGTGGCTCACTTGGCTAATCCTCTGCCTGTGGTGCTGGTACCCCAGGTTCTAGTCTTGATTGGGGCGCCGGTTCTTTCCTGGTTGCTCCTCTTCCAGTCCAGCTCTCTGCTGTGGCCTGGGAAGGCACTGGAGGATGACCGAAGTGCTTGGGCCCTGCACCTGCATGGGAGACCAGGAGTAAGCACCTGACTCCTGGCTTCAGATTGGTGCAGTGCTGGCTGTGGCGGCCATTTGGGGGGTGAACCAACGGAAGAAAGACCTTTCTCTCTGTCTCTCTCACTGTCTAACTCTGCCTGTCAAAAAAAATCCATTTTGAACATTTTGTAGAGTTGAAACAGTTTTAAGCAGACTTTAAATGTTAAAATCTGAAGTCGTGAAATGTCATATCTTGGGACAGACTCAAAACTATTTTGTAAGGAAATTCTCACCCTCTTGGAGTTTGGATCATAACTCAATACATGGTAAGGTTGGATACACCTCACCATGAAGCCTCATGAATCCTACAATGTGCCAGGCACTGGAACCGTACCAAGGATACAGGGGAAACCAATCACAGTCCTTTCCCTCGAGCAGCCTACGCCCAGCAGGGAGTTTACTGGTGTAAGTGGTAAGCACACAGGAATGCTAGCGCTATCCACTTTGTGCAGAGGGACTCATCAGGGACAACCTCTTAGAAGAAACGACATCTATAGGAAAGTTTTAGAGAATCAGTGCCAGAAAAAGCCAAGCTTTCCTTTTCCTGAGGAGCTAACATATTTCTTCTGAGGGACAACGTGCATCATATAATGGGCTGTCATCATTATTCCTATGGCTCCCAATAATCTCAGCTCTGCAGCCTAGCTCTAGTTATGTAGGACTCGACAGTGCACATATTTTCATTCCAGATTTCTTCATGGTCCTGATTTTGTCTGTTCTTTTCCTAACTTTTGAATGAACATATTTTAAAACATTTTTATAATGTTTATATTTTTTAATTTGTACTATCTCATAAATACAACATTAGGAACATTCTTCCCACCGCACCCGCCCTCCCATCCACTGCCCCTCCTTCTTCCTCTCTTTCCTGTTTGATCCAAGAAAGAAAAAGAAACAGTAAGAAAAAAAAAGAATGGAATAAAAAAAAAACTAAGAGAACTGTTCCTCAACAGTCTAAACAAGGGCTTGAACGTATTTTTGTTTCAAATTACATGTATTCTTGAAGCTACCTCAAATCCCAATCTCTTTTAATAATATTTTCAATTAGGAACATAAAAATTCCCATACTGAGAAGGACCAGTGACGATTCTAAGCTTGAACATTGTTTTCAAAATTGGTCTTAAGGGAGGCAACTTTCCTCTCTGCTGTCAGAACAGAGCTATGTTTAAGTCCCAGACCTGCCACTTCCCACCTCTGTCATCTGAGACGAGTTACCTGCCCTGTGCTAGACCAGCTTCCTCATCTCTTAAGTGGAGCACATACCTACTTTCTAGGAAATCATGAAGACTGCATAAATACATATAGAAAAGATCCGAATCACTGGCCATGGTAGACACCCAATAAAAGCTAACACATAATCAATGAAGTATTAGACAGGTGGCATCCTTCCTCTGTTCACCAACAGCTTTGTCATCTACCTTTTTGGTAAAACATCCCTAAATCTATTGTCAAACTGATCTGATTAATGACACGAGTTCATTTTCCACTTCAAAAAGCATTCCTCCTTCTTCTCTGAGAGAACGCCAAGTGATAGATGAGGCCAGCGCAGCAGGAGGGCCCAAGGCCCTGGGGGCCCTGGAATGAGAGGCCACAGTGGCTTCTGTGGTGGGGGTTGAAGCCGCCACCCGGGTGCCAGCCTGCGGCAGGCACTGTCTGGCTTGCCGCGATCCCTGCCTGCCCACCAATGGAGGAAAGGTCGAGGACAAGAAGTGGCCCTGTCACCAAGCTGGGCCGCCTGGTTAAGGACATGAAGACCAAGTCCCTGGAGCAGACCTACCTCTTCTCTCGGCCCATCAGGAGTCTGAGATCATCACTTTCCTGGGAGCATCCCTCAAGGATCAGGTTTTGAAGGTTATGCCAGTGCAGAAGCAGACATGAACTGGTCAGCAGACCAAGTTCAAGGAATTTGTTGCCATCAGGGACTACAATGGTCATGTTGGCTTGGGTGTGAAGTGCTCCAAGGAGGTGGCCACCGCCATCCGATGGGCCATCATTCTTGCTAAGCTCTCCACTGTGCATGTGAAGAGAGGCTACTGGGGGATTAAGAGCAACAAACCCCACACCCGGCCTTGCAAGGTGACTGGACGCTGTGGTTCTGTGCTGGTGCCTCATTCCCGCTCCCAGAGGCACTGGCATCTTCTTGGCTCCTGTCTCCAAGAAGCTGCTGCTGATGGCTGGCATTGAGGACTGCCACACCCCAGCCAGGGGCTGTGCTGCCATCCTGGGCAACTTTGCCACAGCCACCTTTGCTGCTATCTCCAAGACCCACAGCTATCTGACGCTGAACTTCTGGAAAGACTGTGTTCACCAGGTCTGCTTATCAGGAATTCACTGGCCATCTTGGAAAGATTCACAACAGAGGGTATGTGCAGAGGACCCAGGCTCCAGCTGTGGCTACAACATAGACTTTTACACAAGAAGAATAAAGTGAATCAAGCCTGTTTTTGTTGTTTTAATTTATTTGAAAGGCAGAGTAGAGAGAGAGAGAGAGAGAGAGAGAGAGAGATCCTTCATCTGCTGGTTAACTCCCCAAATGGTAGCAATAGCCGGGCCTGGGCCAGGCTGAAGACAGAAGCCAGAAGCTTCTTCCACATCTCCCATGTGGGTTCAGGGGCCCAAGCGCTTGGGCCATCTTCCATTGCTTTCCCAGGCTCATTAGCAGGGAGCTGGATGGAAAAGTGGAGTAGCCAGGACTCAAATTGTCACCTTTATGAAAAGCTGGCACTGTGGTGGCTTTACTACCTATGCCACAGCACTGACCCTGAATTAAGCCCATTTTAAAAAAACTCCTTTCATTCGCATATTTGAGACTTTAGGAATTTGACAGTTACAGTCATGATATTCAGGACTTTGAGCCTGGGTCACATGCCTTCCTGCTGAGACTTATAAAGCTGTCCCTCTTGCTCTGCTGTCTTCCTCCAGGCCTTCATTCCACAGTGGCCTTTGCAGTGTGAACACCAGGGTGTCCACAGTGCTGGACTCTATGGTTTTATTTAATCTGGAGGGCAATACACACTTATAAGACTATTAAATTGCACAAATGCAAAAGCGTAGCAAGGTGAACGCTTTCCTTAGCACTCCTGCTTCCCAGAAGTGATAACAACTTTAGACTTTCTTGTGCATATTACATGTGCATAGAGAAATTTTAGATTTTCTCACAAGAAAGGATCCTGTTCCATTCTGCATCTTGCTCTTCTGCTCTCAGCAATAAACTACAGACATCTTCCACACAGATTTTACTCTTAAAGATCACAGAGTAATTCATGGTAGAGAGTATCACTTTTTATTCATCCAGCTTCCTACTAATGGTTAATTAGAAACCGGAACATCTGAGAAAACTAGGCACCAAGTTTTTGCTGTGCAGAGGCTACCGCAGCATGTGTTTACACCTATCCATGCATTTGATCGCTTCTTTGGAATGGACCCCCAGGGGCACTGCTGAGTTATATTTAGTTGTAACAGGTGTGCCCCTCGCTGGAATGTTGTCTTCTCATGCGTCTCCTTCCCTCACCTGGGACACCTAAAGCAGCAGCATCAATCTCAGTTTGAAGTCTTGGGGAAAGAATTTTGGAAACTACAGGACCTTCTCCCGATTTATTAACCATACCTTTATTTCATATGCTTGGTTTGAACTTTAGAAAAAATATTTATTATTAGTTATGATATTTCTAACTGCAACCAACAGAAGACCTGATGTAGAGTTTGTATTAGTTTCCTGAGACCGACAAAACGGACTCCCACAAGCCTGGTGGCTTAAAACAATAGAGACTTATTTACTCACAGTTCTGGAAGCCCCAAGTCCAAGATCAAGATGTTGGCCGTGTCCCTCTCCCTCTGGAGGTGCTAGGGGAGACTTCTTCCTTGCCTCTCCCAGCTTCTGGTGCCTCCAGGCAATCCTTGGCTTGCCACTGCATAATTCCAATCTCTGCTTCTCTCCGTGTGTTTTTTCCTGTCTCCTGTAAGGATACTGTCTTTGGATTTAGGGCCTACCAAACCCAGAATGATCTCAAAATCCCTAACTCCACTACAGCTTTATCCACATAAGCTCACACTTATAGGTACTAGGAGATAGGACAAAGGCATATCTTTTTGGGAGCCACTATTCAACCACACAGTGGCTCAATCAGCAAAGGCATTTTGGTTACCATATATAAAAGGAAGTCTGTATATAATAGGCAATTTAGGATTGGTTGGAGCCTGTGATCTCATCAAAGACCTAGACTCTTCATCCTTCCTCCTACATCCCCATATCATTTTTTGTTCTCAAGCTTGCTGTCTCATAGTTGAAGACAGCTGCTCTGGTTCCAGGCTTTATATCCATACAAAACAGTAATCAAAGCAGGCAGTAGAGAGGAGAAAATGCCTCTCCTATCAGGGGAGAAGACCTCTCTCTGAAGCTTCATCATGCTCAACCTAGATGTAGTAAAGAGGAATGGATCTAGATCTATCAAGATACGTGCCCTCGGGTACAGTGCCATAACAAAACATGAGATTTGATAACAAAAAAGAAGTGGGAGTAGTCATTGGGTAAGCAACGACTACAATTGGGTAGGCAAAGCTACGATTCCTAAATGTGTTTCCTAAAGATTACAAATAAAAAAAACTCACCAGCTCCTTTAACTATCAATTTATATAGATTCCTTCAACCACAATTAATAACATCTATCTATCTATCTATCTATCTATCTATATAATATAGGAGCTGGGCCTCAAAGATCAGCAAGACATAGTTCCCATCCTCAAGGAATTCTTTTAAGATTCTTTTAGGGAGTTTTTAAAGATTTATTTATTTATTTGAAAGGCAGAATTACAGAGAGGCAGAGAGAGAGAAGGAGAGAGAGAATCTTCTGTCTGCTGGCTCATTCCCAAAATGATTGCAACGGCTTGAGCTGGGCCAATCTGAAGCCAGGATCAGGAGCTTCTTCTGGGTCTCCCATGTGGGTGTAGGGGCCCAATGACTTAAGCCATCTTCCACTGCTTTCCCAGGCCATAGCAAAGAGCTGGATTGCAAGTGGAGCAGCCTGGACTCGAACCAGTACCCATAAGGGATGCTGGCACTGCAGGTGGTGGCTTTACCTGCTACACCACAGCGCTGGCCCCCACAAGGAATTCTTGATTGTCTTGAATAAGGGATAAATACATCAGCAATTCCAGGACAATGTGACATCTTAGGTGGCACGTGCATGATGCAGTGAAGGAACAGCATCTTGAAAGGTAATCCCTGAACTGAAAAAAGCAATTAAATAGAGACAAGGAAGGGGTCACATGCAGAAGGACACTGCTGACTGGACAATGCCACATGTTTCTGTAACTACAAACATTTTATTTGATTTTTAAGTTTATTTTATTTATTTGAACGGTAGGGTTACAGTGAGAATAGCAGAGGTAGAGAGAGATCCTTCATCTGCTGGTTCACTCCCCAAATGGCTGCAAAGACCAGGGCTGGGCCAGGCAGAAGCCAGGAGCCAGGAACTCTATCCTGGTCTCCCACATGGGTGGCAGCGGCCCAAGAACTTCACCCATCAACCTGCTGCCTCCCAGGGTATGTATCAGCAGGAAGCAGCAGTTGGGGAGGAGCTTGGATTCAAACTCAGAAACTTTCATATAGGATGCAGGCGTCCCAAGCAGCATCTTAACCCTTGCACCTAAGGTCCATCCTGTGTTTATATTTTTAATTTTGAAAACCTGGTTCAAATGGCTCGCTTGCTCTCCCTCTCTCCCTGAATTACTTCTAATTTACATGCAACCTTGTGTGTGTGTGTGTGTGTGTGTGTGTGTGTGTATAGACTTATATGCCTCTATTTTTTATCTTATTTCTATATATTTTTTAAAGATGCTCTTGGACTAGAAAGAACACATCAAAATCCCATTAGTGACAGTCTTTGTGGTGAGATTATATGTGATTTAAAACAATAGTTTGCAGTATTTCCTAAAGTGAACATTCTATACAAATGTAAGGACCCGCAAATGCTAGTTGATCCCCAAATTGTAACTGCCTCAGATGTCTTTCATGCCAGAATCAGTATTTTCCTCCTAGACATGGCTTCTTTTTTTATTTAATTTTTTATTTATTTATTTTGAGAGGTAGAGTTACAGACACACAGAGAGAGAGAGAGGTCTTCTATCTGCTGGTCCACTCCCCAAATGGCCACAGCGGCTGGAGCTGGGCTGATCCAAAGCCAGGAGCCAGGTGCTTCCTCCTGGTCTCCCATGAGAGTGCAGGGCCCAAGCACTTGGGCCATCCTTCACTGCACTCCCGGGGCCACAGCAGAGAGCTGGACTGGAAGAGGAGCAACCAGGGCAGACTCCGGCGCCCCGACCGTAGACTAGAACCCAGGCTGCCGGCGCCACAGGTGGAGGATTAGCCTAGTGAGCCGCGGTGCTGGCACAAAGTATTTTTTATTCTCCTAAAAATCTTCTGTGCTCTGACTACTGACCACCCCTTCCAATCCCTGGCAATCAGTGATCTTCTTACTGCCATATTTTTGTCTTTTCCAGAATGTCAAATAGCTGGAGTCTTACAGAATGGAGCCTTTTCACATTGGTTTCTTTCACTCAGTAATATGCATGAGAGTTTCGTCTGTGTCTTTAATGGCCTTCATTTTGATTTAGATTTTTTTTTTTTTTTTTTTTTTTTTACAGGCAGACTGGACAGTGAGAGAGAGAGACAGAGAGAAAGGTCTTCCTTTTGCCGTTGGTTCACCCTCCAATGGCCGCCGCGGTTGGCGCGCTGCGGCCGGCGCACCGCGCTCGTCCGATGGCAGGAGCCAGGAGCCAGGTGCTTTTCCTGGTCTCCCCATGGGGTGCAGGGCCCAAGCACTTGGGCCATCCTCCACTGCACTCCCGGGCCACAGCAGAGGGCTGGCCTGGAAGAGGGGCAACCGGGACAGAATCCGGTGCCCCGACCGGGACTAGAACCCGGTGTGCCGGAGCCGCAAGGCGGAGGATTAGCCTGTTGAGCCATGGCGCCGGCCCAGATTTTTGTTTATTTGAAAGGCATAGAGATACAGAGAGAAAGCTGAGAGATCTTCCATCTGCTGATTCACTCTCCAAATGTCTGCAACAGCAAACCCAGGACCCTGGATGAAATTCGGGTTTCTCACCTGGATGACACTTGAGCCTTCACCTGCTGCCTCCCAAAATGTGCATCAGCAGGAAGCTGGATCAGAAGCAGAGGTGAGACTTGAATCCAGGGGCTCTGATATTGGATGTGGGTGTCTTCCCCACTGCACCAAGTGCTGCTCTCCTCTCAAAGCTTCCCAAGGCTGGATAGATCATTTCCATTTATTCCTGAACAATATCCACTGTTAGGAACATTCCGTTTGTCCATTGACCAATTGAAAGACATCTCCGTTGCTTCTAAGTTTTGGCAATTATGGAATAGAGTTACCATAAATGCTTGTGTGCAGGTTTTTATGTAGATAAAAATTTTCAACTCCTTTAGGTACATATGAAGGATTGCCATTACTGGACCAAATGGTAAGTATTTGTTTAGTTTTATATGAAACCACCAACTTTCTTTCCAAAGTGGCTGTGCTAGTTTGCATTCCAACCAGCAACAAATGAGAGCTCTGTTGCTCCACATCCTCACCAGCATTTTTTGTCAGCATCCCAGATTTTGCCATTGTAACAAGTGCATATATAGTGGTACCTGATGTCATTTTAATTTGCATTTCCCTGATGACGTATGATGTGGACCATCTTTGAATATGCCCATTTGGCATTTTCTTTGGTGAGGTCTGTGAAGGTCTTTGGCCCATTTTTAATTAGCTTTTTTTATTGTTGAATTTTAAGAGTTCTTTGTATAATATGATAATAGCTCTCAGACGTGTCTTTTGCAATTATTTTCCTCCAGTCTGGGGTGCCTTGTCTTGTCATCATCTTTTGCAGAGTAGATATTTTAATGAAATATAGCTTAACAGTTATTTCTTTCATGGGCCATACTTCTAGTGTTGAACTTAAAAAATCCTCACTCCACCCAAGGATATCTATGTTTTCTCCCACGTTAGCTTCTACAAGTTTTCCAGTTTCACATGTTACACCTAGATTTATGAACCTTTTTGAATGGATTTAAAATGTCAAAGGCTCAAGGTATGTATTTGGATTCATTTTTTTGTATATGAATAAACACCATTTGTTGAGAAGGTTATCTTTGCTCCATGGTATTGCCTTTATTTCTCTGTAAAACATCAGTTGACTATATTTATATGAATTTATTTCTGGGCTCTGTATCCTGTTCCATTGATCCATGTGTTTATTATTTCAGCAATTTAACACTATCTTGATGACTATCACTTTATAGTAAGCATTCTTGAAGTCAGGAAGTCAATACTCTTTATTCCTCCCCTTCAATTGTGTTGGCTATTCTGGGTCTTTTGCCTCTCTATGTAAACTTTAGCATCAGTTTATTGGTATCTTCAAAATAAATTGCTGGGATTATAAGTGGGATTTCACTGAATCTGTAAATCAAGTTGGGAAGAACTGACATCTTGACAATACTGAGTCTTCCTATAAGTGAACATGAACTCTCTCCTTTTGTTCTTCTTTATTTTCACCCATCAGAATTTTGTAGTTTTTCTCATATAGAATGTGAACATATTTTGTTAGATTTATACCTAAGCATTTTATTTTGGAAAGTGATATAAATATTGCTGTGTTTTAATTTCAAATTTCACTAATTCCCAGCTGGTGTATATAGGAGAGCAATTTGTTACTGAATTGTAGCCTGCAGCCTTGATACCTTGCTATTAGTTCTAGGAGGTTTTTTTTTTTTCATTCTTTTGGAATTTCTACATAGATGAACATGTTACCTGCAAATAAAGACATTTTATTTCTCCAAGCCCTATCTCTATGCCTCTCTAGAACAATGTTGAAAAGGTTAGTGAGAGGGAACATTCTCGCCCTATTCCTGATCTAAGTTGGAGAAGCATCAAGTTTTCCACCCTTTAGTATGTTAGCTGCGCCGACCCAAAGCCAGGAGCCAGGTGCTTCCTCCTGGTCTCCCATGGGGTGCAGGGCCCAAGCACTTGGGCCATCCTCCAGTGCCTTCCCAGGCCACCGCAGAGAGCTGGACTGGAAGAGGAGCAACCGGGACAGAATCTGGCACCCCAACCAGGACTAGAACCCGGGGTGCCGCTGCAGGCAGAGGATTAGCCTAGTGAGCCACAGCACTGGACTTTTTTTTTTTTTTTTCACTTTTTTAAAAAATTTATTTACTTGAAAGTCAGAGTTCCAGAGAAGCAGAGGTAGCAGCAGAGAGAGAAGGAGGGAGGGAGAGAGAGAGAGAGAGGGAGAGAGAGATCTATCCACTGGTTCATTCCTCAAATGGCCACAATGGCCAAATCTGGGCCCCAGGAATCAGGAGCTTCTTCAGGGTCTATGTGAGTTCAGGGGCCTAAGCACTTAGGGTCATCTTCTGCTGCTTTCCCAGGCTCATTAGCAGGGAGCTGGATCAAAAGTGGAGCAGCTAGGACTCAAACCGGTGCTAATTTGGGATGCTAGCACTATAGCCAGTGGTTTTACCGATTATACCATAGCACCATAGCTGTAGGGTTCTTGTAGATGCTCTTTATCAAATTTAGGAAGTCCCCTGTGGAATTTCAAAATTTACCAGTAAGAATATTAATGCTAAAAGATCACCTAGTACTCCAAAGCAGAACATTTTCTAGACTTTGGTTCAAAAAATATTTATTACATGAAATAATCTAAAAGCATCAGATAGAAACTCTTTCAGCCTAGGCAAAATCATGGTCATACCTATAATATATTCTTTTCATAAGCTATATCTATAATGCTATGTTCCAGATATTGTGTTCAGCATCATTCCCACCCTTTTTATGTATTACAGGGTTAGAAACCTAGAAATATCCTCAGACTGCCTTGAGAGGAGGGCTCTTGTTTAAAGTTTTTTTTTTTTTTTTTTTAACAGGCAGAGTGGACAGTGAGAGAGAGAGACAGAGAGAAAGGTCTTCCTTTGCCGTTGGTTCACCCTCCAATGGCTGTCGTGGCTGGCGCACTGCGGCCGGCACACCGCGCTCATCCGATGGCAGGAGCCAGGTGCTAGGTGCTTTTCCCTGGTCTCCCATGGGGTGCAGGGCCCAAGCACCTGGGCCATCCTCCACTGCACTCCCTGGCCACAGCAGAGAGCTGGCCTGGAAGAGGGGCAACCTGGACAGAAACCGGCGCCCCAACCGGGACTAGAACCCGGTGTGCCGGCGCCGCAAGGCGGAGGATTAGCCTGTTGAGCCACGGCGCCGGCCCTCTTGTTTAAAGTTTTATCAACTGGGGCTGGCGCTGTGGCATGGTGGGTGAAGCCACCACCTACAATGCCAGCAACCCATATGAGCACGGGTTCGAGATCTGGCTGCTCCACTTCTGATCCAGCTCTCTGCTGTGGCCTGGAAAAGCAGTGGAAGATGGCCCAAGTCCTTGGGCCCCTGCACCCACGTGGGAGACCTGGAAGAAGCTCCTGGCTCCTGGCTTCGGATCTGCACAGCTCCAGCCGTTGCAGCCAATTGGGGAGTGACCCAGAAGGTGGAAGACCTCTCTATTTCTCTTCCTCTCTCTCTGTAACTCTGACTTTCCTTACAGTAGCAGCATGGAGGGCAGAGGAGCGTAAGTCATTTGCAGGATGGGTCCTTCTACAGGCTGCTCTGTGAACGACTGACCACAAGCTTCAAGGAGGAGACATTTCCTACAGTTCCGTATTTCTGGGCAACACCTTTTGCTCCTCTAGCCCTTCCAACAATTTTGTCATCTAATTTTGTATATTAGATCCCTCCTAACTTGAGCCACCCCAAGTGGCTTTCATTTTTCTAACGGCATAATATTTAATTGGCATTCCTAGAACCAGAAATTGTGCTATGCTGAGAAAATTATTTTTCAGGCAAGTTTAAAACTTGCAGGACTAAAATACCAATTCTCATGAAAAACAAAAGAAAAAAAAAAACAACAAAACCTTTTTTAAAGATGTATTTATTTACAGGGCCTGTGCTGTGGCACAGCTGGTTAACGCCCTGGCCTGAAGTGCCAGCATCCTATATGGGTGCTGGTTCAAGTCCTGGCTGCTCCACTTCCAACCCAGCTCTCTGCCATGGCCTGGGAAAGCAGTAAAAGATGGCCCAAGTCCTTGGGCCCCTGCACCTGCATGGGAGACCTGGAAGAAGCTCCTGGTTCCTGGCTTCGGATCAGAGCAGCCCTAGCCATTGCAGTCAGTTGGGCAGTGAACCAGCAGATGGAAGACCTTTCTCTCTCTCTCTCTCACTCTCTCTCTGTAACTCTGACTTTCAAATAAAACTTAAAAATTTTCCATCTGCTGGTTCACTCCCCAAATGGTGGCAATGGCCAGGGCTGAGCCAGGGTGAAGACAGGAGCCAGGAGCTTCTTCTGGGTCTTCCACATGGGTGGCAGGGGCCCAAGGAATTGGACCACTCTCCACTGCCTTCCCAGGAGCAGTAGAAGGGAGCTGGATTGAAAGTGGAGCAGCCGGAACTTGAATCGGTATCCATATGGGATGCCAGCACTGCAGGCAGTGACTTGACCTGCTACACCACAGCACTGGCCCCTGGAAATCTTTATTGAATGTTCCATGCCTGGCCCTTTCTTCCTAATCAGGGTACTTGAAATGCAATCTCTCTCCTTTTCCTTTATCATTGAGTATCCACTGATTATCTGTCTCTCATATTTTGGACTCCCTGTTGAAGCTCAAGCAAAAGATGACTGTAGAACACTAGCCTAAATTATTACTGACCACAGGCAGATACTTAAAAATTCAATTTCAAAAACCTTTCCTGTTGCAGTTACTAGAGACCAAGAGTTGATAGCATGGTTCCTATTCCCTAGACAGTTCTCACCGACAGAAAAATATGTAAGCAAATTACAGTGAATGATGGACACAAAACAGAAATACACAGATAGGCACGGATTATAAGGAGGAAAGGGTTCCTGACTATGTCTTGGGGGCACTAGGGGAGGTTCCACATAAGAGGTTGAAATATAAGCTCAATCTTACAGTAAAAATATTTGTTACGAAAACAGCATTCCAGAGCAGGGAAGCTGCACTTGTAAAGACAGGTGTGGTACTCTCCAAAAGTGGTGCCAACATTCACCCCTCTCTTAGATCTTTTCCCTTTGCATATGAACTGGTCCAGGATTTAGGAGGCCTGGCAGTTTTCACTTGCTGTTCCTGGAAACATTCTTTTATGAGATGCTCCTTCTTAGAATCCCATCATGTTATAAAAAGTACAAGCCACATGGAGAATCAAGTGCCACACCCCATCACCCTAGCTAAGATTTCACGTGATAGCCTGTACTAACAGCCATGCAAGTGAGCCCTCATGGGAACTTCACTTCAGACAGCATCTTGGAGAACCACTTGGGGGAGCCCCTCCAATACTCTTTAGTGGGAGAGGTAACAGGATGATTGTTGTTTTACAGTAAGTTTTGAGATGATTCCTTATGCAGTAATATGCAATGACTACTGCATGAGGGAAAGTCTTCTAATGAGTCCTCACTGGACAATACCGGCTGCTTTCCCTTTTGAATGCCCTTCAGTTCTTTCAATAATTTCATTACCTAATTCCTTACATAAATTATTCTTTGCCTGAAATACCTTGAGTTGTTTCTACTTTTCTGTTTATTCATGTGATATGACACTTTTTATCTTGCATTCCTAACACCAGGTAACGTGCTAGCATTTCTGGGGCCAGCACTGTAGCTCAGCTTGTTAAGCCACCACTGTGAGGCAAACATCCCATTATCAGAGCAATGATTCAGGTCCTGACTGCTCCACTTCAGATCCCACTTCCTCCTAAGGCACCCAGGAAGGCAGCAGAAGATAGCCCAAGTACCTGAGCCCCTGCCATGCACCAGGGTGACCAGGATGCAGTTCCTGGCTCCTGACTTTGGCCTGGGCCAGACCTGGCTGTTGATGTCATTTGGGAAATGAACCAGCAACCAGCAGAAGGAAGATCTTCTCTATCTCTCTCTCCCTCTCTCTCTTACTCTGCCTTTCAAATTAAAAAAGAAAAAGAAAAAAAAGTTTTCTTATAATTGCAACCCTTTTAGTATTAAAATACTATCTTTCAAAAGTTTTCTTTTGATTTATTTATTTTTTAAAGATTTACTTATTTACCTGCCCTAGATTTTCAGATTAGGGATGTTCAACCTGTATGTAACAGAGGCATAGATAATCAGAGAACGGATGACCATGCATGAAGAAATCGGGAAAAACTACATAAGAGCTAAAATTTAAGCTGGATCTTAAGGTATGGTTACAAGTTTGCCAGGTAAAAAAGAGAAAAGGTCATTCCAAAGTGAGTTGGAAGAACATATAAAGATGGTAAAAGAGATGGCACTTTTAGCCTAGCTTTCTTTCAGTGCAAATGGGACAGTGCAGAATAGCAAGTTGAGGGGCCAGCATCGTGGTAAGGCAGGTTCAGCCATTGCCTGTGATGTCAGCAACCCATATGGGCACCAGTTCATGTCCCAGCTGCTGCACTTCCAATCTAGCTCCTTATAATGTGCTGGGAAAGCAGCAGCAGATGGCCCAAGCACTTGGGCCCCTGCAGCAATGTGGGAGACCCAGATGAAGCTCCTGGCTCCTGGCTTCAGCCTGGCCCAGCTGTGCCTATTGTGGCCATTTGGGGAGTGAACCCTCTCTCTCTTGCTGTAATTCTGCCTTTCAAATAAAATGAAATAAACCTTTTTTAAAAAAAGTCTGATGCCAGGAGACATTTTTTTACAGGTTTTCTTTAGTGATTATTTTGACCAAAAGAAAAACTATATAAAGCCTATGTAATTAATCAACTTTCTCCTTTCTCTAACAATATTTCATGTTCATGGTCTGCATAACACTAAGCAAATCATTTGGATACCAGTGGGAAGGAAAATGAAGCTAAAAATATTACCAGATATTAACTCTGCTTGCTAAGAATGAGCTCCATAATTACCTTGCAATAACACAAATTTTGCTATCAGGCAGGCTTATAACATTTTAAATCATCTTCAGATAAAGGTATAAAGATTAGGTATAAAGATAAAGGTATAAAGATCCTAGCATTCCCAGAGTACTTTTGGGGGAAAATAATCAAGTGGAAGAAAAACAGTCCTTAGAATTACTTACACTGAGGTTCAAATTCTGATGTCCTCACTTGCTAGATGCTTTATATTAATTCTTTGAATCATAGTTTCCTCATTTTAAAAATAAAGACATACCAAATCTTGTAAAGACCATTATATGTATGATCGAATTGCATATGCAGATCTAACACTATTAGGCTTAGAAAACATACTCTGCTCTGTATATAATACATCATATAAATATTTCTGAAATAATACTATCTCTTCATCTCTTAATAATGCTTCTACACCCTACTATACAGATTCTAAAAGTTTAGTAGTGATATAAATATGAAGTTAATGGCATCTTTTATAGTCATAAAAGAAAAAAAACTTATTAGAAGGTATTTGCATAATCAGACAATTGATCATTCTGTATATTCCTCCAGCAGTCAGAGGATACTTATATGCCCAAACAACAAGCATAGTTTCGTCACCTTTTGCTAGATACCTATAATCCTTTCTGATTCAACACCCAGTTCCTAATAAAAATCTCTCAACATTAAAATATATTCTGACAAGTCTCCTTCTATCACTACTACTTCTATATTAGTGACAAGCACTATTCATACAAAATACACAAAGGCAAGAAACTGAAAGGAAACAGCATGGACTATATTATTCTCCAAACTCACTATACTGTGCATAAGATATGGAGTTTCATAAATAAAACACTGCACATTTTGTCAGTTATTTTTAATGGTAGGTCTGTGATAGCAGTCTACCACCTGGGACTCCCAATACCTACCTCACAGAGGTGATGAGAACAAATAAAATAAAATATATAAAGAGTGGGTCTCTTGCTCATGTCACCTTTATCACGCATTATGAATTGCCTTTATATGTGCATTCACTGCTCTCTCTGTTTCAGTTCTCAGTATATAGATTTGTGCACTCAAAATAGCATGCCTATTAGGCACTCAGTTATTTGTATATAAACATGTTCATCGTAGCATTACTTAAGCAATCCAAACATCTAACAATGGATGAATAGAAAACAAAATGTGATACATAATACAATGGAATATTATTCAACCTCAAAAAAGGCAATTCTGGTACATGCTACAACATAATTCTTCAAGACATTATGGTAGGTGAAATAAGTTTGATTCTACTCCAGGAGGTACCTAGAGTAGTCAAATTCAGAGACAGAAAGCAGAATGGTGGTTACCAGAAGCTGAGTAATGGATATAGATTATGTAATGGGGACAGATTTTTCAGCTTGTGAAGATGAAGCACTATGGAGATGCATGGTGGTTGTGTAAGCACAACAATGTGAATGGACTCTTAACCATTAAGTAAAGAGGTGAGCATCAGGGCTAGAGCAGTGGTATAATGGGTAAAGGTGCCACCTTCAACACTGGCATCCCATATGGGCACCAGTTCGAGTCCCAGCTGCTTCACTTCCAATCCAGCTCCTTGATAATGGCCTGGGAAAAGCAGTGGAAGATGGCCCAGGTGTTTGGGCTCCTGTCATCCATATGGAAGACCCAGATGAAGCTCCTGACTTCTGCCTGGCCCAGTCCTGGCCATTGTGACCATTTAAGGAGCAAACAAGAGAATGGAAGATCTGTCTTTCCTCCCCTCTCTTTCAAATAAATAAATAAGCCTTAAAAAAAAAAAAAAGTGGGCTTTTAGCCTACTGGTTAAGAGGCCACCATACCACATCACCACATCTTAGTGTCTCCATTTAATTCTTAGTTCTAGCTTCCAATTACAGCTTCCTGCCAATGCAGACCCTGGGAGGAAGCTGTGACGGGTCAATGGAGTCCTGTCATCCATGCAGGAGAACAACACACCCAGCTCTTAGCTTCAACCCAAGCCATTGTGGACATTTGGTGAGTGAACTAATGGATGGGAGTTCTCTTTGACTCTCTGCTTTCAAATAAATGTTAAACTGTCTGAAATAGTAACCTTTATAGTATTTATACTTAACCCCAATAAAAATTTTTTTTGAATAACACATTTGTTAAAAGGTACACATAGCTTGAGCTGGTGTTGTGCCACAGTGGGTTAAGCCACCTGTTGTGATACCAGCATCTCATATCAGAGTGCCCATTTGAGTCCTGGCTACTCTGCTCCCAACCCAGCTCCCTGCTAATGCACCTGGGAAGGTAGCAGAAGATAGTCCAAGTAATTGGACCCCTGAGTCTCCAAGCAGGAGACTCAAGAGTTCTTGGCTGTTGGCTTCAGCCTGAACCAGACCTGGCTGTTGTGGCCATTTGGAAAATGAACCGATTAAAAGAACTCTCTTTGTCTCTCCTTATAACTCTGCCTTTCAAATTAAAAAAGCAATGAGGTAATATACCTGAACTGTTTCAAATGGGGCATGTCTAGCTAGCAGCAAGGTGAGAGACCAACAAGCAGATGGAGATCTATAACTGGACCAGGGCCCAAGCAGGTAAGGAATAAGCAGATGTGAAGTCAAAGGTCTCTTAGGGGTGGACACTGGGTATAGTGGTTAAGATGCCACTGGGGATACCTGTACCCCTTATTAGAGTACCTGGTTTGAGAGTCCCTGCCATGCTTCCGATTCCACCTCTGGCTAACGTGCACCAGCAGAGACAACAGATGATGGTTAAGTACTTGGGTCCCTGCAGAGAAGACCTGCAATGAGTTCCAGGATCTTGGCTTCAGCCTGGCCCAGCCCCAACTATTGCAGGCATCCGAACCAGTAGATAAAAGAAGATCTGTGTCTCTCTGCCTTTCAAAGAAATAAAAAAATAAAAGATTTGGGGTGAGGGGGAAAGTCTTCTGACTGTCCTAGAAATACACTTATGGCAGAAACTGGTCAAAAGTTAAAAGCTTTGTCCTTTTATCTACTTTCTTTTTTCATTTATTTGGAGGAACAGGATAAGGATCGGTGGTGAAATATTAGGTGAGAGAGAGGTTCTTACGCTTTTTCATACTAGTCAATCCTACTAATAATACTCTGTGCCACAGACAAGGGGAAAAATGAAGGGAATGTGCCAGGGTTTGTGGTAAATCTTCAGGGACAGAGAAGGAAACAAGAAAATCCAAGTAACGCCATTGGAAGCCAGTGCCTGTACTATCTAGATTGGACAATGCCATGATGGTCATGGCGATATAAATGAATTGGACAGCCTAATATAATTTAGAGACCTTGAGGAAATATGCGTGTCTAAGTAAGATAACCAAATTTTTAAAACTCAGTTAAAAATTAAACCATCAATTTTCCCATATAATTTATACACTTTTTCATACTATTTTTAAAGATTCAATTAAGTATTTATTTGAAAGGTAGAATGACAGAGAGACAGACAGAGGGAAAGACAATCTTCCATCTGATGGTTCACTCCCCAAATGGTCAAAACAGCTGAGATTAGGCCAGGCTAAAATCTGGAGCAAGGAACTCCATGTGGTCTCCCCAAGTGGATGTCAGGAACTCAAGTCCTTGAGCCATCATCTGCTGCTTCCCAGGCACGTTAGCAGTGAGCTGGATCAGAGGCAGAGTAGCCAGAACTCTGATATGGAAAGCAGGCATTCCAGGAGGCAGCTCAACTAACTATATCACAATGCTGTGGCCCTCAATATACTATTCTTTTTTTAAAAGATTTATTTATTTGAAAGGCAGAGTAACGGGATTGGGGGAAAGAGATCTTCATTTACTGGTTCACTCCCCAAATGGCCTCCACGATTGGGGCTGGGTGAGCTGAAGCCAGGAGCCATGTCTCTTCATGTGGGCCATCTGCTACTTTCCCAGGTGCATTAGCAGGGAGCCAGATCAAAAGCAAAGCAGTAGACTCACCCCAAGATACTATTTATGATTACCTAAAACTTGCCATTTTTTTCCTCAGGATCAATAACCTATTGAGTGTATAATACTAGTCTGTACCAAATTTTACTTTCTTCCACATATTAATAACAGACCTGCTACAGAAGCGAAATGGAGAGCCAGTGTTGTGGTACAGCAGGTAAAACTGCCGCCTGCAATGCCAGCATCCCACATGGGTGTTGGTTAGTGTTCCAGGTGCTCCACTTCTGATCCAGTTCCCTAGTGGCCTGGGAAAAGCAGCAGCAGATGGCCCAACTGCTTGAGCCCCTGCTACCCATGTAACAGACCTGGAAGCAGCTCCTGGCCGACACGGCCATCTGGGGGAGTGAATCATCAGATGAAGGATGGCCATCTCTTCCTCTCTCTCTGAAACTCTTTCAAATAAGTAAATCTTTTTTTTAAAAAAAAAGTAAAATTAGGTCTATTTTAGGTATTTTGAGAAATTTGAACATTCCAAGACACTAGACCATTAGGGTAACTCACTGTTATGGTATACATTTAAACGGTACGGGAGCAGGTACTCAGTGCAGTGGTTAAAATGCTGCTGAGGATATCTGTATTCCATATCAGTATCTGGTTTCCAGCCCTCTATCTGTTCCATAGCACAACTTCCTGCTAACGTGCACTGTGGGAGACAGGTGATGATCCAAAACCTGGGGTCCCTGCAACCCTTGTGGGAAACCCAGATGAGGTTTAGAGCTCCTAGCTTCCACCTAGCTCAGTACTGGCTGTAGGCATTTGGGGAGTAAACTATCAGGAATAAACCCAGGAATACAGGCAGTCACTAGAAGTTGAAAAGAGCAAGAGAACAGATTCTCCCCTCACAACCTCAAGAAGGAACCAATTCTCCTGATACCTTGGTTTTGGCCTAAGCAAACTGAATTTTTTTTAAAAAAAAATTATTTTTTATTTGAAAGGCAGAATTACAGAGAGAGAAGGAGAGACAGAGAGAGATCTGCCATCTACTGGTTCACTCCCCAAATGGCTGCAATAGCCAGAGCTGGGCCAGGCAAGGGTATAGAGGCCCAAAGACTTGGGCCATTTTCTGCTGCTTTCCCATGTGCATTAGCAGGGATCTAGATCAGAAGTGGAGCAGCCAGGTCTTGAACTGATGCCCACAAGGGATGCCAGCATCCCAGGCAGAGGCTTAACCTGCTATACCACAATGCCGCCCCTAGGAAATTGATTTTTGACTTCTGATCTCTAGGATTACAAGAAAATAATCTGTGTTGTCTTAAGTCACTAAATTTGTAGTAATTTTGCTACATATGATTGAATTTAAATGAAATAGAAAACAGGCAAAACAAATCTATGGTTTTAGAAATCAAGATAATAGGGGCTGGTATTGTGATGCAGGGGGCTTACTGGCTGATTTGCTTCTGATCCAGTTCCTTGCTAAGTCAGCAGATGATGGCCCAAGAACTTGGGCCCTTGCTGCCCATATTGGAGACCCTGATAAGAGTTCTATGCTCCTGGCTTTGGCCTGGCCCAGACCTATCTATTGCAGCCATTTGGGGAGTGAACCAGTGGACAGAAAATCTTTTCCTCTCCCTGTCTCTCCCTTTCTGTCACTGTGGCTTTCAGATACATCAATCTTAAAAAAAAAAAAAAAAGAAAAGAAAGAAAGAAAGAAAGAAAGAAAGGGGCAGGGGAAGATTTACTTCCTGAGAAGAATATTAAGGAAGGGGAAAAGGAGGATGAGCCCAAGATGCATGCATCCTGCAACAGAGCACCTAGGTTCAATTACCAACTCCAGCTCATAACTCCAGCTTTCTAATGCAGAATCTGGGAGACAGTGGTGATGGCTCATATAATGGGTTTCTGGCTCCCTGGCTTCAGCCATGCCCCAGCCCCAGCCTTTGTGGGCAAATGTAGGGAATGAACTGGTGGATGGAAGCATGTTCTTTCTTCCTGCCTCTTAAACAAATATTTTTAAATGGGGGAAATGAGGACATTGGGGTACTTATATTCTCTGTGTGTCGATCTGAAGGCTGGTGGTATAGATACGTTTAATTTGTGCAAACTCTTATTTACAATCTTCTATGTGTATAGTATATGCAATTTTTAATTGGTTTCTTCTCAAACTTGCCAGTCTGGTAATCTGCTAAAAAAGATGGATATATATTCAAGGGGATGGGGAAAATATTTACTAAACAATATCTTTATTACTCAAGTATTTTAAAGGTTTTGCTTCTTTCTCCAAAAGATTTAAAAATTTTTAACAAGTGGCATATAGTTAACTTTGTTTTTAAATATTTATTTATTTATTTGAAAGTCTGAGTTATACAGATAGTTATCCATCTTCTGGTTCACTCCCCAGTTGGCTGCAACAGCCGGTTGCTGCGCTGATCCAAAGCCAGGAGCCAGGAGCCAGAAGCTTCCTCCGGGTCTTCCCATGTGGGTGCAGGGGCCCAAGGACTTGGGCCATCTTCCACTGCTTTCCCAGGCCATAGCAGAGAGCTGGACTGGAAGTGGAGCAGCCAGGTCTCGAACCTGCACCCATATGGGAAGCCGGCACTGCAGGCGGTGGCTTTACCCGCTACGCCACAGCGCTGGCCCCTAGTGACTTTTAAATGTTAAAAAAATAAGCTAAAAGTAAATCAATGCATAATTAGCTTTTTTATACCTTGATCCCAGGATTTTTAAATTACAAAATTACAAGTAAAACCACATTTTCTAAAATAACAGTAAATACAGGAGAAAGGCAGGTACCATACACCAAATGATATCTTTTGGGCCTAACATTCTTGAAACTAGTAAAAATGGGAATAGAAATCTCCCTATAGATCATTAAATATAAAAACAATTTATAAAACACACCAGAATTTTATTGCTTGAAGAATACAGCATATGAAATCACAAGAATGTCAAAATGAAAAGTCACTAGGCTTCAAACATATAATACATTATCAGATGCAGTAAAATATTAATTAACCTGAATTCTGCATCAGAAAGAAAAAAGGTATGGAAAAATATCTAAGTTTACTTGAGAAAGATATACTTAAAATAGAAAGTATAAGGATGTTACAGTACAAATTAGAAAAGCCAACACTTATTAACTTATTATTTCTCTAGACTAGACTACCTTTGGTACTTAAACTTTTTAAAAAACAATTCCTCCTACCTCATCCAAATGCACTTCATGCATATGACATCCATGAAGTAACTTCAACTTAAAACATTCAGCAAAATTAACCTTTTTGTTATACAGGAAAGTGTCCTTAATAAATGTAGAAGATTTTCCTTTATCTAAAACCATGAAAATATGATCATTAAGAAATTTAATACTTTACTTATTTACCTTCCAATTAAAATTGGAATCCTGGCAGCCACAATCTATTTTTGGGCTTGGTAATATAGAAATTTAAATGATTTGGCAATTGACAGAAATTTAATTACTTCATACTATCTTAAGTGGCTTTTCCTCTCTGGTTCCAAAATACAAACAATACGCCATTTCTTCAACACACTGGATTCCTATAATAATCACTACCACACTTTATTGGAATCAAATTAAAGCTTCTCCCTTTTTACGAGCAGGATGAAACTTTTCACATAGGGCTGATCAGTTATGACACGCTTTCTTAAACAAAACCAATCTTAAAGCTATCTCTCAATTATGATGAAGGGGACGATGATGCCATTTCAAAAGGTAGCATTGGACTCTCTAGGCCATCTAGTCAAGAAAATGCAAATATAATGCTAAAAACAAACAATAAGTAAACTATAAGTTAAATTAAAAAACAAAACCCTCTTTCATAACAAGCATGCTCCTTAACTTTCATTTCTTTCCCCTAGCAAAGCTTTGACTATTAACGAACCTCAGTTAAACCTCAGAACGCAAGCAATTGTTTCACAAGTCCCACCTATATATTTTGAATAATATAAACATGGAAGGACTATATGCAAGTAATACTATTAACAATTATTGAACTGGAGTGAAACAGTAAGAATCATGACAGTCCTCAAAACTGGGCAGTCTTTGAAATGTAATAGTGTAGCTCAAGATGAATTATGCCATATTAAAACTATAGCCTTTACCTTTACACAAAATGAAACAAAATCAAAAACATAACCCACACCAAATTTATACAACCAGTATTAAACATACTTCTTCCTCATTTTTGAATGTCTTATTTTGAAGTTTTTCTCAACAAGTATATTTATCTGAGCATATATATTTACTCATTTTAAAAGACAAAAAATTCAGATACTTTAGAACTGAACTCTTTTTTTTTACCAACCTGATCCAATGTCTACTGCCTCACACAGTACCCCTCCCAATAATTTAAAATTCCCAATTTTTAGTTTAGTTAAAAGGGCAAAGGAAACACAAATGCAGATTAAGAGCTTCTGTATAAATTTCACTGTATTATTATAAACTCGAGGTTTTCTGTAACACTGTTTATTGATCAAATAAAGGACTCACTGCTATCTAAAATTTCATAAACACCATTAAAAATTCAAAATTGATATTATACTGAACCTTAAATTTTCAATAGTTCAAAGAGACAGTTTTTACATATATAGCACACAATAGATGAAATTTAACAGCAGACATCTCTAGGATACCAATGGTAAGTCCACCAAGATGCATACAAAATTACAGATAAGCATTTCTTTCACTGTTTTGTTGTGCACGGAAAAACATTTATAGAGGAAATAGAAACTCAGCTGCTGAATTTCAGATATCATCATCGTCTTCTTCATCCTGAGAAGATCCTGCCTGATTGGACGCACTGGCCGAGGCAGCAGCAAGCTGGGCTTGTTGGGCAGCCTGCTGCATTTGAAGCCATTCCTGTTGGGCCAATTCTGCTTGTTGCTGTCTAGCCTGAACACCAAAAACACAAAAGCAAATAATTTTTTAAAAATTTCAATACACATTTTGGTTAAATGTAAATTAAGCCAATAACAAGTCACTGATAGATCTAAGAGTCAAAGGGAACACACAAACAAGACTAGTGTCTGCCAATACAAACAGAGAGAGCCAAAAAGGGAGAGAATGATCCAACATGGGAAGCGGAGTCACAGCAGACTCATAGAATGACAGATGTCCTAAATAACACTCTGGCCTCAGAATCAGCCCTTAAGGCATTCAGATCTGGCTCAAGAGCCCATGAGAGTATTTTAGGCGTGGAAAGCCAAGACCCTCTGGAAAGGGAAAAAAAAGAAGACCTAAATGAAAGATCTCTGCGAGTGAGATCCCAGTGGAAAGAATGGGGCCATCAAAGAAGGAGGTGCCTTTCTCTGAAGGGAAGAGAGGACCTCCACTTTGACTATGACCCTGTCGGAATAAGATCGAAGTTGGCGAACCCTAAAGGCTTCCATAGCCTCAGCAACTCATAACTAGAGCCTAGGGAGATTCCTGATGCCATAAACAAAAGAGTGTCAAATTGTTAAATCAACATCAGGAGTCACTGTGTACTTATGTCCCGTGTGGGATCTGTCCTTAATGTGTTGTCCAATGTGAAGTAATGCTGTAACTAGTACTGAAACAGTATTTTTACACTTTGTGTTTCTGTGTGGATGCAAACTGATGAAATCTTTACATAGTATATACTGAATCCATCTTCTGTATATAAAGATAATCGAAAATGAAAAAAAAAACAACTCAGTGTTATATTGGAAATTGCATAAAAATTAATCAATCTCAAAAAAAAATATATCATGTAGGATCTCTGTCCTTAATGGGCTGTACAATGTGATTCAATGCTATAATGAGTACTCAAATAGTATATTTCACTTTGTGTTGCTATATGAGGGCAAATGGATGAAATCTTTACTTAACACATACTAAACTGATCTCCTGTATACAAAGAGAATTGAAAATGAATCTGGATGTGAATGAAAGGGTGGAGGGAGCGGGTAAGGGGGGAGGATTGCGGGGGGAGAGGGAAAGTATGGGGGAGAAGCCATTGTAATCCATAAGTTGTACCTTGGAAATTTATATTCTAAATAAAAGTTAAAAAAAAAATTTCAATACACATTTTGGTTAAATGTAAATTAAGCCAATAACAAGTCACTTTCCAAATTCAATAATTTCATGTTACTATACAATTATCATACAAATGGAAAACATGAACTCTGTAAGAAAACAGATTGCTTAGAAAATATTTATTTATTTATTTGAAAGTCAGAGTTACATAAAGAGAAGGAGAGTCAGAGAGAAAGAGATCCTCCATCTTCTGGCTTACTCCCCAAACAGCTGCAATGGCCAGGACTGGACCAGACCAAAGCCAGGAGCCTCATCCGGGTCTCCCCATGTGGGTGGCAGGGGCCCAAACACCTGGGCTATCTTCCAATGCATTCCCCAGGCCATCAGCAGGGAGCTAGACTGGAAGTAGAACAGCCAGAACAGGAACCAGTGCCCATATACAATGCTGACATCACAGGTGGCAACTTTACTACTAGGCCACAACACTAGCCCCTGAAGATTGCTTTTCTACCAAACACATGGGTCTAAGTAGTTTCCCAAACTTGGTTCTCTTTAGGTGGTTCCCTTTCATGACCTTTTGTTCAATTTAAAAGTTGAAGTAGTTGACAGAAAAATCACAATGGTCTCCTTTTTGCTCCTTTAGTATATTTCTCTCTTCATTTTACTTTCTATCCCTTCAAAATACAATTTTGATATAGACATTTTTTTAACCCAAAGTTCTCTACTGTAGTGGTTTTAAACCTTAGGGGGAAAGTACTAATACAAGAACACAATAGCTACCCTGTTATTCCTTTTTGTTTTCTAAAGACTTATTTATTTATTTATTTATTTATTTATTTATTTGAGAGGCAGAACAAGGGAGAGAGAGTTCTTTACACTGGTTCATTCCTAAATGGCTGCAATGACCAGGGCTGAGCCAGGTCGAAGCCAGCAGTTTCTTCCAGGTCTCCCACCTGGGTGCAGAAGCCCAAGCACTTGGGCCATCCTCTGCTGCTTACCCAGGCACAGCTGCAGGGAGCTTGATGAGAAGTGCAACAGCCAGGACTCAAACTGGCACCTATATGGGATGCTGGTGCTGCAGGCCGTGGCTTTAACTTGCTGAGCCACAGTGTTGGCATCCCGTCATTCCTGTCTAAGTTTCGATCACAATTCCCCACACCTGTGCTTCAAAAATAAACTTAAAACATAAAATGTTTCCCAAAAATACACCATACATTTTTTTAAAAATTTATTTATTTGAAAGGCAGAGTTACAAAGAGGTAGAGGCAAAGGCAGAGAGAGGAGGGGGGCCTTCCATCTGCTAGTTCACTCTTCAAATGGACACAATGGCTGGAGCTGAGCTGATTTGGAGCCAGGAGCCAGAGCTTTTTCCTGGTCCCCGACACAGATACAGGGACCCAAGGACTTGGGCCATCTTCTACTGCTTTCCCAGGCCATAGCAGAGGGCCGAATTGGAAGTGGAACAGCTGGGTCTCAAATTGGCACCCACATGGGATGCTGGCACTGCAGGCAGCAGCTTTATCCTCTATGCCACAGCACTGGCCCCAATACCATGCTTTTCCATCTTTACTACCTTTACGTCTGCTCATAGTCACACTCAATTTGAAATTTCCTGATTTCACCTCCTGAAATTTTAACCCTTCCTTCAAGTCAAATTGAAATACTGTTTTATCTTCCCAGAATCAGTCAAGGTGTAATCAGAAGATCAAAGCCATACTAGTTAAGAGAATACAAACAATTTAATAGAAGACTGTTGGCAGTACAAAGTTGGTACCAGGCAACTGAAAACATAAGAAGTAAATAGTAAGATATTATGTAGGAAATAACTATAGCGAGCAGCCACTAATCCCAAAACAGAGGGAACAAGGAAAGACACTAGAGTTTCAAAAATACAGAAGTTTAGAGGAACCATTCCATGAAATGGAAACTCAGACCTCTGAAAAAGGGTCATATGGACCAGCTAAAATATCTGAGTTTGGAGAAAGACTACAAGGGTTGGGATCAAGCTGGCTTCTAAATATTAGAGAAAATACAAACTGGATTCAGTTCCAGCTACAGGAAAAACTGAGGCAGCCAGAGTGAATGCAGAAATGTTGGATTGCTCAAAGGAACTGAAAACTAGGAGGAAATAAAACCAACAAACCCCTTCATCCTTCAGCCTTGCATTCCTTCTTGAGACCCCTAAAGGGACAGAATCTAATCATACAGAGTCAGCTGGCAAAGCAAATGTGGTTTGCAGAGTATAATAGCCATTCCATCTCTTCCATGGTTTCACTTTTCATGGTTTCAATCACCCTGTAGTCAACCATAGGATCAAACACAGTCTGAAAATATTAAGTGGAAACTTCCAGCAATAAAAAAAAAATCTGTGAGTTTAAATTGCATGTTATTCTGAGCAGCATGATGAAATCCCATGCCTGGGGCAGGCATTTGGTACAGAATTCAAGACACCTGAATTCCATCTTAGAGTACCGGTTCAAATCCTGGCTCCTCCACTTCTGATCCAGTTTCCAGCTAATGCACACTCTGGGAGGCAATAGGCGATGACCCAAGTTCTTGGGTCCTTGCCACCCACTTGGGAGACCCAGAATGAGTTCTGGGCTCCTGGATTCAGTCTGAACTAGCCCTAGCTTTTGCAGGCATTTGGGGAGAGAACCAGCAGATGGACGATCTCTCTGTCTCTCTCTCAAATGGAGTGAAAAGAAGTATATTTGAAAAGAAAGAAAGAGACTGTACTCTAAAAAGAAAGAAGGAAAAGATAGAGGGAGGCAAAGAAATCTCAAGACATCTAATTCTGTTAGTATTAATCCTGTTAGTAATATGAATCATCCCTTTGTCCAGGGTACTCATGCTGTACTTGCTACCCACCTATGAATCACTTAGTAGCTATCTCAGTTATGGAACCACAGGGCTTATACTCATACACAGCATTCAGTACTATCCATGAGTTGAGGCATCCATTGAGGGTTCTCAGAACATATCCACTGTGGACAAGATGAGACTATCTACCAGGGTGATCACAAAGCACAGTACAGAAGGGCGAGTTTTGGGTTATAATTGTTTAGTAACTGGCATACTCCTCATCAAAGTAGTCAGCCTCATAGTACAGTTGTTAGTATATTTATATATGCATATATTTAATACTTCTCCTATAAGATACTAAGTTTCTTAAGAATGATACATGCCTCATCTTTGTAAATCTATAGCACTATTTATAATATATCTGTATTATACAGTAAGACTCAGATGTTAATTCAATTTTGACTTAACAATTTGTTCATCATGAAGGGTAGGGGTCAGTTAGTATGGGTATAGGTGATGGTAGTGAAGTAGAAAAATAAATGTTATTACTCTCTAAAAAGCTATCAAAGCAACCATAGTATCAGAAACTAAAATAGGAGGAGGCCTATGTCAAATGTTATTAAACTCAAGAGTGACAATTAGAGAAAAAAGTCACTAAATTAGGTGATGAGATGTCTCTGGTAGGACAGAAGTCAGACTGTAAGGAGTAAATGGCATACATTTTACAAAGAAAATAACATGAATCATTAGAGCAAAAGATGGCAAGGCTGGTGGGGAGGGCAAAAGACTCATATACGATTAAAGGAAAAGAGGAAGAATATTGCAGTTATTAGAAGTCTGGCATTGTGACACAGCAGGTTTAACTATCATCTTTGATACTAGCATCATATCAAAGAGCCTGTTACAGTCTCAGCTGAATTCCTGTTAATGAGCTTGTGAAAGCATCAGAAGATGGCCCAAGTACTTGAGCCCCTGCACCCACATGGAGACCCAGATGAGCTCCTGGCTTCTGGCTCCAGCCTGGCCCAGCCCAGCCCCAAACATCACAGCCATTTGAGAAGTGAACCAATGGGAGAAAAATCACTGTCATTCTGTGTCAATCTGCCTTTTAAAAATAAGTAAAATAAATCTTTTTAAAAAAATCAAACTCTGTGAATTTAATCAACCTAAGAATTCCTACTGGGGTAGGCATTTAGCACAAATTTTTTAAAACACAGCTTGGGATGCTTGCATCCTCCCTTATCAGAGTGCCTGGGTTCTAGTCTCAGCTTTGCTTCTGATTCCGGCTCCCTATTAACACACACCTTGGTAGAGGATAGTGATGGCTCAAGCAACTGGGTCACTACCACTCATAGGGGAGCCCCAGACCGCTTTCCAGGCTCTTGGTTTCAGTCTGCCCCAGCCCTGGGGGTTGATGGCATTTGGGGACTGAACCAGTAAATGGAGAGCTCTGTCTCTGTCCCTCTTGCTTTCAAATAAAAACAAAAACAATTATGGCCGGCGCTGTGGCTCAACAGGCTAATCCTCCGCCTTGCAGCGCCGGCACACCAGGTTCTAGTCCCGGTCGGGGCGCCGGATTCTGTCCCGGTTGCCCCTCTTCCAGGCCAGCCCTCTGCTGTGGCCCGGGAGTGCAGTGGAGGATGGCCCAGGTGCTTGGGCCCTGCACCCCATGGGGAGACCAGGAAAAGCACCTGGCTCCTGGCTCCTGCCATCGGACGAGCGCGGTGCGCCGGCCGCAGCGCGCCGACCGCGGCGGCCATTGGAGGGTGAACCAACGGCAAAAGGAAGACCTTTCTCTCTCTCTCTCTCACTGTCCACTCTGCCTGTAAAAAAAAAAAAAAAAAAAAAAAAAAAAAAAAAAAAAAACAAAAACAAAAACAATTAAAGAATTCCTACTCTGTGGACTAAATAACTACAGATAGGTATAATTTTGTGACACAGGAAATAATTTAAATTTCTATAAAACTTGTATTTGACCTGTTTTTTATTCAATGATCTAAAAAACCAGGTACAGATTACATTTAAAATTTAACTGACTTTTAGGTATCATATCAGCTTTCACACTTTTCCTCTGACCATAAAAACATTTCTATAGCTTTAAAAATCATTGCTGATTGGTATTTTATTTGTATCCATTTCTACAAATGAAAATTTTAGTGACATTTACTCTTTTTTCTTTCCCACTTCCTACCCAAATCATCCAAGTTTTTTGCTTTGAAAATGGAGTCATGAAAGAAAGATAAATAGGCATATACTTACTAATTTGCTTCTTTTGGAGATTTTCATTATATTTTTAAGATTCTTACTCCCACATACTAAATGACTCATTTATAAACTTCAGTTAGCTCTAATCTCAATGTATTAAAGGTTCCCCTCTTCCAGATATCTCCTGCTAGCTTCAAATGAGGCTGTCACTGGTTTGCACTTACAATAAAAACTGGGGCCAGTGCTCTGGCATAGAGGGTAAAACTACTGCCTGCAGTGCCAGCATCCTATATGGGCGTCGATTTGTGTCTCAGTTGCTCCTCTTAAGATCCAGCTCTCTGCTATGGCCTGGGAAAGCAGTAGATGATGGCCCATGTCTTTGGGCCCCTGCACCCACATGGGACACCTGGAAGAAGCTCCAGGCTCCTGGCTTCGGACTGGCCTGGCTCCGGCCATTACAGCTATTTGGGGAGTGAACCAGTGGATGGAAGACCTCTTTCTCTCTGCCTCTCTTTAACTCTGCCTTTCAAATAAATAAATCTTTTTTACTTAAAAGATTTATTCATTTATTTGAAAGTCAGAGTTACACAGAGAGAGAAGGAGAGGCAGAGAGTGAGGTCTTCCATCCACTGGTTCACTCAGGTGACCGCAATGGCTGGAGCTGCACCAATCCGAAGCCAGGAGCCAGGAGCTTCCTCCAGGTCTCCCACGTGGGTGCTGGGGCCCAAGGACTTGGGCTATCTTCTACTGCTTTCCCAGGCCATAGCAGAGAGCGGGATGGGAAGTGGAGCAGCCGGGTTTTGAACCGACACCCACAGGAGATGCCAGCGCTTCAGGCCGGGGCATTAACCCATTGTGCCACAGCACTGGCCCCAAATAAATAAATCTTAAAAAAATAAAAATAAAGGAAACTGATCAAAAGATACACTTATGGGGCTGGTGCTGTGGCACAGCGGGTGAAGCCACTGCCTTAAGTGCCAGCATCCCATATGGGTACCTGCTCAAGTCCTGGCTGCTCCACTTCTGATCCAGCTCTCTGCTCTGCCCTGGGAAAGCAGAAGATGGCCCAAGAGCTTGGGCTCCTGCACCTGAGTGGGAGACACAGAAGAGGCTCCTGGCATCGGAACAGTGCAGTTCCAGCTGTTGCGGCCATCTGGGGAGTGAACCAGCAGATGGAAGACCTCTCTCATTCTCTCTGTATCTGCCTATCTGTGGCTCTGCCTTTCAAATAAATAAAAAAAAAAATCTTAAAAAAAAAAAAAACACCTACTTATCAATTTATTTCATATTTAGAACATAAGTACTTGGTGCTCTAGTGGAAGAAGTGTAAGTAATTGCTGTAATTTTACCTTTCTCCAAGTCTTCCTCACAAGAGCAAAGAAATACTAGGGCCCTTTACCCACAAGCCAAGGAAGAAAAGAAAAGACGAAAAAGGAATAAAAAATAGATGATAGGGATAGAGAGATGAAGTCAGATACGGCAAGCATGTAACTGTTTCTTTCATTTACCTTTTGCCCAGAGAGGATAAAGCATAGTTTGTTCAAAAGTTCTTCAATAAATTTAAGCAGAAAGGGGCTGGCACTGAGGTGCTGTGGGTTAAAGCCCTGACCTGAAGCACTGGCATCCCATATCGGCACCGTTTCTAGTCCCGGATGCTCCTCTTTTGGTCCAGCTCTCTGCTATAGCCTGGGAAAGCAGTGGAAGACGGCTCAAGTGCTTGGGCCCTTGCACCCGCGTGGGAAACCCAGGGGAGGCTCCTGGCTTCGGATCAGCACAGCTCCAGCTGTTGCAGCAATCTGGGGGAGTGAACCATCACATGGAAAACCTCTCTCTCTGTCTCTACCTCTCTGTAACTCTTTCAAAAAAAGAAAGAAAGAAAGAAAAAGAAAAATTTAAGCAGAAATTGGTGACTAGGTCATTAGCATGATACTGTACAAAAAGTACAGGGAGTAGAAGAAATGAGTTTAAATATAGACTCCAATACTTCCTTTCTAAACTCAATATGTTCTATGTGAGTTAATCTTTGTCAACAGACTAAGCTGTGTCTTTTTTGTTGTAGCACAATGCCTGGTAAACAGTGAGGACTTCAGTAAATATCTATAGAAGAATTGAATGAATGAATGTTTCATGCCAGATTTCTTCAACTCTGTTTATTAATATATAATTGGAAAGAATAAATTTTATATTATTTCATTAAAATCTCTGAAAGGTACATAAAGCATCTAGCAGAAGACTCTCTTTCATCAGTTATTTAATTTGGTACACTGTAGGTGATCTGCAATAGCAGAGAATCAATAATTAATAACCATCAGTGTTTTGTGAAAAATCATCACTCCTTTCTACTTAATATTCATATGGATTATAATACGGTTTCCATGTGTTCATCACTACCTCAAAAGCATTTCCTCTTTAGCACCCATCAGATTGTCATGAGGATTAAATTAAATAATACAGGCAAATTACTTGGCAATGTGATTAACACATGGTTGGAATGCAGTAAAGCATTAGAAACCTTTTATTTTTATTAGTTTAAAGGGTACCTGATAGCTAGTGCCTCATAACACTTAGACTCAAATGCTCTTTGATGCAAACCAAACTGGCTGTTACAGCTACAGAAAGATCAGCTATAGAGCTAATCTGTAAGAGTTTATCTAAAATGATACTTCCTATTACTAATGATTACTTTAGTACCTGCTGGAAAATCTCACTTCTATTCAATCCAAAATCGCCTTACAATTTCAAACAAGGGCAAGACTTAGTTAAAACAAAAACAAAACAAAACAAGTCTTGTCACCTGCTCTCTTGCTTTTGTTTGCTTGTTTTTTTTTTTTTTTTTTAAAGATTAATTCACTTAAAAGGCGAGTTACAGAAAGGGAGAAAAGTCTTCTATCTTCTGGTTCACTCCTCAAATGGCCGCAATGGCCAGAGCTGGGCTGATCAGAAACCAGGAGTTTCTTCTGTGTCTCTCACATGGGTGCAGGGGCCAAGCACTTGAGCCATCTTCTGCTGCTTTCCCAGGTTCATTAGCAGGGAGCTGGATCACAAGAGGAGCAGCCAGGTCTTGAACTGGTGCCCATACAGGATAGGGGCACTGCAGGCGGCATCTTAATCCACTTTGCCACAGTGCCAACCCCTTTTGCTTGTTAAATAAAATATTAGTACTTGGTGCTAATGTTTTCAGACCAGGCATAAGAACTCTAACAAGGAAGGAAGATAAAAAGTTTCTCTCTCTCTGTTATACTAGATCTTTAAAATTTTTTAACATTAGGGGCACATATCTCTGCTGGCAGTTAAGATAGGTCAGGATCCCCACAACCCTTACTGGAGTACATGGGTTGTGGCATAGTGGTTTAAGCCCCACCACCTGGCACACTAATATCGTATTGGAGTGCTGGTTCAAGTCCAGATTACTTTGTTTCAGAACCAGCTTCCTACTCATGTGTTTGGGAGGAAGCAGGTGATGCCACAAGTACTTGGATTCTTGCTATCTGTGGGAAACCTAGATAGAGGTCCAGGCTCCTGGCTTTAGCCTGGTACAGCCCTAGCTCTACAGCCTAGCTGTTGCAGGCATTTGGGGAGTGAACCAGCAGATGGGAAGATCTCTCTTCTTTGCTTCTGTCATTCTGCCTTTCAAATAAATAAATAAATCTTTGAAAAAAAGGCTTGGAGCATTTTCAAGGTTTATTGAAGACCTAATATTTTTTAAAGATTTATTTTATTTGAAAGGCAGAGTTACAGAGAGAGGGAGAGGCAGAGAGAGTGAGAGATCTCACATTGGCTGGTTCACTCCCCAAATGGCCACGATGGCTAGAGCTGGGCCAGTCCGAAGCCAGGAGCCAGGAGTTTCTTCCTCGTCTCCCACGTGGGTGCAGGGGCCCAATGACTTGAGCCATCCTCCACTGCTTTCCCAGGCACAATAGCAGGGAGCTGGATTGGAAGTGGAATGGCTGGAATTCAAACCTGCACCCATACGGGATGCTTGCTCGGCAGATCCTGCTACACCACAGCACTGGCCCCATTGAAGACTTAATTACCAAGTAGACGTTAATCAGATTTTCCTTGATCATAAAATGTAATATAGTATCTTTTATATTCATTCATCATTTTAAATCTAAAGAACATATAGGTACTCTTCTCGTGCTTTTGAATTCTATGAGAAAAAAACTATCATAAAATCTCAATATTTATTTGGTGAAGTTTCCACTTTACAAAACAGGTTGTTGTAAATAATTCATTTTTACACAAACCATAGTCAAACCAGCCAGTTCTACATATCAGGCTCTATAATAAAAAAATTAGCCAGAGAAACAGAATCCTCTGGGAACGTATGTTAATTTAGGAAATGATTTCAGAAACATGTATTATTTCTGCTAGCAAACAGGGCGGAATTCAGATGAAAACAATTTAAAACGCATTACTGTGCTTGTTTCGGCAGCACATATAATAAAATACATTACTTACTTTTGCAAATAATTCTTGTTGTTGCCTCAATAACTCCTCTTCAGGAATGCCAAGGTTTTCCAAACGAGAACTGGCCTTTCTTCTTTTTAATGCTACAGTCTTGCATTCTTGTAAGACTTCTTTTACTTCACTGATGTAAGAACCAAAGCCCAAACTTTCTAGTGCTAGAGAAATGAAAATATGAAAGGATGATAAAACATAGCTCTTTCTCCACCAAATCAACATCAAGTTTTTATGGGTTTTTCTTTGGGGGAAAGGAATGTTTTCGTTGTTTTGTAGTAATTATATCTATTTCAATTGTCTGGGTGACTAACACAAACTATTTCACCAACTTTCTTAATACTAGATTATAAAGCAGTTAAAATATAAGGAACATTTCAAGGCATAGACTTCCACTTTTTTCTTCCTAAATTTCTAAAAGATCAAAGCATTTCCTGTGAAAATGAAAGGTCCAATGTAAAAGCATGTGGTTTTAGTAAGAAAAATATTTTTCCTATACTACTCATAGTAAGTCAAACATCATTAAATCAGTCACTTTCTCAAAGAATACAAAAAAGGAAAATATTTGGAATATGTTAGTAACATATTTTGTGCCATTTGGCTTAGAGTATGCTGGTAACACATGCTCTATTAAGTCTCAATAGAATAGGATGAAAGAACAGATAAATTTTTCTTTTGTCCAATATAACAGAAAGCTGTTTTTAGCAAAGACACTAAAACTACCAACTTTAAGAAATACTGGTGGAAATAACTCATGAAATTCAGCATTTAGTTAGCCAACAGGTTTCCCTTGAAAATAAAATGTAACAGGAAGCACTATGAAAACATTTTCAAACGACGTAGCTGAAAAACTGGGTTGAAAGATTGACTATGAAGATAGAGGCATAAATAAAAAATTCTTTCCCTTTCCTTTTTTGTTTTACATTTAGAAAGAAAATTTTCTGAGAAAAATAATGCACTCTATAAATATCTTTTTAAGCAAACAAGACACAAGATTTCCTTCTGGTTCACAGTATTTAATAGTGTTCTATTTGTTGACTAAACCGTGTTTGGTATTCTGAGCCAATAATGAAATACAGGTGGTGAAAAACACAGTGTATCAATTTAACTCATCAGTTCTTTGAACAATTATGATGAACTACAATGCCTTCAGCCAAGATGCTCTCAATTCTAACTTCAGGAATTTGCTCTTGAGGGAGAACACAAATGTTCCTTTACAAAATCACATTCCCATGTAAGCTGTGGTTTTTAATTCATTTTGAATAATTTGCAACTTTATTTCAAATGTTAAACTGTTTTCCCCAACCTTCTTTAGAAATAATCTGATGCCAAAAAAGCAGGGAACTATTATTTTCATTTTAATTAGGTTAACCTACTTCCCCAAAAACACATCACCCCCACCCTGGCAAAAAAAAAAAATCTCAGAAAAGTATTATTCTCATATGTACATCAAACTGACCACTACATAATCCTTGACTTGGAAGAGTTTGAAGTGTAACAGAAAAATAAGTGAAGACTAGACAGCTTGCATGTTTTCACTTGAAATAATGGACTTTTTTTTTTTTTAAAGTGTCAATGTTAGAAGCCAAAGTTTTTGCTTACTCTTTTCTTGTTTTAAAAATACAATATAGTAGACTGGTGCTGCGGCTCACTAGGCTAACCCTCCGCCTGTGGCAGGATTCTGTCCCGGTTACTCCTCTTGCAGACCAGCTTTCTGCTGTGGTCTGGGAGTGCAGTGGAGGATGGCCCAAGTGCTTGGGCCCTGCACCTGCGTGGGAGACCAGGAGGAAGCACCTGGCTTCTGGCTTTGGATTGGCGAAGCGTGCCAACCGTAGCGGCCATCTGGGGAGTGAACCAACAGAAGGAAGACCTTTCTGTCTGTCTGTCTCTCTCTCTGTCTAACTCTGCCTGTCAAAAAAACAAAACAAAACAAAACAAAAATAAAACAATAGAGTATTTCAGTAATATTAGCTGAAAACAATACTAAAAGAAAACAAGTAGATGACTCATGATTTCCCACCATACTATAAAGTTTGATCTTGTTAGACCTACATAACTAGCCCCATCTACCCTTTCCAGTTTTATTTCTGCCATTAAATCCCTGCATACTTCTGCTAAATCTAACCACTCAAGGTTTCCCAACAGGAACCAGATTCTCACATTCGAACTGATGGTAATGCATTCAAAGCACTAATAAATCTCATCTTCAAAATAAGTTTGCCTGATTCATCCAAATAGATGTAATCTTCGCCTCTTGAAATCAGATAGACTTAGAACAGAAATTTGGTTGACACAGTAGTTGTATAACCATGTATATGTTGCTTAATATCTCTAAGCTTCAGTTTTTCCATACATAAAGTGAGAACAGCACCTATTTCACAATCCTACAATCAGAAGAATGGTTAAAATACGCAGGCCCTGAAGCCGAATTGCCAAGGACTGACTCAACTCAGTCTCATACTAGTTGTTTTGACGCTAGATAAGTTCCTTCAGCTTTGTACCTCAGTTTTCCTACCTCTAAAAAGAATAGCAGAGGCTGACATTGAGGCATAGCAGGTAAAGCCACTGCCTGCAGTGCCAACATCCCAAATGGGTGCCAATTCATATCTTGGCTGTTTGACTTCAGACCAACCTACTAATGCACCTAGGAAAAGCAGCAGAAGATGGCCCAAGTGTTTGGGCCCCTATACCAACGTGGGTCTGGAGACCTGAGCATTTGGCTTTCGCCTGGCCCAGCCCTTACTCTTGTGGCCATCTGGGGAATGAACCAGTGGATGGAAGATCTCTCTGTCTCTCCCTCCAACTCTGACTTTCAAAATAAATAAATATATCTTAAAACAAAAAAATCTCATTGGATCAGATTAGTGTGAGAATAAATTAACCAGAGAGGGGCCAGCACTGTGGTATAGTGAGTTAAAGCCCCAGCCTGCAGTGCTGGCATCCCATATGGGTGCTGGTTCAATTCCTGGCTGCTCCACTAATCCAGCTCTCTGGTATGGCTTGGGAAAGCAGTACAAGATGGCCCAAGTCCTTGGGCTCATGCATCCATGGGGGAGACCCGGAAGAAGTTCCTGGCTCCTAGCTTCAGATCAGCTCAGCTATGGCCAGTGCAGTCACCTGGGGAGTGAACCACTGGATGGAAGACCTCTCTTTCTCTCTCTGGTTCTACTTCTGTAACTCTTTCAAATAAATAAAATAAATCTTTAAAAAAATTAATCATAGAGCCTAGCCCACAGAAGGAACAAAACAAATACTATTATATTGTTATTTGCTTTAGGATTGTCGACAATTAATATGAAACATTTAACACAATAGTTAGCACATAAGAATCACTTAAACAACTTAAACTATGTATTACTCAACTTTATTTTTTCTCTTAAATCTAAAAGAGCATCTAATAACTGTTATAAGACTAAAATAAATATACAGCTACATATTATCACATTTAAATTCAAGTTAAACAGTATATTTATAAAATATCAAGTTCACAAGATAACAATCAATACAATGGAGAAACAATAATTTAAAATGGCATGAATTCCTAGGCATTAATAAATCTTTCTTTAACCATGTACAGCATGGGTAAGGAAAAAAAAAAAACACCTTGTCTCTGAAAACATTTAAGGCTCAGAATACTTTTTTTTTTTAGACAGGCAGAGTGGACAGTGAGAGAGAGAGAGACATAAAGGTCTCCTTTTGCCATTGGTTCACCCTCCAATGGCCGCCGCAGCTGGTGCACGGTGGCCAGCGCACTGCGCTGATCCAAAGCCAGGAGCCAGGTGCTTCCTCCTGGTCTCCCACGCAGGTGCAGGGCCCAAGCACTTGGGCCATCCTCCACTGCACTCCCAGGCCACAGCAGAGAGCTGGACTGGAAGAGGAGCAACCGGGACAGAATCCAGCACCCCAACCGGGACTAGAACCGGTGTGCCGGTGCCACAGGCTGAGGATTAGCCTATTGAGCCACGGTGCCGGCCCAGAATACTTTCAAAGAATTTGTGGCTGGCGCCATGGCTCACTAGGCGCCGGTACCCGGGGTTCTAGTCCCAGTTGGGGCACTGGTTCTGTCCTGGTTGCTCCTCTTCCAGTCCAGCTCTCTGCTGTGGCCTGGGAGTACAGTGGAGGATGGCCCAAGTGCTTGGGCTCTGCACCTGCACGGGAGACCAGGAGGAAGCACCTGGCTTCTGGCTTCGGACTGGCGCAGCACCGGCCGTAGCGGCCATTTAGGGAGTGAACCAACAGAAGGAAGACCTTTCTCTCTGTCTCTCTCTCTCACTAACTCTGCCTGTCAAAAAAAAACATATTTTGCAAGTAAGTCTAAAGTAACATTGAATATTATTTAAAGAGCTGCTATATATATATATATAACTATACTCTCAATAAATGATTTAACAGGAGCAGCCACAAATTTAATTTAAAAAAAACTGCACTGACTTAATCTCAATTTGAAACGTATTTTGGCAAATAGATATCAATAACTGGATAAATTATCTTTTTTAAACAGATTGATATATCATTTGTTACTATGCAGTAGTAATCATTCCCATTTTGTACAAAGGAAAATATTAAATGACAGTGAAATGGTTCTTAAGCGAGGCCAACAAATACAGTTGTGCAGGTCATTGAGGACCCAACACTACACTATCTCAAAGGAGAGCCATCCATACTGTAAACATCGTAGATCTCTGTTTATTGTAGTACTTTTTCTGGCAGATGGTAACAAAGGTTTTTAAGAAAGGGGAGTCTTTCCTATTTTGTACAAAGGGAACTTATGGACTGTTAATGGTCTTATCTGTGAGGATCTCATCAGAATAAAGACCAAAAAAAGTTAAAATATATTTTTTAAAATTTGTGAATTAACACATCACTTTTTGCTCAGAAGTCTGTCTGCTACCCTCTGCCATGTATCTTAAAACTACATCCAGAGGAGCCAGTGCTGTGGCATAGTGGGTAAAGCCACTACCTGCAATGCCAGCATCCCATATAGGTGGTGGTTCTAGTCCTAGCTGCTCCACTTCAAATTCAGCTCCCTGCTATTGTGGCTGGGAAAGCAGTGGAAAATGGTCCAAGTCTTTGGGCCCCTGAACCCAAGAGGGAGACCCAGATGAATTCCTGGCTCCTGGCTTTGGACCAGCTCAGGTTGGCCATTGTGGCCATTTGGGGAGCGAACCAGCAGACGGAAGATCTCTTTCTCTTCCTCTCTGCCTCTCTAAATAAATAAATAAATAAATAAATAAAATAAACTATTTCCAGAATGGTCTATAGTGTATATTACAGGAGAAAAAATATTTCGCATATTTTTCAACTTGAAAGACATATTAACAAGTCATACTAACTTTTTAAATAAAGGTAAAAACTTCCTGCAAATAGCTATAATCTTCAGGTTTCTTATTTGATAAAACCTTTGTACTCCTGAAAATTTGTTATAACATGAATTTGTGTAAATCACATATACTTCAAATGCATTAAGCAGGTTTTCCATTAAAAAACGTAAAATACAATATCTTGTAGAATATATAAATCAGCATTCTCTAATTTCTGGGTTTTTTTCTTTGTGAAGAGGAAAGAGTGGTACATTTCACTTAAAATACATTAAGAAGAAATAAGCTGAAGTGCTGTATTAGCTCACCAGACTAGCACAGGTTTCTGAAGACTCCTAAGAACAATGTCCACCATGGCTATTTCTACTTCAGGGAATCTGGGACAACACTGAGACTAATTCTGGGTAGGAACTCAGTATCGTTCATCTTTTCATCCTCAGCACTATCTAGCACAATGCCATTACTTAACAGTATTTGGTAAATAACTGATGGACAGCAAAAGGAAAACAAATACAAGGTGTATCAATTTTAAGAAAATAAAATAAAATCCTACCTTGAAAAGTACCTGATTATGTGATAAATCATGTGAGCAGACCAAATGGCCTGTGTGCCTTTGGAAAAACTATTTGGATGAATGCCTATTTAGGAAATATAACATAATATTTTCATAATAACTTCTCTGCAATCACTCAAATCCTGACTTCAAAACAACTTCACATTCGCTTGCCAAAACTGACTGTGGTTTAGGTTTTAGTGCAAATCTACTCAAAGTATGGTCCATGGATTACACCAAAACTGTTTATAATAGCTGTGATGAGTTAAGGAAATTCAAAATAAGCATTCAGGAACCTCCACAGCAGCGTGACAGTGTAACTTCAAGTCTACTGAATCTAATAATATAAAGCTAAGTTTTTATCTTAAAATTTTTGCACTTCTAGAGACCATTTTTGTTGTATTTTACAGAAGTATCAGTGTGAGAGGAACTAGAATAAAATAAATGTCCTTCACCTAGACAGCTTAGAGTAACTCAATGACCAAAGAAAAAATTACCCAGACACCTTTTCATACTTTCATTACTTTCAATTACTATTCTTAGAAATGTGTGTGTGTGGGGGGGGATGTAGCAAGAGATTAAAATGCAGGAAAAAGAAAATAGTATCATTTAAAAATAGTATTATTGGGGCCGGCATTGTAAAGCCACAGCTGCCATGCCGGCATCCCATATGGGCGCTGGTTCAAGTCCTGGCTGCCTCACTTCCGATCCAGCTCTCTGCTATGGCCTGGGAAAGCAATAAAAGATGGCTCAAGTCCTGTACCCACATGGGAGACCAGGAATAAGCTCCTCGCTTCGGATCAGCTCAGCTCTGACACTGCGGCCATTTGGAGTGTGAACCAGTGGATGGAAGATCTCTCTCTCCCTTTCTATCTGCCTCTCAAGTAAATAAATAAAATCCTTAAAAAAAAAGTCGTATTTATACTTTGATTTTGTAAATGGCATCATGATGTAAGATTAAACATACAGACCAGGAGTTTAAGATTATAATCAGTATCACTTTAAAAATTATTTATTATAACATTTTTCACATAGGAGTCTCAACCCGAGTCTCAATAACTTCAAGCTATACCTGAAATAAATTACTACTTATAAAAGGGTACTTCAAAAACTTTATGGGGGGATAGAATTTTATGCAAAAAATTTTGAAATCCATGTATCCTTTCTTCATAATACACACTTTTCATGAACTTTTTAAGACGCCCCCCCATATGCACGGATTTCAAATTTTTGTACCAAAATAAACCCTTTAAATCCATTTTCCTACCAGCTCTTTGAAGTATTTGCATATATAAATAAGGAAATTTAATTAAGACATTTGCCTAAAGCCACGGAATTTCTGGAGTAGAACTTAAACAGTTCTTCATTCTCATTATTAATTCCTTCTACAACATATACGTGTTCACAAAAAAATTTAAAAAACAATGAATGAAAGGAACACCACTTATGGCTCAGAATCCCCTCTACTCATGTATCTGTAATCTCCAACACCAAATTTATTTTCTTAAACTCAAAATAAGCAAACAGAAAAAAAGTTTTTTACAACTAAGTCATAGTATTTCAAAGATGTACTGTTGGTAAATATTAACTT
Source organism: Sylvilagus floridanus (assembly GCA_949820135.1). Classification (NCBI taxonomy): domain Eukaryota; kingdom Metazoa; phylum Chordata; class Mammalia; order Lagomorpha; family Leporidae; genus Sylvilagus; species Sylvilagus floridanus. The sequence goes on along the minus strand of OX463225.1, from coordinate 84,479,663 downwards.
GTATTTTACACAACTGCCTCAGATCACAAAGTCTAAGTCATTAAATTATTACTAAAACAACCTACAACATGTGAGAATTATTCCACTTTTAAATGTATATTCTTTTTTTAAAATTCTTATTCCACTTGGATATACCTTATATTCCTACATCACCAATGCTAACAGAAGTATAAAAAAAGTCGTATGTACCATAATTTCCCTAGCTTTCCAAAGTTAGTCCATACTTTAAACATGCAAAACATATACACCGTGAGCCTTTCTTTAAAAAAATTTTTAACCTCTCAAAACAAAACTACTTTAAAATGATTGAGCAATGAGCTTATAATCATATAAAATTTATCCACCAATTGGGACAAAATTTCAGATTCTTACCACTTAACAATAGTAACACCACAAGGAATAAAAAGATAAATGTATAAAACTATAAAAGCTAATACATAATTTTTAAATTAATAAATAATCCTTATTACACAAGGAAAATGCTTTCACTGTAACTTTCTGTCTCATATATTAAATTGAATTTAACATATTCCAAAGTTGAACTATTTAGCACACTATAGCTGCACTTTTACTCCATCATGTCAATCAGAAATCTAAATATATCCTAGAAAACAACAAACTTTCTCCCAAGACAGACTGCAATGTGTTATTACATTTTTGGAATGACCCCTACTTCTGTAGTGTAAACAAATGTTTAGCCAGATCCTGTTGACATCTTTTGCAACTTTCATTAGAAAGGCAATGTTGACAAGAGATCCTTTTCCTTTTTCATGAGTTGCAAAGGAAAATTATAGCTATCTGTGTTGAATACTCTTGTGAAAGACTGACGACAGCAATCACACATACAACTGTAAAAATAAAAACACAAGAGGAAAAATAGATAACTCGGCTTTCATTCTACTTACTGTAGTATTCAGCACACCAACCAGGTAGAAAAAATATATTAGCTTTAAAAATCAAACATGATTTTTTTGCTCATTATGTACTGAAAGGGCAGGCATTTGGCGAAACAATTGGGTCCCCACTTCCACACCCACATCGCCTAAAGGACTACTTGGTTCAAGTCCTGACTTCTCTGCTTTGGATCCAGCTTCCTACTAATGCACCTGGGAGGCATCAGGTAATGGCTCCAGTATTTTTTTAAAGATATATTTATTTATTTGAAGGCTAGAAAAAGAAAGAAAGAAGATTCACTCCCCAGATGGCCACAATGGCCAGGGCTGGGCCAGGCTAAAGCCAGGAGCCAGGAGCTTCATCTGGGTCCACCCACGAGGGTGCATGGGCCCAAGCACTTGGGCTATCTTCCACTGTTTTTCTGAGGCCATTGGCAGGGAGGTAGAACAGAGGTGGAGCAGCTAACACTCCAACCGTAGCCCATACGAGATGCCAGTGCTGCAGATGGTGGCTTAACCCGTTGTGCCACAGGGAGGCCCAGATGGAGTTGGCTTTGGTCTGACACAGCCCTGGTCTGTTGGGAGCATTTGGGGAGTGAACTACCGGCAGATCGATGAAAGATCTCTGTCTTTCAAATAAAATGAAGGAAAAAAAAAAAAGTTTTAGAACTACGAACTACCTTCAGGATATCACAAAGAATCAACAATGAATCATTTAATCCTTTCATCAATATTGACAATAAAAGGTTGGATATGATCAATATAAGCACAAATGTTCTGTACTTCAGAACAGAAAAGTCACCTTTTAAAAAGTTAAATTTTAAAATTGAAATTGTAGACAACTGCCTGTCTACCAAAATAATTAAAATTAACCATGATTTTTTTCTGATTTCAAAAGCAATCATTAGATTTTAATCAGGTATTATAAAATAAGTTTTCACCTCAAGCTTTTTCATTAAGAGTACATGTACAAGTCATAGAAAGTGCCTTCCAAAACATTGTGACATGTAAGTACACCACCCCTCGCTAAAACCATCAAAATCCAGTCTCCCAATTCCATATTACTGGACTAAATCCTTTCCAAGTTTGGAGAAGAGGAACTATTGAAACTTTCAGAAGTGCTATTCAATAAAAACTTAAGTGTTACATCCAAATGGGAATGGAAGCAGGGAAGGACAGAGAAATGTTCCATTAAAAAAAAAATCTCTTATATAATCTTTCAATCCAGTTTTTTAAAATCTATCCCCACAGAATAAAGCAAGCAACATAAAAGCAAAAACAAACAAAAAAAGAAAGAACACTCGCCCTTTTTTTTTTTTTTAAGAAAACTGAACAGGCGTGCATTAGTAACTTGATGAACCTACCACAAGCAAACCATTTTTAAAGGAGAAAATACACTCCCTTTGTTCAACACCAATTAACTTTTCTTTTAAAAACATTCACGTAAAGAATTCTGCTATTCATGTAATCAGAAAGTGCATCTTTTCGTCCACATTGTTGTGCTGGGACTCCGCTCATGCCTGAAGTTGCTCTGTCTGAACTTTCCAAGGGAGAACTGGGCTCTTTTCCCACTCGTCTTTCTTCTCCAACTCCCACTTGGGACTGCCAATCGTGGTTGCTCTGGCTTCCCCGGCTGCAGATGGAGACCCCCACCAACACTTTCCCTCGTAGGGATGTTCGCTGACCTAAATGTTCTCGCGACATGTACTCGCCGGCTGAAGGTATGGCAAGAATGCTAGCTACACAGGTATGTTCTTAAGGCACCAGCTGCTTCCAGGCGCCCGTGGCTTTTTCATTAACACCACTCACCGGGGAAGAGATCCGAAGGCGTGGGCACGAACCGGTCCCATGAACCGTAAACAGCGCCCCCTCCCCCCGCCCCGGCCCCTCACGGAAACCAAATCCCATTCAAGCGACTCACCTTGGATGACGTGCTCCGGTGAGATGGTCTTCTTTTCCGATTTGTTGCAAATCTCGTTGGCTTCAGAAGATATAAGGTGAATGAATTCAGTGCAGCAGTTCACCACCAGCTCTCGGGCATCGTTGGCCACCCGGACATTGGGCAGAGTCTCTTTGATCATCTTATTGATAGCAGCTCGAGGGATCGTGAGATCATCGTCGTTGCCAGACGAGGAAGCCATCGTACCTTCTTGTCTCCCGCGCGCCCCGACTTTTCAAAAAAAACTCCCCGGTCCTGGTCCCCTATTCCACGGAAATTTGTCAAAAGGCCGCCCTGATGCCGGGGGGCGCTCTGAGGAGGGTGTAGAAAATGAGGAAGGGGGAGGAGCGCGCCCTCGAGAGGGCGGGGAGCCCTTTGGTGTGTGATTTAGGGCGAGTTTGGGGAGAAAGTCGGAGGAAGAGGGGGGTCCTGGGGACAGCCTGCTCAAGCTGGGGAGGAGAAAGCAAGATGGTCTGGAAATTGGCTGGAGAACCACCTTCGGTATCCTCTCAGAGGGGCGGGCGCTGTCGCCTAACCAAGTCCCCAACGGCGCTGGAGCAGAGGCAAGATCCAGGGGCACTGGGCTCGCCGCAGGACCGGGCGGACACCCACCGGGCTCGGCTCTACAGAGCCCGAGCCCCCGCTGCCGCCGCCGCCAGCAGCCGTTGCCGCCGCCTCTGCCGAACCATCCTTCAGACACCCGCGCCGCCGCCTCACAACATGTCGGCCGCGACCGCTACTGGAACCGCGGCGGACGCCTGGGAACGAATACGGACAGAGCCAGGCACGCGGGGTGCCGCAGGGGCGGCCGGCGTGGCCGTTTAGCTCGAACGCAGATCGTAGAAGCCGAGGCGGCGGCAACGGTGGTCCCTTCTGAGCCCAGGGAAGAAGGTTTGCTGGAAGCCGCTCCCGACACCCTTTGCGCCACCGGAAGCCTCTTCCCCCAGCTTCCCCCACCTCCCAGACCGACTTCCGGGTGTGGCTACCTCCCTTCCCCCACCCTCGCGGGCGGGAACCGCCCGTCCTCGCCGCCAGCCGCTTCCGCTTGCTGCTGTCCGCACACACGCGCTGGGACCCTGTCCCCTGACTGGGGCTAGGGCTGGGGCAGGGCGAGCGTGCGTCTCGCTGTAGCGGGGGTCCCAGTCACGCGCTTGCTCTGCAGCTGCAGTGCCAGACGCGGGAAGGGCCGGCTGGAGGGCCGGGCGAGAGATCGACTCAGGCCTGGAAACAGTCAGTTAGCTGCGTTCGGGGACAAAGCAGGGCCGGATAGTGTCAAAAGAAATCTACCCAGTTACCCGAATTGGGATTGGCTTGGAAAGGAGCAGGGTCTGGGCCCAGGAGTGGTAAGCGGGGAAAGCAGACCCCCACGTGCGCGTGCTTGCATTGTCTTGAAGTGGAAGCTTTGCAGATATGCAATTGATGTTATTCGGATCAAAGCTCTCAGGGCCTCCACCTATTTTCTCTTTCGTGGGAGATGACTTCAGAGAAGTCACGAAATGGCTAAGCCGGAAACTCGAAGTCAGAGCAATGTATTAACATTACAAGGTTCCAACTTGGCCATTTCACCCCCCCCCACACACACACACGTTGACTTCTGGAGGGGAAGAAAGTGGTACCATCCGTGCTTCTTTTCACGGTAATATCAACAGGTCTCGAGTTTTTCACAGAAATTATGTTATTTTAAAAAACAATTTTTTATATTGTCACGGAGAGGCTACATTGTACAAAATGGGATGTTGCAATTTTCAAAAAGATACCATTTCAGTCCATTTGGACACATTTAGTTCAATCATTGTTCTTGATGATGTTACACAATTGGGTTGTTTGGAATGTTTTCTTAAAATTTTCAGTCTAAAACCCCAAATGTGCCTCATCAAGAAGATTTTATAGTTTATTACACTGACTTTTTAATATTTTCTCCAGAATCTTCTGGGTTCTTTAATTTCTCAAGTGTACACCCTTGTTTTTTAGTGCCATTAAGTTTAATCAAAACACAATGCCTTTGATATTGTATTTAAAAACTCTCTAACATAGGAATGTGAAACTTAGATGTATCATCTTTGCGATGTGTTTAAGGCAGTTTACTGGTGGTTTAAAGACACTATAGTGAGAGCAGCTGGTTGGGACATCGGCATCCCCTCTCAGAGTGCCTGGGTTTGAATCCTGGCTCTGTTTTTGATTCCAACTTCTAGTAATACAACCCTGGGAAGTAGTGGGTGATGATGACACAAGTAGTTGGGGCCCTGCCACCCACATGGCTTCAGTATGGTGGAAGCCTGGCCCCAATACGGGATGTTGCAGGCATTTGGGGAATAGACTAGAGGATAAAAGATATGCTTCTGTGCCTTTCAAATAAATAAGTAAAAAAAAAAAAAAAGTTATTATGTTGTCTGAATTTATCTTGCTCCTACCAAGTGTATCCATCTGAAAAAGCTAGTCAGCAAAAAAATCCGGAGGTATCACATTGTCACCAACCTAGATCATGTCACAACTAAAGAAAATGTAACAAATTTGTTCTCATACCACATTCATGCTATTTAGACTTATGATATATAAGTCCATAGAGCACACCATCTAGTAAATTTATTACTTTACGCTTCTGTAGTAGGTGTACTATAGAGAAACCTAGATTCCAACCCCAGCTTTTTCACTTTAACCTTACTTTTTTCTTAGAAAGGGAAACATTAAGTAACTCACTGGATTCAAAGTCAAATGAGAGGATATGTGAAAGTATTTTTATATTATATAGTATTTTTTAATATTTTTATTTATTTTACTTGAAAGTGTTACACGGAGAGAGAAGGAGAGGCAGAGAGAGAGGGAGAGCGAAAGAGAGAGAGAGGACTTCCATCTGCTGGTTCACTCCCCAGATGGCCACAAAGGCCAGAGTAGCACCGATCCAAATCCAGGAGCCAGGAGCTTCCTCAGGGTCCCCCACACGGATGCAGGGGCTCAAGGACTTGGGCCATCTTCTACTGCTTTCCCAGGCCATAGCAGAGAGCTAGATCAGAAGTGGAGCAGCCAGGACTTGAACTGGCACCCATATGGGATGCCAGAACTTCCGGTCCCTATATTGTATAGTATTATATGATGTTATATAGTTTATTATCTTTATCACATCTAGGCAGTCTTTAGTAATATTACCAAGTATTTTATGCCTGAGAGGAAACTAATTAAATAGAAATGGTAGTGCAATACGTCATGACATATGCTCATCTGTATATATAAATGACATTTAAATAGTCATTTATATCCCTGTTTTTGTTTTTATTTGTTTGTTTGTTTTACTTATTTGACAGGTAGAATTAGACAGTGAGAGAGAGAGAGAAACAGAGAAAGGTCTTCCTTCCGTTGGTTCACCCCCCAAGTGGCCACTATGGCCAGTGCTGTGCCAATCCGAAGCCAGGAGCCAGGTGCTTCTTCCTGGTCTCCCATGCAGGTGCAGGGCCCAAGCACTTGGGCCATTCTCCACTGCCCTCCTGGCCCACAGCAGAGAGCTGGAGTGGAAGAGGAGCACCAGGGCTAGAACCTAGCACCCATAGGGATGCCAGCGCCGCAGGCAGAGGATTAGCCAAGTGAGCCATGGTGCTGGCCCATTTATATCCCTGTTTTAAATAGGCTTTTTGGGGTGGGCCTTGCACAGAAGGTTAAGCCCCTTCTTGGGACTCAGGCATCCAATATTGGAGTGTCGTCTGAATCCCGCTGCTCTACTTCTGATCCAGCCTCCTGCTAATGTGCCTGGGAAGGCCCAAGAACTTGGACTTCTGTTACCCACATGGAAGACATAGATGCAATTCCTGTTGCTGGCTTCAGTCTGGCCCAGACCTAGCTGTTGCAGCTATCTGGAGAGTAAAACAGCAGATGGAAAATCGATTTGTCTCTCTCTCTCTCTCTCTCTCTCTCCCTTCTCCCCTCTCTCTTTCTCTGTCATTCTGCCTTTCAAATAAATAAAGTTTTTTTTAAATAGACTTTTTGAGAATAACATCTCTTTAATGAGTTTTAAAGTGCTATAGTGCATATATAAACATTCTAAAATTCATGATAATATAGAATAGAGCAGAATATAGAATAGAACAGCTCCCAGGCTGTTGGCAGGGAGATGAATCAGAAATGGAGCAGCCTGGACTCAAACCAGCACCCATGTGTGATGATGGCATCCCCAGTGGTGGCTTTACCTACTATGCCTACCAGCCTCTGCAGTAACTGTCTTAATGTGTTAATTTATAAGTGCTCAGGTTTTCAACTAAAATTACTGACAATAATTGATCTATAACATTGGTAATTTGAAGCTTAACATTTTAAAAAGCAAATAACAATTCCATTATGTTCGTTTGCCATTGCAAACACAGTAATTGCCATTCAGCAACAATTCAAATACAAGTACTCTTAAATGTATTCTGTTACCTATATTATTTCATTCAGTCCTCAGAACAACCTTGTTTGGCTGTTTTAATCTCCATCTTATAAATAAGGAAAAGAAGCTTGGAAAAGCTAAACAGCTTAACATAAAGTTAGGACAGCGGTCAGTATATGCTAGATTATGTTGCAAGAACAAATTTGCAAATCTCCAAAGGCTTATTTCTTGTTCATGCTATGGGTTTATGTGTTTGCCATATGTCAGGAAGACAGCTTCACATATGTTAATGCCTCAAGAATCCATTAGAATTGTTGAATGCATGCAGCTGAAGAAAAAAACGATAAGAGGACATATTATGGTTTGTGAAAGTCAAGTAGCCTGGAATGGCTGTTTATAGGGTTTATGAAGAGGTATATGGGATATGAAATGAGAAAAGTAAGGCCCAAAATAAATTAGTGTCTGTTGTGAATTATGGCTAGGTGGTCACTATTTTCTTTAATTTCCATATAGCCATACAATATTATGACAGGTGGGCAAACAGTTTATTAATTTGTTCAAAGTATCACAGAAAATAATGGATCTGAAATTTGAAGCCAGATTGTTATTTAACTCCAAATCTGAGACTAGATTCAAAACGGTAATTATCTCTTTTGGTTAAAAAAAAAAAATACATTAGTCATAACACTTTAAAAACATGAAGCACTTTCATGTGTTTTGGTTGTTGTTTTTTTTTTTTTTACAGGCAGAGTGGACAGTGAGAGAGAGAGACAGAGAGAAAGGTCTTCCTTTGCCGTTGGTTCATCCTCCAATGGCCGCTGCGGCCGGCGCACCGCGCTCCTCCGATGGCAGGAGCCAGGAGCCAGGTGCTTTTCCTGGTCTCCCCATGGGGTGCAGGGCCCAAGCACCTGGGCCATCCTCCACTGCACTCCGGGGCCACAGCAGAGGGCTGGCCTGGAAGAGGGGCAACCGGGACAGAATCTGGTGCCCCGACCGGGACTAGAACCCGGTGTGCCGGCGCCGCAAGGCGGAGGATTAGCCTGTTGAGCCACGGCGCCGGCCTGTTTTGGTTGTTTTTAATCACACAGGTGAGAAAATCAGAACTCAGTGTCATTATTCAGGGTCACAAAGTAAGTGGCAGTTTGGAAATGCAACCCACACTTTCTGACTACAAAGTCTCAGGTCTTTCCAACTTCCTTTAAGGAGTCTGGAGTTTCTTTTGTAGGCAGTAGAAAGAGCCAGTGAATATTTCTGAGAAGGGAAAATGACATAAAAAATAATATTTAAAAAAGCTTATTCTGGGATAGCATGTGGGATGGACTGAAATAGACAAGAACACTAGTTATTAGGCTATTGCAAAAACAAGTTAATGATGGAGATTTGAACAGAGAGTTCAGTGGTAATAATACGGAGCGGGGAATAAATCAGAGGCCCTTGGAAAGAGTTTACAGGAGTGCATGTGTTGTGAGAAAGAGAAGCATGGCTAAGTAAGAATGGGAGGGAATTATAGCCAAGCAGTGGTGGATTTGAATGGAGAAAAATGACCATCTAAATGGACATACCCCATGAGACTGGAGAGTGGAAATGCAGGAGTCATCTCTACGTAATAGGCTCTCAAGAAATATTTGCCAACTTTGAAGATGGATGAAGACTTTTAAGGATGGCAAAGTAACAAAGAAAGCAAACAGAAGAAAATCGGTCAGGAAAGACTTGCTGGAACCATAAGGTAAAGGAAGTTGTAGGGAGAGAGTTGCGGGAGTGTGAGATGCCACAGAGAAGCGCTGTTGGAAGGGAATCGAAGGTGGTGGCACTACAGTCAAAGGTCAAGAGGAGAAAACCAAAGTTAACAGACAAGGAATGAAGGAGAGGGAGAGCTGAAGCTAGGGATCAGAGAGCACCCTTTCCAGAAGTTTGGTGCTGAAGGGAAAAGGAGGACTGGGAAATGAGCTGGAGGAAGAAGCAGACTCCTGGAGGATTAATCCCAAATGTTGAAACAAAAATCAAAATGCTTAAATCCTGAAAGATCAAAATCCTGAAAATATTTCTGGAAAAAAATTTAATCTTCAAAATAAATTGTTTACATTTTTAGAAGGGGATTTGTTTGAGAAACACATAAAAACACAACATAACACTTCACAGATTACTTTACATAATAAAACAGGCAATAATAATGTATGTATTGTTATGGCATTGAGGATTTGTCTTTTGGGATTATGGCTGGCCCCACTGCAATCTATGGACTGAACTGTAAGTATAATTATTACCAGTGTCCTATACAAAATCATGGTTGGGGTCAGAGGCAGTAAAGTTGTTACAGGAAGGAAGGAAGGGGGGAAAGAAGGAAGGGAGGGAGGGAGGGAGGGAGGGAGGAAGGGAGGGAGGGAGGCAGGGAGGAAACAGTGATATTTATTGTTACAGAAGGGAAAATTGGGTAATTTTTCAGTCTTCAAACATTACAGCAATATATGCTGATTACCCAGTCCTGCTGCTCTTAATGAGGCTGTAACTGTTATGGATGACCACCCATTCCATGTCTCCTTGCTTGCAATTATGTTGTATCCAACAGAAGACTTGCCTACAAAGATAACTTAAGTCTTCATTTCTAGAGATCTAAGTCCTGGGTGACCACCTGCATTAAATGCGTCAATCAGAAGACAGCAATGCAGCAAATGATAGAACATCTCTGAGTTGGAGTGACTGGGAACCAATGAATTTTTTTTCCCATAATAAATAGCTTCTGTTGGGGCTGGCATTGTGGCACACTGAGTAAACTGTCACTTGCAGTGCTGGTATTCTATATCAGAGCAATGGTTCGTATCCTGGCTAGTCTACTTCGGGTCTGGCTCCCTGCTGATGTTCCTGGGAAAGCAGCAGAGGATGGCCCAAGTACTTGGACCTCTGCCCATCCATGTGAGAGACCCTGATGAAGTCCTGGCCATTGCAGCCATTTGGGGAGTAAGCCAGTGGATAAAAGATTCTCTCTCTCTTTCTCTCTTTCAAATAAATAAATGTCTTTAAGAATAATTAGTTAATTAATTAGTAGTCTCTGTTTTGCAGATGATGAGACTAAAGTACAGAGTTTAGATTAACTCCTCCATGGCGAAGCTAGGATTTAGCCCTATGCTGTCTGGTTCCAGAACAGCCCTCCTTCTTGGTTTGGTTTGGTTATGCCACCTCTGCTGGATTAGTACAGAGGTTAAGTGGGCCTTCCACACCTGGGATTAAGTCACCTCTTGGCTCTTTAACTTTTACAAACCTTGTGACCAAGAGCAAGTTACATAATTTTTCTAAATTTGATCTTTTCATTCAAAAAATAGAGATATGCATTGTGTATGCCTGTTATTTGATAAATAGATTTATAAAAATATCTGTATTATCAATCTGATAAAAATTTGCTGAGCACTCTATGGTAGGTACTATGAGAACAGTGGACATAACTCCTATGCTCATAGGTCTCCCAATATAAAGGATCTGAACGAACCATAAAAAGAAGATCTCAGTATGTGTGGTGTTCACAGGTCTGTTTGTCCTGCCTTAGATTATGACCATCAAGACCGACATATGGGAACTAATGATGACTGTGAACTGAAGAGGACAGGTCAGGAAAGACCGAGAGTCTGGAACAATCAAAGATTTAGGTATCAAGACAAGGATCAGGAGGGAAAACTCCCAAGAGAAAGAGTGTCACCCAATTTGCTTAAACCAAGCACAGAAAGTTTGGATTTTAGCCGGTGCCGAGGCTCACTAGGCTAATCCTCTGCCTTGCAGCACTGGCACACCGGGTTCTAGTCCCGGTCGGGTGCCGGATTCTGACCCAGTTGCCCCTCTTCCAGGACAGCTCTCTGCTATGGCCCGGGAAGGCAGTGGAGGATGGCCCCAGTGCTTGGGCCCTGCACCCCATGGGAGACCAGGAGAAGCACCTGGCTCCTGCCATCGGATCAGCGCGGTGCGCCGGCCACAGTGCGCCGGCCACAGTGCGCCGGCCGAGGTGGCCATTGGAGGGTGAACAAACGGCAAAAGGAAGACCTTTCTCTCTGTCTCTCTCTCTCCCTGTCCACTCTGCCTGTCAAAAATAAAAAAAAAAAATTAAAAAATTTAAAAAAGAAAGTTTGGGTTTTACAAAGGGAGGGAATTGGTTACAAAAAGGAAGTTAGAGCAGATGGACTGAGAACTGAGCTACAAAATGGAAAAGCCTTTGTGGATGCCTACCACGAGAGATCTGTGGCAACAGAGGTAGGTATTTTCAGTATAGGTAGAAACCATGATTAAGAAGGAAAAAATCAGACACACTTTAAGAGCTAATTTGGAGAACAGCCATATCTTATAATGTGAGCCAAGAGATAAAATCAAATCTGTCTCTCAAGAGGAGAAAACCAGCCTCTCCGCAGGCTGAATTCCCCAGCCGCCTGGCTTGTTTCCATCAGTGCAAATGAGCAGGCTTCCAAGACCCTGCCCGGCGCTCACAGACCGTTTGCTTGGTGATCACAGTGTAGCTCTTCCTCCAGTCAGGCTCACACACAGGACTTACTCTTGGCCCTTAGTAGTAACTATTATCTTTGACATATATCAAACGCACCAAAATATACTGAGGATATTGGAATGTGTGTGGGGAAGGCAAGGGAGTTACATATGTGTATATTACCCTTTGAAATGACCTAATAGAAAATGTATGTGAGCTTTGTTATGAAATTTGATATCAATCATTGTCATAGGTAAGGCCAACATTCACCACAAATAGATAGTTTCTAGATTAACTGAACAATTACAGTATTTTCAGGAGCACCTAGTAAGTGGCTTAATTGTGGCTAAATTACAGACACAATGGCTGAGAAAGCTGTCATTCCCAAATAAATCCCAGTGTACAGTGCTCGCCACCAAACCAATCATCTTTACTAAAACTAAAATTAGGGCTATTATTTAAGTCACAAATACACTCTCTTGTGATTTTTGTTTTGGAGAAAGGGACAACCTAAGCACAAAAATAAAATCCATCTTTTACATAGATGCTTTTCTATGTGTTTGCAGCTTCAATTTAAAGAATAACAAGACTGATTCCAATTTCTATGGTGTTATTACATTGATTTTTCTAGAAAAACACATTTAGTTTTATGATCTACAAACTGGTCACATATAGTTATCTTGGTATTTGAAATTAATTATTTTAAATTCATAAATAATATTTTAATAATTTTATTTACTTGAAAAGTAGAGTGACAGAAAAGAGAGAGATCTTCCATCCATCCAGGGGTTTGCTCCCTAAATGGCTACAACAGCAAGGCCAAAGCCAAGAGCCTGGGTGGCAGGGATCCAAGTACTTGAGCCATCATCTGTTGCCCAGGATGTGTACATATTAGCAGGAAGCTGTATTGGAAGCAGGGTAGCTTGGGCTTGAACCAGGCACTTCAATATGGAATGTGGGTGTCCCACAGTGCCTTATGCCTGCCCTAAATTCATAAATCAGATTTAACTTCTGAATAATGATGGTAAATAAGCACATCCATATTTAACAATATCAGATTGACTACTGAACAAATTATGATCATAAAAATGCTCACATATGCCTTTATAACTCAGATGTATAACAAAAAGCAAAGACTAGAATTTCTCTCAAGTCTGTGTTATCAGTGATACTGTTATAAAATACAACACTTTAGGATTAAAAAATCATTCATTCAGTATATTTATGATATTTAAATTGGCACTTCTTGGGCTGGCGTTGTGGCATAGCGGGTAAACCCGCAACCTGAGGCACCAGCATGTAGGCACTGAGTTCCTTTCCTGGCTCCTCCACTTACCATCCAGTCCCTGCTAATGGCTTGGGAAAGCAGTGGAAGATGGCCTAACTAAATGGGCCCCTTCTACCTACGTTGGAGACCCGGAAAAATCTCCTGGCCCCTGGCTTCAGCTTGGCACAGCCCTGGCCATTGCAGCCACGTGGGGAGTGAACCAGCAGATGGAAGATCTCCCTCCTAAATCTTCAAAAAATTTAAAATAAAAACAAAATAAACTGATACTTCTTCAACCTTCACATAATTACTAATTTAAAACAGCTGTAGAAGAAGCCCTTCCCCCCCCCAACTAACACTGAGGGAATTATTAGATTCATGGGGCATTGTTATAGTTTCTCATTAAAATTCAGTGTTATTTAGACCCAAGTAGGCAGATAATAAAAGTGGCTTTCATAATTGGTGAAGGAAGTATACATTTTTTTGTTTTTTTTCTGTATTAATAGAGAGAAGGAGAGAAAAAGAGAGAGAGAGAGAGAGAGAGAGAGAGAGAGAGAGAGATCTTCCATCCACTGGTTCACTCCTCAAATGGCCACAATAGCCGTGGCTGAACCAGGCTGAAGCCAGGAGCCAGGACCTCATTCCAGGTCTTCCACGTGGGTACAGGGGCCCAACCACCTGAGCCATCCTCCACTGCTTTCCCAGGCTCATCAGCAGAGAACTGGATCTCACTTGAACCGGCACCCAAATTGGATGCCAGCACTGCAGGCAGAGACTCAAACTTTTACAGCACAGCACCAGCCCTGGAAGTATAAAGTTTACAGTAATTGAAGGGGTATTCACCAGTTGTTGCAAGGAAAAAAAAAATAGACCACATGCCAAAATAAATTTCTAGTGGATTAAAGACTTTTATATAAAGATGAAACCACAGGCTTACTAGAAGAAAATACAGAAAAAACTGTATAATCTTGGAAGTAGAGATTATATTACGTGAAATATAAAGGACAAGACTGATTTTTTTAAAGATACTCTAAGAACTGAAAACTATGCTTCAAGAAAAAAAGATGAAAAAATTAAAGGACAAATTTCAAATTGAAAGAAATAAAAGAAACAAAGAATTAAGAAATCTTAAAAATCAATAAGCTGGGGCTGCCCTGTGGCATAGTAGGTTAAGTTTCTGCCTGCAGCACAGGCATCCCATATGGGTGCCAGTTCAAGTTCCAACTGCTCCACTTCCTATCTAGCTCCCTGCTGATGGCTGGGACAGCAGTGGAAGATGGCCCCAGTGCTTGGGCCCCTGCTGGGAGACCCGGAGGAAGCTCCTGCTTCCTGGCTTCCGATCAGCTCAGCTCTGGCCATTGTGGCCATTTGGGAAGTGAACCAGCAAATAGAAGACCTCTCTTTCTCTTTCCCTGACTGTCACTCTGTCTCTCAAATAAATAAATAAATCTTTTATTTTTTTTATTTTGACAGGTAGAGTTATAGACAGTGAGAGAGAGAGACAGAGAAAGGTCTTCCTTCCGTTGGTTCACTCCCCAAATGGCCGCCACGGCCGGCGCACTGCGCAGATCCAAAGCCTGGAGCCAGGTGCTTCCTCCTGGTCTCCCATGCGGGTGCAGGGGCCCAAGCACTTGGGCCATTCTCCACTGCCCTCCAGGGCCACAGCAGAGAACTGGACTGGAAGAGGGGCAACCAGGACTAGAACCCGGCACCCATATGGGATGCCAGCGCTGGAGGCTGAGGATTAGCCAAGTGAGCTAGCCCCTTAAAAAAAATCAGTAAGGAAGGGGCTGGTGCTGTGGCATAGTAATGGCCATATGGGGAGTGAATCAGCAGATGGAAGACCTTTCTCTCTGCTCCCCCTTTCAAATAAATAATAAATAAAATCTTTTTTTAAAATCATAAAAATCAATAAGGAAAAGGGGGCAAGAGATTTCTACAAATAAGACCTAAAAGAAGAAATAAAAAGGGTCAATACCCAGAAGCGGCATTGTTTAATAGCAGGTAAAGCTTACACCTGAGACACTGGCATCCCATATGGGTACCAGTTTGTGTCCCAGTGCTCTGCTTCCGATCCAGCTCCCTGCTGATGGCCTGGGAGAGCAGTGGAAGTTGGAGCAAGTGTTTGGGCCCCTGCATCCACATGGAAGACCCAAAAGAATCTCCTGGATCCTGGATTCTGCCTGGCCCTACCCAGCCCCTGAGGTCGTTTGGGGAGTGAACCAGCAGACGGAAGATGTCTCTCCTCTCTGTCATTCTGCCTTTCTTTTTTTAAATATTTATTTATTTATTTGAAAGTCAGAGTAACACAGATAGAGGAGAGGGAGGGAGGGGAGGAGAGAGGGAGGGAGAGAGGGAGAGAGGGAGAGGGAGAGAGAGAGAGAGAGAGAGGTCTTCCATCCAATGGTTCACTCCCCAGTTGGCCACAACAGTCGGAGCTGCACCAGTCCAAAGCCAGGAGCCTCCTCCAGGTCTCCCATGCGGGTGCAGGGGCCCAAGGACCTGGGCCATCTTCTACTGCTATCCCAGGCCATAGCAGAGAGCCAGATAGGAAGAGGAGCAGCCGGGACTTGAACCGGCGCCCATATGGGATGCCGATGCTTTAGGCCAGGGAATTAACCCACTGTGCCACAGTACCAGCCCCCTGCCTTTCAAATAAATAAATAAATAAACAAATAAATCTTTTAAAAAAACAATTTTTTTTCATTTCCTTCAATAATCAAAAATATAAAAGCACTATTTTTGCTTTAATCAGTAATGATTATTTTAAAAGATAATATCTTTATTAGAGATGGTACTAATCTGTTCTGGAGAGTTCTTTGACCCAGTGTCTGAAAAGTGTATACTTTTAACCAGAAATTTCACTTCAAAAATGATACCAAGGCAGCACGGGCTAAGAAAATATAATGACGCATGCCACGAGACACTCATTGCAGATTCCTGCCTTCCTGCCTTCCTCTTTCCTCCCTCCCTCCCTCCCTGTCTCTTGTTTCTCCTTTTTTGGTTCATGTTTGGTGTTGGTGAATAATTATAACATCCAGCAAACAAGGACTGGTTAAACAAAGTATGGCAAATTCATTCAATGGAACATTTGTGCTATTTAACCAATAGAAATAACAGCATAGTTAACACATTCGAAAAGATGTTCATAACAAATTATTAAGCTAAAAAAAGCAGAATATGAGGCAAAATGAATTAGTAGAATTTCCTCTCTCCCCATTCCCACACTCTCACACGCATGCACGCGAGCACACACACACATACACACACGAAAGGTACTGAGAAGATATAATAATTAACCATGGGAAAAGGAGACCATGGCATTGTTAAAATTTTGTTGCCTGTCTTTACTTTCTAACTTTGTCATAACAAACAGAACTTATTTTTTGATAAAATATTTTAAATTTAAACGTATAACATTGGGGCCCAGCACTGTGGTGCAGTAGATAAAGCTGCTGCCTGCAATGCTGGCATCTCTTTTGTGTGCTGTTTCTAATTCGGGCTGTTCCACTTTCAGTCCATCTCCCTGATAATGGCAAAAGCAGCAGAAGATGGCCCCAAGAGTTCGGGCCCCTGCTACCCATGTGGGAGACCTGGATGAAGCTCCTGGCTTCTGCCCGGCTCAGCTCTGGCTGTTGCAGCCATCTGGGGTCTGGGGAACGAACCAGTGGACTGAAGAGCTCTCTTTGTCTCTCCCTCTCTCTCTCTATAACTTGACTTCAAATATTTCAAATTGAAAGACAGAGTTACAGAGAGCTGTAGAGAGAGAGAGAGGTGTTCCACCCACTGGCTCACACCCCAGATGGCCGCAATGGCCAGAGCTGTGCCAATCTGAAGCCAGGAGCCAGGAGCTCTTTTTTGGATCTCCCATGCGGGTGCAGGGGCCCAAGGACTTGGGCCATCTTCCACTGCTTTCCCAGGCCATAGCAGAGAGCCAGATCGGAAGAGGAGCAGCTGGATGCTCTGGGCATTTGAAGAGTAAACCAGCAAAGGGTAGCACCCTCTGTCTGTCTCTCTGCCTCTCAAATAAAAAAAAAAATTACTAATGTAGATTTGTTTCCCTTAATTTTTCTAAATTGAATATTTTATTTTATAATATTTTAAATATTTTAAAATAATATTTTAAAGCAGTTCTCTGAGTAATTAGAATCACTTTGTGCAGACAGTAGGTATGGACTTTCATGTTTGTTGATTTTCCTCTGAGTTAGTGAGTCATCAACCATGAAGCTGGAGTGGGGCTGGTTTACGCCATGGAGAACTTAATTGTCCCCATGGTAACACAGAGCCTTCCTGCCTGCCACTCCTGCCCACATGCGTGTTATATTTAAAGCAGGCAATCATTATTTACTTTATATTTGAAATTCTGATCCATTTTCAGGGTGCAAAAACCTAACCTCAAGTGTTCCTTTGTATAAAGCATTGCCATAGCAACAGTAAGAAATAATAATTACAAGTAATATCCTAGGAAATTAAAAATGATCTTCCAATCCTATAGCACCTGAGGATTCAAATTTTTCTTTTCAATTTTGCATCACAATTATCAAGATGTTGGAATTAAAACAAACATAACCAAATAGCTAACCCTTAAGTCTTATATATTTTTGAAGATACCCAACAGGTAACATTGTATGTTTATTTTTTTTTAAAGATTTATCTATTGGGGCCGGTGCTGTGGTGCAGTGAGTTAAAGCCCTGGCCTGAAGTGCCAGCATCCCATACGGGTGCCAGTTCTAGCCTGGCTGCTCCTCTTTCAATCCAGTATCCAAAACAGGGCCAGACTAAAAGCTGGGAGGCTGGAACTCAATCCAGGTCTCCCTCATGGGTGGTGGAGTGCAAGCACACAAGCCATCATCTGCTAACTCCCATGACCTACTGTGGCAGGAAGCTGGAATCAGTGCCCAGAGCCAGGAATTGAGCACAGGTTCTTTAAGGTGGAATGCAGGTGTATTAACTATTGGCCAAACGCCCACCCCTACATCACTGTTTTTAAACATTCTGTTTGGGGAATATTTAGGTAACATAAGAAAACAAATTCTTATCCCAATTCATTCCAGAATTTTCCATACAGATTAAGAATTGATATTAATTAAAATCATTCATGTGAAAATCATTAGTGTCATTAATTGATACTAATTAAAATCATTCAAGCGAAATCACAAAACACTCTGAGCACTTCAATCATGCTTTTTAAAAAACTGTTTCTGAAAATAATCTCCCAAAATAGTTTTGTAATTTGTTCATTTCAAGGATCTATGCTAAATTCTAGGGCCAAGCAAGGGAGCTAGCTAATAGTGTAGTTAAGGAGTCAAGATAGCTGCTCACCCATCCATTCATTCTATTGTTCAGTAAAATTTATTGAGCACCTACTATACACCAAGCAATGCGCCAGGCACTGAGCATTAAAGAAGACCTAAAACCTGGCCCTTGCTCTGGAAAAGTTCACATTTAGATGGAGAGCTTGGCTGGCACCGTGGCTCACTAGGCTAATCCTCTGCCTTGCGGCACCAGCACACAGGGTTCTAGTCCCGGTCGGGGCGCCGGATTCTGTCCCGGTTGCTCCTCTTCCAGGCCAGGGAGTGCAGTGGAGGATGGCCCAGGTGCTTGGGCCCTGCACCCCATGGGAGACCAGGAGAAGCACCTAGCACCTGGCTCCTGCCATCGGATCAGCGTGGTGCGCTGGCTGCAGCGCGCCAGCCGCGGCGGCCATTGGAGGGTGAACCAACGGCAAAAAGGAAGACCTTTCTCTCTGTCTCTCTCTCTCACTGTCCACTCTGCCTGTCAAAAAATAAATAAGTATCTAAAGAAAAATAGATGGAGAGCTAGATACGTACACAGCTCATGGCTTCGTGATTGTCTCAGCACTGCTTCCCCCACAATCCCTCAGGCAGAACTTTTCTGGCCACAGCCCCAAGAGGCCAAATTCCCCACAGAGGGCCAAGCCGCCTCACTTCCCCACCTGCTTTCCCTGCCACGGCTGGCCCAGGATCTTCTCATCCCAGAAACAGGGTGGGGACTGGGTGGTCTCTCCACGAGTTGCAGTGGTGGGATGCAGAGGCTGACTTTACAGCAGGGAGTAGAGCTGAAGTGGCAGCTCCTGTAATAGGAAGGTTTCCCAGAAAGAACTATGCGTCTGCAGTTGACCACGCAGTGGGAGAGCAGTTCCCCTCACAGAGGAGACGCCAACGGGGTGGTGGTCACCTAGAAGTGGTTGGAGAAGTGGGGAGAACGGTGGTTGCCATCGTGGTGGGGGTCAGTGAACCGCAATGAGGAAGGGCCAACGACTGGACTCAGTTCTTAAGGCTGCCTCCACTCTTGAATGTTTAATACAAAATAGCATTAAAGTTTTTAAAAAAATAGGACTCAGGGCCAGTGTTGTGCAATGGATTAAATAGCCATCTGCAACGCTGGCATCTCATATGAGTAGTGGTTTGAGTCCCTGTTGCTCCACTTCGAATCCAGCTTCCTGCTGTTGCACCTGGGAAGGCAGCACTTGGCCACAAAGTGCTTGGGCCCCTGCCACCTGTGCTACAGACCTAGATGGAGTTCCAAGCTCCTAGTCTCAGCTTGGCCCAGCCCTGAAAGTTGCAGCCATTTGTGGAGTGAACTGATGGATGGAAGATCTCTCTCTCTCTTTCTCTCTCTTCCCTTCTGTCTCTCCCTCTGTCACTCTGCCTTTCAAATAAATAAAGTAAATCTTTAAAAAAATAGAACTTCATAGAAGATCATAGATAGAACTTCAAGAACTTCATAAAACTTCTGGTTCAGCCATAATAGACTAATAGATTAACCTTCCCACATGAAAGAACCATAAAACTAGACAAAATCAATAAAAACAACCATTTCAGACATTGGCCAATAAAGTGCAGTGCTTGATTCTTGAGAGAAAGGGAACAAAGAAGGTATTAATCAGAGAGCAATTTACTTAAGAAACAAAGAAAGCATTAGCCATCTATTTAGAAATAGATGAAACCTCTTAATTTCTTTATGTCATCTGGTTTTAATCTAGAAGCTCTCATATGTAATCCAACATTGCTACACAGGAGAATAGTTAACCCCAGCCCACTGCCATCCTAGGGAAATTACTTTTATAAAATTGAGACTATAGACTCCATAATGGAGTGTACAACTAATTTAACTCTCCAGAAATCTGACCTATAATCCTAGAAAATACGTCCAGATAATCATCTGCAAGTTCAGGCTTGGAAATAAACAAACAAGAGAACCCCCCAGGGTTGGCTTCCATCTGTTTAGGTCAGTTTTCCACCTGAACCTCAGTAGCTTGTTGTGAGGAGACATGCTGTGCCTTCACATGCAAGGAACGATTTTGGAGAGGAAGGGCGGGGTGATTAGCACTGAGAGCATTGCACTTTGCTACTGAAGGAAAGTTTCCTACTGCAGATGTGAGTAGTACTTACTAACAAAGGAAACCCTGGAACATGCAAGCAGATGATATGTTCTTTTGGCCTTTACTGACCACTCAACGTCATGCAAAACCTTTTCATGGTAGAGAACTAATTAGTACAACAAAGTGCCACACTATCACAGCAACAAATGTGTGAAGCCCATCGTGCTTTTAAGACACAGGCTGAAATGCTGGCAGCTCAAGTAACAGGTGAGGGGAAGGCTTCAGGCTGCTGAGAGGTGGTGCTTCCTGAAGTCATTCCAGGTCCCAAGGAGCTGGTACCAAAAACAGAGCTGAAACTCAAACCCAAGCACTCTGATGTGGGATGCAAGTGTCCCAAGGGGTGTACTAGCTGCCAAATTCCCACCCCTGTATCTCTGCTTTGACTTCAGAGGAATTTATCTTAAAAAATAAAAGTATGAAGATTTACTTATAAGGATATTAGTTGCAGAGTTGTGTTAACAACAGAAAAACGAGGGCTGGCATTGTGGCTTAGCAAGGAAAGTTTCTGTCTGTGACACTGGCATCCCATGTGGGCATGTTTGTGTTCTGGCTGCTCTACTTCCCATTCAGCTCTCTGCTATGGCCTGGGAAAGCAGTGAAAGACAGCCCAAGCCTTTGGGCCCCTGCATCCATGTGGGAGACCTGGATGAAGCTCCTGGGCCCAGCCTGGTGTTGCAGCCATCTGGGGAATGAATCAGCAATGGAAAATTCTTTCCCTTTCCCTCTCTCTCTCTCTCTCCCTTTCTCTGTAACTCTGACTTTCAAATAAATAAATAAATCTTAAAAATTAAAAAAAACTGGGGCCTGTGCTGTGACATGGCAGGTAAAGCCTGTACTGCCAGCATTCCATATGGGGGCCAGTTAGAGTTCTGGTGGCTCCATTTCTGATTCAACACTCTGTTATAGCCTGGGAAAGCAGCAGAAGATGGCCCAAGTCCTTGGGGCCCTAAACACATGTGGGGGACCTGGAAGAATCTCTTGGCTCCTGGCTTGGGATCAGCCCAAGCTCAGGCTATTGCGGCCATTTGGGGAGTGAACCAGCAGATGGAAGACCTGTCTCTCTCTCTGCCTCTAACTCTACCATTCAAATAAATAAATAAATCTTTTTAAAAATAGAAAAACTAAATATTTATCACATTGCTTACTGTGGAGAACTTTATACGAGTCCATGGATACCAAATGACTATATCACAGCTAGTGGGTCAGGAATCAAATCTCTGAAC
This sequence comes from Sylvilagus floridanus, assembly GCA_949820135.1. Lineage (NCBI taxonomy): Eukaryota > Metazoa > Chordata > Mammalia > Lagomorpha > Leporidae > Sylvilagus > Sylvilagus floridanus. Next base: position 84,458,123 of record OX463225.1, on the reverse strand, counting down.
ATTTATAGGTCACTGTTCCATGCTTTTTCTGTAGCTATCAGATGCTGAGCAGCTACCGTATGCTTTAGCCTGTATAGAATTCTGACATGCATTATTTCTTTTGGGACTCAAACCAGCACCCATATAGGACGCCAGCACTGCAGGTGGTGGCTTTACCCTCTACACCACAGCACCGGCCCCAACATGCATTATTTCATTTAATGAAACCTGCAAGTTAGGCACTAATATACACAAAGGGAGCCTGAGAGAGTTTTAGGAACTAGTTGAAGGTCAAACAGCAAATAGGCGATGTGGTTAGATTTGAATTCATTTCCGTCTGATTCCTCCCACTCCTCTGCGCACCTCTGTTCTCCTTTGTCTTGCCTTGCAGGCCCGATGAACAGAGAGCACAGGGGACAAAACAGTGGGCACCTGCAGGGCACATGCTGGAGCAACCATAGCCTCACCAGGGGCTGGGGCTGGGCAATACCCAGCCTTCAGGATTTATCAGGGCACCTATGTTTAAAAACAGCAGAAAGCAACTTGAACTATTTTAGGTAGGAAGGGAGACAGGATAAAGAAATAGGGGTGTGTCCCTGAGCTGAGGGGGGAATGTCAGCAGCCAGGCCTCTGAAAGGTTGGAACTGGAACAGCAATGTCCACCAGCACTCAGGGAGAGCTCAGTCTGCTCCTTCATTTTTGGCATCTCAGTTGTTGGAGCCAAATGACAAATGGCAGATGGCAGCCACAGCTTCCACGTTGACTTTCGTTCCAGCCACGTGGAGAGATTCGTCCTCTCTCTGCTCCCATCCTCACCTCTGATTTCTCTGGGCAGGGACTATGCTGGGCTTGAGTCAGCCGCCTGTCCCCCCAGGCCAATCACTGTGGTCACAGAGGAGGCTGGGGAATGTTGTCTGCAATCCTGCCACAGGCGAGGGGCTCGGTTAAGTGATTCATTGTGAATCATCAACATGGCCCAAAATCTGTTTGTAGGGGAGTTCTCTGTGAGCTCCTGGATCAGTCTGGTTCTCCCCTTCTTCCTTGCTTGTAGTTGTCAAAGCAACCATAAAATGTGCTGGGAATGCAGTATCATTAGACAGAAGGAACTGCTGGAGATAGCAAAGGCCTTGTTCCTGACCCTCCTGGGGAATATCACAACCTGAGTTAGGGAGGAACTGCCCAAGACAGCTTGAACTTCTGTTGTTTCTCGCCCGGAAGCACAGTGTCCCTCCAAGATTTTCCCAGTGAGTCATGTTGCTCCTGAGGTACCTAACCCACAGTGGGTTCTTTTTAGTGTCCCTCAGCCTCAGTTCTGGTGGGCTACCCTCAGCTGAGACTCCATGTACCCTGCCAGCCTTTGTGAGCCTTGGGGAAACCACTCACAATGGAACCTAGCTTCTTTTGCCCCTGGCTGCTCATCTGTGAGGATTACATCAGTTCCAGTGTGCTCTGTCTCACCAGACTCAGCAATTGGTTAAAACTGAAGCCCAAGATGCGGTGAGTGTAAGGGTTCCAACTCCCGGACCAGGTGGTTGGCACAGCGATGGTCTCTGCATGCAGTAAGAGTCTTCCCTGAGGGGCTGGTGCTGCGGCACCGGCATCCCATATGGGCGCCGGTTCTGTCCTGGCTGTTCCTCTTCCAGTCCAGCTCTCTGCTGTGGCCCAGGAAGGCAGTGGAGAATGCCCCGAGTGCTTGGGCCCCTGCACCCACATGGGAGACCAGGAAGAGGCACCTGGCTTCTGGCTTTGGATCGGCGCAGCACTGGCCGTAGCGGCCACTTGGGGGGTGAACCCCAATGGGGTTCTCTGTGTCTCTCACTGCCTGTAACTCTACCTGTCAAATAAATTAATTAAAAAAAATCGTTTTTTTAAAAAAAGAGTCTTCCTTTGGGACTGGTTATTGGTGAGCCCGCTTCACTGTGTCCACGACACTCTGGCAGTGTTGTGGCCCTAGTGGCTCCTAGCAGGGTGGATCCTCCTCCCTTGGGGACAGTGAATGTGTGAGAGGCAGGCAGAGATGTGATTTTCTGCATTTACACAGATGCACTTCCTTGATGCTTCTGTTGACCTGGAAGGTCAGACCAAAAGGTAATTGAGAGAAGCATGGGTATTATCTTCTCTGTGACAACATTCCCTAGAAAATAAGCAGAGCTCATTCGTGACGAGTGACAGAGATCAAGTTTGTTCAAAAGAATTGATTTCACTCCCTTTTTAAAAATACTTATTTTATTTATTTGAAAGGCAGAGTGACAGAGAGAGGGAGAGACAGGGAGCTTCCATATGATGATCCAATCCCCAAATGGCTGCAATGGCCAGGTCTGGACCAGGCTGAAGCTAGTATCCAGGAACTCCATCCAGGTCTCCCATGTGGTTGACTTAGGCCACCATCTGCTGCTTTCCCAGCACATCAGCAGGAAGTTGGATTGGAAGCGAACAGCAAGGACTGCAACCAGTGCTCCAATATGGGATGCTGGCATCAGTTAGCAGTTCAACCCACTACACCACGAGGCCGACCCTTTGTCTTTGTAAAGCAACTTCCATTTTCATTGTGACTGCTTACTTAAGAGTAAGCTCTGCTAGGGCAGCAACTATTTCTACGTGGCTTAGGTTTGCACCTGTAGGCTATGGCATGGTGCTGCTGGTCATACTATAGACACTTGGTAAAGATTTATGGGTTGAACAAGAAAAATGATTGCAACATTTAAGAGTAAGGATTTTTGTAGGTGGTTAAATGATTCAGATTCAACAAGGTAAGCTTCAGCTGGAACATCTTAAGATTAAAAATGAGACAATTACACAGAAAAGAAGGCATCGTATTAGACTAGGGGAGAGGTAATTCCCTAGTCTTACTGGCTTCTCAATGAGAAAAAAATAAACTCTCCCTCCAATGAATATTAATTATGGTTTGTTGGCATACTGGAATTTTGCTGAAATTATCTGTCTGGTGAACTGTTCATCTTTCTCACGCCACAGTGGAGATTCAGCTGTTTTTAGCTATTTATAGTCAATGTTGTTAGAAAAGACCCCACAGGTGTTGTGGCAGGTGAACAGAAGTTGCAGAATCAGAGACACTTTAAGTGATTCTTGTAGCTGAGATGCTGTGCCTGGAGTCAGGAGACTGGGGGCGGGTGGGGGACACAGTCTCCTTAAGCCTCCGGACTTGGGTCTGGTGTGCTACATACAACTTTTACTCGCAAGAGAACAGCTCCAGGCTGTTTCCCTGCTGTCTGAGTGGAGGCTGAAGCCAAATTAATTGGTTCTGATGTCCAAGAGATTTTTCTCTTTTACTCAGTTTACACATTCCATAACTCAGTCACTCTGTTTAGGCTGTTTCCTTTCCCTAACAGAATTTCCTGTTGTTCTGGTTCAAGTCGACTCTGACCGCTGCCTGCCTGCATCCCCCAGCTAAACTGCACTCAGGCTTACTGGGTCCACTTGGCACGTCCCTCGGCTCTCCCCGGGCCACATTACACTTCCTTGGTCTGCTCATTCTCCCCTCACTTCAGGCCTTCTCTTTCCTCAGACCTCAGCACATCCTCCCTATCCTCCTCTCAGGCAATGATCTTGCTTCCTACTGTGCTGAAGCCGTCAGAAGATGACTGACACAAAAGGGAGAACCCAGTGGTCTTTGGGGCTTAATTCCTGAACCTCCCTCCCTCAGTTCCCTGCCATGCCAGCTGTTACTGGACTCCTGGCCATTTAGGCTCTAATCTGTTGGGTCACAGTCATTCTCATATAAGAATTGGAAACAAAAGTAATAGAGAACTAATGATGAGGATAATAATGTATGTGTGGTTTATTTATTTATTTATTTGTTAAATTTTTTTTTTTATTTTTGACAGGCAGAGTGGACAGTGAGAGAGAGAGACAGAGAGAAAGGTCTTCCTTTGCCGTTGGTTCACCCTCCAATGGCTGCCGCGGATGGCGGGCTGCGGCCAGCGCACCGCGCTCATCCGATGGCAGGAGCCAGGTGCTAGGTGCTTTTTCCTGGTCTCCCATGGGGTGCAGGGCCCAAGCAGTTGGGCCATCCTCCACTGCACTCCTGGGCCACAGCAGAGGGCTGGCCTGGAAGAGGGGCAACCGGGACAGAATCCGGCGCCCCGACCGGGACTAGAACCCGGTGTGCCGGCACCGCAAGGCGGAGGATTAGCCTGTTGAGCCACGGCGCCGGCCATGTGTGGTTTATTTCTAGGTGTTAATGCAGTTCCCATGCTTCTGAGAGATTTTTCCCACAGTGTTTGCAGTTGATAAGGGGGAGAAGTGATTTCATTGAGAAATATGGCAGAATTATCCCCGCCTCAGTGCTGAACAGCCTCAGAGTCCTGATCAGAGACGGCTCAGGAAGTCAACCGAAATCCATCCTAGCACTATGAGAGCCTCCTTGCTAACAGAAGACGCTGAAGGTTCGTGTACGTGGTTTTCAGAGCTTTTGTTGTTGTTATTTTCACAATAAGAAATATATTTTGGCCGGCGCCGTGGCTCAACAGGCTAATCCTCCGCCTTGCGGCGCCGGCACACCGGGTTCTAGTCCCGGTCGGGGCGCTGGATTCTGTCCCGGTTGCCCCTCTTCCAGGCCAGCCCTCTGCTGTGGCTCAGGAGTGCAGTGGAGGATGGCCCAAGTGCTTGGGCCCTGCACCCCATGGGAGACCAGGATAAGCACCTAGCACCTGGCTCCTGCCATCGGATGAGCGCGGTGCGCCGGCCGCAGCGCGCTGTCCGCGGCAGCCATTGGAGGGTGAACCAACGGCAAAGGAAGACCTTTCTCTCTGTCTCTCTCTCTCACTGTCCACTCTGCCTGTCAAAAAAAATAAAAAAATAAAATAAATAAAGAAATATATTTTACATCATTAGCACACACACACGCACACACAGAGTCACATATATGACTAAAGCAAAACTTTCACTAGACTATATTTATCTTTACCATATGCAATGAATCAAAGCTTATGGTTTGGAAAATACTGTAACAAGGGATAATTAGAGATGTTAACAGACAAAAATCTTTAAGATCCTATGATCAACTAGATGAACATTAATCCGGAACCCACTCAACTATAACCTCTCCTGACAAAGGAGTGGCCACAGGCATGACTGGCTGCTTAGCTAACAATAAGTGACTCATGACTGTTTGTCTACGTGGTAAAAAACAGAGCTGATGTCAGAACAAGGAAGCCAAAAACATTTAAGGAAAGAGAAACCTCCTCCCCATGGTGTCTTTTTTGGTCTCCACGAGGATAAACACCACTATCCAAGGAGCTTTGGCCTTGGCCTCACGAGCTCTGAGAATGAAGCCCTTGGGGCAAGGGGCAGGATGGACTGTGTGACTTCTAAGTTACTTTCTAACTCTAAGACTCTACTCCTTCAACAAATGTTTACTCATTGCTTAACATGTGCCGGGCACCATGCCAGGAGACACTGACCCAACGGTGAGCAAGACCAGCATGGTGCTGATGCCTTCTGAAAGCTGGCACTCAAGCTGAGGAGACAGAAAACAAGCTAACAAATAAAGGGAATGCTACTAACCATAGGATGGCAGTGAATGATAGGGGTGACCTACTACTCTTCTTATTGTTCTTATTATTACTGTAGAAGTAGCAGTATGGTAGTGGTAAGGTAAATCTATATATATAGTGATATAAGTATGACCATGAAAGGATGGTCAGGAAAGGCCCGTCAGGGAAGGTGACATTCAATCTACAACCTGGAGAATGCGAAGGAGGAAAACACAGCCTGAGCCAGGACAACAGCCTTTCCAGGCATGGAACAGCACAGATGTAGGTCCTAACTCGGGAAAGAGCTTGTCCTATCCTAGCCACTCCCAGGGGCTGGGTGCTTCTACAGCAGAGTTAGCAGAGGATGGGGGGTGGAGGGTGCTTGAGGGAAGTCGGGAGAAGTAGGCAGATCAGGGCCTTGGAGGCCAAAGTTTAGAGTTTGGATTCTCTTCTGTGTCAAATGGATAGCCATCCAAAAGAGTTAAACGAGGGAGCCACATGACATAGTTTTTAAAGGACATTGCGTGGAGAACGTGTTGGAAGTGGGGAAGAGGAAAAGTGGGAAAACTGTTTAGGAATCCAGGCAAGAGATCGTGGGAGCTTGGATTATGTTGGCAAACTCTAAAATTCTGTTTTGCAGCCTACGCCGCGGCTCACTAGGCTAATCCCCCGCCTTGCGGCACCGGCACACCAGGTTCTATTCCCAGTCGGGGTGCCGGATTGTCTCGGTTGCCCCCCTTCCAGCCCAGCTCTCTGCTGTGGCCCGGGAGTGCAGTGTTTGAGCCCTGCACCCCATGGGAGACCAGGAAAAGCACCTGGCACCTGGCTCCTGCCATCGGATGAGCGCGGTGTGCTGGCTGCGGCGGCCATTGGAGGGTGAACCAACGGCAAAGGAAGACCTTTCTCTCTGTCTCTGTCTCTCACTGTTCACTCTGCCTGGAAAAAAAAAAATTCTGTTTTCCTTGCAGTGAGTAGACAATGAAGAAGTATTTGTGAATATTAACTTCAAAGTCTTGTTTATTCTGCTTCCTATATTTACATTTTTCCCACTTTTGCTGTCATTGAAATCCGAGGGCCCCAGACCTTTTTTTTTTTTTTTTTTTTTTTTTTTGGTGCAGGGTGGTAGTGCTGGCTGCTTTTAATATCCCAGAGCTTTGTAATTATGGGTGTGTAGGAGTTGGTTGGATGGTGGAAGAACTGGAATGAGTTGAAACTAGTGGAAAGAAAAGGCTGGTGCCAAATTGTTGCGCAGAATACTGCAGAGGCTCACACTGTAACTCCCTGAGAATTCGACCAAGCTTGGGAAAGTGTTAGAGATGCTGTGTGGACAGGGCCTACCTTCCTCAAGTAGGAGAGAAGACAGATGTATATAACCCACAGTTCACTTTGGAAAGTCTGAGATAAGAGAGCCCTACCTACATGAGTGTCTCAAAACCTCCTGGAGACAAAGACACAGAATTTGGAACTGGTGGTCAACCCTCTAGAACAGCATGATTAAAATTCTCAAACCAAACAAGAAGAAAGGGGAAGAGGAGTGGGTGAGGCTGCTGGCTGGGTGACCTGGGAGGTGTGGCTCGTCTCAGGACCCCAGCTGTCTGCACAGGAGGAAGTGCTTGTTATGATGTAGGTGAATGTCTCTGGCCTGGTCCCTGACAAAACATCTTCTAAGTCCTTAACAACAAAGCCGAAAGAAAAAGGAAGCCTTGTGGAAGCTGAAATTGAGCCAGCCTTCTGGCTAGCTGACAACTAAGAGAGCTGTAGCACACACCGGAAGGGAGCAGGCAGGAATCCCTCTCTACCCCAACCCCATTAGTCTGGAGGAGAGCCCCAGCAGGAGAAAGAGGGAATGAGTGGAGAGGCCTGGCCCAGATTTGGCAGGAGGCTGATCCTGGAGAGCAAGAGGACAGTGCCCAGGGCCTTGGGGCCACTTGCTTGTCTTTATGAAGGAAATGGTGGGGGCCGGTGCTGTGGCGTAGCAGGTAAAGCCGCTGCCTGCAGTGCTGGCATCCCGTATGGGTGCCAGTTCAAGTCCCGGCTGCTCCATTTCCTATCCAGCTCTCTGCTAATGCATCTGGGGAAGCAGTGGAAGATGGCCCAACTGCCTAGGCCCTTGCACCTACGTGAGAGGCCCAGATGGAGTTCTAGGCTCCTGGGTTCAGTTTGGCCCAGCTCCAGTTGTTGTGGCCATTTGGGGAGTGAACCAGAAAATAGAAGACCTCTCTGTCTCTCCCTCTTTCTCTGTAATTCTGCCGTTCAAATAAATAAATAAATCTGAAAGAAAGAAGCTAGAGTGGGAACTTCTAGGCAGCTACCCCAGCGCTGTCACCCACATACTTAAAAGCCTCACACACAGCCTGGGGAAGGGAAGGTATGACTGGTGGGTTGGGGTCCCCACTGCTGCAGCTCAGTGCAAGCTGGAGGGCTTTGGGAGACTTAAAAGAATTATGAAATCAATATTTAGGGTGGGAATTACCTCCAGATCTGTCAGGAGACAGGAAATAGAGAAGGAAAACTTCCAGCCCTCGACTGCTGCTCAAAGCAGAGAACAGGGGCTGCTGTTGTGGTGCAGTGGGTTAAGCTGCTGCTTGTATTTCTTTTTTTTTTTTTAAGATTTATTTATTTATTTGAAAGTCAGAGTTACACAGAGAGAGGCGAGGCAGAGAGAGAGGGGAGGGGGAGTCTTCCATCCATTGGTCTACTCCCCAGTGGGCCGCAATGACCGGAGCTGCACTGATCCGAAGCCAGGAGCCAGGAGCTTCCTCTGGGTCTCCCACGTGGGTGCAGGGGCCCAGGGACTTGGGCCATATTCTACTGCTTTCCCAGGCCACAGCAGAGAGCTGGATAGGAAGTGGAGCAGCCGGGAGTAGAACTGAAGCTGTCATTTGTGATGCCAGCATCCCACATTGTCAGAGTGCCAGTTTGAGTCCTGGCTTCTCTGCTTCCAATCCAGTTCCCTGCCAATGCATCCTGGGAAGGCGGTAGAAGACAGGACAACTGTGTGGGCTCCTGCCACTCATGTGGGAGACCCCAGGGAGAATTTCTGGCTCCTGGCCTCGACCTGGCCAAATTCAAGCTGTTGTAGCCATTTATGGAGTGAACCGGCAGATGGAAAATCAATCTCTCTCTCTCTCTGTCTCCCCTTCTCTCTCTATTGTTCTGCCTTTAGAAATAAATCCTTAAAAAAACAACCCTAAAAAACAAAAAACCAGGACAGAACAATTATAGACACACATTCAGAGCCATGCTGTGTTCTTTCGTCCCACACACGTGGTTGACCAAATGTGGACAACTCTAAAAATAGGTTCTCTAATCAAGATTCCAGATCAGGCACAGACTGAAGGAGGTTTGAGCTATGTTTCATTTCTTAGAGCTCCTGGTGAGAGACTGACTCTTAAAAGCCTCTTTCTGGGCTAAATGCAAGACCCTACAGAGTTCACCTGGTTGCTGATCAATTATGGTTGCATATCCACTTCTATCCTGGTTCTTTAGCCACACTAGTAAACAGCATGCCGGTTTTCACAAAAGGAATGTCAAGGCCCTCATGACATTATTGACATGCTATATCATGTAGAAACACACTCAGTTCTCTGATATGTCCTGGGAATGAATCACACATGTTGCCTTCCACTTTGGGAACAGGCTAGAACTGGTTCAGCATGTCCAGCAAGTTGATCTGGCTTCCAAAAGCTGCTTTGTTATGTGTATATGTATGTACATTTCTCTAAAAATAATTTAATCAGGCTTTCACTTGTCCGAAGTACTTATTTGTTTAATTACTCTTTTCATCACCTTCTTAAATGAGTCTAGTTCACAGCAACATTCTGGAGGAGTGGTATATGTGAGGCCGTAAATGCCAACTAATCAAAAAGGGTTATAAAATTCATTTTAAGAAAAAACCACATGGGGCTGGCACTGTGGCATAATAGGCTAAGCCTCTGCCTGCAGCGTTGGCATCCCATGTGGGCACTGGTTCATGTACTGGCTGCTCCTCTTCCCATACAGCTCTCTGCTATGGCCTGGGAAAGCAGAAGATGACCCAAGTGCTTGGGCCCTTGCACCCACGTGGGAGACCAGGAAGATGCTCTTGGCTCCTGGCTTTAGATCGGTTCAGCTCTGGCCCTTGAAACCATTTAGAGAGTCAACCATTGGATGGAAGACCTTCTCTCTGTCTCTCTTTCTCTCTCTCTGTCTCTCTCTCTCTGTAAATCTACCTCTCAAATAAATAAATAAATCTTTTTTAAAAGACCATTAAAAATTGAGTAAGGAAATAAATTTTGTGCCAAATGCATTAGATATCAAGTAGAATATTTTGTACAAAGGTACAAAATGATCAACACATACACAAAAATGTGTCAACTTAATTACTGAAAAACATACAGATTTTACCGCTGGGAAAGAGATAGAAATGTGGATATGAATGTATGATGGACTTGCTAAGGCTATAATAAAGCATGTAAGGATAGAAAGCATTGACATTTGTGTTTTCCTGGGTTTTCTGTGTTATTAGAGCCTGATAGAGTTGATTCTTTAATGAGCGGGAGGAAGGAGCAGGCATTGTGGTAAGGACACAGCTCGGGGTGCCTACATCCCACATCAGAGTGCCCAATTAGAGTCCCAGGTACCCTACTTCCAGTCCTGCTTCCTGTTAATGCACATCCTGGGTGGCAGCAGATGATGATTCAAATCCTTGGGGCTTTTCTGCTCACAAGGTAGACTCAGATGGAGATCCTGGCTCCTGATTTTGCTGTGGTTTAGCCTTGGCTGTTGCAGGCATTTGAGGAATGAACCAGTGGATGGAAAATTGATCTCTCTCTCTCTCTCATCTTGCCTTTCAAATAAATAAAACTAATGTAGACATTAAAAAAAGAAATGCTACAATAGTCTTTACTCTCAGCTGTCTGGGAGGGAGGGAGAGAGAGAGAAATATTCTTCTGCCTCTCAAAAAAAAAAAAAAAAAGTGCAGTAGGAAGACCAGTGAGAGGCAACAATGTCAATGTCATTGGCTCAGGTGAGCAAGAATTAAGATGGAGAGAAATGGTTAGGTTCAGGATGTGTTTTGGAAGTTGGAGTCAATGGGATCTAGATACTTACTGAAGCACTGAGTGTGCTGTGTGAGGGAGAGAGAAGAGCCAACCAGGGCTCCCAGGTGTGTGTCCTGAGCAATTGAGTGTGTGTTTGAATCATTTATTAGGATGAGGAAAGCCAGGACTGAGGCACCCTTGGGATGGGACAGAAATTCAGTTGCTTGGTTCTGGCAAATCTGAGATGCTTGTTAGTCACCTAGCAGACATACTGAGTAGGCAGTTAGGTGTATAAGACTGCAGCTCAGGCAAGATGTTGAGTCCAGAAATATAAACTTAAAACACATCACATATAAAGGTCTTTGAAGTAATGGGACTAGATCGCCTGGGAGACAGTGTAGAGAGAGTAGCTGAGAGCTCCATATAGTCCACCTTTCAAAAGTTCAGTAGGAAAAAACAGTTGGGGGGTGGGGAGGCTGATATCTCTGTGGTGTAGCAGGTTAAACTGTTGCTTGTGACATTGGCATCCTGCATAGGCACCAGTTCGTGTCCTGGGTGCTTCACTTCTGATCTAGCTGTCTACATATGAACTGCGAAGTCCTTGGGCCCCTGCCACCCATATGGGAGACCTGGATGAAGCTCTTGGCTCCTGGATTTGGCTTGGCCCAGCGCTGGCCATTGTGGCCATCTGGGGAGAGAATCAGAGGGTAGAAGATCTCTCTCTCTCTCTCTCATATATATATATATATATATATATATATATATATATATATATATGTATGTATATAGCTCTTTCAAATCAATAAATAAATATTCTAAAAAAATTCAGTAGAGGCTGGCACTAATCCTCTGCCTGCAGTGCCAGCACTCCAGGTTCTAGTCCTGGTTGGGGTGCCGGTTCTGTCCTAGTTGCTCCTCTTTCAGTCCAGCTCTCTGCTGTGGCCTAAGAAGGCAGTGGAGGATGGCCCAAGTGCTTGGGCCCTGCACCCGCATGGGAGACCAGGAGGAAGCACCTGGCTCCTGGTTTCGGATTGGCGCAGCTCGCCCGCTGTAGTGGCCATTTGGGGGAGGGGGTGAACCAGTGGAAGGAAGACCTTTCTCTCTGTCTCTCTCTCCCACTGTCTAACTCTGCCTATCAAAAAAAAAAATAATTCAGTAGAGGTGGTCTCTCTTCATATCTACAGCTAGTCTTTTTGAATGTTTATTTTTATTTATTTCCATCTACTTGCAAGGCAGAGCAACAAAGAGGGAGACAGAGATCTTCCATCGCTGGTTCACTCCCCAGATGTCCCCCAACAGTCAGAGCTGGGCCAGGCCAAAGCCAGGAGCCCAGAACTCCATCTGAGTCTCCCACATGAGTGGCAGGGGCCCAACGACTTGAGCCATTATCTACTGCCTCCCAGGATGCATTGGCAGGAAGCTGGATCAGAAGCACAGTAGCCCAGACACCAACTAGCACCCCAATATGGGATGCTCATATCCCAAGCAGTGCCTCAGCCACTGTGCCATAATGCCCATCTCCACAGCAAGTCTTCTATATATATGTTCTCTGATCTTACCCAACCCCACCCACTTCTGTAGATTGTTAAAAACTGCTATCAGTTCTTTGACACTCCTCTTATCCATAGGTAGGATCTAATTCCCTGTGCCTTGATGCGGGCTGAGTCACTAAGGTCAGTGACTTGTCATAGGAAGTCTGACTGTTTCTGCCCAGGACATTGGGAACATCGCCCCTGAGAACCTGAGCCTTCATGGAAAGGCTACCTGAGATTCTCTGGTTGACACTCCCAGCTCAGCCCTTCTTTCCAGCAACACTGCCAAGACATCAGACACGTGAATGACATCAGCAATCTTGTAGATTAACCGTCTACTGGAAGACCTGGCAAATAACCACATTTGATATCATGTGGGGAAGAAGAATTTTGCCCAGTGAGCCTGCCCAAGTCCCTGATCCCCCAAATCCTGAGATAACGGTTAAGTTTGGGATCCTTTGTGGTGCAGTAACAGAAAACTGGAACATCTTCCCTCTTTCTCTGAGACCTTATTTTTACAAATAGTTCTCCCTTCCAGTTTATCCTACCTTCTCAACACACATTATTTTGTTACCAACTTTTCCTCCCTTATTGTTCCTTCTCTGCCACTTGCAAGTCCGCTCACTCTTTCCCACCTTGATGAAAACCATCCCTAACCTTCAGCTTCCATTCTTTCTTCAGCTTATTGTAAAATCTAGCTGTTTCCCTGACCACTATGCTGAAGTTGATCTCCTTGAGTTCACCAATGATCTCCTAACTGATAAAGTCAACAAATACTGTTCTGTCCTTATACTTAAGTATATAAAGTTTTCAGTGTTCTCATCATGACTTTTTAAAAAGAATGAATCAGGAGAGCTGATGTGGCTCACGTGAGAAATAGGTGAGTGCCTGAACTAGTTTGCACAGCCGGGGATTTCAGGTCTTTAAAACATGAGTTTCTCCAGCTGTGACATGAGAAGAACCTCAGTAGCAGAGGGAGCCTGAAGATTCAGGGGATCTGGAGTGAACGAGCTGGGTGGAAGAGTCTAAAGTAGGTGAGAGGAAAAATACCAACATGAGAAATCACTTGATTTAGAAATCTGAACCAGTGTTTGAGTAACAGCAGGATCAAACTCCTGGGACCAGAGCAGTAGATTGTCAAAAAGGAGGGTAAGCATCAAACAGTATGGAGAATGGTCTGGAGAAGGCCTTGAAGCTGGTTCTTCAACTATTCTGCCTACAAATCAATTGAGGAATTCTTGTTGTTGGGTGGTTCCTGTTTAGGTCGGGTCCAAGTTCTTGTCTGGACACAAGAAGGAATTCGGCCGGCGCCGTGGCTCAACAGGCTAATCCTCCGCCTTGTGGCGCCGGCACACCAGGTTCTAGTCCCGGTCGGGGCGCTGGATTCTGTCCCGGTTGCCCCTCTTCCAGGCCAGCCCTCTGCTGTGGCCCAGGAGTGCAGTGGAGGATGGCCCAAGTGCTTGGGCCCTGCACCCCATGGGAGACCAGGAAAAAGCACCTAGCACCTGGCTCCTGCCATCGGATGAGCGCAGTGCGCCGGCCGCAGCGCGCCGGCCACGGCAGCCATTGGGGGGTGAACCAACGGCAAAGGAAGACCTTTCTCTCTGTCTCTCTCTCTCACTGTCCACTCTGCCTGTCAAAAAAATAAAAAAAAATAAAAAAAAGAAGGAATTCAAGGAAATACTCAAAGGTCAGCAGAAAAGGAAGGTTTATTTAAAGTGAACATATACACTCAAGGAAAAATGCAGGCAAGCCCAGCAGAGAGAGAGCGAACTACCATTAAAAGGTTTGGGTTGTCCTTTTATTTGGGCATAGGGAATGGGTGTCTAGAGCTATGTTAATTGAATACTCCAGGAAGGCAGAGTTTGGGCCAGGACTGAGTACCAACCTTTCCTTGCCCTTTTTTGGAAGTCTCAGAATTGTCATGGCATCAGGTGCATGCTGGGAGTGGGAGTGTTGGCCAAAGCAATTTTATTATAATAGCATTATAATGAACTAAGGGTCATTGTAGGGGTGCAGTTGGCAGCTGTGTTAGGTATTTCCAGCTGGCGCCCATTCTTAAGCAGTACAGCTGCTGCAGTCTGAACTGAAGGGGGCGGGATTCTTCAGTGGGGCACAGGTGCTGCAGTCCTCGGCTCCTTGTTACCCACATCAGTCTCATTAATTAGATGTTGAGCCCCCTGCCTTTCCCGAGAGATTGTGGGTTAGGCTGAACATTTGCCTTTCAAATATACACTTGAGATCATTCTAGTACAGGCGGCCTGCATGCTAGATTTGAGAAACACTACCCTAAAGCAAGAGGAAGGGCCTGGCTGGCGTGTTCTGGGCCATCCAGTTACTCCCTCTTTACTTGATTAGTTAACTCATTCATTTGCTCATGATGCCAGAAGCTAGGCTGGGCTCAGCTGAGACACAGCAGTAGCTGCACTGGGTTTTCTCTCTCTGTGTAGTTTCAGGGCTTCTCCTCTTTTCACCTTTTTATGTGGCTCTTTCCACAGTGTCACTGCAGCAGTTTAGCCAGGCTTATCACGTGGTGGCTCTAAGACTCCTTAAAACTGAGGCCTAAAACTGGCAGTGTCACTTTTGCTACAGACTGCTGGGCGAGGCATGTCACAGGCCCGGTCCAGATACCATGCAAGTGTGTAAACTCTGGGAGATGTGGCTCACTGAGGAGCCATAATGCAATAGATTAGAAAAAAAAAAAATAAGGCAAGAAAACATACGAGAAAGATAGGGTTACTGTGAGCAGGGCTGTGTCAGGTTAGCCATGTTATACATAATACAAGGCATTCTCACTTTTAAAAGGTGAACCACAACTTAGGCTCTGAGTTTCCCAGCATCCAGAAAGACCAGATAGGAGTAAAGGAGTTAATAAATAACTTGAAGCAGCCCTGATATACAGTACAGTATCGTTATTCTATAACAAATCACAGTTCCCTCTCCCAACAACATGGAATTTGTGGTGGGGGAATATCTGACAGGGCAAATTTAATGCACTATCTTTAGAGTAAGAAATGCCCTGAGCACTACATGCAAGTTGGTCAATGATTTTTCTATCTGACTTGAGATTCTCTTTTAAAACAATTTCTAACCAGGAGAAAGAGGAAGCTAGGCAGCAGAAGCAATGTAAAGATAGGTGCAGACCAATTAATGGCTGCTTTACACATAGATGTAGGACACCTATAAACTTTTTTTCCAGGGAGTTTAGATAATTGACTCAACTGTGAAATCCAGTAAATGTCATGATTTGTGGTTTAGTTGAGTTACAGAAGGAAGAATGAAAAAAATGATAATATTTTGGGATGAAATGTAGGATATCCCAAAGAAGAAAATCCCTTAGGATAGCCATTCTCAAATTTGTATGACTTCCATTAACAAGAAGATATATATTTTATATTGTAACACATATATACACAATTAAAACAAAAGTTCACACACTACATTAATCTTTATTGTGTGTGATACACTTTGATATTTTCTATTCTAGTCTCTTTTAAAAGTGCTCAGGACTACCCACTGAACTGATTTCACAACTCACTGCTTCAGGTACAGTAGGCAGCGTCATAGCCCAGCAGATCTGTCCCCCGTATACTTCACCAAAAATAAGAGAAGCAACCAAAAGATTAAGCAAAATGGAAAATTAATCAAGGTTCATTGAAAAAAATGTTGCAATACCATAGAGAAGTGACAAAGCAACAAGTATCTAGAAATGACATCTATGAGTGTAGTAGGGGAAACAAAGAAAAAATCCCCAACCACGGCCAGATAAGGTTAGATTAGATCATGTCCATTTTGAAAGAGATAAATGTCAGACTGAAACTCCCAAAGGCTATCATAACAGGCTATGGCACTGTGGTAAATCTTTTTTTTTTTTAAATATTTTTTTTTTATTTGAGAGGCAAGATGAAAGAGAGAAATGTCCCAAACACTGGTTGGACTCCCCAAATGCCCACAATGACCAGGGCTGAGGCAGCCAAAGATGGAAGTCAGGAACTCAGTCCGGTCTCCCATGTGGATTGCAGGGACCCAACTACTTGAACCACGACCCGCTGCCTCCTAGAGTGCACATTAGCAGGAAGTTGGAGTCAGGAACTGGAGCCAAGAATCAAACCCAGGTACACCAATATGAGATGATGTGGTGTCCGCTTAACTGCTGGCCAAACCCCTGCAAACATCTGGGGCAAACTAAAAATAGTAGTGATAGCTACCCAGGATTGGACAAGATCCACAAAATCCATACCAGCCAAACACAGGGGCGTTAAGACAAGACACTGACCAAACCCCTGCCCCACCCATCTGTGGAACAGGAGACCAGAGGCCCTGCAGGACATGCCCTGAGCTAGGAAAAGGGTTTTGGCTTCTGTGTCCTGCAGCTGTGGAAAGGGGCTTTGAAGGAACCTGACCCTACTGTGTCTGAGCTGTGTGATTTCACCAAACACATCTAAACCCCTGTCTAAACCCCTGTCTCCATGTGTGAAAAGCAAGGATAAGAAAAGCCACTGCACTGGGAAGACATTGTGGTTGTCATCACTAAATAAGATTATGCATTGAAATGCTTAGCAAAATTCCTGGCACATAGTAAAAGTTCAAAAAATAGCTCTATTATTTCTGAATCAGTCGCAAAACGGACAGTGAGGGTCCTGGTAACCAGGTCCATGTATGGCAAGAAGAAAAAGGAAGAGCCGAGGTAGGAAACCAAGAGGGCCTAGGGCCAAAGGAGTCATTGCCTAAAGCAGTGCAGCTTCTGTGAAAACTGCAGCGTTGGGAGGGGCATTTGATAGAGCAGGTGTTGCTTTTCTGTAAAGATACAAATGTTGGCCGGCGCCGTGGCTCAACAGGCTAATCCTCCGCCTTGCGGCGCCAGCACACCAGGTTCTAGTCCTGGTTGGGGCGCCGGATTCTGTCCCAGTTGCCCCTCTTCCAGGCCAGCTCTCTGCTGTGGCCCAGGAGTGCAGTGGAGGATGGCCCAGGTGCTTGGGCCCTGCACCCCATGGGAGACCAGGAAAAGCACCTGGCACCTGGCTCCTGCCATCGGATGAGCGCGGTGCGCCGGCTGCGGCGGTCATTGGAGGGTGAACCAATGGCAAAAGGAAGACCTTTCTCTCTGTCTCTCTCTCTCACTGTCCACTCTGCCTGTCAAAAAAAAAGATAAAATGTCTACAATTTTAAGAAACAAGGAACACATTACATTCATGTTACTTTAGGTCTAAGCTTGTGTTCTTAATCCCTATATTCATATTATCTCATCTTAAAATTTTCATAGGGAAACTGTGAGTCTAAATATTAGAATCAACCTCTACAATGAAAATGATAAAACACTAAAGCAAGAAATTGAAGGGGAAATAACAAAATAGAAAGACCACATGTTCACGAGATAGAAAAAGTAATATTATTCAAATGTCCACGCTACCCAAAACAGTGTACAGATTCAGTACAATAAGCAACCCTAAAATTCCTGAGGAAGCAGAAGACTCTAAACATAACCAAAGAAATCCTGATAAAAAAAAACAAAGCCAGAACTATCCCAATACTTGATTTCAAGACATATGATGGAGCTATTGTAATCAAAACAGCATGCCACATAGATCAATGGAACAGAATAGAGCTCCCAGAAATGTATGTACAGCCAGTTGATTCCAGACAAAGTAACAAGTGGAGAAAGAATAATCTCTTCAATAAATAGTCCTGTGAAAATTCGATATCCATATGCAGAAGACTGAAACTTGACTCCCCACCCCAAACAGCCCATACAAATGTCAACTCAAAATGGATCAAAGAGCTAATTGTTAAGATCTGAAACTTTGAAAATACTAGAAGAAAGCATAGGGAAACACTTCAAGAAATTAGTATCCACATTGTTTTTTTGGATACAACCCCAAAAGCACAAATAACAAAAGCAAAGCTGGACAAATGGGATTATACCAAACTAAGAAGCATCTGCAAGCAATGGTGAAGAAAATGGGTGAAAATAGTCGCAAACTAACCATTCATCTGACAGAGGATTAACACCAGACTATGGCAAAAAAAAAAAAAAAGGCAGGGGCCGGTGCTGTGGTGAAGTGTCAGCATACCATACGGCCGCCAGTTCGAGACCCAGCTGCTTCTCTTCCAATCCAGTTCTCTGCTATGGCCTGGGAAAGCAGTGGAAGATGGCCCAAGTCCTTGGGCCCCTGCACCCATGTGGGAAACCCGAAGCTCCCAGCTCCTGGCTTTGGATCGGCGAAGCTCCGGCCATTGAGGCCAATTAGAGAGTAAACCTGCAAATGGAAGACCTCCCTCTCTCTCTGCCTCGCCTTTCTGTGTAACTCTGAATTTCAAATAAATAAATAAATCTTAAAAAAAAAAAAAGCAATCCAGTTGTAGACATACACATGGCCAACAACTATATGAAAAAATGCTCAACCTCACTAGCAATCAGGGAGATGAAATCAGAACTATCAGAACAGCTATTATAAAAGATTTTTGAAAGATTTATTTATTTGAAAGAGAGAGAGAGAGATCTTCCATCCTCTGGTTCACTCACCAAATGGCCTCAATGCCACGGCTGGGCCAGGCTGATGCCAGGAACCAGGAGCTTCTTCTGAATTGCTCACATAGGTGCAGGGGTCGAAGAACTTGGGCCATCTTCTGCTGCTTTCCCAGGCCTTTAACAGGGAGTCAGATGGGAAATGGAGCAGTTGGGACTCAAATAGGCACCTATATGGGGAGCTGGTGTTGCAGGTGACAGTTTAACCCGCTGTGCCACAAACCAACCCCTATCATAAAGATTTTTTAAAAATAAAAAAAATGCTAGTGTGAATGTGGAGAAAAGGAAATTCTTATACATTGTTGGTAGGAATGCAAATTAATATAACCTTCATGGACAATGTATGGGGATCCTCAGGAAACTAAAAATAGACCTACCATAGGACCCAGATATCTCACTTCTGGGAATAAATCCACAGGAAATGAAATTTGCTTATGAAAGAGATCCCTACATCTCCATGTTCATTGCAGCACTATTCACAATAGCCAAGGTACGGAATCAACCTAGATGTCCAAAAATGGATGAAGAAAATATAGCATATATACATAATGTAAGTGCTGTCATAAAAAATAATGCCATCCTGACATTTGCAGCAAAATGGAAGAAAATGAAAGCCATTATGTTAAGTGAAGTAAGCAGATACAGAAAGACAAATACCACATGCTCTCTCTCATATGTAGAAATTTTGAAAAGTTGATATTAACTTGTAATAGTGATTCTGAGAGGCTGGGAAGGGTGAAGGGAGGGGCATGGAGGGAGGTTAGACAATGAGTACCAAAACACAATTGGATAGAAAGAAGCAGTTCTACTGTTCCACAACACTGTGGGGCAACCATAGTTCACTCTAATGGGTCAGATGCTGTATAAAGAGCTGGAAGAAAGCAACTGGTAGACTCTAAGCATAGAGAAAGGATAAGGACATTGAAAAAGTGAACTGCGTGATCTGATCAGTTTCTGCTGTGTACCTGTGTAGAGACAGTGCACTGCATCCTATAAAAATTTACTCTGTTTAAAAACTTGTAAAAATTGCAATCAACAAAGTTGAACATATATGACAAAGTGTGCAAAGATGGCTAAAAAATAGGTTTGTGAAATGAAACCATAATTATGTACTATATTTGCTTAGCTTTTAAAGTATGTTCACAGACTAACAAAGCTTACCATCTACGAGGGCCTTTCTGAAACCTAACAAAAGTTCATGCTCCCTTCTTCCACCTGCTGTTATTTTTCTGCTCTAAAAAAAAAAAAAAAAAAAAAAACACACATTTAACTTAGAATCCACAAGTACCCAGTAGAGGCTCAATAAACATTTACTTGGTAAACCCAAATACTTCCCAGGAAGTAATCATATTTCTAGATCTAATTCCTGAAAACAACTAGCACTCAAAGTTACAAAGGGATAAACATCTGTGGTATAGTCACACAAAAGAATCCCTTTAAGCAGTGAAAAGAATGTCCAATTAATGCATGCAACAATGTGACTGAATCTTAAAGGCACTATCAGAAGATCAGAAGGACAGATACCATGTGATTCCATTCTGAAAAAGCAAAACTGTGGGGACAGCAAACACATCAGTGACAGGGAGTGAGCGGAAGAGGACTGATTACAGACAGGAAACTTGGGCATGATGTAAATGCTCTATATCTTTACCATGGTGGTGTTTATATGACTCTACGCCTTTCTCAAAATTCCCAGAAGTATATTTACAAATTTATAAATTAGTATATACAAATTGCACCTCAACAAACCTGACAAAAAAGTAAAGGAGGACATAAAGGTTACAATATGACATTCTGATAATTTACTTTTAAAAAATTATTATTTATTTGAAAAGCATAATTAGAGTGACACAGAGAGAGAGAGAGAGAGATCTTTTATCCACTGGTTCACTCTCCAAATGGCCATAACAGCAGGGGCTGGGCCAGGCTGCAGCCAGGGGCTACATCTGAGTCTCCCACATGGTTGTAGCAGCCCAGGTACTTGGGCCATCTTCTGTCGCTTTCCCAGGTGCATCAGCAGGGGCCTGGATCAGAAGTGGAGCAGCCAGGATTCAAACCGGCAGCCATATGGGATACTGGCATTGTAGGTAGTGCTTAACCTGCTTGCCACAGTGCCTGCCCCAAGAATTTACTTTAAATACACCTGTTAATTTCAAAGTAGTAGAATATTTCATTTTAGTCATAAAAGTGATTGTCCCGCCACCACTAAAATTCCAAGCATCACTTACCGACAGCATGTCACAGATACAGATACTTCTAACTGTTCGTTCTGTGAAGAACACTCTGGATGAGTGAGAAAAGAAAGGGAGCTGCGAGATACAGGCTGTAATGTGGAAGAAGCACAAGGAGTCAGGAGACGAAAGGGAGTACAAGCAAGATTTCTTACATGAAACGTATCTCAAGATCTTCATGTGTTCCAGATCAGCATGATAAAATCGTCATCACACCTGAGGGTGAGTTGTTCAAAAAGTACCCCGCAAATCGACAGCTGCTCCTCTTCTGG
This sequence comes from Sylvilagus floridanus, assembly GCA_949820135.1. Lineage (NCBI taxonomy): Eukaryota > Metazoa > Chordata > Mammalia > Lagomorpha > Leporidae > Sylvilagus > Sylvilagus floridanus. The sequence continues at coordinate 84,437,070 of OX463225.1, read as the reverse complement.
GATCATTCCCGGGGCTGGTTCTCGCCGCACAGCCAGGGCTGCTGGCGGCGGGCTCCCGGGTCTTCCCACCCAGCTGGCCCGCGCAGTTTCCCACTCACTCACAAGTATTTGGTGAGCACCTCTAGCTGCCAGTAGAGATTCCAAGATGGAGCAAAACGCACGGATCCCCTGCCCTGGGCCTTACAGTGAGAGGAAAGAGGGGAAAAAAGTGTACAAATACGCACTTTGCAATGGGTTTCGGGGAGAAATAAAACAGGGCAGATTTGGGGTGAGCAGTGGTAAGGGGATCTGAGCAGACATAGTGCGTACTGACGCAAATGAGGCTTGTGGCTGGGCGAAAGGTTGGGCAGAGCCCTCAGCAGAAGTACATGTGGCCTTCCCTGAGGGTGATAAAGCAGCTGCGTGTGGTTACAGAGTGGTAGCAGGTCAGAGAGTCAGGCAGGTCAAAGAGGCTTTGGGAGAGACCTTCAGTCCTGTTCTAACAGCAATAGGAATCAACCACAGGGTAGAGATATGGTTTTCTTGCAACAATCTCTCTGGCTTCTCTAACAATGGACAAGAGGATAAACTCAGAAAATGATCAGGTGCCGCTGCACTCACCCAGGCAGCAGATGGAAGTAACCTGGACCAGCATGGTAGCAGGTGCAGTGGTGAGAATCCCTTTAAGCAAAAGAACCCCTTTAAGCAAAAGATTCAGGTTCTGTGTTGCAGGTAAGGCTGACGGGCAGTGCTGAGGACTGGGATTGGGGTGCTGAGAGGAAGCAGTGGGTGAGTGGGGATGCTTCCCCTAGGATGGCCAAGGCTTAGAGATGAGAAAATCCCGGAGAGGGACCCATACTTCTGTTTTGGTCTTGCTGTGTTTGAGGTGTGCAGGAGACACAAGTGGAGGCACGAGGAAGCAGGTGAACAACCAAGGGTGGGGCTCTGGAGAGAGATGGGGTCAGGCACATGATTTGTAATTCATCAGCACACACATGGAGTTGAAGGCACTGAGACTGGACACAATGACTAGCGGAGAGAAGTTAAGAGAATAGGAACTAGAATAGAATCCTGCACTCCTTCGTGTTTAAAGGTCGAGGAAGGGAGGAAGTGACAGAGAAGACACTCCAGGAGTGACAGGAGGAAACCCGAGAGTCGGAGGTTCCAGAAGCCAGCAACAGAATGGGCTTTAGGTAGGAGGAGCTGATCATGGCTCTGCAGAGGTCAGACTAGAGCTAGGAACTGCCATTGTCTCTGGCACCACGGTCTCACTGGTGACAGATCGGATAAGGATCATTTCAGCAGATGCAATGAGCATGTGATTGGAACGAGTTGAACAGAGAAAGAGAAGTGAGAAAGACGAGAGAGCAAGTGTAGGCAACTCTTGAGAAACCGCACGATAAAGGCAGGCTGGGACACGGGGCAGAAGACGGGAAGGATTCAGTTAAAAAGCACCATACAGGAGGCGGGCATTTGGCAGAGCAACAGCTGAGACACAACTTGGAAAACCAGCGTCCTGTAAGGGAGCGCCTGGCTCTGTGTCTTGACTCCAGCTTCTGCTGGTGAGCACCGTGGGGCACAGCGTGATGGCTCACCTGGGTGGGCCCTGCCCGTGTGAAAGACCCTGACTGAGTTTCAGGCTCCTGGCTCCAATCTGACCCAGCCCCAGCTGTTGCAGACATTTGGAGAGGGGGTATCAGGATGGAAGATCTTTGTATTTCACTCTGTCTCTCTGCCTTTGAAATACAATGAAAATAATTTTTTTTTCAAAAAGTACAATACTGGGGCTGGCATTGTATCACAGCAAGTTAAGCTGCTGGTTGCAATGCCAATGGGCCTGGAAAGGCCGCAGAAGATGGCCTAAGTCCTTGGGTCCTGCCACCTGTGTAGAAGACCCAGATGGAATTCCTGGCTCCTGGCTTCAGCCTGGCCCGGACCTGTTGAAGCCATTTAGGAAGTGAAACAGCAGTGGAAGATTCTCTTTCTCTTCCTCCTCCTCCTCTTCTTCTTCTTGTCTCTTTCTCTGTCACTCTGCCATTCAAATAAATACACCTTTAAAAAATAGTAAAAAGTATGATACTAAGGCATGATGCAAAAATGGTAAATTGGGGCTGGCACTGTGGCTCAGCGGGTGAAGCTGCACCTGCAATGATGGTGTTTGCTTCACTTCCGATACAGCACCCTGCTGATGCATCTGGGAGAGCGGCAGAAGATGGCCCAAGTACTTTGACCCCTGCACCCACTCCTGTGGGAGAACCAGAAAAAACTCCTAGCTCCTGGCTTTGGCCTGGCTCAGCCTATACTGTTGTGGCCATTTGGGGAGTGAACCAGCAGATAGAAGATCTCTCCCTCTCTCTCTTTCTCTCTGTAACTCTGCCTTTCAAAAAATAAATAAACCTTAAGGGAAAAAGAGGAAGAAATGAGGGCAAATGATGGCAGGCATAAATTCCTCATATAGGCAGGAGGGCATGACAGGGTGCACTTTGTTGTGAAAGGAGGGAGAGTATGTGTCCAGCTCCAGGGGGGTGGACAGATCCGACGATGGGAAAATGATCATTGCCTGGTGTTCTGTTTGTTCAGTGCAGTAGCAAGTGAGCTCACCTGTTGAGAGTGAGGGAAGACAGTGTTTAGAAGTTCGAGGAGAGAGGAGACATAGAATTAAGGACTTGGAGGGTCAGAAACAGTCTCATATTCCTGTTAGTATGCCAGGATTCTAGCACAGTGCCTGGCATGTAGGAGATACTGAAACCAAAAAAAAGTAATTAATCAATTTGAGAAGCAGAGAGAGAGGGAGAGACAGAGAGAGAAGGACGGAGAAGGCTCCCACACACTGGTTCACCAAATGCCCAAATGCCCACACAGCCAGGGCTGAAGCTGGGGGCCAGGAACTCAATCCAGGTTTCCCACGTGGGTGGCAGGGACTCAATTACTGGAGTCATCGCTGGGGCCTCCCAGGGTCTGCATGAGTGTGAAGCTGGAGTCAGGAGCTGGAGCTGGAAATCGAACCCAGGCACTCCAAGAAGGGATGGCTGCTAGACGGAGCGCCCACTCCTGCAAAGCACTGCAGAATGCTTACCTGAAGGTAAGAATGAGAAAAGAAAGGAACAAGTGGGGTATGCGTTAAAAGCTTAAGCTTACATGATACATGATACACATGTGGACTACTTTTATTTACAAATGGCATAGGGTTGGCTGGCGCCGTGGCTCAACAGGCTAATCCTCCGCCTTGTGGAGCTGGCACACCAGGTTCTAGTCACGGTCGGGGTGCCGGATTCTGTCCCGGTTGCCCCTCTTCCAGGCCAGCCCTCTGCTGTGGCCCGGGAGTGCAGTGGAGGATGGCCCAGGTGCTTGGGCCCTGCACCCCTTGGGAGACCAGGAAAAGCACCTGGCACCTGGCTCCTGCCATCGGATCAGCACGGTGCGCCGGCCGTAGCGCGCCGGCCCCGGCGGCCATTGGAGGGTGAACCAACGGCAAAGGAAGACCTTTCTCTCTGTCTCTCTCTCTCTCACTGTCCACTCTGTCAAAAATAAAAATAAAATAAAAATGGCATAGGGTCTACTTGGATTTATTCAATAAATTTCCAAATACTGAAGTTAGCAGCCATTCTTGCCAAAGGTGATGTTAGGCCAAAACTTTACACTTCACCAACAAGACGGCCTGTCGCCTGGACAAGCTTTGTTCAGGAGTGGGGAGATGCTGTCGTTTCACCTCTGTATTCTCAGGCCATGGGTGACACAGCACCAGTCACGCTGTTTTGAATAAACACGTGACTAAAAGCCCAAGGAGCTGCCAGTCCCAAGAGGGTGTGCTGCTGACACAGAAGACTCCCCAACAGAACTCACAAACTTCAGGCATGAAAAGTGCAGGTGCCTCGGGGACATTCTGAGGTAGTCACAATATGCAGCTGTTCCTTCCCACAGAATGTGTGACACTGTTTTAAGAATGAAAAGTGGTCTCTATGAGTGGGGGGTCTCCCCAGTGCACCAGATCTGCTATTTGCTTGCGTGTCCCAGCCCCACTCTGTTCTCTGCAGTTTGCGTGTCCCAGTCCCACTCTGTTCTCTGCAGTTTGCGTGTCCCAGCCCCACTCTGTTCTCTGCAGCAGTGGTGGATTTTCTCTCACATGGGGCATCACGGCATTGCCAGGTGCTTTAGAACCTTCCATCTTGCTCACTCCTCTCCTCCGGGCAGGCTCAGGACGCCCCTTCTGTCCTGTGTGTGGATGAAGCCCCTCTCCCTCACCTGCTCTCCTCTGCACCAGGCTGGCAGGCACCTGCCTCCACCTGCTCTGGCCCTGGCCTTTGCTCACTCACAGAGTCTGCTTAGCACGGCCTTGCCAGTCCTGGGCACAGTGCTGCAGGAGTTGGGGATTTTGAAACCACAAATAAAAAGAAGAAAACATGCTTTTGAATATGTGAGGGAAGGTAGCAAACACAGAATCAGAGAAAAGAAGAAAAAAAGAAATCTGACCTCTTTAAAATCAGTTAATACTAGGGCCTCCCTGGTGGTGCAGTGGGTTAAGCCACTGCCTGCCACACTGGCAACCTGTGTGAGTGCGAGCTCAGTCCCCATGGGAGTCCCCATCCAGCTCCCTGCCAATGCGTCTGGGAAAGCAGCAGAGGATGGCCCAAGTGCTTAACCCCTGCCACCAATGTAAGAGACCCACATGGATTTCCTGGCTCCTGGCTTCCACCTGGCCCAGTCCCAGCCATTGTGGCCATTTAGGGAGTGAACCAGCAGATGGAATATCTCTCTCTCCCTCTTTCTAAGTTCCTTTCAACAAAATCTTTTTTTTTTAAAGAAATCAATCAAGATTATTATGGACTCTCAGCTGTGCAATTCAAGAATATAATAAACGTTGTGCCAAACAAAATAATAAAAATAACAACAACAACAACAACAGACTGACAGATGCAGAAAAGCTAAGAAAAGCATAAAAATTCGTTTGGTCCTGTGATGAAGGCCACAGAAGCTATTATTTTACACTGGGGAGAGATATGTGTGGTCACAGCTATCCCTGGTGTCATGTTTATACAACACTGCAAATCACACATGAGAGGAAATACATGCATGTTTAGAAAGGCTGTCAACAGGGACACCTGCCTTTCTGATTTAGAAAGCGTTCTCAGGGCTGCCTGCGGACGGCTACTGTCATTACTGTCATTGTGTATCGCCTGGAGCCCTCTTGTGGCTATGTCCATTTCCTGCATGTGGATCCTAAAGTGGATTTTGAGGTATAGACCTTTAGCAATAAAGAATCTCAATACTCAAGTGGTGATGTCCTGATAGTCAGGGTTTTTCAGCATGCTCTGGAAGTAGAGCTAAGTCTAAGAACTGGAGAAAACATTTTTGTGTGTAATACAATTCAGTATTAAAAAGAAGCCGAGTCTCCGACACAGTGAAATGGCAGTGAAGGAGACAACAGCAAGCAGTCCGATCAGGGGAAGGTTTTTGTCTCCACTCATCTCCCAGTGTTTTCATTCAACCCCTGAGAATCTCCCAAGGTGCCCCAAGGTACACTTTACATACAGTAAAATTCCTCCCATTCACTTTATAGTTCTATGAGTTTTGACACAGTTATATAAGTATTATCACAATCAAGATATAAAACATTTAAAAAATGTGTTAATTTTTAATTTATTTGAAAGGCAGAGTGAGAGAGAGAAGTTTACTCCTCAAATGCCTGCAAGAGCTGGGACTGGGCGAGATCAAAGTCAAAAACCAGAAATTCCATCTGGGTCTCCCACCTGGGTGGCAGGAACTCAAGCAACTGAGCCATCACCTGCTGCCCCATCCCACGCACTCCAGTATAGGAACAGGCAGCCCAAGTGGTGGCTTCCCCACTGCCACACGGCCGCCCACTATCAAGGTATAGGACATTTCCATCCACTCCCAGAAGTCTTTAGCATTCCTTAGTAGTCAGTGTCTCCTCCCACCCCCACACCCTGGGAGCACTTATCTATGTTCTGTCATAATGACTTTGCCTTTTTCAGAATGTCATATAAACATAACCTTTCTTATAAGTAGAGTTGTATAATACATAACCTTTTCAGTCTGACTTCATTTAACTTAGTGCATCTCAGACTCGTCCATGTCCCTGCATGTACGTCAGTAGTTCATTCCTAATTATTACTTAGTGCTCAAATGTACTGGATCTACCAGAATTTATTTATCTATTAACCAACCCAAGGACATTTGGATTATTTCCACTTTGGGTGATCATTTTAAAAGATGCTGTAGACATTGATGTATATATTTTTTGTAGTTATATAAATTGTTATGTTAGTTATAGAATTGCTGTGTCATACTATAAGCATATATTTAACTTCAGAAAAAAACTGTCAAACTGTTTTCTAAAGTGGCTGTTGCATTTAAATTTCCAAAAGCAAAGTATGAGAGTTCCAGTTGTTTACCTCCTTAGCAACATCCTTAAGAGTGCTGGTTATTTTTATGTGTCAATTTAGAGGGTATTTTTAGATGAGATTAACACTGAAATCACTGAACTCTGAGGACACAGATTGCTCTCCATAATGTGTGGGTGGGCCTCATCCACCCCATTCAATGCCTGACTGGAACAGAAGCAGCAGGCTCCGGAAGCAAGGAGGGAATGCTCCAGCACACTGCCCTTGAACTCCATCCGCTCCATTAGCTCCCCCGGCTCTCCAGACTCCCAGCCCATCCTTCAGGTTTTAGACTTGCCAGCTCCATAATCATCTGAGCTAATTCCTCATAACACACATTTATATATGTTACACATATACACACATGCACACACATGCATGCACACATGCATCCTGTTGGCTCTGCTTCCCTGGAGAACCCTGAATACACGGGTATGGTTACTCTTTTAATTATAGACATTCTAAGAGATGTACACTGGTATCTCATTGTGGTTTGATTTTGCATTTCCCTCTTAATGATGAATGATGTTGAGCACATTTGCATGTATTTGTCATGTGTGTGTATCTTCTTTGCTGAAATGTCCAAATCTTTTGGATTTAAAAAAAATTGGCCGGCGCTGAGGCTCACTAGGCTAATCCTCTGCTTGTGGTGCCAGCACCCCGGGTTCTAGTCCCGGTTGCCCCTCTTCCAGTCCAGCTCTCTGCTGTGGCCCGGGAAGGCAGTGGAGGATGGCCCAAGTGCTTGGGTCCTTCACCTGCATGGGAGACCAGGAGAAGCACCTGGCTCCTGGCTTCGGATCAGCGCAGCGTGCCGGCTGCAGTGCACCGGCCATAGCGGCCACTTGGGGGGTGAACCAATGGAAGGAAGACCTTTCTTTCTGTCTCTCTCTCACTGTCTAACTCTGCCTGTCAAAAAAAATTGAGGTTTTAAGTTTTCAGAGTTCTTTAATATTCAGAATCTAAGTCAGTCTGTCAGATATGTGATATATGAATATTTTCTCCCAGTGTGGCTTGGTTTTTCTCATCCCTTTGACAGTGTCTTTTGAAGATCATAAGTTTTTAACTTTTTTTTCTTTTAAAGATTTATTTATTTGTTTGAAAGGGAGAGTGGCATAAAGGAAGAGACAGAGAGAAAGATCTGACATTCAGTGGGCCAGGCCAAAGCCAGGAGCCTGGAACTCCACCTGGGTCTCCTACACAGGGACAAAAGCCAAAGTAGTTGAGTCATCTGCTGTCTTCCCAGGTACATTTGCACGAAGTAGAGCAGATGGGACTCGAACTGGTGCTCTGAGATCAGATGTTAGTGTGGCAAATGTCCCACTGTGCTATAACAGCAATCCCCAAAGTTAATAACTCTGATGAGGTATAAAGCAGCAACTTTTTAAGATTTAACTTATTTATTTGAAAGGCAGAGTTACAGAGAGAGAAGGAAAGAAAGATGGGGGTGGGGGAAGAGGGGGGAGTGGGGAGACAGAGAGGGAGAGAGAGAAGGAGAAAGGGAGAGAGGAAGAGAGGGAGAGAATGAATGAGAATCATCCATCTGTTGGTTCACTCCCCAGATGGCAGCAATGGCCGGAGCTCAGCTAGGCCAAAACCAGGAGCCTGGAGATTCTTCTGCATCTCCCATATCCAACTTCTTTTATGCCTAATAATTTTGGTGTTATATCAAATAAATATTTGGTTAACTCTAAGTCTCAAAATCTTTGTTTTCTTCTAAAAGATTTATAGTTTTAGGTTTTACATTTGGATCTAAGATCTACACTTTTTAGAGAGCTTATTTATTTATTTTTTTGGACAGGCAGAGTTAGAGAGAGACAGACAGAGAGAAAGGTCTTCCTTTTCTGTTGGTTCACCCCCCAAATGGCCGCTACGGCCATTGCACTGCGCCGATCCAAAGGCAGGAGCCAGGTGTTTCCTCCTGGTCTCCCATGCGGGTGCAGGGCCCAAGGACCTGGGCCATCCTCCACTGCCTTCCTGGGCCATAGCAGAGAGCTGGACTGGAAGAGGAGCCACCGGGACAGAACTAGTGCCCCAACTGGGACTAGAACCTGGAGTTCCAGTGCCGCAGGTGGAGGATTAGCCTAGTGAGCCGCGGCGCCAGCCTAGAGAGCTTATTTTTACAATGTGAGGTTTGGATCAAGATTCTTCATTTTTTCCACAGATATCGAATAGTACCAGCACAATTTGTTAAATCGTATCTCTTTTTCCCCCTCTGAATGGCCTTTGCAACTCTGCGGAACGTTAATCGATCATAATGTGAATTGATCTAATTCTTGACTCTAATCAAAGTCAGATGCTATGATTTGCTTCCAATTTTGCTTTTATTTTCCGAAGTTGTTTTGGTTCCCTAGGTCCTTTGACTGTCAACATGAACCTAAACTCCACTGGTTTGTGGATTTCTACAGAAAATTCTGCTACAATTTGGACTGGGATATGTCTGCAATTGAAGTTTTATTACTTCCTTTCAAATCTGGAGGACTTTAATTTTATTTACTCTCCCTTATTGCACTGGTTAAAACTTTCCATTGAAAAGAAATGGAGAGGGGCAGACATTGTGGTGTAGCGGTTAAGCCAACATCTGCAACACTGGCATGCCATATGGGCGCTGGTTCGTGTCCTGGCTGCTCCACTTCTGATCCAGCTCCCTGCTACTGCACCTGGGAAAGCTGCAGAAGATGGCCTGCATACTCGGGCCCCTGCACCCATGCGGCAGACCCAGGAGAAGCTCCTGGCTCTTGGCTCCTGGTTTCGGCCCCTGGCCCACCCCTGGCCATTGGAGCCACCTGGGGAGCAAATGGAAGTGCTCTCTCTTTCTTTCTCTATCTTTCCCCCTTTCTAACTCTGCTTTCAAATAAATAAATAAATCTTAAAAAAAAAAAAAAGATGGTGAGAGTGTACATCCTTGCCTTTTTAAAAATCTTTTTCACCACTAAATATAGGTGTCAGCTATGGGTTTTTCATATGCCTTTTATCAAATTAGGGACATTAATCCTCTATTCCTATATTGCTGCAAGGCTTTTTTGTGTTGTGATAAAATTTACAACATAATATTTACCATTTTCATAATTTTAAAGATCAGTGGTATTAAGCACCCATATATTGTGGGCAACCGTCACCCCTTTCCATCTTCAGAACTTTTTCCTCCTTCCAAATTGAAATATTTTTACCCACCAAATGAGAAATTTCCATTCCTCTCAATCATAGTGACCAGAATTTTGGTCTCTGTCTCTTATCATAAATCTTGGTATTGTAGGTAGCATATAAGTGGAATCACACAGTATTTGTCCTTTTTGTCTGGCTTATTTTACTTAGTGTAAAACGTTATGGACTCATCCTTCTTTTTAAGACTGAATATTCAATCGTGTATATATATATTAAATCTTTTTTATTCATTCATCTGTTGATAGACCTTTGGGTTATTTACATCTCTTGGCTATTGTAAATAATGCTGAAGGAACATAATGTACAAATATCTGTTCAAGTGCCTGCTCTCAATTCCTTTGGGTATATACTCAGAAATGGAATTCCTGGATCATCTGGTAAATCAATTTTTAATTTTTAAAATTTAAAAATATATTTTAGAGGCAGAAAGAGAGACGGAAAGGAAGAATAACTGTATTCCTAAAGTTGTACTTATGAAATTTGTATTCCTTAAAAAATAAATTATTGGGGCCGGCACTGTGGCTCACTTGGTTAATCCTCCACCTGCGGCACCGGCATCCCATATGGGTTCCAGGTTCTAGTCCTGGTTGCTCCTCTTTCAGTCCAGTTCTCTGCTGTGGCCCAGGAGGGCAATGGAGGATGGCCCAGGAGTTTGGGCTCCTGCACCCGCATAGGAGACCAGGAAGAGACACCTGGCTCTTAGCTTCAGATTGGCGCAGCTCTGGCTGTGGTGGCCATTTGAGGAGTGAACCAACGGAAGGAGGACCTTTCTCTCTGTCTCTCTCTCACTGTCTGTAACTCTATCAAATAAAAACTAAATTAACAAAAATATAGATTTAGTGCTATATATGCCTTCAATCAGTGACTAAGCTCCATTCAACAAATTTCTATTTAGTATTGTCATTTCCATCCAATCCAGAATACTCTCTGCTACTCCTTTTGATCTCTTCTTTGATCTATGGTTCATTTAGCCTGTATCATTTAATTTCTAAAACTTACCTTTCTGTTATGGGTTTCTAACTTAATTTCTAACTTAATTCAGAGAATATCCTTGGTATGTCTTGGATCCTTTTACATTTTACATGAGGACTTTTCAATGGTCTTGAATATGGATTATATTGGTAAAGGTTCTCTATATAGTTCAAAATAATATTTATTTTTCTGTTGTTGTGTGGAGTGTTCTTAAATGTCAGGTTAAGTTGGTTTATACTGTTGCTGATTCTTTATCATTTTTCATGATACTTGTAGTTTCAATTACTATGAAAAGGATATTAAAATATCTAATTTAAATTCTGGGCTTATTTTCCCTTACATTTTAGTAGCTGTTCTATTATATATTTTGGAGATCTACGTCTTCTGAATCAATTGACCCATTTATCATCAGGAAATGGCCCTCATTATCTCTGGTGGTATTCTTTTTTCTTAAAATATAGTTACTCCAGCTTTATTTTCATTAGTATTCGTATACTATATTTTTTCCATATTTTCAGTTTGTATCTTGTTCTATAGGATTGTACTTCTATCTATCCAACATCAATCTATATATAAGATTTTTTTTTTTTAATTTTGAAAGGCAGAGAGAAAAAGGAAGGAAAGACAGGAAGAAAAATATTCCATTTGCTGGTTCACTCCCCAAATGGCTATAACATCCAGGGTTGGTCCAGGCCAAAATCAGGATACTGGAACTCCATCAGGTCTTCCATGTGGATGGCAAGGGACAAATACTTGGGCCATCTTCTGCTGCTTTTCCAGGCACATTAGCAAGGAGCTGAATTGGAAGTGGAACAGCAGGAACTCAAACTGGTGCTCCCATGTGGGTTGCTGGCATCACGAGGGGCGGCTTAACTTACTGCATCATAACACAGGCCTCAGCTTGTACTCTGTATAATGTGTTTGGTTTCTTGGAGACAGCACATAGTAGTTTGGTTTCTTGATCCTATCTGATCTCTGCTTTTGAGATGTTTGTGTCATTTACATTTAATGTTACTATTGATTTGGTTGATTTTTAACCTACCACTAGCTGTTTTTTGTTTTAGTTACTTTTTTTTTTTTTTTAATTTGACTGTTACAGACAGTGAGAGAGAGAGACAGAAAGAAGGATCTTCCTTCTGTTGGTTCATTCCCCAAATGGCTGCTACAGCCAGCACTACACCAATCCGAAGCCAGAAGCCGGGTGCTTCTTCCTGGTCTCCCATGCTGGTGCAGGGGCCCAAGCACTTGGGCCATCCTCCACTGCCTTCCCCAGCCACAGCAGAGAGCTGGACTGGAAGAAGAGCAACTGGGACTAGAATCCAGTGCCCATATGGGATACCAGTGCTGCAGATGAAGGATTAATCAAGTGAGCCACGGCACCAGCCCTGTTACTCTTTGTTCCTCATTTTTCTGCCTCCTTATGGAATATTTTTTATGATTACATTTTCCTTTGTGGGCTTATTAAACGTAATTTTTTGTTGTATTATTTTAGTAGTTGCTTTAGGGTTAATAACATACATCATTAACTTTTGACAGTCTACCTTTAGGTGATATTATGCCATTTCACATAAAGTATAAGAAACTCAAAAATAGTTTACTTCTATTTCTCTTTGGACAGTGCTATTATTGTCATATATTTTGCTTTATGTAAGATTTTAAACCCCACAGCCTAATTTTTTTTAAAAAAAACTTAATGGTTTTAAATAATTAAAATGTCTATTATAGTTTTTATCAATTTGAAATTTCATAAATTTTAAAGTGTTTTTTCAAAAATGTTCAATGCTTTCCCCTGCTTCTCGGAGACTCCATTTACACTAGGAGTATATTAGGTCACTTTCTTTTTTTTTTTTAATTTATTTATTTATTTTTATTTTTTTGACAGGCAGAGTGGACAGTGAGAGAGAGAGACAGAGAGAAAGGTCTTCCTTTGCCGTTGGTTCACCCTCCAATGGCTGCCGCGGCTGGCGCACCGCGCTCCTCCGATGGCAGGAGCCAGGAGCCAGGTGCTTTTTCCTGGTCTCCCATGGGATGCAGGGCCCAAGCACTTGGGCCATCCTCCACTGCACTCCTGGCCACAGCAGAGGGCTGGCCTGGAAGAGGGGCAACCGGGACAGAATCCGGCGCCCCGACCGGGACTAGAACCCGGTGTGCCGGCGCTGCAAGGTGGAGGATTAGCCTGTTGAGCCACGGCGCCAGCTAGGTCACTTTCAATTTTCCTCCAGTGCATCAGTGCTCTGCTCATTTTTCCCTTAGGACTTTCATTTCTTTGTTTCACTTTGATAGTTCCTATTACAGTATAATCATGCTCACTATGTCTCCTGCGATATGTACTCTGCTGCTCATCCCATCCCATCTATTTTCACCACAAATATTGCAGTTTTCATCTCCCACAGCTCACGTTTGTCTCTCTTGTTGTATTTTCTATCTCTACTCAACATGCTCAATGTTCCTTCTAGCTTCTTAAACATATGGAATATGCCTTTAATAACTCTTTTTATTGTCCTCAGTTATTAACTTTATCACCTGTTTCTGCACTGGTTGGTTTAGATTGATTGATTTGCTCATTATTGTGTCATGTTTTCCTGCTTCTTTGCATCCCTGGCAATTTTTGATTGAAGGCATTCTGAATTTACATACTGAATAGTTTAATACCATAAATGAGATTTGGTTCTTGGGGATGGTTATTTGCAAGCAGTTTTATCCTTTCAGGTCTTGTTTTTGATGTTTCAAAGGTGGTATCTGAGAAGCATTTTGTCTAGGGTTTATTTCCCTACAATTGAGGCGAAATTTGTGAGAAGTCTCTGATGGTCCAAAAATGAGATTTTCTATTCCCAGTGGTGGGAACAAAAACTGGTCTCAGAGCTGTGTGAGCTCAGGCTTGTTCCCTCTAAGTATCTCAGGTGATTCTTTCCCTGATCTTGCATAGTTCCACTATTACTCATCTGCAAATTTGAGGATGATCCTTTGCAGATTTTGAGTTCCTTCTGTGCAGCTCTCTGCTCTCCAGTACTCCACCTGATGGACTCCAGCCTTTTCAGTCTCCCTAGACTCGTGGCTCTCTCCAACTCCAGAGATTGAGACTGGGCTTGGGTTCCCCCTCCCTGTGCCACAGCCTAGAAACTCTTTCTAGGTAATAAACTGCAGGAAATACAGTTTGTTCTGCCTCTCTCTCAGAAATCATTGCCCCTTGTCACTTGACATCTGATTTTAAAAAAACCTGGTATTTAATATATTTTGTTTGTCCTTTTGGTTATTTCAGGCTGAAGGGCAAATCTAGTCCTTTTTATTCCATTTCGGACAAAAGCAAAAGAAATGTCTGCTTGTATTTTTAAGAAATATGCACTATGTTCAGGAGCAAGACTAAATTATAATATCCCATTCTTATATTCTCCTTGTCAGAAATTGCAACTTTAGTAGGTTTTGATAAACATTATTTTCTTAAGAATGTATCATTTTAGCTAAATTTAAAAATGTATTAAAAGCACTATTAATATCCACTTACTTTTTTAATGACAGGCAGAGTTAGACAGTGAGAAAGAGAAAGATCTTCCTTCCTTTGGTACACCCCCAAAATGTCCGCTACAGCTGGTGCACTGCGCCAATTCGAAACCAGGAGCCAGATGCTTCCTCCTAGTCTCCCATGCGGGTGTAGGGCCCAAGCACTTGGGCCATCCTCCACTGCCTTCCCAGGCCACAGCAGAGAGCTGGACTGGAAGAGGAGCAACCAGGACAGAATCTGGTGTCCAAACCGGGACTAGAACCCAGGGTGCCGGCCCACAGGTAGAGGATTAGCCTAGTGAGCTGCAGTGCTGGCAATATCCACTTACATTTGTAATGTTGTAGCATCTACAGATATAATCCCTCTTTTATTATAACTATTGTTTATTATGGACCTCCATTTTACTTCATAAGTCTCACCATTTTCCAAGCAAGCCTTTTCAAAGAAACAATTTTTGGTTTTGTTAAATTTATACTTGTTTTCTATTTCATGAATCTTTGCTTTTACTTTTGTAATTTCCAGTATTCTGCTGCTTTTTTCTTTACTGATGTTTATTTCTATTTGAAAGGCAGAGAGAGAGAGAGAGAGAGAGAGAGAGAGAGAGAGAGAAAACAGAGAAGAGAGAGAGATCAATTTTCCATCTGATGGTTCACTTCCCAAATGCTGACCCAGCAGCCAGTATTGGGTCAGATGTCAGGGCCCCAGGCACCTGAGCCATCACCTGCTGCCTCCCCGGATTCATTAACAGGAAGCTGGATCTGAAACAGAGCCAGGACTTGAACCAGTACTCTGATATGGGATGTAGGCAACTTAAGTGGCTTCACCTGCTGCATCACAACATCTGCCTGCTTCTTTTTTAAAGGTTTACACTTTGCTGTTAAAAAAAAAGTTTTGAAAATGAGTGCTTAGTTCACTAGTTTTCAGCCTTTCTCCTTTTTTATATGCCACTGGCTATAAATGTCTAGGTATTCTTTTAGCAGTAACCATACAAACACAAACTCATAGTTCTGTTCAAAATGCTTTTGAAATTTCCAATATTTTTTCTATGATCTATAAATTGATCAGTGTATTTTCAAGTTTCCAAATATACAGTAGCTTTTTGATATTATTTTTCATTCTAAACTCATACGGTTAAAAAACATAGATGGTATGAATACCAGTCTTTGGAAGTACACTAAGATTTGCTGCAGTACCGGTTGTGTGGTCTGTTTTTCATAAATGTTCTATGTGTGCTAGAAAGGATTTCTTCCATGGGTTGATGCTGTATTCTACAATTAGTTAGACACACTAAATCAAGATTGTTGATTTTTCTCATAAAGGGTTGCCTTAGCAAGGAGGGGTGGGCTTAACTCCTCTATATCTCAGAGTGGCACGTGAGTTTGAATGACCCTCTAGAATGCTCTGTGTGAGAAAAGTAGAGATAAAACAAGCACTTCAGATGACTATGGCAACATAGAGTGATTTGCAGGGCACTGGCCACACACACTGATGGAACTGCACTGAAATCCAGTGGGCTGAAGGATGCAGTCATGGTGCCATCAGTCCATCTTCCACTGTGATAACATTAAGTTCACTCTGATACTGGCTCTAAAAAGAACACTAAAACAAAATATAACATGTTATAATTTAATTGACATTCATCCTCTCCCTCATGTCTAGATTTCTTTCTCTCTCTGGCAACCTAATTAGATGAGTCTAATGACGCAGACTTTCATCCCTGAGGGGTCTGGGCCCTTGGTTAGCACGTCCATTCCAGGCTACAGGTGCTGCAATTACCCACTCACTGTCCTGAGAGCATCAAGAGATGCCCCTGTAAATCCTCCAAATCCTAGACGTGATCCTTTTTCCATTATTTAGCAACAATTCTTTTCTTAATATTTATTTTATTTATTTGAAAGACAGAGTTACAGAGAGAGGTAAAGGTCTTCCATCTGATGGTTCACTCCCCAGATGGTCACAATGGCTGGAGCTGTGCCAATTCGAAGCCAGGAGCCAGGAGCTTCCTCCAGGTCTCCCATGTGTGTGCAGGAGCCCAAGGACTTGGGCCATCTTCTAATGCTTTCCCAGGCCATAGCAGAGAGCTGGATCAGAAGTGGAGCATCCGGGACTAGAACCAGTGCCCGTATGGGATGCCAGCGCTTCAGGCCAGGGTGTTAACCTGCTGCACCACAGCATCTAGCAACAATTCTTACTAACTATGATAAACAGAGTTGATTATCCTCATGGGTGTAGTAACTGCTCTCTTTTTTTAAAAAAAATATTTATTTATATGAAAGGCAGAGTTACACACACACACACACACACACACACACAGAGAGAGAGAGAGAGAGAGAGAGAGAGAGAGAGAGAAAGGTCTTCCATCTGCTGGTTCACTCCCCAAATAGCTGCAATGGCCGAGTTGGGCCAATTCAAAGCCAGGAGCCTGGAGCTTCTTCTGAGTCTCCCATGTGGATGCAGGGGCCCAAGGTCCTGGGCCATCTTCCACTGCCTTCCCAGGCCATAGCAGAGAGCTGGATTGGAAGTGGAGAAGCCAGGACTCGAACCATCGCCCACATGGGATGCCGACATTGCATGTGGCAGCTTTTACCCACTACGCCACAGTGCGGGCCCCAGTAACTGCTTTCTTTAGTTAGTCCACTGGCATGAGTAGTTCAAAGCAACCAGGCAGTACCTGAATTTTTAGATTCAGTGTCTCCCTGGGGGTAGCACACCCCTCACTCACCACCCCAGAATTCATAACTTTTAATCCAACTAAGCCTAGAATTGTAGGGATGGGAAGGATAAATTTTGCAATGGCGTACTGGAAGTAATTATGACGAAAAGGGTAACTCCCCCTTTTACCCCTCAGCTTCTAGTCCTATATATTCTAGCTCCAGGGTCTAAGGCAAATATACCAGCCAATGTATATATTTCATCTTGCAGCACAGTGCTGTCCTGAAGGCTGTTCTCAACTGATGCTTACATGAATGTTTCAGAGGCCTTGTTAATGATCTATCAGGCTGGTTGCTTCTAAATGATACGGTATACAACACAAAAAATGGATCATGTGATCATTTGCACATTGCTGTACCTCCTTTACTACAGAATAGGATCCATGGTCCAAGGTGATATTATATGTAATTCAATGGAGATAAATCAGACATTCTCTAAGTGTTTAGGTGGTAGAAGTATTGCAGGCAAGGGAGGCAATCTCACATAGAGTAGTTATTGATTCCAGGAAGGATGGTATACTTAGCTTCCCACCAGAGAAGTTACATGGTCTCTTTGAGATATGGCACCATGTCAAGGGCTTAGCATTAATATCTGCTGCTGACAAGTTGGACATTAGCAATGGACTAGTTAGAACACTCTTGGATTCCAGACGGACTCAATTCCTCTACTATCGATACACTATCCATGGATCAGTTCCATAAGCCTTAGGGTGGCTGAGAAGATACCATCCACGGGTGATAGCCACCTGAGTTGTCCTATTAATTGAACTGTTTAATGATTCCTCATGCTGAATGCTCTCCTGTGGGCAATGACATGAGAACATAAAGAGCTCACATCTTGCACTCATTCACATAGGTTATCTACATGGCTTTTCCCTAGACTTCCTTGTATCCAATTTTCTTTAATACTGGAAAAATTTACAAGATTATAAGAAGAAATATATTTTGTCAACGGCATAGCATTTCTGCCAGCAGAAGTACATGAATAAGACAGCCCAGTGGTGGCTCTGCTCACATGTAGAGACAAGACAGTGAGTGACTTTAGCCATGGAGCATGGTCAGCAGTTCAGTCTAGCGTGGTTCCTTAGTCACTTGTCTGGCCCAGCCATGGAGCTCAGCCTAGAGCCCTGTTCAGGCACAGAACAAACCTGTAATCCTACCTAACACTAGGGCATAGCTTCTTTTTACCTGACCAGGGGATCCAAACAGTGACCTCACCCAGCCTTGGAGCCAGCCTCCAGCATTGCCCAGGCAGGGAAAAAAACCAAGTGTCCCTACCTAACTGGAGAATAGCCTGTATCTGCAACTAATGAGGAAGCCTGGCCAGCTACTCCATCAGTCAGTTTCACCCAAGCATGGGGCCCAGACCACAGTTCTGCTCAATCATGGAGTTGCAACATTGGCACCACTAGGCCGAAGAACACAGAGGCCCTGTTTGATCAGAGACCATGACAAAGCCCAGTCCCTGCCCAACCACAGGATCCAGCCAGTGGCACTGCCCAACAGGAAAACCTATCTGGTAGCCCCACCTGATTGTGAAGCTCAGTCAGCAGACTCTCCTAACAAAGGATTCACTCAGTGCCTGCACCTGATCTTAGAGCATAGCTAGCAGCCCTGCGCATCTAGAGACTTCAATAGCAAACCCTACCCTGCTCATGAACGCTATCATATGGCCTGTCCAGAGCTGCAGGCTGGACTGACTAGTGAAAGTCTTTTCCTGCTTAATCAACCTATAAAGGCTGGAAGAGTTAACCACTTCCTCAAATGCCCAGACATAACAAATGATCACAACAAAACAGGAAAACATGAAACCGCTGCAGGAAACTAATAAAGTTCCAATAACTGACCCTAAAGAAATGAAAACCTATGGGTGAATAATCTTCTTAAAGAAGCTTGGTGAACTATAAGAAAACACAGAGAGCAGGGGCCAGCGCTGTGGCATAGTGGGTAAAGCCACTGCCTGCAGTGCTGGCATCCCATATGGGCGCTGGTTCAAGTCCCAGCTGCTTTACTTCCAATCCAGCTCTCTGCTATGGCCTGGAAAAGCAGTACAAGATGGCCCAAGTCCTTGGGCCCCTGCACCCGCGTGGGAGACTTGGAAGAAGCTCCTGGCTTCAGATTGGCCTAGCTATGGCCATTGCAGCCAACTGGGGAGTAAACGAGCAGATGGAAGACCTCTCTCTCCCTCTCTGACTCTCCTTCTGTCTCTGTGTAACTCTTTCAAATAAATAAATAAATAAATAAATTTTTTTTAAAAAAGAAAACAGATAATTAATAAAATTAGGAAAATATACTGCAACAAAATGTGACATTCAACAAAGAAACAAAAACAAGGAAGCAGAAATCACAAAAAGAAAGTTAAAAAAGGATAGAAATCCCAAGGCTGAAGAACACAATGACAGCACTGAAAAATTCAAGAAAGCTTCAAAGGCAGACTTGATCAAGCAGAAGAACTGGTGAACTTGAAGATAGGTCATTTGAAGTTATTCAATCAGAGAAGAAAAGATAATTTAAAAACAGTAAAGAAAGCCTACAGAATTTATGAGACACAACCACACAAAACAATAAGACTAAAAATATACACACCATGGGAATCCAAGAAAGAGAATGTATAAATTTTTAACACATTTAAAGAAATATTGGCTGTGAATAGCAGCCTCCTCAGCAGTGTATTTAACCTGTTGCCTGTATGGGTTGTCTTAAGAAACCTTGGAGAGAGCCCTTTCCAATGGTCTTCATGTCTCTGACCTGGTGCAGCTGTCAGTCTTAGCCCCAGCTAGGTATGCTGGGTTCCAAGCCCCAGAGTATGGTGGCCAGGATTCACATTGGTCAAGTCATCAAGTCCATCTGCACCAAGCTGCAGAATAAGGACTGAGGCCCAACATAAGGCCAAATTCAAGTTCCTTGGCCACCAGAATATCCAGATCTCAAAGAAGTAGGGCTTTACCAAGTTTAATGTATATGAATTTGAATACACAGTAGCTGAGAAGTGGCTCATCCAGATGGCTGTGGGGTCAAATACATGCATGGTCCTTGGAACAAGTAATGTGTCCTTGTGAGAGTTTCCACTATGCTTACTCCTTAATCATGCCAAGAAATAAGTCTTCCTTCCTTTCAAAAAGAAGAAGAAATGAGGGAGCAAGGAAAGAAGACAAAAAACTTCCCAAATGTGGGGACAGAAATGGGTATCTAGATTCATAAAGTCCAAATTCCCAAAAAGGCTGAAACTGAGAAGGTACATACTGACAATATTGTCATTAAGTTATGAAAAGTCAAAGACAGATTTTTGAAAGCAACTAGAGAAAAGCAACTAATCACATACAAGGGAGCATCTACAAGATAATCAGCATATTTCTCAGCAGAAATGTTGTAGGACATGAAAGAGTGGAGGATACATTTAACATATTGAAAGCAAAAGGTTACAAATCAAGAATATTATACCCAGTAAACTGTTGATAAACTCTTTCCCAAACAAGCAAAAGTTGAAGCAGTTCATCACCAATAGATCTGTCTTAAATGCTAACAGGAATTCCTTTTCTTTTTTTAAATAAAGATTTATTTATTTGAAAGGCCGAGTTAGAGAGAGAGATAAGAAGAGACAGAGATAGGGAGAGAAAGAGAGAGATCTTCCATCTGCTAATTTACTTCCCAAATGGCTGTAATGGCCAGGGCTGAAGTCAGGAGCCAGGAGCTTCTTCTGTGTCTCCTACATGGGTACAGGGACCCAAGGACTTGGGCCCTCTTCCACTGCTTTCCCAAGCACATCAGCAAAGAGCTGGATTGGAAGCAGAGCAGCCAGGACTCAAACAGGTGCCCATATGAGATGCTAGCATTGCAGGTGGCAACTTTACCTGCTATGCAGCAACACCGGCCAGGGATTTTCTTTTCAAAATAATTAATTTATTGGCAAGGCAGAGACAATGAGATAGACAGAGAAACAGAGTGAGCTCCGATCTGCTGGTACAACCTACAAATGCCTGCAACAACTAGGTCTGGGCCAGGCTAAAACCAGGAGAACAAAACCAGACACTTAATAAATTACATAGTTGTTCCAGGAAGTATATCATCACTTTGTTAAAGAAACTTCTATAGGGGCTGGCTTTGTGGTACAGAAGGTTAAGTTCCTGCTTGTGACACTAGCATCCCACATTGGAGTGCCAATTCAAGTATTGGGTACTCTATATCTAATTCAGCTTCTTGCTAATGCATCCTGGGAAAGCAGTGGATGATGGTCCAAATACTTGGGCCCCTGCCACTATGTGGGAGATCCTTAGGGAATTCTTGACTCCTGGCTTCAGCCTGGCCCAGACCTGGTTGTTGTGGCCATTTTGGAAGTTAACCAGTAGATGGGAGATCTGTCTCTTTGCCTTTCAACTAAATTAAACAAGAAAAAAATTTAAAAATAACCAGAGCCACTGGCAATAGAATTTGAAATTATGATCCCATCTCTTTTGGGTAATAGCTTGGTCAAAATTTTCTAGGCCTTCCTGCCCTTTAAATTATACTTTAGTTATTCTGTAATTGTGTTGTCAATCCAGTCAGAACAAAATCTGCTTGAAGCATCCTAGGTTTTAAAACTTCATTCTTCCTTTAGAGATACACATATTTAAGAATACCATTAGGGTCAGCATTGTGGTGCAGCAGGTTAAGCTGCTGCCTGTGACACTGGCATCCCATATGGGTGTCAGTTTGAGTTCCAGCTGTTCCACTTCCAATCGGCTCCCTGTTCATATGCCTTGGAAAGCAGTGGAAGATGGCCCAGGTACTTGGGCCTGTGCCACCCATGTGGGAGACCCAGAAGAAGCTCCTGGCTCCTGGCTTCAGCCTGGCCCTGCCCTGGTCATTGCAGCCATTTGAAAAGTGAACCAGCAGATGGAAGTGGAGCAGCTGGGACTCAAACTGTTGCCTATATGGGATGCCCAACACTGCAGGCAGTGGCTTAACCCACTGCATCACAGTGCTGCTACCTGAATGAACTCTGTCATGAAAATGCATGACAAGATTGGTAGCTAGACTAGAGATAGAAAACTGAAGAAGATATTTCCTCTTTTAGATTAGGGGAAACTTGAGCATGTTTAATGTTAATAAGTGTCTTAGCCCATTCTGGCTACTGTTAACAAAATACCATAATCTGGGAACAAAAATTTATTTCTCAGTTCTGGAGGCTGAAAAGTAAAGATGAAGGCACTGGTCGATTGGTGTCTGGTGAGGGCCCACCTCTGGTTCACATGTAGTACCTTCCTGCTGTGTCCTTACATGGTAGAAGGGGTGAGCGGTCTCCCTTGGGTCTCCTTTCTAAGCACACTGGTCCTATTCATGTTGGCCCTGCTCTTATGACATAAACATTTCCAAAGGCCCTGACTCCTCAAACTTTCACCTTGGAGGTTAAGATCTTAATGTATTAATTTTGGAGAGAGAGAGAGAGAGAGCACAAACATTCTGACCACGGTAGCAGGGAAAAGCCAGAATATAGGAGAAGACTGAGATACAGTTAAAAAGTAACTGATGAAAAAAATCTTGGAAGAAACAAAAAAATTCAAAACACAGGTTACCTAGAAGGGTGGCTTTCACTGAGATGACGAAGAGGTCAACTAAATACAGATTCAGTTTGTATACTGAGGGACAGAAACTTGCAGGAGTTTTTTCTGATGGTTGCCATTCTCTCTTTGAAAGACGTGAAGTCCCCTGCTAGATGTGTTATGTGCCTATGTGTGGGTGTCACACCCAACTTAAGAAATGCAGTGAAGGTATACAGAAGGATTTTTAGGCAATGGTAGAAAATAACCAAAGTATACATAGAGTAAGGTTAAGCTACTTTATAAAGAGATCTTCAAGATTCAGCGGCTTCAGTAAAGACACAAGTTTATTTCTCACTCATGTAGTCGTCCAAGGAGGATGTTCCGAGTCACTTAGGCATCCAGGTTCCTTTTGGTTTTTCTGCCTGTGGTGTTTTCCTCATTTGCATGGCTGCAGTAGGGTTGCGGGCAATTCCAGCTCTAGGGAAAGGGAAAAACCTTGGAGGAGCAAGTATATAAAATTTGGATGTTCAAGATGAAGTGGCACAAAGCAGTTCTGCTCCTGTTCTGCTGGCAAGGGCTTTGTCACTGGAGGGTCTGAGAAACATAGTATCTGGCCATGGGCCCAGTTAAAACTCTGTTATGGGGGCCGGCACCGTGGCTCACTTGGCTAATCCTCCGCCTGCAGCGCCGGCATCCCATATGGGTGCCGGGTTCTAGTCCTGATTGCTTCTCTTCCAGTCCAGCTCTCTGCTGTGGCCCAGGAAGGCAGTGGAGGATGGCCCAAGTGTTTGGGCTCCTGCACCGCATTGGAGACCAGGAGGAAGCACCTGGCTCCTGGCTTTGGGCTGGTGCAGCACTGGCCACAGCGGCCATTTGGGGAGTGAACCAATGGAAGGAAGACCTTTCTTTCTGTCTCTCTCTCTCACTGTCTATAACTCTACCTGTCAAATAATAATAATAATAATAATAATAATAAAAATCTCTGTTATGTAAAAGAGCAAAGAACTGATTTTGGTGCAAAATCAGTAGCTTCCATCCCAGCATGATTATATTCTTTTCTCTAGCAATATTTAATGGCTTAAGGATAGGGGAGAAAAAAGGACAGTTAATGGATTTAGCAATTTCCCCATATAACTAAAGGACCAGAAATCTTAGGTTAATAGCAAGGGAAAAACAAGAGAATCTTAGGTTAATAGCAAAGGAATGATCTGAAGTAATAATTCATCATCATATCTAGGCTGAATAAGAAAATAAATAATAGTAATAGCCACAGCTAACATTTACAGATCTCCTACCATGTACCAGGTATTATTTGTACATATACTGGCTTGTTTAACTCTCATAATAACCATTTGAGGTAGGTATCATCATTCCATTTTATAGTTCAGGAAACAAAGGCACAGAGAAATTAAGTAACTTGCTCAAAGTGACACACAAATTAGCGGCACAGTCATCCCACAAACTGGCCAAAATTAATCTGGTTCCAGAGCTCACTCTTGACCACAGAATTATACAGCCTCAAGGACAGCAGCTATTGTATACTGAGTATGTAGTCTACTCAGACAGTGTACTGATACTTAGCATTTGTTATCCTCATTTAATCATCACCAGAAGCTTGTAAGACAGATATTGCTTTTATTCTATATTTAAAGTGAATAAAGCTTAGTTATTTAATAACCGGGCCAAAGTAATGTAGCTTGTCTCCACCCCCATCCTAATGGGATTCGCTGCTCCAGCTTCCCTGCCTGCCCTCAGGCAAAGTTTTAAAAGGGCCTGTTCCTGCTCTCTTGGCTCCTCTCCTCCTCTCATCTCTCTTCTCTGTTTCTCTCTCTCTCTTACAGTCTCCTCTCTTTTTCCCTCTTCGCCCTCTTCCCTACGGTCTGTTGAGTGTTCCCCAATAAACCCTTTCCCTTAAAAAAAAAAAAAGTAATGTAGCTTGTAAGACAGAAACCAGGGCCAAACTGAGATCTAACTTCAAAGCCTGCTTATTTCTTTAAAAATTTTTTATTTGAAAGGTAGTGCACACAAATCTGCACACAAGAGAGAGAGAGAAAAAACAGAGAGGAAGAGAGAGACAGAAAGAGAGAAACAATCCTCCTTCCAACCACTGGTTTACTCTCCGAATGCCCACAACAGCCAGGACTACGCCAGATTGAAGCTAGCAGCCTGGAACTCAAATCAGCTCTTCCACATGGCAGGCAGGGACTCATCTACTTGAGCCACCAGTGCTGTCTCCCAGGGTCTTTATTAGCATGAAGTTGAAGTCAGGAGCAAGACTTGGGATTGGTCTTTTATCTTCTAGTCGTACCATCATTATTTGTTAAAGACTTTTTAACATTGAATGACTTCATTGACTTGCTGAAAATCAATTAAATATTTATTTTGTATATTATATAAGTAAATAAATTATATATCATATACTCTGTCCTACTGATACACTTGTGAATTGTCTTCTCGGTTCTACTGATATTCCATCCTTTAAATAATTCTTGAAACAAGTTTGTGCAAGTTCTCCAACTTCATTCTTTTTTTAAAAAAGTACTTTTTTAAAAATTTATTTGAAAGACCACTCACACACTCACACACACACACACACACATCATTCATCGCCTGGTTTACTCCCCAAATGCCTGCAACAGACAGGGCTGAGCCAAGCTGAAGTCCAGAGTCCAATACTGAGTCAGGATCTCCCACATGAGTGCAGGGACCTAAGTACCAGAACCATCATTTGCTACCTTCCATGTCAAACTTCTACTGTTTAGAATTATCTTTTATTTTGTATATTGATCCTGTGAGTTTGCTAATAAAATCACTTACTAGTTCTAGTAGGTAATTTGAAAATCCCTTAGAATTTTCTACATTTATAATCATGCCATCTACAAATAAAGATTTACTTCTCCCTTTATGTTTGCCTTTCATTTTTCCCTTGCCATATTGTACTGTTTAGTGCCTCCACTAGAAAACAAAGAGAAGTGATGAAAACAGACATCTTTGCCTTATTGGTGATCTCAGGGGGAGAAAGCATTAATTTTTAAAAAACATTTGGTACAGCCAGCGCAGTGGCTCACTTAGCTAATCCTCCACCTGAGGCGCTGGCACACCAGGTTCTAGTCCCGGTCGGGGCACCGGATTCTGTCCTGGTTGCTCCTCTTCCAGTCCAGCTCTTTGCTGTGGCCTGGGAAGGCAGTGGAGGATGGCCCAAGTGCTTGGGCCCTGCACCGGCTTGGGAGACCAGGAGGAAGCACCTGGCTCCTGGCTTCGGATCGGCACAGTGCACCAGCCGTAGCGGCCATCTGGGGAGTGAACCAACAGAAGGAAGACCTTTCTCTCTCTCTCTCTCTGTCTAAACTCTGTCAAAAAAAAAAAATCATTGGTACAAAAGTAGCTCTGTTAGGAGTTGGTCAAGTAAATATTATGGGCTTTGTAATAGCTATACAGTCTATCTGAACTGTGAGTACTCAATCCTGTTATTACAGTGTAAATCAGCCACAGACAATATATAAACAAATTTTATTTTCAAATCAGGGACAGGCTAGATTTGGCCTGAGGGATTTAGTATGCTAATCTCTGGTCTATATTCACAAGGGCTATCTCTTCTTTGCATATAATATTCTTGTTATGTTTTCATATTATATTTACATTGGTCTTATAAAAAAAGCTGTGAAATTTCCCCTCCTTTATTTTCTGAAAGAGTTTCTGTAAAACTTATATTATTTCTTCCTTAAATGTTTGCTAGCCTTTGCCAATAAAGCTACCTGGGCCTGAAATATCTTTTATGAAAATGTTGTAAATTCAAATACAATTTCTTTCACAATAAAAACTATTTGGATTTTTTTTTTTTTTTGTGACAGGCAGAGTGGACAGTGAGAGAGAGAGACAGAGAGAAAGGTCTTCCTTTGCCATTGGTTCACCCTCCAATGGCTGCCGCGGATGGCGTGCTGCGGCCGGCGCACCGCGCTCATCCGATGGTAGGAGCCAGGTGCTAGGTGCTTTTCCTGGTCTCCCATGGGGTGCAGGGCCCAAGCATTTGGGCCATCCTCCACTGCACTCCCGGGCCACAGCAGAGGGCTGGCCTGGAAGAGGGGCAACCGGGACAGAATCCGGAGCCCCGACCGGGACTAGAACCCGGTGTGCCGGCGCCGCTGGATTTTTAAACTTATTTGATTTTAAAATTCATCTGTGTTAGCTTTGGTAAGTTGTGTTGTTCAAGGAATTATTTCATTTCATCCATGTAAGTCAAATTTAATGGTCTTCTAAATATGCCACAATCATATATGTAAATGTATAGAGGCTCTGTCACACTCCTTTTTCATTCTAAATATTGATAATTTGTAATATATATTTATGTTATATATTAAATGTAGCCATTATCTAAAATATCTATTTAAATTTTATTAAAACATTTGAATATTTAATTTATATTTTTTCTCTTGATCATCTTTACTAGTTTTTTTTTATGTAAAAGTTTTATTTATTTGAAAGGCAGAATGACATGGGGAGAGGGAGAGATTTTTCATCTGCTGGTTAACTTCTCAAATGGCTACATTAGATAGGTCTGGGCCAGGCTAAAGCCAAAAACCAGGAACTCCTAAATACATGGTGGCAGGGACCTAAGTACATGGGTCATCTTCTGCTGCCTTTCCAGGTACATAAGCAGGAAGCTGGATTGGAAGTGGAACAGCCAGGACTTGAACCAGCTCTCTGATATGGATGCTAGTGTTGCTAGCAGTGACTTAAACCCCTGCTACCACAATGCCAGTCCCTGCAAGTATTTTTAATACACCAACTTTTAGGTGTGTTAATTTTCTTCTCTTTTTTGTTTTAAAGATTTATTTATTTGAAAGGCAGAGATATATAGAGAGAGGGAGAGAGAGATGAGAGATGAGAGATGAGAGATGAGAGATGAGAGATGAGAGAGAGAGAGAGAGAGAGAGAGAGAGAGAGAGAGAAAGGAATCTCTTCCGTCCGCTGGTTCACTCCCCAAATGGCTGCAATGGCCATGGCTGCACTAGATCAAAGCCAGGCTCCAGGAGCTTCCTCTGCATCTCCCATGTAGGTGCAGGGGCCCAAGGACTTTTGCCATCTTTCACTGCTTTTTCAGGAATTAACAGGGAGCTGGAACCAAAGTGGGGCAGCCAGGACTCATCTGGTACCCATGTGGAATGTTAGTATTGCAGGTGGCAGCTTAACCTGCTGGGCCACAGCACCAGCTCCATGGTCATTGATTTTTTTAAATGGGCCAACACTGTGGCATAGTGGGCAGAGCCGCTGCCTTCAGCACCAGTTCAAGTCCTGGCTGCTCTACTTCCAATCCAGCTCCCTGCTACTGTGCCTGGGAGAGCAGTGGAGGATGGCACAAGTACTTGGGCCCCTGCATCATGGGGGAGACCCAGTAGAACCTCTTGGCTCCTGGCTTTGTACCAGCCCAGTTCTGGCTATTGTGGCCATTTTGGGAGTGAATCAGTGGATGGAAGAACTCACTCTCTGTAACTGCCTTTCAAATAAGTAGAAAAATCTTTAAAAAATAAAAAAAGGAAAGTATTGCTTAAAAATAAAAACAACTTTTAATTATTTTCAAATTTATCTTAGAGGGAGGCAGAGGCACATGGAGAGAGATGGAGTGTGATAACTTCTTTTCACTGAGGCCTATAATGGCAGGAATTGGACCAGGAGTGGGGAACTCAATCTAGGTCTTCCACACAGGTGGCAGGACCTCAATCACTTGAGCCATCATTGCTGCCTCCCAGGGTCTGCACTGGAAGCTGGAGTCAGGAGCTGGGAACTGAACTTAGGTGCTATGATATGGGACACAGGCATCTTAACTGCTAGGCTTACTGCTTGCTTGAGATCACTGATTTTAAACCTTTCCTCTTTACTAATATAAGCATTTAAAACCATAAATTTCTCTTTAGCTGTACATCACAAATTTAACTTGTGTTTTTATATAAAAAAATTAAAAGTAATTTAAAATTCTCTCTCTTTTTTTTTTTTTTTTTACAGGCAGAGTGGACAGTGAGAGAGAGAGACAGAGAGAAAGGTCTTCCTTTGCCGTTGGTTCACCCTCCAATGGCCGCCGCGGTCAGCGCGCTGCGGCCGGCGCACCGCGCTCGTCCAATGGCAGGAGCCAGGAGCCAGGTGCTTTTCCTGGTCTCCCCATGGGGTGCAGAGCCCAAGCACCTGGGCCATCCTCCACTGCACTCCCGGGCCACAGCAGAGGGCTGGCCTGGAAGAGGGGCAACCGGGACAGAATCCGGTGCCCCGACCGGGACTAGAACCCAGTGTGCCGGCGCCGCAAGGCGGAGGATTAGCCTGTTGAGCCACGGCGCCGGCCTAAAATTCTCTTTATATATAGTATTTGACTCAGGGTTATATAGTGGGGTGATTTAATATTTGAAGATTTTCTAGATATGTTGTTATTGATACTTACTTTAATTATACTGCAATCAGAGAATCTCTAACAAGATGGTTTAAGTCTTCTGAAATTTACTGTAATGTAAATTGTGGCCCACTACATGGTCCCTAAACATTCCTTGTGTACTTGAAAAGAATGTATATTCTGTAGTTGTTAGATTCCTCCCCATCTGCTCACTCATGATGTTCATCTTCTCCTTTAAACCCTTGAAGATACTTGCAGTTGTTACATATTATATTTATAGTCCTTGTTGGCTAATTCTAACATCTAGGGGTCATCTTGGGGCTAGTTTCTATTGGCTATCTTTTCTTTAGGTTATGAGTCATATTCTTCTATTTTTTTCATCTGTCTAGTGTATGTTGGATATTATTACTAAAATATAATAGCAATTCTGGATTATGATACCTCCTTTAAATAGTAAATGATTGAATCAAAATAGAGACAGATAATTTTCTCAGGCTTGGTTATATTTTTTGGTTTTGACTTAGTTCTATGGCGTAGCCATTATAGCTTCATCTAATTTCTAAAATTTGGCTTTAATGGATTTCAATTGCATATAGAGATGCTCAGCAAGTATCCTGTTCCATGGCTGGGCCAAAACACCAACATATCCCAGCACTGTGCAACTTTTGGCATCTTATTTTTCAGACCCATAGTAGTATTATTAAGTCTTGAAAATTTCATCCACCATATGTAAGTTCTGTCCTTCACAAAGGATGTGAGAGAAACCTTAGTCTTCCATGGTTATACTATCTGCAAAGCTTCTTCATTTTTGGTTTCTGTCCACAAATTAAAGCCACCAGAGCAGCCTCCTCAGTTCAGCATGATCGCCATTCCACTTTGGGGTTACTTTTGGTATTATAACTATAAATGGGGAGTATAACCCTAATCTGAGCATCTAGGCAAATAGTGTGGCCATCCACGAATATCTAACTTCTATTGGAGATTAATAATCTTGTGCTTCCTGTAGTTAAATATCCAGAAAGAGCCACCTTGCATATTTTATCCAGTTTTATAATTGTATAGGATATAAGGGAATACTAATACCATTTATTCCATCATGGCTAGATGTCTAAGTTTACTTACTCAAAGCCCATATTCTTTTTTTTAAAGATATATATATTTGAAAAGTAGAGAAACAGAGATCTGTCATCTGGTGATTCACTCCTCAAATATCCATAACACCCAGGGCTAGGCCAGAGCCAAGCAAGGAGCCAGGAGCCATGAATTCAATTCAGGTCTTCTACATGGGTAGCAGGAACTCAACTACTTGCTGCCCTCCCATAGTGCATATTAGCAGGAAGCAGTAATTAGGAACAGAGCCAGGGTTTGAACCCAGGCACTCTGATATGGGGTACATGTCCCAAAAGCACCCTAACAGCTGCACCAAACACCCGACCCCCAAAGTTCATTCTTAACCACTTTGGCAAATCACCTCTTTACGTGTATATTGGCAGAAAATGGTAAAGGTAAAAAACTTTTCAATAATGTAGAAAAACATCAACCAAGATCAGAGAGTATGAGAACTGAAAGGACACCAGGTTGATGTAGAGACAGAGATGCTAGCACAAAAGATTTCAGATCAAACACACCCTGGTATGGCCACAGGCATGCAGAGGTGAGCCAGAATAGTTTCTCCACATTTAGCAGAAAAAATGATTTGCTAGCAATCAGATTCTGATGACTTTTTTTTTAATGTTTATTTTCATCTACTTGAAGGGCAGAATGAGGGAGATGGTGAGAGCAAGTGCAAGAGAAAGAGTGAGAGCTCCCATGTGCTGGTTCTCTCCCCAGATACCTGCAATCTGGGCTGGGCTGAAGCCAGGAACAGTATTCAGGTCTTCCATGTCAGTGGCAAAAACCCAATTACTTTGGGGCTGGCGCTGTGGCTCAGTGAGTAAATGCCCTGGCCTGAAGCGCCAGCATCCCATATGGGCACTGGTTCTAGTCCTGGCTGCTCCTCTTCCGATCCAGCTCTCTGCTATGAGAGCAGTAGAGGATGGCCCAAGTCCTTGGGCTCCTGTACCCACGTGGGAGACTGGAAGAAGCTCCTGGCTCCTGGCTCTGGATCGGCTCAGCTCCAGCCGTTGCAGCCATCTGGGGAGTGAACCAACGGATGGAAGACCTCCTTCTCTGTCTCTACCTCTTTCTGTCAATCTGCCTGTCAAATAAATAAAATAAAAAAAGAAATCAATTACTTGAGCCATCATCACTGACTCCCCAGATCTGTAACAGCAGGAAGGAGTCAGGAGACAGAGCTGGGAATCAAACTCAGGTACTCTGATGGCAGGACACAGGTGTGTCTTAACCACTAGGCTAAATGCTCACCCCAAGATTTAGAAGGCTTAAATATGCCTTACTAATTGTGTGGTACTATTTTTATTCTACCATAAAGCCACTCATGTATAAATGGAGTAACTAATTCAAAGCCCATTTCTTGATACAACAAATCATAACTTTTATCATTATAATAAATAATTCTACCTGTAAAACAAAAATAATGTATCTACTTCATAGGGTTGTTATGAGGATTAAATGAGCTAATATTACATGCCTAGAATAGTTTCTGAAAATAGTCAATAAAAGTCAGTCATTACAATTATGAGCCTGTCACATGGCTTTTAAATTTCTATTACTAACTGGTAAAATAAGTATTACTAGAAAATCAGTGAAAAATATGGTAGTCTGGAAATTTGAGTTAGTCAATGTACTTATGCATTTTTAGCAATGAGTTTGACATAACAAACACAAATAAAATAGTAAGTTTAAGCCAAAAATAAGAAAACTAATTTTCACTCTATATAACTATTTTTAGAAGAAAGGACTTTCTTTAGAAATATTAAAATATAAAATTTATTCAAAAGCAATAAAATAACTGTTTCTATTAAGTATGAGCTACAAAAATAATAAATGTAGCATACTACCAAAAATTCCATTTTCCATCACATCAACATCTTCTTTTAATTATAAATTTTCTCCCTAGAATAATGTAAAATAATAGATTAATATCTGAAATATGTGTATATTGACAGCATTAAAATCGACTGTAATAATCAGGAGCATAATTTAAAGCAAACATGCAAAATTCTTAGTAAACTGAAAAATGAATCATAACAAGTTAATAGTGGACCACACAGATATAAAAAGTAATTTTGGTTTGGTGGGATAAGAGGTAGGAGTACAAAGTTGAACTAGAGAATTTAAAACTCAAAACAGGGGACATAAAACTAAGATATTTAGGAGCCAGCATGTGACATAGCAGGTTAAACCATAACACCAGCATCCCGTGTTGGAGTGCTGGTTTGAGACCTGGCTCCTCCTTTTTTGATCTAATCCCCTGCTAATGCTCCTGGAAGGCAGCAGACAACAGCCCAAATATTTGGGTCCCTGCCACCCATGTGGGAGACCAGGATAGAGCTCCTGGCTCCTGGCTTTGGCCTGGTCAAGCCCTGACTGTTGCAGCCATTTGGGGGAGTGAACTAGTAGATGGAACACCTCTCTCTCTCCCTCTGTAACTCTGCCTTTCAAATAAATAAGTAAATCTTTTTTTTTTAAAAAAAGATAATTACAAAAAACATAAAAAGTCAAAATGAAAGACAAAAACATCTCTCTGTTTGGCCAGGAAGTTAAGATACCCTGCTTGTGTCTCACACTGGAGCACCTGGGTCCAATATCCAGCTCTGGCTGCTGACTCCACCTTCCTGCTAGGACAGACCATGGAAAGCAACAATGATGGCTCAGGTAATTGGGTTCCTGCCAACCCATGGGAGACCTGGATTGTGTTTCCAGATCTAGCTTCGGCTTAGCCCAGTCCAGACCATCTCGGGCACTGTGGGAAGTGGACGAGTAGATGGAAGCTTGTTCTTTTTCTCAAAGAAAAAGACAAAGCAAACAAAAGACTATCTGGCTGATAATTCCACTAGATTTCCTTAGTGTATTTATACTTTCTACTCTTCAAGATAACTATGTCATATACTTTGCTCTTTTTAAAATTCCTAATATATTTATTTGAGAGGCAGACAGGAGAGACAAAGTGAGCTCTCATCTGCTGGATCAGTCCCTAAATGCCCACATCCCAGGGGCTGGGCCAGAGCTAGAAATATAATCCAGATCTCCCAGGTGGATGGCAGAAACCCAATTACTTCAGCCATCACCACTGTCTCCCAGGGTCTGCTGGAGTCAGAAGCTGGGATAGGCAATCAAATACAAGTACTTCCATATGGGGCATGGGTGTCTTAACCACCAGGTTAAATGCCTGCTCTCACATTCTTTGCTCTTAAATCTCCAATATCTTATTCTAACTTAGCTAATATTTCTGGTTCTTATCTCACTAAGAAAATAAAGGCAATCAATCAATAAAGTCTTCTACCACCACTTAACTTTCTACTCTATATATTTCTGTACCCACATATTCTGTTATTCTTCCCACAACAGTGGATGAACTGCTGTTTTTTTTGAAATTTTTATTTTTTAATTTTCATTTTATTTGAATAGAAAAGAGAGAGGGAAAGGGAGAGGCAGAGGCAGAGGGAGGGAGGGGAAGAGAGAGAGACTGATCTTCCATCTGCCGGGATCCCCATCTGTGGGCATTCTAAATGCCCACAACAGCTGGGGCTGGGTCAAGCTGAAGCCAGGAGCCTGGAATCAATCTGAGTCTTCTACACGGGTAGCAAGGACCCAAGTACTTGAGCCATCATTTGCTGTCCACAGGCTGAAATCAGAAGTGGAGAAAGGACTCAAACTCAGACACTCTGATATGGAAGGCAGGGGTCTCAAGAGACATCTGTGGTTTTTGTTTGTTTGTTTGTTTAAGATTTATTTATTTGAAAGGCAGAGTTACAGAGAAAGAGGGAAAGAGAAAAGAGAGACCTAAGGTCTTCCATCTGCTGGTTTACTCCCCAAATGGTTGCAATGGTCAGGACTAGGCCAGGCCAAAGCCCAGAGGTAGGAGCTCTTCCAGGTCTCCCATGTGGTTGTGGGGTCCAGACACTTGGGTTGTCCTGAGCTGCTTTCACCAGCCATCAGCAGGGAGCTAGGTCGGAAGTGCAGCAGACAGGACTCTGCCAGCACATGCAGGCCATGGCTTAACCCGCTATGCCACAACACCGGCCCTCCCTGAGTGGCATCTCCCCCACCAAAAGTAACCTCCAGGTAGGTCACTTTTATTTCTATACTTCTAGTGCCTAGTGTATAGTAGATACAATTATAATTTTAAGCACTAGATTTTTTTTTAAAATAAAGATTTATTTATTTATTATGTGAAAAGTCAAAAATACAGAGAGATAGGGAGAAAGAGAGAGAGATCTTCCAACTGCTGGCTCACTCCTCAAATGGCCACACTGGCTGGGGCTGGGCGAGGCTAAAGCCAGGAGTCTGGAGCACCATCTGGATCTCCCATGTTCTGGCACACATATTGGATGCTGCTGTTGCAGATGGCGGCTTAATGCACTAGATTTTATCAGGCTTTCTCAGCCAAGATTTCACTGAGATGGTGTTACAATTTGAATGATTTCCCTATAATTTGTCTCAGCCTTGTAGACATTCTGAAAGCAAGTACAGAGGCCAGCATAGCAGCTCCACATGGAACGTGGTTTGAATCCTGGCTGCTCTACTTCCAATCTAGCTCCCTGCTAATGTACCTGGGAAAGCAATGGAAGATAGCCCAAGTGCTTGGGCTCCTGTCATCCATGGGGGAGACCCAAATGGAGTTCTAGGCTTCTGGTTTTGGCCTGGCCATTGTAACCAATTGGAGAGTGAAACAGTGGACAGAAGATCTGTATCTTTATCTTTGTCTCTTTAAAATAAATAAATATATCTTTTAAAAATAACAACAGAAACTTAAATTTGGATTTAAAAAAGCAAGAATAACAGATATCTAATCTTGGACAGCCTATTAGGTGAAGGGATTTTATACGTAGCTCACACTGTTCATTCTATAATTGATATGTAGTCAACCAGTTAGAAATAAATAATCAAGGATTTAGTGTTGGTACTAATTTGTTTGCATTTCTACTTTCTACTTTATAAATTCAACTGAATGAAAACTCTACTGCAAAAACATATAGCAAGTACAAAAAAAATACAAGTGGCCTATCAAAAAATTAATGATGCAATTATTACTGTTAATAAAATATCACAAATGGAAAAGGATATATAAATTTGGTAAGTCATTGTAAATTGCTACCACTTGACAATCAAGTTTTTTTAATGTGAATTTTTAAGTACTTGAAAGCACTTGTTCAAGAGGTTCTTACCAAAAAAGTAAAGGGATAATACATCTTTCTCTTAAAGAGAAAAGACAGAAACCAAAGGAAGATAGACATACAGTACAGAAGTATTCTAGGGTCAAAAATTAAAGACACAAGGAGTTGACTTACTCTGACTTCTTTCTTTTTTTAAATGTCTATTCACTTTCATTTACTTAAAATGACACAGGGAGGGAGGGAAGAAGAAAAGGGGAGGAGAGAATTTCATGTTTAGACTTGGGTTCCATCCTTGAGATATCTCATTACGTATATGCAAATATCCCCCAATTCAAAAAAAATCTGAGATTTGAAAATACTTCAGGTCCCAAGCAATTCTAATAAGGGATGTTCAGCCTGCCTATGAACTTTCCTCCAAGTAAAAAGTAATAGTCACTGAAGATAAATTATTACAATTTATAATGTTATGAATACATACCTGAGATACACCAGCACCTCCTTGCATAGAAGACTTTTTTAATAGTCTCACTTCTTTGTTTATGTATCTTAGCATTCCACTAAGAGTACTAAAGTCATTACTCTCAGAATTATCTTCTTCCAGGTTAAATGTGAGAGGTTTAAATGAATCAGCCTGAGTATAAGTCAGATCCTTATGGCTTTCCTCTAATGCTGAAGGCTGAGTTAAATGCATTTTCTTTAAGTCCTGTAGTAATTCTTCAGAAAGATCTTCATCACCATGAGTTTTGAAACTAAGGTCACTGGCACTAATAGAGCGACGTAGCTTTCTGTACTTGATAACAGAGGTATGAGAATGTTTAGCAAACTTTGGATCTTGAACACTGGATGTAACATCTGTTGTAGGTGTAAATGGGGATGATAGAAACTTGATGTCTTCTGCTCTGTCGTTTTCAGAAATTTTTGCTTGTAGTCTGGTTAATTCTGATTCCTGTAAAAAAAAATCAGTACATAGTAAGTGTTCAATACATTTTTGTTAAATTAATGAAACACTTAGAAAAATCACAGACTAATAGATTGACCTAGGGAGATCTTAACTCCATTGCAAGAATTCCTTATACAGCTCTTGAATTTTCTAAGCTCTGTTTAAACCCTTTACTATTTATTTAGATAGCTTCATTTTGGACAATTATATATGTTAATTTGAAATATGTTTAAACTATCCTAAGGAATTCCATTAAAATTGACTTTCCTTATAGATTTAATTAATAAGAAAATCAATTTTTATTCAAGATTGAAATCTTACACCTAAAATCTTCTCTACAAAAGTATAGGGATTATCTTTAGTTAATGTAAATATGCAAAATATCCACCCTTCTGAATTTCTATCAGAAATAAATGTATATTAGCTATTCTGCTTTATATGTCCTCATTATAGGAAAGCTATACTTCATTAGAAATTTTACAAATTTACTAATATTTAAAATCAGTCCTTATTAAATATAAATTTCATTTATATTATATTTCCATGTCTTTCATTTGAGTACTTTTTAAAGATTTATTTATTTGAAAAGTGGAATTACAGAGAAATGGCTGGAATGGGCCAGACTGAAGCCAGGAGCCTGGAAGTTCATCTGAGTCTCTCACATGCGTGCAGAGGCCCAAGCACTTGGGTTATCTAATGCTGCTTTCCCAGGTGTATTAGCAGGGAGCCAGATCAGAAGTGGAGCAACTGGGACGCAAACTGGTACCCATATGGGATGCTGGTGCTGCAGGTGGCAGCTTAACCTGTTACACTGCAGCAATTGGCCCCACCAATTACTCCGATTTAACTTTGGAATTCTAGGAATAAGATTACATACACTGACAAACAATAAAGCCTAAAAAAAATGAAGAGCTAATATTCTAATTTTAAAAGCTAAATAAAATGGCAGTTTCCTGCTCAAATGCATGTCCTTTTATTTTTTTCCAGATATAACATACATGTTTCTAAATCAGTTATTTTTATTCTGATAGTTTTGTTCTTTTTAATGCTTCTTCATTTTCATCTATTTGAAAGACAGAGTATTTCAGGCATGGAAAGCCAAGACACTCTGGCAAAAAAATAAATAAATAAATAGAAATTACCTAAATGAAAGATCTCTGTGAGTGAGATCCCAGAGGAAAGAACAGGCCATCAAAGAAGGAGGTACCTTTCTCTGAAGGGAGGAGAGAACTTCCACTTTGACTATAACCTTGTCTAAAACAAGATCAGAGTCGGCAAAGTCAAAAGGCTTCCATAGCCTTGGCAACTCATGACAAGAGCCTAGGGTGATTACTGATGCCACAAACAAGAGTGTCAATTGTTAAATCAACAACAGGAGTCACTGTGCACTTACTCTCCATGTAGGATCTCTGTCCTTAATATGTTGTCCAATGTGAATTAATGCTATAACTAGTACTCAAAGAGTACTTTACACTCTGTGTTTCTATGTGGGTGCAAGCTGTTGAAATCTTTACTTAGTATATACTGAATTGACCTTATGTATATAAAGATAATTGAAAATGAATCTTGATGTGAATGGGATGGGAGAGGGAGCGGGCGATGGGATGGTTGCACGTGAGAGGGAGGTTATGGGTGGAAAAAGCCACTGTAATCTAAATGCTGTACTTTGGAAATTTATATTTATTAAATAAAAGTTAGAAAGAAAGAAAGAAACAAAGAAAGAAACAAAGAAAGAAAGAAAGAAAGAAAGAAAGAAAGAAAGAAAGAAAGAAAGAAAGAAAGAAAGAAAGAAAGAAAGAAAGAAAGAGAGAAAGAGAGAAAGAGAGAAAGAGAGACAGAAAGAGAGAAAGTGTGAGAGGGATTTCCCATCTGCTAGTTCATTCCCCAAATGCCCTTCACAGCCAGAGCTAGGCCAGGTTGAAGCCAAGAACCTGGAACTCCTTCTGGGTCTCCTACAGTGTGTGGTAAGGATCTAAGCTCATTCCCAGAATGTATCTGAGGAAGCTGGGTTGGAAGCAGAGTAGCTGAGACTTGAACAGGCACTCCAGTATGTGATGTGAGCATCCTAAGAAGCAGCTTAATCTGCTGTGCAACAGTGCCTGACCCTGAAAACTTCTATTCTTGAGTCTGGCTTCTAAATCAGTTACTTCTCTAAAATACCATGTTTACAAAGAAAACTGTCAGAACCACACTGCATTACAATATAAAAATTTAACATGCATGATTTCAGTTCTTTCTTATCTTTATACTACTAAGTAAAAATCACGCATGACTAGATAGAATATCAATTTATTGTAGCAGATCTTACTTTTATATTCTTACAACCAAAATAAAATAGTAAGAGGTCAGCATTGTGGTGTACTAGGTAAAGCTGCTGCCTACAACACTGGCATCTCATAGGGTACTGGTTCGTGTCCAACTGCTTCACTTCAGACCCAGTTCCCTGCTAATGTCCTGGGGTAAACCCTGGAAAATGGCCCAAGTGTTTGGGTCTTATCCACCTACATGAGAGACCAAGATGAATCTTCTGGCTCCTGGATTCAGCCTGGCCCAGTTCCGAACATTGCGGTCATCTGGGGAGTGAACCAGTGGATGGAAGATTGATTTCTGCCTCTCTCTCTCTCTCTCTCTCTGTAACTCTTTCAAATAAATAAATAAATCTTAAAAAAAAAAAAAAAACACACAGTAATAGAGTTGACACAGAGTAGGGTTGTATGCAGCCTGAGTTTTTTATTCTTGTGTATTACCTCATCATAATTGAGAAAAATGGTATCTCAGGTAATTGATATGTATAATCTTATTTCATTGGTTATATCTGGCAAGTGAGCAGATATAACTCATGTGACAATTGGTACAATGCAGACTCTTTTAATTTTTAGGGTGAATTTTTCACAGTGAAGCTTTGTAATAAGGTAAAAATGCAAATCTCCAGAATACCAGAAACATCATTTTAATAAAATAATCTTATTTTTTATATTTGAAAATCAGAGAGAGAAAAAGCAAGAGAGACAGAGATCTCCCATCTACTGGTTTATTCTCAAACTTCTGCAACAGCTGGAGCTCAGTCAGGCTAAAGCCAGGAGTCCCCAACATGAGAAGCAGGGAAGCAACTACTTGAGTAGTA
Source organism: Sylvilagus floridanus (assembly GCA_949820135.1). Taxonomy (NCBI): domain Eukaryota; kingdom Metazoa; phylum Chordata; class Mammalia; order Lagomorpha; family Leporidae; genus Sylvilagus; species Sylvilagus floridanus. The sequence continues at coordinate 84,398,148 of OX463225.1, read as the reverse complement.
GTACCTGCTGGCTCTCATGAGTCTGTATTTAAACATCAGTGAGGGCCGGCGCCGTGGCTCAACAGGCTAATCCTCCGCCTTGCGGCGCCGGCACACCGGGTTCTAGTCCCGGTCGGGGCGCCGGATTCTGTCCCGGTTGCCCCTCTTCCAGGCCAGCCCTCTGCTGTGGCCCGGGAGTGCAGTGGAGGATGGCCCAGGTGCTTGGGCCCTGCACCCCATGGGGAGACCAGGAAAAGCACCTGGCTCCTGGCTCCTGCCATCGGACGAGCGCGGTGCGCCGGCCGCAGCGCGCTGTCCGCGGCGGCCATTGGAGGGTGAACCAACGGCAAAAGGAAGACCTTTCTGTCTGTCTCTCTCTCTCTCACTGTCTACTCTGCCTGTCAAAAAAAAAAAAAAACACATCAGTGAGAATCTAGAGCAGGGAGTGGGTGGGACTTGAATCCAGGCACTCTGAAATGGAGGCAAGCATTTCAAGCAACATCTTTACCAATCAGCTAAATGCCTACCTGTGATGTTGTTGTTGTTGTTGTTTTTAATTAATTTATTTATTTGAAAGGCAGAGTTACAGAGACACAGAAGGAGAAACAGAGATATCTTCCATTTGCTGGTTCATTCCCTAAATGGCAGCAACAACTGGAGCTGGGTCAGGCTGAAGCCAGGAGCCTGGAGCTTCTTCCGGGTTTCCCAAGTACGTACAGGGGCCTGAGTACTTAAGCCATCTTCTGCTGCTGTCCTATGCCCATTAGTAGGGAACCAGATAGGAAGTGGAGCAACCAGGACTCAAAACGATACTCCATGGAATGCTAGTGCTGCAGGCCATGGCTTTAAAACCCACTGTGCTACAGTGCTGGCTCCTACCCTTAATGTTTACTAGTGTTATTAGTTATTAATAGTGCTTGGCCTAAATATAATTTCAGATTATGTCTATTCAGCTTTCCTCTAGTACTGTAAATATCAACAATATTACGAGTAGAATTTAACTGCTCAGCTTAGAACAAAACTAAAAATATTTCTAAGGTATTATTTAATTGACTCTTTTCCTTTGTATAACTTCCATTTTGACATATAATTGTTTTTTATTAAACAATTTTTTAAGATTTATTTATTTATTTGAAAGTCAGAGTTACACAGAGAGAAGGAGAGGCAGAGAGAGAAAGAGAGAGAGGTCTTCCACCCGCTGTTTCACTTCCCAATTGATTGCAATGGCCGGAGCCGCGCCGATCCGAAGCCAGGAACTAGGAGCTTCTTCCAGGTCTCCTATGTGGGTGGGGGTTCAAGGACTTGGGCCATCTTCTACTGTTTTCCCAGACCATAGCAGAAAGCTGGATCGGAAATGGAGCAGCTGGGACTTGAACCAGCGCCCATCCGGGATGCCGGCACTGCAGGTGTCAGCTTTACCTGCGACACCAGAGCACCAGCCCCATAAAACTGTTTTACACTATCTTTTTATTCTTTTTAAAAGACTTCTTTGATAACTTTCCCCAAATTGGCAGTTTGGGAACAATGTTAATTTTTAATCTTTATGCTTACATACTTACACAACAGAGGTGAATATTAGTAGCAACAGGTTATTTTTAAAACATCTATATTCAAGTCCAGTAAAAAATTTTGTAGAATAATGTATTTCTACTTCCCAATTTTTAATTTTTTAAAAAAGACTGATTTGTTTACCTGCTATACCACAATCCCAGCCCCTCTAATTTAAATTTTTAAAGCAACTTTACTAACTTTGAAAAATGCTTTTATTTTTTGGGTATATATATTGAGCAAAAAACTCTAAAGTAAACATTATGATTATATAGTTTGCATTTAAACATTTATAAATTATTTCTTCTGGGAATTCCAAGAAAGGCTGCAGAGGGAAAAGATGTACTGCTTTAGACAATGGGGAAAAAAGTAGACAAAAAGTGGCAGAAAGTACATTCCTAGGGGAGAGTTGGAGAGAAATTTGCAGTGGAAATTTTCCAGATGGAAAAGGGATGCTGTGGACCAGTGTGGAAGGTGCAGCCGTGCAGCCGTGAGTGTGGATACCACACATCACCCTGGCAGCTGAGAGCTGAAGCAGACGCCAGCTTTGAAGAGAGGTGAGAGCAGACTGCAGCAGCCTGTGCCACTGGTGATATTACCAGAGGAAGAGGCTTGCAGACCACACTTTTTGAGTCTGGCCTGGAGCCCTAATAGGGGGACAGGGTACCTGCCTAATCCAGTGAAAGCAAAGGCACATTACTTTCTCACCAACCCCTGACAAAGATACCTGGCAACTGGCAGGGATTAGGTGCCATTTTGACGCTGGTAGTGGCTGCAGCGTCTCTTCGGCATGTGTGTGATCAGGGGATTTTCCCAGAGGGAAAAAGCTGCACTCCTCACTGTCTTTGAGTGTGGCTGGGAGGGACGAGAGGGCTGGGCACCCATGTAGGACTGTGAAGTGCCCCTATTCTCTCAAGATGTCATAGGCTCCAGGGCTCAAACTGCCACGGTGGAGCACTCACAGGCAGCTGGCTCAGGAAACATCTCTCATGTCTCCATGGATGGGATAGGCTAGCATGGTGGAGTGGATCCGCTGCACCCTGTGGCTGTGGGAGCATTGTGTACTGTGAATGTGGGAACTCTGTGACTGAACGATAGGGCACAGGATATAGGTGGACATCTGGGCAAACTTGTGTGCAGTTCCACATGCTCAGAGTTCCCTGATTGCCAGGGGTGGGTCATTGCAGAGGGATCTGTGCTCACACTGAGGGCTGCACAGATCCCTTGTGTGGTTCATGAGACAGCAAGGGTGAGTACTGCATCCATTGAGGGCTAGCTCTGAGCATTGATCACCTTGGAAGATAGGAGGTGAGGGTGTGATTCCTCTCACAGAGGTGATCATAACCTCCCCTCTGCTGATAATAGAGGAGATCTACCACGTCCAACTTGGGTGTTAACGCTGGATACTGACCAGAGCTCCCTAGCCATACCCAGAAGACACCACTGGGTGTTCATTCAAAGAGCAGACACTCCACCAAGCCACAGAGACATAGTTCAAAGATAAAACCCATCAAAGAGAATACAAATAAGTATTTCCATAATTGCCTAAAAATAAATGCAGAAATTCAAGAAATAAGAATAAGTAAGAAAACATGACCCCCCAAAGGAATACAACAATACTTCAATATTAGAATGAGAAGATGAAGAGATTAATGAAATGCCTGAAAAAAAATACAAAAGAGTAATCATAGGATTACTCAGAAGCAAGGAGAAGCAAATTCATAAGTAAAAGAAATCCATACGTGACATGGAGGAAAAATTTTTCCATGAGATAGAATTTTTGAAGAGAAATCAAAAATATTAGAAATGAAAGAGGGGCCGGTGCTGTGGCGTAGCAGGTAAAACCACTGCCTATAGTGTCAGCATCCCAAATGGCCACTGGTTCAAGTCCTGACTGCTCTATTTCTGATCTAGCTCTCTGCTACGACCTGGGAAAAGCAGTAGAAGATGGCCCAAGTACTTGGGCCCCTGCACCTGTGTTAGAGACCTTGAAGAAGCTCCTTGCTCCAGGATTTGGAATGGCTCAGCTCCAGCCATTGTGGCCATCTGGGGAGTGAATCAGTAGATGGAAGACCTCTCTCATGCTCTCTCTGCCTCTGCTTCTCTGTAGCTCTACCTTTCAAATAAATAAGTCAGTCTTTAAAAAAGAAAAAAAAGAAAGAAATGAAGGATTCAATATGTCAAATAAAAAATGCAGTGGAAATCCTTAACAGACTTTGTTAGGTAGAAGAAATAATATCTGAGCTAGAAGACAAATCTTTGGAAATAGAACAAAAAAATGAAGAATAAATTAGAAAAATTAAAAATAGGGAGAGCAGCAAGATGGCAGAACAGGAAGGGAGCACACTGATAGTCCAGGAAGAGACAGTTTAATAAAAGTGGAGATACTGCAGGTTCAAGGAAGAGTAGGAGAAGAAACAGCAGAGGAAACCCTTCCGGAACTGGTGATTCACAGTGGACCTGCGTGGAGAGCGTGGGAGCCCACAGTTCGGGATAACAGTGGCAGACAACACACAGCGCTGGAACGCGAGGTGAGCCGAACCTCAATAGCCCAAGACACCAGCAGGCAAGTGAAAAGAGGAGACTAGAGGGAATGAGGCTTGAAACCCCGTGGGGAAAAGTCCACCAGGCTAACTAGAAGAGAGAGAGAGAGAGAAAAAAAAAAAAGTGACCCATACGGACACGAATTTCTCTCTCTCTGCTCACCTCTCAAAGGTGAGCAAGACAAAGAGCAGGCACCATTTTGGACATACGTCATAAGCAGGGCGACCTCAGGTCCCCACCGGCCCTGAGCCTAGCAGAAACACCTGACTCTGGGCGTGGGGGTGAAATAACAGGAGATTAGAACCTAATGAATGTGTGGTGCTAATGAACTGAGACTGTGAAAAAACAGATGGTGGGGGAGAGAACTCATGGAATTCATGTGAGTACTCTCCAGAGACGCTACAATTCGGTAACCTTGGCAACCCAGTGGGAGACTGCAGGAGAATTTGAGCCCACACTGAGGACAGCACAGATTCCCTGTGTGGTCCTTGGGAAAGAGCTTCCAATCTCTGGCTCCTGTGGGTATATCATTCACCTGCTAACTATCTCCAATTCCGTTCAGCTGTGAGGAATTACTTCCCTTTTGAATCAAAAAAAGAAAGAAAGAGAGAGAGATTTATCACGCCTAACATGGGAGTGTCACTTTTGGCATACCCTTAACCCTGAGGAACCAAACAGAGCTCTCAGGCCACACCCATCTCAAGCCTCTAAGGCTCCATCAAAAGCAGACAGTCCACTTAATCTAGAGTCATAATATAATGAGAAAAAAAACCACAGCGAAGAAACCAAAGAATATCTCCACAATGCCAAACAAATGCAGAAACCGATGTAACAAGAACAAGGAAGACACTATGATGTCCCGAAATGATAAAGACACCCCAATTCAAGATTATGAAGATGACAAGATAGAAGGGGTGTGAGTGGGAGGGAAATTATGGAGGGGGGGAGCCACTGTAATCCATAAACTGTACTTTGGAAGTTTATATTTAATTGAAAAAAAAGAAAAATTAAAAACAATGTTCAAGATTTATGGGATACTATCAAATGGCCTAACATATGGGTCTTATGAGTTCCTGAAGGTATGGAAAGAGAGAATAGATTAGAAGGCCTATTCAGCAAAATAATTAGAGAAAACTTCCCTAATTTGAAGAAAGAAAGGGACATCTAAGTATATGAGGCGCATAGAACTCCTAATAGACACAACCAGTAAAGATCTTTACCATGACATATTGTAGTCAAGCTTTTACAGTAAAACATAAAGAAAAGATTAAAAATGTACATAAGAGAAATGCAGATTACGTTCAGAGGATCTCCAACTAGACTCATAGCTGATTTCTCATCAAAAAACTCTACAGGCTGGGAGAGAATGGAGAGATAGTCCAAGTCGTAAAAGAAAACAAAAACAAAAACAAAAACAAAAACAACAACCTGTCAACCCAGAATACTGTACCCTGCAAAACTCTCATTTATAAGTGAAGGTGAAATAAAGACCTTTCTCAACAAACAAACACGGAAAGAATTTGTCACCACTTGTCCAGCCTTAAAATTATGCTTATAGATGTGCTACATTCTGAAACACAGAAAGATAGTCATCATTATGAAATAATGTGAAGGCAGAAAATCTACCAGTGAAAGTACAAAGGAGGGGCAGGTGCTGTGGCGCAGTGGGTTAAAGCTCTGGCCTGCAGCACCAGCACCCCATATGGGCACTGTTCTAGTCCCGGCTGCTCCTCTTCCAATCCAGTTCTCTGCTAAGGCCTAGAAAAGCAGTAGAAGATGGCCCAAGACCTTGGGCCCCTGAACCCATGTGGGAGACCCAGAATAAAGCTCCTAGCTTCAGATTGGCACAGCTCTGGCCATTGTGGCCATCTGGAGAGTGAACCAGCGTATGGAAGACCTCTTTCTCTGTCTCTACCTCTCTCTGTAACTCTTTCAAATAAATAAAATAATTTTAAAAAAAAAGTAAAAAGGAAATCCAAAGCAAACAGTAGGATATTTATTTAAAAAAAAAGGCAGAGCCAAGTTGTTACTTATCAATAGTAAATTGAATGTAAATGGCCTAAACTCTCCAATTAAATGATACAAATTTGCTGAATGGATTAAAAAACAAGACCCATATATTTGCTGAATACAAGAAAGACATGTCACCAATAAGCATACACGCATAGTGAAAGTGAAAAGACGGCCAAGTGCTTGGGCCCCTGCACCCGCATGGGAGACCAGGAGGAAGCACCTGGTTCCAGGTTTCGGATTGGCGCAGCTCCAGCTGTGGCAGCCATTTGAGGTGTGAACCAATGGAAGGAGGATCTCTCTCTGTCTCTCTCACTGTCTATAACTCTACCTGTCAAATTAAATAAATAAATAAACAAATAAAAGTGAAAGGACAGAAAAAGATACTCTATGCTAACAGAAAGCAAAGAAGCATATTTGGCCATCCTAATATCAGACAAAACAGATTTTAACACAAAACAGTTAAAGAGACAATGAAAGGTATTAGGTAACAACTAAGACATAAATTCAATAGGAAGATGTGACTATAATGTTTATGCACACAATGCTAGGGCTCCTTGCTATTTAAACCAACTGTTAATGGATCTAAAGAGAGACACAGACTCAAAAACAATAGTAATGAGGGACTTCAACACCCCACTTTCATCAGTGGACATATAGCTAGATAAAAATCTACAAAGAAACAGCTAATTTATACTATGGACCAAATGGCTAACTAAATCTACAAAGCCTTTCATCCTACAGTTGCAGAATACACATCCTTTTCAGCAGTGCATGGAACTTTCTCCAGGATAGACCATATGCTAGGATATAAAGCAAGTCTCAGCAAATTCAAAAAACTGAAATCATACCATGTATCTTTTTTGACCACCATGGAATGAAGCTGGAAATCAACAACTCAAGAATCTTTAGAACATATACAAACACATACAGACTGAATAACACACTACTAAATGAACAGTTGGCCACAGAAGAAATAAAAAAGGAAATAAAAAAAATTTCATAAAACAAATGAAGATGACAATACAACATATCAAAATTTACAGCATATAGCAAAAGCAGTGTTAAGAAGAAAGTTTATGGGGCGGAGCCAAGATGGCGGAATAGTGAGGACGCGCACTAGCAGTCCGCAAAAAAATAGTTTAATAAAAACAGAGTTACTGGCCGGCGCCGTGGCTCAACAGGCTAATCCTCCGCCTTGCGGCGCCGGCACACTGGGTTCTAGTCCCGGTCGGGGCACCGGATTCTGTCCCGGTTGCCCCTCTTCCAGGCCAGCCCTCTGCTGTGGCCCAGGAGTGCAGTGGAGGATGGCCCAGGTGCTTGGGCCCTGCACCCCACGGGGAGACCAGGAAAAGCACCTGGCTCCTGGCTCCTGCCATCGGATGAGCGCGGTGCGCCGGCCGCAGCGCGCCGACCGCGGCGGCCATTGGAGGGTGAACCAACAGCAAAAGGAAGACCTTTCTCTCTGTCTCTCTCTCTCACTGTCCACTCTGCCTGTTAAAAAAAAAACAAAAAACAAAAAACAAAAAAACAAAAAAACAGAGTTACTGTAGCCTCAGGAAAAATCTCAGGGAAAAAAATGCAGTGGAAATTCTTCCGGACCCAGTGAATGAGACACAGAGGACCTAGGGGAAAGTAAGTTTGCGAACGGCAAATCGTGCCATAGTGGCACGGGAGCTGCCGGGAGGGATGGAAGCCGGGCGGAACACAGTCGCCGCAAGATCTGCGCGTTTGAACGGGAGCCGATACAGGGATCCCGAGACACTGGCGGGGGGAAACAGACCCCCACGGGGAAAACAGCACAATTGAGGCGAGCCCCCACGGACACTAGCCTCTTTCGTCGCCCACTCTGCGAATTCGAGCTAGTTTGAATGCAGTGGCACGGCGCGCGCCCGCCGGCTGCGACGGAAGCCGGGCAGAACACAGTCGCCGCAAGATCTGCGCGCTTGAACGGGAGCCGATACAGGGATCCCAAGACACTGGCGGGGGGAAGCAGACCCCCACGGGGGGAAACAGCACAATTGAGACGAGCCCGCACGGACACTAGCCCCTCTCGTTGCCCACCTTGCAAAGTCGAATTTGATTGAACGCAGTGGGACGCCGCACGCCCCCGCCCGCCCGCCCGTCACCAAGGCAGACGGAAGCAAAAACCTGAGGCTGTAGAAACCTAAAGGGGATCCAAAAACTGGGAACACACCGTGCACACAAACTCCGTTACCTTGACAACCCAGAGAAAGAGTGTGGGAAAAAAAAAATGCCAAACAAAAACAGATTCCGAGGGAGCAAGATCAAGGAAGACGCTATGATGACCCCAAACGGAAAAGACACCCCAAGTCAGGATTATGAAGATAATGAGATAGAAGAAATGCAAGAAGCAGATCTCAAAGAATTGATAAGAACATTAAGAAGTTCTCAAAAACAAATTCTTGAACTAAAGAAATCTTTAATGGATAAGATAGAAAATCTCTCGCGGGAGAATGAAATACTACGGAGGAATCAAAACAAAACGAAACAACTAGTAGAACAAGAAGCTATGATAGTGACAAAACATCTTAATGAATTGAAGAATTCAATAGATCAAGTGACAAGCAATCTTGAGGGCCTTAAAACCAGAATGAGTGAAGCAGAAGAGAGGATATCGGACCTAGAAGACAGAGAACAGGAGAGGAAACAGTCAAACCAAAAACAAGAAGAGGAAATTAGAAAACTAAAAGATATCGTCGGGAATTTACAGGATACTATTAAAAAAACCAACATTTGGGTTCTAGGTGTTCCTGAAGATATGGAGAGGGAGAAAGGATTAGAAGGCCTTTTTAGGGAGATACTAGCAGAAAATTTTCCAGGCTTGGAGAAAGACAGAGAAATCCTAATCCAGGAAGCTCATAGAACTCCTAATAAACGTGACCAAAAGAGATCCTCTGCACGACATATTGTAATTAAACTCACCACAGTGAAACAAAAAGAAAAGATCCTAAAATGTGCAAGAGAGAAACGTCAGATTACTCTCAGAGGATCTCCAATTAGACTCACAGCTGACTTCTCAACAGAAACCCTGCAAGCTAGGAGGGAATGGCGAGACATAGCCCAGGTACTTAGAGAGAAAAACTGCCAGCCCAGAATATTATACCCTGCAAAGCTCTCATTTGTGAATGAAGGTGAAATAAAGACCTTTCATTGCAAATAGAAATTGAAAGAATTTGTTGCCACTCGTCCAGCCCTGCAAAAGATACTTAAAGATGTGTTACACACAGAAACACAGAAACACGGCCATCAACATGAAAGAAGGTAAAGGAAGGGAACCTCACGGCAAAAGATCACAGGGAATTCAAAGCATACATTAGAAAATATCTTTGGCAAATGGCAGGGCAAACTTCCCACTTATCAATAGTCACATTGAACGTTAAAGGTCTAAACTGTCCTGTTAAAAGACAGAGATTGGCTGATTGGGTTAAAAAACAAAAACCATCTATTTGCTGCTTACAAGAAACACATCTTTCCAACGAAGATCCATACAGACTGAAAATAAAAGGATGGAACAAGATATACCACGCCAACAGAAATGAAAAAAGAGCGGGTGTAGCCATCTTAATATCGGACTACATAAACTTTAACACAAAAACTGTTAAGAGAGACAAAGAGGGGCACTATATAATGATTAAGGGATCAATACTACAGGAAGATATAACAATTCTCAATGTATATGCACCTAATTACAGGCCACCGGTTTATTTAAAAGATTTGTTTAGAAACTTAAAGGGAGACTTAGACCTCAACACAATAGTACTGAGGGACTTCAATACTCCACTCACAGATATTGACAGATCGACAGGACAGAAGATCAACAAGGAGACAGTAGATTTAAACAACACTATAGCCCAAATGGATCTAACAGATATCTACAGAACTTTTCATCCTACACTTAAAGCATTTACATTCTTCTCAGCAGTACATGGAACCTACTCTAGGATCGATCACATATTAGGCCATAAAGCAAGTCTCAGCAAATTCAAAAGAATTAGAATCATACCATGCAACTTCTCAGACCATAAGGGAATGAAGTTGGAAATTAGCAACTCAGGAATCCCTAGAGCATATGCAAACACATGGAGATTGAACAACATGCTCCTGAATGAACAATGGGTCACAGAAGAAATCAAAAGAGAAATCAAAAATTTTCTGGAAGTAAATGAGGATAACAGCACAACATACCAAAACTTATGGGATACAGCAAAAGCAGTGTTAAGAGGAAAGTTTATATCAATAGGTGCCTACATCAAGAAACTGGAAAGGCACCAAATAGATGAGCTTTCAATGCATCTCAAGGATCTAGAAAATTTGCAGCAAACTAGACCCAAATCTAGTAGAAAAAGAGAAATAATCAAAATCAGAGCAGAAATCAACAGGATTGAATCCAAAAAACATTACAAAAAATTAGCCAAACGAGGAGCTGGTTTTTTGAAAAAATAAACAAAATTGACACCCCATTGGCCCAACTAACTAAAAAAAGAAAAGACCCAAATCAGTAAAATCAGAGATGAAAAAGGAAATGTAACAACAGACACCACAAAAATCAAAAGAATCATCAGAAATTACTACAAGGACTTGTATGCCAGTAAACAGGGAAACCTATCAGAAATGGATAGATTCCTGGACACATGCAACCTACCTAAATTGAACCAGGAAGACATAGAAAACCTAAACAGACCCATAAGTGAGTCAGAAATTGAATCAGTAATAAAGGCCCTCCCAACAAAGAAAAGCCCAGGACCAGATGGATTCACTGCTGAATTCTACCAGACATTTAAAGAAGAACTAACCCCAATTCTTCTCAAACTATTCAGAACAATCGAAAAAGAGGGAATTCTCCCAAATTCTTTCTATGAAACCAGCATCACCTTAATTCCTAAGCCAGAAAAAGATGCAGCATTGAAAGAGAATTACAGACCAATATCCCTCATGAACATAGATGCAAAAATCCTCAACAAAATTCTGGCCAATAGACTGCAACAACACATCAGAAAGATCATCCACCCAGACCAAGTGGGATTCATCCCTGGTATGCAGGGATGGTTCAATATTCGCAAAACAATCAACGTGATACACCACATTAACAGACTGCAGAAGAAAAACCATATGATTATCTCACTAGACGCAGAGAAAGCATTCGATAAAATTCAACACCCTTTCATGATGAAAACCCTAAGCAAACTGGGTATAAAAGGCACATTCCTCAATACAATCAAAGCAATTTATGAAAAACCCACAGCCAATATCCTATTGAATGGGGAAAAGTTGGAAGCATTTCCACTGAGATCTGGTACCAGACAGGGATGCCCACTCTCACCACTGCTATTCAATATAGTGCTGGAAGTCTTAACCAGAGCTATTAGGCAAGAAAAAGAAATTAAAGGGATACAAGTTGGGAAGGAAGAACTCAAACTATCCCTCTTTGCAGACGACATGATTCTCTATTTAGGGGACCCAAAGAACTCTACTAAGAGACTATTGGAACTCATAGAAGAGTTTGGCAAAGTAGCAGGATATAAAATTAATGCACAAAAATCAACAGCCTTTGTATACACAGGCAATGCCACGGCTGAGGAAGAACTGCTAAGATCAATCCCATTCACAATAGCTACAAAAACAATCAAATACCTTGGAATAAACTTAACCAAGGACATTAAAGATCTCTACAATGAAAATTACAAAACCTTAAAGAAAGAAATAGAAGAAGATACCAAAAAATGGAGAAATCTGCCATGCTCATGGATTGGAAGAATCAATATCATCAAAATGTCCATTCTCCCAAAAGCAATTTACAGATTCAATGCAATACCAATCAAGATACCGAGGACATTCTTTTCATATCTTGAAAAAATGATGCTGAAATTCATATGGAGACACAGGAGACCTCGAATAGCTAAAGCAATCTTGTACAACAAAAACAAAGCCGGAGGCATCACAATACCAGATTTCAGGACACACTACAGGGCAGTTCTTATCAAAACAGCATGGTACTGGTACAGAAACAGATGGATAGACCAATGGAACAGAATAGAAACACCAGAAATCAATCCAAACATCTACAGCCAACTTATATTTGATCAACGATCCAAAACCAATCCCTGGAGTAAGGTCAGTCTGTTTAATAAATGGTGCTGGGAAAACTGGATTTCCACGTGCAGAACCATGAAGCAAGACCCCTACCTTTCACCTTACACAGAAATTCATTCAACATGGATTAAAAATTTAAACCTACGACCCGACACCATCAAATTACTAGAGAGCATAGGAGAAACCCTGCAAGACATAGGTACTGACAAAGACTTCTTGGAAAAGACCCCAGAAGCACAGGCACTGAAAACCAAAATTAACTACTGGGATTGCATCAAATTGAAAAGTTTCTGTACTGCAAAAGAAACAGTCAGGAAAGTGAATAGGAAACCGACAGAATGGGAAAATATATTTGCAAACTATGCAACAGATAAAGGGTTGATAACCAGAATCTACAAAGAAATTAAGAAACTCCAACATCAAAACAGACAACCCACTTAAGAGATGGGCCAAGGACCTCAATAGACATTTTTCAAAAGAGGAAATCCAAATGGCCAACAGACACATGAAAAAATGTTCAAGATCCCTAGCAATCAGGGAAATGCAAATCAAAACCACAATGAGGTTTCACCTCACCCCGGTGAGAATGGCTCACATTCAGAAATCCACCAACAATAGATGCTGGAGAGGATGTGGGGAAAAAGGGACACTAATCCACTGTTGGTGGGAATGCAAACTGGTGAAGCCACTATGGAAGTCAGTCTGGAGATTCCTCAGAAACCTGAATATAACCCTACCATTCAACCCAGCCATCCCACTCCTTGGAATTTACCCAAAGGAAATTAAATGGGCAAACAAAAAAGCCGTCTGCACAGTAATGTTTATTGCGGCTCAATTCACAATAGCTAAGACTTGGAACCAACCCAAATGCCCATCAACAGTAGAGTGGATTAGGAAATTATGGGACATGTACTCTACAGAATACTATACAGCAGTCAAAAACAATGAAATCCGATCACTTGCAACAAAATGGAGGAATCTGGAAAACATCATGCTGAGTGAATTAAGTCAGTCCCAAAGAGACAAATATCATTTGTTTCCCTTGATTGGCGAAGACTAACTGAGCACCAAAGGGGAAACCTGTTGAAGTGAAATGGACACTATGAGAAACAGTGACTTGATCAGCTCTTGTGCTGACTGTTGTTGTACAATGTAATACTTTATCCATGGTAGTATTTTTTTTTTTATCCTAGTACTAGTGGTTGAACTCTGTAATTAACACACAATTATTCTTAGGTGTTTAAATTTTAACTGAAAAGTGATCCCTGTGAAATATAAGAGTGGGAATAAGAGAGGCAGGAGATGTACAATTTGGGACATGCTCAATCAGAACTGCCCCAAATGATGGAGTTAGAATTGTGCCAGGGGATTCCAATACAATCCCATCAAGGTGGCATGTACCAAGGCCATCTCATTAGTCCAAATGATCAATTTCAGTTCACAATTGATCACACTGATAGGTCTAAGAGTCAAAGGGATCACACAAACAAGACTAGTGTCTGGTAATACTAACTGATAGAATCAAATAGGGAGAGAACGGTCCATCATGGGAAGTGGGAGACACAGCAGACTGATAGAATGGCAGATGTCCTAAATAGCACTCTGGCCTCAGAATCAGCCCTTAAGGCATTCGGATCTGGCTCAAGAGCCCATGAGAATATTTTAGGCATGGAAAGCTAAGACACTCTGGAAAGGGAAAAAAAAAGAAGACCTAAATGAAAGATCTCTGCGAGTGAGATCCCAGTGGAAAGAACGGGGCCTTCAAAGAAGGAGGTACCTTTCTCTGAAGGGAGGAGAGAACTTCCACTTTGACTATGACCCTGTCGGAATAAGATCGAAGTCGGCGAACCCTAAAGGCTTCCATAGCCTCGGCAACTCATGACTAGAGCCTAGGGAGATTACTGATGCCATAAACAAGAGTGTCAAATTGCTAAATCAACATCAGGAGTCACTGTGTACCTACGTCTCATGAGGGATCTGTCCTTAATGTGTTATCCAATGTGAAATAATGCTATTACTAGTACTGAAACAGTATTTTTACACTTTGTGTTTCTGTGTGGGTGCAAATTGATGAAATCTTTACATAGTATATATTGAATCGATCTTCTATATATAAAGATAATTGCAAATGATTAAAAAATCTTGGTGTTAAACTGGAAATTGCATAGATAATTAATCAATTCTTTAAAAAAAAATCATGTAGGATCTCTGTCCTTAATGTGCTGTACATTGTGAATTAATACTATAACTAGTACTCCAACAGTATTTTCATTTTGTGTCTCTATGTGAGGGCAAACTGTTGAAATCTTTACGTAATATGTACTAAACTGATCTTCTGTGTATAAGGAGATTTGAAAATGAATCTTGATGTGAACAGAAGGGGAGAGGGAGCGGGAAAGGGGAGGGTAGCAGAAGGGAGGGAAGTTGTTTGGGTGGGGGGAGCCACTGTAGTCCATAAGCTGTAATTTGGAAACTTATATTCTTTAAAAAAAAGCTTAATAAAAAAAAAAAGAAGAAGAAAGTTTATGGCAACTGGCATCTACATCACGACATTTGAAAGGCATTAAATAAATGAGTTATCAGTGTATCATAAGGACCTAGAAAAACAACAACAAACCAAACCCAAATTTGTAGGAGGAAAGAAAGAATTAAAATTAGATTAGAAATAAAGGTGAAACTAAAAAAAATACAAAAAATCAGTGAAATGAACAGCTGTTTTTTTTTTTTTGATAAACAGAAAAACAGGGAAAAGATCCAAATTAATAAAATCAGAGATGAAGAAGGAGATATAACAATGGGTACCACAGAAATAAAAAGAATCATCAGGAATTATTATAAACAGCTATATGTCAACAAATCAGGAAATCTAAGATTTCTGGAAACATACAATCTACAAAAATTGAGTCATGAAGTCATAGAAACCTAAACAGACCAAGAACCAAGATGGAGACTGAATAAGTAATAAAGACCCTCCCGGCTGGTGCCACGGCTCACTAGGCTAATCCTTTGCCTACAGCGCCGGCTCCCTGGGTTCTAGTCCCAGTTGGGGCACCAGATTCTGTCCCACTTGTTCCTCTTCCAATTCAGCTCTCTGCTGTGGCCCGAGAGTGCAGTGGAGGATGGCCCAAGTGCTTGGGTCCTGCACCCACATGGGAGACCAGGAGGAAGCACCTGGCTCCTGGCTTTGGATCAGCGTGGTGCGCCGGCCGCGGCGGCCATTGGAGGGTGAACCAACGACAAAGGAAGACCTTTCTCTCTGTCTCTCTCTCTCTCTCACTGTCTATAACTCTACCTGTCAAATAAATTTAAAAAAAATTAATCATTTGTCAAGTGATTAATTAAAAAAATTAACTCAAAAAAGGATCTGAATGTATAATCTGATACCATTAAATTACTAGAGAAGAACACTAGGGGAACTCTGCAAGACAGTGGCATAGGCAAAAATTTATTGGGAAAGACCCCAAAGCACAGGCAATTGAAGCCAAAAAAGACAAATGGGATTACTTCAAGCTGAAGAGCTTCTGAATTGAAAAGGAAACAGTCAGCAAAGCGAAGAGGCAATCAAGAGAATGGGAGAAAATAGTTGCAAACTATGCAACTGATAAAGGATTAATATCTAGAATGTATATACAGCTCAAGAAACTCAACAATAACAAAACAAAAAATCCAGTTAAGAAATGGGCAAAGGACATGAGCAGGCATTTTTCAAAAGAGGAAATTTAAATGGCCAACAGACACATAAAAAAATGCTCAGGATTATTAGCCATCAGGGAAATACAAATCAAAACCATAATGAGGTTTTACCTCACCCCTGTTAGATTGACTCTCAAACAGAAATCAACAAACAATAAATGCTGGCAAGGATATGGGGAGAAAATACCCTAATCCACTGCTGATGGGAATGTAAACTAGTACAGCCATTGTAGAAGACAGTATCGAGATACTTCAGAAAGATGAAAACAGATATATCTATGACCCAAAAATATTACTCCAGGGAATTTACCCAAAAGAAACGAAATCAGCCTATGAAAGAGTTATCTGTACCCCAATGTTTACTGTAGCTCAATTCACAATAGCTAAGATATGGAATCAACCCAGCTGCCCATCAACTGATGACCAGATAAAGAAACTGTGGTATAATTATAGCATGAAATATTACTCAGCTGCAAAAAAGAATGAAATCCTGTCTTTTGCAGCAAAAAAGATGCAACTGGAAACCAGTATACTAAGTGAAATAGACTAGTTTCAAAATGATAAATACCATATGTTTTCTTTAATCTGTGGTAACTAACAGAGTACCAAAAAATGTGATGTATAGGAGTGAAATTGACATTTTGAGATTCGATGACTGTTAACAGCCCTTGTCTCTACTGTTGAGAAACAGTATTGTTTTTTTCCTTCTATCTGTTGAACTCTTTTTTTTTTTTTTTGACAGGCAGAATTAGACAGTGAGATAATGAGACAGAAAGGTCTTCCTTCTGTTGGTTCACCCCCGAGATGGCTGCTACAGCTGGCATGCTGTGCCAATCTGAAGCCAGGAGCCAGGTGCTTCCTCCTGGTCTCCCATGGGGTGCAGGGCCCAAGCACCTGGGCCATCCCACTCTGCACTCCCAGGCCATAGCAGAGAGCTGGACTGGAAGAGGAGCAACCGAGACAGAATCTGGCGCCCCAACCGGGACTAGAACCCAGGGTGCCAGCGCCGCAGGCGGAGGATTAGCCAAGTGAGCTACGACGCCAGCTATTGAACTCTTTACTTAGTATAGGGTTAATCTTATGAGTATAAAGTAAATTGAAAATAGATGATTGTAAAAATTAAGAGAGTTAATAAGAAGGGAAAGAGGAAGAAAGGTGGGAGTGTGGGGGAGAGAGGAGGGTAAGGCGGGAAGTAGCACCATGTTCTTAAATCTGTATATATGAAATATATGAAATTTATTTACCTTAAAAGTGCATTATGATAAATGCATTGGGATGTTCAAAGAGAGAACAGGTCTTTTTCCACCTCCTCTTTGCCATTAGCTACTGAGTCTTGATGGAGTTACCATATTGGCATACCCCAAATTCATTTGTGTCACTCAGAATATTTTCTGTCCAAGAGAAAATATTGACTTCGTGCATAGAACATCATCTAGGAAGGAGTTCTTTATCATATCACTTTGAATATTTAATATTAAAATCTATAAGCTTAAAAATTAATATGCTATATATATATATTTTTTTTGTGTGTGTGTGACAGGCAGAGTGGACAGTGAAAGAGAGAGACAGAGAGAAAGGTCTTCCTTTGCCATTGGTTCACCCTCCAATGGCTGCCGCGGATGGCGCGCTGCGGCCGGCGCACCGCGCTTATCCGATGGCAGGAGCCAGGTGCTAGGTGCTTTTTTTCCTGGTCTCCCATGGGGTGCAGGGCCCAAGCACTTGGGCCATCTTCCACTGCACTCCCGGGCCACAGCAGAGGGCTGGCCTGGAAGAGGGGTAACCAGGACAGAATCCGGCGCCCCGACCGGAACTAGAACCCGGTGTGCCGGCGCCGCAAGGCGGAGGATTAGCCTGTTGAGCCACGGCGCCGGCCAAAAATTAATATGCTATATTAATACTCTATGCATGCTTCCAAAAATGAAAATGCATGTATACATATGATACCTTTTACAAATATAATCTTGAAAAAAATTACTAAATGGAAATGTTACTCTTTAGATAAATTTAAAAGCTTATAAGTAGTAAAAACGTTATTTTTTGTGTTTATATGATATACACCACAAAAACTTTCCAAATTCAAAATCTTCTAAATCACTTTCTGTTCAAAAAGGACAAGAGTTAGTGATATGATCCTCCTGAAGCTACAAGAATAGAAAAAATAAGTCACTCATAAATTTACTTTTTCATAATGATACTTCCTTACTTTTAATATATTTACTTACTTTAATAAGTAATGCTTCATTTGTAGCTTCAATCACTTCATTCCTGTCTTTAACTTGTTGATGCAAATTGGTTACAGTGTCCTGAGCTTCTTCTAATTCCAGCTTTGCCTTCTCTAATTGTTCATTTAGTTGTTGAACAGAAGTCTTTTGAGAGTCAGCAGAAATCTTCCACTTGGCATGGTTCTCTTGATGTGATATCATCTATATAGATCCAAAATTAGGCAGAAAAAGAAGAAAACAGGGTGGAGTTAGTTTCAACACATTCTAATACTTTCCTCTTTTACCTTTTCTTAAAAGAAAGTAAATTCTATTTATAGCTACAAGTAACTGACTTTTAAGACATTATTCAGAGACTGGTGCTGTGGCTCAGTAGGTTAGTCTTCTGTGACGCAAGCATCCCATAAGAGCAATGGCTCTATTCTCGGCAGCTCTACTTCCAATCCAGCTCTCTGCTATCGCCTGGGAAAGCAGTAGAAGATGGCCCAAGTGCTTGTGCCCTTGCATCCACATGGGAGACCTGGAGGAAGCTCCTGCCTCCTGGTCTTGGATTGACTCAGCTCCGGCCGTTGCAGCAATTTAAGGAGTAAATCAGCGGATGAAAGACTTTTCTGTCTCTCCCTCTCTCTGTAACTCTACCTCTCAAATAAACAAATAAAATCTTAAAAAAAAAAAAAAAAAAAACAGACATTACTCAGATACCCGAAAACTGTCTGGATATTTGAGGATATTAAAGAATTCTGTCAAATTTTAGGTATGACCATGATATTGTGAGTATATTGTTTAAAATGCTTTTACATTTTAGAGATATTTATGGAAAACTTTACAGATTAAATAATGAATGAGGTTCAAAACATTAAGTGGATATTGAGGGAAGGGTAGGAGAGGAAGTAAGTGAGGTTGAAGATATGTTGACCACACTTCCAGTATGCCCAGAAGTGACTAGCTTTGTGGCTGGTGTCCTGATGTCAATATTAACAGTATTTCTTTCCATTCCCCAAAGTATTCCCTTTTAGATTAAAAAAATGTTTTTATGGATGAAATAAAATTGGTCATGGGTTGATAATTATTAAAGTTGAATAATAAATATAAGGAAATTAATACTAGTTTTTCTACTTTTGAATAAGTTCAAGATTTTCCACAATAAAACATTAAGACAATCTCATTCTCATCCAATAAATCAGGAGTTTTGCAAGTAAGTAACTCATGTGACAATTCTGAAACTTATATTTCAGATAACTGCTAAAATTACTAATCCCTTTTTTTGCTACTTTAATATCATAGCCTCTCATTTTTATCTTCAAGAATATACACTTTAAAAAAAGGAAAAATATATTTTTATGTTACATATCAAAATAGTATCAAACAGCAATACTAAAGCCAATTTTATAATGTATTTATTATCTGTTCATAAGTAATTTCATGTGGCTTATAAAACTAAAAGTGAAAAACTGGACAATCATAGATAAAGACAGAATTACAGGTCATAACATAAAAGTACAGTGAACAGTTAAGGGCAAACCCTTGAGATGGACTAATTATTACTAATGGTCACTCAGTAAAGCAGCTGATATTAATTAAATAATTATGCTGCATCCAACAGCATTCACATTTGCCTCTAAAGACCAAGGGTTGTTACAGTCTCTTGGCCTGAGGATTGGATTCAATTTGAAAATATGGTGGGTTTTGATTTTGGTTTTCTTGAGGGGAGAGGGCAAGCACAATTTTTTAAGAGATCTGAACCTAAAAATATTTAAGCAAAACATGGTCACAACAAACCCCCACAATGCTACAAACTCCCTTGAAAGGAGTTTAATTAACACTAAACTTAGTGATTTATTTAAATCAAAACAAAGATTATTTAAATTAAATACAAAGATTTTGGGTAATGTCTTCAATGGGGCTTTTAAAAAGATGAAACAATTCTACTTCAATTAATATTATTGCCTTCTATAAAGGCTCAGGACATACTGATAGGAAAAAAAAGGTTCTAATATTGCCTCTTCATTTAACTTAGAACCGGAACAAATGCTCAAGTTATAAAGCATTACATTTATACCACATGAAATTGTTTATGTGATCTCCAGTTAGTTTTCTGCAAGTGCTACTTAACTGATGAAGATGGTGGGCCAGACTGGTCCAAAAACTTTACATACATTAATTCACAGAAGCATTGAAGTCCCACTACAGTTCTGTAAGACAGATACTGTTAACATATCCCAGTTAGACAGATAAAGTAACTTGCCCAAGGTCATATAGGTGGTCAATGAAAGTTAGGAACCAGCCTGGCTTAGGAATACAAACTTTTTTTTTTAACTCCAAGCTTTTAGCTCAATGGATGTGAAATCAAAGTTGTATATTTAGATATCAGAAATGAAGACTACAATGTGTAATTCTATAATGAAGATTTAGGAGCTAGACTCACTTTTGTCCACAAGGGTCAATTCACTTTGGTGGAGTCAATTAGAACAAATTAGACTTTTCTTTTCTTTTCTTTTCTTTTTTTTTTTTGACAGGCAGAGTGGACAGTGAGAGAGAGATACAGAGAGAAAGGTCTTCCTTTTGCCGTTGGTTCACCCTCCAATGGCCGCCGCGGTCGGCGCGCTGCGGCCGGCGCACCGCGCTCGTCCGATGGCAGGAGCCAGGAGCCAGGTGCTTTTCCTGGTCTCCCCATGGGGTGCAGGGCCCAAGCACCTGGGCCATCCTCCACTGCACTCCTGGGCCACAGCAGAGGGCTGGCCTGGAAGAGGGGCAACCGGGACAGAATCCGGAGCCCCGACCGGGACTAGAACCCGGTGTGCCGGCGCTGCAAGGCGGAGGATTAGCCTGTTGAGCCACGGTGCCGGCCACAAATTAGACTTTTCTTTACCTCCATATGATAAGCTTCTTTGAGAGATTCTACTTCCGCTGACAATTTCTTGATTTCTGCTTGCATTCTTGCTTCTAAATGAGCTTCACGTACTTGAGATGCCCCCAATTCTTCAGCTAAATGGTTTCCATGAGCTTCCTTAAAAATTATAGATGGAGTAGTTTTTATAAATTTTTATATTTGTTTGTATAGCTAAACCAATCTAGGACATTAAATAGCTTAATCTTTTCATGTAAATTCACAAAATTGACTTATTAAATGATAAACTTTAAAAGCTAGTTATTTAAAAAACTACTAATGAGAGTATTGGTATTTTGTTTGCTATCAAAAATATACATTGAGGGCTGGCGCCGCGGCTCAATAGGCTAATCCTCCACCTTGCAGCACCGGCACACTGGGTTCTAGTCCCGGTTGGGTCACCAGATTCTGTCCCGGTTGCCCCTCTTCCAGGCCAGCTCTCTGCTGTGGCCCGGGAAGGCAGTGGAGGATGGCCCAAGTGCTTGGGCCCTGCACCCCATGGGAGACCAGGAGAAGCACCTGGCTCCTGCCTTCGGATCAGCGCGGTGCTGAAATAAACACTTTATAACTTTATACTATTTTTTAAATGATTATTTTGAGCTCTTTGAACTTTTTGTAAAAAAAGTTTTTTAAAAAATTTACTTGAGGGGCCAGTGCTGTGGTACAGTGGGTTAATGCCCTGGCCTGAAGCGCCGGCATCCCATATGGGCGCCAGTTCGAGACCCGGCTGCTCCACTTCCAATCTAGCTCTCTGCTTTGGCCTGGGAAAGTAGTAAAAGATGGCCCAAATCCTTGGGCCCCTGCACCCATGTGGGAGACCCAAAAGAAGCTCCTGGTTTCGGTTTGGCACAGCTCTAGCCATTGCGGCCAACTGGGGAGTGAACCATCGGATGGAAGACCTTGCTCTCTCTCTCCTCTCTCTGTGTAACTGTGACTTGCAAATAAATAAATAAATCTTGAAAAAAATTTATTTGAAATGCAGAGTGACAGAGATGGGGAGACAAAGAGGAGAGGCCTCTCATCTGTTAGTTTATTCTCCAAATGGCCATAAAATCTGGGGCAGGGCCAGGTTCCAAGAGCCAAGAACTCCACCCAGGTCTCCTATAGGGGTTGCAACAACCCAAGTACTTGAGCCATCTTCTGCTGCTTTCCCTGGCCCATTAGTAGGGAGTTGGATCAGAAGCAGTGCATCTGGGATTTGAACTGGTACTCTGATATTGGATGCCTGAGTTGTAGATGGCAGCTTAACACACTGTGCCACAATGCTGGCCCCCAAATACCCTAATCTGATAAAACCTCATGTCATTCTGCTCTGTCCAGGCTAGGATGTGAATTATCCCTTTGTTCAGCATATCCATGCTGTATCTGTATACATGCTATCTGCCTATTAGTTACTTAGTAGCTATCTTGGTTATCAGATCAAGTGTCACAGTATTACAGTGTTTATGTTCAAGTAGCCTTTATTTTTACCAAATATTATCCCCAAAGCTTATAATTTGTATATCTAAGGAGAAGCTGTAAAGTGCTGCATTTACAGGATTCAGTACTATCCATAGTTTAAGCATCTACTGTATTATGAACACTGTTGTAAAATGTATGTACGAAGGAAAGTTTTTATGTGAAAACCAAGTTATATATTTTGAAACAACTCAGTACATCACAGATTGCTACTCAATTAGAATAGTGAAGATGGTTATAAAATATTGAGAAATATTCTATAAAAAGTTTAATAGATGCTATACTCTGATGGACTTAAAACATCTTTGAATTCTTCCTCCACATTACAGAAAATAAAACTACAGTAACATGTATATAACATAAAATGTACAGTTCAGAGGCATTAAATATATTGACATTGTTATGTAACATTGCTCATTTTGGGAAGAATTACATTCTACACACCAAAAACTTACGTTACAATTTTATAGATTTTTCAGTAAAATACAATCAGGGATTACCTTCTCTTTAGAGAGCTGCTTTATATCCTCCAGTTCACTACAGAGTCTGTCTATTTCTCTTTGTGCATGGACTTGTTGGCGACGAGCTTCCACCAGTTCTGTATGAGTGTTTTGCATCTGTTCCCGGGTAAGCCTCAGTTCCTGACCCATATCTATCGCCTCCTTGTATTGACTGGCAATGTACTGTTCTTGCTCTTTCATAACCTAAAAAGTACAAGGTATCTGTAGACTTGAAAATGAAATATATTTTTTATTCTTATTCTGTTTTCTTTTTTTTTTTTTTTTTTTTTTTACAGGCAGAGTGGACAGTGAGAGAGAGAGACAGAGAGAAAGGTCTTCCCTTGCCGTTGGTTCACCCTCCAATGGCCGCCGCGGTCGGCGCGCTGCGGCCGGCGCACCGCGCTCGCCTGATGGCAGGAGCCAGGAGCCAGGTGCTTTTCCTGGTCTCCCCATGGGGTGCAGGGCCCAAGCACCTGGGCCATCCTCCACTGCACTCCTGGGCCACAGCAGAGGGCTGGCCTGGAAGAGGGACAACCGGGACAGAATCCGGTGCCCCGACCGGGACTAGAACCCGGTGTGCCGGCGCCGCAAGGCGGAGGATTAGCCTGTTGAGCCACGGCGCCGGCCCTGTTTTCTTTTTTAATAACTCAATTTTTCTCTTCCAACTAAATCCTTATAAAACATATAATGAGTATCACTCACTATGATACATAGAAAAAAAATTTTTATTAAGAAAACAACCAAAGTACTATATAAATCAGGGACTCTTGCTGATATATTACACATGACTTGGCATGACTTTAATGTATACAGCTGTATAATTCTTTATCCTTATGAATGTAACATTTATGGCCGAATACATAAGAATATAAAGAAAATAAAGAAGTTGATATTTGATTATCTATGTCAATAATGGAGAATTATGGTAGCCCTGATGTCTGGAGTGGAGGTCCACAGTACAACTATGTTGTAAATTAAGATAAGTCTCATGTAATAGTCTTATTCCTTCTTAGGGAACCTGAAATAATTGGGCCAGAAACCAGTTTTTCCTTCACTGAGGCCCAAACTTGTCTTCAGAAACTCTGCCTGATTTACACAGATAATTCAAAAACAGTTGTACTTATTTGTGCTTGTTATGTCATAAATATTGTGCTGAGGATACAGGAGTGAACAAAGGAGACAAAGTGGCTACCTTTCTACAGTTTATACTCTATAGAAACAGATTAATGAAGTCAAACACAATAAATAGTTTTATCTGAAGTTTTAGAGTTGAGTACTTAAAAACAAGAAAAAAGTCACATCCATAAGAGCTCACGTAATAAAATTCACTTTTTTGAAAAGCCAAGTGAGCAGAATGGGTTCACCAGTCAACACACAAGCAGACAGAAAATATGAAATCATTAAACTTCTGGCATATAAATGCCCTTGGTACAATTATCATTATATCCCTTTTCTGGATGGAGTTCCTCAAAGACAAAAGACTGTATCTTATTAACACCTCTATCTTCAATTCTATTACATAATAGATTTTCAATAAATATTTACTCAACAAATAAGCACATAACTGTGGGTTTACTATGTTAGGGATACTAGGCTAATGCCTGTAGAGAATACAAATATGAAAAAGATATTGTTCTTGCTTAGACCTAGCCTGTAAGAATTAAATATTTTAAAAAGCTAAGGAAACTAATAGGTATCTGATACAAATAACTAGCCAAAAAATACATATAGCACAGTTTTTGAACATTAAAACTAAATCATTCAAAGCATAAAAATTCATCTCACTCTTGAAAATACTACTTGCTACTCAGATGAAAAATAATTTGCTTACGCTTTCCATTTCTTTCATCCTTTGTTGTGCTCTTTCAGTTTCTTTTTTCTGTTGACTTATCTCCTGTTCATTTTGTAGCATTATAAACTCTTTTTCTCGAAGCTGTTCTTTTGCATTTTGCAATTTTTCATTCAAGCTTTCAATCTGAATTTTAAACAGATAAGCAATCTTAACATAATTAACGAAAAATTTAATCATGGCTGTGGTTCCCAGTAAGTCTAGTAAACACTCATCTAAAATACTTAAATCAAAAAATAAAAATGTACTTTTATTAAGACAACTGTATTTTGGAAATAAGGATAAGAATTCTTATACTTGGCTGGCGCTGCGGCTCAATAGGCTAATCCTCCGCCTTGCGGCGCCGGCACACCAGGTTCTAGTCCCGGTCGGGGCGCCGGATTCTGTCCTGGTTGCTCCTCTTCCAGTCCAGCTCTCTGCTGTGGCCCGGGAGTGCAGTGGAGGATGGCCCCAGTGCTTGGGCCCTGCACCCCATGGGAGACCAGGAGAAGCACCTGGCACCTGCCATCGGATCAGCACGGTGTGCTGGTCACAGGGCACCAGCTGCGGCGGCCATTGGAGGGTGAACCAACGGCAAAAGGAAGACCTTTCTCTCTGTCTCTCTATCACTGTCCACTCTGCCTCTCAAAAAAAAAAAAAAGAATTCTTATACTTAATAAGATGCTTATATATTCACCTAAAATACATTTAAAAAGATGGAAGTCTCAAATACACCTGTATAAGAAAATCAGGGCACATTAAAACTATGTTACATGATCTTTTGAATAATTTTAAAGGTAAAAAACACATGAGGTAAAAAGTAAAGTTAGAGAACACAAAGATTTATTTACTTATTTATTCTTCAAAGGCAAAAAGAGACAGACACAGAGATCTGCCATCTGCTGGTCTATTCCCCAAATGCTCACACCACAGCTGTGCAAAGTCAAAGCCAGGAGCCAGAAATTCCATCCAGGTCTTCCACAGGGGACTAAGTAATTGGGCTAACAACTGCTAGCCTCTTGGGGTATACGTTAACAGGAAGCAGGATTAGAAGCTGTGGCAGGACTTGAACTCAGGCACTCCAATATGGGATGCAGGCATCCCAAGCAGCAGCCATGACACCCAACCTAACTGTGTTCCCTGTTGAGAGGCAACCACAGTTATCAGAACTACTTGCAAAGTCTTCTATAAATATTTTATACATAGTCACACACACATAAATTATGTCAGGTATTTAGACACACTGATAGAAGAAAAATATTCAAAATAATATTGAGAGAAAAAATGACTGTAAAGAAGCTTTTACAATATGATTAATAACATGTAATATTATTATAATACGTTAAAAAAAGCTGAATTATGTGATTAGATACTTATATGAATACGTTTGTAGACCATCCCCCACCATGGAGTAAAATCACAGCTTGCTTTATTCTCAAGACATAGGTGACTGGGGCCAGTGCTGTGGCATAGCGGGTAAAGCTGCCACCTGCAATGTCGGCATCCCATATGGGTGCTGGTTCGAGACCTGGCTATTCCACTTCTAATCCAGCTCTCTGCTATGGCCTGGGAAAGCAGTGGAAGACGGCCTAAGTCCTTGGGCCCCTGCACCCACATGGGAAATCTGGGAGGAAGCTCCTGGCTACGGATTGGCACAGCTCCAGCTGTTGCAACCAACTGGGGAGTGAACCAGCAGATGGAAGACTTCTCTCTCTGCCTCTCCTTCTCTCCCTGTGTATCTATGAATTTCAAATAAATAAATCTTAAAAAAAAGGACAGAGGCAGGCCAGGCTGTCTGCTTCCAACCTGGGGCTCTTCAAGTCTGAGGGTCCCCCTTGCATACGAAGTGAGGACCATGTTAGAAAAAGCAGATGAAGTTGAAGGCGTCTCCTAGACAGTCCACATGCCTGTCACCTGGTTCCAAGATTGTCACCTCTTCAGGCCACATGACCTCATGTGTCTATCATTCATTCATTAGGCTTGGCTTCTAGATCCCCTTCAGTAGCCAAGCACCTCCCCAGGCCACTCAGAAGAGAGGTCACCACTCCAGATAATGGTGGGCACAGTCCTGGGCTCAGAGCCTTCTTCTAGGACACCACCCCCTCCGTCTCTACATCTTGCTCTCCCCAGTCACTAAGGAAGGGGGTGGTCCCCAGGTGTGAGCCTCAAAATCTATAAGAGGATCCCCATCCCAGTACTTCAGAGTGGTAGCTACCTGGACAGCTGTGTCTCACTCCTCCAGCCCTCCCTTCCATCTCCAGCCCTCCCTCTCTTCTCTTCTCTACTTTCCAGTCAACAGTCAGAGATTCTATCCTTGTCAAGCTTCCAGTAGCCAGGCCCCATGGCAGATCACACAACAGAAAAACAAGTATTAGTAAGCACTCAAAGGGAGAAAAAACACAAAACTCAGAGTTGTCTTTATATGCAAATAACTGCGGCTCCTAGCAGAGGAAGAGGCTGCACTCTTGCGCTTACAACAGTCCTCCTCACCTCCTGGCTGCTCTATTTCCATTTCCGAGCACATGTGCCACAAAAGCTTGTGCATGTGCCATGTGGATGTCATGTGCACACACACATATCTACACCTGAAAGGGTGACCATCACAGGTGTGGCCCCAATGCCAGCAGACTGTGTGGTTGCTTTACTTGGGGAGGAGGAAGTAGAGGAAGGAAGAGAAGCATACTTCTCTTCCAAGGCTTCCCTCTGTTAACCAAGCTCTGCACAGGTAAACAGGTAAGAGTGTGCCCAAGCACAATATACACATAGACATACATACAGTACATTTTGAAGGAGAGAGAGGAGGGTGCACCAGGCTCTCTGGCATGGGCTGAGTGGCTCAGACCGTGGTGACAGAGCAGAGGGTCGTAGACCTGTTTGTTGTCAGCCAAGTGTCTTTTTTTTTTTTTTAATATTTAAAAGTATTTATTAGAATCAAGGACCTCCAGCCAGAGTGGTGTGGAGGAGGGCTTTCAAGAGAGGAAACCCAACAGGACTAGTGGCAGTCGGCTTTTTAAGTACAATTTCGAAGGAAAAAAAAAAAACAAACCTGTCAGATTGGCATTCAGTTACTAGGGGGGACAAAAGCCATCAAGACCTCATTTACAATTCTCCATCCTGTCTGGCCAGCTAAGGGTGGGATAGATAACTTGTTTTCACAATAAGCTGTGAGCTCAGGAAGAGCTCCCTCAGCCAAGTGTCTTTTACAATGATGATCTGGTGTCCTGGGTCTTCTTGTTCCACCTATGATGGCTCAAGGCGATGATGCTGAGCTTGGGTTTGTCCCCATTCTGTTCCCTCAGATGCTTGAGCCATGGGGCTTCTGCTGCTCCCAGGCACAGATCAAGCGCTGCTTCTGCTCCTCCTAGCTCCAGCAGTGGCTCATCGTCATCTTGCTCAACACATCGTTGTCAGTGGTGAAGTCACTGTCCTCCCTGATTTTCAGGGCATGAGCAGCTGGTCCCACACAGGCAGTGGTGCCGCTCAGTAAATGATGCTGCTGTGCACCTTAACCTTCCACTCCATTCAGGGGTCTTTCAATGGCTGCAGCTGCCACCCCACCCACCTAGGGCCTCTTTCCAAATTCAAAGGGCCGTGGCCCAGATCCTCCAAGCCATGGATAGGGGCCAGGGGCATGCAGCTGTGGTAGTGCTCATTCTCCTGGCTTTTACCATTGTGGTCTTAGCTCCTCCCCAGCAAGGCCATCTAGTGACCTAGGCTTTCCTTGCAGCTGATGACCACTGCACTGTTGCTACACAAGGGTCAGAGGAAAAGGAGGCCCCAGGGTTGCCATTCTCTAGGTGGCACTCATACTGCTCATATTCCGCACTGGTGAGGCCTGGGACATCTCTCCCTTCTGGCCTCACTCCTCAGCCAGCAGTAAATACATGCTGAAATGGAATCCCAGCTCTGCAGGACATCCCCTTGCAGGCCAAACTTGTGTAGGCTCCCAGAGTACTGGTAGTATCCAGGGGCTCATCTAGCAGGTCATGCTCAGAGCACTTTGTGGTTCATGCTCTCAGTGGTCTAGCTATGCCACTGCCCAGCTTTTGCTCAGGCCTCAGCTGACATTAAGAGTTCCCTCCTTTCCATTTCCAAGTTGTTAGGCTCTGAGGTTTTCAGCTTGCAAGTTTGACAGCCATCTAAAAGGTCATTCCAGTCAATGTCCTTCCAACTCCTCACCCATTGGCTTTTAGGTTGGGTCACATCACCAGCAGGGAGACGCTAGTGTTTTCTTCCTAGCTCAGGATGGCTACTGCTTCTTTACAGTTCTAGATGTCACACAGTTAATCTAGATGCTGTGGGCTCCCTCACAGATCCAGTCATCTTTAGCTGTAATGCTGGGATTTAACTCTAACACTGACACCTAGGTCCAGCTCTTCTTTATCATCTATGCAATAGCACACCATCTGGCCCAGCCTGTTTTGGTGGCTGCTTCTACATAGCTCCACATCCTCATAGTGCAGCTCATTCATATGGTTTACCTCCTGTGGACCAGTGTGGCTGAACTACCTAGGGTAAAAATACTCATTGCTGGCCGGCGCCGTGGCTCAACAGGCTAATCCTCCGCCTTGCAGCGCCGGCACACCGGGTTCTAGTCCCGGTTGGGGCGCCGGATTCTGTCCCGGTTGCCCCTCTTCCAGGCCAGCCCTCTGCTGTGGCCCAGGAGTGCAGTGGAGGATGGCCCAAGTGCTTGGGCCCTGCACCTCATGGGAGACCAGGAGAAGCACCTGGCTCCTGCCATCAGATGAGTGCGGTGCGCCGACCGCAGCGGCCATTGGAGGGTGAACCAACAGCAAAAGGAAGACCTTTCTCTCTGTCTCTCTCTCTCTCACTGTCCACTCTGCCTGTCCAAAAAAAAAAAAAAATACTCATTGCTAATGGGGGGAGGGGGTGCTCCTCTATACTCATGAGCCAGGTGGGAGGGCACAGCTTGCCCAATGCCAAGGTAAGCCTGAAGGTGTTATTGAGTACCACTGTTTACCAGTCATGGCAGTAGTATTCTTATGCAGGCAGGGACTGAGTTTCACCGCTGGATTACAAGAGCTCCCTGGAGAAGCATAAGGCTTCCAGAGTTTAATACTGACAAAGCTTAGAGTTTCCTCCCATTCACCTGAAGCATCACTTTGGACTGCTCCTCCTGTTTCTGGGTCACCTACAGATATTTATCCATGGTGCTGTCTAGCAAGGTAAGATAGAGGGTGTAAATGATAAGACAACTTTCACTGGCCTATGTGCAAGATCATGAATTTTTAATTTATTTTTTTTTTGGAGAGGCAGAGAGGATAAGTGAGACAGAGGGAGAAAGAGCAAGAGAGACTGCCAGTTCACTACCTGAAAAGACTGCCAAGAGTTGGCTCTGGCTGAGGCTGAATCTGGGAGCCAGGAACAAAATCCAATCACTGGAGCCATCACTACTGTCTCCCAGGATATGCAGTGGCAGGTAGAGTCAGGAACTAGAGCTAGGAATCAAACCTGGGTACTCTGATGTGGGAATGCTGGCATCTTAACTACTAGGCTAAATGCATGGCTCCAGGAGTTATTATTTTTAAACAATTTAAAATATGTTACTTGGGGCCAGTGCTGTAGTGTACTAGGATAAACTGTTATCGGCAGTGCTGACATTCCACATGGGTGCCGGTTCCAGTCCCAGCTGCTCCACTTCTGATACAGCTCCCTGATAATTTACCTGGGAAAGCAGCAGAAGATGGCTCAAACACCTGGGCCCCTGCACCCACGTGGGAGACTTGAATGATGTTACTGGCTCCTGGCTTCAGATTGGCCCAGCTCCAGCCATTTAGCCGTTTTGGGGAGTGAACCAGCAGATAGACAATCTCTTTTGCTCTCTCTCTCTGTAACTCTGCCTTTCAAATAAATAAATAAATCTTTTAAGAAATAAATAAAATAAAATATGTAACTTAAAAATTTACCTGTCTGTTGCATTCTTTAAGTTCCAATTCTGATTTCTCCAGAGTACCTTCTAATTTAATTATTTTTTGTTCCATTTCTCCTCGATGCTCACGAATAGTCATATCCAAATGTGTAACCTAAATACAAAAGTATTATTAAACTACTGTTAAATTTTTTTTTTAAAGTATTCATTTTATTTGAAAGTCAGAGTTATAGACAGAGATGAAGAGACAGAGAGAGATCTTTCATCTACTGGTTCACTCCCCAAATGGCTGCCAGGGCTGGGGTTGGATCAGGCCAAAGCCAAGAGCCTAGAACTCCACCCAGGTCTCCCAAGTGGATTGCAGGGGCCCGGGTACTTGGGCCATCTTCTGCTGCTTTCCAGGTGCATTAGCTGGGAGCTGGATCAAAAGCAAAGCATCTATGACTCAAACTGGTGCTCATATGGGATGCTGGTGTCACAGACAGAGACAACCCACTGCATCACAACTCTGGACCTTTCTGTTCAAATTTATTCTGATATGAAAACTTCTGTGCTTTGGAACTGTTTATAGGAGTATAATTAAAACTAAAACTCATCTCAAATATATATACTTCTAAATTGGAAAAATAATCATTCGCTAGTACTGGTCCATGAGCTCCATAAATTTATAGACACTGAACAACATATGTATATGTTTATAAATGACAAAATGATTCAGACTTTATGCTGAATAACAACTGCTAATTAGGGGCCTGCACTGTGGTGCAGGGGGTTAAAGTCCTGTCATGAAGTACCAGCATCCCAAATGGGTGCCTGTTCTAGTCCCGGCTGCTCCTCTTCTGATCCAGCTCTCTGCTATGGCCTGAGAAAGCAATAGAAGATGGCCCAAGTCTTTGGGCCCCTGCACCCACATGTGAGACCCAGAAGAAGCTCCTGGCTCCTGGCTTTGAATTGGCATAGCTCCAGCTGTTGTGGCCATCTGGGGAGTGAACCAGCGGATGGAAGACCTCTCTCTCTGTCTCTACCTCTCTTTGTAACTCTGTCTTTCAAATAAATGAAATAAATCTTTAAAAAAAAACTTGATAATTAATGCCTCAAACACCAATCTGAGAAAGTAATCCCTTCAATCCCATTTTCTCCTGATATAGAGTAATGTAAGAGATCAAACGGCTCAGATACTAGAGTGACTATTGTGCAGCAGGTTAAGCTGTCCTTGGAATAGCCACATCCCACATCAGAGTGCTTAGTTTGAGTCTTGGATATTCTGCAATTCTGAACCTAGTACTTGGGTTCTTACCACCCATGTGAGAAACCCAGATGGAGTTCCTGACTCCTGGCTTTGGTGTGGCTTAGCTCTGGATGTTGTGGGCATTTGGGGAGTGAACCAGCAGATGTATGGAAGATCTCTTTCTCTCTCCCTCTTTCTGTCACTCTGCAATTTTAATAAATGAATAAAATAAATAAATAAATCTTATTTATTTGAAAGGTAGAGTTAAGGTGGGGGGGGAGGGAGGGAGGGAGGGAGGGAGGGAGAGAAAGAGAGAGACAGAGAGAGAGAGAGAGAGAGAGAGAGAGAGAAAAGAGATCCTTCCATCTACTGGTTCACTCCCCAGATGGCTGCAATGTACAGAGCTGGGCCAGGTTGAAGTCAGGAGCCTGGAACTCCATCTGGTTCTCTCACATGGGTGGCAAGGTCCCAAGTATGTGGGAAAATCATCTGCTGCCCTTCCAGGTGCATCACCAGGGAAGTGGATTGGAAGTAAAGCAGCTAGGACTCCAACAAGCATCCACATGGGATGCCAGTGTCTTAGGTGGTGTTTTAACCAGCTGCACCACAATGCTGTTCCCAATAAATAAATCTTAAAAAAAAATAAAGCTCAAAATACGGAGGAGAAAAAAGTAAAGGGTATCAAAATTGGGAAAGTCAAATTATCCGTGTTTGCAGATGACATGATGTCATACATGAAAAAACCTAAATATTCCACAAAAAGCTGTTACGATTGATAAACCAATCCAGTAAAATTACAGGTGACAAAATAAACATACAGCTTTTTTTGTATGCTAATGATGAATTCACAGAAAGAGAAATCAAGAAATCCCATTCACAATAGCCACAAAAAAATGAAGTATTTAGGAATAAATTTAGCCAAAGGAGTAAAATATCTCAAACAACAAAAAAGGAACAAGCTAACAAAAATAAAAACAAAAAACTGAAAGATCTCTACAATGAAAATTATCAAATATTGAAAAAATCATCAAGAATACACAAAAAATGGAAAGATATTCCTTGCTCAAGGATCTGAAAATCAATATCATTGTTTATACTACCTAAAGAAATTTACAGATTCAATGTAATGTCTCTCAAAATACCAATGGCATTTTTTACAGAGTAAGGAAAAAAATTCTAAAATTTATATGAAATCACAAAAGACTCCAAATAGCCAAAGTGATCCTGAGCAAGAAAAACCAAGCTAGCAGCATCACAATACCTGATTTCAAAGCATACTACAAAGCTATAGCAATTAAAACAGCTTCATACTGGCATAAAAACTGATACATAGATCAGTGGAACAAAATAGAGTCCATAAATTAATCGACATACAAATAACCAACTAATTTTTTTAAAGATTTATTTATTTACTTGAGAGATAGAGTTACAGAGAGGCAGAGACAGAGAGAAAGGTCTTCCATCCTCTGGTTCACACCCTATATGGCCACAACAGCCAGAGCTGAGCCAATCCAAAGCCAGGAGCTTCTTCTGGGTTGCCCAGTTGGACACAAGGGCCCAAGGACCTGGGCCATCTTCTACTGCTATCCCAGGGCATAGCAGAGAGCTGGACTGGATGGGGAGCAGCTAGGCCTTGAATTGGCACCCATCTGATTTTTTGACAGAAGGGCTCAGATCACACAGTGGAGTAAAGATAATCTTTTCAACAAATGGTGCTGGCAAAACTGGATGTATATATGTAAAAGAATGAAATTAAATCGATGTTTCTCAAAATATATAAAAATCAACTCAAGATGGATCAAAGACCTAAATTTGAGACCTGAGACTATGAAGTTGCTGTAAGAAAACATAGGGGAACCACTCCAAGACATTAGTGTAGGTGACAACTTCATAGACAAGACCCCCAAAGCACGGGCAACAAAAGCAAAACTAAAGATATGGGACTATATCAAAATTAGAAGGTTCTGCACAGCAAAAGAAATTATCAATAGAGTGAAGAGACATCCAATAAAATGGGAAAAAATATCTGCAAACCACCTATTTGACAAAAGACTAATATCCTGAAAATATCAGCAAGTTCAAAAACTCAACTCAGGCCGGCGCCATGGCTCAATAGGCTAATCCTCCGCCTTGCGGCGCCGGCACACCGGGTTCTAGTCCCGGTTGGGGCGCCGGATTCTGTCCTGGTTGCCCCTCTTCCAGGCCAGCTCTCTCTGCTGTGGCCCGGGAGTGCAGTGGTGGATGGCCCAGATGCTTGGGCCCTGAACCCCATGGGAGACCAGGAAAAGCACCTGGCACCTGGCTCCTGCCATCGGATGAGCAAGGTGCGCCAGCCTCAGCGCGCCAGCCGCGGCGGCCATTGGAGGGTGAACCAACAGCAAAGGAAGACCTTTCTCTCTGTCTCTCTCTCTCACTGTCCACTCTGCCTGTCAAAAAAAAAAAAAAAAACTCAACTAAAAAAAAAAAAATAACCAATCCAGTTGAAAATGGGCAAAGGGCTTCAACAGACAGTTGTCAAAAGAAGAAATACAAATGCCAACAAATATATGAAAAAATGTTCACCATCACTATCCTTCAGGGGAATGCCACAATGAGAAATCACCTCACCCCTGTCAGAATGGCTAAAATCTAAAACACAGAGAGTAACAAATGCTAGTGAGGATGTAGAGAAAGGTAAACACTGTTGGTGTTAATGTAAATTAGTGCAGCCAGTTTGAAAAACAGTGTGGAGATTTCTCAAAAACTAGAAATAGGGGATGGTGCTGTGGCTAAGCCTCTGCCTGCAGAGCTGGATTCCCTTAAGGGCACCAGCTGCATCCCAAATGTTCTCCCTTTTATGTGAGACTGAAAATTTACAAAACAAAAAAGAAAGGTCTCTGTCAGTACTGCTGTAAATTGCCTCCTAACTCATAAAACCAATGGTTAAGAATGTTATACTAGGGGTTGGTGCTGTGACGTAGTGGGTAAAGCCATCACCTGCAGTGCCAACATCCCATATGGGTGCTGGGTTGAGTCCCAGCTGCTCCATTTCTGATCCAGCTCTCTGCTATGGCCTGGGAAAGCAGTAGAAGATGGCCCAAGTCCCTGGGCCCCTGCACCTGTGTGGGAAACCCGAAAGAAGCTCCGGGCTCCTGGCTTCGGATCAGTGCAGCTCTGGCCATTGTAGCCATCTGGAGAGTGAACTAGCAGATGGAAGACCTCTCTCTCTGTCTCTACCTCTCTCTGTAACTCTTTCAAATAAATAAATCCTTTTTTTAAAAAAAAAGTTATATTACTATAGTTTTAATGATCTGTGATTACTTTAAAATTAAAAACAAAAAAGCTCAGATGCTTAAGCTAATTCTCATTCTCAAAACTTACTTGCTGTAAAAATATTAGGATAAAGAAAAATGACATATTTTTAATTTTAAAAATATTTATGGCACAGAAAAATTAATGTGCATCTCTAGGATGTGCCATAACAGAAAATTTTATTAAAAAATAATTGAGGGGCAGGCATTTAGCCTAGTTAGTTAAGATGTCAGTTAAGAAGCCATAACAGGCCGGCGCTGCAGCTCACTAGGCTAATCCTCTGCCTGCAGCACCTGTACCCTGGGTTCTAGTCCTGGTTGGGGTGCCGGATTCTGTCCTGGTTGCTCCTCTTCCATCCAGCTCTCTGCTGTGGCCTGGGAAGGCAGTGGAGGATGGTCCAAGTGCTTGGGCCCTGAACCTGCATGGGAGACCAGGAGGAAGCATTTGGCTCCTGGCTTTGGATTGGCACAGTGCGCTAGCTGTAGCTGCCATTTGAGGGGGTGAACCAATAGAAGTAAGACCTTTCTCTCTGTCTCTCTCTCTAATTCTGCCTGTCAAAAAAAAAAAAAAAAAAAGATGCCATAACAGAATACTAGGTTCTGGCTCCTGACTCCAGCTTCCTGCTAATTAGACCCTGGGAGGCAGTGATGATAGCTCAAATTATTGTGTTCTTGCCACCGACATGGGAGACCTAAATTGAGTTTCTGCCTCCCAGCTTTAGCCTCCTAGTGTTGTGTGTATCTGGGGTATGAACCAGTAGGTAGAATCATTTTCTCTTTCAAATTAATTAATTAATTAAAAAATAGATGTACCACTAAAAAATAATAATATTAGAGAAAATCAACCTGAGCTGCTCTTTGCTTTAGCTCCCAATTTCTCTCCTTCAGTGCCTGATCCATTTCAAGAAGTTCTTGCTTTTTGTCTTCAATTTCCATCTTGCATTCTCTGCAATTTAGTAAAGGAAAAAGATCAAAGCATGTAGTAGAAATATTACATATTTTTTTAAAAGTCAGACCAACTGGTTTACCTTGTTGTTAATAAAAATCAATAGGAATTACAATTTTAATTTTTCTAACCTGTATTATTTTAAAAGTGATTTTACATACTAAATAAAGATTAGAAAACATTTTAAAGCGATAGAACACATATAATTAACTCTACTTGAGAGGTCTCAAATTAAAGGAGTAAAGTATACATAAAATAAACAACAATACAAGTTTTTAATACAGTGTTCTAAAAAGGCAAAAGTTAACTCACACTGTAATACTATAAATAATTTGGGGGCCAGCACTTTGGCACAGCAGGTAAACCTACTGCCTGCAGTGCCAGCATCCCACATGAGCACCGGTTTGAGTCCTGGCTGCTCTACTTCTGATCTAGCTTTCTGCTATGGCAGTAGAAGATGGCCCAGGTCCTTGGGACCCTGCACCCGCATGGGAGACTCGGAGGAAGCTCCTGGCTCCTGGCTTCGGACTGGCACAGCTCCAGCCATTGCAGCCATCTGGGGAGTGGGCCAGCGGAAGGAAGACCTCTTTCTCTCTGCCTCTACCTCTCTGTAACTCTACCTTTCAAATAAATAAATAAAATCTTAAAATAATTTAAGCTAATTGCTAAATCATTCCCAGGTCTCTAAGATTAAATAGGTGTACTTCTTTTAAATTCATATTTTTTCAGACATACATCAAGGGAGTAGTTGAAAGTCTTTTACATATAACAGTTGTGATTCTGCTGAAATTTGTATTTCAGACAAAGACCCTTGTATGAAGGAATCTTAAAAAACTCATGAAAAAACTATGCATGGATTTCAAAGTTTTTTTTGCATCAAAGTAAACATGTGCTTTAATTTCACTTTCCATAAATTACTCTCATATTTCATATTAGAATTATATTCAAAATGAAACTGTAATGTATAATGAAGTACTAGGACCCAGTGTTTGGCCTACTGGTTATGACTAAGGTTAAAACATGTAACCATATTGGAGTGACTGGATTCTACACTCAGCTTCTTGCTAATACAGACCTTGGGAGGTAGTAGTAAATAATAAGTGACTGGAGTTTCTGTCACCATGGCAGACAAAAATTGAGTTTCAGGCTTCTGTCTCCTGGCTTTAGCTCTAGTCAGGGGTTGTTGTAGACATTTGGGGAGTGAACCACAAATGGAAGACCTCTATATATATATATCTGTTGCTCTTCTTCTCAAATATATTTTTTTAAATTAAGTACTAAATTCTAATGTAAAATATTTTATATTTTAAATAAATTCTAGTCCTGTCAAAAACCTCACTAAAACATGACTTTATATTAGGTGTAGGGAACGTCTGGCCCACAGGCCAAATTACACATGGGAAATAATTTGGTCTGGCCTTGCCAAGGCAACCATAGGCAGAACTCAAAATTCAATAAATCTAGGGGCCAGCGCTATGGCACAGTGGATTAACGCCCTGGCCTAAAGTGCTGGCATCAAATACGGGTGCTGGGTCGAGACCTGGCTGCTCCTCTTCAGATCCAGCTGCTATGGTCTGGGAAAGTAGTAGAAGATGGCCCAAGTCCTTGGGCCCCTGCACTCGCGTGGGAGACCCAGAAGAGGCTCCTGGCTTCGGATCAGCAACAGCTCCAGCCATTGCAGCCAATTGAGGAGTGAACCATCAGATGGAAGACCTCTCTCTCTCTCTCTCACTCTCCCTCTCCGTGTAACTCTGACTTTCAAATAAATAAATAAATACTTGTTAAAAAAATTCAATAAGCCTATAGCAGAATAACTTTTAATCTGATAATTTTGTATGGCCCATGAATGATGTTATACATATCCAAATACATATACATATACATATACATATCCATATCCATATCCATATCCCTTGGCAGAAAAAAGGTTCCCCACCCCTACATACTGACACAATGTTCTTCTACCACTATGAAGCCCATGATCATATATTTTAATTCAGAAATATAATCTAAGTTCTGATATGATTTCAAAGGCTGAAAATGTTGATCCCGAAATATTAAATATTGATAAATGTACTAATTTTAAGAAGCAGATTCTGTATTTTAGTGAGCTATCTACTTAATATTCTTCTAAAAGTTTCATGAGTTACAACACAAGGCTAAAACTAATATTCTAAAATTAGTATGAAATTAATTCTAAAGAAAACTTTAACTTCTATCAGTGCAAACAGCTGAACTTCCGAAATGCATGCATTAGCTATA
This sequence comes from Sylvilagus floridanus, assembly GCA_949820135.1. Taxonomy (NCBI): domain Eukaryota; kingdom Metazoa; phylum Chordata; class Mammalia; order Lagomorpha; family Leporidae; genus Sylvilagus; species Sylvilagus floridanus. Next base: position 84,359,752 of record OX463225.1, on the reverse strand, counting down.
ACATAAGATTTCACTATGTAGTGATTTCATGCACTAATTACTTAACACTGATTTAGCAAATATTTACAGATATTTCTCATACTCCAAGATTCTAAAAAGTAATGAGAATTTATTTATTTGAAAAGCAGAAAGAGAGAGAGAGAGAGAGAGAGAGAGAGAGAGTTTTCCAATCACTGATTCACTCTCTAAATAATAACAACAGATGGGGCTGAGCCAGGCTGAAGGCAGGAGCCAGGAATCCAATCCAGATTTCCCACATGGGTGATAGGGACTCATATACTAGAGCCATCATCTGATGCCTCCCAGAGTGCACAACAGCAGGAAGCTAGAATCAGAAGTAGAGGCAGGACATGAACACAGGCATTCCAATATGAGATGTGCATGTCTCGAGTGGCATCTTAAATGTTGGTGCTAGATTTCAGGATATGTTTTAGAAATAAAAACATAACTTGCTAACAGATTGAATGGAAAAAGATAACAAGAATAACATTACATATTTCTGGCTGGAGCAACTGCATGTTACTGAGATAGAGGAAAGACAGGATTATGAGGAAATAAGTGAGTTGTGTTTTGGCCAAGTTTGAGATGTCTCTTGAGAATATCCAAGTTGGGGCTGGCACTGTTGCTTAGTAGGCTAAGCCTCTGCCTACATCTTGGCAACCCATATGAGCTCTGGTTCATGTCCTGGCTGCTTTTCTTCCAATTCATCTCTCTGTTGTGGCCTGGGAAAGCAGCAGAAGATGGCCCAAGTGCTTGGGCCCTTGAAAACGTGTGGGGGACCCAGAAAAACTCCTGGCTCCCAGCTTCAAATCAGCCTTCTGGCTGCTGCGGCCATTTGGGGAGTGATCCAGTGGATGAAAGACCTTTCTCTCTGTCTTGCACGCTCTCTCTCTCTGTAACTCTACTTCTCAAGTAAGTAAAATCTTTAAAAAGAAAAAAAAAATCCAAGTGAAAAAAAATCAAAGTGGAGATAAATTATTTGATATTGAATCTAGAGTTAGAGGAAGAGGTCAATACTGGAGAAATGGGTTTGGAACTGTCTGACACAAAGTACCTAAAGATATATGAAATCTACTAAAGACGAATTTGTGGGTAGCAAAAGGGGGTCCCTACAATGAATCCTGGGATATAACATCTAAGTTTCTTTTGATCATCTTACTACTCTTTATCCTATTCTTTTACAGTATCTTTCACTCCCTGTTTTGTACCTCTGTTTTCCTTTTCTGGGTCTATTTTCCATACTTTGGCTTTGGTCTGGCTCTTCTCTACTCACTATGAATGTGTGCTAGCCAAGCATTTTATACTATCACTGCTAATCTAAGAATCTAGATTTAGGAGTTGTACAGGCTTGTATTCAACTCTTTTCTGGACTCTACAATCATGGGCATTTTACTTAATTTTCTCAAACCTCAATTTTTTCAACTGTAAAAACATGACAATAATCTGATAGGTTTGCAGTAGGGGAATGAGTGGAATTATATGTAAAGTCCCTGGCATAAAATAAAGGTTTAATACAAAGAAATATTATTAATAATACAATAATGATTAATAATATTATTTTGGTATAGGGCACTGCTGTACCCTTCCCCAAATTTTTCCTACCACTTGGACTAGCATATATTGCTCCAAGGACTGAAGATGGAACCATCTGCAGATACTACAAGCCGAATTAGTTACAGAACATGGGATGGGCTGACTAGCATTAGCCACGGTGAGTCAAAGGTGAAATGTTAGGACATCAAAAATTCAAAAACAAAGTTTGTATCACCCAAGAACTACCATAATAAGGTGAAGTATCTGTAATTGTGATATTATTTATTATTCAACTCACCTAAGTTCAGATGTAAGATCCTTTATAGTAGTATATTTTTCCTCTAATGATAACTGAGCCTTCTGTAGCACATCTCTCAATTCCTGCAGTTGTCTTAAAGTACTTTTTAATTCTCCATGGGCATTTTGAAGTTCAGTCTCTAGTGCTTCCCGTTTCTGCAAGGCTTCTGTTAGTTCAGATTCAGTGTGATGCTGTAACTTTTCTAACTCCTTCACTATTAAGAGAAGAAAATAATTTTGAAATTACATGTAAACCATTTGCTATTAAGAACTTGTAAGTAATTATAATTAATATCCAATTTTATTTACCTACAAGAGGCAAATATTGACCATTTTTGTCCCTTCCAGCCCCACTACCTTAAAATCTCACTTTTTTTCACTCAAGTACAAATATGCAGGCAACTAAGCTCAGCTAACCTATTACTTACCAGTATTTGTTTTCTTTTCTATTTCTGTCTTTGTCTGATCTAAGATCATATCTAATTGGGAGAGACGCATTGCTTTAGTTTCTCCATCTCGTTTTAGGTGCATTATTTCTTTTTCCATTTTGGACAGCTCTTCTTTGTACTGATCTGTCTCAAGTTTTACTTGCCTAAGTAAAAACAAACAATAAAAGAAGTATTTAGAATTTTAAAAAACCAACTGACAGGCTTCTCATTAAACAAAACTTGCAAGTTATACAAGGACAAGTATCAGTAAAATGCCTAGTCAGAGTCTTTTTTTTCAGGTTTGGATCACTTTATTCTTTTTTTTTTTTTTTTTACAGGCAGAGTGGACAGTGAGAGAGAGAGACAGAGAGAAAGGTCTTCCTTTTGCCATTGGTTCACCCTCCAATGGCCGCCGCGGTCGGCGCGCTGCGGCCGGCGCACCGCGCTCGTCCGATGGCAGGAGCCAGGAGCCAGGTGCTTTTCCTGGTCTCCCCATGGGGTGCAGGGCCCAAGCACCTGGGCCATCCTCCACTGCACTCCCGGGCCACAGCAGAGGGCTGGCCTGGAAGAGGGGCAACCGGGACAGAATCCGGAGCCCCGACCGGGACTAGAACCCAGTGTGCCGGCGCTGCAAGGCGGAGGATTAGCCTGTTGAGCCACAGCGCCGGCTTGGATCAATTTATTCTTAAAAAAATTATTTATTTGAAAGGCAGAGTAACAGAGAGAGAGAGGAAAAGACAGAGAAAGATGGATTTCTTTCATTTGTTGGTTCACTCCCCAAATGCCTACCACTACTAGGGTTAGGCTAGGCCACTAGCTCCCTGCTAATGCACCTGGGAAAGCAGTAAAAGATGGCCCAAGACCTTGGGTCTCTGCACCCATGTGAGAGACCTGGAAGAAGCTCCTACTAGCTCCTGGCTTCTGACTGACCCAGCTCCAGCCACTGTGGACAATTCGGGAGTGAACCAGCATATGGAAGATATCTCTCTCTGTAACTCTTTCAAATCAATCAATCAATCTTTAAAAAGTTTGTGGAAAAATTGAATTAAGATTAGTTTATTTTAGTGCAGAAACAATTTTGAAATCCATGCATAATTTTTTATTATATGTACTCTCCACAAACTTTCTTAAGTAATACAATACTAAAAGTTCTCCCAAAATGTTTACAATTTTGACAGGCTTGGATGTCAGTGCTGTGGCATAGAGAGTAAAGCCACTGCCTGAAGTGCCAGTATTCTATATGGGGACAGGTTCAAGTCCCGGCTGCTCCACTTCCGAACCAGCTCTCTGTTATGGCCTGGGAAAGAAGTGGAAGATGGCCCAAAGCTTTGAGCCTCTGCAGCTGGAAGAAACTCCTGGCTTCTGGTTTCAGATCGGCACAGCTCCGGCTGCTGTGACCATCTGGGGAATGAACCAGCAGATGGAAGACCTCTCTTACTGCCTCTAAGTAACTCTTTCAAATAAATAAATAAACCTTAAAAAAATTTTTTTGACAGGCTTTAAACCACCAGTTTTTCCATAAATATAGTAGTGTTTTGTCCCAGAGTTGCTAGGTCACAGCAAGTCTAACATGGAAAAAAAAAGGCTAAAGGAAGAATTATGAAAAGATATATTGGACTTTTAGAACATGGCAGCTGAGACTCTCCAGCTATGGAGACAATCAGAAATTTAACAAATGTTACAGGAGGCTTAGCTCTGAGGAACAAGGGTCAAAATTATTCACATGCAGTGACATTTACATGTGGTACTAGAAAAATCGTCTAGTTTCGTAACAGAAAGAAAAACCAGTTCTACAGCATGTTTAACTTCTTTGAGTTTCAGCTTCTTATTTTAAAATAGGTTCAATAGAACTTTATTGGGCCGGCGCTGAGGCTCACTAGGTTAATCCTCCACCTGTGGCGCCGGCACCCCAGGTTCTAGTCCCAGTCGGGGCACCAGATTCTGTCCCGGTTGCTCCTCTTCCAGTCCAGCTCTCTCCTGTGGCCCAGGAAGGCAGTAGAGGATGGCCCAAGTGCTTGGGTCCCTGCACCTGCATGGGAGACCAAGAGGAAGCACCTGGCTCCCGGCTTTGGATTGGCACAGCGCGCCAGCCGTAGCAGTCACTTGGAGGGTGAACCAACAGAAAAAGGAAGACCTTTCTCTCTCTCTCTCCAGCCGTAGCAGTCACTTGGAGGGTGAACCAACAGAAAAAGGAAGACCTTTCTTTCTCTCTCTCTCTCTCTCTGTCTAACTCTGCCTGTTAAAAAAAAAAAAAAAAAAAAACCACTTTATTGGAGCCGGCTCTGTGGTGTAGCGGGTAAAGTCTCCATCTCCAGTGCCTACATCCCATATGGGCAGCGGTTCAATTCAGATACTCCACTTCAGATCCAATTCTCTGCTATGGCCTGGGAAAACAATGGAAGATGGTCTAAGTCCTTGGCCCTTGTACCTACAAGGGAGACCCGGAAGAAGCTCCTGGCTGCAGCTATTTGGGGAGTGAACCAGCAGATGGAAGACTCTCTCTCTCTATCCCTCTCTTTCTCTCTCTCTCCCTCTCTTTTTACCTCTGCCTCTGCCTCTCTGTAATTCTGCCTTTCAAATAAATAAATAAATCTTAAAAAATTATTATGGGCTGTTTTGAGATCAAATCAATTAATGTCTAACAAGCACATTGCCAGCACACAGAAGGTGCTCCATAAACTAGTTTCCTCTCTCTCTCTCTCTCCCTCTCTCTCTCTCTCTCTCTCTCTCTCTCTCATATTTGAACTCTAAAATAGATCCTAGGAGACATACAGAGATATATTTTAATTCTAATATCTCAACAAGAAAAAATAGAGCTTAATAAATAGTACTTACAGAAGTGGAAGGATTATAAACACATGAAACTGAGGAAAACCCTTCATGAAGGGAAGATTTCTTGAAACTAAAGTATATCTTTCTTATATAATTTAATCCTTTATTTGATAAGCCTTCCATCAATATTTAGGACTTTTTCCTACTAAATGTGCCTATCAGATATAATATAGAAATATCCTTTTTTTGTCAAAACAGTAGGGTTAAGAAAAGAAGATGCATTTGCTTCAATTTTTCCAGTAAAAGAGAAAACAAGATCATCAATGAGAACAAGGATAACGGCAGGGGTTGTTAAATGTTTTGAAAGATGCGAGGCTGTAAAATAATCCTCTATGATGGCAAAAAATATAATTACCAGGCAGCACTTAAAGAATGCATAAGATCTGAAATTATGAATTTAACGTAAAATTATTCAAGTGGTCATATTTTTCTCCAGCATCTATAAATATGTAAGCATGGAGTAGTCCGAGTTCTGTAACACAAAGAAAAGGTAAGGGAGTTGTGGGTATATTCAAATTAATGATCTGAAAAACTAACCAGAATTAAACTCTGATAAAGAAAGGAGAGAGGGCACAGAGGAATGAGACAGAGGTAGAATCGATGTCCTGGTTCAGTTAAAGAATTGTTGGATTTGCAGTATTACAGGGAATCAGACAGTAACATGAGGCAGATGTATAATATTCAGATTTTGGAGAAACTATAGTTATTATAAATTATAATGTTACAGATCCCCCTCCTGCTTGCCATTAAGGAGCCAGTTTGAGGCAATGTTATAGACTCCCCCCCCCCACTTGTTATCAAAGTGCCAGCTAGGTCTAAGCAAACCAATACTGAATTAGAAACCAGTCTGGTTCCCCATCTGCCATAAAGGCCTAGTCACATACCTAAGATAGGATAGTTGTGTGCCTCCTGAAACTGTCTAAGTTATAATTTACTCATCCCTGTATGTGAAACTATCTTACCTTGTATTTGTGACGTGTTAATCCCTGAGGGCCTAAAATAACAGTGTGCTCCCTGAAATTGCCCCGAAACTACCTTGAAACTACCTCCTTACTTCCTCACTAAATTTAGGGTATAAAAGTAGGGAAAGACAGAGGATTGGGGCTTGACACTTGAGACACGAGTCTAGTTAAGCCTGTATGTATAAGTAAACTGTGTGCTTTTCCCATCAAAGCCTCGAGTGCTGTACAGTTTCTTTGGTAATTGTCCATAACAGTAAGATCTAGGGCAAGTCATCAGAATCATTAGAGAGAAATCTTAAAAGATGAGAAGCTATGGTATCAGTAGAATCATCTAGATGCACATTAAAATCTTTAAGAATCATGAGTGGTACTGACCAGTATGCTGGATAGTTCAGCAACAATGAGGGATGATATGACCTGATGACATGAGGCTCACAGAGTAACGTATGCTATTCTGTGCTGTTACTCTGGTACAAGAGCTGTGTAGAAAAGGTGTAGCATTACAAGGCTGCAAAGGAAAAGGCAATGTCCACATAGGAATTCTGTTTCTGTTACAGAAAGAGAAGTCAGGGTTTCTGTTACAGAAAAAGAAAAGGAGGTAGAGAATACAAGAGCTGTCTCTCAGGATGCACTGTGAATTTCAGAAACCACAGAAGTCTACAGAAGTTAGGATGGGGAGGAAGAAAGGAATATACTATGTAGAAAACTCTGGGAATTTGTGTGAGAGAAGAGATGAAGCTTGACTTGGAAATCTAGTGCTTCTTGTGGTGTTTGGCATAGATAAGCATAAAATAGAGTGATCTTCATGGATGCAAGGTAGACACTAGGGTGATGCTGTGTTAGTTGGTAGAAACCTGTCAATGGAAGAAAGACAGCCTGAGGATTTTTGGTTTTACCCTTAATCAGGGGACACCCTCTTGAGAGAGTTGAAGGTATCCGGGGAAGCAAGGTGTTACTCTGAGCACAAAGGTCCAATCTTAACCCCTATCAATAGGGAACAGGGAACCTGGGGATATATGGCTTCAGTTCTAGTGCCTAAGTTCACTTCTGACTCCTGTTAGTAGAAGGATGGGTTAATTATACTGTTAATAAATCAATTCTTGTGGACAAAGTAGAAGAGGTCCAAGGAAGTTGGGTATATCTTTCAGGTCACAGATTCCTTTCTTGACAATTAAATATTAATGCCTGGGCCCAAGAAGTAAATCAGAAACTTCAGATGTGATTTAATCTAAAGATGGGACCTATACATCAGTTTGTCTTAGATGCTACACAGGTGATTTTAACACTGAGTCAAAGCTGAAAATCAGTTACATTTTGCTGATACTTCCTCCACATACAATTAGATTTCTTGAAAGTTCCGTGTATGTAAGCACATCTTTGCTTACAAGTTTCAGTGTTATTCATAATTTAATGCAACAATTGCTGAGTTTTATGTGGTATAAGGACCTACTTGTTGCTAGTGGTATGGAAAACTCTAAAATAAACCAGCTATGATTCTTGTTTTAAAAAACTTAGAAAACAGAAGAAAGTTAAAAGTATTAAATTACAATTTAAAATTATATAAGAGATATGAGGGAGATACAAACAAAATATGGTATATGAACACAGATCATGGGGAAATTAATTCATCAAGAAAAGATTTCATTGGTTACCTGATTTTGAAATTCAGATACTAATGATGCTGAAATGGGAAGTTTAATAAAACTAACATTCACATTTTACCTGGCAGTACCAGTAAGCTCGATAACTTTTTGCCTTTTCAACTCTACTTCATGTGTGGCTGCGTCACACTTCTCCTCCATTTTTTTCAATTTTTCAGCTGCACTTTCCCTTTGTTTTTGAAGCTCCTGTTCCAGTTTTGACACCTAGTAAAGCAGTTTTCAAAATCAGGTCAACATTATTTGAAGGAAAACACTTATAAAAATGTAGCCTAGCTTATAATTCAGTTGAAAGATGTATTATAGGCTGGCGCCACGGCTCAACAGGCTAATCCTCCGCCTTGAGGCACTGGCACACCAGGTTCTAGTCACGGTTGGGCGCTGGATTCTGTCCCGGTTACTCCTCTTCCATCCAGCTCTCTGCTGTGGCCAGGGAGTGCAGTGGAGGATGGCCCAAGTGCTTGGGCCCTGCACCCCATGGGAGACCAAGAGAAGCACCTGGCTCCTGCCTTCGGATCAGCGCGATGCGCCAGCTGCGGCAGCCATTGGAGGGTGAACCAACGGCAAAAAGGAAGGCCTTTCTCTCTGTCTCTCACTGTCCACTCTGCCTGTCAAAAATAATTAATAAATAAATTAATTAATTAAATTAAAAAAATAAAAAGATGTATTATAAAGGGGCTGGCGCTGTGGCGCAGCAGGTTAACACCCTGGCCTGAGGCGCCAGCATCCCACACAGGCGCTGGTTCTAGTCCCAGCTGCTCTTCTTCCAATCCAGCTCTCTGCTGTGGCCTGAGATAGCAGTGGAAGATGGCCCAGTGCTTGGTCCCCTGCACCCACATGGGAGACCCGGAAGAAGCTCCTGGCTCCTGGCTTCAGATCAGCGCAGCTCCGGCCGTCGTGGCCATTTGGGGAGTGAACCAGCGGATGGAAGACCCCTCTCTCCCTCTCCCTCTCCCTCTCTCTCTCTCTTGATCTGCCTCTCCTCTCTCTGTGTAACTCTGACTTTCAAATAAATAAATAAATCTTTTAAAAAAAAAAGATGTATTATAAAAAGCAAAAGTATGAATCAGGAAGTAATGTTCTAAAATATAAGATCAAAATTTACTTGTAAATAATAAAAACATTTCACTGAGAGAGACAGAAAGTGGCCACACTGTAACACTAAAATAGGACTTAAAATAACTGAACAAGGAACAGCAAATGGCTTCCTTTTACTGTCCCTATGTGAAATGTTCTTCTTTTTGATAAATTATGTTCCTTTCCCTCTTCACAAATAGGTTCATAAGGAAAGGATTCCTAGAATCTCTTTTGACTTCAAACTTTACAATTTGCATTTGTTCCTTAGTTATTCTTCCTGCTATTCTACAAGAAAGGAATCAAATTGCTTCCTGGGTATTCCAGATTCGATTCCTTATCCACTTTCTGAGGAATCTCACACCATTGAACATCTCTGCTCTCTCCTGTGTGTATCTTCAGTTTCTCTTTCTAGTGTTTTTTTTTTCTTATTTTAGCATTTAAACATGTACAAGATCGTCCAATTGTAACAAATTTTCTTTTTTTTTATTTTTATTTTTTTTTGACAGGCAGAGTGGACAGTGAGAGAGAGAGACAGAGAGAAAGGTCTTCCTTTGCCGTTGGTTCACCCTCCAATGGCTGCCGCGGTCGGCGCGCTGCGGCCGGCGCACCGCGCTCATCCGATGGCAGGAGCCAGGTGCTAGGTGCTTTTTCCTGGTCTCCCATGGGGTGCAGGGCCCAAGCACTTGGGCCATCCTCCACTGCACTCCTGGGCCACAGCAGAGGGCTGGCCTGGAAGAGGGGCAACCGGGACAGAATCCGGTGCCCTGACCGGGACTAGAACCTGGTGTGCCGGCGCCGCAAGGCGGAGGATTAGCCTGTTGAGCCACGGCGCCGGCCCTGCTTGGTCTTCTAAAACCTCTCATTGAAGAATGTACTACAAATTATAAACCATTAATATCTACCTCCCCATTTCAACTTCAAAGAATAAAATGAAAACAGTATCTAGATTAAAATGGAAAGAAATCAAGGCAAATGTACTCAGTCTATTCTTGATTAAGTAGCACACACACAAGCAAAAGAATTTAAAAATGAATAATAATCTCAAAGGATCCAACACAGAACCTGTACAATGCAGAACATGAAAGGCAGAAAGAATATATACTGGAAAATTTACTCTAAATACCGAAGAAATATTTAGATATAAATGTCTGCATACCTTTAGAAACATTTTAGAGGACAAAACACCTTTTAAAGCAAGGAATGCAAAGCAATAAAATTACAAAATAAAAAATTCAAATCAAATATAGAGAGAAAAACAAAAACAGAAGAAATCCACAAAACCAACATAGAAATAAAACTACTGTGGTAGAGGCCTTCTCAAAATAGAAATAGAAGAAGAGAAAAAAACTTATCCTGGCAATGGGATATGGTCATTATCTGCTTGCTTGTAAATGTTTCAACTGTGGTCACTATCTGCTTGCAGTGTAACTGTCTGCTTGCTAACACAGAGCAACGGTGTTAATCTATGCCAGACAGTCGACATACAACTCAGTATGTGTGTGGAAGAAACATTATCAGTAACTATGTAAGCATGTGCAGTACTGTATCAATTCCTGTAAGGCCCATGTAACATTAGAATATCCAATCAAATGTATGCAGATAGCCATATAAGGGAGACAAAGAAGCTAAAACCATATATTAGAAAATACCCCTCTTGGTTCAGAGCTCAGTCTTTTGGATAAAAATCCAACCGAGCCTTATGCTGGCATAATAAAAGAATACTTCCTTGTTAACTGGTGTTTCCTCTTTGTTCACAAATCCTGCTACACCATCTTAAAAGGAATAACAATCATAATCAATTCTGCAAAAATAAGAGTGAATAAAAGGGGCATAGGTAGTAGGAATCAAACACCAAAGAGAGGAAGAAAGATTTCACAATGAAACTATACAGCAAACAAAGAAACAGATCTAGACTATAACAAGAGGGATGGAGGGCCATAGAAGATATCTCTGAAAAAGAACCTACAGATTGCCTGCCTTATCTGCTTGAATGTATTGAGAGGAAGTTCTTTAGGGCCATGGGTGAGGCTGTCTTAGTCATTTTCTGTTGCTGTAACTGTAAACTACAGACTGGGTGATTTTATAAAGAAACGAAGATTTATTCAGCTTAGGGCTCTGAGGGTAGGAAGTCCAAGGTTAAAAGGGTGAATCTGGTGAGGGCTTTTCTGGTGGGAACTCTGCAGAGTCTCAAAGTGGCACAGGGTATCACATGCTAAGAGGACAGCATACAAAAGACAGAGCCAAACTTTTATAACAGATCCACTCTCAGGTTAACCTATTAACGCACCAATCCATGAAGGGATAAAACTGATAAAGACAAAGCCCTCATGACACAGATATCTCTTTTTTCTCTTTTTTTTAACTTTTATTTAATAAATATAAATTTCCAAAGTACAGCTTTCGGATTACAGTGGCTTTTTCTCCCTATAATTTCCCTCCCACGTGCAACCATCCCATCGCCCGCTCCCTCTCCCATCCCATTCACATCAAGATTCATTTTCAATTATCATTATATACATAAGGTCAATTTAGTATATACTAAGTAAAGATTTCAACAGTTTGCACCCACAAAGAAACACAAAGTGTAAAGTACTGTTTGAGTACTAGTTATACTGTTAATTCACATAGTACAACACATTAAGGACAGAGATCCTACATGGAAAGTGCACAGTGACTCCTGTAGTTGACTTAACAATTGACACTCTTGTTTATGGCATCAGTAATCTCCCAAGGCTCTAGTCATGAGTTGCCAAGGCTATGGAAGCCTTTTGAGTTCTCCAACTCTGATCTTATTTAAAATGACAAGGTCATAGTCAAAGTGGAAGTTCTCTCCTCCCTTCAGAGAAAGGTACCTCTCTTTGCTGGCCCATTTTTTCCACTGGGATCTCACTCACAGAGATCTTTCCTTTAGGTTTTTTTTGTTTTAGTTTTTGTTTTTGTTTTTGTTTTTTTTTTGCCAGAGTGTCTTGGCTTTCCATGCCTAAAATACTCTCATGGGCTCTTCAGCCGGATCCGAATGCCTTAAGGGCTGATTCTGAGGCCAGAGTGCTGTTTAGGACATCTGCCATTCTATGAGTGGGATGGCTGGGTTGTATGGTAGGGTTATATTCAGGTTTCTGAGGAATCTCCAGACTGACTTCCATAGTGGCTTTACCAGTTTACATTCCCCCCAACAGTAGGTTAGTGTCCCTTTTTCCCCACATCCTTGTGAGCATCTGTTGTTGGTAGATTTCTGTATGTAAGCCATTCTAACCAGGGTGAGGTGAAACCTCACTGTGGTTTTTATTTGCATTTCACTGATTGCTAGTGATCATGAACATTTTTTCATGTGTCTGTTGGCCATCTGGATTTCCTCTTTTGAAAAATGTCTATTGAGATCCTTGGCCGATCTTTTAAGTGGGTTGCTTGTTTTGTTGCTGTAGATTTTCTTGACCTCTTTGTAGAATCTGGTTATTAACCCTTTATTGGTTGCATAGCTTGCAAATATTTTTTCCCATTCTGTTGATTGCCTCCTCACTTTCCTTTTTCTTTTCTTTCTTTTTTTTTTTTTACAGGCAGAATGGACAGTGAGGGAGACAGAGAGAAAGGTCTTCCTTTGCCATTGGTTCACCCTCCAATGGCCACCGACACTGGTGCGCTGCAGCAGGCACACTGCGCTGATCCAAGGCAGGAGCCAGGGATTTATCCTGGTCTCCCATGGGGTGCAGGGCCCAAGCACTTGGGCTATCCTCCACTGCACTCCCGGGCCATAGCAGAGAGCTGGCCTGGAAGAGGGGCAACAGGGACAGAATCCGGTGCTCTGACCGGGACTAGAACCCAGTATGCCGGCACGGCAAGGCGGAGGATTAGCCTATTGAGCCGCGGCGCCAGCCCCTGACTGTTTCTTTTGCAGTAGAGAAACTTCTCAATTTGATGTAATCCCAATTGTTAATTTTGGTTTTGACTGCCTGTGCCTCTGGGGTGTTTCCCAAGAAGTCTTTGCCTATGCCTATTGCAGGGTTTCTCTAATGTTCTCTAATAATTTGATGGTGTCGGGTCATAGATTTAGATCATTAATCCATGTTGAGTGGATTTTTGTGTAAGGTGTAAGGTAGGGGTCTTGCTTCATGATTCTGCATGTGGAAATCCAGTTTTCCCAGCACCATTTGTTGAGTAGACTGTCCTTGCTCCAGGAATTGGTTTTAGATCCTTGATCAAAGATAAGTTGGCTGTAGATGTTTGGATTGATTTCTGGTGTTTATTCTGTTCCACTGGTCTATCCATCTGTTTCTATACCAGTACCATGCTGTTTTGATAACTACTGCCCTGTAGTATGTCCTGAAATCTGGTATTGTGATGCTTCCAGCTTTGTTTTTGTTGTACAAGATTGCTTTAGAGAGCGGCAAGATGGCGGAATAGGAAGGGAGCACACCGATAGTCTGGGAAGAGACAGTTTAATAAAAGTGGAGATACTGCAGGTTCAAGGAAGAGTAGGAGAAGAAACAGCAGAGAAAACCCTTCCGGAACTGGAGATTCACAGTGGACCTGCGTGGAGAGCGTGGGAGCCCGCAGTTTGGGACACCAGCATCAGATTCAACACACCAGCGCTGGAACGCGAGGTGAGCAGAATCTCAATAGTCCGAGACACCAGGAGGGAAGCGGAAAAGGGAGCCTAGAGCGAACAAGGCTTGAAACCCTGCAGGGAAAAGTTCACCAGGCTAACTAGAAGAGAGAGAGAGAGAGGGAAAAAAAAAAAAGTGACCCGTACGGACACAAGCTTCTCTCTCTCCGCTCACCTCTCAAAGGTGAGCAAGACAAAGAGCAGGTGCCATTTTGGAATACGTCATAAGCAGGGCGACCTCGGGTCGGCACCGGCCCCGAGCCTAGCAGAAAAACCTGACTCTGGGTGGGAGGGGTGAAATAACAGGAGATTAGAACCTAATGAATGTGTGGTGCTAATGAACTGAGACTGTGAAAAAAGAGACGGTGGAGGAGAGAACTCAAGGAAATCACGAATTCATGTGAGTACTCTCCAGAGACGCTACAGTTCAGTAGCCTTGGCAGCCCAGTGGGAGACTACAGGAGAATCTCAGCCCACACAAAGGGCCGCAAAGATTCCTTCTCTGGTCCTTGGGAAAGAGCTTCCGAACTCTGGCTCCTGTGGGTATATCATTTGCCTGCTAACCACCCCCAATTCCATTCAGCTGTGTGGAATTACTTCCCTTTTGAACCAAAAAAAAAAAAAAAGTAACAGAGAGAGATTTACCACACCTAACCTGGGAGTGTCTCCTTTGACACACCCTCAACCCTGAGGAACCAAACAGAGCTCTCAGGCCACACCCATCTCAAGCCTCTAAGGCTCCATCAAAAGCAGACAGTCCACTTAATCTAGAGTCATAGTATAACAAGAAAAAAACACCACAGTGAAGAAACCAATATGCCAAACAACAAACGCAAAAACCGAGGTAATAAGAACAAGGAAGACACTATGGCATCCCCAAATGAAAAAGACACCCCAATTCAAGATTACGAAGATGATGAGATAGAAGAGATGCAAGAAGCAGATCTCAAAAAATTGATAAGAACACTAAGAAGTACTCAAAAACAAATTCTTGAACTACAGAAATCCTTAATGGACAAGGTAGAAAATCTCTCTCGTGAAAATGAAATATTAAGGAGAAATCAAGCTGAAATGAAACAACTAGTAGAACATGAAACTGTGATAGTGACGAGAAATCATAATGAAGTGAAGAATTCAATAGATCAAATGAAAAACACATTAGAGAGCCTTACAAACAGAATGGGTGAGGCAGAAGAGAGAATATCAGACTTAGAAGACAGAGCACAGGAAACTATACAGTCAAACCAAAGAAAAGAAGAGGAAATTAGAAATCTAAAAAATATTGTTGGGAATCTACAGGATACTATTAAAAAACCCAACATTCGAGTTCTAGGAGTTCCTGAAGGCATGGAGAGGGAGAAAGGATTAGAAGGCCTTTTTAGTGAGATAATAGCAGAAAATTTCCCAGTTTTGGAGAAGGACAGAGACATCCTAGTACAGGAAGCTCATAGAACCCCTAGGAAACATGACCAAAAGAGGTCCTCACCACGACACGTTGTAATTAAACTCACCACAGTGAAACAGAAAGAAAAGATCCTAAAATGCGCAAGAGAGAAACGTCAAATTACACTCAGAGGATCTCCAATTAGACTCACGGCAGACTTCTCATCAGAAACCCTACAAGCTAGAAGGGAATGGCGAGACATAGCCCAGGTACTTAGAGAGAAAAACTGCCAGCCCAGAATATTATATCCTGCCAAGCTCTCATTTGTGAATGAAGGTGAAATAAAGACCTTTCATAACAAACAAAAATTGAAAGAATTTGTTGCCACTCGTCCAGCCCTGCAAAAGATACTTAAAGATGTGTTACACACAGAAAAACAGAAACACGGCCATCAACATGAAAGAAGATAAACGAAGGGAACCTCACAGCAAAAGATCACAGGGAATTCAAAGCATACATTTGGATAAAGAAATTATGGGACATGTACTCTATAGAATACTATACAGCAGTCAAAAACAATGAAATCCGGTCATTTGCAATAAGATGGAGGAATCTGGAAAACATCATTCTGCGTGAATTAAGCCAGTCCCAAAGGGACAAATATCATATGTTCTCCCTGATCAGTGACAACTAATTGAGCACCAAAGGGTAAACCTATTGAAGTAAAATGGGCACTATGAGAAACAGTAACTTGATCAGCTCTTGTGCTGACTGTTGTTGTACAATGTAATACTTTATCCATTTTAGTAATTTTTTATTCTAGTACTATTGGTTGAACTCTGTAATTAACAAACAATTATTCTTAGGTGTTTAAATTTTAAATGAAAAGTGATCCCTGTGAAATATAAGAGTGGGAATAAGAGAGGGAGGAGATGTACAATTTGGGACATGCTCAATCGGAACTGCCCCAAATGATGGAGTTAGAATTGTGCCAGGGAATTCCAATACAATCCCATCAAGGTGGCATGTACCAAGGCCATCTCACTAGTCCAAGTGATCAATTTCAGTTCACAATTGATCACACTGATAGGTCTAAGAGTCAAAGGGATCACACAAACAAGACTAGTGTCTGCTAATACTAACTGATAGAATCAAAAAGGGAGAGAATGATCCAACATGGGAAGCGAGATACACAGCAGACTCATAGAATGGCAGATGTCCTAAATAGCACTCTGGCCTCAGAATCAGCCCTTAAGGCATTCAGATCTGGCTCAAGAGCCCACGAGAGTATTTTAGGCGTGGAAAGCCAAGACACTCTGGAAAGGGAAAAAAAAGAAGACCTAAATGAAAGATCTCTGCGAGTGAGATCCCAGTGGAACGAATGGGGCCATCAAAGAAGGAGGTACCTTTCTCTGAAGGGAGGAGAGAACCTCCACTTTGACTATGACCCTGTCGGAATAAGATTGAAGTCAGCGAACCCTAAAGGCTTCCATAGCCTTGGCAACTCATGACTAGAGCCTAGGGAGATTACTGAGGCCATAAACAAGAGTGTCAAATTGTTAAATCAACTTCAGGAGTCACTGTGTACTTACGTCTCATGTGGGATCTGTCCTTAATGTGTTGTCCAATGTGAAGTAATGCTATAACTAGCACTGAAACAGTATTTTACACTTTGTGTTTCTGTGTGGGTGCAAACTGATGAAATCTTTACTTAGTATATACTGAATCAATCTTCTGTATATAGATAATTAAAAATGAAAAAAAATCTTGGTGTTAAATTGGAAAGTGCATAGAAAATTAATCTATTTTTTTAAAAAATATATCATGTAGGATCTCTGTCCTTAATGTGCTATACATTGTGAATTAATACTATAACTAGTACTCCAACAGTATTTTTCACTTTGTGTTGCTATGTGAGGGCAAACTGTTGAAATCTTTACTTAATATATAGTAAACTGATCTTCTGTATATAAAGAGAATTGAAAATGAATCTTGATGTGAAGCAAGGGGAGAGGGAGTGGGAAAGGGGAGGGTTGCGGGTGGGGGGGAAGTTATGGGGGGGGAAGCCATTGTAATCTATAAGCTGTATTTTGGAAATTTATATTCTTTAAATAAAAGCATTATAAAAAAAAAAAAAAAGATTGCTTTAACTATTCGAGGTCTCCTGTGCCTCCATATGAATTTCAGCATCATTTTTTCAAGATATGAGAAGAATGTCTTTGGCATTTTGATTGGTATTGCATTGAATCTATAAATTGCTTTTGGGAGAATGGACATTTTGATGATATTGAGTCTTCCAATCCATAAGCATGGAGGATTTCTCCATTTTTTGGTATCCTCTTCTATTTCTTTAAGATTTTGTAATTCTCATCGTAGAGATTTTTAACATCCTTGGTTAAGTTTGTGCCAAGGCATTTGATTGTTTTGTAGCTACTGTGAATGGGATTGATCTTAGAAGTTCTTTCTCAGCCATGGCATTGCCTGTATATACAAAGGCTGTTGATTTCTGTGCACTGATTTTATATCCTGCTACTTTGCCAAACTCTTCTATGAGTTCCAATAGTCTCTTAGCAGAGTTCTTTGGATCCCCTAAAGAAAGAATCATATCATCTGCAAAGAGGGATACTTTGACTTCTTCTTTCCCAATTTGTATCCCTTTAATTTCTTTTTCTTGCCTAATGGCTCTGGCTAAAACTTCCAGAACTATATTGAATAGCAATGGTGAGAGGGGGCATCCCTGTCTGGTACTAGATCTCAGTGGAAATGCTTCCAATTCTTTCCCATTCAATAGGATGCTGGCTGTGGGTTTTTCATAAATTGCTTTGATTGTATTGAGGAATGTTCCTTCTACACCCAAGTTTCTTAGAGTTTTCATCATGAAAGAGTGTTGTATTTTATCAAATGCTTTCTCTGCATCTATTGAGATAATCATATGGTTCTTCTTCTGCAGTTTGTTAATGTAGTGTATCACATTAATGGATTTGTGAACACTGAACCATCCCTGCATACCAGGGATCAATCCCACTTGGTCTGGGTAGATGATCTTTCTGATGTGTTGTTGCATTCTATTGGCCAGAATTTTATTGAGGATTTTTGCATCTATGTTCATCAGAGATATTGGTCTGTAATTTTCTTTCAATGCTGCATCTTTTTCAGGCTTAGGGATTAAGGTGATGCTGGCTTCATAGAAAGAATTTGGGAGGGTTCCTTCTTTTTTGATTGCTCTGAGTAGTTTGCGAAGAATTGGAGTTAGGAGCGCCAGGATGGTGAATAGGGAGGGAGTGCACTGACAGTCTGGGAGAAGATAGTTTAATAACAGTGGAGATACTGTAGTTTCAGAGAATAGTTAGGAAAAAAAAAAAAAAAACTGCAGAGGAAACTCTTCCAGAACTAGTGGGACATGGTGGATCTATGTGGAGGGCAGGCAGGGGCGTCCACAGCTCAGGACCCCAGCCGCCAAGTCTACACACCAGCATTGGAAAGGGAGGTGAGGCGAAACTGCAGTAGCCCAAGACACTGACGGAAAAGCAGCAGGAAGAGTCTAGAGGGAATGAAGCTTGAAGCCCCGTGGGGAAAGGTTCACCAGCCTAACTAAAGGAGAGAAAAAAAAAAATAAAAGGGCCTGGTATGGACACAATTCTCTCTCCACTCTCCTTACAAAGGTGGGGAAAACAATAAAACAAGACAGCAGGCGCTATTTTGGATATATGTAACAGTTGCGCCAGCTCAGGGCTGTGCCCACCCTCAGCCAAGCAGAAAAACCTGACTCTGGTGGGGAGAAATAACAGGAGGTTAAGACCTAGTGAGTGTGTGGAGCTTATAAATTGGGACTCTGAAAAAAAAAAACAAAAAACTGAGGGTGTGTGGAAGAACTCACGCTGTGGGTGAGATGTGGGAGACACCACAAACTCGGTAACTTTGGCAACCCAGTGGGAGACATTGCAGGGGTATCTGACCTTACACTGAGGACTGCACAGATCCTTTGTGTGGTTCTTGGGACACAGCAGATGAATATTACACCACCTGGGGTTAGCGCTCAGGCACTGATTGCCATCAAGGAGAAGAGCTTAGCTGAGCAGAATTACTTCCCTTCTGAATAAAAAAGAGAGAGAGAGAGAGAGAGAGAGAAGATTTACCATGCCAAACCTGGGTGTGTCACCTTTAGCACACCCTTAATCCTGAAGAACTGAACAGAGCTCTCCGGCCACACCCACCACAAGCCTCTAGAGATTTACCAAAAGCAGACAACAAACGCAGAAACCAAGGAAACAAGAACAAGGAAGACAATATGATGCCCCCTAAATGAACATGACACTCCAGTACAAGATTATGAAGATGATGAGATAGAAGAAATGCAAGATACAGATTTTAAAAAATTTATGATAAGAACATTTAGAAGTTATCAAAAACAAATTCATTAACTACAGACATCTATACTGGACAGAATAGAAAATCTCTCTCATGAAAATGAAATCTTAAGGAGGAATCAAAATGAAATGAAGCAACTAGTAGAACACGAAACTGTGATAGTGAAATCAAAATGAAATGAAGAATTTGATAGAATAAATGACAAATGCATTTGAGAGCCTTAAAAACAGAATCAGTGAGATAGAAGAAAGAATGTCTGACTTAGAAGACAGAGCACAGGGAAGTATACAGTAAACCAAAGAAAAGAAGAGGAAATTAGAAATCTAAAAAATATTGTTGGGAATCTACAGGATACTATTAAAAAGCCCAACATTTGGGTTCTAGGAGTTCCTGAAGGCATGGAGAGAAAGAAAGGATTCGAAGGTCTTTTTAGTGAGATACTAGCAGAAAACTTGCTGGGTTTGGAGAAGGACAGAGACATACAAGTACAGGAAGCCCATAGAACCCCTAATAAACATGACCAAAAGAGATCCTCACCACGACACGTTGTAATCAAACTCACCACAGTGAAACATAAAGAAAAGATTCTAAAATGTGCAAGAGAGAAACGTCAGCTTACTCTCAGAGGATCTCCAATTAGACTAACAGCAGACTTTTCATCAGAAACCCTATAGGCTAGGGGGGATTGGCGAGATATAGCCCAGGTACTAAGAGAGAAAAACTGCCAGCCCAGAATATTATATCCTGCAAAGCTCTCATTTGTGAATGAAGGTGAAATAAAGACCTTTCATAGCAAACAGAAATTGAAAGAATTTGTCACCACTCGTCCAGCCCTGCAAAAGATGCTTAAAGATGTGTTACAAACAGAAACACGGCCATCAATACAAAAGAAGGTAAATGATGAAAACCTCCCAGTAAAAGATCACAGGAAGTTCAAAGCATATATTAGAAATATCTTTGGGAAAATGTCAGGGCAAAGTCACTACTTATCAATAGTCACATCGAATGTTAATGGCCTCAATAATCCAGTTAAAAGACACAGACTGGTTGAATGGATTGAAAAACAGAACCTATCTATTTGCTGCTTACAAGAAACACATCTTTCCAACATGCAGACTGCAAGTGAAAGGTTAGAAAAAGATATTCCATGCCAACAGAAACTAAAAAAGAGCTGGCATAGCAATCTTAATATCAAACAAAATAAACATTAACACAAAAACTGTTAAGAGAGACAAAGGGGGCACTATATAATGATTAAGGGATCAATTCAACGGGAAGATGTAACTATTATAAATGTATATGCACCTAATTACAGGGCACTGGTTTATTTAAAAGATATGTTAAGAGACTTAAAGGGAGACTTAGACTCCAATACAATAGTATTGGGGCACTTCAATACTCCACTTTCAGAAATAGACAGATCAACTGGACAGAGGATCAATAAGGAAACAGCAGATTTAATCAACACTGTAGCCCAAATGGATCTAACAGATATCTACAGAACTTTTCATCCTACACTTAAAGAATTTACATCTTCTCAGCAGTACATGGAACCTACTCTAGGATTGACCACATACTAGGCCATAAAGCAAGTCTTAGCAAATTCAAAAGAATTGGAATCATGCCATGCAGCTTCTCAGACCACAGCGGAATGAAGCTGGAAACTAGCAACTCAGGAATCCCTACAGCATATGCAAACACATGGAGACTGAACAACATGCTCCTGAATTCATTCACTGGGTCACAGAAGAAATAAAAAACTACCTGGAAGTAAATGAGGATAACAACACAACATATCAAAACTTATGGGATATAGCAAAAGCAGTATTAAGAGGAAAGTTTATATCAATAGGTGCCTACATCAAGAAATTGGAAAGGCACCAAATAAATGAGCTTTCAATGCATCTCAAGGATCTAGAAAAACTGCAGCAAACCAGACCCAAAACTAGTAGGAAAAGGGAAGTAATTAAAATCAGAGAAGAAATCAACAGAATAAAAAAAAAAATAAACATTACAAAAGATCAGCCAAATGAAGAACTGGTTTTTTGAAAAAATAAACAAAATTGACACCTCATTGCTCCAACTAACTAAAAAAAGAAGACAAAAGACCCAAATCAATAAAATTAGAGATGAAAAAGGAAATGTAACAACAGATACCACAGAAATAAAAAGAATCATCAGAAATTACTACAAGGACTAGTATGCCAGCAAACAGGGAAATCTATCAGAAATGGATTCCTAGACATTTGCAACCTATCTATATTGAACCATGAAAATATAGAAAACCTAAACAGACCCATCACTGAAACAGAAATTGAATCAGTAATAAAGTCCCTCCAAACAAAGAAAAGCCCAGGACCGTATGGATTCACTGCTGAATTCTACCAAACATTTAAAGAAGAACTAACTCCACTTTTTTTTTTTTTTTAAGATTTCATTTATTTATTTGAAAGGCAGAGTTACAGAGAGGGACGGGCAGAGAGAGAGAGGTCTTCCATTTGCTGGTTCATTCCCCAAACGGCTGCAAAAAAGCAGAGAGCTGGATCAGAAGTGGAGCAGCTGGTGGGCCCTGCACCCCATGGGAGACCAGGAAAAGCACCTGGCACCTGGCTCCTGCCATCGGATGAGCGCGGTGCGCCAGCCGCAGGCGCCGACCGCAGCAGCCATTGGAAGGTGAACCAACGGCAAAGGAAGACCTTCCTCTCTGTCTCTCTCTCTCACTGTCCACTCTGCCTGTCAAAAAAAAAAAAAAAAAAAAGAACTGATGGGTACCTCTCCAGACAGGACCTGAGAGAGAGTGCTCAGTCGCTCGGACTTGGGGGAGGGGCAAGGTTTTGATCCAGCTATCTGCTATGGCCTGGGAAAGCAGTGGAAGATGGCCCAAGTCCTTAGGCCCCTATACCCGTGTGGGAGGCCCGGAAGAAGCTCCTGGTTCCTGGCTTCAGATAAGCACAGCTCCGGCCATTATGGCCAACTGGGGAGTGAACTAGTGGATGGAAGGCCTCTCTCTCTGTCTCTCCTCCTCTCTCTGTGTAACTCTTTCAAATAAATAAATAAATCTTAAAAAAAAAAAAAAAGTAGCAGGGGTAACTTTGAGATTTTAATTTTAGTCCAGTGCTTTGTAATTTTTGTTAGGGAATGTCATATTATGTTATCCAAAAAGAACAAATTAGAAGGGATGATGATTTAGATAGGTATTATATTTGGGTTCAAGAAGAAAACAAAGATTGAATAAAAAAGTATAAATTATAACTGAATTGTATGGGCTGACATTCAGCCCCAGTGTAGAGATGCAGGTCAGACTCCATAGGAATACAACATTGATACAGAATATTTAATAGAATGTGAACTCTTTGATGTTAAACAGCGATTTATATAACTAACCAATAATATATTAATGATTTAAAAAATTTGAATTTCATACAAGTAAAATCATTCTTGAATGATAATACATACCTGTTTCTCAAGTTTAGTTTGCATATCTTCTAGCTCTCCATTTCTAATTGTTTCTTGTTGTAACATTTGCTGCTGTTGCTGAAGAGTATGTTGTAGAATAACATTTTGCTCCATAGTCTCTTGAAGACTGTGATTTTTTATCTTTAGCTCTTTTTGCAAACAATATACCTAACAAACATATACATATAAATATATTTCTCAATACAATGAAATGCTTTAAATAGAAATCAAGAAAATGTTAAAGCTGTCTTTCTTATTAGACAGTTATCTCCAGCTGTTGTGTGGGGCAATTGTATTCAAGGCTATAATTTGTCTTTGGGGAGGGAAGTGTTCTTTTTCCTTATGGAAGGATATATTATAAATGCCTCATTACCAGACTAGCTCTTGGTGTCTGAGCATATAGCTTTTGAAATATTCTTAAGTGATTAAGTTATTTTGGCTCGGCTGGGCACTGAAACATGCTTTCTAAGTCTAGAATTTTGATACTTGTAAGCTGGTCATTGTTCCTCTGTGACTAGCCCCTAATAAAACCCTGAACTATGAGTCATAAACAAGTTTCCCTGGGTAGAAACACAGAACACATCTCACCACACTACATGGATACAAAAGGAGCACGTTCTTTGTGCCCCTTCTCAGAAAGAAGGAAGAACATAGGCAGCCATGGATTTCTCTACATTCTACTTGCATTTTCCCCTCTTACTGATAATAAACTGTAGCCATGAAGGCATTGCATAATGTTAGATGCTATTTATTATATTATTGTTGTTATTATTACTGTTTATAAAATAGCATCAAAGCAAACATTCCTGATAATTCATGGTCCAAAGAACGAATGACAGAAATTTGCTTATTCACTCCAAATAGTTAGAACTTGAATTATGCTGGTCTACAAAATGACTTTAAAACGGTATCTTTAAAGCTATCTCAGAGCACCTATACCAAGAAGGGAACAAAATCCTTTTCATTTCTGGTAATCTAATTCCTAAAAACTTGCCTACAGAAATTATTTTTAAAATAGTATAAACAACAAAGCACAACTTAAAATATATTTTATAATATTCTTCACCTCCTCCAAAAGGGGAAGGTCTAATAAATGATGATATACAGTCTGATTACAAATGATATAACTATTTAAAATCACAATTAGAAAGACTAGTAAACATATACAATTCTATAAAATGAAGTTTAAAAAAATCACATTTTATTGATATAAAAATATAAATGAACTAGAAAAATGAAAACTGAAGTAGTTGAGAGTGAATTGTGGGTAAATTTCATTAAATGTTTTCCTATTATTGATTTTATACTGAAGTTTTTTAAAAGATTTATTTATTTATTTGAAAGGCAGAGTTACAGAGAGGCAGAGGCAAAGAGAGACAGAGGGAGAGAGAGGTCTTCCATCTGCTGGTTCGCTCCCCAAATGGCCAGAACATGCAGAGCTAGGCTGATTCTAAGCCAGGAGCTTCTTCTGGGTATCCCATGTGGGTATAGCGGCCCATGGACTTGGGCCATCTTCCACTGCTTTCCCAGGTCATAGCAAAGAGCTGGATCGGAAGTGGAACAACCAGGACTCAAACCAGTGCCCATATGGGATGCCAGCACTACAGGCAGCGACTTTACTCGCTATACCACAGTGCTGCCTGATTTTATAATGAATTTTTTAAATGAAAAAAAAAAAAGCCATTCCTTTAAAGCAAATATTTTTTCAATAAATATCAATCCAGGAAAAAAGAAATTTTAAATTCCTTATAAAAACAGTGGAAACATATTATAACTTGGTTCTTTTTTCTAATTATTCAGCAGTTTAACAATCAGCAGCATCATAAAAGTCTTAGGGGCAAAATATTTGTTGTTCATGCTGAGAAGTACTTAGATTTAAAACTTCCACATTGTGTGATAATGGTATAAATTTAGGGTACCTCTACTATAACAGGCAACTGCTATTATACTCTTTTTAAATGCTAACTGGTATACTTAATTCTGTTACGAAAATAATTCAGGGGACAGCACTGTGGCACAACGAATAAAGCTGCCACCACCTTCAGTGCCAGCATCCCATATGGGTGCTAGCTGGAGACCTGGGTGCTCCACTTCCAATCCAGCTCTCTGTTATGGCCTGAGAAAGCAATAGAAGATGGTCCAAGTGCTTGGGCCCCTGTACCTGCGTGGGAGAACTGGAAGAAGCTCTTGCCTCCTGGCTTCAGATCAGCCTAGCTCTGGATGTTGTAGACATTTGGGGAGTGAACTAGCTGATGGAAGATCTCTTTGCCTCTGCCTCTAATTCTATAACTTTGGCTTTTAAATAAATAAATATATCTTTTAAAAAAATTCAGTGTAAACAGGTATCATGTCCCCTTATTTATTTTCTGTTAGCTCCAAACGAAACTGCAGATCACACCTCTATAGTGGTTTCTTTATAAAGAACTGATTTATCTGCAAGATAGGTTTAAATACTATTTTCTTCACTAGAACACTGTGTTTCACACTTATTTTTCTAGAGAGAAAACGGACAAAATGTAAAAATAAGACAAAATAGGGCCAGCGCCGTGGCTCAATAGGCTAATCCTCTGCCTGTGGTGCCAGCACACTGGGTTCTAGTCCCAGTCAGGGCGCCAGATTCTGTCCCTGTTGCCCCTCTTCCAGGCCAGCTCTCTGCTGTGGCCAGGGAGTGCAGTGGAGGATGGCCCAAGTGCTTGGGTCCTGCACCCCATGGGAGACCAGGAGAAGCCTTCGGATCAGCATGGTGCACTGGCCACAGCGCACTGTCCATGGCGGCCATTGGAGGGTGAACCAACGGCAAAAGGAAGACCTTTCTCTTTGTCTCTCTCTCTCACTATCCACTCTGCCTGTCCAAAAAAAAAAAAAAGACAAAACAGAAGAAACAAAACCTAACAAAAGACCAAGAGTCCATACTATACAACAAAAATTTGTTGTAAAAATTTGTTTATTTAAAAGGCAGTGTTATTGGGGGGGGGGGGGTAGAAACTTCCATCTACTGGTTCACTCCCCAAATGGCTGCAATAGCTGGAGATGGGCCAGGCCAAAGGCAGGAGCCTAGAACTCCATCAGGATCTCCCACGTGGGTGCAGGGATCCAGGCACCTGCCCAAGCACATTAGCAGGGAACTGGATTGGAAGTAGAGCAGGCAGGACTGGAACCAGTGCTCACATAGGATGCCAGCAGTGGCTTAACCTGTTGTACCACAACACCAGCACCAATAACAAAATTTTATTTCAGTAATTTAGCTACTGCAAAATTTTAATGACATATATCAAAATGTCAAATATCAGTTGTATCACAAATATTAATTAATATTAGCCCTTCAAATTTATTTCTACCAAACTTATATGATATTTCATGGCACTGACCTTTAAACTCCAGTTGGCTTTGCCTTAAAAATACAGGAGTTTTTTTTTTTTTTCATATTATAGTCTCTATTAAGATAGCATCTTCAGAAAAATAAACCTTTCTCACAGTATTTATTTTATAAAGTCAATAAGAAAGTAGAGTTTATATTATAAAATATACTTTGTGCTGCTTTATGTGGTATTAATGTGTATCCAAAGCAAAAGTACTGTTTTGTTGATTAAAAATATAACACAGGGGCCAGTGCTGTGGTATAGTAGGTTAATCATCTGCTTGCAGCACCAGCATCCCATATGGATGGCAGTTCAAGTCCTGGCTGCTCCACTTCCGATCTAGTTCTCTGTTACGGTCTGGGAAAGCAGTGGAAGACTGCCAAAGTCCTTGGGGCCCTGCATCTGCATGGGAAACCTGGAACAAACTCCTGGCTCTGAGCTTCAGATCGACCCAGTTTCCACTATTACAGCCATTTGGGGACTGAACCAGCACATAGAAGACCTTTCTCTTTCTCTCTCTCTGCCTGTAACTCTGCCTCTCAAGCAAATAAATCAACCTTTAAAAAACATAAAAATAAAAATATAACATAAACAATATTATGTGTTTCTTAAAATTTAAGTCCACGGATTTAAATAAAAATATTTATGAGCAAGATGATTGATTTTATTGAATAAATTCTTTATGCATAAAACACTTAGTTTTATTCACATCTATTTTTTTTTTTTTTGACAGGCAGAGCGGACAGTGAGAGAGAGAGACAGAGAGAAAGGTCTTCCTTTTGCCGTTGGTTCACCCTCCAATGGCCGCCACGGCCGGCGCACTGCGCTCATCTGATGGCAGGAGCCAGGTGCTAGGTGCTTTTTCCTGGTCTCCCATGGGGTGCAGGGCCCAAGCACCTGGGCCATATTCACATCTATTTTATATCATATTGACAGTGTAACTTTGCATAAAAACACGATTTCATTACTTTTAAATGCATTTTTAAAGGAATATTTGAGTATGGAATTAAAATATTTTTCCAAAATTCAGATCCCAAAGTTGATATTATTTTGATCACAACTGCATTACTGCATCATCTGGAAAAAATATTTCCTTGCAAATTATTTCTTAATAAGTCAATTCTGATTAATACTATTGAGAAATATTTCTAAACATGTATTTTAGGTTAAAATACAATTATATGGGGTAGGTATTTGGCACCACTTGGGATGCCCACATCCCATACAGTGCCAAGGTTCGAGTTCCAGTTCCAGTTCCACTCCTGATTCTAGCTTCCTGCTAGTGTACACCCCTGGGAGGTAGTAGGTGATGGTCCAAGTTCTTGGGGTTCCTACCACCTACACGAAGACCCAGAATGAGTTCTAAACTAGTGGCTTTGGTCTGGTCCAGTCCCAGCTGTTGAGGGCATTTAGGGAGTGAACTAAGATAGGGAAATCTCTTTCTGTTTCTCTGCCTATCAAACCAATAAAATAAATAAAAATTATAGAAAAAGAAAACATGCATTACAAATTCTATCAAAGAAATAAGGGAATTCTTCACTTCAAGTATCACTATGAGAAAACAGTGAATGCCTATCATACTGAAAGTTCAAGAAACTGAGAGTATCAAGATTAATACAAGAAAAGTCTTCAATCTAGTGTTTAAGATACTCATTTCAACACAGTTTGAGTTTCCTTTTTTTTTAATTTTAACATTTATTTATTTATTTGAAAGGCAGAGGGAAAAATAGAGATTAATTGACTGAGATCTTCCATTCACTGGCTCACTCCCCAAATGGTTGCAATGGCCAGGGCTGGTCCAGGACAAGGCCAGAGGCTCAGAACTCCATCTAGGTCTCCCACATGGTGGCAAGGGTCCAGGTACTTAGGCCATACTCCATTGTTTTCTCATATGGATTGGCAGGGAGGTGAATTAGAAGATAAGCAGCTGGGATTCAAAGTGGCACTCTGATATTGGATGCTGGTGTTTCAAGTGTTTGCTTAAGCAGCTGGATGGACCACAACATCAGCCCCAGAAAGCTGAATTTCTAAACCTAATTCTCAATCTTCCATACAAAAGAAAGAAAAATAAAATGGAAAAAATTTGAAGAGCTTTATACCTCCAAATCTAAAACAATGTTCTATGTGTTACTAATTTTGTATCAGAACTACACTGTGACATTAGTAATTTATTCTTCTAGTTCCCTAAAAACAAATAAAAGAATTTTAAGGTCATATTTTATGATGCATTGAAGTGTTTATGCCTTAAAGAATATAAAATTGAAATTTACATTTTATTAGGCAGTGTTTTTTTGTAGTATCAGATACAAAAAGATGTACTGTTAAAGTATCTTGAAAACACTATCTCAGAGAGAAATCACTTGATGGGATGGGCACTCAAGCTAGCAGTTAAGATGCCAGATAAGACCCTGCGTCCCACATCAGGGTACCTGTGTTTGACTCCCAGTTCTGGCTCCTGATTCCAACTTCATATTAATGCAGAACTTGGAGACAGGAGTGATGGTTCATGTGACCGGGTTCCTGCCATCCATGTGGGAGACCCGGATTAAGTTCCCAGCTCCTAGGTTCCACTTGGCCCACACCCAGCCATTGCAGGCATTTGGGGAAGTGAACTAGCAGATAGGAGCTCTCTCTCTCTCTCTCTCTCTCTCTCTCTCTCTCTTACAAATAAATAACCAAATAAGTAAAACTTCAAAAAAAAAAAAAAAAAGAAATCACTTTAAAAATATACCATAAAGGAAATGTAAATTTACCTCTTCAGATTTCTTCTTCAGTTGTTTTTCAAACTTTTCCTTATTTCCTTCCAACTGATTCAAATGTAAGGCAAGTTCTTCCTTACAAATTTCTAATGCTGAATCTAGTTGTCTGACCTAAGTAGGAAAAAAAAAAGGAAAAAAATGAATTATCAGTGAAGCTTATCACATACTCAGTATTTTACAAATGTTATCTCCTACTGCTACCTCACTGTTCCAAACTATAGATTTATGTAGTCCTACTAAGGAAATAAAATGCTATTAAAAAAAATTTATTGAGAAATCTAATTGCTCACTGGAAACTAGGGAACCAAAGAGGAAATCAGAGAATGCAATCCTAAAGAATAAACAGGATTTGAAGAGGTAGAGAAGGGCACTGTAGGTAGAAGTGGTATGTTTAGTGGCAAGGCACTGAAAGGGAATGCTAAGCTGGCTGGAGCTTCAAGTGTCACGAGTGTATGGGGGGTCCAGCACTGTGGCTCACTTGGCTAATCTTCCGCCTGCGGTGCCGGCACCCCGTGGTTCTAGTCCCAGTTGGGGCGCCGGGTACTAGTCCCGGTTGCTCCTCTTCCAATCCAGCTCTCTGCTGTGGCCTGGGAGGGCAGCGGAGGATGGCCCAAGTGCTTGGGTCCCAGCACCCACATGGGAGACTAGGAGGATGTATCCAGCTCCTGGCTTTGGATCGCGCAGCGTCAGCTGTAGTGGCCATTAAGGGAGTGAACCAACAGAAGGAAGACCTTTCTCTCTGTCTCTCTCTCTGTCTCACTAACTCTGCCTGGCAAAAAAAAAAAGTGTATGGGGTGGGGGCCAGTGCTGTGCTGCAGACAGTTAAAGCCCTGGCCTGCAGCACTGGCATGCATATAGGTGCTGCTTGGAGTCCCATATGCTCCACTTCTGATCCAGCTCCTTGCTAATGTGCCTGGGAACCAAGTCTACACCTATGTGGGAGACCTGGAAGAAGCTCCTGGCTCCTGGCTTTGGATCACCTCATTTCTGACTGTTGTGGCCATTTGGGGAATGAACCAGCAGATGGAGGACCCCTACCCCCGTCTCTACCTCTCCATCTAATATTTCTTTCTTTTTTTAAAAGATTTATTTTATTTATTTGAAAGTCAGAGTTACACAGAGAGAGGAGAGGCAGATCGAGAAAGAGAGAGAGAGAGGGAGAGAGAGAGAGAGAGGTCTTCCATCACTATGTTCACTCCCCAGATGGCCACAACAGCCGGAGCTACGCCAATCCGAAGCCAGAAGCCAGAAGCCAGGAGCTTCCTCCGGGTCTCCCACATGGGTGCAGAGGCCCAAGGATTTGGGCCATCTTCTACTGCTCTCCCAGATCATAGCAGAGAGCTGGATCGTAAGAGGAACAACCGGGACTAGAACCGGCACCCATATGGGATGCTGGTGCTTCAGGCCAAGGTTTTAACCCGCTGTTCCATAGCTCCGGCCCCTCTAATTCTTTCAAATAAATAAAAATAAATCTAAAAAAAAAAAAAAAAGAAAGAAATGTATGGGGTGAACATTTAGCACAGTGGTTAAGGCACTGCTTGAGATATTTCCATCTGATCTCAGAGTACCTGTGCTTAAATCTCTAAACTGTTTCCAAGTCCAGCTTCTGACTAATACACATCCTGGGAGGCAGGATGGCTTAAGCACTTGGGTCCCTGTTACCCATGAGGGAGAACTGGAATGGTTTGTAGGCTCCTATCTTCAACCTGGCCCATCCTCAGCTACTGTGGACATCTGGAGGGTGAACCAGTAGATGGAAGGTCTCTGCCTTTCAAACAAATTAAAGATTGAAAAAAGTATAAATTTGTAAGAAATGGTTATTTGGGAGATAGATAAACTATGGTAAACTGTCAAAAACCTGTAGGCTGGCTGGCGCCACGGCTCACTTGGCTAATCCTCCGCCTGCAGTGCAGGCACACCGGGTTCTAGTCCCGGTAGGGACACCGGATTCTGTCCTGGTTGCTCCTTTTCCAGTCCAGCTCTCTGCTGGGACCCAGGAGGGCAGTGGAGGATGGCCCAAGTCTTTGGGTCCCTGCACCCACATGGGAGACCAGGAGGAGGCCACCTGGCTCCCAGCTTCGGATCGGCGCATCGCACCCGCCATAACAGCCATTTGGGGGGTGAACCAACGGAAGGAAGACCTTTCTCTCTGTCTCTCTCTCACTGTCTAACTCTGCCTGTCAAAAAACAAAGATAAGGGGGCCGGCGCCATGGCTCACTGGGTTAATCCTCCACCTGTGGCACCAGCATCCCACGTGGGCCTCTTCCACACTGGAAGAGCCTCTTCCAGTCCGGCTCTCTGCTGTGGCCCAGGAAGGCAGTGGAGGATGGCCCAAGTGCTTGGGCCCTGCACCCACATGGGAGACCGGGGGTAGGTGCCTGGCTCCCGGCTTCGGATTGGCACTGTGTGCCGGCCGTGGCGGCCATTTGGGGGTGAGCCAGTGGAGGGAGGACCTTTCTCTCTGTCTCTCTCTCACTGTCTAACTCTGCCTGTCAAATAAAAAAAAATTTAAAAAAAACAAATCTGTAGGCTAAACATCCTAAAACACTTTCATTAAAAGGTAAGCAGTATTCAGGCTAATCCTCCGCATTGCGGCTCCGGCACACCGGGTTCTAGTCCCGGACGGGGCACCGGATTCTGTCCTGGTTGCCCCTCTTCCAGGCCAACTCTCTGCTGTGGCCCGGGAGTGCAGTGGAGGATGGCCCAGGTGCTTGGGCCCTGCACCCCATGGGAGACCAGGAAAAGCACCTGGCTCTTGCCATCGGATGAGCGCAGTGCGCCGGCCGCGGCAGCCATTGGAGGGTGAACCAACGGCAAAGGAAGACCTTTCTCTCTGTCTCTCTCTCTCTCATTGTCCACTCTGCCTGTCAAAAAAAAGAAAAGAAAAGAAAAGAGAAGAGAAGAGAAGAGAAGAGAAGAGAAGAGAAGAGAAGAGAAGAGAAGAGAAGAGAAGAGAAAAGAGAAGAGAAGAGAAGAGAAGAGAAGAGATTCTGTTTCAGTATCAGGGCTAAGGAGGCACTTACTCTCAGGGTCATGCAAGTGCGGATCCTTTTAACTTGTATAATCCAGAGAGTGTCTCCTTAAATTCTGCACCAGTGGCATCTCACTTGATTGACTTTGGTCCTAGTTCTGGAGCATGACTAGATATTCTGTAGGTCTAACAACCTCCCAGGTGATGCTGCTGCTGTTGGTCCATTAACCATATTTTCAGTAGGAGAGCCACAAAGGACATTTTTAAATAATTGGGAAAATTTCAGAATCAATTATATGTTGAATGAAGATATGGAACTAATGTTCACATTCTCTACTATGTGAGTGATACGGCTAATAAGAGAAAGGTTCTCTTGTTTAAGCAAAAGTTGTAAAGTATGATGATATATGCAACCTTCTTTCAGGTGGTTGGCAAAAAGGAATTATGGTGGGTGATGGGTAGGTGCACACACATGCATGCATTTGTATGTAGAGAAACGATGTGGGTACAGCTAAAGTTTAATGAAGCTAGGTGAAAAGTACCAAGTGCTTTCTATACTATTCTTTCAAATTTTTGTGGGCTTGAAATTTCTTTTGTTAAAGCTTATTTTTTTATTTTAAAAAATTTTTATTTTCATTTTATTTGAAAAGGAGAGAGAGAGAGTGTGAGCACCTCCCATGTCAGTGGCCAGGGCCCAGGTACTTCTGCCACAATCTGCTGCCTCCCGGGGTGCACATTAGCAGGAAGCTGGATCAGAAGCAGAGGAAACAGGACTTCAACCAGTAAAATATGGATACACTGCACAAAAGGGATGATTCATATTCATTCCAGGACTGAGAGGGAACAACACAAGATTTCACTTTACTACTCAGATAGGTGCACAATTTAAAACCTATGAATTGTTTATTTCTAGAAATTTCCACTTAATATTTTCAGACTGTGGTTGACCTAAGATAACTAACTCTGGGAATGTGAAGTCACAGATAAGCAGGAACTAGTGTATGTTAGCAATGTATTAAACTTTGAGTAATCCAGTATACGCTGAGTTCTTCATACATTTCATTTAATGCATTAAGCTCTCCCAGGGTATTCTGTTATTTTACAGATTAAAATAATTAAAGCTCAGAGAGCTTAAATAACCTGCCCAGGGTTACAGTTACTCTGACTGAAGGCAATTTAGCAACAAAGCCAATGTTTTGAACCATGAAGACATACTACACACAAAATCATATTTTAGCTGGATATTTTGGATCTACCTTCTAATTTACCTATGGCAGAATTGGTCAAAAGAAGCAAAGTTAGGCTGCTTTTAGTTCTGGCTTGTTTCACTTTCTCAGTTATTTCTTCATTGGTAATAATACTGAGTGACAATTAAAGTTAAAAACATTTTTAAGATTTAAAAAATCCTTTTAAGACAAAGATAAGCTAAATAATCTAAAAGTTAAATATCAACTATCAAGAAATTAAGATTATAATTCACATTAAAAAACTTATTTATAGAAACTGAGTTTAGCTCTTAATTTACTTTTAGGGATACAATTTTTACAATTTATAGAGAAAAGAAAAAAGTCCAAAGAATGTCTCCAATAATAAAAAATTTTTTAATATTATTATACTGGCCTTGATTGTTTCTTCAGACACTTGGTTCTGTAGTGCTTTCAAAGCTTCATCTTTCTTCATATTTTCCTTTTCCATTTCCTGAGAGCATGGAAAGACATAGGTTATTATATAATTAATGCAGTTAGATTCAAGTTATATTACAGAATCATAAACTATTAGCTTTTAAATAGCACTCTTACAAAGATGACCTTACCCCTTTGCTTTCTGTCAAGAGTCTATCTAGTGACTCAAGGTGATGTTGTTTACATATTATATCTTGTTGCAACATAGACATAGTCTTCTCTTGTTCTTTAAACTGTTGATCTTTTTTCACTAGTTGAGCTTCAAGCTAAACATAAAATCAGGATTTTCATATTAAATTTTTTTAAAATTTTGAAACATTAAACATGTTCTAAATCCTTATTGATATTTTGTCTAAGTTCTATCGATTACAGGAAAAAGTAATGTTGATGTCACCAACTACAATTTTGGGTTAATTTTTTTCCTTCCAGAACTCTTAATTTTTTTCATTTATTTTAAAATTCTACTGCTATGTCTGGACTTAAGCTTATCATTTCATTATAAATTTTCTCTTTGTCTCCTGTTTTTTGTTCTCGTTTTTCTTTTCCAGCCCTACTTGAAATTATTTGACTATTTTTAGAATTCCATTTTATTGCATTTTTCTACATCTAGTTTCTTAGTAGTTGCTCAAGAGATTGATACACATATTTAACATTTTATAATGTACTTTTTAAAAAAAAAGATTTATGTATTTATTTGAAAGTCAGACTTATAAAAAGAGAGGGAGAGAGAGAGAGAGAGAGAAAGAAATCTTTCCTTTGTTGGTTCACTCCCCACATGGCTGCAACAGCCAGGGCTGGGTTAGGCTGAAGCTAAGAGCCAGGAGCTTCATCCAGGTCTCCCACATGGGTGCAGGGGCCCAAATACTTGGGCCATCTTCTGCTGCTTGTCCCAGGCCATTAACAGGAAGCTGGATTGGAAATGGGACAACCAAGACATAAACCAGCATCCATGTAGGATATCAGCATCACAGGGAGTATTTACCCACTGTCATAATACTGGTCCATACAATATACTTAGAATATTTTGCCATTTAAAGTGAAATGCAAAATTATAAAAATTTACAAACTGTGGCAGGCATTTTCGTGTGGTAGGTTAGGCTGTCAGTTGGGATGCCCACATCTCATATTACAGTCTCTAGAATCAAATCTCCTGTTAATGCAATGGGGAGGCAGCAGATGATGACCCAAACACTTGGGTCCTTGCCATCCACATCGGAGGCTGAGATGGAATTCTTGGCAGCCTTTTGGGGAATAAACCAGCAAATAGAGGACCTCTCTCTGTTACCCTGCCTTTCAAACAAATAAATAAAATATAGGACTCTTTACCCTTCCTCCTTTATAGTATAATTGTCACAAGTATTACACTAACATACTTTATGAGAAAATATTCTAATTTTTTCAACTGTCATAGAAGTATAAAAATCTTAAGAGGAGAAAACAGTCTATTATATTTATGAAAATATATACTACTTTTGTTGCTCTTCCTTTATTCCAAGTTTACCTCTGGAATTGTTTTATTTTGCCTAAAGAACTTTCTTCACTATTTTCTTCTAGAAATTTATCTGGTGATAAATTCAGAGTTGTCTTTCATCTAAGAATTCCTTATTTTGCCTTAATTACTATAGAATATTTTTGTTGGACATAAACTTAAGGTTGATAGGTTTTACCTTTCAGCACTGAAACAAATGTTGTTCTTCCATCTCCTTACTTCCTTGAAAAAGATGCAATAATCTGAAACATTTTTCCCCTATAGGCAGCAGTATTTTTTATCTCTGGGTACTTTTATGATTTTTTTTCGTTAAAGTTTTTAGAAAGGATTTTGATGTGTATGGTTTTTTACCTATTTGATCTTGTTGAATCTGTAAATATATTTTTTTCAGCAAATTTGCAAAAGTTTTCAGTCATTATCCCTTCAAATACTCTTCTGCATCAACCTCATCCTTGTCACCTTCTGGAACTCTGACAGCATGAATGCCAGGTCATATTAAATTGTCCCACAGGTCCTTAAGACTCTCTTCAAGTTCTTTTCCAAATCTTTTTTTTCTATTTTTCAGACCAAATAATATCTAAATTGAAGTTCCACTGATTCCTTCCTTTTGAATTATTAAGCCCATTCAAATCATCTTTTTTATTTAGTCTTTTGATTTGATTCAATCTGTTTTATCTCTTTTTTTCTCTCATCCAATCTTCAATTAACCTATATCTCTAAGGAAAAAGAGCCTATGGAATCACTTTTACTTTGATAAAGTAAAAATAATAATTAATACTTATATGAAAGGCATACCATATAAGAAAGCACTGGAAAAATAGTTCAGGAGGAATGGGATTCAAATTACAATTTTTGCCACTAGCTTTTCTGTGTCTCTGTCTCCTTAAATACAAAATAACCAACACTGGGCTAGAAATGTTTCAGGTTCTTTTTAACACTAAATCTGCATCACTTACCCTTTCAATTTGCTTTTCCATTTCTTTATGCTGCTCAAGATGAATTTTCTTTGCTTTTTCAAAGGCTAAACAAATTTTCTCATGCTCTGTATTGATATTCGTTTCTAAACTTCTTATTTTTTCATTTTTTTCCTAGAAATACAAGCCACATTAGGAGAACATAATTGAAAACAGTTCTTTAACAAAGTACAAGAGTCAAGGTGGACATTGAGGCAAAGTGGTGTAAGCTGCTGCCTGCGACACTGGCATCAAGTGAACACCAATTTAAGTCTCTGCTGCTCCACTTATGATCCAGCTCTTGGCTAATGTGTCTGGGAAAGCGGCAGATAATGGCCCAAGTTTTTGGGCCCCTGCACCAACGTGGGTGACCCAGAAGAAGCTCCTGGCTTCTTCTGCAGCCCTGGCCACTGCAGCCTCCTGGAGAGTGAACCAGCAGATCGAAAATCTCTCTCTCTATGTAACACCCTGAAATAAATAATCATAAATAAATCTTTAAAAACAAAAGGCAAGGGGGGAAGACATTGTGGTGTAGCGGGGAAAGATGCTGCCTGAGATGTCAGCATCTCATATGGGGACCAGTTTGTGTCCTGGCTGCTCTGCTTCTAATCCAGCTATCTGCTAATGGCCTGGGAGAAGCAGCGGAGAATGCCCGAAGTGTTTGGGCCCCTGTTACCCATGTGGGAAAGCTAGATGAAGCTCCTGCTTTGACCTGACTTAGCCCTTGCTGTCACAGCCATCTGGAGAGTTAACCAGCAGATGGAAGATCTCTGTCTCTCTCTCTCCATAACTCTGACTTTCAAATAAATAAATACATCTTATAAAATAAAACATATTGGGGCTGGCGCTGTGGCATAGAGGGTAAAGCTGGCATTAGCAGTGCTGGCACCCACATGGGCACCAATTTGAATTCCAACTGCTTCACTTCTGATCTGGCTCTCTGCTAAGGCCTAGGAAAGCCGCAGAAGATGGCCCAAGTCCTTGGGCCCCCTTTACCCAAGTGGGAGACCTGGAAAAAGCTCCTGGCTCGTGGCTTCAGATCAGACCAGATCTGGCCATTGGGGCCACTTGGAGAGTGAACTGGCAGATGGAAGAGCTCTCTCTCTACCTCTGCCTCTCTGTAACTCTTTTTTTTTTTTTTTTTTGACAGGCAGAGTGGACAGTGAGAGAGAGTGAGAGAGAAAGGTCTTCCTTTGCCGTTGGTTCACCCTCCATTGGCCGCTGCGGCCAGCGCACTGCGCTGATCCCATGGCAGGAGCCAGGTGCTTCTCCTGGTCTCCCATGGGGTGCAGGGCCCAAACACTTGGGCCATCCTCCACTGCACTCCCTGGCCACAGCAGAGAGCTGGCCTGGTCTTCCCTGGCAACTGGGACAAAATCTGGTGCCTCGACCAGGACTAGAACCCGGTGTGCCGGTGCCGCAAGGCGGAGGATTAGCTATTGAGCCACGGCGCCGGCTTGTAACTCTGCTTTCAAATAAATAAATCTTTTAAAAAAAAAATACATTAGTGAAGCATTAAATCTGGCATATTCTATTCTTCAAAGAACCACAGTAGGGGGCCAGTGCCATGGCTCACTTGGTTAATCCTCTGCCTGCAGCGCCAGCATCCCATATGGGTGCCAGGTTCTAGTCCCAGTTGCTCCTCTTCCAGCCCAGCGCTCTGCTGTGGCCCGGGAGGGCAGTGGAGAATGGCCCAGGTGCTTGGGCACCTGCACCCGCTTGGGAGACCAAGAAGAAGCACCTGGCTCCTGGCTTCGGATCAGTATAGCTCCGGCCGTGGCGGCCATTTGGGGAGTGAATCAACAGAAGGAAGACCTTTCTCTCTGTCTCTCTCTCTCTCTCATTGTCTATAACTCTAACTGTCAAAAACAAACAAACAAACAAACAAACAAACAAAAAAACCTTTATCCTGACAATTCCTTTACATCCCCATCCCCATCCCCATCCCCATCCCCAGACAAGTTATTTCTCTAGCCTTTCTAATCATGGGTAATTGATGTGTCTGCCAGCTTAGATTGATGCTTGAGTGCTACAATTCAACAAGGGCTCCACAGTCATTGCAAGAGTTACAAATCCAATCTCTCTCGCGCCAATCTCTCTATATCTCCATCCCTCTCTATTACTATGTCTCTTCCTTTCTGTAATACTGCTTTTTAAACAAACAAAATAAACGTTTTTTTAAAAAAAAGAACCACAGTAGATAATACTTCAAACTTGAACAAAACAGTCATTTGAAAATATTTTAGCAAAATGAGATGATTAACTATTTTAAAATATTGAGAAGTATATCAAAGAACTACCACTTTCTTCAAGTATATTACGATAAAAATGACAAAACTTGGATAAAAACTTGCCAAGTTAGTCTATCAATTTAAAAATATCAAAAGAAAAACTTATCGTAAGAGTTTAAGTAGAATTTAAACTTTCCTATTTGGCATATTTTATAATAATGATACTGAAACATATGGTGTCAAAGTTAAGTGCCTAAAAGTCATAATAAACTTATTCCAAAAAGGGTTTTACCATAAGCTCCTGTTCTAGTTCCGCATTTTTTGCAGCAATAGAGGAATAAGCAACTATTTTTTCTTCCAGCTGTTTCTCTAGAGTTAAAAGTTGAGAACACTTCTTTGTCATCTGAAAAAAAATTGAAATAAATTCAGAATTATTTTTCAATACAAAGACATGCACCCTAAAATCAAATACCTGCTCCTCTTTTCAACATTCAAAAACACTGTCTAAGGGGAGGTGCTGTGGCATAGCGAGTAAAGCCACCACCTGAAACGCTGGCATCCCATATGGGTACCAGTTTAAGTTCCAGCTGCTCCACTTCCCATCCAGCTCTCTGCTATGGCCTGGGAAAGCAGTAGAAGATGGTACAAGTCCCTGGGCCCCTGCACCCGCATGGGAGATCTGGAAAAAGCTCCTGGCTCTTTGCTTCAGATGGGAGCAGCTACGGCCATTGTGGCCGATTGGAGAGTGAACCAGCAGATGGAGAACCTTTCTCTCTCTCTCTCTCTCTCTCTCTCTCTGCCTCTCCTCACTCTGTGTAACACTGACTTTCAAATAAATAAATAAATAAATCTTTAAAAAAAAAAAAAAACACTGTCTTGATAAACTGGGCAAATTAATGGAAAATAAACATATAGGATGCAAAGTAAATAATCCTTTTATATACGTAATTACAAGTACTTTAAAAACTAAGAGGCAATTTAGATGAAAAACAAATAGTGAAAGAAAAATCAGGGATATGACATCACTTATTTTACTTATCCATCACATCGGTAGTTTAACTCAGACCCTTATACACAAATAGGATATAGGATTGTAGCCTAACACAATTTTTCAAAAAAACTGTAAAATACTGAAATTATTATAATAAAATGGTAATACCATTTACTCCTGGTAGTAGAATTATCAATAGTTTTTCTTTTTTCTTGTCTGTATTTTTAACATTTTCATAAAAACTGTGCTACTTTTGTAATTTTTTTAAAAAAGTTATTAATCTTTTTTTTTTTTTTTGACAGGCAGAGTGGACAATGAGAGAGCAGACAGAGAGAAAGGTCTTCCTTTGCCGTTGGTTCACCCTCCAATGGCCGCCGCGGCCAGCGCACCGCGCTCATCCGATGACAGGAGACAGGTGCCAGGTGCTTTTCCTGGTCTCCCATGGGGTGCAGGGCCCAAGCACTTGGGCCATCCTCCACTGCACTCCTGGGCCACAGCAGAAGGCTGGCCTGGAAGAGGGGCAACCGGGACAGAATCCGGTGCCCCGACCGGGACTAGAACCCGGTGTGCCGGCGCCACAAGGCACAGGATTAGCCTGTTGAGCCACAGCGCCGGCTAAAAAAGTTATTAATCTTAGAACTTCTTAGAACTTCAGTTTTCTAAGCAAGCTGGTGTCTGTAACGATACACTGATTAAATCTCCATTTTCATTATGGACATAGTTCATACCCCAGTTCTCTTTCCCTTGGACTCGGCTATAGACTTTCAGACAGGGAAATCAGACATTTAAAAAGTACCCTAGCAGAATAGACTGTAGCATCTGATTTGTAAGTTGATTATAACATACATGCATGTGGTCCTGCTCCACAATTAGCTAACAGGGTATCCTTGTCATAGTTTCATTGAATATGAAGATTGGATAATCTCAAATGACATAATACCCCCTTCTCAAAATGTAATCAACAGCATATTTGCATCAGATTCACATATAATTGTTCAAAAATGCAGATTCCTGAGCCATACTCCTTGTCTTCTTAATCACAATTGCTAGACCAGAACCAAGAAATCTGCAAGCTTGGCAGGCCTTCCTAGGTGGTTTCAATGTTTGCAAAAATTTGTAATCTGCTATTATTATTCCTTTTCTTCCAAACACATAATCCAAATTCTTTTTACCTATAAATATGTACTGGCTATACTAACTCATACTGTGAAAGAAGCACAGGTAACCTATAAGTGAAAGAAGTAACCAGGTAGGCGCCGCGGTTCACTAGGCTAATCCTCCGCCTTGCGGCGCTGGCACACCAGGTTCTAGTCCCGGTCGGGGCACCGGATTCTGTCCCGGTTGCCCCTCTTCCAGGCCAGCCTTCTGCTGTGGCCCGGGAGTGCAGTGGAGGATGGCCCAAGTGCTTGGGCCCTGCACCCCATGGGAGACCAGGAGAAGCGCCTGACTCCTGCCTTAAGATCAGCGCGGTGCGCCAGCCGCAGCGCACCAGCCACGGCGGCCATTGGAGAGTGAACCAACGGCAAAAAGAAGACCTTTCTCTCTCTTTCTCACTGTCCACCCTGCTTGTCAAAAATAAAGAAAGAAAGAAAGAAATAACTAACTGCAATGCACTATTATTTTCACTAAATTTGAAACCTTTTAATTATAGTTTTATCCTTACATAGGTTAAAACACAAAATGTTCAAAAATAATTTCATTTTTTAAATTTTTTTTTGACAGGCAGAGTGGACAATGAGAGAGAGAGACAGAGAGAAAGGTCTTCCTTTTGCCGTTGGTTCACCCTCCAATGGCCGCTGTGGCCGGCGCACTGCGGCCGGCATACCGCAGCCGGCATACCGCGCTGATCCGATGGCAGGAGCCAGGTGCTTCTCCTGGTCTCCCATGGGGTGCAGGGCCCAAGCACTTGGGCCATCCTCCACTGCACTCCCGGGCCACAGCAGAAGGCTGGCCTGGAAGAGGGGCAACCGGGACAGAATCCGGTGCCCCGACCGGGACTAGAACCTGGTGTGTCGGCGCCGCAAGGCGGAGGATTAGCCTAGTGAACCGCGGCGCCGGCCAAAAAATAATTTCAAAAGAATTTATAACTTATATGGTACCATTTTTTCCCCAAACTTATAGATCTGGGCTTAACCTGTATGCTTACATAGAATTTCCACAACACCCTGCAATGATATCCTCTTCGAATCTCATTTGGTACATACAATCAGCTAATTTCAGGCTTACTTCACTTTCTAGTTTGCTGGAGTTTGAAGCCTTCTCTAGCAGCTCCTCTTGTATTAGCTGGAACTGACTAGTTCTGTGAGCCATGTTAACCTTCAAATCAGAATTCTCAGCTTCTATTTGCATCAGCTTGGCACGTAGTTCTTCTATTCCAGTAGCAAGTCTTTGCTTCTCTCTCTCATATTGTTTGTTTGCAGTAAGCTGACTTTGATTTCTTATACTTTCTGCTAATAAACATAAAAGGACAAATGTTCTGAATAAAACTTTAAGAACTAATACCTACTTAAATAACTAAAAATTTTAATCACATAGTTTCTGATGTAACAAATACTAATGAAAGGAACAGAGAATGTGCCATACAATAAAGAAAACATAATTAAGAAATATGGTTGTAGAATGGGAGACTGGGAGGAAGCACCCAGCTCCTGGCCTCGGATCGGCACAGTGCCAGCCACGGCGGCCATTAGGGGAGTGAACCAAACAGAAGGAAGAGCTTTCTCTCTGTGTCTCTCTCACTGTCTATAATTCTACCTGTCAAATAAAAAAAAAAATAAAAATCAATAAAAAAATAAAAAAGAAATATGGTTGTAAGACATTTTCTAAATTAAATATATGAGGCAGAAAATTCTTCTGAATTATTTACTTTTCTAGATAAGTGAAGACCATTTCTCTCTGTATTAGAAATTTAACAATGTTTTCTCATCTTTTAAAATCCCATTTTTTTGAGAGAAATCAGTTAGGAAAAAAAACTGGGAAAAAAGCTGTTCTCTTTTCTTAAACTGAAGTTAAACATAAAATACATTTAGACAATCTAAGATCATTAAGAATATTTTTATACTGTAAGTAGATGCAGGTTCAAAAGCTGTAAACAGTGAATCCTTCCTAGTGCCATTTTCTTCATTGCCAGTGTGGCTGGTGAGAATTCAGTGATGTTTTTAAAAACTATTCAGATATTAAATAGTTGGTTTGACTACATTCTTTCTCCACTGTAAACATATATGCCTAGTCCTACTCTAAGATAATTATAAGCTTTCAGAAGTACTTCTTAAAAGTTTCATTTATGGGGCCAGAGGTAAAACTGCCACCTTTGATACTGGCATCCCATATCGGTGCCAGTTCATGTCCTGGCTGCTCCACTTCCAATCCTGTTCCCTGCTGATGTGCCTGGGAAAGCAGCAGAAGACAGCCCAGGTGCTTGGGCCCTTGCAACATCGTGGGAGACCAGGAAGAAGCTCCTAGCTCCTGGCTCCTGGCTCCTGGCTCCTGGCTCTGGCCTGGCCCAAGTCAGGGCTGTTGTGTTTACTTAGGGAGTAAACCAGCAGATAGAAGATCTTTCTCTGTTTCTCTGCCTCTCCCTCTTTCTAACTCTGCCTTTCAAATAAAGTAAATAAATCTTAAAAAAAAAAAAATGTTTTATTGGGGCCGGCACTGTGGCACAGCGGGTTAACACCCTGGCCTGAACTGCCAGCATCCCTTATGAGTGCCAGTTCAAGACCCGGCTGCTCCACTTCCCATCCAGCTCTCTCTATGGCCTGGGAAAACAGTAGAAAGATGGCCCAAGTCCTTGGGCCCCTACACCCACGTGGGAAACCCGGAGGAAGCTCCTGGCTTCAGATTGGCGCAGTTCTGGCCATTGCAGCCAACTGGGGAGTGAACCATCGGATGGAAAACCTCCCTCTCTCTGCCTCTCTTTTCTCTGTGTAACTCTGACTTTGAATAAATAAATAAATCTTTTAAAAAATGTTATTTATTTGTTTGAAAGAAAGCAAGAGTGGGAAGAGAAACATCTTCCATCTGCTGGCTTACTTCCCAAATGCCTACAAAAACCAGGAACTCAATCCAGGTGTCCCATATAAGTGGCAGAAACTCAATCACTTGAGCCATTATCAATGCTTCTCAGGGTCTGCATCAGCAGGAAGCTGGAAACAGGAGTCCAGAGTTGAAATCAAACCCAGGTACTCCAATAGAGGATGTGGTATCTTAAGCACTACACGAAAGGCCTGCCCCTCGGGAGAACTTCAAAGAGGCATTAATACAAATAACTACATGAGAACTCACACAGATGTAAAAACAGGTAAAAATGCACTTTGCCTTACAGGTGGCATAAATATCCATTTTTCCCTTTCTTTTCCACATCCATATCCTTTCATCTTTTAAGCTCCTGTTGACTATGCTTGCTTGATATCAAGAAAATCAATGATTGGGCCGGTGCTGTGGCTCACTTGGCTAATCCTCCACCTGTGGTGCCGGCACCCCGGGGTTCTAGTCCCAGCTGGGGCGCCGGGTACTAGTCCCGGTTGCTCCTCTTCCAGTCCAGCTCTCTGCTGTGGCTCGGGAGGGCAGCGGAGGCTGACCCAAGTGCTTGGGTCCCTGCACCTGCATGGAGACTGGGAGGAAGCACCTGGCTCCTGGCTTCGGATCGGCGCAGCGCCGGCTATAGGGCCATTAGGGGAGTGAACCAACAGAAGGAAGACCTTTCTCTCTCTCTCTTTCTCACTGTCTAGTAACTCTACCTGTCAAATAAAAAGAAAATCAATGATCAATGACATATTCATTACCACCTCTAATAAGTAGCATTCTCTTTGCTAATAACACTATCCTCTTCACCATTCTATTTAATCACTTCCATATCTGATTTTCTCAGCTGTCATTTCTGCTGCTATCCTATTTGAAGACAGACTGTGATAGACATTTGTTTTTGTTTTTGTTTTTTTTAAAGATCTATTTATTTATTTGAAAGTCAGAGTTACACAGAGAGAGAGGAGAGGCAGAGAGAGAGAGAGAGAGAGAGAGAGAGAGAGAGAGATCGATCTTCCATCCGATGGTTCACTTCCTAGATGACCACAACGGCCAGAGCTGTGCAGATCTGAAGCCAGGAGCCAGGAGCTTTCTCCAGATCTCCCACACTGTTACAGGGGCCCAAGCACTTGGGCCATCTTCTACTGCTTTCCCAGGTGATAGCAGAGAGCTGGATCAGAAGTGGAGCAACCGGGATTCAAACTGGTGCCCATATAGGATGC
Source organism: Sylvilagus floridanus (assembly GCA_949820135.1). Classification (NCBI taxonomy): domain Eukaryota; kingdom Metazoa; phylum Chordata; class Mammalia; order Lagomorpha; family Leporidae; genus Sylvilagus; species Sylvilagus floridanus. The sequence continues at coordinate 84,315,478 of OX463225.1, read as the reverse complement.
TAGCACCATAGGCAGTGGCTTTACCTGCTGTATCACAGCACTGGCCCCAATAGACACATTTGTTAGAATGGCTCAGCTACAGCCACTGCAGTCATTTGGGAAGTGAACAAGTAGGTAGAAGACCCCTCTTTCTCTCTGTCTGTGTGCCTCTGCCTCACCTTCTCGGTAAATAAATCTTAAAAAAAGATATATTCATTAGCCCTAGGGCAACCACACAAAGAAATAAAAACCTACAGTGGATATAAAAAATGAAATACCAACATATATTGATCCAAAAAACAACAGAAAAGATGAACAAAATGTAATAAACACCAAGATGGTACAAAAAGCATGCAATTCAGTCCTGAGTTTTTATCATTTTTTGTTTATTAATTGGAATTTTACTGGAATATTTAGGTCATTTCCATTTAATCTATCAACCTTTTGGGGTTTAAGTGTGCCAGTTTGAGTCCTGGCCATTCCACTTCTGATCTAATTCCCTGCTAAGGCGCCTGGGAAGGCAGCATAAGATGGCCCAAATACTTGGGCCCCTTCCACCCACATGGAAGACCTGGATGGAGTTTTGGGCTCCTGGCTTAGGCTTGGCCCAACCCTGGCTATTACAGCCATTTGGGGAGTGAAATGGCAGATAGAAGATCTCTTTCTCTCTCCATCATTCTGCCTTTCAAATAAATAAAATCAATATTTAATAATAAATAAACAAAATAAAAGAGTATGTTTTCTGACCATCATTAATGCACAAAAATACCTAGAAAATCCCCTAGTATTTGAAAATAAAACACACATGGTCTATAAATCAAAAAAATGATAGGGGAGATTATATTTTAAACTGAATATAAATGAAAATGCAACACATAAAAATTAGTGAGATGCAGCCAAAGCATTAAAGGGAAGTTTATATAATTAAATACTTATAAAAGAGATATAAAATTAATAATTTACATTTTTGCTTTATGAAATGTTTAAAAAGAGACAATTAAATTTTAACAAGGATATAAACACACTGAAAAACAAACATCTGAGAAAACTTATCAGAGTGCACATTTTTAATGGGTGCATCTTATCTTTGGAAAATAGCGGCAATGGTTCAAACAGCTGGGTCCCTGCCACCCATATGGGAGTTCTGGGTTCCTGGCTGTGGCCTGGCCCAAGCTTGGTTTTTGGTGGTATTTGGAGAGTGAGACAGTGGATAGAAGATCTTTACTTCTCGCTCTACTTTTCAAGTAAATAAAACAAAATATTTCAAAAATTTTTAAGAGTACATCTTTTTGGATGTAAATTTCATTTAATAATGCATAAGTTCAGAGAATGATGAAAAATCCAGGAATTATGAAATAATTTTTCCTGTCTTATCAGACCAAAACTAGTCTAAAAATTATGCTTATTTGATAACTGAAAACAATTGATAATCCATTTATTTAAAAAACTATCAAGAACTCTTATTATAATTTATTAAAATAATTCAATATAATATACTCACCTATTTGATTACCACCTAGTTTTACAGGTTCTGTTTCTAAATTACTTAATTTGCCACTTTCTTGGCTATCATTAGAAGCAGTAAGATTCAGAGACAACTGATTTGCAGTCAGGTTTGCATGAAGCTTTTGAATTTCTGCCTCTTTTATTGCAAGCTTAATCCTGGTACAAAAGAAAAGAAAACAACATTATTAGAAAGATTCTCTAAAAACATTTTTAAAGAATTTTTTTTACTATTTTTTAACTTTTCAAGTTAGTAGAAATTTAAAAATTTTGGTGTTAGTCAATTCTTAGGCAGATACACAAACTTCAGCTTCAGCTCAGCCCAGCCCAGGCCAGCCCTGGCCTTCATAGGAATTTGTTGAATGAACCAGCAAATGTGCAGGTGCTCTCTATGCCTCTCAAAACACAAGAAAAATGAAACTAGCCACACAAATCCATCCATTAACTAGTCTACCTATCTGAACGTGAATCAATTTTTAAAATGATGCTGCATGAAACAGCAATATAAACATAAACTATAACTATATCTGTGTGTTTATATAAGTGAAAACATACACAAAATAAATAGAAAAATACACATCCAATTTGCGACAGTGAATACTTAGGGGGAAAATGGGTCTAGCAGTAAAGAGCAAAGGATATTACGCATCTCACAATATTTTATATTTTATGTAGAGAAACAGATTTGAAACAAATATCACAAAATGTTAAGAAGAATCAACTATTGTAGAATCACCAATATTTGTTTCAATACCATCTGGACTTTTCTGTCCATTTAAAAACATTTCTCAACTAAAGATTTTAGTTTAATTATCACTAAATAGCATTCTATTTGTTATAATGCCAGAATCTGAAAATTGTACCTCAATTCCGAAATTATCAATTTATTTGCCTCACAGCAGCCAACGGAACTGTCATCCTTGTTTGATAAACTACTCATCTGGTGCTTTGGAAGAGATGATTTAAAACCAAATATTTCTCTCTTTAACTGCAAGTTTAAAAACAAATACATGTAAATTTATATATGTGGGATATAATTTTTTATTCAGAACTACAAGTCTGAAAAATTATATGTAACTAATGGAAGCAATCATGTTCAATAGGAGAAACACATTATGAAATGTTAAAATAGAAAACCAACAGTTTAAATAAACGAGATTATGTAAATCAATATGAATACATCTCTTTTTTTAAAAAGATTTATTTATTTATTTGAAAGGCAGAGATACAGAGAGAGAAAGAGATAGAGAGAGAGAAAGATACAGAGGGAGATCTTCCATCTGTTGGTTTACTCCTCAAATGGCCACTACAGCCGGGGCAGGGGTGGGCCAGGCAGAAGCCAGGAGCTTCTTTCAGGTCTCCCATGTGGGTGGGAGGCCCACCTACTTGAGCCATCTTCTGCTTTCTCAGGCATATTAATAGGGAGCTGGATTGGAAGTGGAAAAGGAGGGACTCAAGCTGGGACTCATATGGGATGCTGGCACTACAGGCAGAGGCCCAACCTTCTACGCCACAGCACTGGGCCACAAATACATCTCAAAATAATGGGTGAAAAATTACAGTGGCACACAGTATTTTCAAAAACATACTAAGCTCTCTCTATATATATTTCTAAATGCATCTATATGTGGTAATATTTAAAATATGAATGAGAAGGATATACACAAATTCCAGAATAGCCAACATTTCTGAGGTGGGACAGAAAGAACTGGATCTGACAAGATACATAAAGAGGCTTTATCTGTAAAATTTTATTATAAAAAAACCCTGAAGTTGAAATGACAACATGTCCCAGTTTTTGTGAATGCTATGCTATATTGGTCTATACTTTTCTGTATGACTAAATGATACAGAATTTTTAAAAAATAATTGTGAAAAGGAGCAAGGTAAGTTTCCTATCTTTGAATGATACCTAAATCAACACTTTGTAAAAAGGAAAAAAATTCACCATATTATTCTTAGCACTGCATAAATATATATATATATATATCAAACATATACCCATCTATTCTAAAGAATCATATATCAAACAATTCTTGATACTAAGTCAATTTAAAATGAATGCTATTTGCATATACTTTCCAATCTCAAAGCAAACAGATAATATATTTAAAAACCTAAGTAAATAATCAGCATTATCGCTTCTCGGCCTTTTGGCTAAGATCAAGTGTAGTAAATAATCAGCATTAAAGGAAAGCAGACATGGCAGAGGGCTAAGAACTAAGAATCACGTTCTAATGTAAATTCTGCTACTTGCTAATTTGGCAAGTTATTTACTTTTTTGGGCAACATTTCTTTGCCAATAAAATGACATGTTGCTGTTTTTGTGTAAATAAAATGATGGGGGCGGGGGTCAGCACTGTGGCATAGTGGGTAAAGCAACCACGAGAGAGAGAAGGGAGAGAGAGAGAGAGATCTTTATTTCCCAGATGGCTGCAACATCCTAGGGTGGGTCAGACCAAAGCCAGGAGCCAAGAGTTTCTTCCAGGTCTCTCATGTGGGTACAGGGGCCCAAGGACTTGGGCCATCTTCTGCTGCCCTCCCAGGCCATTAGCAGAGAGCTGGATCAGAAGTAGAGCAGCTGGGACTCCAATCAGTGTCCATACAGGATGTCAGCACTGCATTCTATGCTACAACACTAGCCCGTGTGCCATTTTTTTTTTTTTTAAGATTTATTTATTTATTTGAAAATCAGAGTTACACAGAGAGAGGACAAGCAGAGAGGCAGAGAGAGAGAGAGAGGTCTTCCATCTGATGGTTTACTCCCCATAGGGCCGCAATGGCCAAACGGCCGGAGCTGTGCCAATCTGAAGTCAGGAGATAGGAGCTTCCTCCAGGTCTCCCACGCGGGTACAGGGGCCCAAGCATTTGGGCCATCTTCTACTGCTATCCCAGGCCATAGCAGAGAGCTGGATCGGAAGAGGAGCAGCCAGGACTAGAACCAGTGCCCATATGGGATGCTGACGCTTCAGGCCAGGGTGTTAACCTGCTGCACCATAGCGCCGGCCCCCTGTGCCATGCTTAATAGATGGCATCTGAATGGCTGAGAAAGGACAGTATGGGCCGGCACCGTGGCTCAACAGGCTAATCCTCCGCCTTGCGGCGCCGGCACACCGGTTCTAGTCCCGGTTGGGGCGCCGGATTCTGCCCCTCTTCCAGGCCAGCTCTCTGCTGTGGCCCGGGAGTGCAGTGGAGGATGGCCCAGGTGCTTGGGCCCTGCACCCCATGGGAGACCAGGAAAAGCACCTGGCACCTGGCTCCTGCCATCGGATGAGCAAGGTGCGCCAGCCACAGCACGCCGGCCGTGGCGGCCATTGGAGAGTGAACCAACGGCAAAGGAAGACCTTTCTGCCTCTCTCTCTCACTGTCCACTCCGCCTGTCAAAAATAAAAAAAATTAAAAAAAAAAAGGACAGTATGGTAGAAAAGTACGTGGGAAAAAAAAAAAGATTAGCTAGGAAAAAAACTGGTGACTGAAGTATAAAGAAGTAAGAAAAAAGTAGAAGCTAAAAAAACAATGACAGGGGCTGGCATTGTGGCATAGTGAGTAAGCTGCCCCTTGACAGCAGCATCCAACATCGGCACCAGTGCCTGTCCCAGCTGCCACACTACCTACCCAGTTCCCTCTAATAGTCTGGGGAAAGCAGAAGATGGCCCAAGTATTTGAGCCCCTGCCAACTATGTGAGAACCCACATGAAGCTTGTGGCTCTGGCTTTGGCCTGGCCCAGCCTTGGCTGTTAAGGCCAGCTAGAGAGTGAACTTGTGAATGTAAGATCTCTCTGTGTCTCTTCCTCTCTTTGTGTAACTCTGACTTTCAAATACACAAATAAATATTTAAAAAAAAAAAAAAAAGAAAGAACAGAACTATGGACTCTTACAAGATAGCTTCAGTAAAATTTTTCTTCTCTTTTTTTTTTTTTTTTTTTTGGACAGGCAGAGTCAGACAGTGAGAGAGAGAGAGAGACAGAGAGAAAGGTTTTCCTTCTTCCATTGGTTCACCCCCCAAGTGACCACTACGGCCAGCGCAATGTGACCGGCGTGCTGCACTGATCCAAAGTCAGGAGTCAGGTGCTTCCTCCTGGTCTCCCGTGTGGGTGCAGGGCCCAAGGATCTGGGCCATCCTCCACTGCACTCCCGGGCGACAGCAGAGAGCTGGACTGGAAGAAGAGCAACGAGGACAGAACCGGAGCTCCAATTATGACTAAAACCCAGGGTGCCAGCACCGCAGGCGGAGGATTAGCCTAGTAAGCTGCGGCACTGGCCAAATTTTTCTTTTCTAATATATAACCAAGTATGGTCCACTTCTTTTCACACATACTTACTGGCAACTGGGATATCATTTTTTCTAAACTTCTCAGTTCTAGCCTTGAACTTTCAATTTCCTGCTGACACAAATCCAGTCGCTCATTCTGTGTTGCAATGCGGACCTTTAACTCTCGGTTTTCATTCATTAGAGAAAATTTTTCTCTAAGTATTTCATCTTTGTCCTCTAGTTCACTCTCTAGTTTTAGAACATTTTGTCTTGATTCAGTTAATTGTGCCATGACTTCTGAATTCTTCACTGCCATAACTCTTAATTTTTCTTTCCCGTTGTTATTGTCTTCTTTCAACTGCCTATAAAGAAAAAGCATAAAAGTGAAAATGTGAATTCACTTTCCATAATCATATTTAGTTAATTTCATTTTAAACATTTTCAAAAGCCAAACTCTGAAATAATACTTGTTCATAATTATTACTTTCTGCTTGCTAGGCGCCTACACTTTCGGTAGTTGGCATTAGTATTATTCCTTGTTTATCAAGGAAAAGCAGGACACAAAATTGCTCAGTATCTCACATTAAATGGTAGGGCAGGACAGTTCTACTACCTTAAAAGCATTTATGCTCCTTTTTTAAATGTGTAAAACAAGACTCTAACTCCAAAATTCCCAATATAGCATTTTGCAATATCAAGAAACATTGTAAATTTATTTATTTGAAAGGCAGAGTTAGAGAGAGAGAGAGAGGGAGAGATAGAGAAACAGAAAGATTTTCCATCCACTGGTTCACTCCCCAAATGGCTACAATAGCCAGGGCTGAGCCAAGCTGAAGCCAGGAGCTAGGAGTTTCTTCTAGGTCTCTCAGGCGGGTGCAGGGGCCCAAGTACTTGGGCCATCTTGTGCTACTTTCCCAGGCACATTAGCAGGGAGCTGGTTCTGAAGCGAAGCAGCTGGAACGTGAACCAGAGCTAATATAGGATACCAGCACTGTAGGAGGTAGCTTAACCTGTTGTGCCACAGCACTGACCCAAAACTTTTGGATAGTATAAGAAAAAAAGCATGAACTTCAATTTTAAAAGTTAAACTCTAATCTACCATTAACATATTAACAGGCAACAATATTCTTAATATATCCATATATATGTATATCAAACATTAGAATAATTTTATGTTTATAACTGTTACTATATTTCATTTGTTCACATTTTTACATCTCTAAAATTATATTTAATAGTTCTTTATAAGAACCAAGTAGCAACTGCAATGTAGTTTCTTTCTCCAAATGTATATGTAAACATCAAAAGAATCCATGGCAAAACTAGGAGAATAGGTTTGTGTAAATAGGAAGAAAAACCAAGAGATAAAGAGAACTTTCAGCCCACAGAATTAAAGGGCTATGAGGAACACTAGAATCAGTGGTAAGTAAGCCATATATAGCAGGATTTCTGAAGTAAGAGTCAAAGTAGGCTGGCGCCGTGGCTCAATAGGCTAATCCTCCACCTTGCGATGCCGGCACACTGGGTTCTAGTCCCGGTCTGGGCGCCGGATTCTGTCCTGGTTGCCCCTCTTCCAGGCCAGCTCTCTCTGCTGTGGCCAGGGAGTGCAGTGGAGGATGGCCCAAGTGCTTGGGCCCTGCACCCCATGGGAGACCAGGAGAAGCACCTGGCTCCTGCCATCGGATTAGCGCAGTACGCCGGCTGCAGCGTGCTGGCCGTGGCGGCCATTGGAGGGTGAACCAATGGCAAAAAGGAAGAACTTTCTCTCTCTCTCTCTCTCTCTCTCTCTCTCACTGTCCACTCTGCCTGTCAAAAAAAAAAAAAAAGAGTCAAAGTAAACTGAAATTGGCTCTACATAATTGCAAAGCCAGCATAAGGAACCAGCATCAAGGATGTTTAGCTCTTAGAAGAAATCTTTGTTTCTTTTTAAAGATCTATTTATTTTGAAAGATAGAATTACAGAGACAGACAGGGTCTGCCATCTGCAGGTTCACTTCCCAATGGGCCACACTGGCTGGGGTTGAGGCCAGGAGCCTAGAACTCCATGCAGGCCCATGCACCTGCGCCATCCTCCACTGCCTTCCCAAGCACATTAACAGAAAGCCAGACTGGAAGTGGAGCAGCCAGGACTCAAACCGGTGCTCATATGAGATGGTGGTGCTACAGCAGGAGGCAGCTTTACCTGCTATGCCACAATTCTAGCAGCCCCATAGAAGAACTCTTTTAAATACTACATTAGCACTCGTGTTTTGTTTTTTTAAGTTTCATAGACAAAGTTTTGTGTTTTTTTTAATTAAGATTTATTCATTAAAAAATCAGAGTTACAGAAAGAAGGAGTGAAAAAGAGAGATCTTCCATCCCCGGGGTTCACTCTCTAAAAGTGAACCAAGCTGAATCCAGGAGTATCATCTGGCTCTTCCATGTGGGCAGCAGGGGCGGAAGCACTCTGCTGCCTTCCCAGGCACATTAGCAGGGAGCTGGATCAGATATTGAGCAGCCACAACTCCAACCAGCGGCCACATGGGATATCAATGTCTCAGGCAGTGGCTTAACCCACTGTGCCACAGTATCAGCCCCAGCACATTCTTGATGGCACAGCTAATGTGTAGAAAACCTTGGACATGTTTGAAGGGTCAGACTCTGAACATAAAGTTTTAGGAATATTTTAACTAATCTATTTCACTTAAATTTTCCTTTTCATACAAAAGTCATATATGATTTAACAAATCATGACTAAATAAAAAGAATTCTTTCATAAAACAAAAAATAAAAAATTAGTGATAAAGCACTGTACCATAGCATAACTAGAAGCGTTTTTCTTTTTCAAAGTATATCTGGTTTGATAACATCAAATTTTGGAAATAATTAGTTACCTAAGGCAATTATCATAAAAACTACCTACCCTCTTCACCTTAGCAAAAATACTAAATGTAGGGACTGGCACTGTGGCACAGCAGGTTAAAGCCCTGGCCTGCAGCACCAGTATTCCATATGAGCACCAGTTAGAGTCCCAGTTGCTCCACTTCCAATCCAGCTCCCTGCCAGTGCACCTGGGAAAGCAGTGGGAGATGGCCCAAATTCCTAGGCCCCAGCACTCAATGTGGGAGACCTGGAAAATGCTCCTGGCTCCTGGCTTCGAACTGGCTCAGCTGCAGCCATCACAGTCATTTGGGGAGTGAACCAGCAAATGGAAGACATCTCTCTTTCTCTATCTCTACGTCTCGCAGTAACTTTTTCTTAAAAACAAAAAACAGAGCCGGCACCATGGCGCACTAGGTTAATCCTCCGCCTACAGCACCCGCATCCTAAATGAGCACCAGTTCTAGTCCCAGGTGCTCCTCTTCCAGTCCAGCTCTCTGCTGTGGCCTGGAATGGCAGTAGAGGATGGCCCAAATCCTTAGGCCCGTGTACCCACATGGGATACCAGGAAGAAACACCTGGCTCCTGGCTTTGAATCGGCGCAGCTCAGGCCATTGCGGCCATTTAGGGAGTGATCCCGCAGATGGAATACCTTTCTCTCTGTCTCTCCCTCTCACTGTCTGTAACTCTACCTCTCAAACAAATAAATAAACTCTTAAAAAAAAAAAAAAAAGGGGCCAGCGCCGTGGCTCACTAGACTAATCCTCCGCCTGTGGCGCCGGTACTCCGGGTTCTAGTCCGGTTGGGGCACCGGATTCTGTCCCGGTTGCTCCTCTTCCAGTCCAGCTCTCTGCTGTGGCCCGGGAGGGCAGTGGAGGATAGCCCAAGTGCTAGGGCCCTGCACCCACAAGGGAGACCAGGAGGAAGCATCTGGCTCCTGCCTTTGGATCAGCGCAGTGCTGGCCATAGCGGCCATTTGGGGGGTGAACCTAGGGAAGGAAGACCTTTCTCTCTTATCTCTCTATCTCTCACTGTCTAACTCTGCCTGTCAAATAAAAAAAAAAAAAAAAACAGTAAAGGTACTGTCTTAAGGAAACTATATTAAAGTTAGACCAGTTTTTTTTTTATTCCTTCCCACCTCCTTTTTAAATGGATAGTCTGAGGTAATAAGGACTAATTAGCATTAACCTCTGAAAGTTGATGGGTATCAGATCTGGGAGGACAATGTACCATGCTGAAGACAGTATGGGAGTTAGAAAACCTTAATCCTCACCCTTGAGTTTCTTTCTGACTCTGTAGAAATAATGGTTGCACTCTAGGCCTCTGTTTTTTCACTTAAGAAATGAGAAGGTTGGAATAGGTGATTATTCATGATTTGAAGAACTCTTTTTTTACTTCAGCATTCAACATTATACATCCAAGTATTTTACCGGTTAATATGGCTGTACTATAATAATATTACATCTGGGGCCAGTACTGTGGTGTAGAAGGTTAAGCCTCCACCTGCAGTGCCAGCATCCCATATGGGCACTGGTTCAAGTCCTAGCTGCTTCACTTCTAATCCAGCCCCCTGCTATTGTGCCTGGGAAAGCAGCACAAGATGGGCCAAATACTTGGGCCCCTTCAATCACGTTGGAGACCTGGAAGAAGCCCCTGGCTCCTGGCTTCAACCTGGCCCAGCCCTGACCATTGCAACCATTTGGGGAATACACCAGCAGATGGAAGATCTCTTTTTCTCTCTGTCCTTCTCTCTCTGTAATTCTGCCTTTCAAATAAATAAATAAATCTTTTTTTTTTAAAAAAAAGATATTACATCTGAGTTACTTGACTCTAAATGTATGCTAATATGATGATTAGTATCACTCTATAAATTAGCGCTAACACATTAATTATATTTACAATTACAACTTTAGAGATGAACTCATTAAAATCTGTTTTTTTAAAAAAACTATCTTTTATACCTAAGAAACAACTTTAGTCATGAAGCCTATCCTTCTATATATTGAAATTCCATAATTACAATACATAAAATATTATAGTTGAAAATGCTCAATTTTTCATTTTTACACAAAAATCCCTCTCCACAAGATACTCTACCTTAATTTCTCTTTCAGAAGCTCAAGTTCACTTTTATATAAACCACACTTTTCTAGTAGCCTTTTATTTTCTTTTTCACAGTTAATTAGATTTTTCTCTAATACTTCTTCTTCAGCTTGAACCTAAAACAGTAATTTGTTTTTAAATAGATATACTAATATTGTATTTGCTTCAAACTAAAAATATAAGTTGTGATTTCAGAACCAAGCAGGAGAGTGGTCTGAATATTTCATGGATTTAAGTCCCCAGCCTTACAGTGAGAAGAAGCAAAGTGAAGCTCCTGGGCACTAAAATAGAGAGGAAGATGATAGTACCAGTCCAGAAATTCTTAACAGCCTTTAAAGCTGTTAAGGACAAAAGCACTGCCATTTCAAAGAAAAAGGCTCTGGTAGACAAAGCAAGCAACTAATGCAGAAATGGCTGCATCCAAGCTACTAAAGCCTGGTTTCAGTGCAGTATTCCAGATGGGTGCTGACCCATGTCCTGGCTGCTCCACTTCTGATCCAGCTCCCTGCTAATGCAGCTGGGAAAGCAATGGAAGATGGACACCCAAGTGAGAGACCCCAATGGTGCTTCAACTTGGCCCAACCCTGGCTATTGCAACCATTTAGGGAGTGAACCAGAGGATTGAAGATCTCTGTCTCTGCCTCTCTGTCTCTAACTGCCTTTCAAATAAATAAATCTTTCCCCCAAAAAAAGAAAGAAAATAAATAAGATAGGTAATTTTTAAATTTTAGTCATAACATACACCTTCTGAAATCATAGCCATAAATGTAAAACAGATTAAAGTCAAGCACCAAGGCTGGAGTGCCCAGAGTGGAGGATTAGGCATATCTGCCCTGCTTCCTTTGTTGTATCCACGTAATTATAGGATCCTGCTAAGCCCAGCCTGAAACTGATAATTGTTAAGGAAAGTATTCTACCCTTGTTTCTCCATGGTCTTCCCTCTCTCCAAGATATTCTACCCACCAGGTACTCTACTCCTACAGATTAACTTTTTAAAAAAATCTTTTCTAATATATTCCATTTTAACAGGAATCTTCAAAATAGAGATCTGATTGATTAATTCACTCCTAAGATTTCAGTATCTGGGGCTGGCACTGTGGTACAGTGGGTAAAGCCACTGCCTATGATGCTGGCATCCTACATGGGCACCAGTTCTAGTCCTGGCTGCTCCACTTCTGATACAGCTCCCTATTAATGTGCCTGGGAAAGTAGCAGAAGATAACCCAAGTGCTTGGGTCCCTGCACCAATGGAGAACTGGATGGAGTTCCAGGCTCCTGGTTTCACCTTGGCCCAGTCCTGACCATTATAGCCATTTGGGGAGTGAATAAGTGAACAGAAGAGCTCTGTCTCTCCCTCTCTCTCTCTCTGCAATTCTGCTGTTCAAATCAATTAATCAATCAAAAAAATTCAGTATCTAACATTTTACAATAAGTAGTATTTACAGTAACTAAAAAGGAATGCCAAAGTGCCTTTCCCTTTGATTTAGTATATAATATGGTTGATAACTCTCTCTAAATGTTAATTCTTTAGTTATCATGATAATTTTACACAGTAATGCATCACTTAACATGAATATATCCTGAAAAGGGTGTTTTTAGGTGATTTCACCAATGTGGGAACATCATGGAGAACATTTAGACAAACTAAGATGGTTATGAAGTTTCCAGACAATATAACCATATAGGACCATCATCTTACATGTGTGTATGTGTCTGTTATCAACTTAAAACATCACTGTGCAGGGCATGACTGTACTTGACTCCAGCTTATTTTCTTCGCTTCCTTTTATTAAATGGTCATTTTTTTTTTTTTACTCTGCTCTTACCTTTTGTATATCTTCTCTTTGAAAACTTTAGCTATTTTCTTGACTCTCCTCATTTCAATTATGTGAATAGAAGCACTTATGCCATGTCTTCCAAATTCCTCTCATCACCCTCTTGCTATAAAAATCATTTTTTAAAAGATTTATTTATTTATTTGAAAGTCAGAGTTGCACAGAGAGAGGAGAGGCAGAGAGAGAAATAGAGAGAGGTCGTCCATCCAATGGTTCACACCTCAGATGGCTACAACAGCCAGAGCTGTGCTGATCTGAAGCTAGGAGCCAGGAGCTTCATCCAGGTCTCCCATGCGGGTGCAGGGGCCCAAGCACTTGGGCCATCTTCTACTGTTTTCCCAGGCCATAGCAGAGAGCTGGATTGGAAGTGAAGCAGCCGGGTCTTGAACCAGCACCCATACGGGATGCCACACTTCAGGCAAGGGCATTAACCCACTGCGCCATAGCGCCAGCCCTGCTAGTAAAAATCATTTCAGCAACATCTTCACTTCTAAAACCAAAGACATTTAAATAAAAAATCCTTCAATTTTCATTCATCCTTCCACCTAAACCTTTATCTATTTTTGTCTACTTTTTTCCCTTAAAGGAAAGAAATGTCATTACTTCACTAAAAAAAAAAAATCACTTCTGCTCTTGGACCCCTTGTATATCCTTCAAATCCTTCCATCCCCAGTTAATTCCAGCATCTTCAGATCCCCACCTCACTCCCACACCCCACCCCTTAACCCACAAAATAGCTCCTGTCCTTCAAACCTACTAATATACTCATGATATCCTGGTTCTAAAACCCCTTCTATTTAACCAAGCTTCTTTCTATTCTTCCATTCCCTGGTTTAACTTTCTTCACCTCATTTATATTTATCTCTACTGCTTCTCTTCCCATTTCTCCCATTTCAGAGCTTGTATCTTTTGTTCATATTGCATTAAGAAAGTTGTTCTCTATGAAATATCCAATGCCTCCCAATTTATCTCAACTTCCTTGACCAACCTGCAACTATCACTAAAGACTGCCACCACAATCTTTTTAAAACTTCTCTATCGCCCTGTTTTTTTAAATCATACTCTCCTAATCCTATAACTTTCGTGACTTCTCAATATATATATATATTTTTTTTGACAGACAGAGTGGACAGTGAGAGAGAGATACAGAGAGAAATGTCTTCCTTTGCCGTTGGTTCACCCTCCAATGGCTGCCGCGGTTGGCGCGCTGCGGCCGGCGCACCGCGCTCATCTGATGGCAGGAGCCAGGTGCTAGGTGCTTTTTCCTGGTCTCCCATGGGGTGCAGGGCCCAAGCACTTGGGCCATCCTCCACTGCACTCCTGGGCCACAGCAGAGGGCTGGCCTGGAAGAGGGGCAACCGGGACAGAATCCGGCGCCCCGACCAGGACTAGAACCCGGTGTGCGGCGCCGCAAGGCGGAGGATTAGCCTGTTGAGCCACGGCGCCGGCCTCTCAATATATTTCAAAAGCTATTCTTTTTTATTATTATTATTTGACAGGCAGAGTTAGACAGTGAGAGAGAGAGAGAGACAGAAAGAAAGGTCTTCCTTCTGTTGGTTCACCCCTCAAATGGCTGCTATGGCCAGCGCACTGCGCTGATCCAAAGCCAGGAGCCAGGTGCTTCCTCCCAGTCTCCCAGGCAGGTGCAGGGCCCAAGGACTTGGGCCATCCTCCACTGCCCTCCCGGGCCACAGCAGAGAGCTGGACTGGAATAGGAGCAACTGGGACTAGAACCCAGCACCCATATGGAATGCCGGTGCTGCAGGTGGAGGATTAACCTAGTGAGCCATGACGCAGCCCAAAAGCTATTCTATCTGTTCTATAATTTTCTCCTAGGGTTTCTCACAGGTATCTTTTATCTTCTTCTCACTCTATATAAAACTTCTCTGCCAATTCCAAGGCTTGTACCACTTAAATACTGTCAACTCTTAGATCTGCAGCTCTAGTACAGATTTCAATGTCTGCAACCAAACCTGTGGACACAATTGCCTCCTAGAAGCCTACATCTGGATTTCCTTACAGACACTTCCAAAATAGAATGCATTGTCTTTATTTCCCAAACTATCCATGTAGATGCATGATGCAACCTTCCACTAGTCACTCAAACCAGCAACCTAAAGACGCTATACTTTTCTCTCTCAAACAACCTGTTTCTAATATATTCAGGAGGTCATTAGATTCCATTGATTCTCCAGCTTTAACATCCCTCATGTCTGTCTCCTCAGATTCATCATCTTCAATATCTCTCGCTTGGTATCTCAGAGGATCCTGGACTTGTTTCTTAACTCTCAATATATCTTCACAATGATATGAGACTGAGCTTCATTTGATCATTTCTTCTGATTAATACTATTCAAGAGTAAACCCACATCTTTGCAATATGGTAGAAAATCAAGGATTTCCTCCTCAAAGTTTATTAAACATCTCATCATGCCACCCTACCATACTGACTACTTATTTTTATTAATTTTTTATTCTAAAATACTGAAATTACTGATTACATATTTGTCAACTGTGAGCTCTTCTCATTTTACTCTATTTGAAAGGCAGAGTTACAGGCCGGTGCAGCAGCTCACTTGGCTAATCCTCCGCCTGTGGTGCCGGCACCCTGGGTTCTAGTCCTGGTTGGGGCACCAGATTCTGTCCTGGTTGCTCCTCTTCCAGTCCAGCTCTCTGCTGTGGCCTAGGAAGGCAGTGGAGGATGGCCCAAGTGCTTGGGCCCTGCACCCGCATGGGAGACAGGAGGAAGCACCTGGCTCCTGGCTTTGGATCAGCGCAGTGCGCCAGCCACAGCACACCAGTCGTAGCAGCCATCTGGGGGGAAGACCAACGGAAGGAAGACCTTTCTCTCTGTCTCTCTCTCTCTCTAACTCTGCCTGTCAAAAAATAAAAATAAATAAATAAATAGAAAGAAAGAAAGAAAGAAAGGCAGAATAACAGAAAGAGAGGGAGAGAGAGAGTGATCTTGCAATCACTGGTTCACTCCCCAAATGGGCATAACAGCTGGAGCCAGGCCAGACTGGAGCCAAGAGCTTCTTCTGGGTAGAGGGGCTCAAGCACTTGTGCCATTTTGTGCTGCCTTCCCAGGCACATTATTAGTGAGCTAGATCAGAAGTAGAGCATCCAGGAATTGAATAGGTGCAACTATGGGATGCTGGCATCGCAGGCAATGGCTTAACCCACTACACCAGTGCTGCTGCTGACTGTGAGCTCTTCAGAGAAAGAATCATACTATTTATTACTAAATTGTTTTTTATTTATGTATTTATTTTATTTGAAAGAGTAAAAGATAAAGAGGGAGACACACACACATAGATCTTCCATCCACTAGTTCACTCCCGAAATGGAGACAGCGCCTGGCACTGGGCCAGCTTGAAGTCAGGAGGCAGAAACTTCATCTGGGTCTACCAAGTGACAGTGGCCCAAGCATTCAGACCATCTTCTGCTATCCTCCCAGATTCATTAGCAAGGAGATGAATTGGAAGCAGAGCAGCCAGGACACAAAACAGCACTCCAGTAAGAGATGCTGCAATTGTAAGCAACAGCTTAACCTGCTGCTGCCACAACACTGACCCCCATACCACTAAATCTCCTACAGTCTAGCACAGAACTTGGGATGTAAAAGGAACTCAGTAACTGTTTAGTAAGTAAACATCCTGTCATTATCTACTCTCTGAATCTTCTTCTTCTACACTTCTCCTTGAACATTCTTTCCTCTGTCCTTCTCTTTTTTTTGAACAGAATCATAAAGCAAAGGTGCTTTAACTATTGTCACAAGATGAAGTCTGATACCAGTATCTCTTTACCAGACCTCTCTTCTGAGATCAGTAGCTGAAAATCTAATCTGTGTCCTTTATTCAGGTAGGTTTTCTATCACATGGTATTACCTAAAGATATTAAATGAATGTAAAAAAGTCACTATATTCCCATATGGAATCAGTTAAAGGAATCTTCACTCTGAAAAGCAAATGTAGTCCCTCACTGGGTAGTAGGTTGAGGAAAACCAGTTGATGTCTCTGTAATCTAACTCTGTCTCCATTTTCACTGAGGTGATGGAAATGAATTTCCTGTTTCTATTTCTCTAGCTCTAAATCTGTTCTCCAATCCCATCTTTCTATATTTTGTTCCTTCTCTTATTTCTCTTTTCCCTCCTTGAATAATACAGTTTCTGCTGATAATAAAAAGACCAATGAACCCCATCCTTTACGAATATTTATAAATTCTTTAAGGATTTTATGATGAATGAAAGCATAAAATTACTCTTTTTGCCTATAAACATTTTATTTTTACATTTATTTTTCGAATATGAACAGGAACACAACATAATGAATTTACAAAACCATCTTTTACCTTCTCCAGTTTTTCGGCCACTTTTTCCTTATACTGTTGGAAAGCTTTACTCAGCTCCTCAGCATTGTTGAGTGCTTCATTCCTCTGTCGTTCAGCTCTGAAGGTTAAAAGCGGATGATGAATAGCAAGTGACAAATGCTTGGCAGTTGAACAATTAAGTTCCAAACTAATCTTTATTTAGTTACAAGGAATAAGTAGAGAGAAGCAAATTTTTTGTACTAAAAAAGAGTATTAGGTTTAAACTGTAAAATGAAAACAATAGAGTACACTATAATCATTTTCTCTACCAATATGAAAAATAAAGCACAAAGCACTTCTAACTCTGAAATAGATACCAATTCTTATATACTGGCAGGTTGTTTTCTCTTTTTTTCCCTTACCTGGAAAAGATAGATTAGGGAAGTAGCCTGAGGTTGAATGATAATAGAATCCATTCACTATTTAGAATACTAAAGATACTAAGTAAACTGTACAACCTACACAAAGGCCAAGTAAATTATCAAAGATATTTCAAAGAACAGTAACTTTACTGACGTAACACATAAAATATGAACAAATGAACAACAAAAATATCCAACTATCACCAAGCACTATTTAAGCTCAAACTTGCTACCTTACCTCTTTGATAAAACTGACCATCCCTTATATTTATCATACTGGATTGAAAATACTAGGTTAGAAATTGATCAATATCATATTTATGCCTCAGAACTTCTTTTGTATTTAAATCTATTTGGTGTGATGTAGTGGGTTAAGCTGCCATCTGCAGTGTTGGCATCCCATAAAAGCAATGGTTAGAGTCCTGACTGCTCCACTTCTGATTCATCTCCCTGCTAATGCGCCTGGGGAAGCAGTGGAAGATGGCTCAAGTGCTTGGGCTCCTGCACCCATGTGGGAGACCTGGAAGAAGCTCCTGGTTCCTGGCTTTGGCCTGGCCCAGCCCCCACCATTGTGGCCATTAAGGGAGTGAACCAGTGGTTGGAAGATCTTTCTCTCTCTCCTCTCTCTGTGTGACTCCGCCTTTCAAACATAGAAATTTTTAAAAAGGTGGGTGGAGCCAGCGCCACAGCTCACTAGGCTGATCCTCCGCCTTGCGGCACTGGCACACGGGGTTCTAGTCCCGGTCGGGGCACCGGATTCTGTCCCGCTTGCCCTTCTTCCAGGCCAGCTCTCTGCTGTGGCCCCGGAGTGCAGTGGAGGATGGCCCAAGTGCTTGGGCCCTGCACCCCATGGGAGACCAGGATGAGCACCTGGCTCCTGCCTTCAGATCAGCCCGGTGCACCGGCTGCACGTACCGGCCGCGGCAGCCATTGGAGGGTGAACCAACGGCAAAAGGAAGACCTTTCTCTCTCTCTCTCTCACTGTCCACTCTGCCTGTCAAAAAAAAAGTGGGTGGAAGGCAGGCTAAACTTATTCCCACCACATTCTTTCTAGCGTAAATGAAGTTATAGTACCTCTTCTTTTACCCAAGGTGAGTTGAGTTAATCTATACTCTAGAACCAACTCTCCTCTCAGAAATTTATCATCTGTATTTACCTCTATCATTCTTCTTTTCAAGCCTAACTTCTTTACCTCAATTAAAAAAAAAAAATCATGGCATTCCATTCACAGAGAGAAGTATGGGTAAATATATCCATATATACCCAATTCAGCTCTAATGAGTCTTAACTCTGTGCCTCCAAGTAGCCTTTATTTTAAGCAAACAAAATTGTAACTCTGCTTGGGTCTACAACTTTTAAATTGCCTCATCTAGGGGCCAGCACTGTGGCATAGCAGGTAAAGCCACGGCCTGCAGTGCCAGCATCTGCTGGTTCAAGTCCTGGCTGCTCCACTTTTTTTTTTTTTTTAAAGATTTATTTTATTTATTTGAAAGACAGAGTTAGAGAGAGAGGTAGAGACAGAGAGAGAGGTCTTCCATCCACTGGTTCACTCCCCAGATGGCCGCAACGGCTGGAGCTGCATCGACCTGAAGCCAGGAGCTTCTTCCAGGTCTCCCACATGGGTACAGGGGCCTAAGCACTTGGGCCATCCTCTACTGCTCTCCCAGGTCAAAGCAGAGAGCTGGATCGGAAGAGGAGCAGCCAGGACTGAGAACCGGCACCCATATGGGATGCCGGTGCTTCAGGCCAGGGCTTTAACCCGCTGTGCCACAGCACTGGCCTCCTGCTCCACTTCTGATCCAGCTCTCTGGTATGGCCTGGGAAAGCAGAAGATGGCCCAAGTCCTTGGGCCCCTGTACCCACATGGGAGACCCAGAGGAAGCTCCTGGCTCTTGGCTTTGGATCGGTGCAGTTCTGCCCATTGCAGCCATCTGGGGAATGAACCAGCAGATGGAAGACACCCCCCTTCTTTCTCTTTCTCCCCTCTCCCGCCTCTCTGTAACTACTATGACTTTCAAATAAATAGATAAATCTTTAAAAGAAAATTGCCTCATCTATTCTTGGATCTTTGTTCTTCCTCATAATTTTTAAGATAGGTTCATTAAGTTCTACCAAAATCCTGGTTGGATACTGACTGAACATATAAATTATTTTGAGAAAATTTGACATTTTCTTTTAAAAATTTATTTATTTACTTGAGGATCAGAAAGGGAGAAAGAGAGAGAGAGAGAGAGAGATCTTCCATCTGCTGGTTCATTCCCCAGATGTCTGCAACTGCTGGGGCTGGGCTAAGCTGAAGCCAGGAGCCAGGAGCTTCTTTCAGGTCTCCCACATGGGTAGCAGGGATCGAGTACTTTGGTCTTCTTCCACTGCCTTTCCTAGGCCATTAGCAGGGAACTGGATCAGAGATAAAGCAGCTGGGACATAAATCTATGCCCAAATGGGATGGTAGTATTGCAGGCATTGGCATTACCCACTGTGTCACAGTGCTGGCCCCAAATCTGACATTTTTATAATATATTTCCTTCTAAAAAATGGCATACTTGTGTATCTAGATAAGTCCTTTTATTATTATTTATTTGAAAGACAAAAGTTACAGAGAGAGGTAGAGACGGGGTGGGGGAGGTCTTCCATCCACTGGTTCACTCCCCAAATGGCCGCAATGGCTAGAGCTGTGCTGATCAGAAACCAGGTGCCAGGAACAACTTCTGGGTCTCCCACGTTGAGTGCAGGGGCCCAAGGACTTGGGCCATCCTTCCACTGCTTTACCAGGTGCATTAGAGGGGAGCTGGATCATAAGAGGAGCAGCCAGGACTAGAACCGGGGTCCATATAGGATGGATCCCTTGCTGCAGCTGGGGCTTTAACCCGCTATGCCACAGTGCTGGCCCCTCTAGGTAAGTCTTACAAGATCTTCTTTTAAGACTTTCAGTGGCCAGCGCCACAGCTCAATAGGCTAATCCTCCACCTGCAGCACCAGCACCTCAGGTTCTAGTCCCGGTTGGGGCACCGGATTCTGTCCCAGTTGCCCCTCTTCCAGGCAAGCTCTCTGCTGTAGCCCAGGAAGGCAGTGGAGGATGACCCAAGTCTTTGGGCCCTGCACCCGCATTGGAGACCAAGAGGAAGCACCTGGCTCCTGACTTCAGATTAGCGCGGTGCGCCAGCCACAGCAGCCATTGGAGGGTGAACCAACGGTAAAAGGAAGACCTTTCTCTCTCTCTCTCTCCTCTCTCTCACTGTCCGCTCAGCTCTATCAAAAAAAAAAAAAAAAAAAAAAAAAGACTTTCAGTAAGGTTTCACAGTATTCTCCACTATATTAAGGATGTCTTTTTATTCTGATGTTTAGACATCTGGGGTGTTAGTGACCTCAGAGAGACTGCTAAGACCAGAATGAGCCAGTTCTTAGAGATTATAAACTTGAGTGTAACTTTCATGAATCAACTGACCAAACCAGAACCTACTCTTCATCCTTCACATCTGGCTCCTATGCTTGGGGCTAATATTCCACTACCCTAATCACTTCAGGGCCAAGCACCAGACTTCTTAGGGCAGCCCTTACAACCCAGAACCCACTGAAACTATTCAAAATAGCCAATCTTGAACCTCTTTACTACGCCTCACCTGTTCCGTCTCTTGTAAATCATAATAAAGGCTATTGGCCATATCTTCTTCCCATTCCTCCTGTCTCCTTACTGACCAGGATGCCTTCCCATTAAGGCCCTCTACATGCATATTATGTCTACTGTTTCTAGCAATCTATGAGTATAATAACTTCTTTATCCATGGCAGTCACTTGTCTGTGATAAACCTGATTAAAACAAATCCTAGGGGCTGGCTCCACGGCACAGGTTAATCCTCTGCCTGCAGCACCAGCAACCCATATGGGATGCAGGCACTGCAGGTGGTGGCTTTACCCACTATGCCACAGCGCCGGCCTCTTTTTTTTTTTTTTAATAATGTTATCTATCTATCTATCTATTTATTGTAAATATTTTATTTACTGGGGCCGGCGCTATGGCGCAGCAGGTTAACACCCTGGCCTGAAGCACCAGCATCCCATATGGGCGCCAGTTCTAGTCCTGGCTGCTCCTCTTCCGATCCAGCTCTCTGCTATGGCCTGGGAAAGCAAAAGATGGCCCAAATGCTTGGGCCTCTGTACCCACGTTGGAGACCCGGAAGAAGCTCCTGGCTCCTGGCTTCAGATCGGCATAGCTCCAGCAGTTGCAGCCATCTGGGAGTGTCAACAGACAGAAGAGCTTTTTCTCTGTCTCTCCCTCTCACTGTCTGTAACTCTACCTCTCAAATAAATAAATAAAATCTAAAAAAAACAAAAACCAATCCTGGGTCCATAAAGACTATACATCTCTGCAGATTTATTTCTTATTTATAGTCTTCTTTACTTGAGTTTATTATGTAAAATAGACGTTTCCAGTGAACTGAATTTCTGTGTGTGTGATGTAACTACCACTCAGCTCAAACAGAAACCATTTCCAGCACCCCAAAAGGTTTCCATGTATACCCTTCCAGTGAATACTCCAAAAGGTAAGCACTATTTGTTATTTTGACAACACACATTAATTTTGCTTATCTTAGACTTCTTATGGAATTTTAGTTTTCTTTTTGTGTCTGGCTTCTTTTGTTTAATCTTGTAACTGTGATATCCATTCATTTTGTCACATAGCTGTAGTTGCTCTTTGTCACTGATGTGTGTATTTCACTATGCAGATATATCACAATTTATTTATTCTACTGTTGGTAAAAATTTAGTGATCACAAAAGTTACTTTGAACAACCTTGTGCATGTCTTGTAATAGATACAGGGATTCATTTCTGCTGCAGTAGATGCTGGATCATAGGGAGAGCTTACTTTTAGCTTTGGCATAAAGTGGTTCTACCAATTTATTTAATTTTTTTAAGATTTTAGCCTGCGCCGTGGCTCAACAGGCTAATCCTCCGCCTTGCGGCGCCGCACACCGGGTTCTAGTCCCGGTTGGGGCGCCGGATTCTGTCCCGGTTGCCCCTCTTCCAGGCCAGCCCTCTGCTGTGGCCTAGGAGTGCAGTGGAGGATGGCCCAAGTGCTTGGGCCCTGCACCCCATGGGAGACCAGGAAAAAAGCACCTAGCACCTGGCTCCTGCCATCTGATGAGCGCGGTGCGCCGGCCGCAGCGTGCCGACCGCGGCAGCCATTGGAGGGTGAACCAACAGCAAAGGAAGATCTTTCTCTCTGTCTCTCTCTCTCACTGTCCACTCTGTCTGTCAAAAAAAAAAAAAAAAAAGATTTTATTTATTTATCTGAGAGATACAGTTACAGACAGTGAAAGAGAGAGACAGACAGAAAGGTCTTCCATCTGCTGGTTCACTCCCCAAATGGCCACAATGGCTGGAGCTGGGCTGATCCAAAGCCAGGAGCCAGGCGCTTCTTCCAGGTCTCCCACGTGGGTGCAGAGGCCTATGGACTTGGGACATCTTCTACTGCTTTCCCAGGCCATAGCAGAGAGCCAGATTGGAAGAGCAGTGGGGACTAGAATGGGCGCCCATTTGGGATGCTGGTGCTGCAGATGAAGAATTAACCTTCTGTGCAACAACACAGCCCCCTGTTCTACCAATTTATATTCCCACTAAAAATGCATGAGAATTCCAATTGCTCAACACTTTTGCTAAAATTTATTATGGTAAGTCTTCTTCACTTTAAACAATGTGAGCCAAAGTGACTCTGATGTTTCTTCCTGTAACCAACATTATTTTGACTAGTTTATAAATTTGTAGGGGCTGGCATTGTGGTACAGGTTATGCTGCCACCTGCAATGCTGGCATCCCATACGGGCACCAGTTCAAATCCCAGCTGCTCCACTCCCAATCTAGCTCCCTTTAAATGTGCCTGGGAAAGTAGGGGAGGATGGCCCAAATGCTTGGGCCCCTGTCACCCATGTGGGAAACCTGGAAAAAGCTCCTTGCTCCTGGCTTTAGCCACTGTGGCCATTTGGGAATTGAATCAGTGGATGGAAGATCTCTTTTTCTCTGTCTCTCCCTAAGTCTGCCTTTCAAATAAGTAAATCTTCAAAAAATAGGCCGGCGCTGTTGCTCAACAGGCTAATCCTCCGCCTTGTGGCGCCGGCACAGGAACCAGGTGCTTCATCCTTGTCTCCCATGTGAGTGCAGGAGCCCAAGCACTTGAGCCATCTTCTACTGTTTTCCCATGCCATAGCAGAGAGCTGGATTGGAAGAGGGGTAGCTGGCACTAGAACCAGTGCCCATATGGGATGCCAGCACTGCAGGTGGAGAAAACATACTGCACCACAGAGCCAGCCCCCTATGTACTTCTAAGTACATAAAACTACTAAGGGTTCTTAAGCAATCACGCTATTTATACTTTGATATCTTTGCACTTGCTGCCCCAGACATGTCTAACTGCATGTATTCACCTTGTGAAAGCAAAGTTAACATACTACCCTATAATATTTTTATCTAATTCGAGGAAACTATTGGCTCTTTCTCTGAACTTATTCTTAGCAATTATATGATGAATTTAGTCTTCATGTCTTATCTATTTTAAGTAACCATGTACACAATTTATCTGAATTTTAAAGTATTTAACCACATAGCATATGCAAAAGCTACATTACGCTAGTAGTTATTATTCCATTAGTACCTTACATTTCTTTTTCATTTAATCTTCATATATATCTATAACAAGAAAATATCTTGATATAGTAAATGAAAAAATTGAGGTTTAGAAAGGCTAAAATTTTTGCCCATGGTAACAAAGCCACTAAGAGGTAAAATCTAGATGTCTGACTTCAAATCCTAAACATTTTCCACTAAGCCATACTGTCTACCAAATACAAACCATAACATTAATGAATCTAAGGAAATAGTGTTCACAAAATGCAAATTTATTTACATTAAAAAAAGACTCATAAGCAAATATTTAACCTATTCATGACAACTTAAAAAATACTTTCCTCCTAACCTAATTGATAGAATAAATTAAATCATAAATCTTTAAAATATATTTTTGTGAAAGGATATAAAAATGCAAATTATGATTTTACCCCAGGTATAAACTGCTATAATCGTATTATGTTGCAAAATTTCATTAGTGTACACTCAGAAGTTTTGTGGGTTTTTCTTCTTTTTAGAAAAAAAAAAAAGATTTGTTTTATTTATTTGATAGGAAGAGTTACAGAAAGAGAGGGAAAGACAGAGAGATCTTCCATCCTCTGGTTCACTTCTCAAATGGCTGCAGTGGCCAGGGAGGCCAGGAGGCTGGACCACCATTCAGGTCTCTGGCATGGGTGGCAGGGGCCCAAGTACTTAGGCCATCTACTTAGAAGTTTTAAATCTTTGTTAATTTAGAAGTGAACTGGCATTGAAAGTTAATGCTTCATTGGTCAGGACTACCTGACATGATTTAAACAAAACAGCTATTTTGGCACTACTTCTGTATTCCTAAAAGAAGACCCAATCACACTTTCTCATGAATTTTCTATCAAATCTATAAGGCAAAAAATGTTTTAAGAGTTAATCTAACATTGTTTAAAATTTATTAAAGGTAAATTAATTTAAAAGCTTTTAATGTATTGCTTAAGCAGGTCATGCAATTTAATTTCAGAAATAAGGAAATGCTATTGTACTGATAATCATTATCCGTCTTCTTGGAATTAAGCCTAATTTGGAAGACCAAGAATATAAAATCCACACATGAAAATTTTAATGAAAAATACAAAGCAAATTAATAGACAAAAAAGAACATTAAGCTATTCTATTGCCAAATTTCTAGCATTATTTCACTCCAAAAATTAACTAGAATTTTATTTTTTAACGATTCATTTATTTATTTGAAAGTCAGAGTTACAGAAAGAGGAATATGGCCGGCGCCGTGGCTCAACAGGCTAATCCTCCGCCTTGCGGCGCCGGCACACCGGGTTCTAGTCCCGGTCGGGGCACCGGATTCTGTCCCGGTTGCCCCTCTTCCAGGCCAGCCCTCTGCTGTGGCCCAGGAGTGCAGTGGAGGATGGCCCAGGTGCTTGGGCCCTGCACCCCATGGGGAGACCAGGAAAAGCACCTGGCTCCTGGCTCCTGCCATCGGACGAGCGCGGTGCGCCGGCCGCAGCGCGCCGACCGCGGCGGCCATTGGAGGGTGAACCAACGGCAAAGGAAGACCTTTCTCTCTGTCTCTCTCTCTCACTGTCCACTCTGCCTGTAAAAAAAAAAAAAAAAAAAAAAGAAAGAGGAATATACACAGAGAGGTCTTCCATCCACTGGTTCACTCCCCAGATTGCCACAAACGCCCAAGCAGAGCCAGGAGCAAGCTTCCTCTGGATCTGCCACATGGGTGCAGGGGCCCAAGGACTTGGACCATCTTCCACTGCTTTCCCAGGCCATTAGCAGGGAGCTGGATTATAAGTAGAGCTGGCTAAACTAGACCCGGCACCCATATAGAATGCAGGTACCATAGGTGGCA
Organism: Sylvilagus floridanus; assembly: GCA_949820135.1. Taxonomy (NCBI): domain Eukaryota; kingdom Metazoa; phylum Chordata; class Mammalia; order Lagomorpha; family Leporidae; genus Sylvilagus; species Sylvilagus floridanus. The sequence continues at coordinate 84,289,754 of OX463225.1, read as the reverse complement.
GCTTTACCTACTAAACCACAACACTGGCCCCTAACTAGAATTTTAAATAAGGAATATATTCTTTTAGTCCCTTTCACAAAAACTATTTGCATTAAAAATACACACTTGGGGCCAGCACTGTGGTGCAGTGGGTTAACACCCTGGCCTGAAGCATAGGCATCCTATGTGGGCGCTGGTTCGAGGTCCAGCTGCTCCATTTCCAATCCAGCTCTCTGCTGTGGCCTGGGAAAGCAGTGGAAGATGGCCCAAGTCCTCGGGCCCCAGCACCCACGTGGCAGATCCAGAGGAAGCTCCTGGCTCCTGGCTTCAGATCGGCGCAACTCTGGCCATTGCGGCCAATTACGGGGTGAACCATCGGATGAAGGACCTCTCTCTCTCCCTGCCTCTCCTCTCTCTTTGTAACTCTGACTTTCGAATAAAAAAAAAATTTAAAAAAAAAAAAAACATACAAACCTTTTTCCTTGTTTAGTTTGTTCAAGTAAGTCCACCTTCAACTTAATACATTCCTCTTTGGATTGCTGCAAGCTCTGTTCCTTTTCAATCACCATTTTTTGACTCTGTTCTAATTTATTCTCCGCCTCTCTGTAAAATAAATATTTTAAAACATTTAAAAATGTTTTAATGTGATTAATCCAAGTGTACAAGAATTCAACATCCACAATTCTACTACATTAAATCAGTGAGTTAGGAGAACAAATGAGATTCATAGCATATTCATTACCTGTCAACTGAGAGTTGTTTTTTTTTTTTTTTTAATTTTCACTTATTTAACAGGCAGAGAGAGATCTTCCATCTACTAACTACCTATCTCCTGGTTTACTTCCCAAGTGCATGCAGAGAGGAAGAATAAATTTAAAAATATGATTTTTTTATTTCTTGAACTCCCACTGAAACACTGAGTATAAACTATAAAGGAGGGCAGAAATGAACTAATTCATATTTTTTTGATGATTTATTTATGTGAAAGGCATAATGGCAGAGACAGAGATTCTCCCCCTATTGGTTCACTCCCCAAATACTGGCAACAGCCAGGCCTGGGCCAGGCCAAAGCCAGGAACACAGAATTCCACCAGGGTCTCCCACATGGGTGGCAGGGGCCCAAGTACCTTAGCCATCATCTGCTGTTTTCTCAGGCACAGTATCAGGAAGCTGGATCAGAAGTTGAGCAGCTGAACCTGCTGTGTCATGCTGACCCTCTGATTCATATTTAATCAAAGCACATAAATAAGCATTTCGGCTTAGTCTTTTTTAGTCTACATATTCCATGCAATCTGTAGCCAATGGGCATTATGACTGAAAATAGATTCAACAAGTTCTGAGGAAACTTTACACTTTTAGGTCCAGTAGAGGCAGATGAGATTTATTAATGACAAAGGGGTCAGCACATTAAGCCACAGCTTGCAACACCCCAGCAACCTGTATCAGAACACTAGTTCAACTTTTGGCTGCTCCACTTCCAATCCAGCTTCCTGCCAATGTGCCTGAGAAAGCAGCAGATGGTTCAAGTACTGCTATGCATGTAGGAGATTAAGATGGAGCTCCTGGCTCCTGGCGCAGGCCTAGCTGTTGAGACAACCTGAGGCGTGAACCAGTAGATAGATCTCTTTTTTTTTTTTTTTGGTCTCTCCATCTCTTTGTGCTGTTCTTTCAAATAAAAATAAACCATTTTGGGGCTGGCACTGTGGTGTAGTAGGTAAAGCTGCCACGTGTAGTGCTGGCATCCCTTATGGGCACCAGTTCAAGTCCTGGTTGCTCCACTTCCAATCTAGCTCTCTACTATGGCCTGGGAAAGCAGTGGAAGATAGCCCAAGTGATTGGGCCCTGCACCCATGTGGGAAGACCCATAAGAAACTCCTGGCTTCAGATCAGCCCAGCTCCGGCCCTTGCAGCCATCTGGGGAGTGAACCAGTGGATGGAAGACCTCTCTCTGCCTCTGCCTCTCTGTAACTCTGCCTTTCAAATAAATAAATCTTTAAAAATACATCATCTTTTTTTAGAAGTTCTTTTATATATATTAAAACAAGATATAATAAAAAGTAGAAGTAGTAAATAAAATTTTAAATCCATAGTCTATTTACCTTAAAACTTTATCTTGGGCTGAAACTTCTGCTTCCAAATTTATAATCTGTTCTTCTAAAATTGGGACATTGGCTGCCTGTTGTTGAGCAGACTCAAGCATAGAAACCTAAAGTATAAAAACAAGTTTTAGAGTATTATGTTTCAAACAATAAATTAACTTACTTGGTATTAGCTTTCTTCCCATCAGATGAGGTAGTTCAATAGGACTCCATAGTCACTAGCCAAATGTAAAGCTCATGCTTCACCTAGCAGTGCAAGGGCATTTATCATCAGAAGGAAGTCTCAGCAAGAAAGCTACTGCCATCACCCTTAATTTAATAACCCATGGGAGACCAGGAGGAAGCACCTGGCTCCTGGATTTGGATTGGCGTAGCTCTGGCCGCAGCAGCTATTTGGAGGGTGAACCAATGGAAGGAAGACCTTTCTCTCTATCTCTCTCTCTCACTGTCTAACTCTGTCAAATAAAAAATAAAGAAAGAAAAATTTAAAAAATAACAACAATAAAAAAAAGAAATGGTAGGAGGCAGGTATTTGGCATGGTGGTAAAGACACTGCATATGACGTCCATGTCCCATATAGAAGTTTCTGGGCTCAATTCTAGGCACCAGATTGGGATTCTAGCTTCCTACCAGTGCAGACCCTGGGAGGCACAGTAATAGCTCAAGTAACTGGGTAGCTGCCACCCGTTAAGTGACTTGGATTGAGTTCCTGGCTCCCAGCTTTGGTTCCCACCCTTGGCTGTTTGTGAGCTTTTGGAAAGTAAACCAGCAGATTCAGTCTCTCTCTGCTTCTCAAATAAATGAATTTAGATCAAACTTTTTAAAGATAAACCTCATAAAAAATCAAGATAAACAGTACAAAAGTAGTCATCCTATCCTTCTATATTAAAGGACTGAAAAATGGAATCAAGATAAGTTAAATTTAGTGCAAAAAACTGAAATCCATGCAGTTTTTTTCAGGAGACACATTATTAACTTTTCTGACAAACCCTCATAAATTATATATATATTTACATTCAGCACATACAAATACACAGACATGCACTTTTTATAAAAAGCAAAACAGTGACCATTCTACATGTGTGTATTACTCTGCAATGTATCTGTACACTGTTGTAAGTGCACTCACATATATCATATTATTTAAACCTCCTATGTGGGGCAATATGTACTCTCCTCTACTGCTGGTGAAAGCATACCTCAGCACAACTTAGAAAACAGTGGGGGCCAGCAATGTGATACAGGAGGTTAAGTTGCTGCTTGTGATACAGGAGTTATACATTGGAGTGCTGGTTTGAGTCCCAGCTGCTCCACTTCTGATCCAGCTCTTGCTAATGTGCCTGAGAAGGCAGAGGAAGGTGGCTCAAGTACTTGAGTCCTGGTCACCCAATGGGAGAACTGGATTGAGTTCTGGGTTCTTTACTTTGGTCTGAACAAGCCTTTGTTGATGCACATATTTGCAGAGTAAACCAGCAGATGGAAAATCTCTGTCTCTCACCTTTTTAGGTAAATGATTTTTATAACAGGAGAATTAACTATTATAGTATAATTACATAATGATACATGCTTTTTTTATGATATGCTATCATTAAAAAAAAAAGAGTAATGGAAAAGCTATGCAGATATATCAGAAAATGAAACAAAAAAAACAGGAAAAATCAAAACTATTCAAGATAGCCTGCGGGCCAGCGCTGTGACACAACGGGTTAAAGCCCTGGCCTAAAGTGCTGGCACCCCATATGGGTGCAGGTTCTAGTCCTGGCTGCTCCTCTTCCCATCCAGCTCTCACTATGGCCTGGGAGAGCAGCAGAGGATGGCCCAAGTTCTTAGGCTCCTGCGCCCGAGTGGGAGACCAAGAGGAAGCTCCTGGCTCCTGGCTTCGGATCGGCGCAGCTCTGGCCATTGTGGCCATCTAGGGAGTGAACCGGTGGATGGAAGACCCCTCTCTCTGTCTCTACCTCTCTCTGTAACTCTCTCTTTCAAATAATAAAATACATCTTTACAAAAAATTTTTAAAAAGCCTGGATGCAGCTATGTAATAAAGCATTAAGATGGTTTCTAGGTGGTAGAAACTCTGGGTAATCTTTATTCCTCTTTTTCAATCTACTTTTAAGCTTTCAAAAATGAGAAAATATTATACAAAAAAAGATTAATGGGCTGTCACATAAGACGGCAATCAAAGCTTTGAGCTAACTTAGCTAAATGCAAAAACTATAAAGTTCCCCTAAATCATTTTGATATAAAATCCATATAAATTTGTTTCTATAACATGTTAATGTTATCACAATAAAAATTACTATGTATAATACATTAATGAAATAAGAGATATTTTTCCAATTATAAATCTTAAAATGATTAAAATTATTTTGTTAGTATACTCAGCATTTCAAGATACATACTTTTGCTTTTGACTGTGTTAATTCAAAGTGGATAGATTCTATTTTAGTCATTAAAGAATGATTCTGTGTAACCAAACAAGCATTTTGTTGCCTAAGTTTATTAAGTTTCTCTCGAAGGCTTTTAATCTCCTGATCCACAGGGTTAGAAGATGAAAAAGGAGTCTGGAAAATGAAAAACAGTATATTTTTAATTATTTCATATAAGGATTACATATAATTAATGCAAAATTATACATAATTATCAACAAATTGACTAAGCAGCTCAGAAAATGAGTCAAGATATTCAGTGAACATTGACAAAAACTACTGTCTTTTCTATTGCTGGTGGAAATATGAACTATGTAAGTACAAAGTTGAAGACAGTAGTACACTTTGGCAAACTGCCTGATATTATTATATAAAGTTGAATTGGCTAAGAGTCAACAATATCACTTCTGAGTATAAATCTGACAAATTTTTATGCTTTTGCACCTGAAGATATAAAATATTCACCACTACAATGTCCATTCCACTGTAAAGTAAATGGAATGAATCCAAATGTCTACCAACAATAAAATGGATAAATAATATTCTTTAATCTGTACATATATTTTTACTATACATTTTTATATTTTATAATAAAAGTTTAATTTTTATGAGGGTTGTGATTTTCGAAACACTTAATTTTATTTTGCGAGTAATGTAACTATGCAATTTAAAAGTCAAAACTGGCCGGTGCCATGGCTCAACAGGCTAATCCTCTGCCTTGCGGCGCCGGCACACCGGGTTCTAGTCCCGGTCGGGGTGCCAGATTCTGTCCCGGTTGCCCCTCTTCCAGGCCAGCCCTCTGCTGTGGCCCGGGAGTGCAGTGGAGGATGGCCCAAGTGCTTGGGCCCTGCACCCCATGGGAGACCAGGAGAAGCACCTAGCACCTGGCTCCTGCCATCGGATGAGCGCGGTGCGCCGTCCGCGGCAGCCATTGGAGGGTGAACCAACGGCAAAGGAAGACCTTTCTCTCTGTCTCTCTCTCTCACTGTCCACTCTGCCTGTCAAAAAAAAAAAAAAAAGTCAAAACTATATAAAAGAAAATTATACACAGAAACTACCTTCTCATTTTTTTCACAGGCAGGTAGCCATTTTTATAAATGTGTTTTGTATTCTAGTGATTCCACCTGCATATGTAAACAATACAATATCCACTTCCCTTCCTATACAGTATATTACATACACTGATCTGCATCTTGTAATTTTAACTTGAATAATACATACTGGCAATCTCTCCATAATCAATACACTGAGAACTTTCCATTCTTTTTTTTTCCCTCAAAACTACACAGTTTCCATTGCATGAATGATCCACAGTTTATTCAAGTAATCTACTATAAGTGGATACTTGAGGGACTTCCAATATTGTTTTGATAAACAATGCATTTTATAGTTGTGTAGGTGTACCCCCAGGATAGTTTTCCAGAAATGGTAATTCCAAATCAAGGTTAACATATTTTCAGTTTGGGAAATATTGCCAAATGCCTCCCCATAAAAGTTACATCATTCTGCATATCCATCAGCCATCAAGGCCCTTCTAATATCACCAACAGAATACATTGTCAAATATCTGGAAATGTAATAAATTTATAGGTAACAACTGGTAATTAAGTATAATTTCATCTTGAATTTCTTTTATGGGCAAGAATGAACACTTTCTTATTTGAAGATCATTTTTCATTTCCAGTTGTATCTTTTGCCTGTTATATTACTGATTTTCTTACCCTTTCAGGGAGCTTTTTTCACATTAGAGAAACTAGTTCTTTGCCTCTGATAGGATTACAAATAAATTTTCCCCTCCAACTGGTGATCTGGCTTTTGATTTATGCTTATAGCAAAGCCCAATTTCAACTAAGTTGTATATAATACACAGTAAGAATGACCAGCAACTTGAATTATGACATAGAACTTCCCAAAACTATATATTCTTTGTAGATACATAATTTGAATTTATTCTCTAAAATGTAGTCTCATATAGCTTTATTACACTTCTTCCTAAAAAAAGAAAATCTCTCAATGATTGGCTTTCTGAGGTGGAAAGAACTAATTTTTACCAAAAAATAATTATGATGTGCATATGTGAATTGGGAGCAAGAGAATAAAGAACAGAAAGAAAAGAGTGGAAAGGGAGATTAAAGGGTTGAGTAAGGAAGAGGGGATCAACATATGGAGGTAGATGACAGAATAAGAGAGAGTTCTAGACCAGGACAAGATGTCTAACATCAACAGAACATACAGATAATGAAAGGAGAATAGTGTCATGCTATCACATAGCACATATAAGCTACAAAGAACATATACTTTCCTTAAATAATTGATTACCTATTATATATAGTGAATGGTGCTAAAAATCAAGGGGATCATAATTTAGTTAAGAAAGGAAGACATTCTACTCTAAAAAAAGTAATAAATATGGTTAAAAATACAACAAGATTACTACTTTGATTTTAGGACATAAAAAGAACAATTATATTGGAACTCTTGAACACCACATAAAGAGATTATAGAAAACATAAATATGGCATTTAAAAAACTCAAGAAAAATATTTTAAACAGATCTAAAAGTAAAGCTACTTTTAAGTAGACAGGTTTAAAAACAATAACCTTATCTCTTGGCTTTTTTTGAAAATCAGTACTGCTACCAGCCATTTTACAAATTTTTTTAAAAGGTGAGTAATTTGAAAGTTCAGAGTGGCCAGGTTGAACAAGATCTTCCAAAATGAGCCTTTCAGATCTTGAGGGATTAGAGATATTTTCAGAATTTTCACTTGGACTAACACTAGAGAAAAAAAAAGAACACATATATTTCTTAGTTTAAGATTCATCACACATTTCTATACATTAAGTAAGAAAACAAAAATAACTTGGAATGCTGCTGACAATTAGAATCATAGTTACAAACATAAGGCAATGTTTCCACTAAATTTTAAAGAAACTACAGTTAGCTTCAAACCAGCAATCTATTTCCAGAGCCTCTATTCCAGCTTTAAAACTCAAAACAGTCATAATAACAAAAGATTAGTAAAGCCCAAAATATATATTTTATACTCTTGAGTTGTTATACATTAAAGATGTCACAATTAATATGTAATTGCTTCTCTAAAATTTTGATTTTTCTATAAACTGAATTATATTAACAGGTATAGAAAATTATTTCTTATTCCAGAGGCATACTATAGTATGCATATAATGTGAAATTAATAAACATTCCACTAATAAATTAAACTCTTATTCTATATAACTTTATTTACTTACCTGGATAACTCTTCCCCCAAACTCTGCAAATTCCATTCTGTCATCTTCAGTTCATGCCTTAGGGAAGCAACATTTGCAAGGAGGCTTTCTTCTTCAGTGTCTTTATTATAGTAATCTGATGAACTAGACTCCATTTCTTAAAGAAAAGAAAAAAAAAAACCTCTGGTTCCTTGCCTGAAGGATTTTGTGCTGTCAGTCAAAATACTCTCACACTAATTTAACTGATCATTTTTCCTATTTCAAATGTGAAATCCTTCATGGCAATTTAAAACAAAACAAAAACACAGTAACAATGATTCTCTCTGTAGTGTAACCTAAAGCCATAATAGTAAATTCAATACCATTTCAATAGAAGCATTTTTCACCTAAGCCAGGGTCAAGTTATTGTAGTTCCCCTATTCTAAGCATTTGTAATCTTCCTAATAATTGGGTAAGCTATTTTTATTCATGTTAAAGATGATGAAACTGACTAAAATAAAATTGCTCAACATCACACAAACTGTAAACAGTAAAACTACAATTTAAATCCAGGTCGTCAGGATCCAAAGTTCTTATGTTAAACTGTTAAACTGCACTTTCCAAAAGGAGGTGATTCAACTTTTAGAGTGTGTATATTTGGAAGTGTCTGCAAGGTCTTTATCTGCTTTCTGTCAGCATTTATATTAAGTGATAAATTAATGAGGAGAAAAAAATAAACAGCACTTTTCTATCTATTACATATCAATTTCAATATGAAATCTTAACCTTCATAATCACACTACAGGAGCTCAACATCTAATAAAATAATTTCATTATAGTCATTCATATTTTCTTAAAAGGCCAATTATCAAAGTTATCTCCCCCCTAAATGATTATAAAATTGAAACAACACATTCACAAGTCATGATCAGAGACAAAAGTGACATTTGACTCTTCAATTCATAGAAACATATGAAGAAAGGCTTTTGCTTCTTCAACTGAGGAGTATCTCAGGGTTGTGAAACTTCTAAATTCCCTACACATAAAAAATTGCAATGAGGGGCCGGCGCTGCAGCACAGCGGGTTAACTCCCTGGCCTGAAGCGCTGGCATCCCATATGGGCGCCTGTTCAAGACCCAGCTGCTCCACTTCCGATCCAGCTCTCTGCTGTGGCCTGCAAAAGCAGTGGAAGATGGCCCAAGTCCTTGGGCCCCTGCACCTGCGTGGGAGACCTGGAAGAAGCTTCTGGCTTCAGAATGACGCAGCTCCGGCCACTGCTGCCAACTAGTCAACCATCGAATGGAAGATCTTTCTCACTCTCTCTCTGCCTCTCCTCTCTGTATAACTCTTTCAAATAAATAAATAATCTTTAAAAAAAAATTGTGATGGAAAGAATTTTACCATTGTAATTAAACAATAAAAAGCCAAAGCTTTTGAATTTTTATTACTGTAGATCTTTCTACATAACGTTACAAAGCACTCCTCTTCCAGAGCCCATTTACCTTGTGTAGCATCTCTTTGCTTTTGAAAATTCTATTTATTTTCATTTATTGGAATGGTAGAGATCTTCTGGTTCACTTCCCAAACGCCTGCACCATCCAGGGCTGTGCCAGCCCAGAACTCCTTTTGGATTGCCCACGTGGATGGCAGGAACCCACGAACTCCAGTCAGCACTTGCTGCCTCCCATAGTGTTGTTAGCAAGAATGCTGGATTGGAAGCTGAGAAGCTGGGACTACAATCAGGCACTGAAGACGGAAAGCGGGACCCCAAGTGGCAATTTAAGGCGCTGCACCAAACGCAAGCCTTCAGCCTTAAAACTGGCCACATCCAAAAATGTTAGGAGCCCCATGTATTGTGATCAGGGCTGTAAGCTCAGTGTTTTGAATGAATAAATGATGGGTACTAAATTACCCTTCCTTTTCCGCATCTAGCTAACAGTGCGCTACGTGAATTCAAAAACTGTCATAATTTCTCAGACATAGGAAGATAGAAAAGAAAAAATTTACCTTACTGGAAGAAACTGTGACAGGAAACGAAATGAGATTTTATATAATCTTAGCAGACAAACTGTTTCTAAATTCTCTTTCCCCTTTTGTTTCCACAAATTTGCTTCTGCTTACATAAGAGGGCTCTGCTAGACAAAAATCAATGAAACAGGTCCCCATCCTGCTTTATTCAACATTTCTAGCTCCCTGTGGGACGGTGAAGGAGAAAAGGAAACATGGATAAGTCCGAAAATGCCTTTCAGTAGTGTATGCTTGTCAGGTTTTATAGTTAACAACTTCTGTGTATTCACCTAAAATTTCTTAAAGTTTTCTAAGATAGCAATGAACATATATTAAATTTGACATTCAGATATTTTCATAGTGGATGCCTTATTATCAGATAAAGATTGCTCATTTCAATTTTGTTAGCCAAAAAAGCCTACGTCCGTAGTCTTAACGTCACCCCCAACCTACGGGTACTGACGTCATCTTTTGACCCTCATTAACAAGGCGACTGCCACTGTAGGTAGGTGTGCGCACGCACACCCACCACACAAAGGACAAGTATTCTTTGCCCCTGTATGTGACAGGATGGACTGCAGTCAACATTCTCCAGTTGGGAAAACGGCCGTAGACTTATATAGCGCTCCCGTCCCAAGAACGTTCACTTCGACTCAGACTGACCCCACATCCACCTGGAACCGAAGCGGAGGGGAATGTGGCATCTGCCTCTTTGATATTTTTTCTCAAGTAAAACGTAACCCAGCTGGGCAGCATGCTCAGCAAGGGAGACTGAGAAGAAGCGCGCGTCCAAGTTAGGGGAAGGAACAAAACTCCCCAAGGCACACCGCTTCCACCCGCCAAGGCTCAGCCGCTCACCACGCGAGGCGTAGCCGGGAAGAGACCCACGCAACGACTGCGCACGCCGCGTCCCAGTCTGCGCTCGGAAGCCTCGGACCCGCTCCGGGGCCCCGGTGTGGAAGCTTCAGACACAAGCCGCGGAACCAGCGGCCCGCAGCGGCGCGGAGTTCGAACCGTCGCGGGAGCGGTTGGGACGCCCCGCCCCGGGCGTGGCCCCGCCCCCGCGCAAGCTGTGCGTGCAGGGACGCAGGAGGCGCGGTGCCTGCTGGGGATTGTGGTCGGCCAGCGTTATCGAGCCCGCTCGCTGAGCTCACAGGGGACTACGTTTCCCACAATTGCCACGACGCCCATTGGTGTGGGGGAAGCATGGGAACCCGTGGCCGTCGGGATGGGAGGCGTCTGGCGTCCACGCCAGGCGTGAGGGGGCTGAGACGGAAAGATGCGGAACGGGCTGGCCCCGCCCCTAGTCCGACCCTTTTGAGGAGCGCACTTCCCTCTCCCGGGGAGCGACTGCCGCCGACGCGGCCGCCACTCCGGGTTTCTCTGCGAACCTCGAGGAGGAATCCAGGGAGGAAAAGCTGAGCCGAGGCGCCAGTATCCTACCCTAGTCCAACCCAGGATCGCCCGGCAGGCATGGGCGAGAAGAGTTGGCTGCCCGTCCCCGTGCTCCTCCTGGCCGCTCTGCCGCCAGTGCTGCTGCCGGGGGCGGCAGGCTTCACTCCCTCCTTAGACAGTGACTTCACCTTTACCCTTCCGGCCGGCCAGAAGGAGTGTTTCTACCAGCCCATGCCCCTGAAGGCCTCGCTGGAGATCGAGTACCAGGTAAGTGAACCAGCTTTCTCTGAGTCTGCACCGCGTCCTTGTCTCTCACCCGCTTAGAAACTTCTGCGGACAGCTGGGCTGGGGAAGAGCCGAGGGCCGCCGGGGAAGCGGTCCGCCGTGCGCAGGCGCGCGAGGCGGGTGAGGCTCTCGCCCGGGGCCCGGGACCCGCAAATTAGGCGAGATCTGGGATTGACCACTGCCCGCCCTCTGCCCTTTCCTCCGTTCGGAAGGAGGCCAGAACGGATGGTGTCGGCGCCGTTTTCCTCTTGGTTTCGTAATCGTCCGTCGCTTTTCTAGCCAGTGCACGACACACGTTCTCCTTCGTCATTGGGTGCGGCGATGACACTTGTTTGAGCCATCCCCACCACTTTCGCGCAGTTCCCACAGTATCAATCTTCACTTTTGGCTTCAGTTAAGTGTTTTTGAATTGTGACCCTGTGATTAACAGTAAACTCGGTTTTGAAAGGGCAGTTGCTGTATTTAATGGCACATACCCATCCCACTTGTTTATCCATTTTCTACTCAAATGAGATCAAATCGTATGTTAAAACTTTATAACCTTTTTCTTCATCGAGTGTTGTAAGCACTTCACCATGTCATTGTTTGCTTTTTATCATCTGTATAATACTGTTGTTGAGAATTACCTTGATTTCTGTAGTCATTCTGGTATGCGGTAATTCTTAGAAGACATCAGTGCCTGGTAACACTGGGAAAAAGATGTATTGGTGTGTTTCAGCTTTCAAATTTTTTTATAGGTTACTTAATTTATTATCAAATGTTAATTTTTTGTAAATTCATGTAGAGATTTTTTTTCAACTCCAAATTCTCACAGAACAAAATAAAAGGTTTAAAAAATTTTATCGGAAGGAACTTTGAAATCAAATTATGTGTGGATGCATAAAGTAAGTATAGAGAGTAGACTATCTAAAGTCACACATTTAAACATAGTCTAGAACTCAGTATTTCTTGATTTCCAGTAGAGTTAAAAAGTTAAACCTTGAATAGATAGTATGATGGTACTTCAAAATTTCATGGAAAAATGAGATTAAGTTTACTTTGTTTTTTTGGCTTTTTTTTTTTTATTTTTTACTTGAGAGTCAGAGTTGCACAGAGAGAGGAGAGAGACAGAGAGATAGAGAGAGGTCTTGCATCCACTGGTTCACTCTCCAATTGGCCACAACAGCCGGAACTGCGCCGATCCGGAGCCAGGAGCTTCTTCCAGTCTGGCATGCGAGTGCAGGGGCCCAAGGACTTGGGCCATCTTCTACTACTATCCCAGGCCATAGCTGAGAGCTGGATCAGAAGCAGAGCAGCTAGGACTAGAACCAGCACCTATATGGGATGCCGGTGCTTCAGGCCAGGGCGTTAACCCTCTGCGCCACAGCTCCAGCCCCTTAAGTTTACTTTGATATGAGAAAATTTTTAAATCCATATGTGGTTTTTTTCATAATACACATTTTTTTTAAAGATTCATTTATTTGAAAGACAAAGTTACAGAGGGAGAGAGGAGCTGAGACAGAGAGTAATTTTCTATCTGCTGGTTCACTCCCCAAATGGCTGCAGTGGCCGAAGCTAAGCCAATCCTAACCTAGGAACCAGGAGTTTCTTCCAGGTCTCTCACATGGGTGCGGGGGCCCAAGGACTTAGGCCATTTTCCCCTGCTTTCCCAGGCTATAAACAAGTAGCTGGATCTGAAGTGGAGCAGCTGGGACTTGCACTGTCGCCCATTTGGGATACTGACACTGCAGGAGGCAGCTTTACCAGCTATGCTATAACACCAGCCCAATACATATATTCATAAAAGAAAAGAGAACAAGAGAATAGACACAGTTCTGAAAATGCATAGCGTGAGTGGTGATGACCATTATATAATGAACACTGCAAGTACTGTTTTTGTTTTTTTACAGAGACATTGTAGATGTGGCATCATTTTTTTACAAGATTTATTTATTTAAAAGATAAAAGAGTGGCAGAGTGAAAGAGATCCATCTGCCATCTACTGGATCATACCCCATCCCATCCCACCCCACCCCCAAATGGCTACAACAGCGAGGGTTCGGCCAGGCTGAAACTAGGAGCCAGGAACCTCTGTCGTGGTCTCCCACACAGGTGACAGGGACCCAAGCACTTGGGCCATTTGCTGCTGCTTTCCCAGGCCCAGGTGTGTTATTAGGGAACTGATAATACAGAGTGAGAAGTATGGCTTTTCTTGTTCTTCCACAGGTTGGCCCCCTAAGGTTTTTTGTTGTTCTTTTCTGTCTTTCTTTTTTTTTTTTAAATCAGATTTTAAGTCTGTAAAGTCTATTGGTGGGAGACCTGGATCCTGAGTCATAGCCTTATACCTCTTGCTAAGTAGCTGCTCCCTTATTTTGTACCAGGCCATTAAAGATTTTAGCATATCTTAAGGTGGAAGCTGGAATTAAGGGGAGCTAATTTAAAGGCAATGAAGACAAGTATGGAGCTAGTTTAGGTAAGTGAGCAATTTTTATTTGCCAAATATAACTCAATATTGACCCAAATATTAGAGAGGAAACTAGTTTGTTTGTTTGTTTGTTTTTGACAGGCAGAGTGGACACTGAGAGACAGACAGAAAGGTCTTCCTTTACCATTGGTTCACCCTCCAATGGCCTCCACGGCCAGCACGCCAGTGCACCTCGCTGATCTGAAGCCAGGAGCCAGGTGCCTCTCCTGTGGCCCAGGAAGGCAGTGGAGGATGGCCCAGATGTGTGGGCCCCTGCACCCTCATGGGAGTCCAGGAAGAGGCACCTGGCTCCTGGCTTTGGATCAGCAGCCATTTGAGAAGTGAACCAAGGGAAGGAAGACCTTTCTCTCTGTCTCTCTCACTGTCTAACTCTGCCTGTCAAATAAAAAAAAAAAAAAACCTCCATTCTAGTCTATCGCATGAGTGCCAGGAACCCACGTACTTGGGTTATCTTCTGCTGCCTTCCAGCTGCATTAGCAGTGAGCTGAATCAGAAGCAGAAGAGTAAGAACTCAAAGCTGAACTCTTGATAGGGAATACCATTGTTGAAAGGGTGGCTTACCCCACTGTGCTGCAACACTGACCCATAGGTTTTTGCTAAGGAAGTCAGTCTTTCATAGATAGCAGAAGAAGACATCAAAGAATTTTAAGCATGTTAACTTGATCATATTTATGTCTAAAAAAGAAAATTTTAGCAGCAAGATATTGGGCCTATCTGCTATGGTATATATATATACATATAACATGATGACAATTTTAAAGAACTAAGTTGCTTAAAGAATTCTTAATTGACCAGCTCTCTGCTATGGCCTGGGAAAGCAGTGGAAGATGGCCCAAGTGCTTGGGCCCCTGCACCCGCATGGGAGACCGGGAAGAAGCTCCTGGCTCCTGGCTTTGGATCGGCACAGCTCCGGCCATTGTGGCCATTTTGGGGGTGAACCAGCAGATGGAGGACCTTTCTTTCTCTGCCTCTCCTTCTCTCTCTGTGTAGCTCTGACTTTCAAATAAATAAATAAATCTTAAAAAAAAATCTTAATTGACCGGTTGTCTTCCCCAATGCATTACAACTAGAATTTATAATCTTCTGACTTTCATTATAATTGTTGAAGCTTCCTGTCAGTTTATTGTATATTTGCAACTCATCTCTTTTTTTTTTTTTTTTTGCTACTTCTGCAGTTTCACAAGTTTGTCTAATACAGAATTCTAAAATTTATTATACTTGGATCTTTTAATGCTTCTTTTATCTAAATTTTTAAATCTTAATCAAATGTTTCAGTAGGTAAAGAGACTTCTCAGCTATTATGTTTTCAATTATTACCTTTCCCCATCTGATGATTACTTCCCTCCAGAATGTGTATCAGGTATATGTTAGGTTTTGTTTTTAAGTCTGTCATAGTTCCTAATCTTTTAGGATTTCTTTGTCTCACTGTTCTTCATTGTAGATAATTTATTCAGCTCTATCTTCTACTTAAATCTTTTTTTTAAGATTTTTATTTATTTGACAGGTAGAGTTACAGACAGTGACAGAGAGACAGAAAGAAAGGTCTTCCATCTGATGGTTCACCCCCTAAATGGCCGCAATGGCCAGAGCTATGCCAATCCAAAGCAGGTGCGTCCTCCTGGTCTCCCATGCAGGTGCAGGGACCCAACCACTTGGGCCATCTTCCACTGCTTTTCCGGGCCACAGCAGAGAGCTGGACTGGAAGAGGAGCAACGGAGACTATAACGCAGTGCCCATATAGGATGCCAGTGCCGCAGGCAAACAATTAACCTAGTGCGCCACGGCACCGGCCCCCTACTTAAATCTTTTTAAACAGTAAATCTTTTATTCTTGTTTAAAAAGATTTATTGGTTTTGATAATAATTATGTAAATAGTAATTATGTACATTCATAGGGTAAAATGTGTTTTGATATAATGCATACAATATGGCATGATTGAATTAAGCTGAAATTTATCTTGCTTTTTTAAGGTGATACATTTGGAGTTTATTCATATTTTTTAGATATATAATACATTATTATTGACTATAGTCTTCCTGCTGTGGAATAGATCTAAAACCTATTCTTCCCCGGTATCTGAAACTTTGTGCCCTTTGATCAATAACTTTCTGTTTTCTGCTTCCCCACCCAATAACCGTAGTTCTACTCTCTACTTCTAAGAGTTCAATTTTGTTAGATTCCACAGAGAAGTGAGTTCATGAAGTGTTTGTCTCTGTGCTTGACTTACTTCACTTAATGTCCTCCACATCCATATATGTTGTCACAAACGACAAGATTTCTTCCTTTTATAAAGCTGAATAGTATTCCACTGTGTGTTTCTGTGTATATAACATTTTCTTTATCCATTCATCCATTGGTAGACACTTAGGTTGTTTCAATATCTTGACTTGTGAATAGTGCTACAATGCACTTAGGAGTACAGATATGCATTCCACATATTTATTTCAGTTCCTATTTTTAGTTTTTATTCTTAGTTTCTTGAGGAAATTCTATACCTTTTTAAGTTATTATTTATTATTATTATTCAAAAGACAGGGAGAGAGAACTCTCATCCACTGGTCTCCTCAAATGCTTGCAATGCCCAGCACTGAACAAGACCAAAGCTGGGAACTGAGAACTCAATCCAAGTCTCCCACAAGGGTAGCAGGAATCTAGTTACTTGAGCCATCATCAGCTGCTTCCCAGGTTCTGCATTGGCAGAAACTTGAAATTCAGAGTGAGAACCAATTATCAAATCTAATCACTGTAATATGGGACTTGGGCCTTTTAACTTCTAGACCAAATGCCTGCCCTTGCAAGCCTTTATTTTTTAGAATAGTTGGGTTTTTTTGTTTTTTGGGTTTTTTTATGATTTGTTTATTTGAAAGGTGGAGTTGCAGAGTGGCGGGGGACGGGGGGGAGGAGGTCTTCCATCCGCTGGTTTACTCCCCAAAGTCTCCAATGCCCAGAATTGTGCCGATCTGAAACCAGGAGCTTCTTTCCAATCTCTCTTATGAGTGCAGGGGCCAAGCACTTGAGCCATCTTCTGCTGCTTTCCCAGGCAACTTGCAGGGAGCTGGGTCAGAAGTGGAGCAGCCAGGACTCAACACTGGTGTCCATATGGGATGCCAGCACTGTCGGTGGCAGCTTTACTCACCATGCCACATCGCTGGCCCCTAGAATAGTTTTATAGAATACTTGCACACATAAACCCCCACAGTTTCATACAGTTTCCTTGGTTATTTAAATCTCCTATTTTGTGATACCTTTGTTGCAAGTTTAAAGTTCATAGTTGCATTAAAGTTCACTCTGTGAGGTATAGTTCTATGTGTTTTGACAAATGCATAATATATATCCACTATTAGAGTCACACAAAACAGTTACACATCACTGAAAATCCCATGGGCCCTCCCTATTTACTCCCTGGTCCCCTGAACACTGAACCCTTGGCAACCACTGAACAATTGTTTCCATAGTTTAGCCTTTTCCAGAATATCATGTATTTGGAATCATACAGTATAGAGTCTTTTCATATTTTCTTCTTTTGCTTCACAGTATGTATTTAAGAGTCTTTCGGCCGGCACCATGGCTCAATAGGCTAATCCTCCGCCTTGCGGCAATGGCACACCGGGTTCTAGTCCCTGTCAGGGCACCGGATTCTGTCCCGGTTGTCCCTCTTCCAGGCCAGCCATCTGCAAGTGCTTGGGCCCTGCACTCCATGGGAGACCAGGAGAAGCACCTGGTCCTGCCTTTGGATCAGCGCGATGCGCCAACCGCAGCGCGCCAGCCGTGGCAGCCATTGGAAGGTGAACCAACGGCAAAAGGAAGACTTTTCTCTCTGTCTCTCTCTCTCACTGTCCACTCTGCCTTTCAAAAAAATTAATTAAAAAAAAGAAAAAAGAGTCTTTCATAATCTTTATGTGGCTTGATAACTCATTTCTTTTTATTGTTGAATAATATTCCATTGTATAGATAAACTTTTATTCATCCACTCACCTGTTGAAAAGTATCTTGGTTGTTTCTAGTTTTTCCTGAATATGAATAACAACACCATAAATATTTAAGGAAATATTTTTTGTGAATGTAAATTTTTAGTGCAATTGGATAAATACCTGGGATTACTGGATTATATGATAAAATTATGTTTATATAAACTTTCTTGTTTTATTGGTTAAGAATTCTCTACATGTTTTGGATGTTAAGTCCTTTATCAGATAATATGTTTTGTAAATATTTTCTCCCCATTCTGTGGTTCACCTTTTCATTCAATTAACAACATCTTTTGCAGAGAACAAGATCTTAATTTTAATGAAACTCAACTTACCAATTTTCACAGATAGTGCTTTTGGTAATCTATTTAAAATTTAGTATGACATAGCTTTTCTCTTGTGTTATCTTAGTTTTATGGTTTTGCGTTTTATATTTGAATTAGTTTTTATGAAAAGTGTAATATTTGTGTCTGGATTGACTTTTTAAGATTTATTTATGTGAAAGGCAGAGTTGCAGAGAGAGAAAGATATCTTCCATTGGCTGGTTCACTCCGCAGATGACTACAACAATCAGGGCTATGACAGACAGAACCCAGGAGCTGCTTCTGGGTCTCCCGCCTGGCTGCAAGGGCCAAAGCATTTGGGCTATCTTCTGCTGCTTTCCCAGGCACATTAGCAGAGAGCTGGATTGAAAGTGGGTCAGCCAGGACTCAAACTGGTGCCCATATGGGTTGCTGGCTCTGCAGATGGCAGCTTAACTTGTTCTGCCACAATGATGGCCCCTAGATTGACTTTTTTGTATGTGTTTGTCCAGTTTTCCCAGTACCACTTGTTGAAAAGATTATCTTCATTCTGTTGCCTTTGTTTCTTTGTCAAAGATCAGTTGACTATATTTTTGTGGTCTACTTCTAGACTCTCTGTTCTGTTTTTGGATTTGGTGAGGTGGGGGAGGGTGTTTGTTTTGTTTTGCTGTCTTGACTACGTAACTTTATATTAAATCTTGGATTTGGGTAGTGTCAGTCTTCCTGCTTTATTCTTCTTGAATATTGTTTTTAAATTTCAGCCATGCTACTTATTTGCTATGTCAACTTAGAAAAATGACTCCTCTGTGCCTCAATTTTTGTGTTTTTTTTTTTAACTAAAATAAGAGGACCTACCTTTTAGAATTGTTATAAGGAATATATTAATCTACATAAAGCAGTTAAAATAATGTGGCACAAGCTTTTGGCACAAGCTATAATCATTAGCTACTATGATCATCATCATTTTGGCATTATAATGGAACAGATTTTTTTGCTGGCCAGCAGATGAACCCACTTGAATGGAGTACACAGTTCATACTAGGGAGGGTAGAAGAATTTATTGAAGTCAATTGGAGTCAGATCATGGGAGCCTGAAGGTCTAGGCTAAGAAGTAGATAGCTTCTTATTTCCTCTTTTACTGAAGAGGAAATAAATGCAAAAAGTTATATGAAATGTTCTAAATTACCTGAGTTTGAGCTTCTGAGTTTCTGTCCATTATATAGGGCTTCTTAATGAAGACAGTGTTTTTGGAGGTTGTTAGTAGTATCTATAAGGTATCACTTCTCAGCCTTTGGATTAAGATCAAGTGTAATAGCCATAAAGCCTAAATTTAAGTGGCAGTGAAAGGAAGGGGTAAGTTCCAAAAGTGAATGGAGTTAAATGAGATGATCTTTCAGTTCCTTTCTAGCCTTAACATGCATGACTCTGTTGGCTTTCTTACCCCCTCTAGATTTAAGGAAAAAAATCTTTGCATCATAAGATCTGCTTTGTATAATTTTTTATTTTCTGAATTTATAATATAGTTTTCTCTTATGTGCTTTTCTACAGGTTTTAGATGGAGCAGGGTTAGATATTGATTTTCATCTTGCCTCTCCAGAAGGCAAAACCTTAGTTTTTGAACAAAGAAAATCAGATGGCGTTCACACGTAAGTAATCTCTTTCAGTTGATTTCTTTGACTAAATAATACCAGTAAGCTGTTTGCAGGGCAGGAAAATTTAGCAATTTGATACTAAATATCAGTATTGATAATTTCATATAAACATTCCTTGATGATGGGTCATCTTATAAATTACATATCTTCCATTAACCTTTTTGCTTAAGCATTTTGTTTTGATCCTGACTAAACTGGTTGCTTTGGTTAAATATGTGTAGATTATTATCCTCTTTGTATTATATTCTCTTTTTTTTCTTTTTTATTTTTTAAGCTTTATTTTTTTGGAAGTCAGAGTTATACAGAAAGAGGAAGAGAGAGTGGAGAGAGAGAGGGAGGCTTGGGGCTGGAGCCATGGGGCAGTAGTTTATACTCTGCCTGTGGTGCCAGCATCCCATATGGGCACCATTTCTAGTCCTGGTTGTTCCACTTCCGATCCGGCTCTCTGCTATGGCCCGCGAAAACAGCAGAAGATGGCCCAAGTCCTTGGGCCCCTGCACCTGAGTCGGAGACCCAGAGGGAGTTCCTGGCTTCAGAGCTGCACAGTTCCAGCCACTGCAGCCAATTGGGGAGTGGACCAGTGGATGGAAGCCTCTCTCTCTCTCTGCCTCTCCTTCCCTCTTTGTGTAACTCTTTCAAATAAATAAATCTTTTTTTTTAAAAAAAGAAGAAGAAGAAGAAGAAGAGAGACAGCTTCCATCCATATTGGTTCACTCCCCAAGTGGCTGCAACAGCCAGGGCTGATCCAGACCAAAGCCAGGAGCTTATTTCAGTTCTCCCACTTTGGTGCAGGGCCCAAGCACTTGGGCCATTCTCTGCTGCTTTCCCAAGAACTATTAACTAAAAGTTACTGTTCCAGATATGTGTCTTAAAGTTACTTGAACTGTTATTTGTATCATTTTTGTCCATAGTTTTCTTCACTTTTAAACATTTATTCACGAGGTAGGGGGAGGGAGGGAAAAATATATATAAAGAGAGCAAGCTCCCATCTGCTGGCTTGCTTCCCAAATGCTGGCAATGACCAGGTTGTGCCAGGGTTGGAGCCAAGAACTAGGAACTTAATCTACGTCTCCAGTGTGTGTGGTAGGGACCCAACTACTTGAGCCATCATCACCTGCTGCCTCCTAGCGTCTTCCTTGGTTGGAAGCTGGAATCAGGAATTAAACATAGGGACTTAATATGTTATCTTAACCATGGTCTCAACCACTAGGCCCAATGCTTGTCCTCATAGTTTTCGTTCTTTAACAACAGTACAATATACTTGTGTGTCTGAAGAAAATTTTTAATCAGAAAATTATCTTTTTAGATAATTAGACAACCTGAAAGAAAATATCTGACCATAGGAAATCATATAGAAAGAAAACACTTGTTTTGACTGTTTGAGTTCAGAGTTGAAGAGAAGGCCATGTATTCTTTTAATCATTCACTTTCCTCTTTCTATACCTCACTGATAATATTTCCCTTGTCCATTCTATTATTTTACTATAGCACTTTGTTTAGTCAGTATTATTACTCTTTTAAAAGTAAGCTATGAATTTACTGGAAGGAGAAGAGCTAATACAGAATATCTAATATTTGCTATAAATGAGGGTTGGCATGATATATGCTTCTAAATCAGTATTTCCAACCACTGAGCGATAGATTCTTTGATTCCCAATTCCCATTTTACAGACAAGGAGGCTCAGAGAAGTTAAGTAAGTCTTCAGGGATATACATGCCTGGTGGACACAGGATGAACCAAAACTCTTACTTTCTGTCCTATGATGCTTAGAACATCCCTGGCACGTAACATTGTTGTAAGTACTAGTTACTATTATATTGTTGGTCTTTGTTAACCAAAGTGCCTGGCATGTTATTGATACTCAGTGAATACTATATTCATGAAAGAATGAGGGGAAAATAAGTCTCAACCATAATTTTTTAGGCTATTCACTTAAAATGCTTTCTTAAGTGCTGCTTTACCTATGCAGAGCACATAAACATTTATATGAACTGTTAATAAATAAGATAAATAGTCATTTTAAAAAGTGAATTTAAATTGAAATACTTGGAATTAACTATGTTTTCTCTGATAGGTATGTGAATAAGAACTAAAAATGTAGTTTATCTGCTATCCTTTAAAATAAGGGGGAAAAGCTATTTTATTGCTATTTTACATAGAATTACTTCATTAAGTCATTGGGAGAAAGGAATTGAGTTTATGATAGTTCACATTTATTGAGTTCTGTTGATATGCCATGCAAAAATTCTAAGCACTTTTATTTTTTTTCTTTTAATTATTTATTTATTTATTTATTTATTTATTTATTTATTTTGACAGGCAGAGTGGACAGTGAGAGAGAGAGACAGAGAGAAAGGTCTTCCTTTTGCCATTGGTTCACCCTCCAGTGGCCGCCGCGGCCGGCGTATCGCGCTGATCCGAAGGCAGGAGCCAGGTGCTTTTCCTGGTCTCCCATGGGGTGCAGGGCCCAAGCACTTGGGCCATCCTCCACTGCATTCCCGGGCCACAGCAGAGAGCTGGCCTGGAAGAGGGGCAACCGGGACAGAATCCGGCACCCCAACCGGGACTAGAACCCCGGGTGCCGGCGCTGCAAGGCGGAGGATTAGCCTATTGAGCCGCGGTGCCGGCTTATTTTTTTTTCTTGATCACACTCTTATGAAGTATATAATATTATTATTTTTTTTGACAGGCAGAGTGGACAGTGAGAGAGAGAGAGACAGACAGAAAGGTCCTGCTTTTTGCCGTTGGTTCACCCTCCAATGGCTGCCGTGGCCGGCATACCGCGCTGATCCGAAGCCAGGAGCCAGGTGCTTGTCCTGGTCTCCCATGGGGTGCAAGGCCCAAGCACTTGGGCCATCCTCCACTGCACTCCCAGGCAACAGCAGAGAGCTGGCCTGGAAGAGGGGCAACCGGGACAGAATCCGGTGCCCTGACCGGGACTAGAACCTGGTGTGCCAGTGCCGCAAGGCGGAGTATTAGCCTGTTGAGCTGCGGCGCCGGCCAAAGTACATAATATTATATTACTGATGAGGAAACAGAAGCATAGAACAGTTAAGTAAGTTGCTGAAGTTTACACAGCTAATGATCAGCAAAGCCAGTTTCTAAACCTGGCAATCTTTCTTTCTTTCTTTTTTTTTTTTAATTTGAGAGAAGGACAAGTAGAAAGTTTCCCTCTGCTGGTTCACTCTCCTAATGCCTGCAATGGTCAGGACTGGAATAGGGTCAGGAACACAGTCCAGGTCTCCCACATGGGTGTCAGGGGTCCAATTTCTTGAGCCATCACTATTTCCTCCCAGGATTTGAGCCATCACTGGTTCCTCCCAGGATTTGCATTCCCAAGACTTGGAGCCTGAAACCGAATCCAGTCAGTCCAGTGTGGTACACAAGTGTCTGAATTGTCAGGCTGAATGTTCACTTTCACAGTTCACTCTTACTATACCACATCTACAGATTACTTTCTTAAAATTAAAGTAAAATAGATATTTATCTTTAGTTACATTAATTTTGTAAAGGCAATGAAAATCTGTTATGACACTTTTTTTGTTATATGTTATTTTTTTAAGACTTATTTATGTGAAAGCAAAGTTAGAGAAAGAGATCTTCTATCCACTGGTTCATCCCCAAATGGCTGCAACTGCCAGGGCTTGCCTGGACCGAAGCCAGGGCCTGGAACTCTGTTCTGGACTCCCACATGGGTGTAGGGGCCCAAGCACTTGGACCATCTTCTGCTGCCTCCCCAGACACATTAGCAGGGAGCTGGATTGGATGTGGAGCAGCTGAAACTCAAACTGGCACCCACATGGGATGTTGGCATTGCAGACGGTGGCTTAACCCACTGCATCTCAACACTGGCCCCTCATCTTTTTTTTTAAATAAATCTTTTAGGAATATTGTCAGGGTTAGTAAAACCGTCTCCAAAAACTTATTTATACAGCACTATCTAGAATGAGGAGTTACATAAATACATTTTTCTAGACAACTGAATTAATGTTACCCTGACTCCCACCAGAATTTATACATCATGGACTGTTCATGATAACTTGTTTTATTTGAAAGGAAAATTTTATATTTTAATTTGGATAATATGTCATTTGTACTAATAAGATTTCTTTCCACTAAAATCAGTCAACAGAGATCTGGAAAGGCATGAATATAGAAATGTGTCCTTGTTTATTAAACATGTGGAAATGCTTGTCTCTCAACTCTTTATCATTTATATATATATATATTTTTTTAAGATTTATTTATTTAGGGGCCAGCACCATGGTGCAGTAGGTTAATCCTCCACCTGCGGTGCCGCATTCCCATTTGAGCACTGGTTCTAGTCCTGGCTGCTCCTCTTCCAATCTGACTCTCTGCTATGGCCTGGGAAGGCAGTGGAGGATGGCCTAAGTTCTTGGGCCCCTGCACCCACGTGGGAGACCGGGAAGAGGCTCCTGGCTCCTGTCTTTGGATTGGCGCAGTTCTGGCTGTTGCAGCTATTTGGGGAGTGAACCAACAGTCTCTCCCTCTGTCTGTAACTCTACCTCTCAAATAAATAAACAAAATCTTAAAAAAAAAAAAAAAGATTTATTTATTTGAAAGTCAGAGTTACACAGAGAGAGAAGGAGCGACAGTTAGAGAGGTCTTCCATCCGCTAGTTCACTCCCCAATTAGCCACAATGGCAGGAGTTGCGCTGATCCAAAACCAGGAACCAGGAGCTTCTTCCGGGTCTCCCACAAGGGTGCAGGGGCCCAAGGACTTGGGCCTTCTTCTGCTGCTTTCCCAGGCCATAGCAGAGAGCTGGATTGGAAGTGGAGTAGCTGGGACTCAAACCAGTGCCCAAATGGCATACCTGCACTGCAGGCAGCAGCTTTACCTGCTATACCACAGCACCGGCCCCCATGTATACTTTCTACCTGCCCCTTGGGAGCCTTTGTAGACATTTTTCTTCTAGTCATCCTCCCATGAAACTTTACTACTAATACTAGATTTACTACATATCCATTTATGTATTCTATGTTCATCTGTGCTTTACAGATAAGACTTAAGTTCACACTTGCTCTTTTTATTCAATGCAGGGTTAAGAATTTCTAAATCAATTAGAGTAAATTAAGGTATAAATGAAGTTAAAACTTAAGTAAAAAAATTAAAAAGCTATTAACATTAATTTTTAATTTTTTTAAAGCTATATTTTCTGAGTAATTTCTAATGTAATTTATTAGCTCATATATGTAGTACTTATTTCTGGTGAAATTAACTTTTAACTGATACCTAATTTTTTTTTTTTTGACAGGCAGAATGGACAGTGAGAGAGAGAGAGACAGAGAGAAAGGTCTTCCTTTTGCCGTTGGTTCACCCTCCGATGGCCGCCGCGGACGGCGCGCTGCGGCTGGCACACCGTGCTGATCCGATGGCAGGAGCCAGGTGCCAGGTGCTTTTCCTGGTCTCCCAAGGGGTGCAGGGCCCAAGCACCTGGGCCATCCTCCACTGCACTCCCGGGCCACAGCAGAGGGCTGGCCTGGAAGAGGGGCAACCGGGACAGAATCCGGCGCCCCGACCGGGACTAGAACCCGGTGTGCCGGCGCCACAAGGCGGAGGATTAGCCTGTTGAGCCACGGCGCCGGCGATACCTAATTTTAACTAATAGTCACTCAAATATTATTGAAAATTTTTAAGCCCTTGAAATAATTGATAATGGATTGAATAACTTATAGAATTAAATGATAAAATATAAGGTAGTTTTTTAAAAATTCTCACAACGTTGAGAACCAAACGTAAACATCCACAAGGAAGCTAATGGTTTCAGGATCAAACAGTTGATAAATCCAAAGTCCTCCAATCACAGCAGTCTATTCACCATTGTTTTGTAGCATTGTTCTGGCATGCATTTTGTGTACCTTCCCTGAACTCATGCTGCTGTGAGATACCCAGGAAAACGCATTCAGAGAAAATGAATTCTGGAGAATTGATTCTTTGTTATGTAAGATTAAGATTTGGAGGGTCATAAACTATCATAGTAATAACTAAGAATTTTTCCCCTTCCTGAGTGATTTCACCCCTTTTGGGAATACATAGTCTAATTGAATCTTTGTCCTTCAAAATAGTCATGTTATCTGCTTATACAGTTACTGTAATAATAAATACAGCCAGCGCCGCAGCTCACTAGGCTAATCCTCTGCCTTGCGGCGCTGGCACACTGGGTTCTAGTCCCCGTCAGGGCGCCAGATTCTGTCCCGGTTGCCCCTCTTCCAGGCCAGCTCTCTGCTGTGGCCCGGGAATGCAGTGGAGGATGGCCCAGGTGCTTGGGCCCTGCACCCCATGGGAGACCAGGAGAAGCACCTGGCACCTGGCTCCTGCCATCGGATGAGCGCGGTGCGCCGGCTGCAGTGCGCCGGCCGCAGCGGCCATTGGAGGGTGAACCAACGGCAAAGGAAGACCTTTCTCTCTGTCTCTCTCTCACTGTCCACTCTGCCTGTCAAAAAAAAAAAAAAATAGTAAATACATTAATCAGAATAAAATAGAAAATTTTTCTTAGAAAATGCCCCATATCTGGGTCCTGTTACCTAAAATTTATGTCATTTCATTTGGCCTTTTTTCTTTTAAAATGGTTCCCCACTGTGTTTACCAGTATTTGCTCAATCTCCTTCCAAAGGTTTATCATAATTGAGAAGACGACAAAGAATGTAGACAAGTTCCGAGCAGTACTATAGAAAAGTCAATTAGAATATTAGAAAACCAAGCTGCATCCATGCCATAATAGACTGTGTGATCTTGGGCAAGCACCTTAACCCTGTCTGAACCTCCTTTTTCTTACATTGAAAAGATCCGTGATTCCAAATGTGATGATAAGGACCAAGAGTAATAAAATAAGTAAAAAACATCATGTAAATTATGATGGGATTTGCAAGAATTGGACATTACTATTTGTAGTATATATATTAAAATCCATTCACATTCATGAGTTCTCTTTGTACTTAAACAAAAACAGTTTAGAAGTAGGATAAATAAAAAGATGAAGATTAGCATAAAAGAGGAGAACCACATGTTGTATACAGGAGGCTATGAAAAATAACGCAAGTCCTCTCTCTCACTGTCTTCTTTGCCTGTCAAAAAAAAAATGCAAGTCTTTTGGAAACTTAAATGATATTGCATGTTAAGTAAACTTCAAAATCATTTATACCAGCTATTCTATGAATAGTCATAATAAAAACTAAAACACAATTTATTCATTTATTTATGTATTTATTTATTTATTTATTTTTGCCAGGCAGAGTTAAACAGAGAGAGAGACAGAGACAAAGGTCTTCCTTCTGTTGGTTCATCCCTCAAATGGCCGCTACGGCCCACGTGCTGTGCCAATCCAAAGCTAGGACATGGTCTCCCATGTGGGTGCAGGGCCCAAGCACTTGGGCCATCATCCTCCACTGCTCTCCCAGGCACATGAGCAGGGAACTGGATTGGAAGTGGAGCAGCCAGGACTCAAACCAGTGCCCATATGGGTTGCTGGCGCTGCAGGTGAAGGTCTTAACCTGCTGCACCACTGTGTCAGCCCCTCACTGGAGATCTTGATGTGAAAAGTACAGCTTGAGTTCTCCCTACATCAAGCATGATGTTTACTGCTGCATGCCAGCCAAACGGAAGTATAGACAGGACCTTCTAAGACAAGAAGTAGTTCAAAGTAATGTCCACTGTAATGAAGATGATGAAATTCAAGATATTTGAGGCTATAACAGAACCTAATATTGGACCAAAAGGGATAAGAAATATTAACCTAGAGCAGCTCTGTCTCCAAACCAACCACTGCTTAGATTCCCTCAATTCGGCTTAAATCACCCCTAGGAAATTGAATTAGAATTGGGTGGTAAGGGTACACAGAGCAGGAAAAGCCACTGCCTGTGATGTTGGCATCCTATATGAGCGCCCATTAGAGTCTGCTCCACTTCTCGTCCACCTCCCTGCTAATGTTGCTTGGAAAAGCAGCAGAAGATGGCCCAAACACTTGGGCCCCTGCATCCAGGTGGGAAACCCAGAAGAAGCTCCTGGCTTTGGCCTGGCATAGCCCTAAATGTTCCTGCCATCTGGAGAGTGAACCAACGGATACAAGATCTCTCGTTCTTCCTCTGTCTTTCTCTCTCTTGCTTTCTAGCTCTCTGTAACTCTGCCTTTCAAATAAATAAAATCTTTAAAAAAAAAAAAAAAGGCAATATATCTGTTAAAAGAAATTGGGTGGTAAGCAGATTAAAACACAGCCAGAAAAGTTTAGAAATAAGTTCGTCTAGGTAAATTGGAAACTTTGCTAGACATAACAAAAATATTTATGAGAAATAACAATAAAGAAAACTGACTTTTCTCTGTGACAAAATTGATTCTTTTAATGTATACCTTGGGTATCTGAATTTTTATAAATGGTCTAATTTATAATTGCTCTAGAACTGACTGAAAGACCACTTAAGTATCTGTCATATGAATAAGTAGTTCTCACAAGATAATTTTATAAACTCAATGGCTGTATCAGTGTTTGAGTTGGTTTTTGACTAGTTTTTTGTTTTAAATATTTATGTATTTATTTTGAAATTGAGAGTGACAGATCATGCATCTGCTGGTTCATTCCCCAGATAGCTACAGTGGCCAGTGCTGGGCCACGCTGGAGCCAGGAGCTTCATCCGGTCTCCCCCAAGGGTGGCAGAGGCCCAAACACTTTGCTCATCTTCTGCTTTTCTCAGGCCATTTAGCAGGGAGCTGGATCATAAGTGGTACAGCCAGGACACGAACCAGTGTCCATATGTGTGCTGGTGTTGCAGATGGCACCTTTAGCTGCTACACCACAACACTGGCCCTGATCAGTTTCTTAAAGTGTTATTAATAGTTTTTCATAAAATAACTAAATAAAAACGATTTTGCCATTCATTCGAGGAAAAGGATTTTCTTTTGTTTGGAGCCAGCCCCAGTAAATGTCTGTTTGCACATGGAATATTTTGCTATAAAGTTTCTCTCCACACCCAAAGAAAACCATTTTGCTACATTAAATCTGC
This sequence comes from Sylvilagus floridanus, assembly GCA_949820135.1. Lineage (NCBI taxonomy): Eukaryota > Metazoa > Chordata > Mammalia > Lagomorpha > Leporidae > Sylvilagus > Sylvilagus floridanus. Next base: position 84,260,951 of record OX463225.1, on the reverse strand, counting down.
CTACTCTAATTGTCTTGAATGTGAAGGGAATGAGACCAAGATCATAAGTTCAGTTTCAGTGTGAATGGCATTTGTTTTGTAAAGGTGAGAGTGAGACTCTGATGATTGGCTACAGACTACATCTTTAACTTTTGAAAAGTGACAAAGATGTACTTTTATCAGTAGTGTTGGAACTTAGGACAGTCCACCACTACTTTTGAAAACAAAACAAAGCTCAATTCACAGATTAATCTGAATTGAGGGGTTGTTAGTTTTATTTACATATAAATAAAACTCGCAATAAAATTCTATGTATTACACAAATATATTATACGTTTTACATCAATATTATCATGTATCTAGGTTCTAAGTCCTGTGGTTTTCCAAAAATTAGATCAGGATCATTTACTGTAGTGTACGGAGTAAGTGTCAAGCACATCAAAGTCTCGAACACTTGAATGTATTTCTTTCCTAAGAAATTATAAATTATCTTTCAGTACTAATACTAAGGAATCTATTGGTACGCTATCCAATTATTATAAACCATGTTGTTTCTTTTTATCTTTAGTTGTTTTTCTTTTGATTCGCAAATAGAAATAGAAAAAACTGAAGATATGTACTTTTTTTATGCAGTGTAGAGACTGAAGATGGCGACTACATGTTCTGCTTTGACAATACATTTAGTACTATTTCTGAGAAGGTGATTTTCTTTGAATTAATCCTTGATAATATGGGAGAGCAGGCACAAGAACAAGAAGATTGGAAGAAATATATTACCGGCACAGATATGCTAGACATGAAACTGGAAGATATCCTGGTTAGTATAGTTTTTAATATAAAAAGTATTAATATCCAGCAGCCTTACTATGTGATAAGCATTTTATCTGCATTAGCCAGGAAAATCTGTTTCTACTTTCTTATTTCTGCCATAAATGCTGTGACATCATTTCAGATCTCAGTTTAACTTTGTTTATGTATATTCAAATTACTTATCTCACCAGACCTTCTTACAAAAAGTTTTTTTCAGAAGTTGTACAACCAAGAATCCATCTTGGTAAGCTTATTTTATCAATGTGATGCTGAAATATTTTATATAATAAATAGAATATACTTTTGATTATATACTGTGCACATCTAAAGTGAAATATTTTCTGATTTCACTGATACTTTGTGAGATGAAAATAGCATGTTTTGGCCGGCGCCGTGGCTCAACAGGCTAATCCTCCGCCTTGCGGCGCCGGCACACCGGGTTCTAGTCCCGGTCGGGGCGCCGGATTCTGTCCCGGTTGCCCCTCTTCCAGGCCAGCCCTCTGCTGTGGCCCGGGAGTGCAGTGGAGGATGGCCCAGGTGCTTGGGCCCTGCACCCCATGGGGAGACCAGGAAAAGCACCTGGCTCCTGGCTCCTGCCATCGGACGAGCGCGGTGCGCCGGCCGCAGCGCGCCATCCGCGGCGGCCATTGGAGGGTGAACCAACGGCAAAAGGAAGACCTTTCTCTCTGTCTCTCTCTCTCACTGTCCACTCTGCCTGTCAAAAAAAAAAAAAAAAAAAAAAAAAGAAAATAGCATGTTTTGTTAAATCTAAATTGGCCAGACTAACATTCAAAGACAATATTATAAACACGGTAGATGATATAATTGGTAAATACCTTAAGGTTACCATCAATTGGGCTTTTTAAAACCTGATCTGTTTTATCTCCAGGAATCAATTAACAGCATCAAGTCCAGACTAAGCAAAAGTGGCCATATCCAAACTCTGCTGAGAGCATTTGAAGCTCGTGATCGAAACATACAAGAAAGCAACTTTGATAGAGTCAATTTCTGGTCTATGGTTAATTTGGTGGTGATGGTGGTGGTGTCAGCCATTCAAGTTTATATGCTGAAGAGTCTATTTGATGATAAGAGGAAAAGTAGAACTTAAAACTCCAAGCAAGAGTTTGGAAAAAAGAGGATGGAAAAATGCAATAAACTGTTACAGTCAAGACCATTGTCTTCCAAAATGCTTTCAAGCATTGTCATTCAGTGTGAAACAAGTGTAATTTTAATGTGAAAGGGAAATCTTCATTTTCTATGTAAGTAATCTTATGCATCCACTTGTACTTAAGTATAATGAGAATATTTTGTCAAATATAGAATTAATTGAATGAAGCCATAGTACTAACTGCATTTTCCTAAGTTTGAAAAAATTTGCTAAGGTCATTTAAGTAACATTGGGCCTAAATGCAACCCCAAACAATCTGCTTTTAAAAAGTTCTCTTGGGGCAGGCTTTGGTGTGGCAGTTAAAGATTCCTCCTTGGACACCTGCATCCACTTAAGTGGGAGACCCAGATTGAGGACCTGGCTCCTAGTTTAAGCTTCAGCTATCGCAGGCAGTTGGTAAATGAATTAGCAAATGAAAGATCTCTATCACTCTTTCAAATGATTATAGAACTTTTGATTATATTGTTTAAATCATCTGAGAATTACCCAATTATTAATAAAATATATTAGTTTTTTTGTTTACATGTGAATCCTATAAATAAAAACATTTTTGAGATTTTTCTAACCACTCATATATTTCAATGTGAAATATTGGTAAAAAGTATATTTAGCCTACATTCCCCAAAACTGACATTTTGATATTTCTTTAAAATGTAGTCACTTTCTTCATTAAAATCAGGACAAGTCTTCTCTTAGAAGAAATTATCAGAATGAAAGAAATGTAGGTAAACTTGAGCATACCTGGTTGAAAGTAAAATCAACTTAAATAGAACTATTTTTTCAAAAATCTAGAATCCATCTCATTCTCAATCCTAATATGAATCATAGGCGGTTAATTCCATTAAGTGGAAGAAACTATCTGGCTATGGGTTTTGGTTTCTACAGTTACTCTGTTTTGAATGTTTGAATGTATTCAGGTACTTTTTATGAAATGTAAACCCTACTGAAAGATCTAGCACTGAGTGTATATATGTATTATAATTTTTATTATAAATTTCACAAAGTGGCCTTTATTTTTTACTTTCTTTTATTGACATCGAAGTAACAGTCCCAAGTTACAAGCACCCAATATGTGAGTAACCTATATACACTAAGTCTCTGCCGTACTAGTTTACTGCAGTCTGTGGAGTCTTACTCAATTTAATTTCATTATGAATAAAATAATTTTTAAGGTATACCGTTTTTAATATTGCTTATAACAAACATATTCTGAATTAGAAACAATCAACCTAAAATTGGTGTGTAGAATCCATCTATACTACTGCCGGAATTCTTGATTAGCAATAAGGTTAACCAGAGAGTATGAGATTGATTTCATTTACAGTTTACACTGAGTGGTGAAGTAAGTTTCCCGCCTTCTTAAGCCCTTGGCAGAAGAGCTTAGATTTCCCTACTCAGAGACCTTTTTAGAATGAGGTAAACTACATTTTTGATCAGTTACCTTAATTGGCTATGAATATGTTTCAAGTGTCTAATAGTGAAAACCCCATAACAGAACAAGAGCCAGTAATGTGACTGTGAAGAGCCTTCCGTTTTCCTCTTCTGTGAAATTCACAAGCAGCAAACTTACAGTACCCTAATGAAGCAGAGTACAGAAATAAACTGCGTCTTTTCTATAAAACTGTGATCAAGAATTCTACCTCTTTATATGGCTGTTAACTATATTCTGATTCCTTACGTAATACTGAATTTGTTGCATCATCTCCTACATGGAATTTGTGCCACTGATTTGAAGCCTATGATTCAATAATTTCTTACCCTATTTTAAAAAATGACTATTTGGAAAACAGATTTAGGAATATTGTCAATTTTATTTTTATAAACACGAAATGGGATATTTAAGCATGTTACTTTTAACAAAAATTAAAAATTTGTAAACAAAGAACAGTCTTTTTCTGCTTCATGTCATTTTTAAAAACTTTCTGAATTAAAATTATGCTAAAATTGATCTATTTCTTACTTAACAGCTGATTTTGTCTTTGGCTTTTAATTTTATAAACTAAAAATGCTAAAATCTTTTAAGGCTTACCGTTAGCTTTGATTTGCAGTTGGGTCATTAAAGATGTACTGTTTTGGCCGGCGCCGTGGCTCAACAGGCTAATCCTCTGCCTTGCGGCGCCGGCACACCGGGTTCTAGTCCCGGTCGGGGCACCGATTCTGTCCCGGTTGCCCCTCTTCCAGGCCAGCCCTCTGCTGTGGCCCGGGAGTGCAGTGGAGGATGGCCCAGGTGCTTGGGCCCTGCACCCCATGGGGAGACCAGGAAAAGCACCTGGCTCCTGGCTCCTGCCATCGGACGAGCGCGGTGCGCAGGCCGCAGCGCGCCGTCCGCGGCGGCCATTGGAGGGTGAACCAACGGCAAAAGGAAGACCTTTCTCTCTGTCTCTCTCTCTCTCACTGTCCACTCTGCCTGTAAAAAAAAAAAAAAAAAAAAAAAAAAGATGTACTGTTTTATCATGTGAATATCAAGACGTGGAAGATAAATGAGTGTTTGGCAATAACACTGAAATAAATTACAAATTGAAATATAATTCTAAATATATTTATCCTTGTACATGTCTTAAAATTGACCAAAACCTGAATATTGTATGAAATAGTAAGGGAAATGAACTTAGCATGTAATTTTTTCTTTTGGAATGTAATCAGTGTTGCTCAGATTGCTTTATCTTTGAACAGATGGCCATTTTAAATAAACAATGTGGACTCATACTGAGCTGAGTATATGTAATAAAATTACTATCAAAAATCTAATCTACCAATTATAAATGCTATTACTACTTAAAGCCATCAGCCCTTGGTCTCCGATTTTCAATGTACTTTTCCTCTCCCACTTTGAAAACCCACAGCTCTTTGCATCTCTTACCATGTTATCATTCTACTTTGTACTGGAGTTCTCTTGATGTATATACTTATTCATATGTGGTCTAAACATGCATTGTACCTAAAAGGTGTTTAAAATATATGCAGACAGTGATCATCAGTTCTGAGTTTGGAAATGTAAATAAACACCTAAGGAGCGTGTTCCCTACCCCCACCCCTGAAACTTTTTGTTTTTATTAAAAGGCAGAGACAGAAACTTGCATTTCTTGGTTCAAATGCAACAGCCAGGGCTAAACCAGGCAAAAGCCAGGCACCTGGAACTTAATCTTGAGTGTCCCACATGGGTGGCAGCGAAGCAAGTACTCCTAGGATGTGCATTACCAGGAATGCTGGAATGGGAAGCAGAGATGGAACTGAACCAGGCACTCAGGAGGAAGTAGGCATCCCACATGGCATACTAACCATTGTGCCAAACTCCTGCCCCTAGAAATTGACTCTCTGGAATATTGGCTCAGGAATCTTCTTTTTTAAGCAACTTGATAGAATTTAATCAGTTATACCTGGACCAATTTACTAAGCAGGTGATCCTGGAAACTCCAAACTCCTTTGAACCTATTTCATTTGTAAAAAAATTTTCTTTTTCAAGATGTTATGTATTTCAGAGTTAGAGGGGAGAGAGAATCTTCCACCAAATGGTTCATTCCTTCAACAGCTGGGCACATCTGAAGCAGGAGCCAAGAGCTTCCTCCAGGTCCCTAATGAGGGAGCAGGGATCCAAGCAGAGAGCTGGATTGGAAGAGGGGCAGCTGGGACTCAAACCAGCACCCATATGGGATGCTGGTGCCACAGGCAGAGGCTTTGCCCACTATGCCACTTATAAATAACATAGCATGTTAGAAAGCACAATATTTGGTGTAGGTTGATGGTCATTTCCTTAATGCCAACTCAACAAGCCACTTTTAGCTAGGAGTAAGTTTAAAAATAAGTTTAAAAAAAGTCCTTAAGTATCTTTCTGCTTGTGCACTCCTGTTATTTTCAGATGTCTAGGGAGGAAAAGCAGATTAAATAATCCAGACCTAGGAAGATGTTAAATAAGTGAGGGCATATCAAATGGAAACTGGGTCTCTGCATCTCAAAGAAAAACACAAGAAAATTCAGGACAGGAGGAAAACCTGGAGATCTTCACTGAATCAACACCATATAATGTGACTTAAACATGAAAATGATGTTTTAGACTTAAGTACTCATTGATTTAAAAAAAAAAAAAAAACATGTATTTATTTTGAAAGAGTTACAGAGAAGGAGAGGCAAAGAGAGAGAGAGGTCTTACATCCGCTGGTTCACTCCTCAGTTGGCCACAATGGCCGGAGCTGCATTGATCCGAAGCTCGGAGACAGGAGTTTCTTCTGGGGGGTCTCCCATGTGGCTGCAGGGGCCCAAGGACTTGGGCCTTCTTTCACTGCTTTTCCAGGCCATAGCAGAGAGCTGGATTAGAAGTGGAATAGCCAGGACTCAAACTGACATCCATATGGGATGCCGGCACTGCAGGCAGCAGCTTTACCTGCTACACCACGGTGCTGGCCCTGGTTGATGTTTTCACAGGCTTAGATTCGTGAGTTTTACAGTTAGAGTAGGAGGAAACAGGGAAGCAGAAATATGAAAAATGGCAATCAGTTTTCCAACACTAACATGAACTCCCTTAACAGAAGGTACTATTCCCTAATCCTGGATGTTTTAGTGTCAGTAATGATCAAATGTCGCTAACAAGGATTATTTACATATCCATCATCACACTGGAAGTCGGACTAAACCCTTCTTCCCTTGATGTTAATTCTACAAGCACTAGTAATGCCATTTGTAGAAGGTGGAGACCAGAGTTTCAAAAGCAGAGGCAGGCATTAGGCCTAAGAGTTAAGTTGCTGGTTAGGACACCCATACTCCACAATGGAGGACCTGAGTGATTCCTGTAGACATAGTAGTGATGACTTCCTGCCACTTGTGTTGGAGACCTGATTGCATTCCTGATTCCTAGCTCCAGCTTCTGCCCAGCCTTGGCTACTGTAGGCATTTGGGGAGTGAACCAGCTAATGAGAACTCTCATTTTTTTATTACACTTTCGAGCTGTTTTTGTCAGGATACTAGAGAAAGTGGATCACTTATACACTGCTGGTAGGCTATGACTGTAGAACTCTGGAAAACATTCCCAACAGTTTCTCATATAACTTAACATGTATTTAACATACAGGCCAGCACTTGTACTCTAGGACATTTTATCCTTGAGAAATGAAAAAACTCAAATGTGCATCAAGTGAATGATTAGATTTTAGCGTGCCCATAGTGTGAAATACTATGCAGCAATAAAAGACACAAATTCTGATACATGCAACAGTTCCCTTGCACCTCAAGGGGAATAGGTTTAGACAAAAAGAGAGAGAGAGAGATGGTCGTTGCCGTGCATTAGGGATGGAAGAAGGAAAATGTGGATTTAAAGGACCCAACAGTCCTTTTTTTGATTACACAGATTTGTGACAAACTGCACTGAACTGTATACACTATATATACACTAATGCTTGTAAAATTGGTGAAATGAGTAAGCTCTGTTAGCTGTACCAATAGCAATTTTCTGGATTTGATATTATAACTACCTTTGGGAGCAACTGTGAGGAGTCACCCAGTACACCCTTGTGTAGCTTTTTACAACTCCCTTGAATCTATATTTCAAAATAAAATGGGGGGACCAGTGCTATGGTGCAGCGGGTTAATACCCTGGCCTGAACTGCCAGCATCCCATATAGGCGCTGGTTCGAGTCCCAGCTGCTCCACTTCTGATCCAGCTCTCTGCTATGGCCTGGGAAAGCAAAGATGACCCAAGACCCTGGGCCCCTGCACACATGGGAAACCCGGAAGAAGCTCCTGGCTCTGGGCTTCCCATCGGTGCAGCTCTCACTGTTGTGGCCAGTTGGGGAGTAAATCATCAGATGGAAGACCTCCCTCCTCTTTCTCTCTGCCTCTCCTCTGTGTAACTCTCTCAAGTGAAAAATCTTTAAAAAAATAAAAATAAAATGGAAATAAAAATGTTAAGAAGCAATTCTGTGTTCTGAAATACTAGAGAGCCAGTGTTGTGGAGCAGCGGGTTAAGCTGCCACTTGCCATGCTGGCATCCCACAGGAGCACTAGAGTCCTGGCTGTTCTATTTCCCATGCAACTCCTGCTAATATCCTGGGAAAGCATGAGATGACGGCCCAAATGAATGGGGACTCCTGCTTCAGCTTGGCATAGCCCTGGCCCTGCTGTACCCACTTGGGGAGTGAACCAGAAGATGGAAAATCTCCCTCTAACTCTTGCTAATAAAAGCTCCTGGCTCCTGACTTCAGGATCAGCAGAGCTTTAGCCGGTGCAGCCATTTGGGGAGTGAGCCAGCGAATGGAGACTTCCCTCTCTCTCCTCTGCCTCTTTTTAACTCTGCCTTCCAAATAAACAAATCCTAAAAAAATAAAAAGACTTTAGAATACACTAAGCTCTCACTTGGGAGGAAGGGGAAAAATCTCTTCAAAACCACATCTTCATTCCCCAGAACTGCTTCAGTTCTTTTTTGTTGCTAGTCAAGACAATTAAGCATTGATTTCTCCAAGTCAAGCTTAGAAGGGGAGTACTTTTAACTCTGTATGTGAATAATAATGTATTACAGGAATACCCAGAATTAGAGATTTGCAGGTTCCTTATGAAGGGCATGAGTTACTTGTTAACTGGTTAATCAGCGTTCACGGTTTCCTACTATTATCATAGATACTTGTCACTTTCTAAATGCATATTTCTATCTTCCCAATACCAAAAGTGATGTAATTTAGAAGCTACTTTCACTGACTACAAACATTTGATGCCACTTTCCAGTATTATCCAGAAACGCCAAAACTGTTATTTTTTACTCACCACACTACATATCTTAAATATTTTTGTAAACATTACCATTAATGTTCTTCCCAGGATGGTCTTTATTTCAAAACAAGTACAGACTGCTTGCACACTAAGTTCTGTTTTTAATTTTTCCAGTTTGGTGTGTTGTATGGACTTCTGAATCTACAATAGGATACCCATCTGGAAAGCCCCAGGAAATACTTTCCTGGAAACACTTCAAAGTGCTTTTACTTATGTTTTTAAATAAAGTTACACAATGGTTTTTCACTATAAATGTAGTGTCACTCGTTTCAACAAAACTTTTGTTCATCTAGTATTTTAAATCTGCTCTAAATTGTTTCTACACATAGACACTAAGGTCCATCACCCTCCAAATCATTTCCACCCTCACCCATACCAAACAGTCTATTCTTTCTGTTTGAACTTCACTCCTCTACTTACTCTTCCTATACCCTGGAGAGCCAAGTGTTGCTGCCTTCTCTGCATCCCTATCATTAGTATTAGTTTAAATCTTACTTTCATTCTTCCTTATTAACTACTTTTTTCCCAAAGTACTCCACAGCAAAGCAAAAGTAATCTCTCCCTTCCCTTAAAAACTTCTGGCTTAGTCTGACCCCTTTAAATAAGTAAACAGTGGCTGGCGCTGTGGCGTAATGGTCTAAGCTGCCATCCATAATGCTGGCATCCCACATGGGTGCCACAAGTCCCAGCAGCCCCATTTCCAACCCAGTTTGCTAACGGCATGGGAAAGCAGCAGCAGATGGCCCTCGCTCCTGAACAGACCTTTCGCTCCTGTACCCACATGGAGACTTAGATGAAGCTCCAAGTTTCAGCTTGGCCCGGTAGCCATTTGGGGAGTAAACCAGCAGATGGAAGCTCACTTTCTCTCCCTCTAACTCTGCCCTCTCAAACCAAATCTTTTTTTTTTTTTTTTTTTTTGGCAGGCAGAGTGGACAGTGAGAGAGAGAGACAGAGAGAAAGGTCTTCCTTTTGCCGTTGGTTCACCCTCCAATGGCCGCCGCGGTCGGCGCGCTGCGGCCGGCGCACCGCGCTCGTCCGATGGCAGGAGCCAGGAGCCAGGTGCTTTTCCTGGTCTCCCCATGGGGTGCAGGGCCCAAGCACCTGGGCCATCCTCCACTGCACTCCTGGGCCACAGCAGAGGGCTGGCCTGGAAGAGGGGCAACCGGGACAGAATCCGGCGCCCCGACCGGGACTAGAACCCGGTGTACCGGCGCCGCAAGGCGGAGGATTAGCCTGTTGAGCCACGGCGCCGGCCGTCAAACCAAATCTTTAAAAACACACACACACACACACACACACACACACACACACAAACCTGCAGCAAGAGCAGGAGTGGTGGAGTACCTGGAATCAAGTGTCACCTCTGTTTCTGCCTCTTATGCAGTTTCCTGCTAATGTACCTAGGAGGCAGTAGTAGATGATTGCCCAAGTATCTGGATCCCTGCCACCCAAGCAGGAGACCCAGATGGAGTTCCAGCTTCCTGGCTTTGGCCTGGCCCAGCCCCAGCTGTTGAGGGCATTTAGAGAGTCAACCAGTGGTCGGAAGCTCTCTCTTGAAATAAACGTTTTTAAAGATTTATATGAAAGGCAGAATTACACACACAACACCACACATACACAATCTTCCATTGGCTGGTCTATTCCCCAAATGTCCTCAAAGGCCAGGGCTGCGCTGATGGGAAACTAGGAGCCTCCTCCAGGTCTCCCATGTGGGTTCACTGACTCAAGGACTTGGGGCAACCCCCACTGCCTCCCCAGGTGCACTGGCCCCAGTAATAAGCCTTTTTAAAAATAACAGCTATACATACATATTATCTTCCCAGCAACATGATCGGTAAAGTGGCAGAGGATTATCATGTGGAAGACAATAGACCCTCTAATACTGAGATGTAACTTCTCAACTCCAGGCCTTTTCTTTTTGGCTCCATTTTCTGCTGAACTTTGTTTTCATTTAGCTCTATTCAAGCTAAACCATCCTTCAAGGCACAACCTAACAAATGTTATATACTGCAATTCAAATTAATGTATCTAGCAATTTAGTCCCTATCTAGGTATCTGCAGTTTTGTAGTTTTCAAATGTTACTTGGTATTTAAGTCTCAAAATTTTACCACTCACTAAAATACCTCCTTATCCCTCTGAAAGTTTTCTCTCCTTTATTTATGCTAGTTTTGATTCAAAACCATTTCTGCTGATCAAAATCCTATCATCCTCCAAAACCAAATTTAAATGCAATTCCCTTCAGTAGGTCCTCTTCTCATGCATTCCTTAGGTTTATTCCTATGGAACTTTATACTAATACTTCACAGTAATTGTCAAATTTAGTTGTACTCACACATCTTCCACAATTTAAGACCTCAAAGCAGGGCTCCTAATCTTTCATTTCTCTTTATACCAGCTCACATTCAAAGCCTACGATTTTACATTGAAGCCATTTTCCAAAGAAATTAGCATCCTCTCCCCTCCCCCGAAAAATGCTGCAATCATGTTTTACAAGGTTGGCTTGGGCCCCCACCTAAGGATATATCCAAGTCCTCACTCAATACTGTCAGTATAACCTTATTTGGAAACAAGATCACTGCAAATGTAACCAAGGATCCCCAGATGAGATCATCCAGAATTTAGGGTAAGCTCCAAATCCAATGACTGTCAAAGAAGGGTTGGGCATTTATGGCACCTGTGATTATAACATAAATGACCACACATTTTCTCTAAAAATATCCCAGCGTAAATGTTGTATGCTAAAGCACTTGAGTCTAAGTACTACTTCTTAAGTACAAACCTAATTTTAAAAGTTGCAGAATTTTCAAAATCTTTTCCAAAAAAAAAATTTTACCAACAGTTGATCCTAATGAAATAAGTTATACCTTTCATATAAAGGCAGCAACAAGCACAGGTAACTGACTGAGGGTGACCATGAAACAAACCAAATTTGGCCAACATACATTAACACATGAATCAGATAAGACTATTATCTTAGAAATTATTATGATCTGGGCCGGCGCCGTGGCTCAACAGGCTAATCCTCCGCCTTGCGGCGCCGGCACACCGGGTTCTAGTCCCGGTTGGGGCACCGGATTCTGTCCCGATTGCCCCTCTTCCAGGCCAGCTCTCTGCTGTGGCCCGGGAGTGCAGTGGAGGATGGCCCAGGTGCTTGGGCCCTGCACCCCATGGGAGACCAGGAAAAGCACCTGTCATCTGGCTCCTGCCATCGGATGGCCGCGGCAGCCATTGGAGGGTGAACCAACAGCAAAGGAAGACCTTTCTCTCTGTCTCTGTCTCTCACTGTCCACTCTGCCTGTCAAAAAAAAAAAAAAAAAAATTATTATGATCTGCTGAAGCTTGATGTTTTAATTACAATTTCAGCACTTAAAGTACTAGAAGTTTAACGAAATCATTAGTATCATTTCTTATGTTGAATAAACCCATGAAGTAATTGGGAACACTTAATCCCTGCAAAAATATCTTCTGTTCCTCCAGGCTTCTTTTATGCCTATTCAATGTGTGTATGTATAAAACCATGTTATGTCAGTTTGCTGTTCTCTTAAAATGAAACTATTCTATATGACAAGTCTGAACTATGCAAAACACTATTTCTTCTATTTTTACCAAACCTAGCAGTATTAGTCCTACTCTACCTACCTGTTAATAGAAAAGCATGGTGCTACATTTCCCCAGCACTCTTCATTATCTTAAGGATATATGGAGACTGACTAGGGAGCTGGGGGAAAAAAAAATCAACTTACTTTAGACTACATCAAAGTCACATCTCAATTATCAACCTGTCAGATTTCTATAAACCTTAACTACCTGCATTTCATAAGGTAGAATGCAAAAAAAAATCTTTTTAAAGTCTTCTAAGTATTAAGCACACTTTTTAAAAAAGCCATTTACAGGGCCAGCACCGAGGCGCACTAGGTTAATCCTCCGCCTGTGGCGCCAGCATCCCATATGGGCACCAGTTCTAGTCCCGGTTGCTCCTCTTCCAGTCCAGCTCTCTGCTGTGGCCCAAGTGCTTGGGCCCCTGCACCTGCATGGGAAACCAGGAAGAAGCATCTGGCTCCTAGCTTTGGATCGGATCAGCGCTGGCCATTTGGGGACTGAACCAGCAGAAGGAAGACCTTTCTCTCTGTCTCTAAATTTGTCAAAAAAATTAAAACGATTTACCTTTTCTCAGAAGTCAATCAATGTCAAATTTTTAGAGCCTAAATAATCAGAACTGTGGATAAAATAAGGTCCAAACTTTTATTAGGCACATGCTTATTTCCCAGAAACTTTATGTTAAATTCTTCACAGTCAACATAAATAGACATTTAGAAGTTAGGTGGGAAAGGGCAGAAAGGGAGAAATGCACTATGAGTAAACATGAGCTATTAACAGAAGATACATGAAAGCAGACAAATATGAAAGTACCATGTAGCCTATGTCCCTAAAAATGACAAGATTCCTCTACCCATAAGATCACTGTGTAATACCATATTATAGTCACACACAATAATGTGCATTATCCCTTAGTAAATTGGAAATATAACATGGAAAAAATGGTGCTTTTTGAAAGTATTAAGTGTTTAATACTTCATTCCAGAAAATCCTTCAATGAAAAGGCATTTTTAATGTTTCTGGTTTTCAAATCATTAAAAAGATATTTAAAATACCACAAATATTGAAGATATGTTATATGTTACAACATTATTTTTTTAACCCGTGGACCTGATAAAGGATATGTTCTTGGTTCTGGAAGAGACTCATAACAAAGGGATGTGCAAACTGAAACTTAAATCTTAGCCACAACTTTTGTCTTAGCTGACCTAACAGGATGTCAGTCCCTCTCCCAAACCATCTGGAACAAGCTTTACTTCCTTAAAATATCCATGTTTCCTCAAGGAAAAAAAGTTCATCTTCAAAGTTATCTAAGAAGGCTTAACATATTTTCAAGAGGGACCCAATTTCTCAGCAAAATCTTTTTCTGCTCGTTGTCTCAAATTCTGCATAGGAAAAACTACCTTACCTTCACTCCCCTAAAAATATTAAAGACAAATTATTTAAATGTCAATTACTGTTAGAACACTAATTATAATTCATCACTAAAGGTACATTGCTATTTCTGAAACCTCATGGTAAATCATTTAACTTAAATTTACAAGTACATGTTGCATCTTTAGTATAATTTACTTGTTTTAATTTATATATGCAAATTAATGATTTACATAAATACATATAGCAATGGAATCAAATGTTTAAAATCATTCAGAAATGCTATTTTTCCACCAAAACACTTCAAACATTAATTTATAAACTTTTTAGTAAGTTAACGTTTAACTTCCACTTGATATGAAAATAGCCGCTGGGTGTTCATTCACATATTGCCAACATTAAATACTAAAGATTATCAGGTAGGGTTGAACTTCAGAAATACAAACCATTGTCTAAGGTCTTTTTGTCCTTTGTCCTAATCAATTTCTCCCATTTAGAGACATTATCATACCCACCGGGAATGTTATGTCACAGGGTAGGAAAAAAAGATTGAACAGGTTTCTAGTAAACAGAAGGAAAAGGAAGTAGACTTAGAATTTTAAATGGGATACATTTAGTTTCATCCAAAAGCACATTTTATCATGTGTGAAGGTTTTGTTCATTTGCTTGCTTAAATCCAGTGGAAAGGTCTCTTCGATGACGCATTACATTCCCTGAAGATACAGGACAAATAAGAAGCTAGTAAGTATCCAGTTTTCTTCTTTTTTAAAAGATTTATTTATTTTAAAGGCAGTTACAAAGAGGGAGTGTAAACAAGGGAGGTATCTTCCATCTGCCGGTTCACTCCTCAAATGGTGCAACCACCAGGGCTAGGTCAAGTGGAAGACAGGAGCCTGGAACTCCATCAGGGTCACCCACCTGGGTGGAAGGGTCACAAGCAGTTGGGCCATCCTCTGCTGCTTTGGGCCATCTTCTGCTGCTTTTCCAGGTACAGTAGCAGGGAGCTGGAAGGAAAATGGAGCAGCCAGGACTCAAACCAGTACTCATGGGATGCACCGTCAGAATGGCAGGCAGCCACTTAACCCGCTGTGCCACAACACCAGTCCCAGTATTCAGTTTTTATACTTACCATCTCCAACAAACAGAAAAATACAAAGTTAACTAACAAAGGGGGATTCTGAGGGAGTTGAAATGAGGGGAAGGGGAGAAGAAATAAAAAGAGTTACGAATTAATCTGTAATCTTATTCTAATTTTAAATATAAAGACAGCATAATATTTTGATCTAGCTATTACTCTAAAACATTTCAATTTTATATAACTTAAAAGTCACAATCAATTTGTTTACACAACTTCTCCAATCTACAAATTTACATGAGAAAGACATCTGGTTTCCTGTTACAAATTAGAAAAGAATCCATAATCAGATAAAACTCTTAGTTTACATTTAACTTTCAACTTTTTATTCTCCTGAGGAAATACCATGGACTGATCACCAAAGAAATCAAAGGAAATTGTGGTACTCAAATACAATTAAGAAGGGCTTTTGTTTCTCAAAGTTGCATGGGCACAACCTCATTCAAACAACTCTTGAACCACACTATAAAACAATTTGGTAGAGGCAGGCATTTAATCTAGCAGTTAAGGTTCAGTTTAGACACCCACGTCACACATCAGAGTACCTTGGTTTGATATCCAGCTAAGGCTTCTGTCTCTATCTCCTAACTCCAACTTCCTGCTAATGGCTCAACTAACTGGGTTCCCACCACCCACATAGAGATGTGGCTGAGCGTCTTATTTCATCTTGGCCAGCATGGGCTGTTGCATTCATTTAGAGAGTGAACATGAGGATGGAAGATCTCCGTCTCTCTCTCTCTTCCTTTTAAATAGACACATCTTTAAAAAACAAACAAAAAAACCTGATAGAAGCTGCAAAGTGAAATCACGTTCCAACCAAAATTTAAGTACTGCATAGAAACTCAATAAAGTAGCCCAAAACACAGAGTTCTACTCCCAACACTAATAGAAAACTTGTACATACATGATAGAAACCACACACACATACTTGCACATAACTGTAAAAAAAAAAAAAAAACACATGATGATGATACCCTCAACTAACTCATGGACTGAACATTCACTTCTACAAAAACATTTAGTGCTAAAATACACCTAGCAAGTTCTGGTTTCATCAGCCCTGTATCAGATTTGCAGAATAAATCTTACAGCTCCTATTCTGCTCTAGTTATGTCATCTAAGGATCTAAAAATTCATGTTTATCACTGAATACCAGATTATAAGAAATATGTTTTGAATAAAAATGGAAGTATAATAAGTAAGGTATGTAATTTATACCTCTTTTCCTTCTGTAGTTTAGAAGCAAAGCTTTTTGAAAAAAATAAGAAATTCTTTTATATGAACCCTGGCACATTCTATGTAAGAAGAAAACACAGTTATAAAGAGATAAGACAGAGATATAGTGTCTTTCAAATATAATATAAAGTGTGCAAGCTGGCCACACGTAACTTTTTTCCAAATGATCGTTTAAGGTGAATATGAAATAGTTATTAATATTATATGGGGGACAGGAGAAAAATGAAATCAAAGTTTTCTATAAATTAAAGTGAAATTGGGAATCCTTACTTCCCTAACTAAATAAAAGCAGTCAACTACTGCACCAGTGTGTATTTTCAAGCAAATACAGAAGCAAAACTCATTAGCTCTTTTAAAAATACACACATTTAATGTTGGTCTGTTTTAATTTTCTAAGTAAAGCAATTCCAAAAATACAAACTGAACATCAGAGCCATGTGAACCACCATGATAAAATAAAACAGACATTCACAATAATTACGTCTAAAGACAGTTCAGCTTGATAAGTCGTCTTCAAAGTATGGTAACGTTAAAGAAAGAATTACTAAAAATACTGCTGGTGTTCAGTTAGAATTAAAGGACTTCAGGGAAAATGAAATAATATGATACAGGTGGAGTGAATAAGGTTACATGGGATTTACATTTTCCATTACCCCTAGATATAAACAAACATTCAAAAAAATCAACACAAACTGTGTGTGTTATTCAAAATATTGCAGCTGCAGGAAAGGCAACTTTAAATTAATAGCTAGGGGAAAATCAAGTTTTGGTGGAGGTAAACAGAAGTGACAGTTTTTAATTTGCACTTTTGTAAAGCTCATTTATACCTGGCCAACCAGGAACCAAATGCAGGACAACCAAGTTCTCTGCTTCTTTTGGCTATACTGTGACAAGAAAAGGTCATCTTTTGAAGATGTTTAAAGAAATAAAGCAACTTCTTTATAAAGTCAAATAATCAATTAATGGAATAAATAAGCACTAACCCACCACTCTGTAATCACTACTTTACATATTTTTCCATTTTGGTGGCAAATACCCCAATTTTTATTCTAAAATCCACCAATCTTAAAAGTAAAATGAAAGCCAGCAAATAAGAATACTCTTCTGTTTACTCTTTGGCTAAAAAAAAAAAAAAAAAAAAGGCAAAAAAGAAATAGAAGACAACTCTAACACTGGTGATAAAAGAAACTGTTTTCTTTTTTACACGTAAAATAAAGTTATCAATTTAAATCTTGGTACATTTTATAAAAACAAGAGGTAATGTTGTAATAAACAGCAGTAGCCTCAGCTGGCAACATACTGTTTGTTAACCCTGTGCAATAAAATACTTTGTTCATACTACACTTATCCAAACATGACTAACAGTTACTACAAACATTTTAGGAGTCTTCATGGGACTCCTATAGACTGTTAAAACTGAGAGACATTTACAATCATAATGTGCCATGAAAACGTGAAAACGTTACTTCTAGTAGGAGATAATGTTCATCTTATTTGAATGTTTTAGGTACTGAACAGCTGAGTTACAAGGACTGAAAGTGAAAAGCATTCTAAAAGCCCATGAACACTTCTTCACATTCTTCTTCAGAACACACTAGACTGGTTTGACACATTTCTCTTCATACATAGCAAGCAACAGCACCCAATAAAAGCCTGAGAAGAAATGCTGCTGTGTAAATACTGCAACTATTCCTGAAAAAAGAATTATGGGATATATATACTCCAAAGCTGCCCATTCCCATAATTTGTATTGCATAGGTCACATAATCACACACATATATACACACCTATGTGTATATATATGCACATGCAAAGAATATATTAAGACGACAATGAAGTCTAGTCACAGAGCAATTTACAGGCTCAATATATTTTTTACACTTTGCTTGAAAGAAAATTTCAATATTTTACAGTCTTTCAGTAGGCATTATATACACTGCACTTTATGAAATCTAAAAGGTATTGAAATAAATTTTTTCCAACATTTTGGTAACAAAACAGACAATGTTTCTCCAAATACTTGTGCTATCTACATGATCTGTTTGCTCTGATAACCACTAATCACAAAAACTGACCAAATGGAATAATTAGAAAATTATCTAACACCATGCATGGGTTTGAATCATTTTTAATATCCTATCCTAGAAACAGTCTACAAATCTTAAGATTTAAAAAATTAAGTCTCTGTTCTGATTTTTAAAAGATATCTTTTTTATGACAATATCCATAACATTAACAGGTTCATGTTAAGGCTAGTATCATCCCCATTCATGAATTTTTTTTTTACTTTTTTTTTTTTTTTTAAGAAAGATAGTAAAAGCCAGACTCCTTTAGGGCTTTGAACTGTACCTACAGAAAATGAGAGTGCAGTGAACATAATGTTCAGTCCTACAGTCAGGATGCAGTTGCTCCTTCCCATTCCACAAGATACTGCACCTTTCCGTCAAGTGTCACCCGACGAGCCAAAACTCGGTATTTTTCACCACATGCTATTCTACCTGCAGCACCAAAATAACTGGTAATGGAGTTTTTCAGATGATTGAGTTGTAACTCCTGATCTGCTAAGTTATTCAGAATCTCTGTGTTGAGTTCATCAAACTGATAATCTTCTTTGCCTTCATCATCTTTTACGATTTCGGAGTTCTGAGTCTGGAGTGCTCTTCTTGGAAGACGACCTCTTCTTCTCCGCAAATGTGGTATTGCAGCAGGCCAAGATCTTCCTGTTCGAGTTCTTTTTCTGGAGTCAGACAATCTATGGAACAGAAAAGGTAAAAAACTGTCTACTGAGAATTTAAAGCATCCTTTGCCCAAACAATGTGGTCTCTGACTTTTTTTAAGTCACTCTTCTGTAAGAATATACCCTGGGGCCAGCTCTCTGCTGTGGCCCAGGAGTGCAGTGGAGGATGGCCCAAGTGCTTGGGCCCTGCACTCCATGGGAGACCAGGAGAAGTACCTGGCTCCTGCCTTCAGATTGGTGCAATGCGCCAGCTGAAGCGCCGGCCGCGGCAGCCATTGGAGGGTGAACCAACAGCAAAGGAAGACCTTTCTCTCTGTCTCTCTCACTGTCCACTCTGCCTGTCAAAAAAAAAAAAAAGAATATATCCTGGGGCCGGCACTGTGGTGTAGTGGGTAAAGCTGTCACCTGCAGTGACGGCATCACATATGGGCGCCGGTTTGGGTTCCAGGTGCTCTACTTCCAATCCAGCTCTCTGCTATGGACTGGGAAAGCAGTAGACTACGGCTAAATCCTTGGGCCCCTGCACCCATGTGGCAGACCCAGAAGAAGCCTCTGGCTTCGGACCATTGCAACTCTGGCCGTCGTGGCCAACTGGGGAGTGAACCAATGGACAAAAGACCTCTCTCTCTCTGCCACTCCTTCTTTCTCTGTGTAACTCTTTCAAATGAATAAATAAATCTTAAAAAAAAGTATCCTTGCTGACATAAAAATCAGCCAAAGCAAAACAATAAATGCTATTATAAATGGGCTATCACTTGCTTTTCTTACTTTAGATAATATCATCTTCTTGGGACTAACCTTTCTACAGCGTTTCCTCCTAAATTATACTATTAAGCTTAAAAAAGAATGAGAGCCAAGTTTTGAAGCAGGGGGGGCCAATGAGTCAGTCTTACTAACAAGTCTTAAGTCAAGTCTCATCAACAAGAATGTGTATTCATTGCAACAAATACTACTAAGTGCCAACTGTATACAAGACACTGTTCCATGTGCTTAGAAAGCAGAACTAGACTAAACATTATCTTAGTACCAGTTCTAGGCCTACTGAATATAATGAATTGAAATAAGTACAACCTAGAAGTAACGATACTCTATTACTTTGTCAAATTCAAATCTCTTACACCATATGTTCGCTTATTAAAGAATTGAGCTACATAATCCTTGCGGTCCTTTTTAGCATGAAAATGAAATGACTAATCTGAACAAAAGAAGAATACAGCATACGGCTAAATTCAAAGACTTTACAATCACACCGCCTAAGTTTACAACCCAGCTCTGTTATATATATGCTAAATGAGCAATGTTGAGCCTGTTACTTAACACCTTCTTAGTCAAGGTTTCTCATTTGTAAATTGGGAATACCAGGACCTGCAACTCAAAAACAGCGACTCCAAGTAGACTAAACTTCTCATACCCGACAAGACATGCTTTAGGGAAACTGGACCTGCTGAAAAGTTGGGTTAAATAAAATAGTCAGTCATGTGTTGCTCAACCAGGGGAATATGTTCTGAAGAATTCATCAAACTGAAACATCCTAACATCATTTAGCAATATAATTCTATGTATGAGATTCATCGACAGAAATATTATGTGCTACATAACTGTACTAGCAAGTAGTCTGCTGTTGATAAAAACCCTGAGTTTTAAAATCTTTTCACTGACAAAAAGATGTACACAACCAATTCAACTTCTTAAAAAATTCTCTGGGCACCAGCACTGTGACGTAGCAGGTAAAACCAAAGCATACAATGCTGGCATTCCATATGAGCCCTGGTTCCTGTCCCAGCTGCTCCACTTCTGATCCAGTTCAGTGATAATGGCCTGGGAAAAACAGCAGAAAATGGCCCAAGTGTTTGGGCCTCTGCCATCCACATGTGAGACCTGGATGAAACTCCTGGTTTCAACCCGGCTCAACCTTGGCTGTCATGGCCTGTGGAGTAAACCAGCAGATGGAAGACTCACTCTCTCTCTCTCTCTCTCTCTCTCTCTGTAATTCATATAATAAATCTTTTAAAAAAATTTCTAAATCTCTGAAAAGCAAGTCATACTTGCATAGCAGAAACAAAAAAAGCCTAACAGAAAAAAGAACTGCTTCCAACCACTGGTATGCCTCCTCTTCCTTGTCCCACAGAAGAAATTTCCAAATTTGAAAAATTTCATGTTTGTGGCTCTAAAAAGCAAAAATATTCAGATTATTTATTAACAATTTAGGCAACATGGAACAAGGATTTAATGTAATAGTTAAGACATTGCTTAGGACACAGGCATTCATAGAGTGCCTGGTTCAAATCTTGGCTCTTATACTTTTGATCCAGTCTCCTGCCACTGTACACCGTGGGAGGCACCAGATGATGGCTCGAGTATTTGCATCTCTGCCATCCACATGGGAGATCCAGACTGAGTACCTAGCCCCTGGCTTCAGCATCTGGGGAGTGAACCAGGAAAAGATCATTCTCTGTTTGTCCCTCTGCCTATCAAATAAAATGAAAATAAATAAAAATTTTGAAATAAGGGAATATACATATGGATTATTTCTCAAAAAGGTGAAAAACACCTATCATTTTCAATTACTAAAAAAATACTCAATCATCACTTTGCAAACAGAAAAAAATTGAAAGAAAATTAAGAACATAAAATATCTACCCATAATGCCTGGGAATACTAGACGAGGTAGTTTCTTTTGTACTGGAAGCACCCGTGAAATCCACATCTGAGGTATTGGATGAATGTGCAGTTCCCTCAGTTCTCCTGAGACAAAAGAATTTAAATGGTATAAAAACTATATTACATAACAATAGAAACACTAATTTCCCCCCAAAAGAAAATTCCTAAGAAAGGAATAATAATTTTCTATTTACCCTATAGAACAAGGTAAATCCAAAGAAGGATTCTCTGAAACTGATTCCTTATCCTGAAAAATAAATTATGTACGTAAAGCATGGTTCTAAAGAAAGCAGATAAAATATTAGCTTCTTGGTGATTTCATGCATCCATCCTCTCTGAGAACATATAACAACATATCTTCTTACCAAAGGTGGCTCAGCAGTTTTTTGAATCATTTTTCGTGTATATGGGCCAGGAGGACGACCCACTGACTTTTTCTTTCCTTTTTTTTCTATGCCATTACTTACTTCCCTGAAACAGAAATCATCATGTATTTAATCTATGCATAAAGAAAAAGACAATGGCTTTACCTATGAAACTACATATGTACATACTGTATGTTTATATTAATGGATATAAAAACATTAAACATAAGTTCAATATGTAAATCTAGTCAAGTACATAGCTAATAATTCTAATTTACATAAATATTTAAGAGATTTTTACACTTATGAAAGGTTTATGGGGGAAGTATTCTCTTTATTATAATTACAAAAAATACATACCATCTAAAAATCAACAACAAAAATCAGGTAACTATATTGGATGTGAGGTTTGAAAACTCCTAAAAAATATCTAGTTTGGGTTGTTCTACTTTGGGGATGTATCAAAAATTTACTACTAAATAATGTGAATTTCAGTAGTTAATCTTCTGGAGCCAGGAAGTATCTATGTTAAAATTATAGTAGCTTTGAAGAGAGATTGCCTTTAGAAATAAGTGCACATATATATGGATTCCTGAATGCCATTATCATGTAGAGAATTAAGCCCAGGCTGACAGAATATAAAGGAGAAAAAAATTATTCATACTGGCAGTAAGTCACTCAGAGGGCAAAAGAAAAAGAGGGCAATACCCAAGGACACTTCTAATTAATAAAAAAGAAGGAAAAATGGCAAATAGCAATATATAAAACATCTATTTCATTTATTCAACAAACAGCAGCTACCATACAAAAGGGATATTAGATAACAGGGATACTGAAACACTCCCTGTGCTAAAGGATTCAACAATATAGCTAGAAGGTAATAAATGTGCACACAAGCAAGGCAATAAAATGGGGAGACAACTGTAAGAAACTCAGCCATGAAAACTGAACTTCCAAAAAGAGGGGCCGGTGCTGTGACGCAGCAGGTTAAAGCCCGGCTGGCAGTGCAGCCATCGCATATGGGCACCAGTTCAAGTCTTGGCTGCTCCATTTCCGATCCAGCTCTCTACTGTGGCCTGGGAAAGCAGTGGAAGACGGCCCAAGCCCTTGGGCTGCTGTACCCGTGCCGGGAGACCCAGAAGAAATTCCTGGCTCCTGGCTCCAGATCAGCTCAGCTTAGCTCTGGCCACAGTGGTCAATGGGGGAGTGAACCAGTGGATAGAAGACATCCATCTCACTCTTGCTCGCTCTAACTCTTTCAAATAAATAAATCTTTAAAAAGAAGAATAAAAAGGAACAATACTATGTAACAGGTCTTCAAAAAGGTAAATGGAGAATATTAGGGAAAAGCCTACCCCTCCAGACAACAAACTAAGATCAGAGAATAAGGATGGAATATGAAGGAGAAAGTAAAGGAGCTGTAAGGACAAAATACAACTAGACCTGTAATCAAAAGTCTCAAAGAATGGTAAGGTAGATGGGACTTAAAATTTTCTGAGAATTTTAAAAAAACCTAACGCTTACAAAATCACTGGACTAAAGAAAATACTCAAAAGACTCAAAACCCAACATTTATAAGATCACTGGACTCGAGAAAATACTTATACTAAAAGGACCTATCCATACACAGGGCTCAGAAGAAACTGAGAAAGCCTATAAAGAAACCTGAACTCTGGTCTAGTGGAATCACACATGACCTGAGACCTATCAAAACCATGACAGGAGGACAGAGAACATTAGTGAAATTCTTTTTCTCTAATTCATAATATGGGTAACTACTAGCAAAGATCACAGTAATAAAGCCTCAAAGTTTTAGGAATAATAAGCATGTTTTCTTTCAGTAAAGAAATTTTAACAGTTAACCACTTTATTACTAACTTCAAATGGCTATGATACACTGTCAACATTTTATTATTTTCATATTCTCCAAGACATCTATTCCATATCTTTTATTTACTCCTTAGACTTATCTCTCTAGAACCCTTTTAGCTATCTTTGCCTAATATTTCATTGAGAAAATAGCTTGTCATCTTCTAACATAATCAGCATCTGTAACCACCTTGTCTTTTCACTTCATTTAAGAAGTTTACCTTTCCTTTCAAAAACCATACCAATATGCAGACTCTGAATCCCTTCCTTTTCAGATTCTCAAAGGCATCACAGTATCTTCAATAAGCTCTACTCTTCCTACACCAATATCTTCTCCACTGGTCATTCCTACTTACACACAAAAACAGATCCCAACTGTCTCCTATCTAAAAAAACTGCCACTTGACTAGGTCTATCCCCCTCTTCAGCTGTCATGCCATTTATTTATGCTTTCTTTCACAATACAGCTTCTGAAAGTTAATGATATATACCAACCCCTTCCACCACTTTCTCCTTCAGAATTCTAAAAATGTTTTGTTTTCCTTTTTTATTATTATTATTTTCAATCTACCTATATCCCTCATATTCTTCTCTCATGTTAATCTACCTTTCATTGGCATTTATTACATTTTAATTCACCTATCTTTCTTCAAACATACCCCTTTTGGTTTTCATGACCCCAAACTTTCCTGGCTTCCTCCTTATCTCATTGATCAATCTTTTTCAGTCTCCTCTACTCATTCCACCTCTTCGAAATACATCAATATCAAAACATTACTCTGACCACATAAATTCTCTATTTACTCTAGATAATTTCATTCATTCTCATGGCTTTATAAATACAAAATTTTATAACTTGCCCTGATCTTTCACGAGTTCCTGACCTACAAATCCACATGCATTTATCTCATACTATGACTTATATATCCCTCATAAGAATCTCAAACTCAGGGGTCATCGATGTGGTGCAGTGGGTTAAAGCCCTGGACTAAAGTGCCAGCATCCCATATGGGCATCAGTTCTAATCCTGGCTGCTCCTATTCTGATCCAGCTCTCTGCTATGGCCTGGGAAAGCAGTAAGAGATAGCCCAAGTGTTTGGGAAATGGCTGCAGCCTTGTGGGAGACGCAGAAGAAGCTCCTATCTCCTGACTTCAGATTGGCTCAGCTCTGGCCATTGCAGCCATCTGGGGAGTGAACCAGTGGATGGAAGATTCTGTCTCTACTTCCCTCTGTAACTCTTTCAAAAAAATAAAATAAATATTAAAAACAAAAAAAGAATCTTAAACTGGGAAAGCAGTAGAAGATGGCCCAAGTCCTTGGGCCCCTGCACCCGCATGGCACCTGGCTCCTGGCTTCGGATCGGGGCAGTTCCAGTCGTTGCAGCCAAATGGGGAGATGGGACCTCTCTCTCTCTGCCTCTCCTCTCCCTGTGTAACTCTGACTTTCAAGTAAAATAAATAAATTAAAAAAAAAAAGAATCTCAAACTCAATGAGTAGAAACAGAAGAATTCTTTGCTCACTTTGCCATAATCTGTTCTACACCTGGGTAACAAATACTACCATCCACCAATTGTTCAACCCACAAATATGGGCAATATCTGACTTCGTTCCTCCCTTTCCTTCATAAATTTATTTAACAAATTCAATCATTTCTGCCTTCAAAAGATATCCTGATTCTATTTTCTCTATGACTATTAACCACCCACCCACACATAAGGAACCATCACCTATTTCTCATCTAGACAATTACAGGAGGCCAAATTTCCTACTGTGTCTACTAGTACTTCAAACAATATCCAAAGAAGTGGTTATAAGAGATGATTAAATCTGCTTACATACCTTAAATGCCTTCTTATTGTCTTTAAAAAAAAAAAAAAAAAAACCAAAGAGACCCATAAGACCCTATGCAATAAAAATCCTACCCAAACTTCCTAACACCTGATGCTATACTCTAGCCCTACTTCATACAACGAACAGTCATCTATGAGTCCTTACAACAGTTTACAAGGTCTTTGCACTATTTCTACTACCTGGAGTAAATTTTCCTTTGTTTACCTTCTTCAATTGTTAGATTATTCTCATTAAGTGGAGCTTAAACATTATTTTAAATTGTCCCTACTTAAAATATAAATTTCCCTTCCCTACTGATGTCAGCAAATTCTAAGACAGTATGCTATTTCCTAAACGATCTGTAATTATTTTACTTATCACCTTTTTCCCTCCTATTTATATAAACTCCCCTATTTATATAAAGTCTACCGGGCAGAAGGAAAATCTGTCTTAATGAATCTCCACCACTCAAGACAATAAGGCACTGACAAATGGTCATGAAAGAGTTGAGTGAGTAAATGAATGAATAAATAAATGAACATGCCAGTTTTTAAGTTGAGATAATTGATATATATCTCAACATAATTTATTCTTGGAAGGCCAAAGACCTAAAACAAGCAAATATCTAACATCAATTCTATGTACCTTGTCTATGCACAAAATTATAAACAGGAAATAAAATCAGGGTTACTGCCACTTATTCTTTAAAATATACTAATGAGACTAAACAATGTACATTTTAAGTTACAAGTCACTAAAGAGAAAAACTAAGCCACAGATCAACTTTTACCTTGAATCAGATATAGGTTTGGATGCCTTTCTGCCTTTAATTTTAAATTCATGGGATGTTCCTTCAGGTTCTTTCTCTGCTTTGAAAGCCACATTTGGTGGCACAGGAGGAACACGAATTCGCAACCCAAACAAATGCTTCTTCTTCTTTATTTCTTTCCCAGACATAAACCTAAATTTTTGAGAAAATTAACTAAAAATTTAAAAACTGAACACATATACATTACAGACCCTAACTCTTAACTTTTAGATACAGGCCTTTACATATGAAAGCTCACCATATACTATAAAAACTCTTTTTCCCCCTTGCTTTCCTTGCTTCTTGTCTGTTCCAGACAATCCTCAGTAGAGTAAAACAGGAGGAAGGAATAGGACCAGAAGAGAGCAATGCACATGTCCACTTAAAAAAAAAAAAAAAAAAAAAGCCTCTAACCTTTTAAAGGAAGAAAGAAGAGCATAAAATGCTATTTTTAAAATCCCAGTATGTTTAACCATTATTTTAACACCATGTTAGAAATATCTCAAAAAAGCTTTAGGAGAAGACTGGATCTTAAGGATAGGAATCTTGGTTGAAATCATAGGTGATACTACTAGAAAAGAAAGTAGAAGGTAAATCCTAGAGTCAAGAAAATTAAAGGAGTCACTAATATGGTAATAGTGTTACTTCAGTTGACAGTGGACTTGGTCCTCTATAGACTATGCCCCCTCACGCTTTCCTTTAGTTCTTTAGGGTCCTTGTTCCCAAGGACATCCAACTACTTTAGCTCTACTGGAGCCTAGCTGGCCATAAGTACCTGCACTTATTGTTTGCAACTTTTTTCCATAGGTTTAAGAACGGGGATTTCCATCTCTACATAATAGCTATATTTCTGTCATTTTAAGTTGGAATTCAGAATTCACTATTCTATAAAGTATCTTTACTGGTCTAAAGATCTAGCCACTATAAATTGCAACATTAATTAATGACAAAACACTGTTAAATTCAAAACAGTAACTGTTACAAACAAAAATTTTATAACTCAAGAGTTTAGAGGAGTCAGCATATACAAGTATAAACTTTCTATTGCGTTTTGAAAATGTTTTTAAAGAAACATACATATGCTGGTTTAAAAAGAGAGATATTGATATGAGACTATATTAAGTTATATCACTTAATTATCTTAGGCCACTCAACCAGAAAAATTACTTCTCTGTAACTGATAACAATCATACATCTTAAAACCAGATTTCAATCCGTTTAAAAATTCTGCATTCTCTGGAATCTTTTCACATATCTTTTGCACATTCCTATCAGCTACCAATAGTTTTACTTTCAGTAGACTGCATTATAAAAATAGGTTATCACTGAATATGCTTTTTTAATGGTTCAGGCAATTCCCCCAATAAATATTAAAATGCCTCTCAACCCACACCCATAAGAATCACTCTTCTCTTCACCCTCCAACCCTAGAGATCACTGTTTTACTATGACCAAAAGACAAAGGAAGGTCACTTGAAAGTTTAAAATGGTATATACTTGTTCTATATGCCAATCCCATAATTCTTTAAACAATGCTATCAATGCTTATACTTACTAAATTTAGTCTCCCTCATAGGGATACATAAAATAAATCAACTTACATGGTCTTGTAATCATTTAATGCTTCCAGAACATGCTCATATCTTTCAGATTTTGGTGTGTCTGCCAGCTGTGAAGTATCAAGAAACAATTTAACGCACTAAAATTTCATCAATTAGTAATATACAGGTGCCAGAAAGAGGCAATGTGATGTAGATGAGAAATGTACTGGTAGTCAGAAGACCTAAGTTCTAATTCCAGGTCTTCACTGAGAGTGACCTAGAGCCATCTCACCTCTGAAGTCTTATTTTCTCATCTTTAAGGAGGAGAGTATAATGCTTGCACCAATTATATTACTAGCTCACTATATGGATCAAATGATATGACTGCTAAAAAACTGTAAACTGGAAATACTATAAAATGGGATTTTGTTATTAAATTTTTAAAATCTATAAGCTGAGGAAATACATTACAGTATTTTAATATTTACAATGAAAGCTTCTAACAGATACATACAAAATAGACTAAAAGTAATGAGAAATACACCACTTTATTTCCTATTAGCTCCATTATTTTCATAAACTAATAATCTAATTTTATGGGGGCCAGCATTGTGGCATAGCAGATTAAGCCCCTGATTTCAACAGTGGGATGCCGGTTCAAATTCTGGCAGCTCCGCTTCCAATCCAGCTCTCTGCTAATGCAACTGGGAGAGCAGCAGAAAAAGGCCCAAGTGCTTGGGCCCCTGTACACACATAGGAGGAGAACCTGATGAAGTTTCAGGCTTCTGGCTTCAGCCTGGCCCAACCCCAGCTATTGCAACCCTTTGGGAGTAAACTAACAGATGGATGATCTCTCTTTCTGTAACTCTGCCTTTCAAATAAATCTTTAAAAAAACAGTCTCTGAGTTGGAGGATTTTTATTTTCATTAACAATTACAGACCTTAGCACTAAGTGGGTTGGTAATTTTTCATCATCATAAACCATTTTAAAACTCAAATATTGGGATAGGTCTTGAGGCACAGTGGGTTAAGTTTCCACTTGAGATGCCAGCATTCCATATCACAGTGCCTGTTTGAGTCCCAGCTGCTCTGCTTCCAATCCATCTTCCTGTTAATACACCTGGGAAGAAGTAGAAAATGTCCCAAGTGCCTAGGCGCCTTGCGACCCATGTGGGGAGAGTAAAAGAGTGTTCTTGGCTTTAGCCTGGCCCAGCCCTGGCTGTTCTGGCTGTTCTGGCCATTTGGGTAGTGAACCAGTAGGTGGAAGATCTGTCTTCACCACCCCAACTCCCACCTTTCAAATAAATAAATCTTTTAAAAACTACTACAAATTCTAAATTTTCAATTCTAGTAAATATTCATGTTGTTCTATTAGGGTTTTCCCCCACAACTTTCTGCTTCTTTCAAAATTTAAAGACTGAGGCACATTAGCAAAAAATTCTAAATAATAAAAGGACCATCCTGAATTAAGGCCACAAAGAAAAAAATTTAAAATATCACAGTTGACTTTGAAAATAATAGTCAGTATATTCTTTACCACTTAAAATTTCTAAGCTTCATAACTTGAAAAACCAAACAAATTTGTGGGAAAAAAAATGTTCAGGCTAGATTAGACTTAGAAGTCATCTACTCCTACTCCTATTTTACACAAGTTAACAAATACAAAAGTTAATTGAACTGCTCAAATTCACCTGACGAATTAGGAAGCTAGAACCTGAACCCAAGTGATGATAAATCGACTCTTTCAACATTCACTGAGAGCTCACTCTGTGGCAACATGTTGGGTGCTACAAAATATATAAAAGAGAACAGTTAGGTGCTCATTCCTTTATACCATACCACCACCTACTATTATAATTTGGAAGAGTCCAATGACAAAGAATTTTTAATAGGAAGAATAAAGAATCCAATTTTACAACTTCAAATGGACACTTAGGTCTAAATCAACGTTCCTGTGGATAGTCATTCAACTTGGCTTAATGATTACCACAGCTAATGAAGAACCTAATTAGGAAAACCACTCCATAAGTATGCAAAATCTTCCTCCCTACAATGTTTTTATCCTCTTTTCTAAGTTAGCTCTTCGAATATTTGAAAGCAGCAGCTCTCGTTCCGGTTGCTTCTCTTCCAGTCTGGCTCTCTGCTGTGGCCGGAGGGAGGGGGACGCAGTGGAGGATGCCCCAAGTGCTTGGGCCCCTGCACCTG
This sequence comes from Sylvilagus floridanus, assembly GCA_949820135.1. NCBI lineage: Eukaryota > Metazoa > Chordata > Mammalia > Lagomorpha > Leporidae > Sylvilagus > Sylvilagus floridanus. The sequence continues at coordinate 84,230,881 of OX463225.1, read as the reverse complement.
CATGGGAGACCAGGAAGAGGCACCTGGCTCTTGGCTTCGGATCAGTGCAGTGCCAGCTGTAGTGGCCATTTAGGGAATGAACCAATGGAAGGAAGACCTTTCTGTCTCTATCACTGTCTATAATTCTACCAGTCAAATAAATAAATTAAAAAAAAAGAGTCTGCTGAACTTTTCTAACAGCAACATTGTATGATTACTCCACATTAACCTTTGGGCTAATTGAATCATCTTCCGACTCCCTACCCTAAACAAACTGCTATCAAATCAAGTGTACTCTATCATTTATCTGTAGCACTTATGCCAAAAAGCAGAACTCTGTAACTGTTAATGTGATTTTTGTCTTAGCTCAATGTTCCAGATGATCTTTTCTCTCAATCCCAAAATCCTTAATGAATCTAGGATACAAAGACAGGGCCTTGTGGTCCTTTAGCCCTCAATATTTTGTTACTTTTTTCAATTAGTTACAAATTCATTTAATTTTTACTTTAATCAGTTGGCATTTCATTGTCTCATGAGAATCATGTTATCCAATGTCTATAGCAAACCCAGAGCATTTGAAAAACCAATGCTGCTAACTATATCAAAAAAGAAACCACAGTATTTAACATCATTAATATCACTGTACTAAGATTTCTAATGAGATTTTCCTCATTTTTCTATATTTTTACAAAACTGTATCTCTGAAAAACTGCTCAGTTTTGCTGGCAATCAATTATATAAGTGATTTCCTAATTTCTAAAACCTGCTTATTGAAAAATCAATGAGCTCTATTATGCTTATTTCCTAGTTTCTCAGAAACTAGGTGCCGGTGCCGCGGCTCACTAGGCTAATCCTCCGCCTTGCGGCGCTGGCACACCGGGTTCTAGTCCTGGTTGAGGTGCCGGATTCTGTCCCGGTTGCTCCTCTTCCAGTCCAGCTCTCTGCTGTGGCCCGGGAGTGCAGTGGAGGTGGGCCCTGCACCTGCATGGGAGACCAGGAGGAAGCACCTGGCTCCTGGCTTTGGATCGGCGCAGCGCACTGGCCAAAGTGACCATTTAGGGGTGAACCAACGGAAGGAAGACCTTTCTCTTTCTCACTAACTCTGCCTGTCAAAAAAATAAAAATGAGACTCTGAAAATCAGAATAATTATTTCTGCTGCTACTTTCCAGACACTAATCTTACACTGTACTTTGACTTTCAGGTTTATATATTTCTGTATCTGTCTTTATACAGACAAAAAAAGTCTAAATCTTACCTTCAATAAAACACATCCTTTATCAATATTGACTTCCATGCCATTTAGGCTTCAAGTATGCCAAGAGCTTAAGTACTCTGTTTGCCAACCCGTATACTATGTGCTAATATATAACTCAAAGCCCAGGGACTGCTGTTCAACATTTTTTTTTTTTAAATCTTCAATTTAGGGAAAAAAAAAAAAATCAGGCAGGCATTTAGCAGTTAAGACACCAAATCACACCCTACCGGAGTGACTCTTTTTGCTCTTCATCCAATTCCAGCTTCCTGCTAATGTACACCCTGGGAGCCAGAAAGTGATAGCTCAAATATCTGGGTCCTTGTCACTAATGGGGGAAGACCCAGAATGAGTTCTTGGTCCCTGCCTTTGACCTGGCCTGGCCTATCCTCAGCTGCTATAGGCATTTGGGAAGTGAAACAGCTGTCTCTCAAATTAAAGCTTGGAAACTTACCACCTCTACTATACATTTTTATCTAGCCATAAAATTTGAATTTCACCTATGCTCTTCTCCCCACCTCCCTCAAAATTTAGGTAGCACTTAAGTATTCTACTACACGCATTTATTTTATTTGAAAGGTAGAGAGAAACAGAGTGAGCAAGTACGGGAAGGTACAACAGTGTAAGTTGTGCCTCCACATGGTTCATTCTCTCAATTGTCTGCAACAGTCAAGGATGGGCCAGGCTGAAGCCAGCAGTCAAGAACTCCCCATGTGGGTGGTAAAAACTCAAGTACTTAATTCATCATCCCTGTTTCCAAGGCAGATTAGCAGGGACCTTGATCAGAAATGGAGTAGTAAGGTTCTAACTGGATACAGGCGTCACAGGCAGAGGTCTAACCTGCTATGCCACAATGCCTGCCTCAACCTTAATGTTTTTAAAGTAAAAAAGTGTACTGTAACATAAATAAAATTTCAAATCACATTAAAAATCAAAGACAAATGACAACAGGCAGATTCCAAAATGTAGCTTATTTAATTTAAACTCTCCAAAACAACTTGATAACAACCATACTACATTCTCATTGTAAATAAAAGCCTCAAGAAACCTTTATTGTGGTCTCAAATGTTACATTATTAAATATTTTTATTATCTCAAAGAAAATATTTCAAAGCACAGTAGTCTTCTAGCAGCTACACTCAGTCTATATGATAATAATTAAGGCACTATGATACCAAGATGTTTGAAACCAAATAAATAAACACACTATAAACTATCATTAGCTTGGAGCAGGTATTCGGTACAATTCAATCACTGCTTATGACACCCACATTCCAAATGGTTCATCAAGTACCAGCTCCACTGCTTCCAATCCAGCTTCCTGCTACCGCACCTCTTGGGAGATAGCAAGTAATGGTTCAAGTACGTGGGTCCCTGCCACCCATACAGGACACCTGAGCTCCAGGCTCCTGGGGTTGGCCTGGGCCAAACCTAGCTGTTGCAGGCATATGGGGAGTGAACAGGCAGATGAAAGATCTCTGTCTCCCTGACTTTCTCTCTTCCAAATAAAAAACAGAACATTTAAAAAAAAATCATTGAATATGGAACAAACAATTCAAATACGGGGCAAAAGTTTTAGTTTCTCTTCACACAATCTTATAAAACAGTCAACTTAAGAAAACCCATATGACCAATGGTTTGAGTCCCAGCTGTTCCTTCTAATGCAGCTCCTTGCTAATTAGCCTGGGAAGGCAGCAGAGAATGGTCTAAGTGCTTAGGCCTCTGCCACCAGGCTCCTGGCTTTGCCATGGCCTACCCACTGCCATTGTGACTATTTGGAGAGTGAACCAGCAGAAGGAATATCTTTCTCTGTCTTTCCATCTCTCTTTCAAATAAATAAATAAATAAATAAACCATTTTTAAATATATATATTATATATTTTTTAAAAAATATATATGAGATACATGAATGTTAAATTTGTCTTTAAATGTGAAAAAATATTGTCTGCAAAAGAAGTTTATTATTTTTGAGCTTTGGGAAGTAATGTGTCAGTATAGTTTCATCAACTACAACATACCACTCTAGTGGGGAATATGCTAATAATGGCGGAGGCAATTCTAAGTGTGGGAAATGGAGATAAATGGGTTATTTCTACACCATCTGCTCAATTTTGCTGTAAACTCACATCTGCTCTCAAAGAAAACTTAAAAATAGGTCACAATATCTCCTTTATGATAATCAAATAAAAAGTACAGCACACAAAACAGAATGATTCAATACAAGGTTGAAGAAGCAATATTTACAAAAGTAAATTAGCAGCTGGTGCTGAGGCATAGCAGGTAAAGCCATCCCCTGCAGTGCCAGCATCCCATATGGGTAACCGGTTCCAGACCTGGCTGCTCCACTTCTGACCCAGTTCCCTGCAGATGTGCCTAGGAACACAACAGAAAATTGCCCAAGCCCTTGGGCCCCTGCACCTGGAAAAAGCTCCAGGCTCCTGTCTTCGGATCAGCCCAGACCCTGCCATTGCAGCTATTTGGGGAAGTGAACCAGTCTGTCTCTGCCTCTGCCCCTGCTTCTTCCTAAGTCTGCCTTTCAAATAAATAAAGAAATCCTTTAAAATAAATTAACATACAAATATCACTAAAACTTAACCAGTGTCATCAAATATAAAACTGATTTATGGCCGGCGCAGTGGCTCAATAGGCTAATCCTCCGCCTTGCGGCACCGGCACACCAGGTTCTAGTCCCGGTTGGGGCACCGAATTCTGTCCTGGTTGCCCCTCTTCCAGGCCAGCTCTCTGCTGTGGCCCGGGAGTGCAGTGAATGATGGCCCAAGTGCTTGGGCCCTGCACCTGCATGGGAGACCAGGAGAAGCACCTGGCTCCTGCCATCGGATCAGCGTGGTGCACCAGCCACAATGCGAAGGCCACAGTGGCCACTGGAGGGTGAACCAACGGCAAAAGGAAGACATTTATTAAACCGAAAGAAAAATCTCAACTATTGTGTTTTGTTTCATTTTTAGGAGAAATTTCTAAAGTAAATGCTTACATAATCTATATTATTTTCAATAAGATGATGTTCAAAATCACTTCAAGTACTCAAAGGTACTCAATTATAAAATATAAACATAATATGTTTAGTATACACTATTTCCCATGTTTGTACAGAAATTAATGGAATTTACAGAAAAACTTTTAAGAATATAAAAAAATTGTGTAAACCTAAATATGAATTATAGACTAAACTGAATTTGCAATTTGCAACTCAATTTCAATAGAAGATTTACTATTAAAATCATATGTATTTAACTCATATCTCTGAATCTATGACCACAGATATTTAAAAGTAAACTAAAGGGGCTGGCGCTGTGGCACAGTAGATTAATCTTCCACCTGCAGCGCCAGCATCGCACTTGGGCGCCAGTTTGAGTCCTGGATGCTCCACTTCCAATCCAGCTCTCTGCTATGGCCTGGGAAGCAGTAGAGAATGGCCCAAGTGCTTGGGCCCCTGAACCTGGGAGACCCAGAGGAAGCTCCTGGCTCCTGGCTTCAGGGCACAGCTCCAGCCGTTGTGGTCATTGGGGGAGTGAACTAGTGGATGGAAGACCTTTCTATCTGTCTCTACCTCCTACTGTCTGTAACTCTACCTCCCAAATAAATAAAGAATATTAACAAAAAACTGAATAAACATTATAGACTGGCACAGACTCTATGATCTCTTTATTAAAAGCTTTTCTGAAAAATTAATTATAATTACAATATAAAGATATAAAAGATTAACAGAGAAAAATTAAACCCCTGAACTTGAGTCAACAGCTGCTCTGCATATGAGATATTTTCTTTTTTCAATGCAGAGATGCAGTAATGAGAAATTATTAGAAGTCACATGTTCTAATAATAGATTTTGGCTCAAAAAGTGGAAACCTTCCTTTAAAAACATTTTATTTCTAAGACAATACTCTGACAGCCCACAGAAAACAAAAACATGTATTTACTTGCTGAGGTGAATTTTTCTAATATGTATCAGAAGTTCAGGTGGAGCTGAAATTCATAAACTAAACTCTTTAAAAAAATCAACTAGTGACTTCTTATTTTTTGTATTTTCAGCCTCTTAACTCTAAACATTAAAATCTAAATTTTACTAAAAGACCAGAGTATTTGAATTGCAACTTGAGTTTTTAAATGTGCACTGTCTACATCAAGTAACTACTATAAAATTTCATCATGTGAAATATACTAACAGGTGTATGTGCACAAAAAGTGCTCAAAGAATCATGGCCAGAAAGTTTTAAAAACTAATGTATTCTAACACTAAATAGGCAGATGATTATAAAGAACACTATAGTTATGACTAGTGTCTTACTCTTACTTTTTTTTCTATTACTAATCATTTTATTATAAAATCTATCATCTGAGGTCAGCATTGTGGCATAGTGGATAAAGCCACTGCCTGCAGTCCTGGCTGCTCCACTTCCAATCCAGCTCACTGCTCTAGCCTGGGAAAGCAGTAGAAGATGGCCCAAGTCCTTGGGCCCCTGCACCCACGTGGGAGACCCGGAGGAAGCTCTTGGTTCCTGGCCTCAATCGGCAGAGCTCTGGCCGAGGCGGTTATCTTGGGGGTGAACCAGAGGATGGAAGACCTCTCGTTCTCTCTGCCTCTGCCTCTCTGTAACTCTGCCTTTCAAATAATAAATAAATCTTAAAAAAAAAAATCTGCCATCTGAGTCATTTACTTTCTCAAACTTCAAACAAAGCATCTGGGGTGGATTTTGGTCAAATGGTTAAAATATCTACTTCCCACAGAGGAGCATCTGAGTTTGGTTCTCAGCTCTGATTACTGATTCCAGCTTCCTCATAATGCAGACACTGGCAGGCAGTGGCAATGGCTCAAGTACTTAGGTTCCTACCACCCACTTGGGAGACCTGGACTGTGTTCCCAACTCCCCTCACCATCCCCATGTCAGATGGAAGTTCTTTCTGTGTGTGTGTGTCTCTCTCTCAAATAAACTTTTTAAAAAAGATTTATTTTATTTAGAAGGCCAAATGAAAGAGAGGCAGAAATAGATCTTCTATAACCTAGTTCACTCTCCAAATGGCCAGGATGGCCAGGGCTCGGCTAGGCCAAAGCCAGGAGCCAGGAGCTCCATCTGAGTCTCCCACACAGGTGGCAGGGGCCCAAGCATGTGGGCCACCTTCTGCTGACTTCTCCAGAGCCCTAGCAGGGAGCTGGATTAGAAGTGGAACAGCCAGGACTTTAAGAGGCACTCTCATCTGGGAAGCTAGTTTTTTAGACAACAGCCTAACCTACTATATCACAATGCCAGCCCCCAAACAAACAAACAAAAAGGCAAGAGGCTGGTATTTGGCCTCTTGGTTGAGGATGGTTAGCAATGTGGCATAGGAAGTTAAATAATCACCTTCCATGCTGGCATCCCATATATGCACTGATGTGAGTCCCAGCTGCTGAACTTCTGGTTCACCTCCTGCTAACATGCCTAGGAAAAGCACCAATAGATGGTCCAAGTATTTGAGCCTCTGCCACCCCCATCAAGACCAAGATGAAGCTCTTGGCTTCCAGCTGGCCCAGCTCCAGCCATTGCAGCCATTTGGGGAGTGAACCAGTAGATGGAAGACCTATCTCTCCTTTTCTCTATAACTCTGTTTTTCAAATAAAATAAATTAATCTCTAATTTTTAAAAGATTTATTTTACTGACTTGAAAGACAGAGTTAGAGAGATAGAGAGAGAGGGAGAGATCTTCCATCCGCTGGTTCATTCCCCAAATAGCCACGACAGCCAGGGCTGGGCCAGATGGAGGCCAGGAGCTTCTTCCAGATCTCCCATGTGGGCGCAGGGGCCCAAGTACTTTGGCCATCTTCCCTTACTTTCCCAGGCCCATTAGCAGGGACCTGGACTGGAAGCAGAGCAGCTGGGACTCAATCCATTGCCCATATGGGATGCCGGCAAGCATCACAGGCGGTAGCTTTACCTGCTATACCACAACACAGGCCCCATAAATCTTTAAGGAAAAAAAAATAAAAATAGTGGTTGGGATGCCTGCATCTCCATAACAAGTACCTGGGTTCAAACCATGGCTCCACTCCAGATTCTGGTTTCCTGCTCATGCATACCCTAGGAGGTAGGTGATAGATGTTGGATTTGGGCTTCTACCACCTACGTGGGAGTCTCTGTCTACATTCCTTCCATCTTGGATTAGACATGGACCAAGGCTGGTGTGGGCATTTAGAGGGGGTGAATCAGCAGGTGGTGGCTCAATCCGTTTCTTTCTCCCTCTCCCTCCCTCCTTCCCTCCCTCCCTTCCTCCCTCTCCCTTTTTCTCCTTTCCCCCTACCTATCTCCTTTCATCTGTTCCAAAAATTTTAAGAACTTTTTAAAAAAGCATTTAACAGTTAGTATTATAGTCCAATATGTAACACAACATCTTATGTCAATGGAATCTCAACAGCTTAGGGGCTGGTGTTGTCATGTAACAGGTAAAGCCATCCACCACCTGTAACACCAGCATCCCATATGGGCACTGGTTCATATCCCAGATGCTCCACTTTTGATCCAGCTTCCTGCTAATAGCCTTGGAAAAGCAGCTGAATATGCCTCAACTGTTTGGGACCCTACTACCCACAAGGGAGACCTGGAAGAAGCTCCTGGTTTCAGCCTAGCCCAGCCCTGGTCATTGTGGACATCTGAGAAGTCAACCAGTAGATGGAAGATCTCTCTGTATGTCTCTCCCTCTAACTCGATTTTCAAGTATGTCAATAAATCTTTAAGATAAATAAATATTTGTAAAAATTTCAACATCCTAGGTTTGAAAGCTTAAGTGCCTTCAGGTACTTGTATTTTGTGCAGCTGACTAACCAACCACATGAACATTTAAAAAAAAAAGTAACAAAGAGAGCATATTCTCTGATGCCCCATAAAACTACTCAAATTCAGAAACTGTCTTCATATTATATTTTATATGGACTTTATAAACCTCCCTCAGGGATGGTACTGTAGTGTAGCGGATAAAGTTGCCACGTGCAGTATTGGCATCCCACACAGGCAAAGGTTCAAGTCCCTGCTGCTCCATTTCTGATCCAGCTCCCTAGTAATACATCTGAGAAAATAGCGAAACATGGCCCAACTTCTTGGAACCTGCACCATGTGAGAAACCCAGAATAAGCTCCCAGCCTCAGATCAGGCCAGCTCCAGCTGTTGTGCCCATCTGGGGAATGCACAAGCAGATGCTACCATTTCTATCTCTGGCTCTCCCTCTTTCTCTGTAACTCTGCCTTTCAAATAAATTTGTGTCTAAAACCTACAAATGAGGAAATCTGTCCTAAACTGTAAATCAGTTTTCCAATGTTTACCTCAAAAACTAATGATTAAAATACATGCATATGGTTTTTATATTTTAAAACAAATTCATTAGATTTAATCTGAAAATTATTAATAGGATAACTCAACTTTAGTCACTTTCCTCTTTGTGGTATCCTATAATTCCAAAATATTCTTCAATAAACATGAGTTACTTTAATATTCCTTTGAAGAAAAAACAAAAGGCTCTGTAGACCAACATAGGTAGTGACAATTTACAAAACAGAAGCAAAATGAGATGACAGAATGACAACCATTATCTGCAACTCAGGTGGCTTTACTCTGTAACTCAAGATTCTAACACTATTTCTATAAGAAAGTGCCAACAAGAAAGTAAAGAATATTGGTTACACATCTGAGTTAATAGGAAAAAAAAAAAAAGGAGGTGGAAACCATGAGTTAGATATCCAATACTAAGGATTTCTCCCTCCCTTTTATTTTTAACTACAATGATTCTCACTTTAGAAAACAGAAAACTCAAATATTTTACTTTCTCCAGCAATTTTCCTGAGTCAACAATGAAATGAACAATGGATGAAAGGGCTGTCCTTTCATAACTTTGCCAAAGTTGTTTCTCCCCAGAGTCAAAACAAAATGCTACTTCAGTTGTCTGACTTACATATGTCTTTAGTTGTCTGACTTATTTATGTCTTAGTTGTTCTTCAAAATCAAAACAAAACAAGAAATTCATCCAGTAGCCAATAAAGTTAGCTCTAAGACCACCTACCTCTCCAGGGTGCAATCTATCCCAATTTTCATTAATGTATGTCATAAGCTCAAGTTCAGAATCAAAGTATTTCTTCTTGTGAATAACACTTAGGTTGTAAAGGCATAGGTGTGCTATATCTACCCTGGAATCCAGAAGTAATCAAAATACACAAAAACAGTGTTTGTGGTTATTATTAAATTACAGTTTCTTTATAAAACCTGAAATTAAAAATCTAAAGTATTTTAGTGGATGGGGTCAATATTCTAAGCCGTATTCATAAACAATTAATTACATATAAAAATAATTAGAATACACTCACTAAACATCTTATCCTGCATAAACTAAAAGATATCTGAATTATTTCTTTAAAGCATTCAAAGTGGACAGGACTAAGAAAAACAACTTACAATCGAGATTTTTGTGTTTTCACTACTACATATAAGCTACAGAATAGATCATACTTTGCCAGCTTTATTTTATTCATGAGTTAAAATTGTATCTGTTCCTAAAATATATAACATTGCTGTAAGCATTTTATTACTAAATCTCCAAATTGTCACCTCCCACACAATACTACCACACTGAAGCATAATCTATCATATTTAATATACTTATCTCTTCTACTGTATGATATTCTGATGGCCCAAAAGAAATGGAAGCATGAATAAGGATATTGAAAAGTCTACAAGACATCAAAAAGCTACATTTACGTCATTTAATATGAGCAGACTTATCAATTTAGCAATAAAAGTAGATAACAATAAGATGATATGAGGCTTTAGGACAAATAAAATAAAGCCAGGCATAAAAAATAAATTTTTATTTGAATTAAGTAAATGCATATATAAAGTTTCATCTTGTAACAGTAAGATGTAAGAATATGGCTTTTTTTTCCTGAACAGACTGCCCATGCTTACCATTGTAATGGTAGACGTTTGAGGTATTCTGGTCCAGAACTGCAGACAGAGCAAATAAATGTATAAAACCTAAGGAAAAAGGGAAACATTTTATACTGAATATTCTAGGGCACATTCAAATTGGTGACCACAGCTTGTAGTCAACAAATAAATATCCTACAATTGCTGTAAGGAGTGTTAAGCTAAAATACAATTTGAATCATAGCAATTGATCCAAGGAAATTTCTTCTTCAATAACAAAAAAAGTTCATAGTGAGGGGAAAGGGACAGTTTTTTTAAACTCTGAGTTCTTTGAGGTTCACATACAATTTTCTATGTGCCAGGAATTGTGATGCCTGCCCCCATACATCATTTCATTCAATATTCAAAATAACTTGGCAAGATAAAGCCCAAAGGAAACAATTTGATCTTCCCAAGGTCAAAAAGGTAAGCAGAACAAGCCAAGTTAACCCAGGATTTAGCTTCTCATTAATGTGCACCCTAGAACTAGCAGGTGATGGGTCAAGTGGTTGGGTCCTTGCCCCTACATGAAGAACTGGATTGGGGTCTGAGCTCCTGGCTTCAACCTCACCCAGTCCATTTGGGGAGGTAACGAATGGACAGAAAATTTCTCCCCCACCCCCCGCCCCTCTTCCTCTCCCTCTCTCTCTCTCTCTCTCTCTCTCTCTCTCACACACACACACACACACACACACACAAACACACACACACAGAGAGAGAGAAATAAATAGAATTACTTAACAAACCCAGGCTTTCTAGGATAGGCATTTGGCAAAATGGTTAAGACGACATCTGAGAAGCCTACATTCCATATGAAAAGTGTCTAGGTTCGGCCAGTGCCGCAACTCAATAGGCTAATCCTCCGCCTGCGGTGCCAGCATCCGGGGTTCTAGTCCCGGTCGCTCCTCTTCCAGTCCAGCTCTCTGCTGAGCCCAGGAATGCAGTGGCCCTGCACCCGCATGGGAGACCAGGAGAAGGACCTGGCTCCTGGCTTCAGATCAGCACGGTGCGCTGGCCACAGCGCCAGCGGCCACTGGGGGGTGAACCAATGGAAAAGGAAGACCTTTCTCTCTGTCTCTCTCACTGTCCATTCTGCCTGTCAAAAAAAAAAAAAAGAGAGAGAGAGAGAGAGCCTAGGTTCAAGTCCCACTCCATTCCCAATTCCAGCTTCCTACTACTGTGTACCCTGGCAGGCAGGCAACAAGTGGTCGCTCAAATAGTTGGGTCCTTGCCACCCACATGGGAGACCTGGATTGACTTCCCACCTCTTGCATCTTTGGCCTGGCCCAGCCCTACCTATTGTGGACATTTGGAGAGTGAGCCAGCAGATGGGAGATCTCTGTTGTCTATTTCTCTCTCTCAAATAAAAAAATTATAAAAATAATAAATCAAGGTTTTTCATGGTAAAATCCTTGCTCTTTTTCTTCCTGAAGTTCACTCCACTATTCCATATTACCTTAATAAAAAAAAAGCAAATTAACTCACCCTAATATAGAATACAAATCAACTCCACTTTTGGAAATTCTTCATGTCCAAGATTTAAATTCTATCTATAGCAAGGTCCTGTAGCCTTTTCCAACTCTCTATCACTCTATCCCTTTAAAGTTCTTTTACTAACAATACTTAAAAGCTTTCTGTAATAATATACAAAAGCAAAACAATTATGTGATTTTAAGTACATTATTCCATATTTACCTTCTTGGGTGACCTTTACTGTTCTATTTTTAGAAATCTGAAACTGCACTCTCCGGTGCCGCAGCTCACTAGACTAATCTTCCACCTGCGGCTGGCACACGGGGTTCTAGTCCTGGTTGGGGCATCGGGTACTAGTCCCGGTTGCTCCTCTTCCAGTCCAGCTCTCTGCTATGGCCCAGGAGCGAAATGGAGGATGGCCCAAGTGTTTGGGCCCTGCACCCACATGGGAGACCAGGAAGAAGCACTTGGCTCCTGGCTTTGGATCGGCACAGCGCGCCGGCTATAGCGGCCATTTGGGGGGGATGGACCAATGGAAGGAAGACCTCTCTCTCTCTCTCTCTCTCTCTAACTCTGCCTGTCAAAAATAAACAAAAAAAAAAAAAAAAAAGACCTCTCTCTCTGTCTCTCCTCTCTCTGTGTAATTCTTTAAAAAAAAAAAAAAAAGAAACCTGAAACTGTGCCATAAGCATGATTTATAAGGTCACAAAAATCATTCAGTAAAGTTTAAATATACTTCTCACCTGTCTCCAAATAGCATTGGTTTTTGAAGGCATTGCACACAAGCCTCATGAAACCACTGCTTACATTTGCAGCACTGTAGCATCTTTAAATACCAGCTGTAAGGAAAAAAAAGGATTAAAACTTCTTGATCAAGTAAAATGTTCATTTTTTATGCCACAAAGTGGCATTATCTAGAATACAGTTTAGATTAAAACATTGCATTTCTACTACACTTAGTGTTGGATGTTTTGTTTCCAAAAAGAATTTGTAATTCTACCATTTCGTTCCTCTTCTCTATTTTTTATTCATGGAAATTTGTAAGTCCTTGAAAATGCATCTACCATTTCTAGTCAACAATGTCTGGTCTACACTAGTAAAAGACATTTCTTTCAAAGCACAAGCCTGGGATTTTCTTCACTTCAACATGCTGCACCAAAGGAAAGGTCAGACTCAGTCATACCACTGATTGCCCCAAATACAAAATGACCTTAGGGAGCTTTCAGATTAGGAATATACCATTTTGTATCTTCTACTGTGTTTCTATTATTCTTGTATATAATAAAGAAAAACAACGTGGTAATTTAATAAACCTGGCTAGCCTAATTATAAATCTAAGACTCTACAAATGTAATGGTTTTGTGACAGGTTTAGCTTTGTTTCAATACACAGATCTGTTTCAGTTACTTGAAGATGCTAAAACAGAATTTTTCTCTAAGAAAGATAACCCTCTATCTTCAATTAGTACATGGTTTTCACATGATATTTTTCTTTGAAAATAATAAGACAGGGCCGGCGCCGTGGCTCAACAGGCTAATCCTCTGCCTTGCGGGGCCGGCACACCGGGTTCTAGTCCCGGTCGGGGCGCCGGATTCTGTCCTGGTTGCCCCTCTTCCAGGCCAGCCCTCTGCTGTGGCCAGGGAGTGCAGTGGAGGATGGCCCAAGTGCTTGGGCCCTGCACCCCATGGAAGACCAGGCAGGATAAGCACCTAGCACCTGGCTCCTGCCATCGGATGAGTGCGGTGCGCCGGCCGCAGCGCGCCGTCCACGGCAGCCATTGGAGGGTGAACCAACGGCAAAGGAAGACCTTTCTCTCTGTCTCTCTCTCTCACTGTCCACTCTGCCTGTATAAAAAAAAAAAAAAAAGAAAGAAAGAAAATAATAAGACAGGAGCAGGTATTTAGCCTAAAGGTTAAGATGCCCGCATCCCACATCGGAATGCCTAGGTTTGATTCCTAGCTCCAGCCTTCTGCTAATGCAGATCCTGGGAGGCAGCAGTGAGGGTTCAACCTAACTGAGCCACCCAAATAGGTGATCTAGACTGCATTCCAGCTCCTGGCTTTAGCTCTAGCCACTGTCACATTTGTGAGCTAAATCACAGAAATGCTCTCTCATCCACCTACTCTCTCATGCTCTCTTTACAAATAAATTAAGAAGAAAATTACTCTGGCCTCAGAATCAGCCCTTAAGGCATTCGGATCTGCCTAAAAAGTACATGAGAGTATTTTAGGCATGGAAAGCCAAGACACCCTGGCAAAAAAAAAAAAAAGACCTAAATGAAAGATCTCTGTGAGAGAGATCCCAGAGGAAAGAACGGGCCATCAAAGGAGGTACCTTTCTCTGAAGGAAGGAGAGAACTTCCACTTTGACTATGACCTTGTCTAAAAAAAGATCAGAGTCGGCAAAGTCAAAAGGCTTCCATAACCTTGGCAACTCATAACAAGTGCCTCAGGTGATTACTAACGCTATAAACAAGAGTGTCAATTGTTAAATCAACAACAGGAGTCACTGTAAACTTACTCCCCATGTAGGAACTCTGTCCTTAATGTGTTGTACTATGTGAATTAACTGTATAACTAGTACTCAAACAGTTCTTTACACCTTGTATTTCTGTGTGGGTGCAAACTGTTGAAATCTTTACTTAGTATATATTAAATTGATCTTCTGTATATAAAAATAATTGAAAATAAATCGTGATGAAGAACGGGTTGGGAGAGGGAGTGGAAATGGGATCGTTGCAGGTGGGTGGGTGCTTATGGGGGGAAAAAGCCACTGTAATCCAAAAGTTGTACTTTGGAAATTTATATTTATTAAATAAAAGTTAAAAAATAAAAATAAACTCAAAAAAAGAAGAAAATTAAAAAGAAAATAAGATATTCTTTCTAAATAATGTATTTCCTTTCAACAGCCAAGCCCTCCATTAATTTTAACCCATAAATTGGCAAAGGCAAGAAGTTCATTATTTGGTCAGGTTCATTCATCAAGTGACTGGTAAATACTAACTGCATTCCAAATACTCTGCTAAGTGCTTAACAAAAACACTCATCCTCATGATGCTTAGTGAATAATGATCTGCCTCATAAAATATTATGTATAATTACATTTACCTACTTTGAAGGAAAAAGATCAATCTTGAGGCCTACTGATTGTATCTCCTTTTATTAAAAACCTAGACATGGGTCCGGCGCCATAGCGTAGCGGGTAAAGCCGCTGCCTGCCATCACAGTTCGAGTCCCAGCTCTTCCATTTCTGATCCAGCTCCCTGCTAATGTGCCTAGGAAAGCAGTTTAAGATGGCCCAAGTGCTTGGACTCCTGCATCCACATGGGAGTGAGTCCTGGAAGAAGCTCCTGGCTCCTGGCTTTGGATCAACCCAACTTCAGCCTTTGGGGCCACTTGGGAAGTATACCAGCAGATGGAAAATCTCTCTCTCTCTCTCTCTCTCTCTCTCTCTCTGCCTCTGCAACTCTTTCAGTAAAAAAAAAAAAAAAAAAAAAAAAAAAAAATTAAACAAAAAACCTAGACAGAATGTTTCTTACATCTTCAGGTGATCAAAAACTGAACAGTGCTACAAAATGTTAAATCACAAATAAAAATTGCATGAAATCAGAAATGACACAGAATGAAGAACTAAAAATTTATTCACTTGTATATAATTTTCATCACCAAACACTAGCTATTACAGCATTCTCCTATAAGCATCCCTGCCTTAAAAAATAAGGTGATAGGGAAGAAAGACACAAGAAACCAGTAATAAAAATTTAAATAGGGTCAAATATAAAATTGTTCGCTGATGATTTTTTAAAAATGTAGTATATGATCTACAACTTGGATTAATATCAATATTAATATCAAACCAGAGTTGTGGCATTGCAGGTAAAATTGCTGCCTGTGGGGCCAGTGCTGTGGCGCAGTAGGTTAATGCCCTGGCCTGCAGCACCAGCATCCCATATGGGCGCTGGTTCGAGACCCGGCTGCTCCACTTCTGATCCAGCTCTCTGCTGTAGGCTGCGAAAGTAAAAGATGGCCCAAGTCCTTTGGCCCCTGCACCCACGTGGGAGACCCAGAAGAAGCTCCAAACTCCTGGCTTCGGATCGGCACAGCTCCAGCCATTGTGGCCAATTGGGGAGTGAACCTCTGGATAGAAGACCTCTTTTTTTTTTTTTTTTTTTGACAGGCAGAGTGGACAGTGAGAGGGAGACAGACAGAGAAAGGTCTTCCTTTGCCGTTGGTTCACCCTCCAATGGCCACCGCGCTACAGCCGGCGCGCCGTGCCGATCCAAAGCCAGGAGCCAGGTACTTCTCCTGGTCTCCAATGGGGTGCAGGGCCCTAGGACTTGGGCCATCCAGCCACAGCAGAGAGCTGGACTGGAAGAGGAGCAACCGGGACAGAACCTGGAGCCCCGACCGGGACTAGAACCCGGTGTGCTGGCGCCGCAGGCAGAGAATTAGCCTATTGAGCCACGGTGCCGGCCGGAAGACCTCTTTATCTCTCTGCCTCTCCTCTCTCTGTGTAGCTCTGAATTTCAAATAAATAAATCTTTAAAAAAAAAAAAAAAAACTTCTGCCTGTGATGCTGGCATCCCATATGGGTGCCAGTACATGTCACAGCTGTTCCATTTCAGATCCAGTTCCCTGCTAATGACCTGTGAAAAGCAGCAAACGATGGTCCAAGTGTTGGGGGCCCTGCCACCCATGTCAGAGAACCCAAATGAAGCTCCTGGCTTTAATCTGGCCCAGTCCTGCCCATTGCAGCCATCTAGGGAATGAACCAGTGGAAGGAAGATCTATCTGTTTCTTTATAGATAAAATTCAAATAAAAAAATAAAAATTTTTAAAAAGGGACTAAAGTTGGCCAGCGCCGTGGCTCACTGGACTAATCCTCCACCTGTGGCGCTGTCACCCTGGGTTCTAGTCCCGGTTGGGGCACCAGGTACTAGTCCTGGTTGCTCCTCTTCCAGTCCAGCTCTCTGCTGTGGCCCGGGAAGGCAGTGGGGGATGGGCCAAGTTGTTGGGCCCCTGCACCCGCATGGGAGACCGGGAGGAAGCACCCAGCTCCTGGTTTCGGATCAGCTCAGTGCTGGCCATAGCGGCCATTAGGGGAGTGAGCCAACGGAAGGAAGACCTTTCTGTCTCTCTCTCTCACTGTCTATAACTCTGTCTCTTTCTCTCACTAACTCTGCCTGTCAAAAAATAAAAAATAAAAAAATTTTTAAATTAAAAAAAAGGGACTAAAGTTACTAGTTGATCAGTACAAATTCAACATAAGAAACAATGTAGTACAAGCATGTTATGTACAACATGGCTTATTAACAGTTTACATAAAAAAAAAAAAACTAAAGTTAAAAGTTGATCACTTGGGGCCGGCGTCATGGCTCACTTGGTTAATCCTCCGCCTTGTAGCGCCAGCATCCCCTATGGGCACCGGTTCTAGTCCTGGCTGCTCCTCTTCCAACCCAGCTCTCTGCTGTGGCCCAGGAGGGCAGTGGAGGATGGCCCAAGTGGTTGGGCCCCTGCTCCCCCACGGGAGACCAGGAAGAAACACCTGGCTCCTGTCTTTGGATCGGCACAGTTCGGGCCGTAGCAGCCATTTGAAGGGTGAACCAATGGAAGGAAGACCTCTCTGTCTCTCTTCTCACTAACTCTATCTGTCAAAAAAAAAAAGTTGAGCACTTATAAACCCAACATAAATCAAGAGAATACGAGATGACCAAAATAGGTAAAATAATCTCTCTTCACAACAGATGCCTCCCAATGCCAGAATTCTAACATACACTGACTCATTATATTCTGACTATTTCTGGAAACACTATATTTTGCAATCATGACCTCCTATTTCAAGAGTGATTTTTCACAAAATGGAGAACAAAGACAAACTTTGGACATCACATCACAAAGAATGTTCAATATAAGCAAAATTTTGGCATGGAAAAGAGACTATTATTGCTATATGCATAATAGAATCGGAAAATATAAGTGCTGGCTTGAAATATTTGAAGATTTACACTTATGAAGGGTAAGACATATTTGCTTGGTTCTAAGAGCAGAACTAGGACCAGTGATCAGAAGTTAAAGGTAAATTTCTAAATATTTTCATTTAAAACTCTAGTTTATTTACTTAGCAAACACAATGATATACAAAATTACTGTCTATAATTATGGATGGATAATTAATTAGAATAGTCAATTTCATGTTTTCCTTTTATAATCTTGTTAGATGATAATTAATGATAACTATTTTATAGCCATCAAAGAATTAGGGAACCCTAGAAATGAAACAAAAAAAAACACACACAGGCATTTGGCATTCTGGTGTGGTGCGTTAAGCTGCTGCCTGAAATACTAGCATCCATATCAGAGCTCTGATTCAAGTCCCTGTTGCTGCATTTCTAGTCCAGCTCCTTGCTAATATGCCTGGAAAAGGAGTGAAAGATGGCTTACATACTTGTACCACCCAAGTGGGAAAATCACATACAGTCCTGGGCTCCTGGCTTCAGCCTGGCCCAGCCCTGGCAACTGCAGCCGTTTGGGGAATGAACCAGCAAATGGAAGATCTTACTCTATCTTTTTCTCTCTCTCCCTCCCTTTTCCCGTCCCACTCTGCTTTCAAATAAAAATAAATAAAACTCTAAAAATATTGCTAACACACAAACTTATGCTGAATATTGAAGTCAAATACCTTGATTTAAGTTTAAATATCCTACTTATTAAATCTTTATGACTCCCATTACAGCTCTCTAGTTTATCTGGAATGGGATATTGTCAGGTAAAAACTTAGGAAACCTATTTGTATCTTCTGAAAATGATACCTATGGGCCCCTAAGAAATTCAATGTGTAGGAGAGAACAGTAATGGATACTCTCTCTTCATTCTGTGAAAAGTTTTACCTTGATTCTATAGTTAAATCCCAAACTGACTCTTTTTCTCTCAAATGATAATATCAAGTTTGCCAGTTTCTAAGTGGTTAATCATATTAAATATGACATCTAACAACACTAGGTAAACTTCATACCTCACACTGGGCCTTAGCAGTATATATTTTCCTTCTACAGTTTATTTTTTTAATTAAATATTTACAGCTCAGCTCATTTCTAAAAATCAAACATTATCATGAGGTTTTTAAAATACATGGATATGCTTGAAAATTAGATGTGAACTTTTTTGGGCGTAAATAATGTTTTTTTTTCCTCCTATTTTACTGACATATTCAAGTATCTGAAATTCACTATCACTCTCAACAACACAATCATTAAAATAAAAGTAAATTAAATTATTTAAATAGCATTAAATAGCTGTATTTACTTACTCTCCAGGGCCTCCACAATAGCAGTAACACTGCTGGACATTGGTTTTATGACCTGCATCCCATTCAAGGTCAGCCACACTATAGGGTAATGTCTGCTTCATGACTTGCAATGCTTTGGCATTTGGTCCTTTCTTAAGTGCACCACCCCTCTACATTAGAGGGAAAAAAATCATTTGAAAGAATGAAGGCTACAATTTTAAACATTAATTTTATAATTCAGAAATAATTTTACCACATTTTCATCCCAACTTTCTACTGTATCACAAGCATTATTGCCCTAATTCCAGTATCACTAAAATAAGTACAGAAATAATTCTAAATCACTTAGGCTTTATAAGTTAACAACAAACAGCTCCTTTAACAGCACTGATCATTCATTTCATTCAAATAAATTTCCAACATACACCATCATTACTTTGCTAGTGCCTTACAAATTCCATTTAGGGCTTTAGCCCAAAACACTTAAAAAATACCTTTGTTGTTGTTGCAAAAACACACTGTCGACACAGCCATTTTTCATCTGAATCAATCACACTGGAATCAATATGAGGTGTGTGACACAACTGATGATATCCTTAATTCAAAAAAAGCATAAAGCAAATTCTATTTATTCACAAATACTGCAACACAATTTTAAGAAGGCATTTAATATATTTACAATAGATGAATAAATAGGATAGTATCTTCAAATTACCACCGTGAAATATTTTTGTCATTAATATTCAAAGACATTTTCCACAGGATAAAAAGAAATCAATGTTTACCTTGGCCACACTTATCACATATAACCATTTCATTGGGAGCTTCTGAATACTCTTCTTGACATATTGTACAGACCATTTCCCCACTTCCACTGGCTCCTGAAATATTTAAAACATACATTAAAAAGAAAGTCATAAAGAATTTCATATAAAACTACTTTTTTGACTTCATGGGTAACAGATATGTACAATATTTACTAACCAGATCATAATGCCTCACAAGGCAAGGTACTATACATAAAACTCTCCCTTATCTGTTTTTTCCTCAGCTTTAAACTGACTGTACATTTGTTATTTAAACTGCTTTTTGGCAGAAGGAATAATTTAAATTGCACTCAGGTAGCTTCCCTTATTCATTTCTAATATTCCCACCCTCAGAGGTGAGACTGGAAGAGGAGTGTGGGAGGCTTGGTGAGTACTTTATTTTCAGAACACACATCTAGGCCGGCGCCGTGGCTCAACAGGCTAATCCTCCGCCTTGCGGCGCCGGCACACCGGGTTCTAGTCCCGGTCGGGGCGCCGGATTCTGTCCCGGTTGCCCCTCTTCCAGGCCAGCCCTCTGCTGTGGCCCGGGAGTGCAGTGGAGGATGGCCCAGGTGCTTGGGCCCTGCACCCCATGGGGAGACCAGGAAAAGCACCTGGCTCCTGGCTCCTGCCATCAGACGAGCGCGGTGCGCCGGCCGCAGCGCGCCGACCGCGGCGGCCATTGGAGGGTGAACCAACGGCAAAGGAAGACCTTTCTCTCTGTCTCTCTCTCTCACTGTCCACTCTGCCTGTCAAAAATAAAAAAATAAAAAAAAAAAAAAAGAACACACATCTATCCATGTATCATACTCACTCATCCTGTAACATTAATATTATGAAGACTCAAAAAAGGGGCAAATAGATATGTTCTTGTAGATTATCCCTTTCTTTCTAGATTCAGAACAGTTGTTTTTATTAACTAATTTATGAAAGAAATCCCAACAAGTTACTCTCCACCTTCCGAAATCCAGAATACAGTATCTAACAATGTACCGTAAACAGAATTACACTGCAATAAAAATTAGGCATGCCACAGTTTTTTAAAAAAAATCACTTCTTCCTCAAACATTTGTAATCCACACAAGAAAAAACACACAAAATATTAGAATATGATTTTATCAGTCTAACACAACCATCATTTCTAATATTCTCTTCCTGTCTATTTCAATATAGTTAAAATCATTAAACTATGACCTATTGCACAAAATTATAAATAAAGTCTAACACTGTATTAAGCTCTTGGTACATATTATTTAATTCTACAACTAACTTATTAAATAAATACCTTTGCACTGAGATGACAATAGCTAACTCAAGAACCTTTAGAAAGCCCCAAGGCTAGGATTCAAACCCAGATATGCCAGACTCCATTTCATCTCTACCATGAGACTTCATTACAAATTTTTGTTGCTTAAAATAAAGCTACAGTAAACATTTTTTTAGCAAGTTTTTTCTTTTGAATTATTTCTTATGAAAACTACAGCTAGAAGTAGATTAGATAGATGAAATAATACAACCACTTTTATGCATTTATTGCAACTGCTTAAGTAATAACCAAAACAGAAATGTATATTGCCACTAGCATTTCAGGCATGTAACAGAAACCAAAACAGCATTAGGTATCAAAAGTCCTTTTTAAATTTATGTATCTTAGCATATGTGTATCTTAATGCTGTTAATTAACATTAAACATTTTTCCTCATTTATGTAAACTTTTAAAAAATCTTTTAGTCTTGATATAAAGTTATCTTGATATATCTCTGTTACTAGAAGGTTTCTTACAAAGAAAAATACTAAATCTACTTCCCAATGAAATTTGCTAAATTGTGGTTTTCAGATTAATTTGTTCACTTCTGCAAGATTTATACGTGCTCCTTTCTGGGTGTTACAAATAACTGAATGGCCAAAGAGTAATCCTTTATCTTTCTAAGGACAATGTAAGAGACCAAGGAAGAAAGAACTACACTAGTAAGTTGTATGGGGATTTGTTGGACAAAACCCTTCATTTTCAGGGCTTTCTAACTCCACGTACCACTGGGTTTCTACTTTTCTGCCACTTTAAAAAAGAAAAGGGGGAGAAGCAGACAAAAAGGCAAATAAACAGACCTATATTAAACCCACAGGAACCTCCGGAACATGGGAAAGCAGAAAGGGACACACCGCTAATACAACAAGACAGGAAGCAGTGTAAGATGTTTTACTCCCACTAGAGATCCAGATCCATGTTTATACAATGAGGAAAAGGAACACTTTAACCTCTTCTCAAAGTGATAGTGAGTGAGTCACTACAGTCAACAAACATTGGAAAATGACATGTTAAATTTCAGTAGAAATCATTTTTAAGAGAAACAGTAACACCTGCCTGTTTGAATGTCCTTCCAGAGAACCCAGGATTTAGAACTGTCTTCAAATATGATGAAGCAGCTCTGTTTCAATATGTTTATCTGCAATACAGAGGAATACTTATGGAAATCTCTTACAATTATAAACATGAAATTAAATTTTAAGATTATTAAAAGTTTAATGCAAAACAGCAAAAGCTATCTTAATATTAAGGTAACTTGCCTTTTTGATAGTTCCAAGATAAAATAAGCCATCTGACCATCTAGCTAGGACATCCTGACCCTCTTCAAATTTACATGCTGGCTTTTTGGCTTTATGTCCATCCTGTAAAGACAGCTTGGTCAAGGATGTTGGGGTCTTTTGGTTTCGACGTAAAGGAGACCGCTTGTGGACCAGTGAATTACCTGCCCCTGTAGAGTCTCTGTTTAGGGAATAAAAAATCTATTTAAGATTTACTTGTAGAGCTTATTTTATACCAATGATATATTTCATGTGTTGAATCAAGACATCCAATTTATTAAAAACCTTAAATTGAGGAAAAACATAATACCTCAAATCACAAATGTTCTCCAGCAACTTTCAATATTCACTCATTGCCTACCCTAAGTGAGAAGAGGATTCAGCAGCCCCTGAATAACATATTCAGGGCAGCTGTCATCAAAATAACAGCTGAAAGTTCAGGTAGGTAGGTTCTAAGTCATAAGCAAAGGATACCTTAAATCTCATGACTGGATTTAAGAACTTAAGTTTAAATCTCTTAATTATGACACGTGCAGCTAAAACACACTAACCAGTAACTCTGGGGGTAGATAGGTATATCCATACTCCTGTTTCTACAAGGAATCACCAGATAAGCTATCATCACCACTTTTTAATACATCCATCAAAAAGCTGAGCCTTCATTGACAGTGTATCACAATCCTTTAAGTATGCAGTTTCAGAGTTAAAGGGAACCACCAAAATTTCATAAACGCATACTTAAATGAAGTGTATTATTAAAGAGCATTTATCTTTTTTAAGCAAAAAACCTGAAAACTGTATCCTGCAAAATTACATTATAATACATATCAGTCATTCTATTAACAGTGTAGCATACCTCTATGAATTGTCTTCAAAGTACCAAAGCAACGCATGGTTTCATTTATCTTACTTAAATTTTCCACTAAATAAACATACAATGAGATATAAAAATACATTGATAATCCTAAAATAGCATAAAAGTCTAGTAAAAATAAAACAAGCAGGGGAGGGAGAAAATTCAATACCTGAGAATTAGGAATGCCTAATTTCAAGACCTAAAATTAAATATATTCCAGGAAACTGTAATACAGTATAGCACAGATGAACCTTGAAGAAACTATGACAAGTAAAATAAATCAGACAACTATTGTTTAATTCTACTTACATGAGGTACCTAGAGAAGCCAAACTCACAGAAATGGAAGTAAAATGGGAGTAAGAGTATGAGAGGAGGCAGGAGGTAGAGGAATTTAATAGGTGTAGAGTTTCACTTTGAAAAAAATGCATTTTAAAACATTTGAAAAAATAGTTAACTGTTATCTTCCCATATCTGTTGACAAATAAAGCTTACATCCAAGAAGTTCAACAAACACCAATCAGGATAAATTAAAAGAGATCTACAACTAGTCACATCATAGAAAAAATGAAGACAAAAAGAAATCTTGAAAGCAGCAAGAGATAACTAATGTATCACATGCAAGAAAATCCCAGTAATATTAACTGTTGACTTTTCATCAGAAACAATGAAGGCCAGAAAGCAGTGGGAGGACATATTCAAAGTGCTAAAAGAGGGGAAAAAAAACTAAAAATCTTAAATCCAGCAAAATTTTCTTTCAAAAACGAAACAGATTCTTCCAGAAGAACAAAACTTGTATTATATAGTACCGAACCTTACAAGAAATATTAAAGGAAGTCCTTAAGGTTGAAAGCAAACAAATCCAAATGAAAATTCAAATTCACATAAAAGAAATATATTAACTAATTATGAGACAGTATGAATTTATAGCTCCTCCAAATCAAGTATACAAAGCATTTTTACATAATTGCACTGTTAGGTTTAAAACATACACAAATGTAACATTTGTGTATGGGAGCAAAACTGTCTTATAATGACACACAGAGCCCTCACTGTAACACAGTGGGTTAAACCACAGCCTACAGCATCCATATAGGAGTGCCAGTTCAATTCCAGGCTGCTCGGCTTCCAATCCAGCTCCTGGCCAAAGCATCTTGGAAGATAGCATCAGCTGGTCCAAGTGCTTGGGCGCCTGCCATCCACCTGGGAGACCTGGACGGAGTTCCTGGCTCCTGACTTCAGCTTGGCCCAGCCCTAACTGTTGCAGCCACTTGGGGAGCCAACCAGCAAAAGGAAAACAAATCTCTCAATCGCTCTCTCTCTCTCTGCCTTTCAAATAAATAAAATCTTAAAAAAGAGAAAAAGAGACACAGAGAGAAAGAAAATGATACAACATGTTAAACTCAAATGAACAAATGAAGAAAACCAAAACTGGTAAATAAAATAAATGTAAAATGAAGTCATTTCAACAAAATATCTGCCACATACAGAGGTCAGTTACTATTTCAAGTAAAAACTGTGTTCTTTATTTTAAAAACAACATCTTACATTTATTTGAAAGGAGGAGGGGATAGCCAGAAGGAGAGATAGAGGGAAAGAGAGATCTTTATTTGCTGATTCACTCCCCAAATGGCTGCAACAGCTGGGGCTGGGTCAGGCAGAAGCCAAGAGCCAGAAACTCCATGTGAATCTACTATGTGGGTGGCAGGGAAATGAGTACTTGAGACATCATCTGTTGCTTCCCAAGAACATCAGCAAGGAGCTAGAACAGAAGTAGAGTAGCTGGGACTCAAACCAGCACTCAGACATAGGATGTGGAAATCCCAAGTGGCAGCTTCACCGGCTGTGTTGCAATGCAGTCCCCCAATCAATGTTCAAAGAAAAAGCTCCTAGTTCAACTGGCAATTCAAACAACGGCACTTTATACATACTTCCCATTTCATGATAAATGACATTAAAAACTTAAAAGTTCAGATTTAATGACAATAAATTTTACTGTTTCAACAAGAATGTTCTTGCATGAGATAGGACTTTTTTAATGTGCTACATGACAATGAAGAATACTATGATAATTTGATATCACGACCTTGACCCTTGTTAAAGCACAAAGGAGTTTTATCTGACATTGTTTTTGTGAAATCTGTACAAATGCCATCATAGTGGAAAAGGCAGAAACATCTTAGTATTACCATGAAAATAGTTATGACCTTGCAGATCCCCTGAAAGGATCCATGGGTCACATTTTGAGAACCACTATTATAAATAAAGGAATGAAGACATTGCTACTCAATATACTACTGTCATAATCAGCAATGAGGAAAACGTACTTTAGCACAATGATTAGAGGGGTTAAAGGTTTCAGCATTTGACAGAATGAGTGTTAAAAAAAAAAAAAAAGGCCGGCGCCGTGACTCAACAGGCTGGTCCTCCGCCTTGCGGCGCCGGCACACCGGGTTCTAGTCCCGGTCGGGGCACCGGATTCTGTCCCGGTTGCC
This sequence comes from Sylvilagus floridanus, assembly GCA_949820135.1. NCBI lineage: Eukaryota > Metazoa > Chordata > Mammalia > Lagomorpha > Leporidae > Sylvilagus > Sylvilagus floridanus. The sequence continues at coordinate 84,205,211 of OX463225.1, read as the reverse complement.
CCTCTTCCGGGCCAGCCCTCTGCTGTGGCCCAGGAGTGCAGTGGAGGATGGCCCAGGTGCTTGGGCCCTGCACCCCATGGGGAGACCAGGAAAAGCACCTGGCTCCTGGCTCCTGCCAGCGGACGAGCGCGGTGCGCCGGCCGCAGCGCGCCGACCGCGGCGGCCATTGGAGGATGAACCAACGGCAAAAGGAAGACCTTTCTCTCTCTCTCTCTCACTGTCCACTCTGCCTGTTAAAAAAAAAAAAAAAAAAAAAGTGAGGCCGGCGCCGTGGCTCAACAGGCTAATCCTCCGCCTTGCGGCGCCGGCACACCGGGTTCTAGTCCCGGTCGGGGCGCCGGATTCTGTCCCGGTTGCCCCTCTTCCAGGCCAGCCCTCTGCTGTGGCCCAGGAGTGCAGTGGAGGATGGCCCAAGTGCTTGGGCCCTGCACCCCATGGGAGACCAGGATAAGCACCTAGCACCTGGCTCCTGCCATCGGATGAGCGCGGTGCGCCGGCCGCAGCGTGCTATCCGTGGCAGCCATTGGAGGGTGAACCAACGGCAAAGGAAGACCTTTCTCTCTGTCTCTCTCTCTCACTGTCCACTCTGCCTGTCAAAAAAAAAAAAAAAAAAAGTGAAAGTGGAGGATCAAGCACAGGAATTTTACCCACAGGAATGCTCAAGACCACGCTGAGAACTTTTTCCCTAAAACAATTTAATGCCTTCAGAACACAGTGTGAAAATGACTCTAGTGGCAAGCAATTTTTTTTAAAAGAGCTCTAACTCCAGTGGCTATCTGAGGGATTTTGTGTCCCTTAACTAACCAAACCCTGAACATAATTAATTATGGGTGAGAAAGTCCTCAACAGAAGGCCAAGCAAATTGTGCTAGTACCTACAATCTTTCAGTTCTAAAAAAAATAAACTGTAGGAAACAACCAAAGTTAGAAACATTCCATATTTCATAGGCTCTATTATTTGAACAAATTCTTTTTATTCATAATTTTCTTTTCTCCACTGTACCACTCGCACTGCATAGCATATCCTCAGATGGGCCCTAAGATATCATTTTTAAATCTTTCTACCTCCTAGCGTTTCCACTCTATTTCTTAGTATTCCTGGTGTGACGGGTTTCAAAAGGATGTAACCTAATAACTTATAAGGAAGGGCAGGAGTTTAGCCTGGTGGTTAAGCTGCCAATTGGAATGCCTACATTGGAATGCTTGGGTTTGGGTCTCAGCTCTGCACTCAATTCCAGTTTCCTGGGATACAATAGGTGATGACACAAGTAGTTGGGGCCTATCAACTACATGGAAGACCCAGACTGAGTTCCTGCCTCCTGGCTTTGGTCTGGACCTAGCAAAGGCATTTAGGGAGTTGACCAGTGGACGAAAGCATACATAAATACATCATGCATGCGCACCCACACACCCACACACACACTCTCTCTCTCAAACAAATAGATTTTAAAAAATTTAAAATTCCCAGTTCTTTCAAAAAAAAATACTTGCAAGGTTGTTGGTGGGGGTAAAAAAGAAAACTAAAATTCTCTTAATATTTTGTGACCTCTTCCTACCACTTCCATTTCTCTTCTCCCATTTAGAGTCAAACCTTTTTAGGAAAAGTTATACACTCTGTCTCCACTCCTAGTCTTCCCTATTTAGTCCTCAGCTCACTGCAACCCACCCAACCTCAGTCTCCACCTAACAGGAAATGTCTATCATACTTTTATTCACAATTATAGTCTCAATATTCTCCACGGAACACAGTATATAAGTAAAACATAGTATGTGTATGTGGATTTACAAAGTTCAAGTCAAGAAAAGCATATTGAAGGTACTATATTTTTTTCTAACAATGACTGTACAATCTCAGTTTTGCACTAAGGAATAATTTTTATATTTAAGGTAAATACATACCAATCTTTTATCCACATAAAGAACATAAAACTTCACTATAAATAGATCTCTAAAAACCTTTTCTCTTTAAAATTTCTTTATCCAAAGAATCTTACAGACAACAAAAAAGGGTAAATGGTCTGTAATACTACAGCAAAAACATAAGCAGAATCAATACCTCTGTACATCCTGCCCAAGTTCCTCTCCCACATTCAGAACCCCCAAGGTGAATTGATTACTACTCTCCTTTCTTGAATATGACCTTTATTTAAAAGCAGTTAAATTTTCTATTTTTTGTGTCCTTTTTGATTACAACAGTAAAATATGTAATACAGAAACACATAACTAAAGGTATCTCCAAGGGTGGATGCTATGGTACAGCAGGTCAAGCCACCACTTAGGACACCCATAACCCATATCAGAGTCATCCATCTCTCTGCTAATGTGCCTGGGAAGCAGTAGATGATGGCTTGATTTGAGTTCCTGCCCCACCGTTCGGAGACTCACATGAACTTCAGCTCTTGGCTTCAGACTGGCCCAGCCCCAGCTGTTGTGGGCATTTGAGGAGTGAACCAGTGGATGAAGATTGATCTCCTTCTCTCCCTGTCACTCTGCCATTCAAATAAATAAATATTTTTTAAAGATTTTACTTATTTATTTGACAGATAAAAGTTAGAGAGAGAGAGAGAGAGAGAGAGAGAGACTGAAAGAAAGGTCTTCTTTCCATTCGTTCACTCCCCAAATGGCCACAATAGCCAGAGCTACACCAATCCAAAGCCAGGAGCCAGGTGCTTCTTCCTGGTCTCCCAAGCACTTGGGCCATCCTCTGCTGCTTTTCTAGGCCACAGCAGAGAGCTGGATTTGAGCAACTGGGTCTAGAAACAGCGCCCATAAGGGATGCCAGTGCCGCACACAAAATTAACCCAGTGTGCCACAGAGCCGGTCCCAATAAATAAATTTCTTTTTTTGACAGGCAGTTAGACAGTGAGAGAGAGAGAGACAGAGAGAAAGGTATTCCTTCCGTTGGTTCACTCCCCAAATCGCCGCCATGGCCGGCGCACTGCACCGATCCGAAGCCAGTAGCCTAGTGCTTTCTCCTGGTCTCCCATGCAGGTGCAGGGTCCAAGCACTTGGGCCATCCTCCACTGCACTCCCAGGCCACAACAGAGAGCTGGACTGGAAGAAGGGCAACCAGGACTAGAACCCAGGGTGACAGTGCTGCAGGCAGAGGATTAGCCTAGTGAGCCACGGCACTGGCCACTAATTTTTAAAGTGAAAATTTCCTGTGCTATCTTCTCCAGCAAAACAAAACTATTAATCTGTTCATTTTTCTTATGAATATAATTCATATAAGCTTAATTTTAGTAAAAGTTAAAGATTATATATACTGTTCTATAATTTTGCTCACATGTCAATTGATCTTAGACAACGTAACTACCATCTGGTAAGTACTAAAAGCTTAGGAAGGGGCAACAAGCCTAGCCATCAAGTCACCCTTGTCCTACATCAGAGTACCTGAGTTTGATTCCCAGCTCCAGCTAACTCCAGCTTCCCACTAATGCAGACCCTGGGAGGTGGCAGCAATGTTGCAAATAACTGTGTTTCCAGCACTCAAATGGGAAGCTTGGGTTGAGTTCCTGGCTCCCAGTTTCATCTTGACTCCACTCCAACTGTTGTGAACATCTGGGAAAGTGACTTAGCAGATAGGATGGCTTAAAAAACTGTGTGTGTGTATGTGTGTGTGTGTCTTTTTGCCTATCAAATAATTTTCAACAATAAAAGTATGTAAGAAAATCTTTTCATCAGCTGATATGCTACTTTCCACCGATTATCCAACAGAGAAACATTTAGGATCTTTCCAATGTCTTAATATCACAAGCTCATTCTTCACATTTCTAACTAATACATAAATTCACAAAAATTACTATATCAAAAATGCACATTCTTCCTTTTTATTATGAAAGTACACATACATAAAAATAAACAAAGCAAATATAATAAAACCATCCAGTACCTACTACTAACTTTCAATTTTCATCTCATGGCCAACACTGTTTCATTTATACACCCATGTCCACCTACCATCCCCAAATAATGTATAGTTTTTAATGTCATATATAGTAAAATTATTCTCTCAGAAGTTATTAACTCTCAATGACACTATCAGAATAGTATACTCGATGGCCTACACATTCAAAAGGGAATGTTATCATTCCTTTGCTCTTTGACAAACCATGAGCGTGTACTCACTCTCTATCTCCATTTCTATTATTATTGTAAAAGCATTTTTTGCAGGTCTGTCAACACTTTCTATGTCTTCTTCTGAAAACTGCAGTTCATGTTCTTTGCCCATTTTTAAATTGAAACATTAATCTGTTTCGTAATAGTTTAAGTATATTAAATATCATCAATAATAATCTTTTGTTAAACATACTGCAGCAGGAGAGGAGAAGGGAGGGGAAGGGAGGGGAAGGGAGGGGAGGGGAGGGGAGGGGAGGGGAGGGGAGGGGAAAAAAAAAGAGCTAAATGAAAGATCTCTGTGAGATCCCAGTGGAAAGAACAGGCCATCAAAGAAGGAGGTGCCTTTCTCTGAAGGAAGGAGAGAACTTCCACTTTGACCTTGTCTAAATAAGATCGGAGTTGGCGAACTCAAAAGGCTTCCATAGCCTTGGCAGCTCAAGACAAGAGCCTAGGGTGATTACTGATGCCATAAACAAGAGTGTCAATTTGTTAAATCAACAATAGGAGTCACTTTGCACTTACTCCCCATGTAGGATCTCTGTCCTTAATGTGTTGAATAATGTGAATTAATACTATAACTAGTACTCAAACAGTACTTTACACTTTTTGTTTCTGCATGGATGCAAACTTTTGAAATCTCTACTCAATATATATTCTAAATTGATCTTCTGTATATAAAGATAATTGAAAATGAATCTTGATGTGAATGGAATGGAAGAGGGAGTGGGAGATGGGAGGGAAGTTATGGGGGGAAAAGCTACTGTAATCCAAAAGCTGTACTTTGGAAATTTATATTTATTAAATAAAAGTTAAAAAGAAAAGACCAGAGAAAATTTAAATTTAAAAACAAAAACAGATGAGTTGGCCCACATATCATTCCCTTAAGCCCTTGATCCTCCAAACATCCATTCAAAATCTCCACTCCACTGCACCAGGCACAAAGCCTTTAATGGTTTTGGTTTCAGAAATAAGCTCCCAGAAAGTTGTAATGTGGCTTATTTCACATCTCAAAAGTGTCAGAATATATTTACTTTCCTAAATTTGGTAAGCGTTGAGATCAAGTGTTAAATATTACAAAAGACAGAGCTGGCGCTGCACCTCACTAGGCTAATCCTCCACCTGCGGCGCCAGCACACCGGGTTCTAGTCCCGGTCGGGGCACCGAATTCAGTCCCGGTTGCCCCTCTTCCATTCCAGCTCTCTGCTGTGGCCCGGGAGTGCAGTGGAGGACGGCCCAAGTGCTTGGGCCCTGCACCCCATGGGAGACCAGGAGAAGTACCTGGCTCCTGGCTTAAATACAGAAAAAGCTGTATGGCTAACTCACAAAATATAAAAAGGTGAACTTCAGATAAAGACAAAGTAAGGCCAGCACTGCGGCTCAATAGGCTAATCCTCCACCTGCGGCACTGGCACCCTGGGTTCTAGTCCCAGCTTGGGTGCCAGATTCTGTCCAGGCTGCCCCTCTTCCAGTCCAGCTCTCTGCTATGGCCCAGGAGTGCAGTGGAGGATGGCCCAAGTGCTTGGGCCCTGCACCTGCATGGGAGACCAGGAGAAGCACCTGGCTCCTGGCTTTGGATCAGCATGCGGGCCGCAGTGGCCAATGGGGTGTGAACCAACGGAAAAGGAAGACCTTTCTCTCTCTCTCTCTCTCTCTCTCTCTCTCTCACTGTCCACTCTGCCTGTCAAAAAAGAAAAAAAAAAAGTCAAGGATTTCTTAAACATAATATATAGACCAAGTATCAATGAACCTAAAATCTACGCAAAATTTAGAAAGACACTATTCTTCAGTTCAACAAAGAGCAAGTCAGAAAATACTATAAATAATCTGTCTCAACTATAGAAGTTTAAGAATAAATGAGATGATTTAATTTTGATATTCACATGACACAGAAGACGACAATCAAGCAGACCGATTGAACTACAATGCAAGTCAGTTGAGAAGGCTGGAGCTGTGGCATAATAGGTTAAGCATCCACCTGCCGTGCTGGATCCCACGTGAGCACCAGTTTGAGTCCCAGCTGCTCCATTTCCAATCCAGCTCTCTGCTATAGCCTGGGAAAGCAGCAGAATATGGCCCAAGTAGTTGGGCCCCTACACCCACATCGGAGACCCAGAAGAAGCTCCTGGCTCCTGCCTTTGGATCGGTCCAGCTCTGGCCATTGCAGCCATTTAGGGAGTGAACCAGGAGATGGAAGACCTTTCTTTATGTCTCTCAGTTGCTGTATCTCTGCCTCTCAAGTAAATAAATAAATCTTAAAAAAGTCAGTTGACAACATGAAATTCTGACTTACTTTTGACTGAAACTAGGCAAAATTTATACATAAACAATATAAATTATGTATGTTACAAATTTTTTTTTCCCCAAGAGGTTATAAAAGGTTTATTTTTATAAATCACAGCTGATGATCCTGAAGCCTCCGCCTGTAGAGGCCACGCTCCACCTGGGGCCTGGTGCACTGCTCTGCAGGAGCAGCTCCCAGCAAGTGGGCGGCATAAAAGGAAGGAAGCGCTGAATCCAGAGTCCAAGGGCCTCAGCCAGAACAGCCCCGGCAGTCACAGTGTGTGCACTCGATGATGCGACCCACTTCCACTTGATTTTGGGAACCCGGCAAATGCAGTTTGTCCCAAAATTGGTGTCCCATGTCTGAATGCACCGCAGGCAGCACAAATTCTCATAACCTTGCTTCTTCCACTTCGCAATCAGGTTTTTGTCTGCGTAGCTTTCTTTAATACAATATTCGTAGAGTTCTCTGCTTACGGCTTTCCGCTTGTAAAAGAGGTCGAAGATGTAGCAGGTCTTCTGGTGGTGGATCCTGAAGATGGACCACAGAGACTCCACCTTCCGCTTCCCTTCGTGAGGCTCTGTTTCCGCCTCTCTCATCTTCTGATCCAATTCATCCAGTGTGGGCTCTATCAACTCCCAGCCATCCAGAAGGGCTTTGCGGGTTCTTTTGACTTTAGGCATGTTTGCCCAGAAGATAACCTTAAGATCTGCTTCCCAAGAGTGGCAGGAAGGCCTCCGGTCTCTGGGGTTACGGGCTCAGATTCCTGCGCAGCTCTGCCCACTGCTCCGCGACTCTGAGGAGGCCCCTTTCCCTCAGGGTCCCCAGAAGCACCCGCGCCTCGACCCATGGCTTTTCTCATATGTTACAAAATTTTAACCCAGAGTTTTCTTATAACAAATTTTAAGCTGCATGTTAAAATTTCTTTCAAGTGAGTATTAGGGTTATCATGGTAGTTCATGGAAATATATAGACCACACACATACACACAAGCACACACATCAGGGAGAGTGTGTGTGTATGTATGTATATAGAAAGGAAGAGAGAACAAATAAAATTACAAAGCAAAGTTCAAACATTAACACTCAGGTGAAGAAAGTGTCTATATCAGAAACTCCACATAACCTCCCTTGTCATAAGTCAATCTGTCTTCAGAGTTGACATTATCCTGAATTTTGAGAATTACTTTATCTACTCCCCATGTTTTGCTCCTACACAAAAAGGGTGGTTTGGTGCAGCAGTTAAGCCACCATTTGGGATGCTGGTATCCCCTGTCAGAGTGTCTGTGTTTAAATCCCCAGTCTACTTATCACCCTGCTTCCTGCAATAATATGCACCTTTGGCAGGCAGCAGGTAATAACTCAAGTACTGGGGTCCCCTACTTATATAAATTCATCTCATTTCTGAACTTTGCTTTTAATTTTGAAAAATCTCAAACCTACTGAATAGTACTAAAACAGCATAATGAACTTTTTGCATATGCTTCAACTAGATTTCCAATAATTGTTAATATTTTACATTTTCTTTGTGTCAATAGATGGGTATACATATATTTTACCTGAACCATTTGAAAATAAATGGCAAGCACTGGTTTTGAACTTTATGTGACTAAACTTATACTTTAGGTGTTACTTTGTATATTTTTTCATTATTACACTTGTAAGAGTAATCCATGTTGTTCTAAGAGCTATATTTTGTTCATTTAATATTACTGTGTATTATTCCATGCATTTACATATCAGTTTGTTTTTATCCCTAATGTTAAACTGACATTTGAGTTTTCTGAAACTTTTCCTATTAAAAATAATACTGGTTTCAACATTACTGAACATATCCCTTAGTATGTGTGTGCATTTCTTTTAGTTTTATAATCTAACAGTGGTAGAGGGAATTACATATACACATCTTTAGTTTTACTATACAATTCAAAGTGATTTTTCCAAAGGCAATGTTATCCCCTATCCCTCAGCAATGTATTTGAGTTTCAGGGCTCTGAGTCCTTCCTTCCTTTCTTTTTTTTTTCTTTTTTGACAGGCAGAGTGGACAATGAGAGAGAGAGACAGAGAGAAAGGTCTTCCTTTGCCATTGGTTCACCCTCCAATGGCCGCCACCGCGGCCAGCGCGCTGCGGCCGGCGTATCGCGCTAATCCGATGGCAGGAGCCAGGTGCTTCTCCTGGTCTCCCATGGGGTGCAGGGCCCAAGCACTTGGGCCATCCTCCACTGCACTCCCTGGCCACGGCAGAGAGCTGGAATGGAAGAGGGGCAAGTGGGACAGTATCCGGCACCCCAACCAGGACTAGAACCCGGTGTGCAGGCGCCGCAAGGCAGAGGATTAGCCTAGTGAGCCTCGGCGCCGGCTAAGTCCTTTCTATCACTTGGCATAAGGCTTTTAAATTAAATTACTACCAATCTGATATATGTGCAACACTATCTCTACTAATTTATATTCCCCTTATCACTAACATGGTAGAACCTCTTTTATGTTTATTGACAAAATGTTGTTTTCTGTAATAAGTGATATTAATAGATAACTACTGTCAAACATGGTATTTTATAAATGCATAATGGGGATCAATTGTGGTAGTAGGTTAACCTTCTACCTACAGCGCCAGCATCCCACATGGGTGCCAGTTCAAGTACTGGCTGCTCCAGTTCCAATCTAGCTCCCTGCTAATGGCCTGGGAAAGATGGTCCAAGTTCTTACACCCCCTTGCATTAATGTGAGAAACCCAGAAGAAGCTCCTGGCTCCTGGCTTCAGATCAGCCCAGCTCCGGCGTTACAGCAACTTTGGGAGTGAACCAGTAAATAGGATACCTCTCTCTATCTCCCTCTCTCTTTAACTCCACCTCTCAAATAAATAATCTTAAAAAAAAAAAAAAAAGAAAAGAAATGTATACTGAACTTTTTAAAATGTGTAATGTCAGTTTATTTTCAAATATTTCAGCACAAAAAAGTAATGACACAGGTAACACACCTTCAGAGGTATAAAATGTTCCTTGGTAATATTTTAAATCAAAAAGTACCAAAGAACTTTACAAATAAAAATATAAAAGCTTGGAGCCAGCAGTGTGCAAAGCAGGTAAAGCTGTCACATGTGGAGCCAGCATCCCACATAACTCAAGTCCATGTTGCTCCACTTCCGATACAGCTCCCGGCTAATGCTCCTGGGAAAGCAGAAGAGGATGGCCCAAATGCTTGGACCCATGTACCCACGTGAGAGACCCAGATGAAGCTCCTGGCACCTGGCTTTGCAACGGCCCAGGTCCAGTCATTGCAGCCATTAGGGGAGTGAACCAGTAGACTAAAGATATCTCTCTCTTTCTCTCTGTTCCTATCTCTGTCTATGAGCAGCTGAGATGTCCATGTACTATATCAGCATGCCCAGGTTCACTGCTCAGCTCCACTCCTGACTCCAGCTTCTTGCTAAGGCAGTAATGCTTCAAGTGATAGAGTTACAGCCACCCAAGTGGGAGACCAGAACTGAATTAAAGGATTCTGGCTTCCACACTGGCTAAGAGCGGCAGTGGGCATTTAAGGAATGAAGCAGCAGACTGGGGAGGTCTCACTCTCTGTCTCCTCTCTTCTTGCCTATCAAATAAATAAAATAAATGTATTTAAAAATCAACTAAGCTAAAAGTAAATAAACAAACAAACAACAAAGCCTGTAGCCTATATCTTTTCTCCTTTTTTTTGAAAGACAGAGACAGAAAGAAATCATCTGCTGGTTCATTTCCCCAAATGCCTTCAACAGTTACGGCTGGACCAAGCCAAAACCAAGAGCCCAAAACTCAATGTGGGTCTCTCACTTGGTATCAGGAACACAACTACTTGAGGCATCAACAATGCCTCCTAGAGAGTGCATTAGCAGAAAGCTAGAAATCTGAAGCACAGCAGGTACTCAAATCTAAGCAATCAAACACACAACCTGGAGAGTCTACTTTCATTAGAAAGAAAAAAAGGAAGATCTGACTAACCTGACACTATGAAATAGTCCAGAAAAAAGACATTCCGTACTGGTAAGGAAAATACATTAAGACCAATGCAACAGAATGAGCTGTGTGACAAAACTGATGAATTTACATATAGAAAGTTGATGAATTACAAAAGTAACATCAAACATCAGTACAGAAAGGACGTGTTTAGTAAAGAGTACAAATATTTAATAAGCCAGCTTATTTAAATACAGAAAAAGCTGTATGGCTAACTCACAAAATATAAAAAGGTGAACTTCAGATAAAGACAAAGTAAGGCCAGCACTGCGGCTCAATAGGCTAATCCTCCACCTGCGGCACTGGCACCCTGGGTTCTAGTCCCAGCTTGGGTGCCAGATTCTGTCCAGGCTGCCCCTCTTCCATTCCAGCTCTCTGCTATGGCCCAGGAGTGCAGTGGAGGATGGCCCAAGTGCTTGGGCCCTGCACCCCATGGGAGACCAGGAGAAGCACCTGGCTCCTGCCATCGGATCAGCACAGTGCGCCAGCCGCAGCGCGCCGGCCGTGGCGGCCATTGGGGGGTGAACCAACAGAAAAGGAAGACCTTTCTCTCTCTCACTGTCCACTCTGCCTGTAAAAAAAAAAAAAAAAAAAAAAAAAAAAAAAAAAAACCACTGTGGAAAACAATACGGCAAGTTTCCCACAAAAAATGAAAAACAGAATTACCATATGACCCATCAATCCACTATTGGGTATAAAACCAAAGGAATTGAAAGCAGAGTCTCGAGAGAGATCAGTACACCAACATTCACAGCAACATTATTTACAAAAGCTAAAATGGGGAAGCAACTCATTGTGTCATGGATAGGCAAAATGTGGTATATACATACAACTGAATATTATTCAGCCTTATAAAGGAGGGAAATCCTGATATACACTACAACATGAATAAACCTTAAAGACATTATGCTAACAGAAAAAGGCCATTCACAAGAAGATAGACACTGTATGATTCCACTCAAGATACTTAAGAGTAAAGATTACAGAGATAGGGCCGGTGTCACGGCTCAATAGGCTAATCCTCCACCTAGCGGCGCCAGCACACCGGATTCTAGTCCTGGTCGGGGCGCCAGATTCTGTCCCAGTTGCCCCTCTTCCAGGCCAGCTCTCTGCTGTGGCCCAGGAATGCAGTGGAGGATGGCCCAAGTGCTTGGGGCCTGCACTCGATGGGAGACCAGGAGAAATACCTGACTCCTGGCTTCAGATTGGTGCAGCACTGGCCATAGCAGCCATTTGGGGGGTGAACCAACAGAAAAAGGAGGACCTTTCTGTCTGTCTCTCTAACTCTGCCTGTCAAAAAACAAAAACAAAAAACAAAGGTTAAGAACATGGCATAGTATAATTTCTCAATAAATGATGGAAGAAGAAGCCATCAAGAAACTAGACCTACTTTCAGTTCGATTTTTTTCTTCAAAAAATATTTAATGACTGCCTGGGCTAGATTCTTAAGGAATGGTGAATAAGATAGACAAGGCACCAATCCTAAGGGCACAACATTCTGGTAGGAAAAAATAAGCTAGATACTCCTTTTTCAAGGCTTCTCTCCTGGTTCAAGGCCACCTATGAAGTTTAAGTTAGATGTTCTCTTGGTTTGTATTTTTCTCCATTATTATATTTCTCTGTGATCCATTTACCTACTTAACTTTTTATCTACTCCCAACCTCTCAACAGTCTATATTCTGAGAAAGGACCATCCCATCTTGTTTATCATTACTTCCCTAGTACTTAGCACAGTGACCATAATGTAGTAAATTATCAATATCTTACCAGCAATACCTGGTAATTCAATTAAAGGTAGTCTCTAGGAACCAAATTCCACTAACCCAACATAGGACTCACCTCCCCAGTAGAAACTTTCATCCCTCTACTGTGCTGCTGAGGATTGCCCTCCTCTTCTCTGGTAACCCCAATCAGCCATGACAGATTCACCATGACCGTGTCTCCAGTACCCCTGCCACTACTCTTCAGCCCACGAAGTACCATTTGGCAGCTAAGGGAGAAAAGGAAGGAAAAATCTAGTCCCACTTTACACTGCCACTTAACCCCATTAGAGTACCCCCTCCCCCTGACTCACCAAATCACAAAACTGATAGCAGGAAAAAGAAAACAAAATAAAACAAAACAGCACTGCTGAGTGAGAAAGGGAAGGAAAAACCTACTCTGCTGCTAACTTAACCCAAGCTTCAAAGGTATCATCTGTTAAAGATCACAAAGCTGTCATCTTTCCCATGCTCTTCCCCTGCAGAAAGTAGCAAACATGTGCATTAAATTCATGGGAAAGATACAGTGTAACTTAACAAAGGTGCCACTTTGGGTGGGATCTTGCAAAGATCAGATTCAAGAGACCAAGCAAGGCCAACATAGGGACCAGGTGCAGTGAAGCAGCTAGCAAACCACATTATGCTTGGCCCTATACAACAGCTACTGGGAAGAAATTCTCTGATCTCTTTGAGACAATCAGAGTAAAATGAAGCCTGAGACCAGCTGCCTTCTTTCTGGCTGAAGTTTCCTTGAAAGTAGAATGTCAAACAGACAGCAGGGGTTTGGTGCAGTGGTTACACTCCATTTAGGAGTCTACATCCCACAGCAGAGCCTGAGTTGCTTTGCTGCAAGTCCAACTTCCAGATTCCAGCTTCCTGTTAATGCACATTCTAGGAAGCAGCAGATAATGGCTCAAGTACTGGAATCCCTGCCACCCATGTAAGAGATCAGGACTAAGTTCCCAGCTGCTGGCTTTTGCCCAGCCCCAACTAATGAAGGCAGTTGAGGAATGAACCTGTAGATGGGAGGTCTCTTCCTCCTACCTCCTTCACCCACAGCCTCAGGTGTGTACCTTTCAAATAATTTATTTGAAAGTCAAGAGTTATGGGAGGGGAGAGAGAGGAATGTGGAGAGGGAGGGAGGGAGAGGGAGAGAGAGGTCTTCCATCCAATGGTTCACTCCCCAGTTGGCCACAACGGCCAGAGCTGCGCAATCTGAAGCCAGGAACCAGGAGCTTTTTCCAGGTCTCCTGCACGGGTACAGGGGTTCTTGGGCCAACTTCTACTGCTTTCCCAGGTCATACCATACCAGAGACCTACACCAGAAGTGGAGCAGCCAGGACTCGAACCAGCACCCATATGGGGTGCCAGTGCTTCGGGCCAGGGCATTAACCCACTGTGCCACAGTGCCAGCCCCTAAAACTGTTTTTAAATATCAAAGGGAATCAGAGTTGAACCTAGAGGGCAGAAAGCATAAACAGGCACCTTAAAGGCTAGCCTTACTCTATTTCTTATTTTTAGGAACAACACAAACATAATAAAACATATGTGGATGAGGTTTTTTTTTAAATAGTACATACAAAAAAGATTAAATGAAAAGCAATAGTTCTCATGACATCACTTTCCACATCCCAGTCCTGCTGATTAAAACAAAAACATTATTTGGTTGATGATTTGAAAGGCAGAGTGAGAGAAGGGAGAGAGATTTCTCAACTGCTGGTTCATTCTCCAAACAGCACCAACAGCCAAGTCTGGGACAGGCTGAAGCCAGGAGTCAGTAACTGCATCTGAGTGTGTCAGGGGCCCAAGTTCTTGGGCCATCATATGCTGCCATTCCAAATACATTAGCAGGAAGTTACACTGCAAGATATAGCTGGGACACAAACCAGCAGTGCAACATAGGCAAGCAGTGGTTTAACCTAAGGATCATGATGCTAGCCCCCACCCCAGTCCTGCTTTCAGAGAAGGGTACCTATTTTAAACTCTCTCAATATTTCTTCTGGGAGGGATTTCGGTATTTCCAAACAATATGCTTCCAATTCTCTTTTTATTTATTTTTAAAAAGGATTTATTTATGTATTTATTTGAAAGAATTGCACAGAGGAGAGACAGAGACAGAGACAGAGAGAGTCTGCCATCCGCTGGCTCACTCCCCAGCTGGCCACAACGGCCTGAGCCTGAGCTGCGCTGATCTGAAGCCAGGAGCCAGGCGCTTCCTCCGGGTCTCCCATGCGGGTGCAGGGGCTAAAGGACTTGGACCATCTTCTGCTGCTGTTCCAGGTCATAGCAGAGAGCTGGATCGAAAGTGGAGCAGCCAAGTCTAGAACTGGCACCCATATGTGATGCCAGCGTTTCAGGCCAGGCCATTAACCCAATGCCCCACAGCACCGGCCCCCCCAATTCTCTTTCTAAATCAATTTCACATAGACTTTTTGCTATAAAAATAAGTAATTCACATCTTCTAACACCCACTTCCTACTTGCCATTCTCCACACATTTTATTGGACTATTTTCAATCAGTTAAGTTTCACTGTACAAAACTGTAAAACTGTAAATACAGCACCGTGGCTCACTTGGTTAATCCTCTGCCTGTGGCGCCGGCATCCCATTTGGGTACCGGGTTCTAGTCCCAGTTGCTCCTCTTCCAGTCCAGCTCTCTGCTATGGCCCAGGAGGGCAGTGGAGGATGGCCCAAATGCTTGGGCCCTGCACCCGCATGGGAGACCAGGAAGAAGCACCTGGCTCCTGGCTTCGGATCAGCGCAGCACTGGCTGTGGTGGCCATTTGAGGGGTGAACCAATGGAAGGAAGACCTTTCTCTCTTTCTCTCTCTCTCTGTAACTCCACCTATCAAATAAATAAATAAAAAATCTTTACAAATACATATATTTTAAAAAACTGTAAATATCAGTCACTGAGAAAATGGTATACTTACTAAATTTCCTTCTTAGACATATATAATTGTTCCCAAAATTGTCAAATATATGTCACTCTACTACCTTGTTTCAAATTGCCAAGGATAATTTCAAACCTTTTTCCCAGCAGTAATTCATGTTTTGAGAGTTCCCATGTTCCAATGCCAATCTGGAATTACCCTCTAAGCCTTTTCCTTGTAATCGTGGGAATTCCTCTTTTATCACTTTGCTTTTAATAACATCTTTTGCAGAGCAGTGGCTTGCAATAAAGAATATGCCCATATAAACTTTCTGAGCACCTATTTATCTAAAAATAACCCAATTCCACCCTCAACTGACTGGCAGTTCCCTAGCAATAAATTTTATGTTGAAAGCAACTTTTCCTCAAAACTTTAATGGTATTCTTCTACTACACTCAACATCCACCACTGATAAAGAAAAATAGGATGTCACTCTTAGTGTTTACTCCTCGGTAGTTTATAATTTTCTTTCTTCCTCAGAAAGCTTTTGGAATCCTCTGAAAGACAAAATATGGAGGTCTTTATTCAGGACCTTTTCAATGTGAAAAACCTTCACGGGCCAGTGTTATGGTACAATAGATTAAGCCGCCACTTGTGATGCCAGCTTCTGTATCAGAATATGGGTTTGAATCCAAGTCCCTTCCACTTCTGATCCAGCTTCCTGCTAATGTGCCTGGAAAGGCACCCCAAGTGGCTGGGCTCTGTCACCTTTGTTGGAGACCAGAATGGAGTTCCTGGCTCCTGGCATCAGTATGGCCCAGACCTGGCTGTTGCAGCCATTTGAAGAATGAACCAGCAGATGCAAGATCTATCTCTCTTTCTCCAGCTCTGCGTTTCTAATAAATAAATTAAATACAACTGGAAAAAATAATAAAAACACCTTCACATTCTTCACCTGAGGGGCAACTTGGAATGGGTATACAGGCAAATGTCTCGTTCTTACCATCTGTGGATGTTATCCTCTCATCCCTCACCTTGCTGGAACCCTTGGTCAGGGTTGCTACTAGTGGCTCAGAATCAGCAGACACCCTAGTCTCACAGCTGGGCAACACTGAGAAGAAATGCATTCATTAGAGCATAGGTTAAATTCTGAAACTCTTAGAGCAGGTATTAAGTATTAGGAACACTACAAGTATACTACATTACAAAGTATTGATCAGGTGACTTAGAATCCTAATCCCCATTTTATAATACTTCCTGTGCAAAAATGAAACCTCATTATAAATACTCCCCTATATACACTTTTTGCCTCCCAAGCTGCTGATATTTTATAGTTTGGAAACTGGTATATCAGAATATACTTTTTAATTAACTAGACTTTTTTTTATTTTTTATTGACAGAGTTAGACAGTGAGAGAGAGAGAGAGAGAGAGAGAAGAGAGAAAGGTCTTCCCTCTGTTGGTTCACCCCCCAAATGGCAGCCATGGCTGGAACTACACCGATTCAAAGCCAGGAGCCAGGTGCCTCCTCCCAGTCTCTCATGCAGGCGCAGGGCCCAAGCACCTGGGCCATCCTCCGTTGCCCTCCCGGGCCATAGCAGAGAGGCAGACTGGAAGAGGAGCAACCAGGACCAGAACCCGGTGCCCATATGGGATGCTGATGCCGCAGGTAAAGCATCAACCAAGTGAGCCACAGCGCCAGCCCCTAGCACATATATTTTAAGATATAGTTATTTAAAGTCAGAGTTACAGAGAGGGAGAGAGAGATCTTCCACCGACTGGTTCACTCCCCAATGGTTGCAATGGCTAGGGCTGAGCCAGGCTGATGCCAAAACTTCATCTGCATCTCTCAGGTGAGTGGCAGGGGCCAAAGCATTTGGGCTATTTTCTACTGCTTTTCCCAGGCTCATCAGCAGAGAGTTAGATCTGAAGTGAACAGCCGGAACACAAATCAGCACCCCTATGGGATGCCAGCATCAGCTTTATCTACTATGCAACAATGCCAACCCCAACTAGCACATTTTAACCAACCAAAACAATCCATTTCTCCAATCATTTTATGACAAGAGACCAATGATAGTGAAGGAAAACATGATTTTTGATAATGATAAAGTAATTTTTGAATGTCTGCTATGTGTCAGATACTACAATGTATTTAAGAAAAGTGGTGGGGCGGGGAGACAGGGATGGGGGGGACAGCGTTGTGGCATGGCGGGTAAAGCCACCGTCTGCAGTGCCAGCATCCAATATGGGCGCCAGTTTGAGTCCTGCTGCTCCACTTCCCATCCAACTCTCTGCTATGGCCCGGGAGAGCAGAAGATGACCCAAGTTCTTGGGCTTCTGCATCCACATGGGAGACTCAGAGGAAGCTCCTGGCTCCTGGCTTCGGAATGGTGTGGCTCCAGCCCTCGAGGCCTCCTGGGGAATGAACAAGTAGATGGAAGACCTCTTTCTCTCTGCCTTTCCTTCTCTGTGTAACTCTGATTTTCAAATAAAATAAATAAACCTTTAAAAAAAAAAGAAAAGAAAAATAGGGGGGCTGGCGCTGTGGCACAGTGGTTTGAAGCCACAACCTGTGGCACCAGCATCCCACATGGGAGTGGGTTCAAGTCTCGGCTGCTCTACTTCTGATCCAGTTCACTGCCTTGGCCTGGAAAGCAGAAGATGGCCCAACTCCTTGGGCCCCTGCACCTACGTGGGAGACCCAGAAGAAGCTCCTGGCTCCTGGCTTCCGATCAGCTCTGCTCTGGCCATTTTGGTCATTTGGGGAGTAAACCAGCAGAATAAAAGACCTCTCTCTGGCTCTACCTCTCTCTGTAACTGTCTTTCAAATAAATAAAATAATTATTAAAAAAAAAAAAAAAAGAAGAAGAAGAAGAATGAAAAACAGGCTGGCACTGGGGGTAGCAGGTAGCTACCACCTACAGTGCCAGCATCCCAGATCGGCACCAGTTTGAGTCCCAGCTGCTCTATTTCCAATCCAGCTCCCTGCTGATGGCATGGGAAAACAGAAAATGGCATAAGTCCTAAAGCCTAAGGCTCCTGCAGCACATGGGAGACCCAAAAGAAGCTCCTGGCTCCTGGCTTTAGTTTGGCCCAGCTCTGGCTGTTGCTGACATTTGGGGAGTGAACCAATGGATGGAAGACCTCTTTCTCTGCCTCTGCCTCTCTGTAATTCTGCCTTTCAAATAATTAATAAATAAACAAATAAAAATGTTTAAAAAGAAAAACATGTGGAAAGCTATAAAGTACATATACCAAAGGATCATAGTCTAAATAGAGACACACAGACACAAACACACTCCCAAAAACTGTATGTAATTTAATTCCTAAAAAGACTACACACAAGAATAATACCTAATCTATTTAGGAGCAAAAGGTAGATTCAGAGAAGCTTTCCTAAGACTCAACTTCTAATTTGAGACCTGAAGGGTAAGTAGTTTCCTAGATGAAATTTAAAGAGGACTTCATATGCCCAGGGAACACATGCAAAGGTACCAAGTCACAAGACAACAGCTTTACTACAGATATAGCTCAAATTATATAGCAAAGAGAAAGTGGTAAAATTAAAATTAACACTGGACAAATGAAAAAGACTACAAGAGCTCCATTACAGATCTTACCTCTTTGTCTTATTGTCATATATCCCCTACACTGAGCATATAATAGGATCTCAATACTAGTTGGATAAATGAAGAAATATTACATAGAAAAGATGGGAACCCTAATCAATCTATTAATGCTCAACAGGCATTAATCCTCCGCCTAGCAGTGCCGGCACACCAGGTTCTAGTCCCGGTCGGGGCGCCAGATTCTGTCCCGCTTGCCCCTCTTCCAGGCCAGCTCTCTGCTGTGGCCAGGGAGTGCAGTGGAGGATGGCCCAAGTCCTGCACCCACATGGGAGACCAGGAGAAGCACCTGGCTCCTGCCATCGGATCAGCGCGGTGCACCAGACGCAGCGTACAGGCCGCAGCAGCCATTGGAGGGTGAACCAATGGAAAAGGAAGACCTTTCTCTCTGTCTCTCTCTCTCTCTCACTGTCCACTCTGCCTGTCCAAAAAAAAAAAAAAAACTAAAATGAAAGCCAAGATGAAATTTTAATATAGCAAAACTCAAATATGGATAATAAAAGAAGTCAGATTAGGAAAATCAGGGTGGGCACAGAGGTACACAGCAAGTTACACTGCCACTCAGGAAATCTGTACCCATATCGAAGTGCTGGTTCAAGTCCCCACTGCTCCGTTTCCAATCCACCTCCTTACTAATGCATCTTGAGGCTATGACAGATGGAGCAGAGGATGGTTCAAGTGGTTGGGCCCCTGCCACCCATGTGGGAGATCCAGATGAAGTTCCTGGCTCCTGGCTTTGGCCTCACATGGCCCTGGCTGTTGCAGGCATTTGGGGAGTGAACCAAAGGATGGAAGATCTCTCTCCCTCAGTTTGTCTTTCATAAATGTTTTACAAATAGGGGGCAAAGATCTCTCTCTCTGCCTCTGCCTCACCTTCTAATTCTTTCAAATAAATATTAAAAAAAAAATAGGGGTCAGCATTGTGGTATAGCTAGTAAAGCCTTTTGCCAGCAACATCAGCATCCCATATGGGAGCCACTTTCGATCCAGCTCTCTGCTAATGAGCCTGGGAAAGCAGATGATGGCCCAAGTTCTTGGGCTCCTGCACACATATGGGAGACGCGGAAGAAGCTCCTGGCTCCTGGCTTAACCCAGCTCCAGCCATTGCAGCCATCTGGGGAGTGAACCAGTGGATAGAAGACCTCTCTCCTTCTCTCTCCCTCTCTAACTCTGCCTCTCAAATAAATAAATAAATAAATCTTTAAAAATAAAAATAAATAAAAGATCCTCATTATAGAAATCAAGAATATATACTACATGCTTAGAAACAGAGAAAAAGGTACTTTTTGAAAGTGCCAAGAATGACAATCATTTTATCAAGATTAGAAGCTGGAAGACAGTGGAACCACACACTTAAAAATCTGAGTGAAAAATAACTTATACAAAGTCAATCAATGGCCGGCATCACGGCTCAATAGGCTAATCCTCCACCTTGCAGTGCCGGCACACCAGGTTCTAGTCCCGGTCGGGGCACCGGATTCTGTCCTGGTTGCCCCTCTTCCAGGCCAGCTCTCTGCTGTGGCCCGGGAGTGCAGTGGAGGATGGCCCAAGTGCTTGGGCCCTGCACCCCATGGAAGACCAGGAGAAGTACCTGGCTCCTGCTATTGGATCAGCGCGGTGCGCCTGCCGCAGCGGCCATTGGAGGGTGAACCAACGGCAAAGGAAGACCTTTCTCTCTGTCTCTCTCTCTCTCTCACTGTCCACTCTGCCTGTCAAAAAAAAAAAAAAATTTCAATCAAAAGGGCAAAACTAGTATATTTTCAGGCATATAAAGTATGTATGAAATACACTCTCTTTGGGCTTGAGAGCCAATACTAATATCAAAGACAGTAAACCAAGTAAAAACCAGACATGGTATGCAAAGAATCCAACACAGCAGACATACAAAATAATTCCCAGGCAAACCCCAAGACAATTCCTATGCAGCTCCAAGTCCAAATTAGAGCAAAACTTCACAAGTGCTCCAGGGGCGGGTATCTCTGAGAAAAAGGAAATGCAACTGATAAATTTTATGACTGGCACTGTGGGAAAGTAGACTGTGAGATACTTTATATAACAGTTGAAGATGTGTGAAGATTTCAATACTCCAAGAAAACAAAGCAAACTGTGTTATATTATGCTTAAGATGTATTTATCTATTTGAAAGGCAGAGTGACAGGGAGGGAGATTCAGAGTGAGAGAGGTACCTACTATCTGCTGGCTCACTCCTTAAATGCACCCAACAGCTAGGTGTGGGCCAGGCCAAAGTGAGGAGCCAGGACTTCCCCATCCCAGTCTCCCACATTAGCAGCAAAGGCTATCTTCTGCTGCCTTTCCAAGTGCATTAGCAGGAAGCTGGATCAGAAGCAAATGAGCCAGGACTCAAAATGGCACTGATATTGTATGCCAGCATTTAAAGTGACAGCTTAATCCACTGTATCAGAATACTGCCCCTCCCAACTTTTCCCCCTAGGGAAAATGGCAGAGGTCAGCACATCCGCAGTGCAATGAAGTAAGCCTTGCCCTGGGAAACCACCTTCCTGATCTTGGTATCTCCCCTGCTAGATAAGTAACAAATTTTGGTTTTTAATGAGATAATTTTTAAACCCAACTGTATAAGAAATATAATTCTAGAAATAACTAAAAGTTAAAAAGCATGACACTGTTTTTTTAAATTCTTTGCATGTATTATTTGCTCTCTCATCACTAATTTGAAGTATCACATGTAAATAATTTTTATATAATCACAAATTAAATTTTTCATATGAAGCAGGCATTTGACCTAGTGGTTAAGATACCAATTAGGACACATGCAGTGTGCCAGCGATTAGGACATCAGAGTGCCGGGTTCAACTCCAGGCTCCAGCTCTTGATTCCAGCTTCCAGATAATGCAGACCTAAGCAGCTGGGATCCTGACACCAATGTGGAACTCAGTTCCTGGCTCCCAGATTTGGCATCCTGCCTACCCCTACTATGGTGAGCATTTAGGAAGTGAACTAGCAGATGGGAACATTCTTTCTCTCACTGCCTTTCAAATAAAAATTTTAAACAGAAATTTTTTGTATAACCATGCTGAAAGAAGGGGGTAGGGGCTGGGAGAAATTTCTCATTTAACATTACAGGAAGAAAAGATCTAAAATTGATGAAGATGCAATAATATTTTATTTAGAGAAGAGTCAGAAGTAGTTGTCTCTGATGAGCAGGGAAGCATGGAAGGAACAGACAAGAAATTGTTATCATTCTGGTTAAAAAAAATTTTTAAGATTTATTAATTATTTGAAAGAGTTACATAGAGAGAGGAGGAAAGGCAGAGAGAATGAGAGAGGTCTTACATCCACTGGTTCACTCCTCAATCGGTCGCAATGCCAGAGCTATGCCCATCTGAAGCCAGGAGACAAGAGCGCTTCTTCTGGGTCTCCCACTTGGTTACAGGGGTCCAAGGACTTGGGCCATCTTCTACTGCTTTCCAGCAGAGAGCTGGATCAGAACTAGAGCAGCTGGGAGTCGAACCATAGCCCATATGGGATACTGGCACTGCAGGCAGTGGCTTTACCTGCTACACCACAGTGCAATCCTCAAGATTTTTTTTTTTTAAAGATGTATTTATTTATTCCAAAGGAAGAGACGGTGAGAAAGAGATCTTTTTTCTACTGGTTAACTCCCCAAATGGCACAATGGCTGGGGCTGGTCCAGGCTGAAGCCAGGACCCTGGAGCTCCATCTGAGGCTCCCACATGGATGGCAAGGGCTTACTATGGGATGCTGGCATTGCAGATGGCACCTAAACCTGCTGCAGCACAACCTTGGGCTCCTTACAGGTATTTGAACACCAGTGTTGGCCGTCAGTCTAAGGATTTCTTGACAGTTAATTCATGAATTCTTCATCACTGGATAGATAGAAGGATACCAGTTTATGCTGAGGTGGTTAAAAGCACTTACCAAGTACTAAAAATACTTTTATAATTTGAAAACATTTTATTAGTGTAGTTTTGGATCCTAATGACATTATTTCTTAATTATAAACCCAGGTTAGATTCCTGGCTCAGATTCCTGTTTATAGCTTCCTCCTGCTCATGCAGACCCTGGGAAGTAGTGGTGATGGCTCATGTAATTGCATTCCTGCCACCCATGTGGGGCACCTGGATTGAGGTCCCAGCTCCTGGGCAATGGACCAGTGAATAGGAGCATTCTCTCTGTTTCTCTGTCATTCTCTGCATCTCAAAATTTAAAAAAAAAAAAAAAAAAGGCCGGCGCCGTGGCTCAACAGGCTAATCCTCCGCCTTGCGGCGCCGGCACACCGGGTTCTAGTCCCGGTCGGGGCACCGGATTCTGTCCCGGTTGCCCCTCTTCCGGGCCAGCCCTCTGCTGTGGCCCAGGAGTGCAGTGGAGGATGGCCCAGGTGCTTGGGCCCTGCACCCCATGGGGAGACCAGGAAAAGCACCTGGCTCCTGGCTCCTGCCATCGGAGGAGCGCGGTGCGCCGGCCGCAGCGCGCCAACCGCGGCGGCCATTGGAGGGTGAACCAACGGCAAAAGGAAGACCTTTCTCTCTGTCTCTCTCTCTCACTGTCCACTCTGCCTGTAAAAAAAAAAAAAAAAAAAAAAAAAAAAGGTTATATGAAAATTAAATGCAACCTGTAAAACTTGACTGAATCTTGGATTTCAAAAAAAAACTTTCGGGGCTGGTGCTGTGGCGCAATGGGTAAATGCCCTGGCCTGAAGCGCTGGCATCCCATTTGGGCACCAGCATCCCATTTGGGCACCGGTTCTAGTCCCAGCTGCTCCTCTTCCCATCCAGCTCTCTGCTATGGCCTGGGAAAGCAGAAGATGGCCCAAGTCCTTGGGCCCCTGCACCCGCATGGGAGACCAGGAAGAAGCTCCTGGCTCCAGATTGGCACAGCTCTGGCCACTGCAGCCATCTGGGGAGTGAACCAGTGGATGGAAGACCTCTCTGTCTCCACCTCTCTCTGTAACTCTTTTAAATACATAAAATAAATCTTTAAAAAGAAAAAAAACTTTCATGAAAGACTTTTTTTGTCATTTTGATATTTCTTTGCCATGCTGAAAACACGTGATATATTTAACAGCATCATTTACAATTTTTAAAGTCTTTCTGTGATCATAAAAACATACTTGTTGAAAAAACCTCAACAAACAAAAATGTTTTATAAAACTGCTAATTAACCCTAAAATTTTAGATGTTTAAGGATATTTTCTGTAATCTCATGGACAGTACTAAAGGCACCCTCAACAGAAATGTAAATAGGGGTACATGATGTTTGCCCAAAATTTATTTTATAAGAAAAACTTCTGGTTAAAAAAAAGAAAGGAATAAAGGTATAAAAGGAAAAAAAAAAAAAGAAATGTAAATAAACACCTGTCATTGCCTAACCTGTTAAGTGGCTAAACTATTTTTAATTGTAGAGGGCTCGGGCTAACTCCGAAGTCAGGGTAGAGAAGTTTTAGTCTCCAAGTGACATGAAATTAGCTACAATTTTAGAAGACTTTTTGCTTTTTAATTGTGGATAAATGAAAAAATTGGAGTTGTGTGTAGTGGAATATGTGCTTTCATAGTGCAGTGATACCTGTTTCATTAAATGTAGGATTTATTTACTGGTAGGTGTACTATTAAGTACAGGCTTTCTTTAGTACACTCAGGAGATATTTTTAGGTACCTACTTTATATATCAGGCACTATGAAAATTTTTAGTGATCCAATGAAAAGCAGACTGTTTTAAGTTGTCATTTACAATGGAAATTCCATGTGTTTAGTTGGAATTAATAGGTTTATAAATTTCTAGAAAATTGTTTGATTCTGCTTTTAATGTGTATTTTATGTCAAAGACTCAGGCTTGTCTTTCTTTTTTTTTTTTTTTTTTTTTTTTTTACAGGCAGAGTGGACAGTGAGAGAGAGAGACAGAGAGAAAGGTCTTCCTTTTGCCGTTGGTTCACCCTCCAATGGCTGCCGCGGTCGGCGCGCTGCGGCCGGCGCACCGCGCTCCTCCGATGGCAGGAGCCAGGTGCTAGGTGCTTTTCCTGGTCTCCCCATGGGGTGCAGGGCCCAAGCACCTGGGCCATCCTCCACTGCACTCCTGGGCCACAGCAGAGGGCTGGCCTGGAAGAGGGGCAACCGGGACAGAATCCGGTGCCCCGACCGGGACTAGAACCCGGTGTGCCGGCGCCGCAAGGCGGAGGATTAGCCTATTGAGCCACGGCGCCGGCCTCAGGCTTGTCTTTCAAAGTAACACTGTTGGAATATGCATTTTAACGGTTAGATTATTTTTCTTATTTTTAAAACCTCTCCATTTTTGTGAATAACATATAGAATTGACTCCCATGCCCAAACCTTTTTTTAAGTTCAATTTGTTTTTATTTATTTGAAAGAGTGACAGGGAGAGAGACACAGAGACAGTGAGTTAAATCTTGCATCTGTTGGTTCATTCTCTAAATGTCTGCAACAGCCAGGACTGAGCCTGGTTGAAGCCAGTGGCATGGATCTTGGTCTCCCACATGGATGGCAGGGACCACAGTACTTGAGCCATCATTTGCTACCTTCTAGGATGTGCATTAGGGGAAGCTGAATTGGAAGTAGAAGTAGAACTTGTACCCAGGCCCTCCTTTATGGGATGTTGATGTCCCTAGCGATGCCTTAACCCACTACTCCACTATGCCTACCCTTCTTTATTTTCAAAAGTTAATTTTTATTATTTGTCAAAATATTAGTTGCTAAGAGTTTGAGACATCAAAGGTAAAGTTAAAAAAAAAGAATTTCAGGGCCAGCACTGTGGATAGTAGGTAAAGCCACCACCTGTAGTGGCGGCATCCCTTATGGGCGCCAGGTTAAGTCCCAGCTGCTCCAATTCTGATCCAGCTCTCTGCTGTGGCCTGGGAAAGCGGTAGAATATGGCCCACGTCCTTGGGCCCCTGTACCCAAGTGGGAGACCCACAAGAAGCTCCTGCTCCTGGCTTTAGATGGGCCCAGCAGATGGAAGACCTCTCTCTCTCTCTCTCTCTCTCTCTCTCTCTCTCTCTCTGTAACTCTTTCAAATTAATTAAAAAAAAAAAAAAAGAATCTGAAACTAACATGAGGACAGAAAAAACTGATATTCTCTCTTCTAAATGAAAATTGGTTCATTTTGCTTCTATATGTTTAAAGCAACTTTAATTTGCAGAAAAATGAATTAAAAAGATTTTTGGTTAAAAAATTGTATACCCATGAAGTTTTTTCATAACATGCATTCTCATGAACTTTTTGAAGACTTTTCATATGCACAGATTTCAAAAAATTTGTGTCACAATAAATATTGTTTTGCTGTTTTTTTTTTGAAAGAGCGAAAAAAGAAGAGAGGTATTTTCCATTTGCTGCTTCATTCCAATAAAGGTCTGCAACAGTTCAAGCCAAACCAGGCCAAAAGCAAGAGCTCTTATCCAGGTCTCCCATGTGAGAGATAGGGATCCAACCACTTGAATATCACCTGCTGCCTTCCCAGGGTGCATGCCTGCAGGAAGCTGGAATCAGGAGCAGAACCAAGACTTGAACCCAGGCACTGATATGGAATGTGGATATCCCAAGCAGCATCTTAATCAATACACCTAATACTTGCTCATCAATGCCATTTTCCCACAATCCTTTTGAAGTACCCTTATATTATAAAACTAAATTTAAAAACAAATAGCCAAATGTCACAAAAAGAGGAAAGTGGTACTTTTGCCAGAATCTCCTCAATGAGTTTAAAGTTCAAGAAGACAAAGACCTACTCCTGTGGACTCAGGGAACTTGAAATCAGGAGAAACCCACTAATTACATTTATTTCCAAAAAGTATAGACATATATACAAAATAATTAATGGGCAAGGAGATAACTGTTCCAAAATATTATAATCATTTCAGAAAGAAGCTGGTGAAATTCCTATCCACATCACAAGGTGTGATAGTTTAGAGCAAACAGAAGCTACAAAATGTGAAATTCATTAACTTTCTTTTCATGCCCCTTTTCCCTAAACCTACCCACAAAAGTTCTTAATCTATTCCTCTAACAACATGCTGATTCTCATCAGTATTAGTTCACAGCCTCAAAAACCTCATGTCATCAATAACCTCCTTTCCTCTTTTTTTTTTTTAAAGATTCTATTTATTTGAACGGCAGATTTACAGAGAGAGAGGTAGGGACAGGGACAGAGACAGAGAGAGCTCTTCCATCTATTGGTTCACTCTCTAAATGGCCACAATGGCCAGAGCTGAGATGATCTGAAGCCAGGAGCCAGGAGCTTCTTCTGTGTCTCCCATGTGAGTGCAGGGGCCCAAGGACTTGGGTCATCCTCTGGTGCTTTCCCAGGCACATTAGCATGCAGCTGCATCAGAAGTAGAGCAGCTGGGACTCAAACGGGCGCCTATAGGGGATGCTAACACCCATTAAAGCTGGGGCTTTAATCTGCTGTGCCACACAGCCAGCCCTTCTTTCCTTTTTTTTAAATCCCCTCAAACTCCCTTTGGTGAATAAGTATCTGTTACAGTCAAAATCAAATTAAAACAACAAAAATCCGTAGAAGTTACTTTTTCATTTTTCTCATTCTTTTCTCCACTAAACATAGAAAAGCACTTTCTGCTTAAATAGTTGTAAACTGACTTCTATCCTGGTAACTGTTAACAATGGCATCAGAGATCTCTAAATGACCAAATGCCAGACAATATTCTAATTTCAGTTCTCACTATACCAACCTTTGTATGTTAACTGATGATCACAACCTATTTGTTGAAATTTTTTTTCTTCCTGAGATGCCTGCCACCCATGATACATGACTCTTTCCTATCCCTCTGATCATTTCTTTACTGATTGCTCCTTCTGTCAACCCCTTTAAATGCTAAGAGTTGCCTAGAGTTCCCTCCTCTTATTAATATGTTGTGCTATCCTGACTAGTCATGTTTTCCTAATGTTTAACTAATTTTCAACTGTTGCCGATTTCTAAATCACTTTATCACTAGCTCAAACCTATCGCAAAAGCTTCCGATCCTTATTTCCAATCACCCACTAGACATTTTTACCTGGATTCTCCCAATACCTTTAACAATGACTTTTTTTTTTTTTTTTTGACAGGCAGAGTGGACAGTGAGAGAGAGAGACAGAGAGAAAGGTCTTCCTTTTTGCCATTGGTTCACCCTCCAATGGCTTCCGCGGCCGGCGCGCTGTGGCCGGCGCACCGCGCTCATCCGATGGCAGGAGCCAGGTGCCAGGTGCTTCTCCTGGTCTCCCATGGGGTGCAGGGCCCAAGCACCTGGGCCATCCTCCACTGCACTCCCGGGCCACAGCAGAGAGCTGGCCTGGAAGAGGGGCAACCAGGACAGAATCCGGCGCCCCAACCGGGATTAGAACCCGGTGTGCCGGCGCCGCAAGGCAGAGGATTAGCCTGTTGAGCCACGGCGCCAGCCGAACAGTGACATTTTATTTATTTTTCTTCCCTTCCTCCAATATTTTCCATCTAGCTAATACCATTAATATCTTCAATCCAGAAATTTGTAATTGATTCCTTCCTCTTCTCAATCAACCATTCACCATATCCTGCAGATTTTTCCTTACAGATCACCTCTCAAATATCTTCTACAACTACTCCCATATTTGAGGAGCAGCTCTTACCTGTACCACTGATTCCCAATTTATCTTTCTGCCTCTGGCTTCCTGGTGTATTTAATGTATTTTCAATTTACAGTTAGGAAAACCATTTTAATTCCTCACTCCTTTCTCTAAAGAGCTTTAGTGAATCTTACTGACTAATGTTCATGTTTTAACTTTATGTACTATATAGCACTTACAACTGATTTCATTTTATGATCACCAACTGGCCAGCTGACAATAGCAGAGCACTCAAAATATATGCACACAACCAAGAATCCCAGCATCAAAACACAGAAAAGGGGTAACACTAGCCACTAGGAAAACTGAGTATTTTTTATTCCCCTTCCCATCAAATGGCTATAGGAGTTAATGGGATACATAGTAAATCAGACATTTTCAGCTCATTTCCCAAAATGAGACTCAAGAATACACTTGATCTACCTAACTATAAACCTACATTACTCTTATATATTAATTCTTGTAGATTACCTTTTAAACATGTGCCACAGATATACATGCCACAAAAATTAATACTGTGGGAGCTACCTGTATCAGAGCCCTGGTTTGGGTACAGGCTACCTTGCATCCAATTCAGCTCCATGATAATGCACCTGGTAAGGAAGCAGAAGATGGCTCAAGTGCTTGGGCCCCTACACCCTTGTGGGAGTTTCTGGGTCCTATCTTTGGCTTGAACAATCCCCAGCAATTGTGGTCATCTTGGGAGTAAACCAGCAGATGGATGATCTCTTTCTCTATCTCTCCCTCCCTCTCTCCTGACTAGTCTGGAGACATGACTCTGTCACTCTCTTTCAAATAAAATAAGTAAATCTTTTAAAAAATTAATACTGTAAAGAAAAACTCTGCCATAGGGGCTGGTGTGGCACAATGGATTAAGCCAACACCTGTGACACTAGTATCACATATGAGCAGTGGTTCAAGTCCCAGATGCTCCACTTCTAAATCAATTCCCTTCTAATGCACCTGGGAAAGCATCAGATGATGATGACTTGAGTGCTTGGGCACCTGCCACTCACACAGAAGACCTGAATGGAGTGGATGGAGTTCAGGTTCCTGGCTTGAGTCTGACCCAGCTCCAGGCCACTGTGATCATTTGGGTAGTGAATCAGCAGACAGAAAACTTTTTAAATATTTATTCACTCGGAATAAACGAATAAATTAAATTCATTCATTTGGAAAGCAGAGTTACAGAGGCAGAGAGAGATCTTCCATTGGCTGGTTCACCTCCCAAATGATTGCAACAGGTGGAGCTGAGCCAATCTAAAGGGAGGAGCCAGAAGCTTCCTCCAGGTCTCTCACATGGGTGCAGGGGCCATAGCAGAGAGTTGGATCAGAAGTGGAGCAGCCATGTCTTGAACTGACACCCATATGGGATTCTGACACTGTAGGTGGTGGCCTTACCCACTACACGAGTGTCGGACCCAGAAAACCTCTCTATAGCTCCCTCTAAGTCTGCCTTTCAAATAAAACATTTTTCTCTTTTTTTAATGATTTATTTATCTGAAAGGCAGAGTTACAGAGGCAGAAGCAGAGAGAGAAGTCTTCCATCCACTGGTCCACTCCCCAGATGGCCACAACAGCAGGAGCTGCACCAAAAGGAAGCCAGGAGCCAGGAACTTCCTCTGGGTCCCCTACTTGTGTCTTTCCCAGGCCATAGCAGAGAGCTGGATCAGAAGTGGAGCAGTCAGTAATCGAACTGGTGCCCATACAGGATGCCAGCACTGCAGGTGGTGGCTTCATCCAATTACACCACGCACTGGCCCCAAATGAAACATCTTAAAAAAAACTATTGTAGGAGCCAGCACTGTGGCATAGCAGGTGAAGCCACTGGCTTCAGTGCCAATATCACGTGTGGCTGCCTGTTCAAGACCTGGCTGCTCCACTTCCGATCCAGCTCTCTGCCATGGCCTGGAAAAGCAGCAGAAGATGGCCCAAGTCCTTGTACTCCTGCACCCAAGCAGGAGACCCAGAAGAAGCTCCTGGCTTCGGATAAGCCCAGGTCTGGCACTTGCAGCCATTTGGAGAATGAACCAGCAGATACAAGGTATCTCTCTCTGCCTCTCTGTAATTCTGCCCTTCAAACAAATAAATAAATGTTCAAAAACAAAAAACAAACAAACAAACAAAAAAAAAAACTGTGCTGTAAAACGAAGTTGGATCCCTACTTCAAACCATAAACAAAAATTAACTCAAACTTGAACAGCATTTGTCATGACTGTTGAGCAACAGGTTTTTTTGTTGTTGTTTCTTTTTTTTTTTTTTTTTGACAGGCAGAGTTAGACAGTGAGAGAGAGACAGAGAGAAAGGTCTAACTTCCATTGGTTAACCCCCACAAATGGCCTATGTCCGGCACGCTGCGCTGATCCGAAGCCAGGAGCCAGGTGCTTCCTCCTGGTCTCCCATGTGGGTGCAGGGCCCAAGCACTTGGGCCATCCTCCACTGCACTCCCGGGCCACAGCAGAGAGCTGGACTGGAAGAGGAGCAACCAGGACAGAATCTAGTGCCAAAATCGGGACTAGAACTCGGTGCTGGCACCACGGGCAGAGGAACACGTTTGTTTTGTTTTTTGTTTTCTTAAAGAATAGAGTGGGACTGGGAATGGGAGAGGGAGAAACGGATAGGGTGGGAATGGGGGTGAGAGGGCGGGTATGGTGGAAGAATCATTATATTCCTGAAGTTGTACTTATGAAATTTGTCCTCATTAAATAAAAGATTTCTTTAGGAAAAAAAATTAACTCAAAACAGACAGAGGCATAAATATAAGAACTAAGCTATAAAACACCTAGAAGCACAGAAATAAACCACTGTAAACTTCATATGCAACAATTTCTTAGAGATAATATCAAAAGCACAAACAAGGAGTGGGCATTGTGACAGAGGGTTTATACAGCTTGGGATACCAATATCCCATAACAGAGTACCCAGTTGGGGTCCCACTTCTGCTTCTGATCCAACTTTCTGCTAATGTACCAGGGAGGCCATCCACATGGGAGACCTGGATTGAGTTTTTGGCTCCTGGCTGTTGTGGGCATTTGGGGGAGTAAACCAGAATACTGAAGATTGATCCCTCTCTGTCTTTCAAATAAATATAAGTTTAAAAAAAAGGCACAAAGATAAGCTGGACTTCACCAAAATTAAATACTTCCGCACTTCAAAGGACATCATCAAAAAACTGAAAAGACGATTCACAGAACAGAAAAAGAACACTGCAGGGCTGGCATTGTGGTGCAGCAGTTTGGAATGCCGCCTGTGACACCAGCATCCCATAATGGTACTGGTTTAAGTCTCACCTGCTCCACTTCTGATCCAACTCCCTAATGAACCTGCAAGGACGGCAGAAGATTGTTCAAGTACTTGGGCCCTTGCAACTCACATGGGAGACTAGATGGGAGTTCTAGGCTCCAGGTTTGGCCGGGTCCAACTTCAGACATTTCTGCCATTTGGGGAGTGAACCAGCAAATGGAAGATCTCGCTGTCTCTCCCTAACTCTTTCAAATAAATAAATCTTTAAAAAATAAAAAAAGATTTAAAGGCTTAAAAAAACATTGCCAATCATGTATCTGATTAAGGACTCGTATCCAAAATAAGTAACTCAGCAGTAAGACAATCCAACCTTTAAATTAGACAAAGGACCTACATAGTTCTCTGAAGATGGTCTACAAACGGGCAATAAATACATGGAAAGATGCTCAAAATCATTAGCTACCAGGAAAATGAAAATCAAAACCACAAGTAATATCATTTCATACCCACCAGGATAATTATAATAAAAAAGATAGATAACAACAAGTACTGATAAGGATGTGAAGTAATTGGAAACCTAACTGCTGGTGACACTGTAGAATGGTACAGTCTCCTTTGAAAACAATCTGGCAGCTCCTCAAAATGTTAAACAGAGCTAGTATCTAATCCAGCAATTCCATTACTAGGTATGTACTCAAGAGAAAAGAAAATGTATGTCCACACAAATCCAATGCATGAATGTTCATAAGTAGCATTTCTTTTAACAGCCAAAACATGGAAGCAACCCATGGTCCAGCAAAGGTGATACTTTTTATGGCCAATACTACTTGGCCATAAAAAGAAATGAAGTACGGATACATGCTACAACAAATATGTACCTTTAAAGCATTATGCTAAGTGAAAGAAGCAGACAGAAAAGATCACATACCATACTCATGATTCCATTTACAGAAAATGTCTAGAGTAGGGCAAATCTACAGACACAGATAGTAGATTATTGGTTGTCAAGGAATAAAGGGAGTTGGGAATGGGGAGTGACTGCTAATGGATACAGATTTTTTCAAGTGATTAAAATGTTCCAAAAAGAGAGAACTGTGATGGTTGTATAATTCTGTGAATATATTAAAAGTTACTGAGTTATAAACCCTTATTTTTAATATTTATTTCTTTGAAAGGCAGAGTTGAAAGAGAGAGAGAGAGAGAATCTTCCATCCACTGGTACACTCCCCAAATGGCCATAAGAGGCCATAGCAGGGCTGATCCAAAGCCAGTAGCTTATTCCAGGTCTTCCACAAGGGTGAAGGGACCCAAGGACCTGGGCCATCTTCTGCTGCTTTCCCAGGCACATTAGCAGGAAGCTGGGTCAGAAGTGAAGCAGCAGGGACTCAAACCAGTGTCCATATGGAATGCCAGTGTCACAGGTGACTGTTTTATCTACTACACCACAGCATTGGCCCCTGAATTATAAGTCTTAAAACAGTACTTGTGAATTACATACATATAAATACGGCATGTGAATTATGTCTCGATAAAATAAACTATAAAGTTACAATTTTTGCATTTCACTGTTAAGTAAATTTTATTCCCAACGCCAAAAACAAACATCTAAAAAATAACTAAAAAGTGTAGTAAACTGGAAAGTGGGTGGAGATACAGATAACATAAGAACAGACACATTAAAGTTCATTATATTGTTCTGTTCATTTGGTATGTCTGAAATTTTCCTTAATAAGTTTTTCAATCTCCCTAAAGTATAAAAATAACATAGTAGGGGCTGGCACTGTGGCATAGTGGGCTAAGCTTCTGCTTGTTCCACTGGTATCCCATATCAGAGTGACCACTCAATCCTGGTTGCTCTGCTTTCAATCCAGCTCCAATGCAAATGCACCTGGGAGAGCAGCCGATGACGGCTCAAGTGCTTGGGCCCCTGCTCCCATGTGGGAGCCAGGATGAAGTTCCTGGCTCCTGGCTTCAGACTGCGAGAAAGTCCTGACTGTTGTCCCTTGCATGTGCTCTCTCTCACGTGCACATACGCTATCACTCTACCTTGCAAATCTTCAAAAAAATAAAAGTAACACAGTACATTAACATTCCTAACATTTTTGTTCTTTTTTGACATAGGAAGCAGAATCCTGTGTATTCAAGACCAGCAAGGTCGGGGCTGGTGCTGTGGCTCACTTGGTTAATCCGCCGTCTGTGGCGCCAGCATCCCCTATGGGCGTCGGGTTCTAGTCCCGGTTGATCCTCTTCCCATCCAGCTCTCTGCTGTGGCCTGGGAAGGCAGTAAAAGAAGGCCCAAGTGCTTGGGCGCCTGCACCCACGTGGGAGACCAGGAAGAAATACCTGGCTCCTGGCTTCGGATTGGTGTAGCTCAGGCCGTTGAGGGGTGAACCAACGGAAGGGAGACCTTTCTCTTTCTCTCTGTCTCTCTCCCTCCCTGTCTGTCAAATAACTAAATAAATAAAATAAAATAAAATAAAATAAAATAAAATAAAATGTAAACCTCTTAAAAAAAAAAAAGACTGGAGAGGTCACAAGCTTCATTATTCTTTTGCAACACAACATAAGACACAGTAAGTGACAAAAATGAGGAATAGTCCAATCCTTTTTTTTTTCTTTGACAGGCAGAATTAGGCAGTGAGAGAGAGACAGAGAGAAAGGTCTTCCTTCCGTTGGTTCACTCCCCTAATGGCAGCCACGGCAGGCGCTGCGCCGATCCGAAGCCAGGAGCCAGGTGCTTCCTCCCGTCTCCCATGTGGGTGCAGGGACCCAAGCACTTAGGCCATCCTCCACTGCCCTCCCAGGCCACAACAGACCACTGGACCAGAAGAGGAGCAACCAGCAACCGGGACTAGTACATGGCGCCCCAACCGGGACTAGAACCCGGAGTGCCGGCGCCACAGGCAGAGGATTGGCCAAGTGAACCACCGAGCCTGCCGGAATATTTCATCAGCCTGCCGGAATATTTCATCTTAAAACAAAGAGAATTTTCAACTTCCTCAATCCTAAGGCAGCTCTTCACCTTAGGTTCCTGCATCTTTCAGAGTTAATAGATATGGCAATTCCTAACACATGGATACAACTACTCCTAATATCATACTGTCCAATACAGCCTTTAAATTCTAGTTTCAATAAATCAAATCATAAATTTAGTTCTTAGCCTCAATAGTTACACTTCTAGTGTAATCAGTGTCTACTATACTGAATAAAGCAAATATAGGACACTGCCATCATTGCCAAAAGTTCTATTGGACAGCACCACCCTAATACATAAGAAATATCACTGGGGTAGGTGTTGCACACAGGTATTAGAATTGGTAGTTACTCTGCTTTGAATCCAGCTTCCTGCTAATGTGCCTGGGAAGGCAGCAGATGATGGCCTAAGTACTTGGTTCTCTGACACCCTGTGGGAGACCCAGATGGAGTTCTAGCCTCCTGGCTTCAGCCTGGCCCAGCCCCTGCTGTTACAGGCATTTGGGGTGAGAACCAGCAGATAAAATGCTCTCTATCTCTCCCTTCCAAATAAATAAATAATTTAAAAAGAAATAACAACAAAGCAACTTCCACATTCCAAGAGAGAGCTGTTATACTGTACTTCATTTTAAAAAACAAATTTTCCTAAAGAAAGCCAAGGAATATTATTCATGAAGGGTAGACCAAAACAGCACTTAAGTTGTACACTCAGAACTACCAATGCTACAGATGCTGGCCATGGCAATTCCTCAGAGGCAAATTTCTGTATTTGTTAAAAGATTACCAGTATACTTTCAATTTCCTCAAGTCAGATGTTAAGAGTATGCTTAAATATAAATAAAGCATATTATCCTTTCAAAGAGCTAATGAAAAGGTATATGAGTATTTGTAATCCATGACATTAAAGAGTTTATGACCCATAGCAAAATATACAGAATAAAATTCCTTTCAAAAGACAGCTTTGAGGACAGAGACATAATTTAAAAGACTATTAAATACATTTGTTTCATCTAGAAACAAAGGTTAGCCAGATAATTTCTATACATCAAGTTCTAAAATTATGTGTGCATTTCATCTGATATTTCCGTTAATGCCGATTCACATAAAAATCTGCAGCAGCAGGAAACAGGTGCATTCTTAATTCAAATATTTAGAACATTTTTAGCACTTTAAAAAAATCAGGTGAGTGAATTTTAAAATCTGAATTCAGATTTTTATATTTAGGAACTTAGCAAGCTGTATTCCCTCTCGTGCTATCACTGCAAACACTTGGGAAGGTACCTAACATTCCAAACACAAACTATAATACTTTGATCTATGAAATTTAAAATCATCCCTTTCCTTGCCTGAACTATCAAACACTTAAAACTGATGGTCAAATGGTTCCATTTTAAAGCATTTTCAACCATCTGAAAAGGCCAATTAAGAATTTTAAGAACATATTATTTATCCACCATAAATACTTTTAAATTCAACTCTTTGCAAGTCACTGCCCCCTCCCAAAACAAAAAATAATTCTCAAGAGAGAATCAGAAACATGGAAATTGAAACCAGCCTGTAGGCGAGGTAGTACACGGGAGAGTCACATGGAATTGATCTGAAGGAGAAAGTTACTACTACCGGAGCATCTGGAGTCAAATTAAATCAGGCACAATTTACATATTTCTAGCTCTGTACTGACCTCACATGGTGTTTTCCTGTATGTTATACATAGGCCTACCTAGACTTTCACATTTGAATTGGTATAATAAGATGGTTTCCTGTCCTAAAGTTAAACCCTTTCAAGAATAAAATAACATTCCATAACCGTTTTCCCATTGTTCATGAACCTTCACTGTTCATCAAATCACCCCGATAAAACCATCTGTTCCCTCTAATTGCTTCCAAAGAAAAATTCTAGCAACCAAGGACACCAGATTGTAAAACACAGTCGGAGTAAGAGTTCTGGCACTGCCGAAATATGTTAAGAAATCTTGGCAAATTAGTAGAAATCCCTTAAACCATAATTATCTCAGTTGTAAAAACGAATACAATACAAACCTACATCTGAGCAGGGATACGAGTTGGATTTAATTAAACAGAAGAAATGCCTCAGATACTGGATGTACTCCAAATACAGGGTACCTCTCGCCCATCTCATTTTCCCTCCCACTACTTCCCTTTAGGCTTCCAAGCTCCACTTATCCCCACACCCCATCCAGCCCCTCACTCCAATCCCACACAACCTCACCAGCCCCCAGTTCCAAGCTGCTACTTTGCTGTGCACCTCCTGACTCCCGCATCTCCCT
This sequence comes from Sylvilagus floridanus, assembly GCA_949820135.1. Lineage (NCBI taxonomy): Eukaryota > Metazoa > Chordata > Mammalia > Lagomorpha > Leporidae > Sylvilagus > Sylvilagus floridanus. Next base: position 84,168,451 of record OX463225.1, on the reverse strand, counting down.
CAGCCCCCATTTCCTACCGGCTCCTCCCCTCGGCTCCCCACCGCCTCGTCACCAGGTTCATCCTGCCCCTCCAACCGTCTCCCGCCCCCAGGTTCCTTCCTGCCCTCCAAACACAGCTTCCCCGTCTCAACGTTTTATCTCGTTCCTCCAACGGACTTCCCCAACGTCCTCCTAGCGCCTTTGGTCCCAATGTTCTCCAACACTCAACTGACTACTGCTTTCCACCCATTCTCTTCCACACACACACACACACACACACACACATATGTGCAAAGGCACCCACGTACGAGAGCCCCCACCCCCACCTTGATCCTCCATCTTTCCCTTTTATACTTGCTTCCTTTCTTCCTGCTCCCCCCACCCCCACCTCCTCCGGAAGAGTCGGTTCCCAGGCCAAGGTCTCTCACCTCATTCGGTCACTTCAGTGGTGCCAACCGCTTCATACAGGAAAAAACAACCAATCACGTCCCCGTGGGCGCTTCCCTTGCGACTCCGAGCACTTACCGGGCACCCGCCCCACCGGGCACCCCGCACATACGCACACACAAACGGAGCTCCTGGGGGACGAGGGCTGCGGGTAGACTGAGCGCTCTTACACCGGCCTCAAACACAGCCCACTTCGCTACAGCCCTTCGCCATTTTGGTTTCCCGCGGACTGCCGGTGCATTCTGGGATCGCACAGCGACTCCGGTGCCGAATGGCAGCTCTCCAGGGCCGCGGCGGGGGCGGGGACTGCGCGGCGAGCGCGGAAGAACACCGCGCCCTGCGTCCCGGGCCGGAGCTGAACAAAGACGGACTCTTTAACGTTGCGGTGAGACCGAGTCCTTCCGCTGCCGGGGCTAACACAATAGTGAGCGCACGGCTCCCGGCTGTCGGTTGGGCAGCGCTGCTGTGTCTTGTGACGGAGACGGGCGCAGCGGACCTTCAGTGTGATATTCCTTCCCTGGGAAATAAGACGGTGCTCTGTGTCCCTTGCTGGACCGATTTCCCCTCCGCGGGGAAAACTTCGACTGAAGCACGTTCTTCTGCCTTCACCCTGCGGCCTGCTGTTAGAATTTCCTCCAGCGGGGAGGAGACCCAGCGTGTCAGAATTAGATTTTGTTAAGCCCCAAACTCCTTAAGAGGAGCTGCTTATATGCAAGGCTTTCCGAATTTTCCCTCCTGATATGTTTTTTTCGGTTTACCTCCTTTGCGATTCTTCTTAATTTGAATGAAATTGGAATAATCCCGTGCAAGGTGTTTTATTTTAGGAATACAGAACTTTTTCATAGTAAAGCAGACCCTTACCCTGCCCGATATTCTGCGGCCGATAGGGGTCCCAACTGACAAAACCGTGAAAGTGCGGGCTTGTGTCTTCGAGGGACATTTAAATACAGTCTCGCACCTCTTCGTAGCCAGGTATGGTCCTACATTTATAACGTTGTCAAAATATTAATCATTTTATATTTTGGCTGATACTATGCCACAGGGATAGTAAATCCCATATTTTTTTTTTCTATCTCGAAAAAAATACCTCTTAACTGCCTAACCACACTTTGCTCATTATTTCAAAAGGGGTTCCCTCAGCCTGTGACCTCAGAACTTGGCAAATAAGCATATTCACGTTAGCCAATATTATTCAATATTCTAAATATCTTGGTCATTCCCTTCCGCTGTGCTCTAACATTGCAATTTCAGCTCCATCTTCTTTCACCCTTACTGCATCTGCCTTTCAATTTTCACTTCATCTCAATTCTCTTATAACCTACTTGGTAATAAATTCTTCTTGAATGCCTTTTATACGTTGAAGAAAATTTTGACTTTAAAAAAAGCAGTTCAAAAATGGATGATGTTACAAGACAGGTATATTTCTATGCCACTAAATCTAATAAAACATTTTGTCTAGGTTCTCCACAACACTTCTGTCAAATAGCAAATCTCACCTTCACTATCTTCAGTGATTTAATACCTCAGAGCCAGTCTAATTTCGTTTACACAGAAACTCGGATACTGTAGTCCCCCCCTTCATCTGTGAGAGATGTGTTTCAAGACTCCCCCAGTGGATGCCTGAAGCTTCTGATAGTACCAAACTCTAAAAATATTATGTTGTTTCCTATGCATACATGTCCATCATAAAATTTAATTTATAATTAGGCACAGGAAGAGATTAATGTAGATAATAAGATAGCATTCTGTAATAAAAGTTAGGTGAATGTTCTCTCAACATATTTTATTGTACTATTGATCTTAACAAACTCAATAGACAATTTTTTTCTTAAGGCACTAACTTCCACCAGGAAGCACTTTACAACTTCTCTATGGCATATCTGAATTGCTTCATTAATACTTGGGTGTTCTGACAGTACTATTGAGTAAAAAAAGGTCACTTGATCACAAGCACTACAATACTAAGACAGTTAATCCTTTAACCAAGACAGTTACTAACAGGTACATACATGGCCTATATAAAGGGATTTCAGATAGTTCATGGAGGGCTAGTGCTGTGGCATAGCAGGTAAAATCGCCACCTGCAGTGCCCACAACCCATATAGGCACCAGTTCGAGTCCCGGCTGCTCCACTTCCGATCCAGATCTCTGCTATGGCCTGAGAAAGCAGTGGAAGATGGCCCAAGTCCTTGGGCCCCTGCACCCGCATGGGATACCTGGAAGAAGCTCCTGGCTCCTGGCTTCAGATCAGCGCAGCTCTGGCCATTGTGGCCATCTGGGGAGTGAACCAGTGGGTGGAAGACCTCTCTCTCTCTCTCTCTGCCTCTGCCTCTCTGTAACTCTTTCAAATAAATAAATCTTAAAAACAAAGTTCATGGAAATTGAATTTAAAAATAAATTTATTTTAGTATAAAAAATGTTTAATCCATACATAGGTTTTCATATTTTTTAAGATTTATTTATTTATTTGAGAGGTAGAGTTACAGAGGAAGAGACAGAGAGAAAGGTCTTTCTTCCGTTGGTTCACTCCCCAAATGGCTGCAAAGGCCAGAGCTGCGCTGAGCCAGAGCCAGGAACCAGGAGCCAGGAGCCTCTTCCTGGTTCCCCACATGGGTGCAGGGGCCCAAGCACTTGGGCCATCCTCCACTGCTTTTCCAGGCCATAGCAGAGAACTGGATTGGAAGTGGAGCAGCCGGGACTAGGACCAGCACCCATGTGGGATGCCGGCACCATAGGCAGAGAATTAACCTACTGCGCTATGGTGCCAGCCCCAGGTTTTTGTATTTTTTTTTTTATGAACTTTTTGAAGGCCTCTTATAGAATATAGATATGCCAAACAAAAGGGATGATTCATGTCCCCAGGGGGATTGAAACAAAACTGAGATTTCATCATGCTGCTCAGAATGGCATACAACTTAAAACTTAGAAATTATTTATTTCTAGAATTTTCCATATAGTATTTTCAGGCCATGGTTGACCACAGGTAACTGAAACCTTGAAAAACCAAACCATAGGTAAAGGGGAACTACTGCAAGCCAAAATTTCTCCTTTATATTGAGTTACAATCTACCTTCCCATAATTTCCACTCACTGGTCTAACTTTCAGCTTCTTTCACCACAAAAAGAGAGTCCCTCATGCATTAGATAAGTCAACGATGCCTGTCTTTAAAAGGGGGAGGGAGGATTGTCTTCCTATTCTAGTACAAGAGTACAGAGGTATAACCAAATATTATTGAAAAAACCAAGTGCTTAGGGATTCAAGGACACTCAGGAAGTCACAGTAAAATATACAAAACACCTGTAATGATAATACCAGTCTTAGAAATTTCTGCTAAGCAACATGCCATGGAATAGGACTTTCAGAAGAAAAAAGTCAAGTCCCTCAGAAATATGATGCACAGTTAACTCCAGTCAAAGTAATCTCTTTATGGTTGTAACTTATTTCAGGGATTATCATTAGGGTTATTCACAAATATCCTGGTTCTCCTCTCTTATAGACACATAGTGAAACTGTGCTCATTTGCACTTGAAGTTAGACATAGCATTGTGACTTGCTTTACACCAATGAAATGGAAGGGGTAAGTGATGTATATCACTTTCTGGGAGAATCTTTAAAAAGCAGTCACAACTCCCTCCCCCTTGCTGGAGTAATTATGGACGTGTGTGTTGCAATCCCTAAATTACTCCAATGACCAGAGACAGAGTTGTGCATTCTTCAGCCACAATCCAGTTTTAGAAAATTTCCATCATCCCCCCCAAAAATCATTGTACTTATTATGGTTTGAATATCATTCCCTTCCTTGCCCTGCCAATTTGAGTTTTGTCTGCAAAGTCTTATTTTTTTGAAAAAATATATTTTTTTAATTTTTTTATTTTATTTAAGAGGTAGAGTCATAGACAGTGAAAGGGAGAGAGAAAGGTCTTCCTTCCATTGGTTCACTCCTCAAATGGCTGCAACGGCTGGAGCTGCACCAATCCGAAGCCAGGAGCTTCATCCAGTCTCCCACATGGGTGTAGGAGCCCAAGGTCTTGGGCCATCTTCCACTGCTTTCCCAAGCCATAGCAAAAAACTAACTTGGAAGTGGAGCAGCCGGGACAAGAACCGGTGCCCATATGGGATGCTGACACAGCAGGTGGAGGATTACCCTACTGTGCCACAGTGCCAGACAGTACAAAGTCTTATTTTAACAGTATTAAGTAGATAGAAACTTCCAGTTACGATGTTTAGAGGTAGGACTTGGGGTAGGAAGGGTGATTAGATTGTATTAGAATGAGACCCCATTGTTCAATCCTGGAGACTTCATAAGGAAAAGGGAGAAACTACATAGACAGATATAGACAGATACATACTGCCTGTCTCTCGTGCTGTGATACTCTTTGCCACCTCGAGGCTCTGTCATCAAGAAAGCCATTGTAAGGGGCTAGCATTGTGGCATAATAGGTAAAGCTGCTGGCTGCGACACTGACATGAGCCCCGGTTCATGTTCCAGCTGCTCCACTTCCAATCCAGCTCCCTGCAAATGGCCTAGGGAAAGCTGCAGAAGATGGTCCAAGTGTTTGAGCCCCTGCCACCCACTTGGGAGACCTGGATGAAGCTCCTGGCTCCTGGGTTTGGTACAGCCTGGTCTGTTGTGGCCATTTAGGGAGTGAACAAGTGAATGGAAGATCTCTCTCTCTCTTTCAAATAAATAAATAAATCTTTAAGTAAAAAAAGAATTAACAGGCTTCCTTGAAAAATAGTAATTTGTGTGGGTAGTGTTTGAACAAGGGGTTAGTTTATTGCTTGGGTTATGATGTTATAGAGGGTATTGCAGTTGCAACCATCTGGGGAGTGAGAAGCAGATGGAAGATCTCTCTCCTCTCTCCCTCTCTGTAACTCTTTCAAATAAATAAATAAATCTTTTGAAGAAAAAAAGTCATTATCAGATGAGACTCCTGGATCTTGCACTCCCACAATCATGAGCCCAAATAAATTTCTTTTCTTTATATAGTAGCCTGTTTCAGGTATTTTGTTATAGTAATGAAAGACTGAGTAATAACAATATCCATTTGCAGTCAGTTTTGCTTTTCACCCTCAACCTGGGGTACTCTGTCTGCTATCTGTCTCTATAGGTTGCCTTTCCTGGCAGTATCATACAAATGCACTCACATATTAAATAGTCTTTTGCATCTGGCTTCTTTCCTTCAGCATGTTTTTGAATCCACATTGTACCAATCAGTAGTTTTCTCCTTCCTATTACTAATTAAAACTCCATTGTATGAATGGACCACATTTTGTTTATCCATTCATCAGTTGAAGAGTATTTGGAATGTTTCCAATATGGGGCTATTATGAATAAGTCTGCATTTGTGTACAAGTCTTTGGGTGGCCATTTCCTTTAAGCAGGTTCCTGAGGTGGAGTTGCTGAGTTGTGTGGGAAGTTTATCTTTAAGTGTTGAAGACACTGTGTAGTGTGAGCAATGCATAACAGTTCCAATTCCTTCATAATCTTGCTAATACTTGTCCACGTCTGTCCTGATTGTACTCATTGCAGTAGAGGTAAAGTGGCTTCTCATCTTGGGTTCAATTTGCATTTTTCTAATGGCTAATGATGTTGACTATCTTTTCATGTGCTTATTAGCCACCGTTGTATCTTTGCTGAAATGTCTATTCAAATCTTTTGCCCATTTTTAAATGAGGCTACTTATCTTTTTAGATCAAATTTAAGAGCTCATCATATATTCTGGATACAAGTCTTTACCAGACACATGAATTGCAAATATTTTCTCCCAGTCCATGATCTGTCTTTCATTTTTTTGCTGGAGTTTTTTGGAAATGCAAAAACTTTTTATCTAATTTATCTGTTCTTCAAATGCCACATGCTTTTGCTCTTATATCTAAGAACTCTTTGCCTGACACAGTCCATTTTTCTACTTATTTTCTTCTAGAACTTTTGTACATTCCACTCTTACATTTAAATCTAAGATTCATTTTTAGTTAATTTTATGTACATTTTAAGATACGGTCCTATATTCATACATTGGTGTGTATATTCACTTAGAAAAAATATTTTTTGTTGCATTAGGCCATTATAATATGAAGTTGTATGCCACCCAGCATATTTTAGTGTCCTCTGACTGACAGGATCTAAATATTTGAAAATCTAACAGAACTCAGTAGTAGGATAACACTGAATTCTCTGTCATATTCAGAACCAAAAGTGAAAAAGATGAAAATTGGGCAGAACATTTAAAGCATTAGATAATTCTCAAACTTTCTCACTGAAAAATCACAAAGAATATTATAAACAATAAACATACAAGCTCCCAATTATTAGTGCTTCTCCTGGTTTCCCATGCAGGTGCAGGGCCCAAGGACTTGGGCCATCCTTCACTGCACTCCCGGGCCATAGCAGAGAGCAGGACAGGAAGAGGAGCAACCAGGACAGAAATCTGAAATATCAAAAGGAAATGACTGTTTCCATAATGATCTAATTAAAAAGATATGTTAAAATACCTCTACTTCTAGAGGATGCCATTGTTGCACAGTGGGTCAAGTCACCCACCTACAATACCAGCATCCCATATCAGAGCACAGATTCAATTCCCTGTTGCTCTGCTTCCAATCTCGCTCCCTTTTAATGCTCCTGGGAAAACAGTCCAAGTGCTTGGGCCCCTGCAACCCATATGGGAGACACAGATGGAGTTCCTGGTTCCTGGCTTCAGCCTGGCCCAGAGTTGGCTTTTGGGGACAATTGGGGAATGAACTAGTGGATGTAAGATCTCTCCCTCTGTCACTCTGCCTTTTAAGTAAATAAAATAAAACTGGAAAAAAATTTTTCTTTACTTCTACTGTGAAGAATTATATGCTAATAAACTAAAAAACCAAAAATAAATGGATAAATACCTGGAAACATATAACCTACCAAGATCAAATCAAGAAGATTTAGATGATCTAAACAGACCCGTAACAAGTGATGAGATTGAAGCAGTAATCAAAAGTCTTGGGACAGGTTCTGTGGTGTAGTAGGCTAAGCCTCCACCTGTGGCATCTGCATCCCATTTGGGTTCCAGTTCATGTCCCAGCTGCTCCTCATTGATCCAGCTTCCTGCTGATGGCTTGGGAAAGCACTGGAAGATGGCTCAAGTGCTTTGGCCCATGAACCTACATAGGAGACTCAAAAGAAGCTCCTGACTCCTGGCTTCAGTTCGGCCCAGCTCCAGCCCTTGCGGCCATTTGGGGAGTGAACCAGAGGATGGAAAACCCTTCTCTCTGTCTCTCCCTTTCTGTGTCTACAACTTGCCTCTCAAATAAACAATTTTTAAAAATCTAAAAAAATAAAAACTTTTCCATCAAGGAAAAGTCTAGGACCTGACAGCTTTACTACTGAATTCTACAAAACATTCCAATAGGAACTAACTCCAAACTGTTCCAACTATTTCAAGATATTGAACAGGATGTAACTCTGCCAAACTTTTTTTATGAAGCCAGCATCACTTTGATACTAAAGCCAAAGACATGACACAAAAAGAAAACTACAGGTCTATATCCTTAATGAACAGAGATGCAAAATTTGCAACAAAATACTAGCAAGTCAAATCCAAAACCACATCAAAAACATCATACATCATGATCCAGTGGAATTTATCCCAGAAATGCAAAGTTGGTTCAACATTCGCAAATCAATAAACATCATAAATCACACCATCAGAATGAAAAACAAAAACATATAGTGTTATCAATAGGTAGAGAGAAAGCATCTGGTAAGAATCAACACTCCTTAGTGATAAAAACTCCACAAACAAGGTTTGGAAGGAACATTTCTTAAAATCATAAAGGCTATATATGATAAACCAATAGCCAATATCATTCTGAATGAGGAAAAGCTGAAAGCATTTCTGCTCAGATCTGGAACAAGACAAGGATGTCCACTTTTGTCACTCTTATTCAATATAGTACTGAAAGTTTTAGCGGGGCCAGCGCTGTGCTGTAGCAGGTAAAGCCGCCACCTGCGGTGCCGGCATCCCATATGGGCACCAGTTCAAGTCCTGGCTGCTCCACTTCTAATCCAGCTCTCTGCTATGGTCTGGGAAAGCAGTAAAGGATGGCCCAAGTCCTTGCGCCCCTGCACCCACATGGGAGACCAGAAAGAAGCTCCTGGCTCCTGGCTTCAGATCAACATGGCTCCGAACATTGCAGCCATCTGGGGAGTGAACCAGCGGATGGAATACCTCTTTCTCTCTCTGCCTCTCCTTCTCTCTCTGTAACTCTGACCTTAAATAAATAAATTTTTTAAAAAATAAAAAGAAAGTTTTAGCAAGAGCAATTAGGGAGGAGAAAGTAATAAAGGGCATCAAAATTGGGAAAGAGGAAGTCAAAACATCTGTGTTTTCAATGACATGACATTGTACATGGAAAAACCTAAACACTTGACCAAAAAGCTATTAGAATTGATAAACCAATTCAGTAAAGTTGCAGGTTAGAAAATAAACATACCGGCCGGCGCCGTGGCTCAACAGGCTAATCCTCCGCCTTGCGGTGCCGGCACACCGGGTTCTAGTCCCGGTCGGGGCGCCGGATTCTGTCCCGGTTGCCCCTCTTCCAGGCCAGCCCTCTGCTGTGGCCCAGGAGTGCAGTGGAGGATGGCCCAAGTGCTTGGGCCCTGCACCCCATGGGAGACCAGGAAAAAGCACCTAGCACCTGGCTCCTGCCATCGGATGAGCGCAGTGCGCCGGCCGCAGCGCGCCATCCGCGGCAGCCATTGGAGGGTGAACCAACGGCAAAGGAAGACCTTTCTCTCTGTCTCTCTCTCTCACTGTCCACTCTGCCTGTCAAAAAAATAAATAAATAAAAAAAAAAACATACCAAAAAAAGGTAGCTTTTTTATACACTAATGATGAACTCATTGAAAGAGAAATCAAGAAAGAAATCCCATTCACAATAACCACAAAAAAGTCAAATATTTAAGAATAAATTTAACCAGAGAAGTAAAAGATCTCTACAATGAAAATTATCACAAACATTAATGAAAGAAATCATCAAGGACTCAAAAAAATGGAAAGATATTCCTTACTTATGGATTGGAAGAATCAATATCATTAAAATGTCTGTACTACCTTAAAGCAATCTACAGATTCTATACAATCTGTATCAAAATACCAATGACATTCTTTACAGAAGTAGGAAAAAACAATCCTAAAATTCATGTGGTACTACGAAAGATCCAGAATAGCCAAAGGATCCTGAGCAAGAAAAATCAAGCTGGAGGGATTACAATAACTTATTTCAAAGCATACTATAAAGCTATAGTAATTAAAATAGCATCGTACTGGCATAAAAGCTGATACATAGATCAATGGAACAGAATAGATAGCCCAGGGGCTGGCACTGTGGCATAACGGGTAAAGCCATTGCCTGCAGTGCCAGCATTCCATATGGGCGCCAGTTTGAGTCCCAGCTGCTCCACTTCCAATCCAGCTCTCTGTGATGGCCTGGGAAAGCAGTGGAGGATGGTCCAAGTGCTTGGGGACCCTGTACACGCATGGGAGACCCAGAGGAAGCTCCTGGCTCTTGGCTTCATCTTGCAACCATTTGGGGAGTGAACTAGCAGATGAAAGACTCTCTCTGTCTCGCCCTCTCTCTCTGTAACTCTGCCTCTGAAATAAATAAATCTTTAAAAAAAGATGAACATGAATCTTTGGGGAAAAAAAGAATGTCATAATATCATAAAAAGTACCTATGATGTGAATATGGCAAAATGTTAACAATTATTAAATCTATGTAGGGCCAGCACTGTGGTGTAGCAGATAAAGGCATTGCCTATAGTGCCAGCATCCATATGGGCACAAGTTCGAGTCCTGGCTATGTATGTTCAATTTTTGTGCCAAAATAGACTTACCTTGGCCAGCGCCGCAGCTTACTAGCCTAATCCTCCGCCTGCAGCACCAGCACCCCAGGTTCTAGTCCCGGCTGGGGCACCGGTTCTGTCCCGGTTGCTCCTCTTCCAGTACAGCTCTCTGCTGTGGCCTGGGAAGGCAGTGGAGGATGGCCCAAGTGCTTGGGCCCCTGCACCCGCATGGGAGACAAGAAGGAAGCACCTAGCTCCTGGCTTTGGATCAGCACATGCCGGCCATAGCGGCCATTTGGGGGGTGAACCAACGGAACGAAGACCTTTCTCTGTTTCTCTCTCACTGTCTAACTCTACCTGTCAAAAAAAATAGATTTACCTTTTAATTGCATTTTTGAAAGATTTATTTATTTTATTTATTTGAAAAGCGAGTTACAGAGAATAAGAGATAGAGAGGGATATCTTCCATTTGTTGGCTCACTTCCTAAATGACTGCAACAGCCAAGGCTGAGCCAGGCCAAAGCCAGGAGCCAGAAGCTTCATCCAGATCTCCCATAAGGGTGAAGGGGCCCAAGCACTTGGGCCATCTTCCACTGCCCTCCCAGGCGCAGGGACCTAGATCAGAAGTGGAGAGCCTGTACTCAAACCAGTGCCCTTGTGGAATGCCATGGTTTCAGGCAGCATATTAAGCTGTTAGGCCACAATGCTGGGCCCCTAATTGCATTATTTAAACACACACACAAACAAATAAAAAAAGCCCAGAAGGATGCAGAACAGGAACCACAGCTCAACATCAAGGCAGCATCACATATTACTATTCCATAGGAATAATTCTCAAAGGAGTCTATGCAGCAACCCACACAGCTGTGTAGAAGCTCTTATTTGACAACCGGAGTAACAGTTCAGGTGCAAGGGAATGAGACTCATATTTGGCCTGTGTGGGAACCACATGGCTTAAAATTTCTTTTCCTACAAGGACTGATAACAGAAGCACACCTTCCAGGGTATGCCAGATACAAGAATCACCACACTCAGAAAAGCTCAAAGCAATTGCTTCCTATCATGTGTTTAGGGTTCACTTATAACCCCTAGCATAGTGAGTCGTGGCGCCGGCCGGTAATGAGATTTTTTAAATGATTTATTTAAGACCAGCGCCATGGCTCAATAGGCTAATCCTCTGCCTGCGGCGCCGGCACACTGGGTTCTAGTCCCAGTCGGGGCGCCGGATTCTGTCCTGGTTGCCCCTCTTCCAGTCCAGCTCTCTGCTATGGCCCGGGAGTGCAGTGGAGTATGGCCCAAGTCCTGGGCCCTGCACCCGCATGGGAAACCAGGAGAAGCACTTGGCTCCTGGCTTCAGATCAGCGCGGTACACCAGTCATAGGGAATCAGCTGGAGTGGTCATTGAGGGGGTGAACCAATGGAAAAGGAAGACCTTTCTCTCTGTCTCTCTCTCACACTGTCCATGCTGCCTGTCAAAAAATAAAATCTAATTACCACTCATATTATTTCCTCGCATGCTTTGACTATGCTAAAAAAATGCAAGTATACTGCACATACCACATTCCATCAAGTGAATATTCATTCCATTGTTTTAACTTTCTGTTTGCCTCATTAGGTTGTGCTTCTTCAACTATGCTTTAATGAATGAATGTCTTCATAGTTATATATTTTTCATTGGAGAATTTTTAAGGAATTATTTTGATTTATTGTTTATTTCAATTTTATTGTTAAAGCAGAGAGAGGGAGGAAAAGTGGGAGAGAGAGAAAAAAACCCTCAATCTCCCATGCACTGATTTACTACACAATAGCCAAAGCTGAGCCAACCGAAAGCCAGGAGAACAGAACTCAGGTCTCCCACAAGGGTAGCAGGAACTCAAGTACTTGAGCCATCACTTCCTGCCTCCCTGGAAGCTGGGGCTGAATGTGAAGCCAGGACTCGAACCCAGGCAGGCCAATGTGTGATGTGGGCATCTTAACCATTGTGCCAAAGTGCCAAAGGTACTCCTTTAGTTGTAGAATTCTTAGGTAATAAGGCAATTTACATTCTGGCAAGCCCTGTGAAACAGCTATAACAGTATGTTTGGTTTGCAACATGTCTTCTGTTGTCAGATCAAATTCTGTACTGAATGTCCTGGTCTGTACATTATCTTGTGTTTTTTCCTCCCCACAGGTCTTGATAATTCATGGGTCAGTTCCCTCACCATAATACTTTGTACTTACCATTTTCCTGGTTACAGCCTCAATGTTTTCTTTTCAACAGTACATCCATATACTAACTTCTTAGTGCCTTTCCAAGCTCATCTTTGTCAGCAGAATCCTCTCATGAGTTGCATCCCAATTTAGATTGCCTGGTGCTGGTAATACCCAACAAATGTTTAAAATGCTAATGGTTCCCAATATATATAATAAAAAATTGCTTTCCAAGTTTTAGCCAATTTAAAATGTTACCAATGTATAAGAGCACTGGTTTCATAAGCCCTATCAGCAATGGTACCCAAGCCATGAAATGCATTGGTATCACCTTAATTGTAGGTGTACAAAATAGTTAATGAAGAAGAAATAGTGTCATGTTAAACTCTAAACCCCAAAGGCTATTCATAACTCCACTCCTCAAAGAGGATCCTTTTCTTTAGACATTCTAGAAAACTAAAATGTTAAACTTCACACAATTTCCTACAGCTAAAGCTAAGTAGTTTAAATTATTCCATTTATATATATATATATATATATATATATATATATATATGTGGTAATGTGGAATGGAGAAAAGGGAAGCTTTTTCTAAAGGCTTTAGCATTTTAGTAAAAAGCTTTCAGTTGGTATGTCTATTTAGACTTCCCATTGTTTCTCACTCTTTTTCCTTTTCCATTCTATTGGAACATGAATGCAACAACTATATTAACAACAGCTATCTTGTGACCATCAGGACAAAAGCCGAATGCTGATTATGCTGAAACAGAAAAATAGGAGACTGCTTCGTTGTTAAATCCTTGAAAACAGTATTAGCCCTAAATTCCTGAACTTTTTGTTATGCAAAACATGAAAAACAACTTAATTCTCCATGCTATATTTATCTATTTCCTCATCTATAAAATGAGAGTTTGGGCAGGCAGTTGACACCTGGGATGCCCACATTTGTTATCAAAGGGCCTGGGTTCAGCTTCTGATTCTAGCTTCCTGTTAAAACTGACACTGGGGGGCCAGCGCTGTGCCATAGCGGGTAGAGCTGCCACCTGCAGTGCCTGCATCCCACATGGGCTCCACTCCGGATCTGGCTCTCTGCTATGGCCTGGGAAAGCAGTGGAGGATGGCCCAAGCCCTTGGGCCCCTGCACCCGTGTGGGAGACCCAAGAGAAGATCCTGGCTCCCGATCAGCGCAGCTCCAACCATTACAGCCAACTGTGGAGTGAACCATCGGATGGAAGACTCTCTCTCCCTCTCTCCCTCTCTCTCTCTCTCTCTTTGTGCCTCTCCTTCTGTGTGTAACTTAAATAAATAAAAAAAAAAAAGTGACCCTGGGAGCTGTAGTGCGGTGGATTAAAATGCTGCCTGTGGCCGGTTCTAGTCCCAGCTGCTCCACTTCCAATCCAGTTCCCTGCTAATCTTGCTCCCCGGGAAAAGCAACAGAAGATAGCCCAAGTGTTTTGGCTCCTGCACTCATGTGGAAGATCTGGAAGAAGCTCTTGGCTCCTGGCTTTGGCCTGGCCCAGTCCCAGCCACTGCAGCCATTTGGGGAGTGAGTCAGTAGATCAAAGATCTTTCTCTCTAACTTGCCTTTCAAATAAAATAAATAAATCTTTTAAAATAAATAAATAAAGTAGACCATGGGAGGTGGCAGGTTATGACTCATGTATTTGAGTCTGCCACACACATGGGAAAATTGGGTTGAGATCCTCACTCTTGGCTTCAGGCTGGTCCAACCCCAGCTGTTGCAGGCATTTGGGTAACGAGCTTGTGGACAAAAGATCTTGCTTTGTCTCTGTCTTTCTCTCTTTCAAATAAAAATAAGTAGGCCGGCGCCGTGGCTCAACAGGCTAATCCTCCGCCTTGCGGCGCCGGCACACCGGGTTCTAGTCCCGGTCGGGGCACCGGATTCTGTCCCGGTTGCCCCTCTTCCAGGCCAGCCCTCTGCTGTGGCCCGGGAGTGCAGTGGAGGATGGCCCAAGTGCTTGGGCCCTGCACCCCATGGGGAGACCAGAAAAAGCACCTGGCTCCTGGCTCCTGCCATCGGACGAGCGCGGTGCGCCGGCCACTGGAGGGTGAACCAACGGCAAAAGGAAGACCTTTCTCTCTGTCTCTCTCTCTCTCACTGTCCACTCTGCCTGTAAAAAATAAATAAATAAATAAAATAAAATAAAAATAAGTAAATAAATAAGGGATGTTATAATTGTTATATCTGTATCACAGGTTTACTGTAAGGATAAAATTAGTAACTCATGCAGACATTTAGAACTATGTATGGCACATAATATGTATATAATAAATGTTGGTTATTGTTATAATCACTCCAAAAAGCAAATAAATTTTTATCTAACTGGTGCAGAATTTATAACAATTGTCTAAAGTGAGTACAATCTCTTCTTCACACCTGTGACATACTTTTCAAAAGATAATTCTTAAAAATTTATTTTACTTATTGGTGAAAGATAGAGACGGTCCATAAATGCCTGCAACAGCTGGGGCTGGACTAGGTTGAACTTGGGAGCTAGAACCCAATCCAGGTCTCCCATGTGGTTAGAGCCTTCACCTGCTGCTTCCCAGGGTGTGCATTAGTGGGCAGCTATAATCAGGAGCAGAGCCAGGACTCAATTCCAGGCACTCTGATTTGTGTTGTAGGCATCTCAGTTTCTTAACCACTATGCCAAACTCACACTCCCAAAGTATAAATTTTAATAACCCTAGATTAATAAAATATAGTCACTCAAAAAATAGGGGCCGGCTCTGTGGTGCAGCAGGTTAACACTCTGGCCTGAGGCACCAGCATCCCATATGGCCACCGTTTCCAAGTCCCAACTGCCCCACTTCTGATCCAGCTCTCTGCTGTGACCTGGGAAAGTGGTGGAGGATGGCCCAAGTCCTTGGGCCCCTGCACCTCCATGGGAGACTCAGAAGAGGCTCCTGGCTTCAGATCAGCACAGTTCCAGCTTTTGCAGCCAATAGGGCAATGAATCATTGGATGGAAGAACTCTCTCTCTCTGTGTAACTCTGACTTTCAAATAGATAAATAAATCTTAAAAAATAATTACTTCAAAGAAATAAAAAATATTATTTAAATAATTTTTATTTTCTGATATAAATCTATACTTGGAAAAAAATGATATTGATACAAAAATAAAACAAGCAACAGAATGAAAAAACAAGCCACAGGCCAGGAGAAAATATTTGCAAAATACAATTCTGATAAAGGACAGTTACCTAGAATATACCAAGAATTCTTAAAACCCAGTAATAAAACAGACAACACAATTAAGAATACATGGGGCCAATGCTGTGGCGCAGTGGGTTAAAGCCCTGGCCTGAGGCACCGGCATCCCATATGGGCACCAGTTCAGGTCCTGGCTGCTCCTCTTCCAGTCCAGCTCTCTTTGGGAAAGCAGTAGAAGATGGCCCAAGTCCTTGGGCCCCTGCACCTGCGTGGGAGACCCAGAAGAAGCTGCTGGCTTCTGGCTTTGGATCAGCGCAGCTCCGGTAGTTGCAGCCATCTGGGGAGTGAATCAGCAGATGGAAGACCTCTCTGTCTCTACCTCTCTCTGTAACTCTTTCAAATAAAATAAATCTTTAAAAAAAAAATACCCAAAATAACTTTAACACAAATCCTACCAAGAAAATACACACAAGGCAAATAAACATATGAAAAGACGCTCAGCACAATATACCATTAGGGATTTGCAAATTAAAGCAACAATTTTTTCCGAGGACAGAAGCAGCAACAGACCCCCAAATTCACCTACCGCGGCCTGGAGCCCGACCAGAGGCTGGACACGCTCTGTGAGCACCTACCACAGCGCCTCGCGGCCACGGCGCCTCACAGCCCACGGCAACAGCTGGAGCCGGCCCCCAGCGGAAGCAGTGCCGGCTTCGGACGCGTCTGCGCATGATCGAGAAGGCCGCGCCACCCGCGGAGAAGCCAGAGGTCGTGGACGCATCGGCCTGCCTGAGGTGATGGGCAGAGGGATGGGCGTGCACAAAGGAAGACCTTCAACCAGCTGGAAATCAAGCCAGAGACATCTACCGCAGGAGTTCTCCATGGCTGACAAGCCTGGCAGGTACCGCCCGCTCCTCCCGCTTCATCCCCTGTAAGTAGCCTGCTCAGCCATGATGGCGCACACAGTTCAAAAAAATAACTCAATAAATAAAACAACCATGAGGTATTACACACCTATTAAAATGGCGGAAATCCCAAACATTGATGTGAAGCAGTGAGAACTCCCATTCATTGCTGGGGGGAATGCAAACCAGAATAGTCACTTTGAAAGAGAGTTTGACAGTTTCTTAGAAAAGTAAGCATATGGTTACCATACAGTTCATCATTCATAGTCCATAATACTTACTCCAATAATATTACTCACTGGTTGGAATTTCAAGATTAGCAATATATACCTCTCTTGGAGCTTTTTTTTTTTTTTTTTTGACAAGCAGAGTGGACAGTGAGAGAGAGAAACAGAGAGAAAGGTCTTCCTTTGCTGTTGGTTCACCCTCCAATGGCCGCCGTGGCCGGCGCACCGCGCTGATCCGAAGCCAGGAACCAGATGCTTCTCCTGGTCTCCCATGGGGTGCAGGGCCCAAGCACTTGGGCCATCCTCCACTGCACTCCCTGGCCACAGCAGAGAGCTGGCCTGGAAGAGGGGCAACCGGGACAGAATCCGGGGCCCCGACGGGAACTAGAACCCCGTGTGCCGGCACCGCAAGGCGGAGGATTAGCCTGTTGAACCACGGCGCTGGCCTCTTGGAGCATTTATCGCAGAAAAACTTCACGGCAAGATGAAGCAAAATATTTATCAATTATATCATCTCATGATATGAAAATGTATTTCCTTGCACTTTCAGGAATGACAAATCTTTTGCTCTGTTGAAGTGGGAGGATACCATCTTGCTGGTTTCATCAGCTATCTCTTAAACTAAATGTGCCGTGGAATTGATATCAAAGAGATTGGGGGAAAATATAAAAAGGAAAAATAGGAAGTTATTGTAGCTGGTTACCATCATGTGCCTGATGCATTACAAATGTTATGCTGGTTCCTATCAATTTATATATAGTTTTCCAAAGTAATTATGTGAATTTGTAGCAGATAGTTTTTTACCTCTATCCTGTAGAGCACAAACCAGCGTTTTCCTCTCCTGTTTTCCTTCTAATAAATAAAATCCTAGAAATGCCCAATGGTCAGTCCAGAAAGGGAAGAGATGAAATTCTCCACTCATTCATTTAAATAATAATTTGTAGAATATCTACCATGTATTTTTCTGTTATTTAATATACATTTATTTTTTATTTTTTAACTTTCTTTTTTTAAAACTTTTATTTAATAAATATAAATTTCCAAAATACAACTTTTGGGTTATAGCGGCTTTTTCGCCCTATGACCACCCTCCCACCTCCCATCCTCCACTCCCTGTCCCATCCCATTCTTCATCAAGATTCATTTTCAATTATCTTTATATACAGAAGATTAATTTAGTATATAGTAAGTAAAGATTTCAACAGTTTGCACCCACACTAATATGCATTTATTAGATCACTGTATACCCTCAAGGAAGGCCCAATCTGATTTAGGAAATAAAATATATGAAACAATAAGAGACATTAAATTATTAAATGCTGGACTATGTGGTGAATATTAGAATTATTGTATACATTCAAGAGAGATAATATGGTTTCTCTGTAATAACCAGGAAAGGTTTCATTCCCTCGGCACTTATTTATTCAACATGTTGAAGAAAAGATAGCAGGCCCCAAAGGAAGTCACTCATTCTAAACTTTTGCATCACCAAGCCAAAACATAAATTGTTCCCTCTCTCCCCTCTCCCCTCTCACACTCTCCTCTCTCTCTCTCTCTCTCTCTCTCTGTAATTCTGACTTTCAAATAAAAAAATCTTTTTAAAAAGAGTGAGGGAGTGAGAGAGAAAATCTTCCATCTGCTGTTTCACTCCCCAGATGGCTGCAACTGCCAGTTCTGGGCCAGGTCAAAGCCAGGAGCCCGGAGCTTCAACTTGATCTCCCACATGGATGCAGGGGCCCAAGCACTTGGGCCATCTTATGCTGCTTTTCCCAGGTGACTAGCAGGGAGCTGGATGGGAAGTGCAGCAGCCAGGACAGGAACCAGTGCCCATATGGGATGATGGCATTGCACGCAGTGGCTTTACCTACTATACTACAAAGTTGGCCAACTCTGCCTTTCAAATAAATAAAATAAATCTTTTAAGAAAAAAATAGTTAATTTGATCACATCATTATCATGGTTAAACTAGGTCTCAAGCCCACATCTGTATAACTCCAGATCCAAAATTACTAAACATTGAGTTTTACTTATTGCTGTTAGTGTAGCTGAGGAGAAAACATAAGAAGAGGGAAATGGATGTTATAGAGGAGGTTTTTGTGGAGTAACACTAGGGAATATGGCTATATCAAGAGCTAGGTGTTTAGGGTTTAGTTTCTATGTTTAGGGCTAGTTTAGGATAGATATGCAGGATAGAAGTTGGGGGCAAAGGGCCTTAAGACCTTGTTGGAGATACTAGTATTTGAACAGAAGAATAAAATAAACATTATATATTTGTTTTAGAAAAGTTTAATTTAGAAAAATTTTTAAAAAATTCAATCATTATTGGAAAATTAGTCTGAGGGCAGTATGCAAGATGAACTGAAAAAGGGGACAACATGCCATAAAGACTAGTGGGAATATTACTGCAGATTAAGGTGGTGAAGGCTCAGCTCCAGCGTAACTGAAGAAAAAGGTATGGCTCTACTAGACCTTTTGAAATGGAGTAACTATAACCAAAATTAATTGGTAAACAAAGTTTATGGTAAATAAAAGGGAAAGTCCAGGATGAGCCCAAAGATTTAAACCTGGAATATTAAAGAGTGATGATGCAGAAAAAAAAAACGGAGCCTGAAAAAAGCTAATTTTCAGAAGGGGATGATGACTTTGTTTTGGATATATTATGTTTATTTTTGATACTCTGAATCTGAGATGTCGTGAAATGTCCAATCAGAACAATTCCAAATGGAATTGGGAGGAAGGGCTTGCAGTTCAGGTAAGAGAGAATAAGCAGTATCATTGGGAATAATTAATCAAAATTAGTGAATGAACATAAATGTTTTAAAGTTGAGAGAATGAACAAGCTTTCCACGAAGCAAAGGACCTGGAAGATAGCAAGTGATGAGCTAAGCCTTGGGACAGCCCCCAGAGAATAAACAGGAAGAAGAGAATCAGAAGCCAAAAGAGTAACAGACGGCCACACAAATAATAATCCAGAGTGATTTCTGCTCTCGTCCCCTTGTAGGGCTTCAGGATGACTCAGATACTGATTCTACTTAATGAACAATTCAGAGTTTCATGAAAATTAGTGTGCAAAATCCCTCTGATTCATTATTTATTGAAGATTTCTGATTGCTCAGCCTTATCCCACCCTCCCTGATTTATCTTACCTGGATCCAGATGCTAAGAAACTGACAACTTCTATATTGGACTTCTGGACCATTCTTTCTGGGAGTCCTAACCTTGCAGATAAGAAATCCAGATGCCCTAAGACCCTCATAAGTCAGAAGTCACCTGTAATACTCTTTAGTCTCAGCTGGGCTCAGGCTTCCAGCTCTGTACACCAGAGTCAGATGTGATCAAACTGATTTTGAACCCTCTGGGGACCATCTGATTGCTAAATACCACCAGTCAATACCACATGGAAAAGGATCACTTGGCTGATCTCTGCCCTGGTTACTAACCACAAAGTTTTTAAATGTAATAAAATTTGTCATTTTATGCTACTCTGTTCTAGGGTAATTTGTTATGCAGCAAAAGATAACTAGAACACCAAACAAACATGTCATCTCTCTCTCTCTCTCTCTCTCTCTCTCTCTCTCTCTCTCTCTCTCTCTTATTTTACTTGAGAGGCATAGTTAGAGAGAGGGAGAGAGAGGGAGAGAGATCCTCCATCCACTGGTTCACTCCCCAAATAGCCACAACAGCCAGAGCTGGGCCGATCTGAAGCCAGGAGCCAGGAGCTTCTTCCGGGTCTCCCTCATGGGTACAGGGGCCCACGCACTTAGGCCATCTTCCACTGCTTTTCCAGGCCATAAGCAGGGAATTGGATTGGAAGTGGAACAGCAGGGACTCGAACCAGCACCTATATGGGATTCCAGCACCACAGGTGGATGCTCAACCTACCATGCCACAGCCCCGGCTCTTGTCATTTCTCTCTTGAATCTCAATGTTTTCATGCATAAAGCAAGAGAGTTTGATGTCTACATTATCTCTAAATTTCTTCTCACTTTATATTGCTATGACTCTATTTCTTTTCAGTGACTCATCTGGAATGGAAGCACTTTTGTATGAAGTCTTCTATGTTAAAAAAAAATTACAATTTTAAAAATCCTCTAAGCATATCAGGGTTCCTGAGCACACTGAGGTGTTTCAGATTGAAATAGCAAAAAAAAGAAAAAAAGTGATAATTTTCTCAGTGACAGAGAAGGGGCAGGAGGAGAAGTGGCAAATACGGAGAAGGCAGGGGCAGCAGCAGACAAAGAGGAGAAAGCGGGGCTTAAGAGCTGGAGGTTTCTGTGTTAGCTGAGGAACTGGTGGAGGCGGAGAAGGAAGACATTGAAAGCAGAAGCAGAGGCGGTGGCGTGAAGATGAGGGTAGTCCCCAGTGTTACTGAAAGAAAGAATAATCTGTCCATCTGCTCCCATCCTTCACTGGTCAGCAGCTCTCTCCATAGGGTAGTAAGCCTCCTGGCCTGCATTTCCAAATTGTGTGCATAGGTACCGTAGGTTTTATGGTGTCTCATGCCTCAAAGTCAACAGTGAAATCCCTAGGTAGGAGTCCATATCATGGACATAAGACCAGGGGCTGCCAAGTTACAAACTCATGAAGCTTGTCAGAAAGACATTATTATTATTATTATTATTATTATTATTATTTCAGAATAAATAGTCTAAATCTCCCTGCATTAAGTCTTACCATCTAGAAAGTTATGTTTTTGCTATAAAAAATGAACCTAAAATCTGTTGTAAGGAAAGCTGCATGGTGTGAATTTATAGGAACATGGAAAAATTAAACTGTGACTTCTTGTTAACTAATAATTTTAGGGTTGTCAAATCATCTTCCTCCTACCCCAGCCCCAGAAGAATTTGCAAGTGCTGTCATCAGATGATGTTAATTAATACTGTCTTGGCAGATGAAAATTTTAGGTGAGCTACTAGAAAGTCAATGTGAAATCAAAGCAGATCACTCAATGAAGAGTCATATCAAAGGTGGGCGTTTAGCACAGCAGTTAAATTACCACCTGGGATGCTGGCATCCTTTATTAGGGTACTGGTTCAAGTATTGGCCATTCCACATCTGATCCACACCTTGGGAGGCAGTAAATAATGGCTCAGGTATATGCCACCCATGTGGGAAAACTGGACGGAGTTTCAGCCTCTTTTTTTTTTTTTTTTTTGGACAGGCAGAGTTAGACAGACAGAGGGAGAGAGAGAGAGAGAAAGAGAAAGAGAGAAAGGTCTTCCTTCCATTGGTTCACCCCCCAAACGGCATCTATGGCTGGCGTGCTGTGGCCGGCCTGCCACGCCAATCCGAAGCCAGGAGCCAGGTGCTTCCTCCTGGTCTCCCATGTGGGTGCAGGGCCCAAGTACTTGGGCCATCCTCCACTGCCTTCCCGGGCCACAGCAGAGAGCTGGACTGGAAGAGGAGCAACCGAGACAGAACCAGCGCCCCAACCAGGACTAGAACCCTGGGTGCCGGCACAGCAGGCAGAGGATTAGCCTAGTGAGCTGCGGAGTTTCAGCCTCTTGACTTCAATCCAGCCCTAGCTGTTGTGGGCATTTGAGGAGTGAACCAGTAATGTAAGATATCTCTCTGTCCTCTGCCTTTAAAATAAATTGAATTTTTAAATTTTAAAATAAAAGAATCACAAGAGGGTGAATATTTGGCACAGAAATTAAGACACTGCTTAGGATACCTGTATTGGAGTGTCTGGGTTTATTCCCAGCTCCACTCCTGACTCCAGCATCCTGCCAGTATGTACCCTGGGAGGCAGGTGATGGCTTAAGAACTTAGGTCCCTGCTACCCATGTGAAAGATCTGGATTGAGTTCTGGTCTCCTGGCCCAGCTCTGCCCTGTCTCTCTGCCTTTCAAATAAATAAAAATTGGGAATGGGTGAGGGCAGGGAGTCACAATAACCAAGTTGCAATTCCCATCTCCACATACCCTGCTTATGACACATAGTTTTGAAGATGAGCTTACCAAAATTTGGGAGGGGTAAGAGAGAGAGGTGAGCATTCAAGAATATGGGCAAGGTGAGAGAGACAACATGAGGTAAGAGGCAGATTGATAAAAGGTAGAATCGTGGAGGTAAGACCACTCAGTTGCTCACTAGCCTCTGTTACTTTATTGAGTCATTTTAGCTGAGTTGCCTAAGCTCTCACAGTTTCAGCTTGAGTAAAAATATCATCAAGAAGGCTTTATTGTGCAGAATAAATGAAATAATATATGCATTGGGACCACCTGCAGTGTTGGCATCTCATTTCAGCACCAGTTTGTGTCCTGGCTGTTCTACTTCCAATCCAGCTCTCTGCTATGGCCTGGGAAAGCAGAGGAAGATGGCTCAAGTACTTGGGCTCCTGCACCCATGTGGGAGACCCAGAAGAAGCTGCTGGCTTCTGGCTTTGGATCATCCCAGCTCCAGGCATTCCAGCCATTTAGGGGAGAGAACCAGTGGATAGAAGACCTTTCTCTCTGTCTCTCTCTGTCTTTCTCTCTCTGTGTAACTCTGCCTTTAAATAAGAGAAATAAATGTAAGAAAAGAATGAAAAAAGCATTAAAAACATATCAACAATGTAGGCTGAAGGCTTAAAGTCTGGATGCAATGACATTAATAAGGAATTAAGATAGGATACAAATATACAGAGGTATGAAGAAACCCAATCATGAAAACAAATTCATGAAACCTAATGTGAAGCACAAAAGCAAGGGATAGAAATGTAGTTGGTTTCACTGTGAGAGACTTCATATGACAAATGCAATTGATCAAGACTTTTTTTCATTGCCAGGGTCATGACTACACTCTGAACAAGCCTCAGAAAGGCAGCAACACTTGCATTGGTTGCCTGGAAATAGCGACTGAAAAATAAGTCAAGATTTCTCTCTCTTTTCTTCTCTCTTTCTCTCCCACTCTCTCAATTTTTCCCTTCCACCTCCTTCCCCAACTTCTATCACCCATGCTTAGAGTTCTAGCCAGAGAAATCCCAGAGAAGTGTTACAATGGACACATGCCCAAACTGGACCAGAAGCTGTAGGCCAGGCAATGAGATATTATATTCAATAAAAGTTGTATCACTGCCGGCGCCATGGCTCAACAAGCTAATCCTCCGCCTTGCGGTGCCGGCACACCGGGTTCTAGTCCCGGTCGGGGCGCCGGATTCTGTCCCGGTTGCCCCTCTTCCAGGCCAGCTCTCTGCTGTGGCCCCGGAGTGCAGTGGAGGATGGTCCAAGTGCTTGGGCCCTGCACCCCATGGGAGACCAGGAAAAGCACCTGGCACCTGGCTCCTGCCATCGGATGAGCGCGGTGCGCCGGCCGCAGCGCGCCGGCCGCGGCGGCCATTGGAGGGTGAACCAACGGCAAAGGAAGACCTTTCTCTCTGTCTCTCTCTCTCACTGTCCACTCTGCCTGTCAAAAATAAAAAAATAAAAAAATAAAAAAAGTTGTATCACTACCCATCCCTCTAGCCAGAGAAGTGCAGTCTGTTATTAGCTGCCGTTATTAGAGATGTAAAGAAAATATTTCTTCAAAGAGAGATGCCATTCTGAGCTTCTAAAATATTTTGAGACTGCTAATATGCAATGAAAACTTGAATGTCCATAATCATTACAGTAGTAGCAATAATAACATTTAGTAGGCCAGCGCCGTAGCTCAACAGGCTAATCCTCCGCCTTGCGGCGCCAGCACACCGGGTTCTAGTCCCGGTTGGGGTGCCGGATTCTGTCCTGGTTGCCCCTCTTCCAGGCCAGCTCTCTGCTGTGGCCCGGGAAGGCAGTGGAGGATGGCGCAAGTGCTTGGGCCCTGCACCCCATGGGAGACCAGGAAAAGCACCTGGCACCTGGCTCCTGCCATCGAATCAGCACTGTGCGCCAGCTGCAGCGCGCTGGCCGTGGCGGCCATTGAAGGGTGAACCAATGGCAAAAGGAAGACCTTTCTCTCTGTCTCTCTCTCTCACTGTCCACTCTGCCTGTCAAAAATTAAAATAATAATAATAATAATAACATTTAGTAAATATTCACCCTGTGCCAAACTGTGTAAAAAGTACTTTATATGTGCTAGTTATTTAATTTTTCCAACTACTCTATAAATAAGATATTATTAATTTCTATTTTACAAATAAATCAGTTGAGGCCCAGAGATGATAAACTAATATTCATAGGTCACACAATAGGAAGTACTGATTTGAGTCCAGTTCTGTTTGGCCACCTTTTTTTTTTTTTAAAGATTTATTTATTTATTTGAAAAGCAGAGTTATGGAGAGGCAGAGAGAGAGGGGTCTTCCATCCAATGGTTCACTCCCCAGTTGGCCTCAATGGCTGGAGCTGCACCCATCTGAAGCCAGGAGCCAGGAGCTTCTTCTGGGTCTCCCACATGAGTGCAGGGGCCCAAGGACTTCAGCCATCCTAAACTGCTTTCCCAGGCCATACCAGAGAGCTGGATCAGAAGTGAAGGAGCCAGGACTTGAACCAACACCTGGACAGGCAGCCATATGGGATTCCAGCACTGCAGAGGGCAGCTCAACCAGCTATGCCACAGTGCCGGCCACTTGACTACCTCTTAACCACTATCCTTTATTTGAACACGAGAACCACCAGAAGCTTTAAAATAGATCCATCCTTTGTAAATAACTCTCTGGCGTTGTGCAGAAATTTGATTTAAAAGGGGAATAGTGCCAATAAAAAGGACATTATGACAGCAATGCATTTGAAGCTCAAAAAAGGAGAGGGCTGGAGCAGGCATTTGGCCTAACAGTTAAAATACCTGCATTCTACACCAGAGTACCTCAGTTGAGTTCCCAGCTCTAGCTTCCCACCAGTGCAGATGCCAGGAGACAGAGGCTGATGGCTCAAGTGGTTGGATCCCTGCCATCCATGTGGGAGATGTTGATTGAGTTTCCAGCTCCTAGATTGAGTTCACGACTCCCAGTAGATAGAAGCTGTATGCCTGTGGGCATTTGGGGAGTGAGTCAGTGGATAGGAGCTCTATCTCGTCTATCTTTCTCTGTCTGTCTCTCTGCCTCATGAATAAATATTCTTTTTTAAATTTTAAAAAGGAGAGGACTGATATTTAATGGAAAACTGTACATCTAATCAAACCTTGATATTCCAGTCAGGTTGATTGACTGATGCCCTTCATGCCTCTCTCATGCCAAGGACATTGGCACAAAAAGTAATTATAATTGAATTAGAATATATTCAGTTATATAATCTTAGCTATTCACATCTAATTCCACAAAATTTACACATGAAACTTGAACATTCGAAGAATTCCTAACAAGGAAAGACATGACTGAATAAAAAGGGGCCTTTTATGGATCTTGTATCACTGTTGTTATCAGTTAATAATGAATGTAGTTAATACTTATTTCTAATGAGCTAAGATTTTATTTTCAACTTTATGTTCCTATTTCTTAATTTTTTATCTGTTGTAATATTTCAAAGCAGTTATTTAAAACTCTTATAGCACAATTATATTTTGTGAGACCATGGAAGAATTTAATGCTGTCAGCTAGGAGCATTTGAAAGTTCCCAGTTTATCAAAACATGGACTCTTTGGGGGAGCTATCCAGGGTACTGGATTGTCACTCCTGAATCTGATATGTGAACCAGATGCTGCATCTCTTTTTTGACCTATTGGTCTGCCCTGAATCTTGCCTTTCTGATAAGCTGCCTGTTTCAACTATAAAGCATATTCATTCTCTAGATAAGTACTCAGTGGACTTTAACCATTAACTTTATCCTGATACCTTCAAATCTTCAAAATAGAACTTTCTTCTTTTTCATTATTATTGCAAATAGCCTACTTAGCTTATTTAACAAATATTATTATTTTGTGTTGATAGAAATGTAAAATACAGAAAGAGATAAGAAGAAAAATCTATGTGGTATGACTTTAGCAATTAATTTTTTAAAGATTTATTTATTTGAGAGAGTCAAGGAGAGAAAGAGAGAGAGAGAGAGAGAGAGAGAGAGAGAGAGAGATTTATCTTCCGTCCACTGGTTCACTCCCCAAACGGTTATGATACCCAGGTCTGTTCCAAGCCAATGCCAGGAGTCCAGAACTCCATCTGGGTCTCCTGCATGGGTGGCCCAAGTACTTGTGCCATCTTCCACTGCTTTCACAAGCACATTAGCAAGGAGCTGAATTTCTAGTATTGGCGCTGTGTCTAGTGTTTGTTACATGAATGATTGGGTGAATCTGAGTGAATGTGTTCATCCTCCTTGCCATCATACTCCAAGGACTAGATTAGCATTCACAAAAAGAGATCTGAGGATGGAAGTGCCTGTTTTTGTAGCCTCAGAAGCTTCAAGTGTCACTTTCTTTTAAACAACTCAGTCAATTTAATTTGGGTCTCTTTGGTTCCATTATTTAGAGTAGAGAAGAAGCAAGGAGAATACTTAGATGTACATATTCCACAGTTTGTTCAAGGGTAGGGCAGGGTTTTCAATTAAGTTTTCCACTAATTTTTGTTCACAACCCATCTTTTACTAGGGTATTGGCTGTAATCGTTTAAGGAATACTAGTTTAAGGGGATAGTTAATAATGACTTACAAAGCCATTATTCTCTAAATATACCTTTATTAAATGTTACTTTGCACTTGTTCATACTGAAATTCATCTGATATGTTTCTGCTCAACTTTCTGTCTTACAATAGCTCTCTCTAATTTATTCTCATGAGTTCAGTTTTCATTACAAAGAGGAGCTAAGTGTCACCTACCTGTCACTTTCTCCTTTTGAATCTCATTTTCTTCATTTGTGAAATAGGATAATAATATATTACTCATGGGACAGTTAAGAAAATTCATGTAAAATATCTAGCATGATACTTGATATGTATGTAGTAGTACTCAAGAAATTTAACTTTTCCCTCCCTTATTGAGCTCCTTGACAACTGAACATGTCCACAGTTCCACTGTTTCTTATTTTCAATTTTTTTTCCTGATAGAACAAGTCAAACTCCTTGATGAACTACAGGCCTATTCAAGGGTGGTTATTGCCAACCATATGTGTTTGAATATTTAGAATTAGATAATTAATATTATATTGACCTCATATTTGAAGATAACATTAGAGTCAGTTCAGTATACATTACAGCTAAGGTTAGGAATTAGTCAATACAGCAATTTGTCTGAATCTTTTCTCTCCCCAACTATAGACAGATTTGACTAAACTGTTCAGCACAAAACTTCAATTATATTGACATTTGAAGTACATAAAACTTGTAAATAAGTAACATCAATTTTACCCAAAAACAATACTTGTGCTTTCTCCATGCTTTTTTTTCCCAGGCTGGTAGGACATATTATAATGATTGACCGGCTGCTCACATTTTCAAAAACGCATTTTCAGATGATCTTTGTAGCTGAAGTTTTATGGTTGGTATCTACTGTGCCTTGGCTGCTATTAAAATTTCTAAAAGGGTATGGTGTATCAGGATTTTCCACATGCTTTTCCGATTTCTTTCAGGTTGCCTCTAAATCCCTAGGAAGGTTTTGCTTTTACATATTTTTTGTTTGCCTGTTTGGCTTAAGATTCTCTTTAGAAAAAAGGAACAAAACATTACAGACAAGATTGAAACCTTGTGCTTAAATTTTTATTTACTTATTTGACAGGCAGAGACAGAAGCAAACAATCAGAGACCTTTGATTCTCTGGATCACTCCCCAAATGCTAGCAACAGCCAGAACTGGTGCAGGCCAAAGCTAGGACCCAAAAAGTCAGTCCAGGTCTCTGATGTGAGTGGCAGGACCCACTTACTTTGAGGTATCACCTGCTATTATCACCTGCACATTAGCAAGAAGCTGGATTGGACACAGAATACCTGGAAATAAACCAGACCCTCCTACTTGGAATATAGGCATCCCAAGCAGTCTTTTAGCCACTGTGTCAAATGCCCACTCCAGGGTTTGCTTTTAAATTGTTTAGTTTTGTTTTTGAATATTCAATCCTTGAAAAAATATAAATGAATGAAAAATTTACAGACTACAAGTAGAAAGGCAGGCCATAAATATTAGTCAACAGCCATAGTTATTAAGTTTGGAGAACTCTAGGTCTATGTAACTTTGCTAAACTGAACTTTCTAGCCAGAATTGATTTCATTAAGGACCTTTTGTCAAATGATTGACCATAGTTTCTATGTATGTCTCATTCTTGCTTTCCCAGGCTTTCACTTTGACTCTAGAGTGGGTGATTAGTATATTAGATTTCACAATAATATGAAAATTATTGGTCTGAATTTTGTTTTACAGCACCAACTGTTGTGGTTTTTGCTTCTTTTAAATCAACTATAGTGTATCTCGTCAAAACAATACCTTGAGACCAGTAGTTCTTAGAGTGAAAATTACCCCTGTGCAGATGGCAGCATGAGGGATCACTTAAACTCTGGATGAATAAATACATATGTGAATGGAATTAAGATTCCCACAGTATTAA
This sequence comes from Sylvilagus floridanus, assembly GCA_949820135.1. Taxonomy (NCBI): domain Eukaryota; kingdom Metazoa; phylum Chordata; class Mammalia; order Lagomorpha; family Leporidae; genus Sylvilagus; species Sylvilagus floridanus. The sequence continues at coordinate 84,139,294 of OX463225.1, read as the reverse complement.
CCTACCTTCAACAAACTGTGCAAATAAAGAGAGGGAAACACAATCTGTTCTATATGTTTTTCAGAAATCTCAATTGCTGTAAGATGAGGAATGTTCTTTAGGTATAGAAGTCCTCAGTTGCTTTTAGGCCATAGAAGTCCGTCCGTTTACAGCTGGGGACTTCTCTCCATCAAGCATATTTAGTGTTCTTATGGACAATAGTTCCACTGTTTAAATTAATAGATTTTGTATCTTTGGGAGTAAAGTGATTAAGAGTCATGGCATGACTTTTGCTTTGCTCTTGATTTTTCTTTTATTTCTAAGAAGCTTCTGTACAAGCATTTCTGTGTTAACAAGCACCATTTTAATTTTAATACATTAGTTTTTCCTCTATATTTTCAGAAAAGCCAAAAAAATTGTTGTATGAGCCAATAGCTGTCTCTAAAACATGCTTTTTATGATTCTAAAATTTTGGTGTTATTTCTGAAATATATTTTAAAAAATCAGGAAATAAAACTTAGAGTAATATTTTGATGTTGATATTTTCCATATCAAATATTTCCTTTAAAAGGAAGAAAGGAATGTGATGTTGGTGTAAGAATTGATTAAATAGATCTGTGAATATTTTCTTTTCTAATACATATTTTAGAAATTACCAGTAAGTAGCTCCATGGAACCAGAAGTGAAGACAGAAAGTGATTTTTTAAAATTTATTTGAAAGGCAGAGTTACAGAGAGGCAGAGGCAGAGAAGTCTTCCCTCCACTGGTTCACTCCCAGATGGCCACAATGACCAGAGCTGTGCCAATCCGAATCCAGGAGCCAGGCTGCTTGGGGAGTCAACCATCAGAGGGAAGACCTCTCTCTCTCTCTCTCTCTCTCTCTCTCTCTCTGCCTCTTCTTTCTCTCTAACTCTGTCTTTCAAATAAGAAAATAAATTTAAAAAAAAGAAAGAAAGAAGTAATGGGAACTGCAAATAGGACACAGACTCCAAAAATTAACACAGAGAGAAACAAAGCACATCTCTGCGGCCACTGCTACTGCTGCCACTCCTACCCCAGTGCTCAAACCAGGAGACACCATCTTGCCAGGAAAAAGAGTCTGCATGTGAAGTATGAGGACTGAGGAACATTTCGGTAAACACTGATGAGAACTACAAACAGCACAGGCTGAAAACCAGCAGAGAGAACAAGGCACACCATTACCACTGACACTGTGGCTGCTACCAACCACCACTCATATCCTTACTCCCCAGCTGGATGACGCCATCTTGCTGAGAAAACAATTGTATATCTAGAATACTAGAACTGAGGAGACTAAGGGGGAGGTGTCAACAAGGATGGGAGCTGAAATTGTGGTGCATTGGGTAAAACTGCCTCTGACAAGGCTCCTGCATCCATGTAGGAGACTCAGATGAAGCTCCTGGCTTTGGCCTGGCCCAGCCCCAGACTTTGTGGCCATTTGGGGAGTGAACCAGTGGATGGAAGATTCTCTCTTGCTCTCTCATAAATTTTATCTGTTTATTTATTTATTCATTTGAAAAGCAGAGTTATGGGGGGGGGGACAGAGAGAGAGAGAGAGAGAGAGAGAGTTCTTCCATCCACTGGTTCATTCCCCAAATGGCTATAATGACTGGAGATGGGCCAGGACAAAGCCAGGAGCCAGGAGCTGCTTCTGGGTCTCTCATTGGCTGCAGGGACCCAAGTAGTTAGGCCATCCTCCACTGCTTTCCAAGGCACATTAGCAGGGAGCTATATCAGAAGAGGAGCAGCTGCAACTCATACTCGTGCCCATATGGGATGCCAGCAATGTAGGCATTGGCTTTACCTGCTACTACACAGTGTCAGCCCCAAAAAATAAATCTGAAAAAAAAAAAAAAAAAAGATGAGGCCAGTGCTGTGGCGTAAAGCTGCCACCTGAAGTGCTGGCATCCCATATGGGTGCCAGTTTGAGACCTGGCAGCTCCGCTTCCAATCCAGCCCTCAGATATGGCCTGGAAAGCAGTAGAAGATGGCCCAAGTCCTTGGGCCCCTGCACCCGCATGGGAGACCCGTAAGAAGCTCCTGGCTCCTGGCTTCAGCTTGGCGCAGCTCCAGCCATTGAGGCCAATTGGGGAGTGAACCATCGAATGGAAGACCTCTCTCTCTCTCTCTCTCTCTCTCTCTCTCTGCCTCTCCTCTCTCTGTGTAACTCTGACTTTCAAATAAATGAATAAATCTTAAAAAAAAAAAAGTTAGTAAGGAAGACTTCCACAAGCCCTGGAGCTATGCTTGCTTGCTCTGTGCAATGTAAGAAATTTCCCCGTGGTTTCTTGGGACTACTTGCCAGCAGTAGCCCATATACAATCTCAGGGGACCAGACCTAAGGAAGCCCTTTCTGCAGCTCTTAGCACAGGATGTGGAGACCCAGAGCTCATGCCCCAGCATCACCCTTGCCTGCCCAGTGGAGACTGAGGATAGTCTCCTCTGTGTCCTGCAACTCTAGAATTGTCACTGCTGATGCCAGAACTCCTAAAGTAACTTGTGCTCACCTGTGAGATCTAGAGGACCCTCCTTTGGCTGATGACTGCCAGTCCACAATTCCCAGCATAACTGGCACTCACCTGTGAAATGTGGGAAAGGCCTCCCTGTATCCTGCAGCTCCAGGGCTGTGACTATTAGTATCATATTCCTCAGAATTGTTGGAATATACCCTCTGGCCTAGGGAAGAGCCCATCTGCATTCCAGTGCTCCAGACCCACAACTGCCAGTGTGCATTCCTCAGCATAATCTGTATTCACCTTGTGAGATGGGAACAAGGTTCCCCTAATATCTCCAGTGCTGGGACATGGGCTAATGGTACTGTAAGTCACAACAATAATCACATCCACATACTAGGACCTGGGAAAGTCCTATCTACATCACACAGCCCAAAGGCCATCGCTATTGGTAACATAAACCCCAGCATCACTCTGGCTTGTCAGGGTTGGGGGAGGGAACAGCCCCTTCTGTGTCCCACAGCACCAGAAACATGGCTGCAGCCAGCATAAACTCTAGTGTGACATCTAACTCTCTGGTGACTAAGCACACACACACACACACACACACACACACACACACACACCTTTAGAAGCTCATTTCTAAGTCATACTACTACCTCCATTAACTGCTGCAGATTAGACAACTGTGGCACTTACAGATACTGTTGACACAGATAATTGTTGAAGAAATCACGCAGAGATTGTATTTTGAGGCTCACACAGAACCAAAGCCAAAGCTACAACCCAAATGATATCCCACATTCTATCTAAACAATAAAGTATTTTTCAATGAAACCTACTCCATTAGAAAAAGGAACTATGACGCCAGTTGTGCAGATGTCAGTGTAGGGGCACAGGAAGTCTGAAGAAGCAAGGAAGCAGAACGTCTCCACAAGAACACTGTAGCTATCCAGAAATAGATCCTTATCTGAAAAAAATTACGAAATGCCCAAAAGAGAATTCAAAACAATGATCCTACGGAAATGCAATGAGATTCAAGAAAATACAGAGATAGTTTAAAGAAATAAGGAAAACAATAAATGACATGAGTGACACATTCAATAGATAGAAATCATTAAAAAGAACCACAAAGAAATTTTTGAGCTCAAAGTTTCAAACAATGAAATAAAAAATACAATTTATAGCTTTAACAAGAGAATAGATCAAATAGAAGAGTTTCTGATTTGGAGCATAGAACTTTTGAAATAATTGAGAGAGAGATAAAGAGGAAAAAAGTGAATGAAGAAAACCTATATGACACATAAGGTACCATTAAGTGAACAAATACTTGTTTTATAGGGATACCTGAAGGAGAGAAGAGAAGGAAAAAGCCATTGAGAACCTACTGAATGAAATAATAATTAAAAACTGCCCAAGTTTCAAAAGACATGTGGACATCCAGATACAAGAAGCTCAAGTGACCCCAGACAGACTCAATGAAAAAAAGACCTTCCCAAGGCATATTATGTCAGATTTTCAAGTTAAGGGCAAGAAAAGAATGCTAAAGACAGTTAGAGAAAAATGTTCAAGCATACATAAAGGAAAACCAATCGACTAACGGCAGACTTCTCAGCAGAAACCCTACAGGCAAGAAGGGAGTGGGATGATATACTCATCCCACTCTCATAGGAGAGAAAAGATATCCTGCTGATAATACACATAAGTGACATTGCCACATGAAATCCAATGTTCATTTATCCTGCAGCTGGTCTCCGTGGCTGTTTGTGTATTTGTCCTCTCACTCAACATCATATTAAGTGTCTGGTGTGCACTAGCAGTATGTTAGGTACTGAGAATTCAGTTCCATCCATGAATGATATGTTCCCTCCTTTCAAAGATGGAGAGGGGGCCGGCGCCGTGGCTCAACAGGCTAATCCTCCGCCTTGCGGCGCCGGCACACCGGGTTCTAGTCCTGGTCAGGGCGCCGGATTCTGTCCTGGTTGCCCCTCTTCCAGGCCAGCCCTCTGCTGTGGCCCAGGAGTGCAGTGGAGGATGGCCCAAGTGCTTGGGCCCTGCACCCCATGGGAGACCAGGATAAGCACCTAGCACCTGGCTCCTGCCATCGGATGAGCGCGGTGCGCTGGCCGCAGCGCGCCGACTGCAGCAGCCATTGGAGGGTGAACCAACGGCAAAGGAAGACCTTTCTCTCTGTCTCTCTCTCACACTGTCCACTCTGCCTGTCAAAAAATAAATAAATAAATAAAAAATAAAATAATAATAATAATAAAAAAGCTAGGAGTCAGGAGCTTCTTCCAGGTCTCTCACATGGTTGCAGGGACCCAAGCACTTGGGCCATCCTCCACTGAATTCCCAGGTGCATCAGTGGAGCACCGGGACTCGCCGATACCCATATGGCATGCTAGCACTCCAGGCCAGGGCTTTAACCCGCTGTGCCACTGCGCTGGCCCCAGGTGCTGTCTTCTTAATGTTTGTGTCTACTCTATTATCTTGGGTAGAATAGACACCTAACAAACATTTCTTGAATTTAATTAAGAATTGAGCAGCTGGCGCTGTGGTGTAGTAGGTAAAGCCACCGCCTGCAGTGCTAGCACCCCATAATGGTGCCAATTCAAGTCCCAGCTGCTCCACTTCCAATCCAGCTCTCTGCTATGGCCTGGGAAAACCTTGGGCCCCAGTATTCATGTGGGAGACCCAGAAGAAGCTCTTGGCTCCTGGCTTCAGATCAGTGCAGATCTAGCCATTGCTGCCAACTGGAGAGTGAACCAGCAGATGGAAGACCTCTCTCTCTCTTTGCCCCTCCTTCTCTCTTTGTGTAACTCTGACTTTCCAATAAATAAATAAATCTTTTAATAAAAAATAGTTGGGGCATATATTTTAAAAAAAGAATTGAAATCAGAACTGGCTATATAATTTGTGGTGGTCAGTAGGAAAAAGCTGAAATACAGAAGAGTCTTTTTCAAAATCCAAAGGAAAATTGCCTCTGCAAGTTCTAAAATATATTGTGGCAGAGTTATTCATACTACCCCCAAAATAGAAACGACCCAGATGGCCATCCGCTAACAAATAGATAAACAAAATCAAGTGTATCCAAACAATTGAATGTCATTTGGCCATATAAAGGAAGCACATACTGATATGTGATACAACATGGATGAATCTTGAAAACTTGCTAAATAAAAGAAGGCAGTCACAAAGAGCACTTATTATATGGTCCTATTCACATGAAATATTCAGAACGGGGAAATCTATGGACACAGAAAGTAAAGGAAGGGGCTGGCGCTGTGGCCCAGCGGGTTAACCCCCTGGCCTGAAGCACCAGCATCCCATATGGGCGCCGGTTCTAGTCCTGGCTGCTCCTCTTCCGATCCAGCTCTCTGCTGTGGCCTGGGAAAGCAATAGAAGATGGCCCAAGTGCTTGGGCCCCTGCACCCATGTGGGAGACCTGGAAGAAGCTCCTGGCTCCTGTCTTTGGATTGGTGCAGCAGCTCCGGCTGTTGCGGCCAACTGGGGAGTAAACCATCAGATGAAAGACCTCTCTCTCTCTCTCTGGCTCCACCTCTCTCTGTGTAACTCTGACTTTCAAATAAATAAATAAATAAATCTTTTTAAAAAAAAAAAAAGAAAGTAAAGATAATGGTTAACAAGAACTACGTTGGACAGGGAGATCTGTAGGGGTAAGGAGGTAACAGCTAAAGAGTACATGTTTGGTTTTGCTGTGAAAATTTGGGAAAATATCGCCAAATTGTTGTGATGGTGATTGCACCTATCTTGAATATACCAGAAATTATCAAATTGCACATTTTAAACGAATGGGTTAATATAGTATGTGAACTATATCCCAGTAGAGCTGGTTTATTTTTTAAATATTTATTTATCTGTTTTGAAAGAGTTACACAGAGAGGGAGAGACAGAAAGAAAGAGATCTTCCATCTTTGGTTCACTCTCCTAATGGCCATAACAACTGGCTCTGGGCCAGGCCAAAGCCAGGAGCCAGGAGCCTCTTCCAGGTCTCCCATGTGGGTGCAGGGGTCCAAGCACTTGAGCCATCTTTTGCTGCTTTTCCCAGGCACGTTAGCAGGGAGCTGGATGGGAAGTGGGACAACTGGGCCTCTAACCAGTGCCTATGTGGGATACTGGTGTCGCAGGTGGCGGCTTTACCTGCTATGCCACAAGGCCAGCTCCTAGAGCTTTTTTTTTTTTTTCTTAAGATTTATTTATTTATTTGAAAGGTAGAGTTATAGAGAGGCAGAGGCAATAAGAGAGAGAGAAGTCTTCCATCCACTGGTTCACTCCCCAGTTGGCCGCAATGGCTGGAGTTGTGCCAATCTAAAGCCAGGAGCTTCCTCCAGGTCCTCCAACGAGGGTGCAGGGGCCCAAGGACCTGGGCCATCCTCCACTGCTTTCCCAGACCACAGCAGAGAGCTGGATAGGAAGTGTAGCAGTTGGGATTCGAACCGGTGCCCATATGGGATGCCGGCAATACAGGTGGCGGCTTTACCTGCTGTGTCACAGTGCCGGCCCCTATTTTATTACTTTTTAAAAATAGCTACGGGGGGCCAGCACTGTGGCATAGCAGGTAAAGCTGCCGCCTACAGTGCCGGCATCCCACATGGGCACCAGTTTGAGTCCTGGCTGCTCCACTGCCAATCTAGATCTCTGCTATAGCCTGGGAAAGCAATAGAAGATGGCCCAAGTGTTTGGACCCCTGCACCCACGTGGGAGGCCGGGAAGAAGCTCCTAGCTCCTGGCTTTGGACTGGTCCAGCTCCAGCCATTGCAGCCATTTGAGGAGTAAACCAGCAGATGGAAGATTTCTCTGTGTCTCTCTGCCTCTCTGCCTTTCTGTAACTCTGCCTTTCAAATAAAAAAAAAAAATCTTTTTTAAAAAAGTAATAAAATATAAAGCTCTTTTCTTTATCCCAAACTCTCTTTCTTGACTTGCAATAGTGATTTTTTTTTTTTTTTGACAGGCAGAGTGGACAGTGAGAGAGAGAGACAGAGAGAAAGGTCTTCCTTTGCCGTTGGTTCACCCTCCAATGGCTGCCACGGCCGGCGCGCTGCGGCCGGCGCACCGCGCTGATCCGATGGCAGGAGCCAGGTGCTAGGTGCTTTTTCCTGGTCTCCCATGGGGTGCAGGGCCCAAGCGCTTGGGCCATCCTCCACTGCACTCCCGGGCCACAGCAGAGACCTGGCCTGGAAGAGGAGCAACCGGGACAGAATCCGGCGCCCCGACCGGGACTAGAACCCGGTGTGCCGGCGCCGCAAGGCGGAGGATTAGCCTGTTGAGCCACGGCGCCGGCCGCAATAGTGATTTTCATTTGCTATTTAATGTTATTCTAAATAAAGAAAATTTTAAACCAATAATTATTAGTATGAATGTAAATGTTCATCTTTGTATTGTGCAATGCTAGTTTTAAATTCAAATATCAGGAGCTGGCATTGTGGCATGACAGGTTAAGCCACCCCCTGCAACATTGCCATCTATATGGGTGCTGGTTGGAGTCTCATTGTTCCATTTCCAATTCAGTTCTCTGCTAATAAGCCTGGAAAAGGAATAGAAAATGACCCAAGTCTTTGGGCCTCTGTGTTCATATAGGAGACCCAGATGAAGCTCCTGGCTCCTGGTTTTGGCTTGGCCCAGCCTCAGCTGTTGTGGCCATTCGAGGAGTGTTGGGGTTTAGTTACTATTATACAGCTTAGTGTAGAAGTACAGGTTCTAAAGCAGAAGTAAGTGTCATGCATCTAGATGGTGCTGGGCTGCCCTGAGCTTGACCTTTCCCAGTCAGACACAGAACGATGGAGGTGATAAATCTTGTGCAACAGCACCTGACTTTCCTTGTTTCCAGTAAATGAAGTAAGTGGAATTGGTTGCCTGTTGTTCATCTGACAGCATGGTGCTCCCCACCTCAGATGTTTGACAAAATGAATTGATTAGGGTTACCTTGTTTCTTGTTTCATCCTGTTCCTAGTTCTGCTACTGATCACCTTAAGCTTTTACTAAGTTTTCCTGTTATTGCTGGTGTTTCTTACTAATAGTTAATGAGTAAGCCCTAGCAGTTCTGAGATCATGGAGTAAAGAAGATAAATGGCTTTGTTTATATCTTGCTTTGTTCTGATAGATTTAAGGAGTTTCAAACTATGTGTTGAGTTTCCATGCTATTGTATCTGTACTTGGATGATGTTAATGATTAAGCCATGTAGTTCAATAAAAAAATGAAGAGCAAGAGAGATCTTAGGGGCTCTCAAGTACCATTATGCAGAGAGTCCCCTGATCCCTGCTTTTCTTCTCTGTACCTTGTGTTTTGTAATTCTTTCAGCACCTGTTACTCTGCCCTTGGGTTGTCCCACAGCCAACTCTGCTTATGGCCTGGGAAACAATAGAAGGTGGTCCAAGTGGTGGGCCCCTGCCACCTACCTGGAAGACCTGGAAGAACCCCCTGGCTCCTGGCTTCAGCCCAGCCCAGCTCCAGCCTTTGTGGCCATTTGAGGAGGGAACCAGAATATGGAAGATCTCTTTCTCTCTGTCTCTTCCTTTCTCTCTCTGTAACTCTGACTTTCAAAATAAAGAAATCTTTTTTAAAAATACAAATATCAGAGCATTTAACTCATACAGTCACGAAAATGGTACAGTTTTGTAAACTGTACCATATTAATGCACAAGCTATTTCTACCAAAAGAATAGAAACACTGCACTAAACTAATTCAACCATTTTTAATTCAGTTCTTTTTAATTTTTTAAAAGATTTATTTATTTATTTGAAAGAGTTACACAAAGAGAGGAGAGGCAGAGAGAGAGATGTCTTCCATCCAATGGTTCACTCCCCAACTGGCCGCCACGGTCGGAGCTTCACCAATCCAAAGCCAGGAGCCAGGAGTTTCTCCCATGTGGGTGCAGGGTCCCAAGGACCTGGGCCATCTTCCACTGCTTTCCCAGACCATATCTGAGAGCTAGATCAGAAGTGGAGCAGCCGGGTCTCAAACTGGTGCCCATATAGGATGCTGGCGCTTCAGGCCACAGCTCTGGCCCCCAACTTCAGTTCTTGATATGCACACATTCCATCAGCATTATCTTTCATTCACTGATGAGTAAGGAGGAACTAAAAACAAAGGAAGTATGGGGGTTCTTTCCCTTTTCCTGCCATGGCATCATTTTCAGTGTAAGCGGCTGCTAACACAGTGAAGCAGTGAGTAAGGAAGGGTATGAGAAGGCTTCTTTGTCATTTGTGTTGCTTGCTTTCAGCATTCAAAGCAGTTGGAATGGAAAACTTGGCCCCTCAGGATCGGGAGCACACAACTTAATTGTGGAGCTAACATGCTAATCTTGGATTTTCCTTGGAGCTTGCTAAACTCCCAGACATTGTAGTAAGTCTATACTGGAATTTTATGTTTGTGGGCCAGATCTAGAAGGCTGTATGCAAACTTGGCAGCAAAGAAGGAGGACACTCATATATCTGTCATCGTCCCATTGGTCTTCACTTCTAAAGTACAAATTCAGAGATGAAGTTATTGAGAAAGAATTTCAAGATGGAAGCAGCAGAGCATTCAACTAAGTGGGAGGTCTTCTGAGCATGGGCCTGTGTGAGTACACAGGTTACACACCCTTTAAGCTAACTCTGGTTGAAATACTGAATCTCTAAACAGTTTTAGATAACATCTTTGGAGAAGTAATGCATCTGAGAGCATAACATTTCTTGAGGTCTAATCTTTCTTACAACTGGGTGGCTTGGAGCAAATGACATTGTTCAGCAGGCTCTTAGAATTTAATTCCTTGTTTTCATTGCTCCCTTATCTTGTCCTAACCTAAAAAAAAAAAAAAGGAAGAGTGAATTGCTGAGTCATTTGGCTCAGTTCACCCAACTGGGGAACAGATGGCCCTGTGCAAAAGGTTTGAACCCCCAAGAGGGGCTGTGGTTGACTGAGAAACCAGGGCTGGGCTGAGCAGTTGGAGGTAGCTGGGAGGGTGGCTGGAGGCTCCAGGGGCATGTGTCTGATCTGCATGTGCATCACCTTAGCCTTCAGGCAAACCAAGCTCTCCCCTAGCCTCTCTCAGAAGCACAGAGAGCATCAAAATAAATGATTTATGAATTAAAATTGGGGATGCTCCATAATAATGTTTTAAATACTGCTTCTTGTCCACATCTAATTTAATGGCCTTAATAAAGTTTCTCTGTACAAATTGCCTGAAGGAAATATTTAAACAATAAGCTTCTTACAATATTTACTATTCAACCTGAAAAATACTTTCATCAGTTTGAGAGAGCCAAAGCACAACACATTTCTAAGTTATTTTATTTCTGTTATAATAATAGGAGTTCAAACACATTTACCAACTGTAGACTTAGATGAGAGGATCTAATTTTGAAGAAAAGCAGTTTCGACTGTGGTGTTGGCTGCTAGATGCTATTAAATGCGATAAATTCTACTATCCTCTATTGGGTCAGTAGGAAAGGCCTGTTTGGCAGGCGTGGTGGTGCAGGTTAAGCCACTGCTTAAAGACTCCCACATGCCATATCAGAGTGCCCTGGGTCATGTTCAACTTCTGTTTCCCATCCAGCCTCCTGCTAATGCACACTCTGGAGGCGGCAGATGATGGCTGGGTCCCTGCCAACCATGTGGGAGACCCAAATGGAGTCCCTGGCTCCTGGCTTTTGCTTGGATAAGGTTGTTGTGTACATTTGGGGACTGAACCAGCAGACAGAAACTCTCTCTCTCTCACTCTCTCTCTCTCTCATTTCCCCTCCTTGTCACTCTGCCTTTCAAATAAATAAAAATAAACTTAAAGAAAAAGAAATGCCTGTTAACTGACACTTCCCTTTTAAACCCAGTACTACATACAATTATAGGGTTTTATGTATGGCCTTGGACTCAAGTAAGTACTTCAAAAGTTTAAAGTGGCAATGAAACATTGTTTTTTTGTTTTTTTTTTTTTACTTTTTAAAAATTTATTTGACAGGTAGAGTTATAGACAGTGAGAGAGACAGAGACAGAGGTCTTCCTTCCATTGTTTCACCCCCCAAATGGCCGCTATGGCTGGAGCTGTGCTGATCTGAAGCCAAGAGCCAGGTGCTTCTTCCTGGTCTCCCATGCAGGTGCAGGGGCCCAAGCACTTGGGCCATCCTCCACTGCCTTCCTGGGCCACAGCAGAGAGCTGGACTGGAAGAGGAGCAACTGGGACTAGAACCAGTGACATATGGGTGCTGGCGCTGCAGACGGAGGATTAACCAAGTGAGCCATGGTGCCGGCCCAAAACATTGCTTTATTCTAATATGATCCTATCTCAGTGCTTTTAAGATTTACCTTCTAAAAAGAAAAAATAAAATAAATTTTTTAAAAGATTTACCTTCTAGAATATTTTATTTATACCATGCTTGTGTGTTGAATATCAGTATTTCCCATGCTCTGACCAAATATAAAAACTCTAGTAAGCAAATATTTTGTTTAGTTTCTAAGTCAGGATTTGAAAACCTCTCTATATATCATTAAAAACATACTTCTGCTTTAAAAAAATAAAAACTTGTTTTTATTACTGTCAAATAAATGTTGTGGATTTCTTTAATTCCCTAGACTTCTGCCCTTTCATGGCTATAAAGTTTAATTCTGTTGCCTTCTTGGGTTATAAGCCCTGTAACTGGAACAACATACTGTTTTCAGAACTGGTGCTGAAAGTGTAAAGTTTATACCTGTGCAGATGGTTGACGTGCAATTGATTGGCAAAGGGAGGCAGAACCTGGGAAATACAATCTCAGACCAATTTTCACAGCATTGTTCAAGTCCAGAACAATCAGAGTCCACCTGGGATTCTCATCTACCTTAGGAATCCTCAGTGCATGAAAAGATGCAAGGACCGCACCCTTTAAAATCATGGTGCATTTGGTTTGATTCGTTTTTGAAAAAAGAAATCCACTTAATGTCAGAGGTATTTTAACTTCTCTATGACAGACTTACTGGGCATAAAATCATAGAAACCAAAGCTTTTCCTACACCTACTCTCCAATCTCCTTTATATGAATTGTATAAATTCCCTTTGTATTGGACTTAGTATTCAGGAAACAGTTTTATTTGTGCCATTATCCCAAGCTTTATCTAGAATATTCTTTTTTTTTTTTTTTTTTTTGAGAGGCAGAGTTAGACAGCGAGAGAGAGAGACAGAGAGAAAGGTCTTACTTCCACTGGTTAACCCCAACAAATGGCCTCTATGTCTGGCACGCTGTGCTGATCAGAAGCCAGGAGCCAGGTGCTTCCTCCTGGTCTCCCATGCAGGTGCAGGGCCCAAGCACTTGAGCCATCCTCCACTGCCTTCCCGGGCCACAGCAGAGAGCTGGACTAGAAGAGGAGCAACCGGGATAGAACCAGTGCCCCAACTGGGACTAGAAACCAGGGTACCGGTGCTGCAGGCGGAAGATTAGCCTAGTGAGCCACGGCACCAGCCTAGAATATTCTTCATGTGTAAAAGGTAGGTTTATATTAGTAATCTAAGAACTTGGTTGCAGCCAACTGGGGAGTGAACTAGCAGATGGAAGACCTTTCTCTCTGCCTGTCCTTCTCTCTCTCTTGTAACTCTTTCAAAAAATTAGGTAAATAAGTCTTTTTTTAAAAAAAAAAAAAAAAGAACCTATGTATGATTGATGCTGGCATTGATTATCTGTGAACTGGGAAGCTGCAATGAAGCTGAAGAAAGCAACATCACTTTTTTTTTTTTTAAATCAACCAGATTGGCAGATGAAGGAAATGTTGAGAACACCATGTTTCCCAAGGAGAGCAGGGCAGCTGACAAAAATGTCCCATTGTCTCCTTGTGGGTAGGAGATTAAGCTGTAAGCAGGGAGATGGATCACAAGCATCTTCATCGTTGATGGGATTCTCTACCCAAAGGGTATCCACCAATCTGGAGGGAATTTCTAGCTAAGTGTCCCTTGCAAAGTCTTTTTTTTTTTTTAAAGATTTATTTATTTATTTGAAAGTCAGAGTTACACAGAGAGGAGATGCAGAGAAAGAGAGAGAGGTCTTCCATCTGATGGTTCACTCTGCAGTGGCCAGAGCTGCACTGATCCCAAGTCAGGAGCCAGGAGCTTCTTCCAGGTTTCCCATGTTGGTGCAGGGGCCCAAGGACTTGGACCATCTTCTACTGCTTTCCCAGGCCATAGCAGAGAGCTGGATGGGAAGTGTGGCAGTTAGGACTCAAACTGGCGCCCATATGGGATGCCAGCACTGCAGGCGGTGGCTTTACCCACTATGCCACAGTGCCGGCCCCCATGGTATCCTTTGATCAAACCTGGCACCTTGTGGTTAAAACATCCTCCGTGATGTTCCCACTGTTTCTGCTCATCTGTAGGACCCACACATCTGTTTTCAGGTATGTGATGTCCCAGCTGGGGCTACCAGAATGTCAGATGTGGGACAACAGTTTCCAACCAACTGTCTGCAGATTAAGAGTGAACATCAGAGGCAGCATCTCTTTTGTTTAAAAAACACAAGGTACATTTGAGATGAAATTATATGATCCACAGTGCGGTGCACCGGCCGCAGTGCGCTGGCCACGGCGGCCATTGGAGGGTGAACCAACGACAAAGGAAGACCTTTCTCTCTGTCTCTCTCTCACTGTCCACTCTGCCTGTCAAAAAAAAAAAAAATTATATGATCCAGTTCCCACAGGTCATCCTTCATAATAATTTGCTAACTTGAATAAACAGGTTTCAACATCACTTTGAACAGAAAAAGTTAGTTATGACATACTGCCACCATACAGTCACGAAAAAAATATTTCTAATGTGCCCCAGCTACTCTGTTTCTGATTTAGCTTCCTGCTCATGCACCTGAGAAGGCAGAGGAAGATGGCCCAAGTGCTTGGACCCCTCCCACCCATGTGGGAGACCCAGATGGAGTTCCAGGCTCCTGGATTTGATCTTGCCCAGATCTGGCCATTGGGTGAGTGAACTAGCATATGGAAGAATATCTCGTTTTCTCTCTCTTTCTCTCTCTCTCTCAAATAAATAAATATTTAAAAATACTTTTAAATAAATAAATCTTAAAAAATACTTTTTTTTTCTTTTTCAGTCAGCAGACAGTGCACAGTGAGAGAGAGAGAGAGACAGAGAGAAAAGTCTTCCTTTTCCGTTGGCTCAACCCACAATGGCCGCTGCGGCTGGCGCACTGCGGCCGGTGCACTGAGCTGATCCAAAGCCAGGAGCCAGGTGCTTCCTCCTGGTCTCCCATGTGGGTGCAGGGCCCAAGCACTTGGGCCATCCTCCACTGCCTTCCCGGGCCACAGCAGAGAGCTGGACTGGAAGAGGAGCAACCAGGAGAGAATCCAGCACTCCAACCAGGACTAGAACCCAAGCAACTTGAGAAGGGTGGATGTTTGGTGCAGTGACTAGGCTGCCACTTGGCACACCAGCGTCCCATATCTGAGTGCCTGATTCAAGTCCTGCCTCTGCTTTTGAGTCCAGATTCCTGTTCATTTGCATCCTGAGAGTTGGGGGAGCAGCAGAAGATGTCTCAGGTACCTGAATCCCTGGGAAACAGCCTGCTGACCCTCCTCCACGTTTATCTGTCAGGTCATTCATTGTGCCTCCCGTTGAGAAAGAGGGGGTTTAAAGCAGAAAAGACCGGAGGCAGGAGCCTGACCAACTGGTCAACGGCTTGAGGGAAAGACAAGAAGATGGGAGATAAGGAACAGAGGCACTTGCTAAGGCATCACATGGCAGATTATCACATCACATGTCAAAGCTGCCTGGAAGGCTGGTTAAAGCCATGGCCTGCAGTACCAGCATCCCATATGGGCACCGGTTTGAGTCCTGGCTACTCCACTTTTGATACAGCTCTCTGCTATGGCCTGGGAAAGCAGTAGAAGATGGCCCAAGTCCTTGGGCCCCTGCACCCACATGGGAGACCTGAAAGAAGCTCCTGGCTCCTGGCTTCAGATAGGTGCAGCTCTGGCCATGGCAGCCAACTGGGGAGTGAACCATTGGATGGAAGACCTCTCTCTCTCTCTCTCTCTCTCTCTCTCTCCCCTCATTCTACCTCTCTCTGTAACTCTGTATTTCAAATAAATATAATAAAATAAATCTTTTTTTTTATTTGACAGGTAGAGTTATAGACAGTGAGAGAGAGAGAGAGACAGAGAGAAAGGTCCTCCCTCCGTTGGTTTACTCCCCAAATGGCCGCTATGGCCGGCACTGCGCCGATCCAAAGCCAGGATCCAGGTGCTTCTTCCTGGTCTCCCATGCGGGCACAGGAGCCCAAGCACCTGGGCCATCCTCCACTGCCTTCCCACAGCAGAGAGATGAACTGGAAGAGGAACAACCAGGACTAGAACCCAGCGCCCATATGGGATGCTGGCGCCACAGGCGGAAGATTAAACAAGTGAGCCACGGCGCCAGCCCCATAAATCCTTTTTTTTTTTTTTTTTTTTTAAGGCTGCCTGGAAGCACAGAATCAAGTAGACAAACTTCTTGGCTTGGTGTTAGCTGGCCTTTGCCATTGCCAGCTGGGCAATGGTGTGATGGGCACAACTGGTATATGAACAGACTGGCTGTGGTGGCAGAAATAGGGGCTCTCTATTAACCCGAAAACATGGTCTTGCACTTCTCCAGGCCAATCTAACTACTGTTGCCTCTTAGTGTCCCAACTGACAGCAACATAGACCAACACTGGGGTCCTCACGTGGACTCTTCCACACAGAGGCCAGGTTGAGGGTCCGTTCCATCCTAGGCTGGGCTTCCTGTCCACAGAGCCCCAGACAGCACCATCTCAGGGGCCTGCATCCCAGATAGACATGGAATCCCATCTAACATAGTCCCAGGCCAGGGGACCATCCATTTCCAAAGAAAGCAGGTTCGGGAGTGGGTCCCTGCCTGCATTTCCAGGCTGATTGCTGTGGTCAGAAAGTAATGTAGACTTCCAATTTTCATCTGTGTTTGCCTGAGTAGACACTGGGGAGTCTTTTTTTTTTTTTATCTATTTTATTTGAAAGTCAGAGTATAAAACAGAGATCTTCCATTTGCTGCTTCACTTGCCAAATGACTGCAAAGACTGAGGCTGATCCATGCCAAAGCCAGGAGCCTGCACCCACGTGGGAGACCCAGAGGAAGCTTCTGGCTCCCGGCTTCAGGTAGGCTCAGCTTCAGCCATTGTGGCCATTTGGGGAGTGAACCAGCAGATGGAAAATCTCTCTTTCTCTCTGCCTCTCCCTCTCTGTCTTTCAAATAAATAAAATAAATCTTTATTTAAAAAAAAGCCATCAGTGGCTTTCAAATGGCATACAAGGTCTCTCACATTCTGGCAAGCCCCAGACTCCGTCCATCATCCTTAAGCCCCTTTCAACTCATGCACTGTGGATACAGAATGACCTACTACTCTCCACAGATGAAATGCACCTTGCTCTGTCACACTGTTGTGGGAGCTCTTTGTCCAGTGGCGATGCTTGGGTGCTTTCTCAGCTTGACAAATTACCATGCATTCTCCAAGACCCAGCTCAGATGATCACCCTTCCAGGAATCCCATCTGTCTTCTCTGGGTTCCACTGTTCTATATGTTTCTACAACTGCACTTAGCTCATGAGTTTGGAAAGCAAATTCACCGAATGCAGACAGCCAGAGCTTTGGAGCCAAGCATGCATAAGGTTAAATAATGACTCTTTCATGTTTCCTTCAATCAAATGGCTTTTATTGAGCTCAAATTCCACCGAAGGCACTGAGCCATGGTCTGGAGCTACAAATGTTATAAAGCTGTCCTCTCCTTGAAGGAGTGTGCTCCTAATACAATCTGGTTGAGGATTCAAATAGTAAAATAAAATTGAAGAGGTGAATTTCTGCAGGGGAGAGTGAGAAGATGTCAAGGTAACTGCTTAAGCCCTGTTTCTCCCTTGCAAACAGGGAGATGTGCACCTGCCTGTTTATGATTAGACATGAGCGAATGGGAAGGGGTTGTAAGACCCTCCTCCAGGAGTGAATCCAAAGACTGCTCTCTGCCCAGACCCACCTGGGATCACCACTCTGCAGTTTAACTTGTAAACATGTGAGCTGAGACCAACTGCCACCAGGAACCTGAGGCCCAGGGCCTCCAGGGGACGTGGGCCTGCCAGTCTTCGCCTAACCCCCTGCTAGACATGCCCAGCAACCGAATGTCCCAGGCCCCAGGATGCTTCCCCGCCTGTCTGTGTGGTGTTCAGCCTCCAAGCCTTGCCTAGAAAAGCCTAGTTTGTATCCACATGTACAGAGAGTGCAAAGGTATGCCACTCCCAGCTGTCAGTCACAAATGCCAGTCATGTGCATCACAGCCATATCATTAGTCAGTGCCCCTCATACCCTTAGGGATTAAAATCCTAAACCAAGAAGAAATGGGGCAATATTTTCTCTCAAACAGCCTTTTCCTCCCTAGAAGGAGCCACGTGCTCTTTCCATTAGCTCATCCCTCTGTTGGAACATATTTCAATAAACAATTGCTTCACTATCCTTGCTTTCATCTCTCTGAAATGCAATTTATTACTCTGTCGGCAAAAAGCAACGAAGGCAAGATGGCTACCGCCAGTGACAGTAGGATTCAATTAGATTTCTATGTGAATTGTGTAGGAAGGTGCCCGACATTAATGACTCAAAGTGTGCAAACTCTTATGTCACACTGCAGTTACTGCCATGTTTCTGTGTCTGCTTCACCAAGAGGGCTCCTTGAAGGCCAGGAGCAATCTTTTTTTTTTTTTAATTTATTTATTTGAAAGGCAGAGCTACGGGGTCGTGGTGGGGGAGTGAGAGACAGAGAGAACTTTCTGTCTATCTGCTGGTTCACTCCCCAAAAGGCTGCAATAACCTGGGGCTAGGCCAGGCCAAAGCCAGGAGCCAAGAGCTTCATCCAGGTCTCCCACATGGGTTCAGGGGCCCCAGGACTCGGGCCATCCATGGCTGCCTTCCCAGGCCATCAGCAGGGGGCTGGATGAGAAGTGGGGCATTGAAGCTGCAGGCCAAGGGCAATCTTACTCGTCTTTGTTCAACTACCATTTGTTGAATGAGCTCCTGAATGTGTGAGGGCCTGAGAATGCATTTCAGGATCTCATGGCTTCTAAGACCAAGGCAGGAAGGTTAAGTAAGGGACTGCAAGAAGTGGAGCAGTGCTACAAAATTCCTCAGACTTCTAAAAACATTCACCTATTCAGTGATGTCTCCTGACGCATCAGAAATGACCACCTCTGCTGCCTTAAACAGCTGAGAGAGCAACAGATCCGGGTCTGGATGATTGTGCTGTGGTATGAAAAAGAGGAGTAAGGCCAGCGCCACAGCTCAATAGGCTAATCCTCCGCCTAGCGGTGCCGGCACACTGGGTTCTAGTACCGGTCGGGGCGCCGGATTCTATCCCGGTTGCCCCTCTTCCAGTCCAGCTCTCTGCTATGGCCCGGGAGTGCAGTGGAGGATGGCCCAAGTGCTTGGGCTCTGCACCTGCATGGGAGACCAGGAGAAGCACCTGGCTCCTGCCTTCAGATCAGTGCGGTGTGCCAGTGGCGGCCATTGGAGGGTGAACCAACGACAAAGGAAGACCTTTCTCTCTGTCTCTCTCTCTCACTGTCCACTCTGCCTGTCAAAAAGAAAAAAAAATAAAAAGAAAGAAAGAAAAAGAGGAGTAAGCATAGGTCAGACTAAGCATAACTCCAAACCTCTGATCGTAGCCCCTTCAGCAACTGTCAATACAGGATCACAGAGAATTTAGACATAAGTAACTGAAAGGTTCATCAGTAAGGAAGGCCAGAAGGCTAATGTATCAGGAAACCCTTCTTTTTCCCCTTCAATGGTGACCCCTAAGGGGGATCCAGAGAACTTGGTTAAAAAAAAATGCTCTTTAGTATGTTCTATAAAGCCTCTAGGTTTTCATTACAGTCATTCTTTTTAGCACTAAAAATGATTATGATAGATAAATACACATCAGTCTTCAAGGTCAGATTCTCTTGAAAGAAGCCCACGCTATCCAGTGGAGAGTCATGAAACTGCAACTCCGCACATTTTGAACAGCCTACCGCGTCTTTGTGCGGCGAAGCATCCCCAGAAGAGTTGCACTGTTTCTGGATTCATCTGAAAGATTCTCCAGCTGGATGTGCAATCTGAATTTATGCTCCAAATGACAAACTCCAGATTCCACTCTCTACCACTCCATCTATTTTCTTCCCTTTGTATGCAGATCCTGCTAAGCAGGTGATCTGTAGCTTGCAATTGATGACACTTACCAGCTGTTAAACTCACACATGGCTCTAATTTAAAGGCTTAATTGCTCTCACTGCACTCAATTTACAGCTCATAACTCCCTCCCAGATGGCCCAACCCTCTTTGCCTATGATAGATTCTAAAGTTAAATGAACCATAGTATCCCTTGGTAGAAAATGAAATATGTGAATAATATCACACCTTTCAAATATTTATAATTCTCTGTGGGAACAAATTAATATCTGGAAGGTTTTTTTTTTTTTTTGAATTAGCTTTGGAGCCAAGTAAAATTTTAGGTTCAACAACTGTCAGATTTTATTACTCTAATATGCCTGCTCTTTGGACCACAAGGATCATATTTGCCCTTATGTTTACATAGCATCCGGTATGACTGAGGAACATAAAGGGAACATTCAATACCTAGTGAGCAATGACTCTATCATTACAAACTATCTCCAGGTGGCATCTAACTAAAGCACTGAATGCAGCTGCAGTAAGTGGAGCCATCTTGTGCTAGGGCTTGGGTGGGCTCTTTGATCTTCCCCCTTACCTGGGAATTGAATGTTGATTTTGAAAAAGCTCAACTCATTCAACTCCATCTTTTTATGGATGAAGACACTGAGCCCCAGAAACTTCAAATGGTTTGCCCAGCAGTGAGTGAAGGGGACAGGACTCAAAGGTCCTTGCCTCCTTGGCATCATCTGGATCGCCTGACACCCAAGCTCTCCTGAGCTCCCAGTTTGTTGCTCTCAACTGCAGGAGAAAAAGCAGAATGCGAGCAAGCCTTTCCTAAACCCTGCACAAGATACAGAAATGTGTTTTTATTCAACCAAGGATACCCAGGTGCTTTCTGCTTTAAGCCAAACTGCATATGAAAATAGATTTACAAAGTCCAGATTACACGGTGCTTTTGACTTAATTAAAAAGGATTCACTGTTGGATTCCCTTAAATGTCTATCTCCCCTAATGAATTTTTAAATTGGCTTATGCTGGCCCCAAAACCATGCGTACTGTGTAAATTAAGGAATTTATGCATCCAAACCCACCAGCAAGCAAGTGTTTATAAGGCAGCTCACACAGTGCCAGGAGTCATGCGCTGTTTGAAAGTAGTAAGTGTAATACTGGCAGTGTCCCCTGATGCCAAGAAGCGTGCATCTTAGTTGTGGGCACAGGACCGATGAAACACCTCGAAAACAGGACAGTAGATAATATAACTGTTAAAAACTCTGGGACAATGTAAACAGCTTTGAAGTAAGTTTTTTTGTTTGTTATTATGTCTACTTTGGGCTGGCAAGTGAAAACAGGTTCAACCAATGCAGAACCCAAACCCTTCACTCCTTTTTAAATATTGTTCTTAGGCAGGTTAAGGAGAGTTTTGTCTCCCTCTAGTGGCCAGTCATAATACCATGAATACCACTGTCTACTTCAACTGTTTAATTGTTAAGTGAATTTTTTTTTCTTTTTCTCATTTCATTTGAAAGGCAGTGGAGGGAGTGGGGAGAAAGAGGAGAGAGGGAGAGAGAGACTCCCATCCATAGGTTCACTCTCGAATTTCCTGAATGCTTGCAACAGCCAGGGTTGGGTCAAGCCCAAGCCAGGAACTCCAGTTGGGTCTCCCATATGGGTGGCAGGGCCCCTAAGAATTTGAGTCATCACAAGGTGCCCCCAAAGTAGCATTAGCAGGAAATGGTATCAGAAGTGGAGGAGCCAGGACTTGAACCAGGCACTCTAACACAGGAGGTAGGAGTCTCAAGCAGGGACTTGACCCCAAACACCTATGCAACAATTTCTGATGCCAAAAAAGACAAGAAGGACTTAATTTAAACTGCTTTTCAAATGTTTCTTTGAAAATGAGGCTACATACTTTAGCAGTTACACACATAATTCC
This sequence comes from Sylvilagus floridanus, assembly GCA_949820135.1. Classification (NCBI taxonomy): domain Eukaryota; kingdom Metazoa; phylum Chordata; class Mammalia; order Lagomorpha; family Leporidae; genus Sylvilagus; species Sylvilagus floridanus. The sequence goes on along the minus strand of OX463225.1, from coordinate 84,117,769 downwards.
TGGAGCTGGACTGGCTTAATCCAAACTTAATCCAAATCCAGCTTTGCCATTTGCAAGATTTTTGAGCCTGGAAAAGTGTTGCCTAACCATTTCATCCCTCAGTTCCCTTCTCTGTAAAATGAGAATAATCATAAACTTCTTCTTGAGGATATTATGATGAGAATTAACCGAGCTAATGTTTGTAAAGCACTTAGAGTAGAGACTATTACATAGTACACTTGATGTAAATCTCACCTAAATGAATCAGAGCAGGGGTGGGTGTTTGGCCTAGTGGATGAGCGCCTGGCTGGGATGTCCACATTGCCATTTTGGAGTTCATGGCTCCAAGTCGGGTTCCATTCCTGAGTCTAATTTCCTACTAATACACACTCTGGAAGGCAACAGGTGATGTCTCAAGTAGTTGGGTACCTGCCACCTATGTGGGAGACCCAGTTTGGGTTCCCACCCCTGGCTTCAGCCTGGCTCAACCTTGGCATGCCAGGCATTTGAGGGATGAACTAGCAGGTAGGAGCTTTCTCTGCCTCTCTCTTTTTCCTTTCTATTTCAAATAAATAAAACGTATTTTTGCAAAGTAAATAAGAGGAAAAAATCACCACAAAGATCATCCTTATATTTAGGTTATAGTGATGATAATTTACATTTTTGCTAGGTTTATGGAAAAGTATGTAACTTTTGTGGGCCTTGGTTCATTTATAATAAATCATTTTGCAGTGAACATTTAGCTCTGTGGTTAAGGTGTTAGCAACCCAAGGTTGGCACCAGAGCACAGTAGGTTAATCCTCCTCCTGTGGCACCAGCATCCCATATGGGTACCGGTTCGCCACTCATCTTCCAGTCTAGCTCTCTGCTGTGGCCTGGGAAAGCAGTGGAAGATGGCCCAAGTCCTTGGGCCCCTGCACCCAAAAGACATACCTGGTTCCTGGCTTCAGATTGGCATAGCTCTGGCCGTTGCGGCCATCTGGGGAGTGAACCAACGGAAGGAAGACCTTCTCTCTGTCTCTCCCTCTCACTGTCTGTAACTCTACCTCGCAAATAAATAAAATCTTAAAAAAAAAAAAAAAAAAAGATGTCCGCATCCCACATCAGAGCACCTGCTTTCACACCTGACTCCAGCTTCCTGCCAACTGCAGATCCTGGGAGGCAGTGTTCACAAAACAAATCTTGGGGGGGGGGGGGAGCTGGCGTCTTGGCTCACTAGGTTAATCCTCTGCCTGCGTCGCCAGTATCCCATATGGGTGCCGGTTCTAATCCCAGCTGCTCCTCTTCCAGTCCAGCTCTCTGCTGTGGCCCGGGAAGGCAGTGTAGGATGGCTCAAGTGCTTGGGCCTTGAAAACGTGTGGGAGACCAGGAAGGGGCACCTGGATCCTGGCTTTGGATCGGCGCAGGGCCTGCCATAGCGGCCATTTGGGAAGTGAACCAACGGAAGGAGGACCTTTCTCTCTGTCTCTTCCTCTCACTGTCTATAACTCTACCTGTCAAAAAAAAGTCATTGGGAGCCAACGCCATGGCTCACTAGGTTAATCCTCCACCTGCAGCACTGGCATCCCATATGGGCACCAGGTTTTTAGTCCCGGTTGCTCCTCTTCTAGTCCAGCTCTCTGCTGTGACCTGGGAGTATAGTGGAGGATGGCCCAGGTGCTTGGGCCCCTGCACCCGTGTGGGAGACCAGGAGGAAGTACCTGGCTCCTGGCTTCGGATTGGCGTAGCTCCGGCCATAGTGGCCATTTGGGGGGTGAACCAACGGAAGGAAGACCTTTCCCCCTGTCTCTCTCTCTCTCTCTCTCTCTCTCTCTCTCTCACTGTCTGTAACTCTACCTGTCAAGTAAATAAATAATAAAAAATCTTAAAAACAAACACAAAAAAACCAAGTCATTGGTTTCCTGCCACCCATGTGAGAGACCTGGGTTGAATGCCTGGCTTCGATTCTGTCCAGCGCCAGTATTTATGGGCACTTGGGGAGTGAACAGAGAATGTGCTCTCTCTTTCTCTGTCTCTGCCTCTCAAATTCCAATCATTTTTTTATTTAAAGATTTATTTATTTATTTGATAGACAGTGTTACAGAGAGAGAGAAGGAGAGACAGCTCTTCCATCCACTGGTTCAGTACCCAAATGGCCATGACAGCCAGGGCTGAGCTGATCCGAAGCCAGGAGCCAGGAGCTTCTTCCTGGTCTCCCATTTGGGTGGAGGGGTCCAAGCACTTGGGCCATCTTCTACTGCTTTTCCAGGCCATAGCAAAGAGCTGGATCGGAAGTGGAGCAGCTGGGACTCAAACCAGCACTCATAAGGGATGCTGGCACTTCAGGCAGTGGCTTTACCCTCTACACCACAGCGCCAGCCCCTGTATTTGTTTCTTAACATACAAATTCTTCCGAAAGTTAAATTCAGATGTGTTACAGAATACAATTTCAGAACCTAGGGAATTTTTTTATAGATATGTTTATTTATTCACTTGAAAACCAGTTAGAGAGACAGAGAGAGAGAGCCCTTCTATCTGCTGGTTCACTCCCAGATGGCCACAATGGCCAGGGCTGGGCCAGGAGGAATCCAGAAGCTTCTTCGGGGTCTCCCACCTAGGTAGCAGCTGGATCGGAAATGGAGCAGCTGGGACTTGAACCAGTGTCCGTATGGGATGCTAGTGTCACAGGCAGCTGCTTTACCCACTAAGCCACAGCGCCGGCCCCTGGACCTGGAGAACTACGGTCACAATGACACAAATGTAAACATGTGTCCTTGTACTCATTTGGTTAATTAGTATTTAGTTTTATGTCTTTGTCATTATTTGTAATGTCTTTCAGAAAAAAATTATTTTAGTGAAGTTAAACTCCAGGGAGTAGTGTATGCAAACAGTGAACCACATTGAAGCCTCCTGAGTAGGCCTGTGTTTCAAGTGTCCTTGTACCCTCATGCTGCAGACCTTAACACTCACAGCAAAGAGCACTCGTTCCCAGCCTGCCTTACGGACAGCTGTGGCCAGGTAACTTTGCCAGGCAAATGAGACTCAAGCACAGGTGTATAGAGAAGTCTTCCGGAACCTTCCTTCATTTTGCTTTCTCCTTGCCTTCCCTTTTCCTGCTGGCTGAATGGCTAGCAGCCATGGTAGGCAGCTAGCTTGGACTGTGAAGCAACCTTGAGAGGCGAGGCCAGGCCCGGCAGCTCAACTTCCCTGAGCACAAGTGCCACTTGAGTTCTGGTCTGCCTCACTCTGCACTGCTGTGTGGGATACACTTCTGTTGCCTTAGAGCCGCTGTCGCCTGCAGGAGAACAGAATTCTAACTGACAAACTCCACGATCTTGAACATATCCTGGCATATCACCAGAGCAGAAGATACAGATAAATATATATATTTATTATATATATATAAATGTTTCCTGGATAAGTGCTACAAATTTGGAGTTTGGAAATGTACATCGTGTTCATTGGTGCAGAAGTTTATGGGTGAAACAGGACAACAATGAGGTCATCCAAAGTCACAAGAAAATGAGCTTCAGCTGCCCAAGCAACCAGGAGCCCAATAACCAGTGGCAATAGGAAAGAAAGCTAAGGTTTCACATAAGTCAAAGCTAAGGCTCAAACACAGAAGACATGGCTCAGCCAATGAGGGGGACCCAGAGGAGCTTGGGAATACCTCTCTATGGCCTGGAGGATGATGAGCAAGTAATTCAGGGTCTAACAGGGGGCAATTTTGCTCCTCTGTCCACACTGGCAACACCTGGGAATATTAGCAGTTGTCTCGGCTGCTCAGGAGAGCAGTGGTGCTGTGGATACCTGATGTGCACAGGTCAGGGATATTACAGAAAATCCTCCCAGGCCCTGGACAGCCCCATAACAAAGAAACACTGGGCCCCAAATGCCCGAGGTGAAGAAAGCCTGGCGCAGCTGACTGTGGCTACGCAGTGCAGACCAAAGGCAACACGGGACGCTTTGCCTGCGTGGACATGAGCTTGGAAATGCACAATCCAGACTTCGGTTTCAGCATCATTAGGCAGGCTGGGACGAAGCTAAGGACCTGCACGCTGCCCTCTGCATGTTAAATAATTTACACCTCCGAGTCCCTCCCACTGCACAAAGATGATGGTGCGCAGCTCCTGACTGGCAGGGTTGTGCACACAGGGCATTAACGAGAGCTGGGTATTTGACACAGGTGTACGCTGAGAGGGGTGTGTCTTCCAGTGTCTGATGAAGAAGCTTCTACCCATCTGAATATGTGAATGTGGAGGGGAGGTTGGAATCATCCAGCAGCTTCTCTGAGTGCACTGTGTGTTAGCTGAGTCCCAAGTGTGAGGGCCAGCCCTGCATTCCCAAGGCCAGGGCTTGTATAAAAAGAAGGCCAACCCCGAGGAGCCTGGGAGGGCAGATCTGTTGAGCCAGCAGGCTTTTTTTTTTTTTTTTAATTTTATATATTTATTTGAGAAGGAGTTAGAGAGAGGGATAGACTGAGAGAGAGAGAGAGATCTTCCATCTACTGGTTCACTCCCCAAATGACCACAATGTCTGGAGCTGCGCTGATCCAAAGCCAGAAGTCAGGAGATTCTGCCAGGTCTCCAACGCAGGTGCAGGGGCCCAAGCACTTAGGCCATCCTCTACTGCTTCCCCAGGCGGTAGCAGAGAGCTGGATGGGAAGAGTAGCAGGCAGGACATAAGAGGTGCCAGCACTGCAGGTGGAGGCTTAACTCACTATGCCACAGCAGCAGTCCCTGAGCCTGCAACAGACTTGCTGTTGAACTGGGACAACCCTCTGACTTGTCAGGCACCATTTTTTCCTTCCAGTGTGAAAGTCACAATTATCTTTAGCTGGAGGGGAGGCCTGAGGGAAAGGGAGAGGAAGGGCAAGCTGATTGAGCTGCTCCGGCTGCTAGGCCCTGCGTGCATAAATCAGCAGGCTTAAACCTCAGAATCTCCCTGCTGGCTCTGGGATGACAGGACTGAGGAAAGAAAGGTCCTATTTATATTCCTGCATCTGTGTTAAACCTACATGCATTTATTTCTCCTATTAATTAGATCACAGTAAATACTTCTGTTTCTCAAAAAAATTTTTACCCAACTTCATTATTAATTGCATGTTTACAATACACAAAGCCCTATGCCTGGTGTTATGTGGTTCCTGCGCACAAAAGGGCTCTATAGACAGTCATGCCATAAAAAAGACACAAACAGTGATGCTGGTTCACAGGAAATGGAATGATTGCTGTTGTTGGAAGAAGTTGGTTCTATTACTGATTATTGTGTTTAAAAAATATTTATTGTACCTGTGTCACATGCCAGGCATTTGGCAAAATGATGGAGATTCAAAAATGAGTGAGACCAGGATGGGGGTTTAACCTGGTGGTTGGGGCGCTGGTTAGGAGTTCGCATGGGAATCCCTGCATTCTGTCCTTGGCTCTGGCTCCTGACTCCAGCTTCCTGCCAATGCAGACCCTGGAAGGCGGCAGTGATGGCTCAAGTCACTGAGTTCCTGTCGCCCACACGAGAGACCTGGATTGAGTTCCCAGCTCCTGACTTCAGCACAGTCCAGACCCTGCGTTATGGACATCTGGGGAGTGAAGGAGCAACTGGGGGAGCGCTCTCTCGCGTGCTCTCTCTCTCTCTCTCTCTGCCTTTCAAATAAATAAACCAATCTTTTAGAAAAGGGTAAATCAATAAATACAGAGACCCAAGATAGAAAGACAGAAATATTTTTTAAAATAGCATGAATGTGAAAAAAGACTGCAAGAAAACTTGTCAAAATATTAGCAGGAATCCATCACTGTGCAACTCTCCTTCACTAAATAAAAGGAGCCAGGAGCTTTTTCCAGGTTTATTAATTATAAAATTAATCATAAAAATGGAAGAATTAAACTATTGCCAGAAAGTCATTGACTATACTGAACTGATGGAAACTTCTTTGCCCATTTTTTCTGCAATACCAAACTCATATTACACTTTCAGTTCCTAAGCCTAGAATCCCTCTTTCTCCCTCTCCTCACTCTCTCAATTTCCTTTTTAATACAGCACTATGTTCTGAAAATCTCTGAAGAGAAGAGATGTGAGCATGACCTTGTGGCTTGTCTCGACTTCCCAGAGTCATTTTCGATTCAGAGCTGATTACATATTATCTCTCCCCAGCAGTGTGATTCAGCTCTTTGAAAGAATTGAATTTTAATGTCTCTTTCTATTAATATCTCATATTTTTAATATGCTTTGTAGAGTAGATTAATCTTAGCATCCCACAAAAATCTACAAAATTTATTTGATTATAAAAGTCTTCGACAGGTCCAGCAAAGGCTTGGAACCCCTTTTAGCACTCAGAATTACAGCGATCACATGGCTCATGCTGTCTGAGCTCCAGAGTTGTCTAGGGCAGGGAGTTCCGTCTGCTTTGTCCGCTGCCACATGTTTTTCAAGTTTCTAGAACAGTAATTAGGGAGCATAAAAAGTGCTCAGTGAAAGCGTGCTAAATAAAAAGTGGACTTGACACATTTATGAAATCCTTATGTACGGCTTAGTTTAAGACTTGGTCTACTTTTTCTGTGTGTAATAAAGCCCCAGGGAATGGAGACCACACTGATCAGAGTTGCTCCCATGCATGTGGCAGAGTAGGCGGAGTAGATCTGAATGGGCCTCACTTACTTCAGGAATGGAAATAGTCAACCCCAGAGGGCGGGGCAGGGGAGGGGGAATCAGGGAGGTCTAAGTCAGAGGGTGCCCGGTTTCCCCCACGCAGGTGAGTAAGCCTGAGTGACCCGCTGTGCAGGGGAGTGCACACAGTTAACAACACTCTGTGGAACACTTACCATGTGAGGAAGGGGCTGGCATCGTGGCACAGCAGGTAAAACTGCCACCTGCGACGCCGGCATCCCATAAGGGCACAAGTTTGTGTCCTGGCTGCTCCACTTCCAATCCAGCTCCTTCTAATGACCTAAGAAAAACAGCAGAAGGATTGTCCAAGTGCTTGGGCCCCTGCATGCACATGGAGACCTGGAAAGAGCTCCTGGCTCCTGGCTTTGGGCTGGCCTAATTAGCTTCCTACTAATGTGCTCTGGCTGTGGCAGCCAGCTGGGGGTGAACTTGTGGATTGATCTCTCTCTCTCTCTCTCACTATTTCAAATAAATAAATGTTTTTTTAAAAAATGTGCTCAAAGGGAGATCTTATGTCTTGGCTTTTAATTTTTTGTTAGATTTTTATTTATTTATTTGAAAGAGTTACAGACAGAGGAAGAGAGAGCGAGAGGTCTTCCATGTACTGGTTCCCTCCCCAAATGGCCGAAGCTGGGCTAATCTGAAGCCAGGAGCCAGGAGCTTCTTTCCCACACAGGTGCAAGGGCCCAAGCACCTGGGCCATCTTCCACTGCTTTCCCAGGCCATTAGCAGAGAGCTGGATTGGAAGAGGACACAGAACTGGCACCTGTATGGGATGCCGGCACCACAGGTGCTGGCCTGACCTTATGTTAAATGTTCTTAGCACACACACAAACGAAAACAAAAGAGACTGGAAGAAATTTTTGGAGGTTATGGTTATACCTATGGTACTGTTTCTGGTGACAGTTTCGCAGGTGTACATTTATTTTCAAACCCATCAAGATGCATATATTAAATCTGCACCCTGTTTTACATATCAATCATACCTCAATTGGAAAACACAAAATGACTGGAGTGGGAGAGGATCTGCTAAGGGGGGGGAGTTTGAGTACCCAAAGAATAGGAGAGTGAGCATGAGGAAAACAAAACACAGCTGTGTGCATGGGAATGTGCGAGTTCCTCCCAAACCACTCAGGCACACCAGAAATCCGGAGACAGAACTTCAGGTGAGAAAGAGCAGCGGGAGGAGGAGCAGCAGAGAGCACAGGCTGAGTGAGGTGCAGAGCTGGGGGACGAAGGCGGAGATGGCGCCAGCAGCAGCCCCTGCAACAGGGCAGCAGCCAGAGTGGGCGCGGGGGTTTGGTTCTCAGCATGGTAGTGAAGTAGGCAGGCATACAGGTTAAAATTGGTCAGATTTGTGAACTGGAAGACCACACCCCTGTGTGACCTCATGCCCCTACCTGATGCCTTTGCCACGCCCCTGTGTGGCCTCATTCCCCTACCTGGCCATACCGGGGTGCCCACCAGCCAATCAGGTTAATTAACCACTCCCCTTTGGAGTGGGTTAAAAGTCTGGAGCACAGTGTGCTCAGTCTGCTGCTTTTCTGGCCCTGCGCTTCTTTCCTGGCCTCTAGCCAGGACAGGGCTTGCTGTAGCCCTGAGCCTTCAGGGCGCATGGCCTTCGGGTCATGTGCTCTAGGTTTCCCGGCCTAGATGCTCATCCACGTGGCTGGTTCACTTCTCTCTCCTAAATACTCTCTTATGCACCTTTCTTACTAAATAAAAGCTTAAAACGTACCATGCTGCCTTGTTTATCCGTGCCGGTATTTAGAATTCTTCTCTAAATATTAGGCAAGAACCCTCTCGGGCTTATTGATATTGGGGATTTAGTAATAAGCCCATGGTGAAATCGTAAGGCACCCCAAATTCCAGTAGTGCGTGTGGCACCCAGGATAGCATTTCTAGGGAACTCTAAGGGGCCACATTTCAGGGTAAATTTTAGGGGGTCTTTTCCGATTTCAGTAGGAAGCTCCCAGAGGGTCTTCAGCTGAGAGAGGCCATGAGCCTTTTATGTTTTGAAAAGATCAGGAGAGCAGCCATGTGGAGAACCAGAAGGGGGTGGGGGATTCCAGCCATCCAGGCAAGCGGGCTGATGGTAAGGTGAGGGTGTTCGCAGGCAAGGCAGAAAAACACTAGATTAACCAGACATCGACAATACAAACAATAGCGGGGTTTTCTTTAAATATTTATTTATTTATTTGAAAGACACAGTGAGGGAGAGCTTGATCTTCCAACTGCTGGTTTCCTCCCCCAAATGGCCTCAATGACTGGGCCAGGGACTTGGAATTCCAGCTGGGTCTCCGCGTGAGTAGCACAGGTAGAGCATTTTCTGCTGCTTCCCCAGGTGCGTTGGATTGGAAATAGAGCCCATAGGAGACACAGGCATCACCGGCATCGGCTTAACCCATCACGTCCCATCAGCCAATTAATTGTGCTCTCACAGAGATGAATAAAGCAACTTGGTCTGGTCTGGGGGTGGGGGTTGGGTAGTTAGGCAAGGTTTCTCCAAGCCAGTGCAGACACTGCAGCTGAGACCCGCAGGATGAGAGGGAGAAAGGGAGAACAATTTCTTTTTTTTTCTTTTATTTTTTTTATTTGACAGAGTTACACACCGTGAGAGAGAGAGACAGAGAGAAAGGTCTTCCCTCCGTTGGTTCACTCCCCAAATGGCTGCTACAGCGGCGCTGCACTGATCCGAAGCCAGGAGCCAGGTGCCCCTACCTGGTCTCCCATGCGGGTGCAGGGCCCAAGCACTTGGGCCATCCTCCACTGCCTTCCCGGGCCACAGCAGAGAGCAGGACTGGAAGAGGAGCAACTGGGACTAGAACCCAGCGCCCATATGGGATGCTGGCACCACAGGCGGAGGATTAACCAAGTGAGCCACGACGCTGGCCCCGAGAACAATTTCTAACACAAAGGATGCAGGCAGGAAACTCTGAAGCCAGAAAGAGCACAGCTAACTCCAGGGCCGAAAAGGAGGCCACGTGGCTGCAGCAGAGTCAGGAGGAGGTGAGGCCGCTGGGTTCAGCAGGAGCCAGATCTTAGCCTCCTGTGGTTGGGGGGAGCGGGGAGGGGGCGGCCTTGTGGTGCTGTAGGTTAAGCCGCTGCTTGTGGCATCAGCCTCCCATATTGGCATGCCAGTTCAAGTCCCTGCTGCTCTGCTTTTGATCCAGCTTCCTACTAATGTGCCTAGGAAGGCAATAGATGACGGCCCAGGTACACTGGGTCCCTGCACCCATGTGGGAGACTGGATTTACTGGCTTCTGGCTTTGACCTGGCCCAGATATGACTGTTGTGGACATTTGGGGAGTTTGGAAGATTTTTCTCTCTTGTCTGTGTATGTATGTGTGTATGTCACTGTACCTTCAAACAAATAAAATAAACTTAGGGGAAAAGTGGGGGTGCGGGGAGTTGTGGTATAGCAGGTTAAGCTGTTTCTGCGAAGCCAGCATTCCCTGTGAGTGTCAGTTCTGTCCTGGCTGCTTTACTTCCAATCCAGCTCCCTGCTAATGTGCCTGGGAAGCAGAAGCGCCTGCGTCCACATGGGAGACCCAGATGAAGCTCCTGACTCCTGGCTGCCCACCTGGCCCAGCCCTGGCCCTTGCAGCCATTTGGGGAGTGGATAAAGGATCTCCCTATGCCTCTGTCTCCCTTTTTCTCTGTAACTCTGTTTCAAATAAAATCTTAAAAAAAAAAAAAAAAAAAAAAAAGCATGCAGAGGCTTACTGGATGGCCTGCCGAGGAGTCAGGGGGACACGGTGGTGATGTGAACCTCTGAGGTGGCAGTAGGAAGAGAAGTGGACAATTGGCAGGCTGGGGGGTGGGGCGAGGGAGAAGCTGCAGATTGGGCTCCACACAGTAGACACTGGCACAGGGGGTTCGGCATTGGGCTGGACATTGCACTAGATCCCAAGAAGCACCTATGCTCAGCTTCACACCCTATCATGTCTTAGAATGTCCTTCCAGGCTGTGATCAAACTTGCAGAATGACTAGCTAGAAACAGAAAGAGACTGACTTACAAATAAAGATGTGTGCAGGGTGTAGGGGAACCCCACAGGATAACCGCAACCGGAAGTGATGAGGGAAGGGAGCAGTTACCAGACCCCGGAAGAGATGGTCACATGGAGAAAGTCACCTGGAAGGAAGCTGTCATCTTGGGAAGAAGCCAGAAGAGTAAAATTTCTCACTTCTTGGTCTGCAAGGGGACATGATATCAAATATCCTCATTGTGAAACAAAGATTGAATGAAAATATTAGTAACCGTTGGACAAATCCCTCTACCCTTTCATTTTCTTTTTTTAAATTAAGGTACAGGGGCTGGCGTTGTGGAGCAGTGGGGTAAACTGCGGCTTGCGATGCCAGCATCCCATACAAGAGCGCTGGTTTGAGTCCGGCTGCTCCACTTCTGATCCAGCTCCCTGCTAAAGCACCTGGGAAGGCAGTGGAAGAGGGCCCTAGGCCCATGCTATGCATGTGAGAGAGCAGAATGGAGTTCCAGGACCCTGGCTTTGAACTGGCCCAAACCTGGCTTTTGTGGCCATTTGGGGAGTGAACCAGTGGATGGAAGATGTCTCTCTCTCACTCTGGCTTTTAAATAAGTAAATACATCTTTAATGAAAGTAAATTAAAGCATAGCTGACAAATGAAGTTGAATAGGTTGGTGGTGCACAATGTGATGGCTCGATGTACAAATAAATTGTGAAGCAACTAAATCAAGCTGACAAATGCATCTATCACCTCACATACTCACATGTGTCACCGTGAGGCCTTCACCCAGCCATCTCTTCTGTTGCCATGTTTAGCTGTGAATTCTGATGAATACACCTTTGGGATCTGCAGCTTTTGCCAATCTTTCGGCAAAATCTTCTGAAAAGTGTTCTTGAGAAGCAAAGATTTCACAGTGAAGTTCCAAGGATTCAGTTTGCATCCCACACGAGACGACCCACACAAATCCCTGGAGCATGAACACGTCAAGACCAGGGAATTGGGCCTGGTACGGCGGCGTAGTGGGTTAAGCATCCCATATGGGTGCCAGGTTCAGTCCCGGCTGCTCCTCTTCTGATCCAGCTCTCTGCTTATGGCCTGGGAAAGGAGGATGGCCCAAGTGCTCAGGCCCCTGCACCCCCAAGGGAACCTGGAGGAAGCTCCTGACTCCTAGTTTCTGATAGGCGCAGCTCTGGCTATTGTGGCCATTTGGGGAGTGAACTAGCAGATGGAAGATCTCTTTCTGTCTCTCCCTCTGTCTGTCTGTAATTCTACCACTCAAATACATTAAAAAAAAAGAAAAGAAAAGAAAGAAAAAAGAAGACCAGGGAATCCCCACCAGATAATCAAATTATTCTGCTGCATCCTGAAAGTCAGCTGCCCAGACTTTCTGCCTTTGTTGTCCCTATTACCCAAGCTACAGCAAAGTTGTTTCTCTAAGCACATTGTCTTTTTTTTTTTAAATCCATGATAGGGGACCTGTGTTGTGACTTAGCGGGTTAAACTGCCGTCTGTAGCACCAGCATCCCATATGGGCACAGGTTCGAGTCCTGGCTACTCCACCTCCAATCCGGCTCCTTGCAAATGTGCCTGGGAAAGCAGCAGATGATGGCCCAAGTGCTTGGGCCCTTGATCCATGTGGGAGATCCAGATGAAGCTCCTGGCTCCTGGCTTCTGTCTGGCTCAGCCCTGGCCATTGCCCCCATCTGGGGAGTGAAACAGCAGATGGAAGATCTCTCTTTCTGTCTCTCTCTGTAATGTTTTCAAATAAGCCAATCAATATTTAAGAAAACAATCCATGATTGATCATATGGAAAAAATTGTCTTTGTTATACATTTGGCAGGTCAGCGCGCTTTCCACGGGTGATCTTGTAAAATGGGTTAGACTGGCATCTTATTTCTTTGCCCTCTAAAATGTTATGATCCTGGAACAGGTTTGTAACATTTTACTTAATGGCTCCAGTTTGCACTGTGAATTAACAATGATTGCTTGTGGTCTGACAGTTCCCTGGGCACGGTACCAAGTACAGGAGTGAGCAAGCAGCTCCTGCAGCCGGGCCGGCAGTGCAGGGTCCAAACTCCCCACTCTTCCACACCGCCCCTCCCATGTGCAAACATGTCATCTGGCAGGCTCTCTGGTCTCCTCACTCCAGGAAGCTCTTGGAGCCCAGCAATTCCCAAAAATGTCACAGCACTTTCAAGTCAGATGTAAATGCCAACCTGTTTTCTTAAGTAGGATATTGTTCCCCAAGCTAAAAAAAAAATAAAAACAAACAAACAAACCAAGCCCTTGTCGTGGACCAAGGAGGAGGCTGGTTATCAGTCTTGCAGCAGAACTGCAGCCTGAGATTGGGAACATAGACAAGGTCAACGGCAGACGGAGCAGTCACCTAAAGGGGATGCCAGCCTTTCTCTCCCTCACTCTTCCTCCTCCAGCTCTGTCCTTGCCAGCCCACCCCATCGGAAAAAGTCCCCACCCCCGGAAGGAGACACAGTGGTGGGGCGGGGGTGGGGGAGTAGGGTCGGGGAAGCTGTGTGCACAGCCTGTTTCCCACCCTCCTTGTGGGAACACCCACTGATGCAGTTTCTGAATGCTTTATCTCTCAAGGATCAATGGCCTTAGGGATATTTCAACCAAAAAACCTTTAGAAGATAAAAGCAATGTCATTTTGTCTTTTAGTTTTAGTAAGGAACAGAAAATTCTATTTAATAAAAATTAATTGTAAAAAATCCAGTTCCAAATTGTCATTTAAGGATAAGAGAGATGATGTAAAAGGAAAGGAAAAGATAGACATGGAGGAAGAAATAGAAAAATGGCATCAGTAATTGCCAAATTCCTGAGAAGCATAATTTAAAGTATTCATATTAGTACTAATTCATTAACACTTTTCTTTTTAGAGTACAATCCTTTAAAAAAAACACATCAGTATGGGCCGGCACTGTGGCACAGTGGGTAAAGGGAGTGGGTTAAAGCCTGCAGCACTGGCATTTCATATGGGCACTGGTTTGAGTCCTGGCTACTCCACTTCCAATCCAGCTTCCTGCTCATGCAACTGGGAAAGCAATGGAAGACGGTCCAAGTCCTTTGGCCTACTAACTACATGGGAGACCCAGATGCAGCTTCTGGCTTCTGGCTTCTGGCTTCAGACTGTCCCAGCCTAGTAGTTGCACCATATGGGGAATGAACCAGTGGATGGAAGATCTCTCTCTCTAACTCTGCCTTTCAAATAAATTAATACATCTTAAAATCATTATAATTTCATTAATATTAACTTTTTAAAAGGTTTATTTATCTGAAAGAAAAAGCTATACAAAGAGAGGAAGAAAGACAAAGAGAGAGGTCTTCCATCTGCCGGTTCACTCCCCATTTGGCTGCAAAAGCCAGGACTGGGCCAGGCAGATTTCAGGAGACAGGAACTCCATCTTGCTCTCCCACAGGGGTGCAGGAGCCCAAGCACTTAGGCCATTTTCCACTGCCTTCCCAGGCTCACTAGCAGAGAGCTGAACTGGAAGCAGAGCAACTGGGACTTGAACTGGCCCTCTGACACAGGATGTGCACCACAATGCCACTTTCCAGAATGCTGTCCCTGATATATATTTTAAAGGGAGAAATTCCTACCTAGAGATTGGAAATCTAGGCATTTGCAAAACTGTCTGCTTATTATTTTAAACTACAAAGAATTACTGCCTAACTGTGCAACGTGGGGAGTGCTGCATCATCACAGAGAAACGATCAAGTTCTATGCTTTGACTTCCCCATTTCAAGATCATCTGGCGTATCAGCACATGAGGTGTCAATAACAGGGGTTTTCACTCTTTAAAACATTTCACTAATGGAATTACCCGATGGGCCTGATGAAATCAAACTGAAACAGAGCACCCGTCCCTCCTTTGCAGAAAAGCAGCTTCAAAGGGTTGAGGAAAGCCTGCAGACCTCTGCAGCCTCTCTCACAAAACCTGGATAAACCCAGGCCTCCAGCCTGGAATACAGATGAGGTCATAGGGGAGTCTTTATGTGCATTTCCAAGCTCATCACCCCCACCCACTCATGACCTCACCCCCTACAAGTGTTCCCTCCCAACTCCACGCAAATGTTTTGAGACGTCTCCCAGGAGTATCTCATGTATATTCAAGAATAAACCCACAAGTTCTGGCCCCACCAGACTTCTGTTGGGTGTTGCCCCATCATTTGGGTATGTGTTAAGTCGAAGAGGCCTCTGTTATCAGAGAGAGAGAGAGAGAGAGAGAGAGAGAGAGAGAGGGTTCCCCTATGCTAGCTCACTCTCCAAAAGCCCACAAGCAGGGACTGGGCTGAGGTCAGAGCCAGGAGCTGGGACTTCAGTGTGGATCTCCCGTGGAGTTGTCAGGGGCCCAGTTACTTGAGCCATCAGCTGCTGCCTCCCAGGGTCTGCATTAGCAGGAAGGTGCAGTCAGGATCTAGGGCTGGTGTCAAACCCAGACACTCTTAGCTGCAGGCCAAATGCCCACCCCTCAGTTACCGTCGCACGGCCTTGCAACTGCTCCTCTCCTCTTGGAATGGGGGGCAGTTGTGTGGTAAGGTTGGCCTTTGGGTTGCCCTTAGATGGCCTAGGAGTGAGGTGAGGGTCAGGGAAGGGGCTGACGGCTGGGGTAAGGTCTGGTGAGTGGGAGCTCTAGAAGGGAGAGTCCTATTAGAACAGGAAGATAAAGGAGACTGGGGCCAGCATTGTGGCACAGCGGGTTAACCACACCTGCAATGGATGCCAGCCTCCCGAGTCCCAGCTGCTCCACATCCAATCCAGCTAAGGCACCTTGGGAAAGCAGCAGAGGACGGCACATGTGCTTAGGCCTCTGCTACCCATGTGTGAGACCCAGCAGAAGCTCCTGGCTCCTGGCTCCTGGCTTCGGCCTGGCCCAGCCCTGGCCATTGTAGCCATTCGGGGGATGAACCAGTGGATGGGTGATCTCTCTCTCTGTATCACTGTACCTTTCAAATAAATAAAATAAATCTTTTAAAAAAAAGATAAAAGAGACTTCTGCAGTTGCCATGGTTTCAGCACATCTAGCCCATCTACAAACCAAATGGGGTTTGGGCTCAAATTCTGAGCCAGAGCTGTTTTACTTGGCTTCATCCCTGACTATATATGTTTCTTAAGGACACACAGAGGCCAGGTAAGTATCTGGTTAGCGGGTCCTGCCAATCACAATAGAACACAGCTAACTAACTGCCTTTGTCTTGCATCAGACCCAGGTAGACAGGTTTTGAGCACATTTCCCTGTGCTTTGCCTTCAGCTTCCACCAGGAACGTCAGAAAATCCCTCTACAGACAACCCAACACACTAACATTCACTCTTCCCACCACAGAGCGAGTGAGCCAGGCCGTACAAAAGCAAGTCTTAGGAAGACCAATTTGCGGAATCTAACTCCGGATCATCTTCGACCGTAAAGTCCACACAGTCCTTCAGAAACTTCCCCCCAGGGTCTCTGGCCATGCTGGGGCGCTGGGATGCTTCCTTGCTGTTTCCCTGCCTGACTTGTTACTCTTGAAACGGGGCTTTGTCAGCTCTCACTGGTCTGTTCCTGATGTCGCCCTGACACCTGTGTCAGATCTGGGTCAGGCTCCCCTCCCCTAACAGGGAGTTGGCCAGTGGACAGCAGAGGCAGAGGTGTCTCTTCAGAGGCCTGGAAGCAAGAGCCAGCAGGACAAATTCCAGGACCGTGTCCAAAACCAAGAGCCAGTACAAACCAGAGACATATATCAAAGCAGGTCATCACGGCTAAGAGACTCAATATCAGCCAAGTCGGGGAGAATAAGGGGTGATTCAGGGCGGTGAGATTGATTGGGTAGTAGAAGGTGGCAGGATATTTGGATTCCTACCCACAATGTGGGAGACCTGGATTGTGTTCCTGACTCCTGGCTTTGATCCTGATCCAGCCCCCACTGTTGTGGATGTTTTTCTCTACCAAATAAATAAAAATACCTTTTAAAAGGCATAACAAAGCTACTGATAGCTTCAGGATCTCTGGCATTATTCAACATGACTGCACCACTCCAGCCAGAGCTCAGTAGCCCTTTTCTTTCTTCACTTGGCAAACTGTCGTGGCCTAATTTTCAGAAAGGGACTTGGATCGAAAAAGGAAAGTTCTGAATATTAATCAGTTCCCATGTATATAAACAGTAAACAGAATTAAAACTGCCAGATGAAAGTAATGCATTTAAAAACTTCCTTCATAAGGGCAAAAAGAATCCCAAAAAGGCAAAAAGAAAAAATGATTTGGCATAATATCCCTCTAAAGAAGTAATCTTTTTTTCCCCCCAAAACAATAAGGGTGACAGCAGAAAAACCATGCTAATTAATCAGAATAAACCCAGTCAAGGAAAGCTATTTTATAAAGTGAGAACTGGTAAGAAAGAATTTGGACTAAGATTTAGCCATAAGTAGTAAAAGTGATTAATGAACTGACAATAAAGAAAATAAGGCCCTCATAAGTGAGTCCTGGTCCGGGAAAACCACTCTGTGATTGAGAGGCGATGGAGATAACTCCACGATGTATTGATGGCACCCGTGGCTTGTGGTTGGCCTTGACAGTCTGGCATCCCTCTGGCTCTTTTATGCATAGACCTTATTCCAGATACGGGATCCAGAAATCCCCAGGCTGAGCCTGCCAATATCCTTGTGCTCATCTGGAACCTTCCAGAGTGTCTGAGACAAGGAATAACAAATAGCTGTCCTCCCTTCTGCAGAACTCCCAAGGTTCCTCCCAACCCCCTACCCCTGGGACATAAGAAACAGCTAAGTAAAAAATGCAGCACTTTAGCCAGCCCATGACTCAGCAGAGACAAGAAATGATGCCAAAATCGCAGTTTATCCATTACTGCCTCAGAGACAGTCTTGGGCTTCCATTCCACCTGAACTGATCTTATCCTGCGGTATATTCTCCAGGCGGCCGCCGAACCTCCCAGAACAGCACAGAGCTGAAGAGGGAGTCAACATTGGCCTGTTTCAGATGATGGAGGAGGACACAGACTCACCTCATTCCAGCCTGGGCCGTAAGGACTGGCCTAGAACCAATCTCTGGGTGTCGGCTCTACTCACCAAAATGTTGTGCTTTGTCATGGTCCTGGAGACCGAAGGCAGGCAGGACACGTGATCGGCTCTGCAACAAATGAAGTTTGCTCTCCTGCTCTTCTGGGGCTTGTTTGCCAGTGACCACACTTATCTATGAAGCAACCTCAGGAAGGGTGGGGAAGGGGGGTGTGGAGGGCCTCCCAGTTGAGGAAGGAGAGGCTTTAGTCTCTGGCTTCTTGCTTCTCTTTTCTAAACACAGCTTTACTCCTCAAGCAAAATTAAGCCCCCCACCCCCACCCCACCTCCTTCCTGCCACCTCCCCCAACTGATCAGCTCATTTCTCAGTTTAATCATTCACTTATTCGTTCAAATGATTATTGAGTGCCTGCTGCGCACTGTGTTCTGTTCGCTTCCCTCCATGACTGTCTATGGCACTTACTCCTTATCATGCACAGTTATATTAGACAATCAATCATTCCGGATGCATTTGTAGACACCCAGCTGCGTCAGTGACTGTGTTCCTGCCATGAAGTCTGTGCAGTTGTCCCTGTGAATCCACTTGGAAAAACAAGATATGTCCATTTATCATTGAAGAATGAATGATAAATGCCAAACAAATTAAACAGACAGAATGCATTATGGATGAGAAATAGATCACTCTGGGCTGCTGTGGACAGTGAAGGAAGACTTCATGGAGATGCAGGGGCGTGAGTGGTGGTCAATGAAATGGATGTGAGCACAGACTGGAAAAAAAACAGGACAAAGGGCTGCGTGACTAGGCAAGTTGGGGCATGCGCTGTGGCACAGCAGGTTAAACCGCTGCCTGGGATGCCTGCAACCCGCGCTGCAGTGCCTGGGATGGAATCCAGCACCCGCCTTCCTGTCCAGCTCTCTGCTCGTGCACATGGGAAGCAGCAGATGATGGCCTAAGTTCTTGAGTCCCTGTCCCCAAGCTGGGAGAACGGCTAGAATTCCCGGTTCCTGGCTTTGGCCTGTCCCCGCCCTGGCTGTTTCAGGTATTTGGGGAGTGAACCAGCAGATGGAAGATCTCTGTCTCCCTGTATCTCTCTCTCTCTCTCTCTCTCTCTTTCTCTCTGCCTTTCATTTATTTATTTGAAAGTCATAGTTACGGGGAGAGAGAGAGAAAAAGAGAGGGAGAGAGAACCTTCCATCGACTGATTCACTCCCCAAATGGCTGCAGTGGCCACAGCTGGGCCAGGCCAAAGCCAGGATCTGGGAGCTTCATCTGAGTGTCCCACATGAGTAGCAGGGGCCCAAACACTTGGGCCTTCCTTTACTTCTTTTCCCAGGCCATTGACAGCAAGCTGGATAGGAAGTAGAGCAATCAGGACTTGAACCAGCACCCATATTGGATGCTGGCGTCACAGGTGGCAGTCTTACCTGCTACACCAAAATACCAGCAACAAACAAACCAAAAAAAGAAACTTTTTTTTTTATTTGACAGATAGAGTTAGACAGTGAGAGGAAGAGACAGAGAGGAAGGTCTTCCGGGCCGGTGCCGTGGCTCACTTGGTTAATCCTCCGCCTGTGGCGCTGGCATCCCATATGGGCCTCTCTTCTAGTCTCAGTTGCTCCTCTTCCAGTCCAGCTCTCTGCTGTGGTCCAGGAGGGCAGTGGAGGATGGCCCAAGTGCTTGGGCCCTGCATCCGCATGGGAGACCAGGAGAAGCACCTGGCTCCTGGCTTCGGATCGGCGCAACGCGCCAGCCGTAACAGCCATTGGGGGTTGAACCAATGGAAGGAAGACCTCTCTATCTCTCTCACTGTCTAACTCTGCCTGTCAAAGAGAGAGAGAGAAAGAGGTCTTCCTTCTGTTGGTTCACTCCCCAAATAGCTGCTACAGCAGGAGCTGCACCGATCTGAAGCCAGAAGCCAGGTGCTTCTTCTGGGTCTCCCACGCGGATGCAGGGGCCCAAGCACTTGGGCCTTCCTCCACTGCCTTCCCGGGCCACAGCAGAGAGCTGGACTGGAAGAGGAGCAACCGGGACTAGAACCTACTGCCCATATAGGATACTGGCACTGCAGGCAGAGAATTAACCAAATAGCCACAGTGCGGGCCACCAAAACAAACATTTTTTTAAAAGCATGTTGAGCCAACAGAGATGCCAAAAGCGGCTCAGGCGCTCTAAATGCAACCGTCCCACTCTGAACAGGGTCCCTGTGGAGGCCACAGAGAAAAGAAGCTGGATCCTCTCTGCACTCCTTCTTGCTGGGTCTCCGATTTTCTTTCTTTCTGGCTTTTTCTTTTAAAGATTTAGCTTTGGCCGGCGCCGTGGCTCAACAGGCTAATCCTCCGCCTTGCGGCGCCGGCACACCAGGTTCTAGTCCCGGTCAGGGCGCCGGATTCTGTCCCGGTTGCCCCTCTTCCAGGCCAGCCCTCTACTGTGGCCCGGGAGTGCAGTGGAGGATGGCCCAGGTGCTTGGGCCCTGCACCCCATGGGAGACCAGGAAAAAGCACGTAGCACCTGGCTCCTGCCATCGGATGAGCATGGTGCGCCGGCCGCAGCGCGCCGGCCACGGCAGCCATTGGAGGGTGAACCAATGGCAAAGGAAGACCTTTCTCTCTGTCTCTCTCTCTCACTGTCCACTCTTCCTGTCAAAAAAATAAATAAATAAATAAATAAATAAATAAATAAAAATTCTTTTAAAAAATTTAGTTTTATTTATTTGAAAGTCAGAGTTACACACAGAGAGAGGAGAGGTAGAGAGAAAAAGAGAGAGAGGTCTTCCATCCGATGGTTCACTCCTCAATTGACTGCAACAGCCGGAGCTGCACTGATCTGAAGCCAGAAGCTTCTTTCTGGTCTCCCACATGGGTGCAGGGGCCCAAGGACTTGGGCCATCTTCTGCTGCTTTCCCAGGCCATAGCAGAGAGCTGGATCGGAAATGAAGTAGCCGGGACTACAACCGGTGCCCCTATGGGATGCCGGCGCTTCAGGCCAGGGTGTTAACCCGCTGCACCACAGCGCCGGCCCCCATTCTGGCTTTTTCAAAGAGCTTTATGATTTTCAAAAACTAGACTTAAAATTATTGATATATTTTTATTTATTTAAAAGATTCAGAGAGATAAAAACAGAGAGAGAGAAGGAGAGAGGGAGAAAGAGAGAAATCCTTTGCTGCTTTACTCCCCAAACGCCTACAAGATCCAGGAACTCAGTCCAAGTCTCCCATGAAGGTAGCAGGGACCCAACAACTCGAGCTATCACAGCTGCCCCCGGGGTGTGCCTTGGCAGGAAGCTGGAATCAAGCAAAGCCAGGACTTCAGTATGGGATGTGGCCGTCTCCAGTGGCGGCTTAACTGCAGGGCTCAGTGCTTGCTCGTCGCATGGCTTTTCCAGCTTTATATTAACTCTGTCTTGAACTCCAGATAGAAGCCAGCATCTCGCTTTCCCACCTTATTCCTGTTGTCTCGTTTCCTAGAGGCTAGACCCCCATTCCTTTCAGGGCACTGAATTTTAAGTAGATTACCATGAATGCTAAGATTTTCAGGAAGTGAATTATATTTTAAGGTCAGTGAGTCTCAAAGACATAGCCTAATTTCTTCTCTCTCTCTCTCTCTCGCTTATTTATTTATTTATTTATTTATTTTTTGACAGGCAGAGTGGACAGTGAGAGAGAGAGACAGAGAGAAAGGTCTTCCTTTGCCGTTGGTTCATCCTCCAATGGCCGCTGCGGCCGGCGCGCTGCGGCCGGCGCACCGCGCTGATCTGATGGCAGGAGCCAGGTGCCAGGTGCTTTTCCTGGTCTTCCCATGGGGTGCAGGGCCCAAGCACCTGGGCCATCCTCCACTGCACTCCCTGGCCACAGCAGAGAGCTGGCCTGGAAGAGGGGCAACCGGGACAGAATCCGGCTCCCTGACCGGGACTAGAACCTGGTGTGCCGGCGCCGCAAGGCAGAGGGTTAGCCTGTTGAGCCACGGCGCTGGCCTTCTCTCTCTCTTTTAATTCTAGAATTTTTAATGCTAGGTGCAGGGGCCCAAGCACTTGGGCCATCCTCCACTGCCTTCCCAGGCCACAGCAAAGAGCTGGACTGGAAGAGGAGCAACCGGGATTAGAACCTGGAGCCCATATAGGATGCCGGTGCCGCAGGTGGAGGATTAACCAAGTGAGCCATGTCGCCAGCCCCTATTTCTTCTCTTTTTAAAAAACTGTTTTAATTTATTTGAAAGGCAGGTGAAAGGGGGTGGGGGAGGGAGAGATGGAGAGAGAGAATCTTCCATCCTCTGGTTCACTCCCAAATGCCTGTAAAAGCCAGGACTGGGCTAAACTGAAGCCAGGAGCCAGGAACTCAATCTGGGTCTTCCATGTAGGTGGAAGGAACCCTAGCACGTGAGCCATCATCTACTGCCTCCCAGGGTGTGCATTGGCAGGAAGCTGCATCAGAAGTGGAGCTGGAAATCAAACTCAGGTGTCCCAACCAGCAGCTTAACACAACACCCTTTCTGGCCTTATTTCTTTTCTGTAAGATAAATTCCTTGACCAAGAAACAATACTGTGTGGTGTACTCTTCTAATGAATGAGACATTAAGTTCAAGGATAGTATTGATGGCAGATACATGAAAGGCAAGAATGCAGATTACCCAGAATAAATTTCTCTTCCAATGAGGACAAATTACCAGTTTATTTAGAGTAACAGAAAGAGGACCCATGTAATCAACCTGCCACTAGGTGGCAGTCTTTTCCTGACGACCACAGTAGTGAAGCAGAGACCCAAGGTATGTGGCACTGAGGGCCAAGGTCAGGCTGACATTCAGTAGTGGCAGAAGCAGGATCAGCTTTGTGGAGGGGAAACCCATGTAAGCCCATGAATAACTGGGCAAATACTGATCTGTTTGGGGAATGGCTAATCTTGTTCACTGATGATTATTTAGAACCTATCAACCTCAAAGGCTATCTGATGATCATTCACACGGGACACAGATATTCTTACATTCTGGGGCCATTCACATACATTTTCTCTAAATCTCCGGCTACCAATTCTTTGATGTCTGGTCTTTCTTCCAAGTTTGTGACCATGCAACCGTACCCTTAGGCCCTGCTCTTGAATTTGTATAGGTCTTCATCTCAGTCCACCTCTCTTCCTTGGCAAATGGACCATGAGATGAACTGAAAGTGATGTTCCAAGGGAAGGTGCCTGTTCTCTGTTCTCCTTCAGGCTCCCCTCCACACACACATACATGTGGACTGCTGTTGCCATTTGATTTTGACTGGTGACATCACAACAAGGAAAGCTGTCTGTGACCTGGGCTTGACTTTTTTCTTCCTTTATCAACTGTAGAAAACTTCCCACGAGAGTTACAAAGCACAGAATGGAAAAAGCACTCTGAGAGCCACCTGCTCATGTGATTTGCCTGGGTCTTCAGAAGCTCTTTGAACCTGACCTTATATATGAAACTTCCCCTTGATGGTGGGATGCTCCAGGATCACCAGATCTATGATTTGGCAGCTTAGATAGCTCCCAACTCTCTTTCTATTGGGTGTGCTGTGGTCAGGTGGAGGTAGCTGAATACTTTGGTGAGACATGTGTTCCAAAATTGGGAGATAAATTCCACAAAGATTCAGGAACCAGATACTATAGTGCAGCTTCTAGGTGTCCCATGGTCTGAGACTTGAAGGAAAAAGCTCTCCAAAATGAGAGAGAAATTGCAGCATCTTTCACCCTCACCATAAAGAAAGCAGCACAGAGCCTGGAATCTCAGGATTGTGGAGCGGCACAGTCTGCATGTAGGAATATCACTCATGCTCATGTATTAAGTGATATGGAAGGCTGCCAGCTCTGAGAGGGCTTAGAACAGGAAAGGACACTCCAGCTGGTCTGGGACATGGCATAACAGCTCTGCCACTTGGGGCACACGACACAGCAGGCCCCATGGTGTGTGTCAGAATTAGCAAAACATGAGGAAGGGATCCCTGGAGAACCTTGGTGGGAGAATCACAGTGCAGGCCCTGAGGTTCAGGAAAACAGTCATGGCACTCACAGCGGAGACCTCCATACCCTATGAAAAACAGTTCTTGGGGAGTCGGCGCTGTGGTGTAGTGGATAAACCCTCCGCCTGCAGTGCTGGCATCCTATATAGACGCTGGTATGAGTCCCGGCTGCTCCACTTCCTATCCAGCTCTCTGCTATGGCCTGGGAAAGCAGCAGAAGATGGCCCAAGTCCTTGGGCTCCTGCACTCGCGTGGGGGACCTGGAAAAAGCTCCTGGCTCCTGGCTTTGGATCGGCGCAGCTCTGGCTGTTGCAGTCATCTGGGGAGTGAACCAGCAGATGGAAGCCCTCTCTCTCTCTCTCTCTCTCTCTCTCTCTCTCTCTCTCTCCCCCCCTTCCTCCCTCCCTCCCCCCTCCCCTCTGCCTCTGCCTCTCTGTAACTCTGACTTTCAAATAAATAAATAAATATTAAAAAAGAAGAAGAAAGCTGGTGCTGTGGCTCACTTGGCTAATCCTCTGCCTGTGGCGCCAGTACTCCGGGTTCTAGTCCCGGTTGGGGCACCGGATTCTGTCCCAGGTGCTCCTCTTCCAGGCCAGCTCTCTGCTGTGGCCCGGGAGTGCAGTGGAGGATGGCCCAAGTGCTTGGGCCCTGCACCCACATGGGAGACCAGGAGGAAGCACTTGGCTCCTGGCTTCAGATTGGCGCAGCGCTGGCTGTAGCAGCCATCGAGGGGTGAACTAACGACAAAGGAAGACTTTTCTCTTTGTCTCTCTATCTCACTGTCCACTCTGCCTGTAAGAAGAAGAAAGAAGAGAGAAGAGAAAGAAGAAAGAAGAGGAGGAGGAGGAGGAGGAGGAGTTGTTTTTGGTAAGCTGTAGAGAGCGAGTTCTCTGGTAAAGGCATATTGCTTGACTACTGGCACAACAAATGTCCCAGGTGTCCAGAATTTATAAACTTTATCTGTCAATTCCACTAAGTCAAAAAGTTTGGATGGCCCCAGTAGAAATCCACTATAAGATGGCAGTGGCCTATCCATGATCCAGTCCAAGCAGGAGCAGAGAAGAGCTACAAGACAGGCAAAAATCCCTCTAACTGAGTTCCAGAATCTTTGCCTTTTCTCTCCTGAACTCTCTACAATCTGCGTGGAGGGATGGCCATCGTGGGACAGTGGGCTAAGTTGCTTCCTGGGGTGTGGCATCTCATATCAGAGCCCTGGTTCAAGTCCTGGCTCCTCTGCTTCCAATCCCGCTTCCCGGTAATGTACCTGGGAGGCAGCAAGTGCCGACCTAAGTACTTGAGTTTCTATCGCCCACATGGGAGATAGAGGTACAGGTGGAGTTGCTGGCTCCTGACTAAGGCCTGGCCCAGCCCCAGCTGTCACAGCCATTCGGAGAAGATGGAAGTTTCTGTTTCTCTCTCTCTCTCTCTTTCCCTCTCTCTCTCTCTCTCTCTCACTCTCTCTCTCTCTTTCCCTATTTCAAATAAATAAATAAAAAGTCTTTAAAGCATAACATAATCTAAAATGAAACTGGTGTGGCTTTGTATCAGCATAGGCAGCCTCAGGTACTTCCCCATGGCCACAACTTGCCTGCAACCACGTCCCACGGAAGTCTGCATTGCTGCAGCGCCTGGCCCCACCGTCCCTGGGCCCTCTGCCCCGTTGTTTCTGTTTCCACATCAGTATTCTCAGTGCTTCTTACAGCACATGGCAGAGAAATGTGCCCTGGTGCCTCTGAGTTCCAGAAATAGAAATAGATTTCTATTATTTATTTCAAATCCAAGAAACTTATTTTATCATGAAAAAGCACTCGTTTCCTATTGCTGCATAACAGATCACCACATGTAAAGCAGTATTTACAGTCGCTCACAGTTTCTGAAGGTCAGAATTCAGGAAGGCTTAGCAAGGTGCCGCTAGCTCAGGGGCTCTGATGACGCTGCAGGCAACGCGTCAACTAGGGTGGCATCACCTGGAGACGGCTGGAGGAGCTGCTTCCACGGTGGCTCCCTAATACGGCTGTTGGTTCAATTCCTCCCTGTTGGCCCTTTCCTCACAAACCTGACAGCTGCTTCCCCCAAGAGTGAGTGACCCAAGGGAGAGTGAGCCAGGCAGAAGCTGCAATTCCAAGTGTGTCGGCGTCACATTCAGTTTGCTAGAAGCACGTCTCCAAGTGCACATCACAGCTAAGGGCAGGGAAGACTCTCGAAGGGGAGAGCTGCAGAGATTTTGCAGAGGTATTTAAAAATCCCTGTAGAGTCCAACTTCAGAGAGCCTGCCAGATGGGGCAGGCCCGAGGCTTCTGGTTAGCTTCCTCTGAATCCTACAGTTCCCTCCAGGGAATAGTGCCACACTTCAGAGTGCCACACTGGTCACCCAGGGACCCGAGTCAACACCTCCGATCCTGCTGAGCTACGGAAGCCATCGCTCTTCCCCCTTCTTGAGCACATGTGGATAAACCCTGGAGCATCATTAGATCCTTGAGGATTTTTTTTTTTTTGCTTATTTGTTTACACATTACTTTTAGCATGTTAAAAATAACCATATGCAAAATGCAAATGTCATAAATAACAGGAAAATAGTGCATGTGTGTGCATGCACATTTGGCATATATATATATATATATATATATATATAAAGATTATTGAGGGTTTTTTTTTGAAGATTTATTTACTTGAAAGGCAGAGTTACAGAGAAGCAGAGGCAGAGAGAGAGGTCTTCTATCTGCTGGTTCACTCCTCAGATGGCCGCAATGGCTGGAGCTGAGCCGATCTGAAGCCAGGAGCCAGGAGCTTTTTCTGGGTCTCCCACATAGGTGCAGGGGCCCAAGGACTTGGGCCATCTTCTACAGCTTTCCCAGGCCATAGCAGAGAGCTAGATTGGAAGTGGAGCAGCCGGGTCTTGAATGGGTGCCCACATAGGATGCCGGCACTGCAGGTGGCGGCTTTACCCTCTATGCCACAGCACGGCCCCTGTCCTTGAGATTTTTAAGAAACATCACTTCTTCCCTTAGATTGCCAATCAGATGGTGATTTTCTCTAAACCCTAGAAATGTGTTGAGCACTGATGTCACAAACTGCAAAATGCTTGTTTGAATGTTTTTGTCTCCTCCCCAAATTCATGCTGAGATTTAGTTCCCAACACAACACTTCTGGGAGGCAAGGCCTTTAGGAGATGATTGTGTCATGAGGGAATTGCCACTCAAGGCATGCAGGGGGTCTCCCCTCCAGAGGATGTAGCACCACGGAGCCATCTTAGAAGTGAAGCCCTGGGGCCGGTGCTGTGGCGTAGCGGGTAAAGCGTTGCCTGCAGGGCCGGCATGCCATATGGGCACTGGTTCAGGTCTCGGCTGCTCTACTTCTGATCCAGCTCTCTGCTGTGGCCTGGGAAAGCAGTAGAGGATGACCCAAGTCTCAGGCCCCTGCACCCATGTGGGAGACACAGAGGAAGCCCAGTTCTGGATGTTGTGGCCACGTGGGGACTGAACTGGCAGGTGGAAGAGCTCTCTCTCTCTCTGCCTCTACCTTTGCTTCTGCCTCTCTGTAACTCTGCTTTTCAAATAAATAAATAAATAAATAAGTCTTTATAAAAGGAGGAGGAGGAGGAGGAGGAGGAGGAGGAGGAAAAGGAGAAGTGGTTCGATGGTGCGATTGGCCTTGGACCTCCCCACCTCCCAAACCCTGGGAAAATAAATGGCTGCTGCTTATAAATTAGCCAGTCTCAGGTATTTTGTTACAGCAGCACTAACAGACTAAGGCATAAAGAAAGGCTACAGAATAAAAAGAGGAAAGATGTTTCACCTAGAAAGAATTGCTCATTTTATTAAAGAAAACAAGTAACAAACACAACTAACACATCTTTCATGCTTCTCTAGTCATTAGTAATGGTACCAAACAGCGGATTTGGTGTCTAGGCCTTAAAAGTATGGAAAGATCTGCTTTCACTGATCAGTAAGGGCTTAAGGAAGAACAGAGTACTAATAACTATTTGTTAGAATAACAAATCTTTGTTTCCAGACATGATAGAATATGGGAACCAGATATACTCCATTAGAAACAACAGATAAGGACCGGCACTGTGGCCTGCAGCTCCAGTATCCCATATGGGCACTGGTTTGAATCCCAGCTGCTCCACTTCCAATCCAGCTCCCAGCTAATGCACTTGGGAAAGCAGTAGAGGATGGCCCAAGTGCTTGGGCCCCTGCACTCATGTGGGAGATCCAGGGGAAGCTCCTCTGGCCGGCCATCTGGGGTGTGCACCAGTGGATGGAAGACTCTCTTGCTCGCTCTCTCTCCCTCCCTCTGCCTCTCTGTAACTCTGCCTTTCAAATAAATAAAATAAAATATCTTTAACAAACTTAAAGGGGCAGGGCAGGCCTTTGGTGTAGCATTTAAGACCCTGCTCGAGATGCCTGCATCCTGTACTGGAGTGCCTGGGTTCTAGTCCCTGCCCCTCCCAATTCCAGCTTCTTACAAATGTGCACTCTGGGGAGCACCCTGAGGGCTCAAGTAGTTGGGTCCTTATTACCCAAGTGGGAGGCTCAGATTTAGGTCTTGGCTCCTGGCTTTGGCTCAGCCCAGCCCTTGCTGTATTACAGGTATCTGGGGAGTGAACCAGCAAACGGGAGGTCAATCTCTCTCTCTCTCTCTCTCTCTCTCTCTCTCTCTCATTCAAATAAATAAATAACTAAGAATTAAAACAAAGAGAGAACAAAAACATTTTAATAAACTATTACAAGAATATAAAAATATAAATTGGTACTATGTTTCTGGAGAATATTTTTCTTTTTTTTTTTCTTTTTTTTTTTTTTGACAGGCAGAGTGGACAGTGAGAGAGAGAGAGACAGAGAGAAAGGTCTTCCTTTTGCCGTTGGTTCACCCTCCAATGGCCGCCGCGGCCGGCGCGCTGCGGCCGGCGCACCGCGCTTGTCAGATGGCAGGAGCCAGGAGCCAGGTGCTTTTCCTGGTCTCCCCATGGGGTGCAGGGCCCAAGCACCTGGGCCATCCTCCACTGCACTCCGGGGCCACAGCAGAGGGCTGGCCTGGAAGAGGGGCAACCAGGACAGAATCCGGCGCCCCGACCGGGACTAGAACCCGGTGTGCCGGCGCCGCAAGGCAGAGGATTAGCCTGTTGAGCCACGGCGCCGGCCTGGAGAATATTTTTCTAATAGCTACCGTGATTTAACATGCAGAGGCCAGGCATTTGGCACAGCAGTTAAGACACCGCTTGGGACACCTGCATGCCATGTCAGTGTACCTGGGTTTGAGTTCAAGTCTCAGCTCTACTTCTGATTCCAGCTTCTTGGTAACGCAGACCCTAGGAGACAGTAGGTAATGACCCAATACTTGGGTCCCTCCCACCAGCATGGGACACCTGGATTGAGTTCCAGTCTCCAGGCTTTGACCTCGTTCATCTCCAGCTGTTGCAGGCATTTGGGGGAGTGAGTCAGTGGATAGACGGTCCCTATCTATCTCTGTATCTCTGCCTTTAAAATAAATAATAAATAAAAATAAACTAATAAAATGCATGTATACTTTGATCTACAACTTCATTTCCAAGAAGCTACACTCCGTCTAAAGTTTAAGAACATATATATATAACTATTCTTGTAAAAGCATTATTTGAACAATTGAAAATTGGACAAAGTAAAATATTTGTTAATAAAAAAGTTTTTGAAAAATTATGGCCCCTTCATATGATGGTACATTTTATTACAATTCTGTAACGGGCTTCTTTTTTATTATGGGCCTATAGTATAAATATAAAACCGTTATAAGGAATAGGATGACCTTAGGTTATTTGGTCTCCTAGTTAAGAAGTCCACGTCCCATATCTGAGTACCATGTTGTAGTACCAGGTCCTGCTCCTGACTCAAGATTCCTTCTAATGTGGACTCTGGGAGGTAGCTTTGAAGCCCAAGTGATTGCATGTCTGTCATGGCTCCTGGCTTCAGCCCAACTCAGCCCCAGCCACTGTGGGTGTTTGGGGAATGAATCAGGGAATGGGAATTGTCTTTCTTTCTCTGCCTCTCTACCTTTCAAACACATTTTAAAAGAAGGTTTATTTATTTATTTATTTGAAAAGTGAAGTTACAGAGAGGGAGAGGGAGAGGCAGAGGGAGAGAGAGAGAAATCTTCCATCCTCTGGTTCACTCCCCAAATGGCCACAATGGCCAGGGCTGGGCCAGATGGAAGCAAAGAGCCGGGAGCCTCATCTGGGTCTCCCACGTGGGTGCAGCAGCCCAAAGACCTGGACCATCTTCTGCTGCTTTCCCAGGCCATTAGCACAGAGCTGGAGTGGAAGTGGAGCAGCCAGAACCAGTGCCCATATGGGATGCCAGCACTGCAAGTGGCAGCTTAACCTACTGTGCCACAACGCCAGCCCCTCAAACAATTTTTAAAAAATGTAATTCAAGATAGGAAAAAACAAAAATTACCAAGAGTCATAGGAGTTTTTTAGTTTTGTTTTGGTTTTACTTTTTGTTAGTGGGTAGGAGAGAAAATTTTGTTTTGTAGTTTATAATTAGGCCACGCAGTATCTTTTTTTGTTTGTTTGAAAGGCAGAGAGAGAGAGAGAGAGACAGAAAAACAATGTTCCATTCACTGATTCTCTCCCCAATGTCCACTGGGCCAGGCCTGAAGCTGGGTGCCAAAAACTCAGTGTAAAAAAAAAAAAAAAAAAAAAAAAAGTCGGCGCCGTGGCTCAACAGTCTAATCCTCCACCTTGCGGTGCCGGCACACCGGGTTCTAGTCCCGGTTGGGGTGCCGGATTCTGTCCCGGTTGTCCCTCTTCCAGGCCAGCCCTCTGCTGTGGCCCAGGAGTGCAGTGGAGGATGGCCCAAGTGCTTGGGCCCTGCACTCACATGGGAGACCAGGAAAAGCACCTGGCTCCTGGCTCCTGCCATCGAATGAGCGCCGTGCGCCAGCCGCAGCACGCCAACCGCGGTGACCATTGGAGGGTGAACCAACGGCAAAAGGAAGACCTTTCTCTCTGTCTCTCTCTCTCACTGTCCACTCTGCCTGTCAAAAAAAAAAAAACACAGTGTAGGTCTCCCACGTGGGTGACAGGGGCACAAGTCCTTGAGTCTTCACCTCCTCCTTCCAAGGTGCGCTTTACCCGGAAGTGGGAATCATCAGGAGTAGAGTCAAGACTTGAACCTAGGCCCTCTGATATGGGAAGGCGGCATCCTAATAGGAGTCTTAAGCACTACAGCCAACTGGTAATGTCTTGATACCAGTCACGCAACCCCCACCCCTCTGCCTGAAGGTGAGGCTGCTCAATGATCCAAGAGGAATTGGGCCCCTCCATAGGTTCTCTTGCTAAGCAATGAGTATCAACACCAGGAAAGATACTGTTTACCCCTGCCGGACCCAAGTTCGTGTTCTGAAGCAGGAAGACGTTCTGATGTCGTCTATTAATTCTCTCAGGGCATAAGTGGTGACCCCTATGGTGACAGCTAACTTTGGCCTCTTACTTCATTTGGGACAGCAAAGGACAGCCGGCTGTTTTTCCAGGGCTTTGCAGAAACACAGAGAGCAAGCATTGCTTCCTAATACTGAGCTCAAGTAGGGTACTTGTGGACGCTTCAGGAGCTCTCCTTTGTGGCAGAAATGCGTGCTATCGCCTTGGAAAGACCACACAGGTGCTGGTGTACCTTGCTTAAGAATAATAGACGATAGTTACAGCCAGCTCATCTCATCTGCTCCGTGTGACCAAGCAGACTGATCACAGTACAGAGCCAAGGCTATCGGAGCTCCCAGAGGGGGTGTCCTCAATGAAACCTGGGTCTGGGAGGAGACCCGGGAAACCAGCCCTGGTGGTTTCTCAAGGCAGCAAGAACGGGGAGGTAGGCTTTCTGTCTGGCTTGACCGTTTTTACAAGTGTTTGTTACTTTTGTAATTAAAATGCTTTCTTCTTCCCTGCTGAGAATGCATGTGAATGCCTGTTGTGTGTGTGTTGGAAGAGACCCAGAAGTAGTCTGAGGAAAATCTGGGCCCTGGCAGGCTTTGTACTTAGGTACGCATAGGGGCATGGGGCTTTCCTGTCATGAAGGGCATCCATTCTGACTCATTATGCTAAGCCTGTAGCATATCCACACCTGGCGTTCTCAGAAAAATATACCTGGAATCCCCTGGGGTGGAATTATTAGCAATGGTTTAGCTGTGAAAGTGATGTGAGAGAGAACTGCCAGACGGGAATGGACATCCAGTCTTCTAGACGTTGTCAGACAGATCCTTGGAGAGATCCACTGCCCACTGCCCCACGGCCTGGCCCCTTTTTTGTTCTATATCTGGCATCTTGCCTTGAATCTATACTGCGAGGTGTTTTAAGAAACAGTCACTTTCCATTCAGCACTGCACACACCACAGGATCACTGAGAATGGTGGCAGATGCACTAGCCCAACATGTGTATTGAATCTTTTAGCGGGAAGGAATTTGGGAAAAGGCATAAGCAGAAAAGATTTTCTGACCTCCCCAGAAGCGGTTCGTAAGAACCATCTAGAAGTGGGAGGTGGCCTCCTAGACCCTGAGAAAAAAAGTCTTTATCTCCAGAGACAGAAGGCTGGAAGGTGTCCCTCGCGTAACAAATCTTCCCAGGCAGATGAATCAATTAATTCACAGGCTTTTATTGGGGTTCCGCTCCTGGGCGAGGTTCCCTGGTCCCAACAGAGCAACAGAGCGGGGGCTGTGGAAGTTGCACATCAGAGATTGGAAGAGCTCCTTTTATAGATTCTGGGCATGGGAGTTAAAGGTTGAGGCAGGTCTGATCCTCACTGGTTGACCTTTAGGCACCCGCAAGGACCTTGACAAGGACTTTCTTCCCCGGAAGTAGGCCTCTCCATTCCCGGAAGTGTAGGCCTTCCCTTCTTGCGGATCCCAAAGCTACCAAAGGCCAGCAAGAGGTGTCCAGACAACAGGCCTTGCTGTCGCCCCAGTTTATTGCACCTGACCTTCCTTCTTCTTGGCCCTGTCATGTTTCTCCACGACGCTCCCCTCTCCATGAAACTTAGCACAAATACTCTCAGGCTTAACTGCTTCCTCAGATCTCTCTTTCCTATGAAGGATCCATTGTCACGTGAGGCTTAGGTTAAACAGATTTGTATGCTTTCCTCTCATCTGCCTATCTTTTGTCACAGTGGCCCCAGTTACTGAGCCTAAAATGGGTTAGAAGGAAAAGACACTTTCCCTGCCAGTCCAGAACATCATCTACACATCACAGCATAGGAAAAGTTACCTTCTTTGTGTCATCGGGGGTCCTCTTTTATCCTGTGGGTTCTGTGAATCTTGTAATAGCTTTATTTTTCCCTGAGCCAAGTTTCTGTACTTCTCAGAATCTATTATGAGTTCATGCATGAATTTCTGTGTCTTGATATTGCTCATATATGTTATAATATTTAACAGTATCTTATTTTAAACTATAGATATCATCTTTTCACTTTCCCTTTGCCTCACTTATTCATTTATCTTAGCACATTTAAAAAGTTTTATATTTTATATATTTATGTAAACTACCTTAAATCTTCTCTTCTTTTTTAGAATGCATGGTACCAAGTCATCCATTTTACCTTTGGATCGTCTAATTCCCCAAAGCTTACACAGCTCAAACTAAGAATCTAAAGTGTTCCATGAGGCGTCTATGACACCATGTTAATACCAGCATCCACAATATCAACATCAAACGCTGTTGTCACAACTCTAGTGTGACCAGGAGAGTTACCCCTGTGATGGCAACATGTCCAGATTAAACAATTCTGGGAAATGATAGTGAAAAAGTCATAAAGATCTAAATACTAGAACCAGTTAATTCACTTATTTAAATAATAAACCAGTTTACTATATACCAGGCATCCTGTAAGGTCCTGGGAATAAGAGGTTGAAAAAAGCAAAACAGGGGCCAGTGCTGTGGCATAGTGGGTTAAGCCATCACCTGCAGCACCCGCATCTCATATGGGCAACAGTTGGAGTCCTGGTTGCCATGATTCCTATCCAGCTCCCTGCTAATGGCCTGGGAAAGCAGTGGAAGATGGCTCAAGTGCTTGGGCCCCTGCACCCATGTAGGAGACCTGGAAGAAGCTCCTGGATTCTGGCTTCTGACTGGCCCAGCCCAAGCCCCAGCCATTGCTGCCATCTGGGAAGTGAGTGAGTGGATGGAAGATCTCTCTTTCATTCTAATATGACTTTCAAATAAATAAATGAATAAATCTTAAAAAAAAAAAAAAGTGGACATGGCCCATGTCCTCATGGGGTTTCTGATCTAGAAGTGAAGAGAGACATTGATCAGATATTCACACAAGTGCAGTACAGGTCATGAGTGGTTATGGGTGGGAGGGGCTTTGAGACCATGTGAAGTGAGATCGGAAGTTTTCTTGGACGTCAGGGAAAACTTCTCTAAATTGAGAGCTGCAGGGGAATCAGCAGTTTGGAGAGAGACAAGAAGCATTTTAGGAAGTGAGAGCAGCATGTGCAAAAGCCGTGTGGCAGGAGCGAGTGTGGTGCAAGGGAGGAACTGAAAGGGAAGCTCTGTGTGGCGAAGTGCACCCCATTTGAGGGACAGCGGCACTAGCTGAGGCTGGTGCAGTCACCCGGTAGAACGCCATGAGCCACCGAGCCATTTTAAATAATGATTAACAACGTGAGCTATGGCAAGCGACCCCACCTTTCTAAGCCTATTTTCTAAGGGGCAAAACTGATTTTTCTGTTTTATCGTTTAACTACCTACCAAGTTACTATTAAAGCTACAAAAGTTAAACTAACCTGCTCTGGGGACCAACATGCTGCAAATTTCCACTTAACCAAGAGGCAAGCCATCTATTTAAAGGGGCCCTTAGGGAGTTTTAAAAAAAAATAATCAAAGTATGCTCCCTGAAAGAACAGTCTTAGGTGTAAATAGTCACGTGATCAAGAGCCTAAAGGGAACACCCTCTGCACACCTCCCTTGTTAACATCCACAGAACACTTACAATATCTAAGACACCCTCAGATATTGTTTTGTGTATTCCACACCACAAATACTGGAATGTAAGTACAGTATTCCCTTTCTCTCTCTCTCTATTTAGACATAAGAAAACTAGGAACCAGGGGCCAGTCCTGTTGCACAGTGCGTTAAGCCACCACCTTTGATGCCAGCATCCTATCTAGGCTCAGGTTTGAGTATTGGTTCTTCCATTTCTTTCTTTCTTTCTTTTTTTTTTTTTTTTTTTGGACAGGCAGAGTGGACAGTGAGAGAGAGAGACAGAGAGAAAGGTCTTCCTTTGCCGTTGGTTCACCCTCCAGTGGCCGCCGCAGCCAGTGCACTGCAGCCAGCACACTGCAGCCAGCACACTGCA
This sequence comes from Sylvilagus floridanus, assembly GCA_949820135.1. Lineage (NCBI taxonomy): Eukaryota > Metazoa > Chordata > Mammalia > Lagomorpha > Leporidae > Sylvilagus > Sylvilagus floridanus. Next base: position 84,082,847 of record OX463225.1, on the reverse strand, counting down.
CTAATCCGATGGCAGGAGCCAGGTGCTCATCCTGGTCTCCCATGGGGTGCAGGGCCCAAGCACTTGGGCCATCCTCACTGTACTCCCTGGCCACAGCAGAGAGCTGGACTGGAAGAGGAGCAACTGGGACAGAATCCGGCGCCCCGACGGGGACTAGCACCCGGTGTGCCAGCGCCACAAGGCAGAGGATTAGCCTATTGAGCCATGGCGCCGGCCTGGCTCTTCCATTTCTGATCCCGCTCCCTGCTAGTGGCCTGAGAAAGCAGCAGACAGTGGCTCAAATACTTAGGCTCCTGCCACTCACATAGGAGACCCAGATGAAGCTCCTGGCTTCAACCTGGCCTAGTCCCAGTCATTGCAGCAATTTAGGACATCAACCAGCAGAAGGAAGATCCCTCTTTCTCTTCCCTCTCTGTGACTCTTCCTTTTAAATAAATTTTTTAAAAAAGTTTTTAGGGGTTGGTGCTGTGGCATAGCTGGTAAAGCAGCTGCCTACAATGCCGGCATCCCATATGGATTCTGGTTTGAGTCCCAGCTGCTTCACTTCCTATCCATCTCTGCTATGGCCTGGAAAAGCAGTAGAAGATGGGTCAAGTACTTGGGCCCCTGCACCCATGTGGGAGACCCGGAAGAAGCTCCTGGCTCCTGGCTTTGGATTGGTGCAGATCTGGCCATTGTGGCCAGTTGGGGAGTGAACCAATGGGGAAGACTTCTCTCTCTCTCTCTCTCTCTCTCTCTCTCTCTCTGCCTCTCCTCTCTTTGTGTAACTCTGACTTTCAAATAAATAAATAAATCTTTTTAAAAAAGTTTTTAAATGTACTTAAAAAAACCTAGGCACCAGAGAAATTAGGTAACTTACCCAGGATTGTATAGCCAGAAAATTATGGAGCCAGGATTCAGATTCAGGCAGTCTGATCCAATTCACATAAGGCTCACCAAAGGGGTCTCAACAATACTAAATGTGACCCAGATTTGTCTGACAGCGACAGTCACTGTGAAGATAAGGGGGTGGAGGGCCTGACTCTACCCATCCTCATTCATGATCCCAACGTAAAAGAAATGTTACCTTGCAGAGGTGGGACCGTCCAGCCTGCAGGCCATAGAAGGCCCACAAGATTCACATGGTCTGGCCCTGCCAAGGAACCACAGGTGAAACTCAGAATTCAATCAAACTATAGCAGGCTCATTTTGAAGCTAGTCATTTTGATGTTGGAAATATTCAAATGGTCCTTGGCAGGACGAAGGTTCTCACCCCCCGAAGGAAATACCCTCACCTCTGCTACCTGCTTGGTCAGGTAAGGCAGAGGCGGAAAGTAATTTACCTACAAAAGTAACTACATCAGAAGGTCCCTAGCTTAAAAAACAGGAAGTAAAACAGCGAACTCTTCTGCCAAGAGCTATGAAAAGACTGTTTCCCCAGATGGTGCTGATAGGGGTGGGTTCTGAGAGACCTGTACTTGTAAAAAGTTCTCAGACTTTTTCTGTATCTCTTGAACTTGGTTGGAGTCTGAAAGAGGGGGACCATCCTATGGTACCAGCTGTCCATGCTTCTATTTTACCAGGAAAACCACCTGCAGAACAAACCACACCCATGCTGGGGTGGAATAGGACGTCCTAAGCACAAGTTCTAACTTGGTGTGTCGGTCTTCAGCAGCAAGTCCTCCAGTCCTGCTGAGTCAGTAGGAAGGATCTATTTTCGGTTCTCAACTTGTCCTGAGACACTCCAAGTCTCTTTCCAAACTGAATCAGCTTAGCATCTGTGGCTACTGATGAAGAATTCTCCTGGGAAGACAGCCGCAGAGAGCGCCTGGACACAAGCATTCGGAAGTGAAGATCTTGAGCTCACCATCTCGTCCTGAACCAACCATTTGTTCCCAGTAGGAAAAGGACCTGCCTTGGTCGGCCCTACTCCTGAGAGTACCAAGCTCGACGTGGCTTGGTCTGAGAACTGAGCTCTCCTTGTAGCTTCTTTACCTGGGTGCTTGACCTCTGGGGTCCAGACCTCTTACAACCCGATCACCTCTTTGCTCACTGGGTGTCTGATCACCTGCCAGGCTTTTCCCATGCATTCATTCCATCAGGATTTCTGGTGCCCTTGGCTGCTCCCTGCAAGCCCCGTTTCTGGCATATGCCCAGTGGCTTGTCTTTGGCAACTGGATCAGGGATTGTTGCTATCCTTTGGTTCTTGTGTGCTTTTGACTCCTGTTTTCCCATTCTTGCTGGCCTGCTGTCTCACTGACACCCTACTTCCAGCTTCCTTCACCTATTTGGTTTTTTTCTGAACTCATTTTTCAAAGCTCCACCATTGTTCACAATCCCAGAGACAATATATATTTAGAACTGGAGGTGGAGCAACAGAGAGGAAATGCCTTTTTGGAAAGAGGAAATGCAGGATTAGTGTTGAGGTGGAGATTAGCCTTTTTAAAACTGAATCCTAGGAAGGCAATAATGCAGAACAGAGTGAACAACACCTGAATTCAAAGATGAGGTAGAAAAGCCTTTTACTGTTGGTAAATTGGTAATGATAGTGATTGTTTAAGGAGAATTTAAATTAAGAACCCTGGTAGATCACTGATTCTTTTTTTTTTTTCTTCTGAAAAACAGGCAGAGTTAGACAGTAAGAGAGAGAGAGAGACAGAGAGAGAGTTATAGACAGTGAGAGAGAGAGACAGAAAGGTCTTCCTTCCATTGGTTCACTCCCCAAATGGCCACTATGGCCAGCGCTGCGCCAATCTGAAGCCAGGAGCCAGGTGCTTCCTCCAGGTCTCTCATGCGGGTGCAGGGCCCAAGCACTTGGGCCATCCTCCACTGCACTCCCTGGCCATAGCAGAGAGCTGGACTGGAAGAGGAACAACCAGGACTGCAGGGTCTGAGTCCACCTGTACAAGGATGGACTGGGTCTGAGGAAAGGTGAGTGCACCGCTCGCCCGTTCCCCAGCCTCCCGATCCCAGAGACAATCAGACACAGCGGGGAGCCAAGTCTAGCAAGGACTCATTTATTCCATGCTTAACCGAACCTTTTATAGCACAAAACTGCAGAGTCATTGGGGCAGGGCTAAGGACCAACCAATCACTTAAAAGATCACTTTACGGGGGGATTTCTATAGGACTAGCCATATGCCTATACACTTGTTACTAGTCTTGTTACCTCCCTGATGTTGCGTAGCCAATTAGCTTTTGAGTTCCGCCCATCTTACTTCCTCTGGGCGCCATCTTCTTTGCCCCTCCTTGGTGCCGCCCTGTCCGGGCAGTCGCTGTCCACCATGGCGGTGGCCGGGGCCATGTGCGCACGTGCCGGGTCCCTCCCTGCGCTGCCATCGCCAGGAAACCCGCCGGCTGGCTCCGCCAGCCTGGCTTGGGTTAGTTCGTGGGCCTGGCTCCTCGCAGCTCCGTTCTGCGCAGCTCCGTTCCGCGCAGCTAGGGCAGGGGCACCTGCACATGCGGAGCCCCCGGGCCTGGCCTGGCCACGCCATGGCCGCGCTCATGCCCCGCACAGGACTAGAACTCAGGGTGCTGGCACCGCAGGCGGAGGATTAGCCAGGTAAGCCACGGTGCCGGCCAGATCACTGATTCTTAATAATATTCTGTTTTTCAAATCATGAAAGTTTGGTTTCTTTGAACGTTTATTTATATCAAAATTTGAATCTATGGATTTTGATTTTTTAAAGCGGTTAAAATAACATTCACAGATTCCGAAAACAGAGAATTTATTTTTAGTGTCTCAAATATGAAACCCATGTTTTATTTTAAATCTAATTGAATTATACTATTTTTATAGGAATACAGTGGCTCCCATTAAAAAGTTTAAGTTTAGGCTGTAGGGGTTTAAGAGAGTTATTTCTTAAGGTAGACATATAGCAAGAAGTTCCATACGAACAACATGCTTTCCTTATAAATAATTATGTAACTCTCTCTTGTTCATCAAACATTTTGAATTATGTGACTCTGGAATTGTACAGCTGGAATTTCCCTTGGAATCAGAAAAACAGATCCAACCATTTCTATATTCGCTAGAAGAGCCTAACACTTGTTTTACTTTAAGTGAATGGAGCAAAGTAGCAGAAATATGTAGGGAGTCAGACAGCCTGTGACAGAATTCTGGCTGTGCACTTGCACAACGTGACCTTAGGTGAATTACTCAGCCTCTTGCCATCTGAGAAAGATTTTTAACCAACTCGTCCCACAGCCTGTGACCTAGGGTCAAGTCATTCTGCCACTGGTTTCACTTTAATGAGATACTAAACTTTAGTTCTCTTTATGACTCTCTTCCCTATTCTCTCTCTCTCTCTCTTTTTTTTTTTTTTTTTTTGACAGGCAGAGTGGACAGTGAGAGAGAGGGACAGAGAGAAAGGTCTTCCTTTTGCCATTGGTTCACCCCACAACGGCTGCTGCGGCCAGCACACCGTGCTGATCCAAAGGCAGGAGCCAGGCGCTTCTCCTGATCTCCCATGCGGGTGCAGGGCCCAAGCACTTGGGCCATTCTCCACTGCACTCCCTGGCCACAGCAGACAGCTGGACTGGAAGAGGAGCAATCGGGACAGAATCCGGCGCCTCGACCAGGACTAGAACCCGGTGTGCCGGCATCTTAGGCGGAGGATTAGCCTATTGAGCCACGTCACCGGCCATCACTTCCCTATTCTTAGAACCGTACTATCGTCTTGGTCCTAATTCCAAAATTGAACTTTAATAGAGTCTATCTCTGCCCTTCACACAGGTGGTGGATATATACACCAGCAATCTTAGAACAGACCTCGAAGTTGCCATTTGCAACCTGCTGGTCTGAATTCCAGGGCAGTATCTCCCTTTGAACTGTTTGATTCTATGTCAACTTGATTCTGTCTAGCTGCTGCCTGTTCCACACACTGACAACTGCTTCTGTGAAATATACAGCCTGACGCTCTGAAATATTTTAAATACTTGTTGGCATGTCCTATCTTAGGGGATGTGTTCAGAACTGGTTTCTTCCCCTCTGGTATTGGAAGGCTATACTCAGACTATTCCCGAGGTGCCAGATATATTTCTGCAGTGTATATTAAGTTGTGTTCCTTACAATCTGTTTAATAAGACAGGGGCCAGGTGACATAGTTTAAAAAGATCTCTATTAATATAATTATGGTCAAAAGTTTTACAAGAGTTGGTGCCTAAAGGGTCTAGGTTTTTTTGTTTATTTTTATTTTTGTTTTTGCTATGGAAATTAATGCTGGGGTGGGCTTAGTGTTGCAGTGGATTAAACTGATGCTTTGGATGCTTACATCCTATATTTGAGTGCCTGGTTCAAGTCCTGGCTACCCTGCTTCTAACCCAGCTTCCTGCTAATGTGCCAGGGAGGCAGCAGATGATGGTCAAGTACTTGAGTCCCGGCCACCCATGTGGGAGATCTGCATGGAGTTCCTGGCTCCTGGCTTCCACCTGGCACAGTCCAGGCTATTGTAGGCATTTGGGGACTGACTCAGCCAAAGCAAGATTGATTCTCTCTCCCTCTCTCTCAAATAAATAAAAAAAAATTTTTTAAGGGTAACTAATATTTTTTCACAATGAGTTTACTTCCAGAAGATAGATGTGACGAAAACCACGGCTAGATGAAGCCTAAAAGGGAAACAAGACTCCAATCAACATAATTGTCAGTGGACTCACTCAGACAAGTCCACCACTGCTGGCCACGTGGTGGGAGTGACAAAAGAGCCACTGAAAAAGCTGAGAGGGAGACTGCTAACATGGGAAAGGGATCCATCAAGCACGCTTGGGTCTTGGATAAACTAAAAGCCAAACATGAGCGTGATAGCACCATTGACATCTCCCCATGGAAATGTGAGACTAGCAAGTATTATGGGACTATTATTAACACCCCAGGAGACTTTATCGAAATCATGATTACAGTCACATCTCAACCCGACTGTTGCTGTCCTGACTATTGCTTTTGGTACTGGCAGATTTGAACCTGATATCTCCAAGAATGGGCAGACTCGTGAGCACAGTGAGTATGAAGCAACTAATTGTCAGCGTTAACAAAATGGATTGCAGCAAGGCACATTCAGCAAGAAGGCATTAGGGAAATCAGCACCTACGTTAAGGAAATTGGTCACAATCCCAACACAGTAGCATTTGTGCTAATTTCTGTTTGGAATGGTGACACATACTGAAGCCAAGTGCTAAGATGCCTTGGCTCAAGGGATGGAAAGACCCATAAAGATGCCAGTGCCAGTGGAATCACGCAATCTGGAGCTCTGGATTGGGTCATGCCAACATTTCATTCAAGCCATAAGCTTGTGTCTGCCCCTCCAGAGGCCTACAAGATGGGTGGCATTGGTACTGTTCCTGTGGGCTGAGTGGACACTGGGGTGTTGCCCCAACCCAACATTGTGGTCATCTTTGTTCCAGTCAACATCAAAATCTGTTGAAATGCACCATGTAACTCTGAGTGAAGCTCTTCCTGGAGATAGTGTGAGAATGTGTCCATGTGAAAACGTGTCCATCAATGATGTTTACCATGGCAACATCAGAGATGATAGCAAAAATGACCTGCCCATGTGGCTGGTGCTGTGGCGCAGTGGGTAAAGGCTCTGGCCTGAAGCGCCAGCATCCCATTTGGGCGCCAGTTCTAGTCCCGGCTGCTTCTCTTCTGATCCAGCTCTCTGCTATGGCCTAGGAAAGCAGTAGAAAATGGCCCAAGTCCTTGGGCCCCTGCACCTGCGTGGGAGACCCGGAAGAAGTTCCTGGCTCCTGGCTTCGGATCAGCGCAGCTCCGGCCATTGCGGCCATCTGGGGAGTGAACCAGCACATGGAAGACCTCTCTCTCTCTGTCTCTACCTCTAGCTGTAACACTGTCTTTCAAATAAATAAAATAAACCTTTACAAAAACAAAACATATGCCCTTCCCACAGAGCAGGTGGCCTCACTGCTCCGGTGATTCCCCTGGACTGTCCAGGCTGCTCAGTGCAGGCTGTACCCCTATTCTGGACTGTCAAACAGCTCACATTGCTTGCAAGGTTGCTGAGCCAAAGGAGAATATCGATTGCTGTTCTGGTAAGAAGCTGGAAGATGGCCCTACATTTCTGAAATCTGGTGATGCTGCCGTTGTTGATATGGTTCCTGGCAAGTCCGTGTGTGCTGAGAGCTACTCTGACTGTCCTCCTCTGGCTCCTGTTGCTGTTCATGATATGAGACACACAGATGCTGTGGATGTCATCAAAGCAGTGGCCTGCTGAGGCTGGCAAGATCACGACGTCTGTCCAGAAATCCCAGAATCCTAATGAACACATTCCTTAACATCAGCCACCTTGGTCTTAGTCAAATAATTTGTCTCAAATGGCCATTGAAGTTTAATAGTAAAGACTGGATAATAGCAGCATAACGTAAAGCCTTCAGGAAGAAAAAATGTTTTGAGGGACATTGTTGTTGGTGGTGGTGGTGGTAGTGTGTGTGAGTGGCATCTTTTAATTATTAGTTTATAAAATCAGTATTTTTCCAACGGAAACACCTTGACCAAAAACCTGTCACAGAATTTTGAAATAAATTTAATGAGGAAAAAATAAAAATAATTAATCTATGTGGAAAAACTCATCTCCCTATAACTAAAAATTGTTTTCACCTCAAACTGCCATTTTTCTCAAAGCTTTTTGGGAAGTTTTGTTGAAGAAACTGGTTTTCTGTGAATTTCTTCCATAACAATATTAATCATCCACAGTATGACATTTTATAATTTTATTGAAAGATATATTTATTTATTTATTTATTTGAAAGTCAGAGTTACACAGAGAGAGAAGGAGAGGCAGAGAGAGAGAGGTCTTCCACGCACTGGTTTACTCCCCAGTTGACCACAACGGCCAGGGCTGAACTGATCCAAAGCCAGGAGCCAGGAGCTTCTGAGTCTCCCATGTGGGTGCAGGGGCCCAAGGACTTGGGCCATTTTCTACTGCCTTCCCAGACCATAACAGAGAGCTGGATGGGAAGTGGAGCAGCTGGGACTCGAGCCCACCACATCACAGCGCTGGTCCCCGTAGTACGACATTTTAGATGCCTGTTTGCATCAGGCCCTCTATGCGTGTGCAATGCCTGCTCTATGCTAAGCAGATGTTAAGCACTTTATAACACATAACCTCATTTAATCCTCACACAGGTTAATCACCCATTGACCGAAGATGAAACTGAGACAATAGAGATTTTAAGTAACTTGCCTGCGGTCGCACAGCTAGAAGGTGGTAGAATTAGACTGAGCAATCTGTCTCCAGTGGTTCATATAGAGTTCCTTAATCACTACATAGAAAACAAGAGAGGAAGCTCAGGAAAAGCTAAGAAATATGCTCCACAAGGGCTGTGGATGCTGGGGCAGGGGGTGTTGTCTGGAGTGCTTGGCTCTCAGTGGATTATTGAGGGTCATCAGCAAGGAAACATCCAGGACCTCGAGGCTCTGAGTGCCTTTGGAAGGGCCCAGGCGCTTCCTGGGTGTGGATGGTCATTCCTGTGCTCAAGAGAACTAGGAGTGCTAGGGCTGGTCATCAGAGGGAAGCGAACACCACAAGTCACCCAGCAAACAGTGCTGGGGCAGCACTCCCAGGCCACTTTGCATTGCACGATGCCTCTGTTTCCTCTTCGGCAGAGAATGTGACATGTCCTTAGACACCAAATTAAGACAGCAGTGAAACCATATTGTGAAAGATATGAGTGGTGAAATCATATTATGCCATTGACAGTTAATGCACACAAAGTCCCTGAGACCATTGCTGGAAGCTTAACACAGTCTCAGTCTCAGGATCACTTCACATCCATCTGCAGATGATAGCCCACTGCGATAAGGCAGTCCTGTTGCAGCAGAACTCCCCCAACTAGTTGGAGGCATTGCTATAGACGCCCCCAAACTGCTTGCCCAATATACAGAAAGCCAGTCACAGACATAGGGTGAGGGAAGAAAGTGGGTGTTTACTGCAAAGCAGAGCAAGCAGCCGGGCAGCTATTACTGAATTCCCCGGGCTCCCCAAGGAGTTGGAGGTGAAGGTTCCTGCAGATGGAAATCAGGGCTGAGAGGTGCATGATCAGCTGGAGTCCAGTTCCTGGTTGGTCAGTGGTATTTGTGGCCTTCCTTTGATTGTTCATGATGCTGTGGTCTTTAGGGAATTTATGATGGCCAGGTGGGCTTCAGTTGGTCTGGGCAGGGGTAGGGGGGAGTGTGGATAGTTATCTTCTGCCCCAGACCTGGAATTTCCCTGTCTGGATCCGGAATTCCCCTAAACAAGCCCCTGTAGACAATACTAGCCAACAGTGTTTTATGTATTATAGAAGTAAATGACTTCTTCAAAAAAAAAAAAAAAAGAGAGAGAGAGAGAAAGATCTATTTAAAAGGCAGAGTTCCAGAGATAGAGGGAGAGACAGAGATAGAGAGAGGAAGGAAGCAGGGGGTGGGGAGAGAGGCCTTCCATCTGCTGGTTCACTCCCTAGATGGCTGCAATGGCCAGTGCTGGGTCAGGCTGAAGCCAGGATCTAGGAGCTTCTCAGGGTCTCCCATGTGGGTGCAGTGGCCCAAACACTTGAGCTACCTTCCACTGCTTTCCCAGACACATTAGCAAGGAGCCAGATTGCATTGGAAGTGGAGCAGTCAGGACTCAAACCAACTCCCATATGGGATGCTGGCACTACAGGCAGTGGCTTTACCCGCTGTGCCACAATGCCGGCACCACAAATGACTTTTTGAGTCTGGTGATTAGAATCTTGTTGGGCCAGATGTATCACTCCCTCAATCAGTGAATTTCTTTTGATAAAGGACAGGCAAGGACAACTTGGGCTTAGGGAGACAGATGAGAGGCTGGGTCCTGCCTTTACATTATAGGGGTTTGGTCTCAATTTCTTTAACAGCTTCCCTGTGATAGTTTTCATATGCTTATTTCTGACAATGTGTCTTTTTAAAAAAAATATTCATTTATATGAAAGAGTTACAGAGAGAGAGAAGGAGAGGCAGAGAGAGAGAGAGAAATCTTCTATATGCTGGTTCACTCTCCAATTGACCACAACAGCTGGAGCTGCGCCAATCCAAAGCCAGGAGCCAGGAGCTTCTTCCAGGTCTTCCACAGTGGGGACAGGGGCCCAAGGACTTGGGCCATCTTCTACTGCTTTCCCAGGCCATAGCAGAAAGCTGGATTGGAAGTGGAGCAGCTGGGACTCGAACTGGCACCCATATAGGAATGCTGGCACTGCAGGTAGTGGCTTTACCCATTATGCCACAGCACTCCACAGCACTGGCCCCACAATGTGTCTTTTTTTTTTTTTATTTGACAGGTAGAGTTATAGACAATGAGAGAGAGAGAGAGACAGAGAGAAAGGTCTTCCTTCCATTGGTTCACTCCCCAAATGGCTGCTATGGCTGGCGCGCTGCTCCGATCCAAAGCCAGGAGCCAGGTGCTTCTTCCTGGTCTCCCATTCGGGTGCAGGGGCCCAAGCACTTGGGCCATCCTCCACTGCCTTCCCAGGCCACAGCAGAGAGCTGGACTGGAAGAGGAGCAACTGGGACTAGAACCTGGTGCCCATATGGGATGCCAGTGCCGCAGGCAGAGGATTAACCAAGTGGGGGGTGCCGGCCCCCCACAATGTATCTTTTAGTTCAACATTTTTATTAGGGAGAATTTCAGTTTCTAGAATTATAGTGTTAAGCCTCAAGCCAGACAGAATCCTAGCACCAAATTATTATAGGCTGATCATTCTTTGTTTGCTTTTTTAATTGACACACAATAATTGCACATATTTCAGCTGTTTATTTTCTTGAAGGATTATTCCAAACAACAGCATTTCTTCAGGGAATATACCAATAAGAATAACAAAATAAATTATCATTCATGACAATCATAATCACATTTAAGATTCTGTTTCAATTTTTGAATATCGCTTTCAAACTAAACACTTTTTTTTTTTTTTTTTGGCTTACTGCCACAGACTTCATTGACAGCACTTGAAAGGTATAGCTCCCTAAACCCCTCCCTTCTTCAGAAGATCTGAGATGAGCACTGCGAGGATGCAAGAGTCTCAGGGTTAGGGGCCTGAGTGGGGACGGGGACTCCCCAGTGGCTGAGCCCCCTCTCTGCTGATGATCTTGCTGGGGTTGGCAATCGAGGGGACTCTTACTCCTTGGAGGCCATGTGGAACACAAGATCTACCACTCTGTTTGCTGTAGTCAAATTCATTTTTATGAAAGGCAACGAGGGACTGGCATTGTGGCATAGCAGGTAAAGCCACCGCCTGCAGCGCCAGCATCCCATATGGGCAGAACCCGGTGTGCCAGTGCCTCAAGGTGGAGGATTAACCTAGTGAGCCGCAGCGCCAGCTGCCAAAACACCTTTGAAACCTATTCTAGGGGGCCGGCTCAGTGAGACCCAGATGAAGCTCCTGGCTTCAACCTGGCCTAGTCCCAGTCATTGCAGCCATTTAGGGCATCAATCAGCAGAAGGAAGAGCCTTCTTTCTCTTCCCTCTTTCTAACTCTGCCTTTTAAATAAATTTTCTAAAAAAGTTTTTAGAGGCTGGTGCTATGGCATAGTGGGTAAAGCTGCTGCCTATAGTCTGGCATCCCATATGGGTACCAGTTTGAGTCCTGGCTGTTCCACTTCCCATCCAGCTTCCTGCTATGGCCTGAGACAGCAGTAGAAGATGGCCCAAGATCTTGGGCCCCTGCACCTGCTTGGGAGACTCAGAAGAAGCTCCTGGCTCCTGATCAGCTCAGCTTCAGCCATTGCAGCCATTTGGGGAGTGAGCCAGCGGATGGAAGACCTCTCTCTCTCTCTCTCTCTCTCTCTCTCTCTTCCCCTCTGCTCTCTCTATATAACTCTGACTTTCAAATAATAAATGAATCTTAAAAAAAAAAAAAACCTATTCTGGGGTAGGTGTTTGACTTAGCAGTTAAGATGTCAGGTTAGGATGCTCACATCCCACAGTGGAGTGTCCGGGGAGTCCTAACTCCCTCCTTATTCCAGCTTCCTGCTGATGGACACCTTGGGCAATGGCAAGTGATGGCTCAAGGAGCTGGGACACTGCCACCCATGTGGGGGACCCTGGTGGAGTTCCTAGTTCGCAGTTTCAGTGTAGCCCAGCCCCAGCTGTTGCAGGCATTTGGAGGAGTGAATCAGCAGGAGGGACTGTGTTCTCTCTGACTGTAGCTCTGTCTTTCTTCTTGCTTCTCAAATAAGTAAGTGAGTGAACAAATAAATAAATAAATAACAATTTATAAAACACTGTTCTATTCTTATACTTTGTATCATCCTGGTAGCCTCATTCATGCATTCATTCTTCCAACAAATATTTATGGATTACCTTCTGTAAGTCAAGTGCTGTGCTAGGTCTGGGGGACATACAATGAGTTAGGATCTCCCTCCAAGTTGTAATCATCTTTTTTTAAAGCATTGAATTCCAGATAAAAACCAAGTACACAAACACCTGCAGTACTTCATAAGAAGTTTATTGTGTTCCATACTGAACAACATTTATTTTTTTTAAAGATTTTATTTATTTATTTGAGAGACAGAGTTACAGACAGTGAGAAGGACAGACAGAGGGAAAGGTCTTCCATTTACTGGTTCACTGCCCAAAAAGGCCGCAACAGCCAGAGCTGTGCAGATCTGAAGTCAAGAGCCAGGAGCTTCTTCTGGGTCTCTCACGCACATGCAGGGCTCCAAGCTTCTGGGCCATCTTCTGCTGCTTTCCCAGGCCACAGCAGAGAGCTGGATCGGAAGAGGAGCAGCCGGGACTAGAACCAGAGCCCATATGGGATGCTGGCATCGCAGGCAGAGGATTAACCTACTGAGCCACAGCTCCTTTATAACACTTTAGATACAATATGTTCTTTTTTTTTTTTTAAAGATTTATTTATTTATTTGAAGGTCAGAGTTACACACACACACACACACACAGAGAGAGAGAGAGAGAGAGAGAGAGAGAGAGAGAGGAGAGAGGGAGAGAGAGGTCTTCCATCTGCTGGTTCACTCTGCAATTGGCCACAGTTGGCTGCAATGGCGGGAGCTGTGCCAAACTGAAGCTAGGAGCCAGGAGCTTCTTCTGGGTCTCCCACGCAGGTGCAGGGGCCCAAGGACTTGGGCCATCTTCTACTGCTTTCCCAGGCCGTGGCAGAGAGCTAGATAAGAAGTGGAGCAGCCGGGACTTTAAACTGTGCCCATATGGGATGCCAGCACTCCAGGCAGCAGCTTTACAGGCTATGCCACAGTGTCGGCCCCTACAATATGTTCTTAATATTTGGTGGTGGTGAGTGGAAAATTTGAGAATCATTTTTTTATTCTAATATCCAATGTGCCTTTTTGTGGAAGATAAAAAAAAAAAAAAAAAAAAAAAGAGCCCTGCCTCTCATTTCTCTCATTTCAGTCTGGATTGTCACAACATATTTATTTTTCAAGGGGTACAAATTCAGTCACCATCTTACCTGTGCCTCCTAGAGCCCTATGAAGGTGAATGTAGGCTACATCATATATAAAAAAACTCACTTGTCTGTTATCTGAGAAATTTCAGGTAAAGCTTGGGTTGTTAGAATCACTAATTCAGAAATTAAACCTCCTCCCTGTATCCTTTTCCTGGGCGCCTCTTGCTTTGCATTCCAAAGCTTCCCAGTGTCTTCTTTCCTGAGTCACTTGCTCTGACTTCACTTAAGAGTCACAAGGTCAGATGTCTCCAGGGGCCAGATGGAAAAGCTGGTAAATGCTGAGGGCTGGCGAAGGAAAACAAAAGAATGAGAGGGACTATGGCCGACCCCATGGTACAGGCTCCACACAGAGAGGGCCACACCAGCCCAGCTGATGTGTGAATGAAGGGCGGGGTTGTCTGGTCTTCTAATTTTCAAAAGGGCCAGAAATCTGATTGTTTATATAAAATGCCCCAATTTGTAAATGTTGGACTAGTCAAATGAAACATAGAAGGTATAGTTCCAAAGTTCATGGAAAATGGAATTAAAAGATAAGTTTGTTATGGTGCAATGGATTTTTGGAAATCCATGCATAGTTTTTTCAAAATATGCATTTTTATGAATCTTTTGAAGACCTCTTGTATGCATAGATTTCAGTTTTCTTTTGCACCAAAGTAAACCTATTTAAAAATTCTATTTTCCATGATCTTTTTGAAGTACCCTTGTATCTGCCTAGGGCTGCCCATAGCAGCAACCTGTGCTTGCCTCAATATTGAATTCACAGCCTTTAAGCGTCATAGATTTCTGACATGACTTTGAAGAATCTGAGTTCTGTGATCTAACCCAACTATCAAGGCAAAAGGGAAAAGAATTCTTATCAGGCCTGTGATTTGATATTGGTCTCTAAGGATTTTTTCATTAGTCTGATAGATTTTCATTCTGCAATTTTAAAAACGTAAGTGATTTATAAAAATAATTTTCTCTTTATTTTTGTTTAAAAGGTAGGGAGACAGAGAGATCTTCCATCTGCTGGCTTACTCCTCAAATGCCTGCATGGCAGGGGCTGGGCCAAGGGGAGCCAGGAAGTCAATCCAGGACTTCCACACTGGGTGGCAGGGACCTAAGTATTTGAGCCGACACCTGCTGTCTCCCAGGGAATATATTAGTGGGAAGCTGGAGTTGGAAGCAGAGCCAGAAGTTGAACGCAGACACTCCAATATGGGATGTGGGTGTCCCAACCAGTGTCTTAACACTGAGCCAAAAGCCCTCCCTAATAATTCACTTTTTATGTAAGAGAGAGAGAATAAAATACATATTCAACTTAATACTGCAGACTCAATTTTTTTTTTTTTTTTTTTTTTTTTTTTTTACAGGCAGAGTGGACAGTGAGAGAGAGAGACAGAGAGAAAGGTCTTCCTTTGCTGTTGGTTCACCCTCCAATGGCTGCCACAGACGGCACGCTGCGGCCGGCGCACCGCACTCATCCGATGGTGGCAGGAGCCAGGTGCTAGGTGCTTTTTCCTGGTCTCCCATGGGGTGCAGGGCCCAAGCACTTGGGCCATCCTCCACTGCACTCCTGGGCCACAGCAGAGGGCTGTGGAAGAGGGGCAACCGGGACAGAATCCGGCGCCCCGACCGGGACTAGCACCCGGTGTGCCAGCGCCGCAAGGTGGGGGATTAGCCTGTTGAGCCACGGCGCCGGCCAACATATACTTTCAATTTAGTTTTTTTTTTTTTTTTAAATTTGATAGATAGAGTTAGGCAGTGAGAGAGAGAGACAGAAAGAAAGGTCTTCCTTCCATTGGTTTACCCCCAAATGGCCACTACGGCCAGAGCTACGCCAATCCAAAGCCAGGAGCCAGGTGCTTCCTCCTAGTCTCCCACGTGCATGCAGGGGCCTAAGCACTTGGGTCATCCTCCACTGCCTTCCCGGACCACAGCAGAGAGCTGGACTGGAAGAGGAGCCATCGGGACTAGAACCCAGTACCCATATGGGATGCCGGCACTGCAGGCGGAGGATTAACCAAGTGAGCCACGGCGCTGGCCCCTCAATTTAGTTTTAATTTTTGAAGCTGGTGAGAGTATTGTGTATTTAAAAATTAAAACAGGGCACAGGAATTTAGTCTAGCAGTCAAGAGATGTGCATCTTACATTGTAGAACCTGGGTTAGATACTTAGCTCTGGTCCTGATTCCAGCTTCCTGCTAACACAAATCCAGGGAGGCAACCATAATAGCTCAAGTACTTGAGTTGCTGCCACCCATGTGGGAGACCCTGATTGGTTCCTGGCTCTTGCCTTTGTCCTGGCCCAGCCCCGGACATCGTGGACATTTGGAGAGTGAACCAGTGGATGAAAGCTCACTCTGTCTCTGAGTTACTCTGTCGCTCTTCCTCTCAAATAAATAAATAAAAATTTAAAAAATACTAAAATAAATAATGTTGGGCCTATGTTGTAGTACAGTGGGTAAAGCCACTGTTTGTGAGACCAGCATCTCATATTGGAGTGCCAGCTGGAATCCCAGAGGCTCTGCTTTCAATCCAGCTCCCTGTTAATGAGCCAGGGAAGGTAGCAGAAGATGGACCAAGTACTTGAGTCCCTGCTACCCACGTGGGAGGCCAGGTTAAAGTTCCTGGCACCCAGCTTCAGCCTAGCCCAGCCCTAGTTGTTGTGGTCGTTTGAAGAGTAAACCAGTGGATGGAAGATCTTGTGCTTTCTCTAACACTCTGCCTTTCAAATAAATAAATATATCATTTAAAAAATTAAAAAATTAACCAGCACTGTGGTGTAGTGGGTGAACGCCCTGGCCTGAAGCGCTGACATCCCATATGAGCACTGGTTTGAGACCCAGCTGCTCCACTTCCAATCCAGCTCTCTGCTATGGCTTGGGAAAGCAGTAGAGGTTGGCCCAAGTCCTTGGGCCCCTGTACCTGCGTGGGAAACTCAGAGGAAGCTCCTGGCTTCCTGGCTTTGGATCAGCGCAGCTCCAGCCATTGCGGCCATTTAGGAAGTGAACTAACGGTCTCTCTCTCTCTGCGTAACTCTGACTTTCAAGTAAATAAATAAATAAAAAAAATTAAAAATTAAAGAGTCACTTATTTATTTGAAAGGCAGAATAGAGAGAGAGACAGAGAGACAGAGGGACACAGAGAGCCACTGAATGAGAGAGCATTCTGTACACTGATTCACTCCCCCAAAGGCCTGCAACAGCTAGGAGTCAAAGCCAGGAGTCAGGAATTGCATGTAGGTCTCCTACATGGGTGGCAGGAACCCCAGTATTTGGGCCATTATCTGTTGCCTCCTAGGTGCATTAACAGGAAGTTGGATCAGAAATGGAGGAGCCAGGATTTGAACCAGTCACTCTAATAAGGAGCAGCAGCTTAACTGACGGCACCACAATGCCTGCCCTCACAGTTTTGTTTTTAAATGCCAATATCTACACATAAAACTGGAAATTACTTGCTTTACAACTGTTAAATTTATTATACAAATTTTAGTTGTTGATATAAAACATTAGGAAAAGGATGCAAGCATTTTTCAAAGTTGTTTTGGGTATATGTAAATTAAAACGTTCAAAGATGGTGCTGGCATTGTTGTGTCACTGCACATGTGCCTGCAATGCCAGCATCCCATATGAATGCTGGGTTGAGTCCCAGCAGCTCCACTTCTGATACAGCTCCCTGCTAATGCACCTAGGAAAAGCAGTAGAAAATGGTCCAATTGCTTGGGGCCCTGCCACCCACAGGGGAGACCAGGATGGAGTTCCTGGCTCCTGGCTTTGTACCTGGCCCAGTCCTGGTAGTTATAGTCATTTGGGGAGTGAACCAGTAGCTGGAAGATCTCTGTCTCTCTGTTTCTGTCTCTGTAATTCTGCCTTTCAAATAAATAATTTTTTATTCTCCTATATTTAAAACCACTGGAGTCATTCTTTTGTCTCTGAAAAGCCAAAGTTATACTATACCTGATGACCAAGAGGACCCAAATTAGCACCTCCACATATAGATGTCTCTGGGTTAGCTGGCTGTTACTTAGAAGAACAGAAACTTTTGAGTTCTACAAGGATGAGCACTAGAACACGTGGCTTTAGATGTCAGTAAAGTTAGTCCCTTGAATGACATGAAGAGTGGCAGGGCCTCTGTAGTCCCCAGTTTGCCCCAGGCCAACCTGCTTAGACCCACCTTTGGACTATCCAAGTGCATTTAAAGACAAAATGCAAGTCTAGTAATACAAGGTTCCCAGCATGGGCCCTGGGGTCTGCAGTAGCCCCAGGTGTCTCCCTCAGGGTCCTGAGGCATGCGATGATAAGGGAATAAATCAAAGTTTGAAATGAAAACGATCTTACCTACTTTTCCCCTTTCAAATAAAATATGAATGACATTCAGTCTGTGTTGACTGTAAACAGAAAGTGAATACTACTTCTTCCCACTTCCGGCAGACTTTGTCCTCCTTATCCTTGCTTACATGAGTTACCAGAGAAACTCCCGAGTCCAGGTCACCCCTGGTCTCCTGTGTGCTAACCCACCCAAAGCTCTTCACAGCACTTATTCTGAACTCTTTGTTCCTACTCCCCAATTTCCAAGGCTTTCCCACTGTGAAGAGAAACCTCAGGCCACCACCAGCAAAACCCTCTATGCCCTTGTTAGGTAGGAAGTCGGATATGAGCTTATATGTATATGACCAAGGCCTAAAGAAAAGATATCTATGTCCAGCATATGCATCTGCATCTCAAAGTCATCCCGATAACGTTTCAGGGGCAGCCCAGTATTCGCATCCTGCCCTGCCCCCTTCTACCAGATAACCTGCCAGGTGGGGGTCCCCGCCCCTTCTGTCTGGCAATCTTCCACAATCTCCCAGAGTGCAGCCCAGTATCTGCATTTCAAATACCCTGCTCAGGATCCCGATTCTCTAGGGGGTCTTGCTCACCCTTCCTCTAAACTCAGAACAGCGCCAGCTAGGCTTCCTCCTGTCTGATACCTTCAGGGGAAAACTCAGATAGGAGCTTCTTAATATTTACATCCATAAAATCCTCTGTTTCGGGAGGAGATGTGTGAAGACAAAAACCCATCTCTTTAACCCCCGGCCTCAACTGGACTGGACGCTCAGCCCTGTCTCTCTCTGCTGACATTCCCAGGTGTAATCTCTCCACTCAACCATGTAACCTTGCCCCTCCCCCAAGTCCGAGCAACTGAGCACTCTCTCTCAGGTCCTGTCTGGAGAGGTACCCATCAGTTCTTTTTTTTTTTTTTTTTTTTTTTTGACAGGCAGAGTGGACAGTGAGAGAGAGAGAGACAGAGAGAAAGGTCTTCCTTTGCCGTTGGTTCACCCTCCAATGCCCGCTGTGGCGGCGTGCTGTGGCCAGTGCATCATGCTGATCCAAAGCCAAGAGCCAGGTGCTTCTCCTGGTCTCCCATGGTGCAGGGCCCAAGCACTTGGGCCATCCTCCACTGCACTCCCGGGCCATAGAGTGAGCTGACCTGGAAGAGGGACAACCGGGACAGAATCCGGCGCCCCGACCGGGACTAGAACCCGGTGTGCCGGCGCCACAGGTGGAGGATTAGCCTATTGAGTTGTGGCGCTGGCCTCAATATCTTTTCTGAGTATTGCCTTCACCCTCTTGTTCTAATGCCACTCTGCTCATCATGGTAGATGCTGTGGTCCCTGCAGTCTTCCCAGAGCCCTCACACCCCTGGACTTGGAGCAGAGGAGAGTTCCTCCTTGCTCGTTACTGTTTCCTTCAGGGTATTCTCTCTCATTTCTAAGTCCAATATTTTCTTAAAAAAAAAAAAAAATCATGCCCTCTGATGTGACCTTTGTCATGGTCATAGTTACCTACTTACAAATCACTCTTTTTTCTCGAGGAGTTTAGTTTTTGCTACTGGCATCAACCCTGAGCACCCTTCCTTTCTAAGTCTTGTTGTTCTTAATATTTCCATATGTAATCCCCACTATTCTCCGCCCTTGACTCTTCCAATGATCCTGCATTTCACATCCCTCGGTCACCCACTGTCAGGATCACATCCCATCCTAGACTTCATCACTCCTCTGGAATCTCAATTTTCTTCACCCTACTCTAATGACAACATTGTTGCATTCATTTTGCAGAAGCAGGGTGGACTCTTCCACCTAAAATTTGGTTTGGATGTCAAAACTGATGGTGCTACACATGCAGCAAGAGAGTAAGAAAAGGTTTGGTGCTGACTTAATGATGCTTTCTAGGGAGAACAGGGCAGGTGCCCCAGTCAGTCAAAAAAGGGCTTAAGGGAACAGGGAAAGGAGACTACCTTGGGGTTTCCTGGTGGTAGGAGGTTGGGACTTCTGCATCAGGGCTGTCTTATCTGTTTGCTCAGGGGTAGGGCATGGGGAGACAGGAATCATAGGACTTGAAAGCTGCCAGCAAATATACAAAAATGGAGTCAGATTCTTTATTATGCACGATCTATCTTTCCAGACCATTCTCTTTTTTCCCTTGACTCTTACAATCCCTCAACCCCACAGTTCACCAACACTACCATCTTTTTGTAACCATAACAAATACCATCTCCCTTTCTCTTCACATTCAAACAAAATTGACTACTACACTTGTAACTTACCTGTGGTCAGTCTTGGGTCTCATGCTGATTGTCTAAAAATTTAAGGGCCTACTGTCTTCCCTGAGCCTCCACAACTACCCTTTCTCCTTGAAAAATCACCCTACTAGTTTCAAAGTGAGGAAGAGCACATTTGGGACCCCAGATTCTGCCTTGCTCTGGTGGCCACTCTGATAACCTTACTGGCTCCCTGCATCAATTTCTCATCTCTTGTGTAGTCACTGCAGAGCATCCAGGAGTCCAGGGCTAGCTCTGAAACAGTCTTGTTTTCCCTGTTTTTAACGTCTCTATATCTACTCTTCCCTTTTCACTTATTTCCAATCCATGGTGAATCCTATCACTCCCTTGCTTATATTCTCAACTTCCTCGCTTTCCTCTCCTTGCTTATTCCCTTGGTAAAATCTGACTAAATAGAATTCTCAGCCTACTCTCTGAGCCTGCATCCCGGCAGTTGATTATTGCTAAGAAAAAAAGCACAGTCACATCGACTTGTCCCACTTGAATTCATGACCGTGAACTCAAGTGGCCTCTTAATGACAGTCGGCAGCGCACAATTTTTTTCTAGCCTACTCATCTTCCCATTCTCCAAGATGACTATTTCACACTTTCCCGTTGCTCCTCAAACCTCCATTAATCTTTCCCACCTCCTCTCAGCTGGTAAGTACTTCCTACATTTCTAACAAAAGGAAAACAACCAGAATAGAACTTCTGATTCCTGCCCACCTGCCTGCCTGTTCCACGGATGGACAGACTGTGCTCCCGTCTACAGATGATTCTTCCGCTTCTCTGCTAGAGTCCAAACATTTTTCCCCTCGGAAGAACACCGCTCCAGCAATTCAGCCTTCTTGCTCCTACATTAATTTTTCCTTCCTTTCTGGATCATTCCCATCAGAAATGAACATTACTCCCACATTTAAAAAAAATCTACTTTTGACTCCACTTTCCCACCAGCTACTGTCCCATTGAGGACTGCTCACTGCAGGAGAGCATTAGCCATTTCTTAAACCCACTGCAGTTGCTCCACTGAAATGTTAAGAATGGCCATGTCAAAAAAATGACCTAAATGAAAGATCTCTGTGAGTGAGATCCCAGAGGAAAGAATGGGCCATCAAAGAAGGAGGTACCTTTCTCTGAAGAAAGGAGAGAACTTCCACTCTGACTATGGCCTTGTCTACATAATGTCGGAGTTTGTGAACTGAAGAGGTTTCCATAGCCTTGGCAGCTCATGACAAGAGCCTCGGGGGATTACTGACATCATAAATAAGAGTGTCAATTGTTAAATCAACAATGGGAGTCACTGTGCACCTACTCCCCGCGTAGGATCTTAATGTGTTGTACTATGCGAATTAATGGTAAAACTAGTATTCAAACAGTACGTTATACTTTGTGTATCTTTGTGGGTGCAGTCTGTTGAAATCTTTATTTAGTATATATAAAGTTGATCTGTATATAAAGATAATAGAAAATGAATCTTAATGAAGAATGGGATGGGAGAGGAGGAGATGGAATGGTTTGTGGGTGGGAGGGTAGTTATTGGTGGGTGGGAGGGTAGTTATTGGTAGTTATTGGTTGTACTTTCGAAATTTATATTTATTAAATAAAAAAATGGCCACGTGTTACTAAATCCAGTGGCGAATTCTCAAGTACTTCACCTGCCTGTCAGGGCAGCACTCACTGCTCCTGTTCAGACTCATTTGCTGACTCACTCACTTCACTCCCCTTTAAAGTCACATTTTAGGGCTTCATCCTTGGTTTCCTTCTATTTACAGTCACTCGCTTGGTGATCTTCTCCAGTCTCATGGCTTTAAAGCCTATCTAAATGCTGACATCTTTCCTGTATCGCCCAGCTTGGCTCTGCTTAATCCCAGAGTCCAGTACACCAGCGCCTGCTCAAGCTCTGCACTTGGATTTTTAACGGATAATTCAAATGCAACACGTCCTGACCTTTCCCCTCAAACCTCCTCTACCTGTAGCCTGCTTGCCATTCCCATAACCCTTAGCAGCTCTCTTACTCTATTTGATTTCCTTATTGATTGCATTTATTATTTATTGCCTCCCTCTCTCCCACCCGAAAAACATAATGTCACCAGGGCAGGGATTTTTGTTTTGTTCATAGATACAACTCAACTTGAAATGTGGGTACTCCACACATGCAAAGTGAATGAATGAATGAATGAATGCAGCAGGATCCATCCTTAGCTTACCCAGAAATTACTGAAGTCTCTTACCCCAAACAAAAATCAATGAAAACTGTATATCCGCGAGCAATAAAACACCCTCGAAGTTAAAAACCTGAGCGTGTGCGGGGCTGGGAGGAAGGCACAGACAGGAAGGTAGCCCTTCAGAGACAAACAGCACCGGGAGGCTTCCGTGACACCCATGGCGTGAGTGGGTCAAGCTTTGCTTCTGGGGAACCCACTCCTCACAGCAGGCCTTCTAAACGGCCACCTCAGCCATGCAGAGGTGTCCACGGCAGAGTGGGCACGCGGGGTGCGACGCAGCAAGCAGCCCGGATCAACAGCTGTTCTCCACTACAATGACTTTTTCTTTCCCTTATTTGGACCTCACAGTCGAGAGAGCCACCACACCCTGCCGCCTTCAGTGGCCCTGGTGCCACGTCCCAGGTCTCTTGCCTTCAGGACTGACTGCACTCAATCATTTTCTTCCTCTTTGAATCAGGGTTCCTGGGTGGGGCCAGGAAAACCCCGAAGCTCTCTTGAAACAACATAAACCCCAAAAAAGCCGGACTTTTTAATTTTTTTTTACAAAAGTACACACACACACACACACACAAGTTAGAGGCGAACAGGGCGGGGTGCGGGGCAAGGCGAGGTCAGCAGAGGGGGCGCCCTGGCCGCAGTGCCCGTCGCCAGCCGCTGCGCGCCGGCTAAGTCCCCGGTCCCCGGGGAAGCAGCCGGAGCTTCCCTTGAATTTCCACGCAGCCCGCCCAGCAGGTCCGGACCCAGGAGCGAGAGTCCGGCGGCGGGGCGGGGGCGGGACGCGCGGCCGGGCGCGCCGCGGGCAGCTCGAGCAGCGGGCGAAGCCGGGACGCTCCGAGGGTGGGCGCCCCTGGCCGCCGCCGCCGCCGCCGCCGCCGCCGCCCGCTCCTCAGCCTGCCCCTCGCGCGACACCGCTGCTTCCGCGGCGCCCCCTCCCTCCTCGGCGCTCCTCCCCTTTAAGCGCGAGGCGCCGCTGGATTTGTGTCGGCGGAAGCGAGGTGCGACTCCCCTTTATGGCGGAGTCGGCTGCGGCAGCTCTCTCAGCGGCGGCGGCCCGGCAGGCAAAGCCGGAGACCGCGCCTCGGGGCCCCCAGCCACCGCCGCCGCCGCCGCCGCCGTCGTCCCCGCAGCGAGGCCGGGCGGGAGCGCGCAGCTCGGCGCGGCGGGGGCGGGGGCGGAGGAGTGGGCGGGCCCGGCCGGGCAGGGGGCGGAGAGGCGGGAGGGGGCGGGGAGCGCGGCCGGCGGCGCTCGGGTCCGCCTCTGACTGCGGCGCGGCGGGGCGATGTGTGATTACCATGGCGAGGAGTCTCTGTCCGGGGGCCTGGCTAAGGAAACCCTATTACCTCCAGGTAGGCCGGCGGCGGCCCTGCCACCCGCCGCGCGCCCTCCCGCGCCGCGCCGCGCCGCGCCGGACTCTCCGCCCGGTCCTCCCCGCGGGCCGGCGCCCGCCCCGAAGCCCGCTGCCCCCTGCCGTCCGGCACCTGGCGGCGCCCTCTCCGCGCCCGCCCCGGCGCCGCAGCCCCCGGGCGGAGCTGCCCGCGCTCCCACCGCGGCCCCGGCCTCCCGCGCCTCGGCCGGCGGGGCCGGGCGCCCAGGTGGTTCCGCCCGGGCTCGCCCTCGCAGCCCGGGAGCCCGAGACGTGACCCGGGTGCGATCCCGCGCCCCGGCGCTGCCCCCGCCCGTGCCCCTGTCCGGTCGCAGCCTGGGACGTGCGGCCGTCGTCCTCGCCCGGCTCCCGCGGTGCTCCCCTCCCCCGAGGGCCCCGCGGCGCGGCTGTTCCGGACTCAGCGTCTCGGGTCTCCGGTCAGGGGTGGGGAGGGTGGTGGGTCATCCATCCATGTTTTAGCAAACGTGACAGTTTGTCACATCGGCCGCCGCACGCCCCCGGGAAGCGGCGTGAGCGGAGCCCCTTGGTTTGGTCTTCCCATCGCATCGGTGATTTAAATGGGAGGTGGGGATGGGAAACCCGAGCCCGGAGGATGGGTGTTTGCTTTTGAGGAGGAGAGGGGGCAGTGGGTGGTGTTGCGGGTTGCACGTACCCCAGCCACACAAATGCAGGTCTCGGTCGTGTCGTGTGAACCGATCGCGTGTTGATGTTTCCCGAATCCCATTCCACCTTCTGTTCCGCCGCCAGCCTGCGCCCTCGAACCCTGCTGCTGGCTTCAGGTACTGTTTGGTCAGCAGGGGGACCTCGCAGACGGCGTGAGCGGCCGAGCGCCGCTCCCTCACCGCGATGCAAAAAACAACTACAAATCCGTGCGGGGTGTCTGCCTGGAGGGGCCCGGGGATCCTGCACCGCCTACGCGAAGACGTGGAGAGACTGCGTTAGTTTATTTGTGGGTCGCCTGGTGCTCTTAAAATGCTGAAAAAAGTGGGGAGGGGGCCTCCTGGGGCAGTGAATCTTGATGTCCTTTTGAAAAGCGCGTGTGTGATTCATTACCCTGCGGTGAGTGATGTGCTGCGAATTGGAAACATGGTTTGACAGCCCGTGGTCATCAGGGTGCGGAAAGGAAACTTCGCGTCCACAGCCTTTGCAAGCAGCGCCACCACTAGTAATTGAGCCTGGAGTAACAGTATCATCGAGCTAGAATTCCTCTCAGGCCAGGGACCTCTTTCCTGACCCCCCAAAATTAATTTCGTGGAATATATAAAATATTTATCCTAGAATTACCTGACTATGCTTGGTTTTGGAAAATTTGGTCATAGACCTTATTTTAGACTTGGATTTTTTGGGGGGCTATAAATAGTCTCTAGAAATGAGGCTGGAACTTTTTTTTTTTTTTTGATACTGTAGCACCAGAGCTTTCAGATTGGATGAGTTAAGGTTAATTTTACAAATAGGTATACTTCCACCAACGGCAAACATTCGGTATTTCTTTCTGAATTTGCACGTTATTATTACCCAGTGAAGGTAAACTGGGATTTTTCAGCATTTCAAAAGCATTTGGGACATAGTGATATTTTACTGGGTCATTTCTATATAAAATAATTATCAAATAGGAACGCCATGGGTATTTGAAAGGAAAAAAAGATCCCAAATCTGGGAACTAGAATCCCAGGGGACTGGTATTTTAAACATCATCTTGATATCAAGGTGAATTCTCTTTGTGAATTTTCTTTCTAGCTATCCTTCACCATGCTGTTTCAGGTTAACCATTTTTTTTTTTTAAAGTGGCTTCAAGTTACTGTTGTCACACCTTCCATTCCCTATTGCCTAAATATCTCACCTGCTTTTTACATTTCCTCTACCACTAGAGGAACTTCAGACTTCATCTTCAAAAACAAAAATATTTCAACTGAGACTACTATTCAGCTAGTTTCTCAGCCACAGAGGTTTGAATTAAAGCACTCCTTTTCTTTTCTGATTTTTCTTGAGATAAAATCATGTTTCTTTGGAAATAGCATGAGGAGTGAGAGTAGTTTTGAATTCTGTTCACATTTGGGCATCTGATTCATTATGACCTTAAACAATTAATTACTTTTTGGTTTTAGACATTCCATATTATTAAATGGTGATTTTAATTCTTAGCTAAGTACACAATGTGAATGTACTCCTAGATAAGCTAGATGGAGTTAAATAAATCTATTTTGTGACAATTTTGGTACCTTTTATTTTATTTTTTGGTATTTTATTCATTAATGTATTTTCATTTTACTTGAGAGAGAGAAAATCTTCTATCTGCTGTTTATTCCCCAAATGCCTGCAATAGCCAGGGCAGGACCAAGCTGAAGCCAGGTGCTTAGAACTCCATTTGAGTCTCCCAAATGAGCAGCAGGGACCCAGATACTTGAGCCATCGTCTGCTGCCTCTCAGGATGTGTGTTAGCTGGAAGCTGGATCAGAAGGGACGGAATGGGGCCTGGAACCAGGCACGCTGATATGGGATGTAGGTCTCTGACACAGTGATGGAAGCGTAGCACCAAGTAGCTGCCCCTTTCAGTGCACTTTTAATAGAAAAGCATGTGATGTCAATGGTAAGTCAATGCAGGCAAATACATTGAATCCTTTCCATCCCATCTCTATTATTTCTTGAACATCTATTGATTAGGTGCTTGTGGTTACTTATTTTGTTGACTCATCCATTTACTTAGTATATATTTGTCAGATGGCTGTCCCATGCTCTAGACTGTGTAAGGTGGGGATGGGGATTCTCTTCGAGTTAAGCAGACACCTTAGTGATCCTTAAGGAACTTAAGGGTCTAGTTGGAGAAAGAGACAGTAATCGGATAATCTGAGGAATGTGGAGTGACAACAGTAAGTGCTATGAAGTAAAGAGAATGAGTAAAAGACTGCCTGAGAAGAGAGAAGAGTCGCTCTCTTTTAAAAATATTTTACTATGGAAATGTTTACACATGCATAAAATGAAGGAAAAGAGCTCTCATGTACCCATCACATGTCCTTGGTAATTACCAGGGGTGGGCGTTTGGTACAGTGGCTGAGTTGCTGCTCTGGATGCCTGTCTCATATGGAATGCCTGGGTTTGAGTCCCAGCTCTGCTGTCTGTTCCAGCTTCCTGCTAATGTGCACCCTGAGGGCAGCAGGTGATGACTCAGGCACTTGGATCCTTGCCACCCACATGGAGATCTGGATTGAGTTCCTGGCTCCTGGCTTCAGCCTGGCAGTCCTGGCTATTGTAGGCATTTGAAGAGTTCTCTGTCTTTCTTTCAAATAAAATAAATATTTTAAAACCTGTTAAAAGTATTTTGTTTTCCCTTCTCTAACACCCACTTCCAACCGGAGTATTTTAAAGCAGACCTCAGACATTGTTTCATCCAAGGACCTCAGTGTGTGTTTCTAAAAGATGAGTACATTTTTAGATATAATCACAAGACCATATCACGCCTAGCAAAATCAATAACAATTTCTTATGTTGTCCCCACTCTTCTAGACATGCATCACCCTGAAAGTGGTGGCTAAATCAGTTCACCATGGAAAGGTTTTACTCTGATACAAAAAGTTCTCCTGGCAAAACAAAAAAACCCCCTTCCCAGCTTGCTCAGTGCCCAGAAATTCTTCACAGGAGGTACACTTATTTTCTGTTTTAGGTTCCTATCTTAGAACATACAAGGCTGATTTAAGTAACATTTTCAAACAAGTGTATTCTTTTAATTTAGGGGGAGGCTGTAGTGATTCAACAGGTGTGAGAGAGATTGTTTTAGGGTAGATGAAGGAAGAGTTCAGGAAGCAATTGGCTTTGTTTCAGCGATCAGGGAAGAGATGAAGGGCCTTGCAGGAGGGGCGGGGGGTGCAGAGGCAGGTTTGGTGCTTGCAGTTTTTCTGTTTGTCCTCAGTCCTGAGGTGATCAGTCCCGAGGGTTTGCACGTTCCTTTTTTCTTGCAACTTAGAGGAAAAATTTTAAGCAGTTGACTTAATTATAAAAGAGGCATCCATCAGTAGCCATCCCTGTAATAGTTGATGATCCTTCTGCAACACTGTAGCATTGTGCAATTAATGATCTATTTTCAGCTGTAATAGGCATGTATGAGCACCTAATCACTGTGTTCAGCTTTGTTCATGTAGCAACTGAGATTCTCTTGCTTGTAAAGAAAAGAACTCATAAGATTTGCCAGTACAATAGGATGTTATTCAGCGATAAAGCAAAATGGAGAACTGATCCATACCACTGTGTGGATGAACCATGAAGGCATGAAACATATGAAAGAAGCCGATCACAGAACATTACACACCATATGATTCCATTCACGTGAAAGGTCCAGCATGGGCAAATCTGGAAATATAGAAAATAGACTGGTGTTTGCCATGGGCTGGGGAAATGGGGAGTGATGTTCACCAGTAGGAGGTTTTTGGGGGAGGAAGGGGATGGAGATGTTCTAAAATGGATAGTGGTTATGGTCGCACAGCTCAGAGGATTCTGAAAGCCACTGGATGGTCCACTTTGAGTGAGCAGATTGCGTGGTAGGTAAATTTCATTCCCTCTAGCTGTGGAAGAGTTCTTTCCACGGCCGTGTCATCCTCCTGTCTGCCCTTTGCAGCAGTCTGCCCCGATGCCAGCTTTTTGGTACAGGGGAGTGGTGCATGGGCCTTGTCTGTGCAGCCTCTGTGTGGGCCAGGAGGGCTCGGGGCCTGGCTGAAACACAGAGCCAGTGTTTACCTGGCCAGCCAGCTTTTCAGAACAGGCCAATTTCCAATTGTTGTTTTGTTTTTTGAAAACTTACCTGGCAAGTAGCACTTCTGAGATGAGCCAACTATTGCAGTGTGTTGAACACAGTAGAATCCTGCCTCTGATCTCATTGGATATATATATATATATCCTGTGGATATATTAGCCTGATTCAATCATAAT
Source organism: Sylvilagus floridanus (assembly GCA_949820135.1). Taxonomy (NCBI): domain Eukaryota; kingdom Metazoa; phylum Chordata; class Mammalia; order Lagomorpha; family Leporidae; genus Sylvilagus; species Sylvilagus floridanus. Next base: position 84,054,357 of record OX463225.1, on the reverse strand, counting down.
TAATTATGATTTATTTATTTATTTGAAAGGTGGAGTTACAGAGAGGGAGAGGCAGAGGAAGAGAGATGGAAGACTTCTGTCTCTGGGTTCACTTCCCAAATGGCCACAATGGTCAGGGCTGGGCCAGACCGAAGCAAGGAGCGAGGAGCATCTTCTAGGTCTCCCTCCGATGCTTTCCCAGGCGCATTAGCAGGGAACTGGATGGGAAGCGAAGCCCACGTGGGATGAGAGCGTCGCAGGCAGTGGCTTTCCCCAGTGTACCACTGTGCTGGCCCCTGAGCTGGTGTTTTCATTCCATGCCTCTTATGATGTGTACTACTTATGACCTGGATATGGTCAAAATAACACCTGCATTTGTCTGTTTTTAGCAGTTTGTTTTCTACAAATTAAGATCTACTTTGTTTAGGATTTACTCGCGGTTTTGAATGAGGCTGATAACACAGCAGCCCTGTAATTTGTTGGTTTTAGTTTTGAATACCTTATTCTGTCTCACTATCATTAAGTCCTGGAAGAATGAAAGTTTAAGACAATTTAGGGTAATTCTCTATACTTAGATTATACACATTTTCCATTCTAGTCATCCCGCCTACATGCCCTGTTGCCTACGAGAAGTTGGTGCAGTTCTTACGGGTTTTGAAGTCTGAGATACTTAGAGCTTTTAAAGATTTTCAGGCCCTTTAGACTGTGAAAGTTTTAAATTTCTTGAGGTTTTCTTTTAAAAAATATTCAGTTACCTTTAATGAGTGATAGAAGATGTGTTCTAATTGGGGTGTTGGTATTTGTTTAACTTTTTTTTTAAGATTTAATTTTATTTATTTATTTGAAAGGCAAAGTGACAAAATCTCCCATCTACTGGTTTACTCCGTAAATGCTCCCAACAGCCAGGGCTGGGCAAGACTGCAATGTACAGCTAGGAACTCCATTTGGGTCTCCCACATGAGTGACAGGAACCCAAGTACTTGGACCATCATCTGTTGCCTCCTGGGTGCGTTAACAGTTAACTGGATTAGAAGTGTGGAGTAGCAGGGACTTGAACCAGGAACTTCAATAGGGCATGCAGGCATCTCTAGCAAGGGTTTAACCTACTGTACCACAGTGCCTGCCTCTTGTTTAACATTTCTGATACCTTATTCTTTCCATTCATAGATTTCAAAATTTTTCTTGCACCACAGTGCCCTTACTGGGGTGGATAATTTGGCCATGCAGTTAAGCCACCAGTTAAGATGCCTGTGTTCCATATCATGGTACTTGGGGGTCAACACTTAGCTCTGGCTCCTAACTCCAGTTTCCTGCTAATGCAGATGCTGGGAGGCAGTGGCGATGGCTCAAGTGTCTGAGTCCCTGCTACCCACGTGGGAGACTTGGATTGAGTTCCCAGCTTCCAGCTTCGGCCCAGTCCTGGCCGTTTCAAGCATTTGGGGAGTGAACCAACCAATAGGAGGTGTCTGTCTAGAAAACAAAATGAAGCAAAAAAACCCCACAAAGTTATGGGTTTAGCAAATCAGGATATTCTAACATGAATATATTTAAATAAATCAAAGCATTAGTAGATGAATTTTATTTTAATAAATAGTTCCATTTTTTTGGTCAACTGGGTATTTATTTATATGTGATCATGGTATTATGTTATGTCTTTTTTTTTCTGTGTATGTGTGGCCTAAAACACATAAAATCACCATCTTAACCATTTTTAAGTGCTGTACAGGAGCTTTTGCTATGAGCACCTTGTTGTGCAGCCAATCTCTGGAACTCTTTCATCTTGCAAAGTTGAAACCCTACCCATTGAATAACGGCTCCCCATTTCCTCTTCCGCCAGCTCTTGAGAACCACATTCTGCTTTCTGTTAGACAGTTTTAGATCCCTCATAAAAGTGCAGTCATGCTGTGTTTGTCTTTTTGTGACTGCCTTATTTCACTTAGCATGGTGTCTCAGTGTTCATTCATGATGTAGAGTATGACAGGATCGCTGCCTTTTTTAAGGTTGAATAATATCCCATCGTATGCATATACCACATTTTCTAAATCTGTTCATCAGTCAGTGGACTGATCCCATCTTTTGGTTATTGGGAATAATGCTGTAATGAACATGGGAGTGCAAATATTTCTTTGTAATCTTACTTTGAATTCTTTTGTATACCCAGAATTGGGATTGCTGGATCAACTGGTAATTCTATTTTTAAGTTTTTGATGAACCTTCATTCTGTTTTCCATAGTGGTTGTATTTTTTTTTTTTTTACATTCCCAATAACAATGTCACAGGCGTTCCAGAGTTCCAGTTTTTTCACATCCTTGCCAGCACGTGTTATCTTTCTGATTTGTTGAGAGTGGCCATTTTAACAGATGTGAGGTGATATTGTAGTTTTGATTTCATTTCCCTGATGATTAGTGATGTTATATATATTTTCATGTACTATTGGCCATTTGTATATCTTCTTTGGAGAAAGTTCCTTCTTATTGTTTCAGATTGTTATTTATTGAATAAGATTATGGGCTGTTTTAAGTGGAGTTCCCCTTTCTTTCCCAAGAACAGAGTAATCATATTTTAGGACTTTTTTTATAAGATTTTAATTTTTTTAAAAATTTATTTGAGAGGTAGAGTTACAGACAATGAGAGGGAAAGTCAGAAAGGTCTTCCTTCTGTTGGTTCACTTACCAAATGGCCGCAAAGGCCAGAGCTGTGCTGATCTGAAGCCAGGAGCCAGGTGCTTCTTCCCGGTCTCCCATATGGGTTCAGGGGCCCAAGCACCTGGACCATCTTCCACTGCTTTCCCAGGCCATAGTAGAGAGCCAGATTGGAAGAGGAGCAGCCGGGACTAGAACCAGAGCCCATATGGGATGCCAGCGCTGCAGGCGGAGGATTAACCTACTGTGCCATGGTGCTGGCCCCTAGGACTTTTTTTAAAACAAGATTTATTTACTTATTTGAAAGGCAGAGCAACAGAGAGAATGGGAGAGACCGAGAAAGAGAGACTTTCCAAATGGCTGCAACAGTCAGGTCTGGATTGGGCTGAAGCCAGGAGCCAGGACTCCATCGTCGTCTCCCACATGGTGGCTGAACCTGAACTTCCAGTATGGGATGCCCATGTCACAAGTGGTGGCCCAACCTGCTGTGCCACAACACTGGCCTCCAGACTTCTTGCAGGAGATTTTTTAGTGTACTAATAACCTTCTGAACTAATTAGTACATCTATTTTAGATGTAAGTAGTATCAGAGTCTTGGACTGTTAGATTTTTAGAGCTGGTACCACAAGCTTTTACTCCCTGTCCTCCATTGCTTAAATATTAGTGCTTCTTATCTACTTTAATTTTTTTTAAAGATTTATTTATTTGAAAGTCAGAGTTGCACAGAGAGAGGAGAGGCAGAGAAAGAGAGAGAGACAGAGACAGAGACAGAGAGAGAGATCCTCCACCCGCTGGTTCACTCCCCAGTCAGCTGGAGCTGAGCTGATCTGAAGCCAGGAGCCAGGAGCTTCTTCTGGGTCTCCCATGCGAATGCAGGGGCCTAAGGACTTGGGCCATCTTCTGTTGCTTTCCCAGGCCATAGCAGAGAGCTGGATTGGAAGTGGAGCAGCTGGGTCTCAAACCGGCGCCTATATGGGATGCCGGCGCTTCAGACCAGGGTGTTAACCCACTGCGCCACAGCGCCGGCCCCTATTTACTTTAATTTTAAAAGATTGATCAATATGCCAAGTTACGTATCCTATATATGTGTGTGTGTATATTATTGGATTCTATGTATTTGTGTGTGTGTGTGTATATATATATATATATATATATATATATATATATTATAATTTACTTGAGAGGTAGAGTTACAGAGAAAGGGAAAAACAGAAAGAAAGTTCTTCCATCTGCTGATTCACTCCCCAGTTGGCCACAATGGCTGGAGCTGAGCCCATCTGAAGCCAGGAGCTAGGAGTTTCTTCCGGGTCTCCCACATGGGTGCAGGGGCCCAAGCACTTGGGCCATCTTCCACTGCTTTTCCAGACCATTAACGGAGAGCTAGATTGGAAGAGGAGCAGATGGGATACGAATCAGTGCTCATATTGGGTACTGGCGCCACAGGTGGAGACTCAGTGTACTTCGCCACAGTGCCAGCCCTGGATCCTATGTATTTTTAAACAGGCATAAATGATTTTTTTAAGATAATGGGGAAATTTGAAAATGAACTATGTATCATATAGTACTATTATATCAATGTAAAATTGTGCTATTTGATATAAAGTCCTTGTTTTTAGGAGATATAAACTGAACTTGAACTCTGTAGGAAGAGGCTTAGCCTACTATGCCACAGCACCGACCTCGCATTCTCCCTCTACTGCTACCCCCACCACCATCCTATTGTCTTAGTCACCATCACCTTGATCGAGGCCTTTGCCACCCTTATTTTTTCCTCTGTCAGCCCCTTCTGGCTTCCTTGCTTTCCCCATTCAGCATGGCTCCCAGGATACCTCATTTTAGCTCCTCCCTGTTGCCCACCTGCCACTTCCTTGCATTTCTCTCCTTCCTTCGTTGCTACTCAGATACCTGCCCCCCCTACTTTCTTCCACCTGCCCCTCCTCCTCTATTCCTGCTTTTCCCAGGGCTCCAACCTTCTCCTACTTCTCGTCTTATATAGTCTCTCGGGGTCATTCTATCTCTTCACTTGTCTTCTATTCCAATCCAAATAAAAGTGAGCTTCAACCCTGTGTTACCAGTCCGTGCCTCTCCATCTGCTCATTCATTCTCCAAATGGCTGCAGCAGTCAGGGCTGGGCCAGGCTAAAGCCAAGAGCCAGGAGATTCATCCTGGTCTCCAGGATGAACTTGGGCCATCTTCTGCTGCTTTCCCAGGCGCATTAGCAGGGTGCTAGATTGGAAGTGGAGCAGCAAGGACTTGAACCAGCATCCATATTGGATGCTCGTGTCACTACCCCCAATGCCGGCCCCTCAAAATTATCAACATATTTTCATTTAGGTTCTAGTTTTGTGTAAATTACCTTGTATATACAACAGATTAGTACAGTCATATATTTTTTAAAAAAATTTCATAGTGTATTTTTTTGTTTTTTTTTAAGATTTATTTATTTATTTGAAAGTCAGAGTTACACAGAGTGAGAAGGAGAGGCAGAGAGAGAGAGAGAGAGAGAGAGAGAAAGAGAGAGAGAGAGAGAGGTCTTCCATTTGCTGGTTCACTCCCCAATTGGCTGCAACAGCCAGAGCTGTGCCAATCTGAAGCCAGGAGTCAGGAGCTTCTTCTGGGTCTGCCATGTGGGTGCAGGGGCGCAAGGACTTGGGCCATCTTCTACTGCTTTCCCAGGCCATATCAGAGAGCTGGATTGGAAGTGGAGCAGCTGGGTCTCGAACCAGTGCCCATATGGGTTGCCGGCGCTTTAGGCCAGGGTGTTAACCCTCTGCACCACAGCGCCAGCCCCTAGTCATACATTTATTTAGGATATAAATAAGCAAATATGCTTAAGTTAGGAATTTATGCTTGGAAATATTTTCCTGATAGAGTTGTGCCATCAAAACATTTTGGGGGGTGGGCCTGTGGTACAGATGGTTGAGCTGCCTTTTGGGATGCCCACATCCCTTATCAGAGTGCCAGTTCGAGTTGGCTGCTTCAGTCGCAATCCAGCTCCCTGCAAAGACACCTTGGAAGGCAGCAATTGATGGTCCAGGTACTTGGACCCCTGCCCCTCCCCTCGGAGACCCAGCTGCAGTTCCTGGTTCCTGGCTTTGTCCTGGTGCAGCCCTGGCTATTGGGGTCCTTTGAGGAGTGAACCAATGGATGTCCTTGTCTCTCCCCCTCTCTCTGTTATTCTGCCTTTCAAACAAATATTTTTAAATGTTTAGAGACCGTGCTGTAATGCATAGACTTTCCCAGTATTTCTCATTAAAAATGAGTATTTTCTTTCACTACAGTCATCTCATCTCTCTTCCAGAGTTTGATAGCTGTATTTTTGATTTTGCTTCCTCTGTTGCTGACCTTGGTAGCTTCAGAAAATAATGCTTCTCTGTTACTTCACCAGCTTTGGTGGGTCTGTCTTGGCTCCCCCTGTGTAAGGAGGCGCGTTAGAACACTTGCTCCTTTTCCACCTGCTTGTCGGGCTCTCTTACTTCCCACTTCCGTCAGCTACGCTTTCACATTGTCAAAGTAGATAACGTCCACACTTTGTCCTGTTACCACATCCAAGTCTCCAAATAAGTCGAATCTAAAGGATGAAAACTATAAATAGGATCCTGTCATTACTGCTTGTTAGCTCTGCCATAAAGAAAAATCTCCCTTACGAACCTGAGACCCCTGATGGCAGCTTGTAGCTTTTCCCCTCTGTCATAGGAAGCAAGTAGAATTAAGAGAGCTCAACAATTGCCTCTTGTTATTAAGCACATTACTGCGAGGATTTGTCCTTCCCAGAAGCTACACTGTGTTTCTGCCAGTAGGGAAAAAAACACGTGATGTTTGCAAATTCCCTGTAAAAAGTCCCTTTCTATTAAGAAATTATGCTTGCTTGCTTTCTGGTACTTCTGATAAAGTATAATAATATCAATCCTAGCATTTGAGATCCTCACTGAAATATCTAAACTATGTTTTAAGGTCACGCTGGACCACAACTTCTCCCTTGAGCTGTGACTACAGTTGGCCCTCCTTCCTATGGGTTCCACATTCACACATTCGACCAACTACAGACTGAAAATACTCAGAAAAAATATTTCACGTGTGCTGAACATGTACAGACTTTTCTCTTGTCATTATTTCCTAAACAAGTAGTATAACAACCATTTACATAGCTTTTGCATTGTGTTGGGTATTTACTTATTTATTTATTTTTTTGACAGGCAGAGTGGACAGTGAGAGAGAGACAGAGAGAAAGGTCTTCCTTTGCCGTTGGTTCACCCTCCAATGGCTGCTGCGGCCGGTGCACTACGGTGCACCCCACTGATCCAAAGGCAGGAGACAGGTGCTTCTCCTGGTCTCCCATGTGGGTGCAGGGCCCAAGCACTTGGGCCATCCTCCACTGCACTCCCTGGCCACAGCAGAGAGCTGGCCTGGAAGAGGGGCAACCAGGACAGAATTCAGCGCCCTGACCGGGACTAGAATCCAGTGTGCCGGCGCCGCAGGCAGAGTATTAGCCTATTGAGCCGTGGCACCAGCCGTATTGGGTATTATAAGTAATCTAGAGATGATTTGAAGTATATGGAAGGATGTGTGTAGCTTATGTGCAAATACTATGTTACTGTGTGCTTGAATAAGGGACTTGAGTATTTGCAGATTGTAGTGTCATTGGATCTGGAAACAAATCCCCTGTGTGTGCCAAGGGATGGCATACTTGGTATGGTTAAGCAGTTACACTCAACTGCCGGAAGCGTCCATTCCTCTGTTATCCACCCCTAAGTGCGAGTGAGCCTAGCTAGTTCTTGTGCATGGGTCCGTTTGAATAATGAAAGGGACTCAAACGTTCCGAGAGAGCACTGCAGATAGGAACTAGGTCCCATTGGTGCCATATGTATAGGAAATGATGAAAAAACACTTTGGGCCAATCTTTCTCTTAAGACTCTGAAATTTATGTCTTGAGACCAAACATATCAAAGTTGACTCTGGCCTAAGATGAAGGACATCTCTAATTTTAGTACCCCATAAAATCTGATTCTATAAATATTATTTAGTTCAGAGCCAGTTTGTATGCTAGGATTACATTTTCTTCTCTCTAGGGCCAGGGTAATAACCCCTGGGCTCTGAGGATTCCGGCATTAATAGCAACCGGATCCTCTTTTTCTCACACTCCATCAGTTCCTTAGCATCGGGTACTTACAAGCTTGCCTCATGTCTGGCATGTAGCTTTTTTGCTGCCTTCCTTCCTTTGCCCCTTCTTTCCCTCTGTCTTTCTCTCTGTCTCTTTTCCTCTGTCTCTCTCATTTTCTCTTGAAAATATTTTCAGGGTTTCTAATTGCTTTTCATCTTTGTCTTGCATAATATGCCTTTATATAGTCTCATTTTTCCATACTCTCAGTTATATTTTATATTCTTTGGAAACCCCCTCTGTCCTTTTTTTTTTCCCCCTTCCTTTCTTCTTTTTTCCCCTAAACCTTGCTTTTCCATTCTGTAGTTTTCATATGACCAGATGCTTTTTCTAGGCCTACTACACATCTGCCTTCCTAAGCTTTCCCCCTTCTCTTCTCTTGGACTGGAGTCACTGTTCTTAGAATACTGTCTTTATCCTGTTGTGTTTTCTCATTTTACTAGAGTATACCCTGAAATAGTTTCATTAGAAAGGATGCGTGGGTAGTAAATCTTGGGATTTCTTTGGTGTCTAAAAATGTCTTAATTATACTCTAGTACTTATTTTTTTTTCTTTAAAGATTATTTATTTTAGATGCAGAGTGATGAAGAGAGGGAGATAGAAAAAAAATCTTCCATCTGTTGGTTCACTCTACAGATGGCTGCAACAGCCAGGTCTGGGCCAGGCTGAATCTAAGAGCCAGGAATTCTGCCCTGGTCTCCCACATGGGTAGCAGGGGCCCACATACTTGTGCCATCGTCTGCTCCCTTCCTAGGTACATAGCAAGGAGTTGAATTCAAAGCAGAGCAGCTGGGACTCAGACTGGCACTCCCATAATAAGCTGTGGCTTAACTTGCTGTGCCTCAATGCTGCCCCCCCTGCCCCGCCCCCCACTTTTGTTTGTTTTTGAAAGGCAAAGAAGTAGAGATAGACAGATGGAGGTCTCCCTTCCACTGGTTTACTCCTCAGATACCCCACTATAACCAGAGCTGGCCAGGCTAAAGTCAGGAGCCAGGAATTTAGTCTAGGTCTCCCACATGGATGGCAAGGGCTTTAGACTTGAGCCATCACCTGCTGCTTCCCAGGGTGGTCATTGGCAGGGAGCTGGAATCAGAAGTGAAGCCAGGAGCCAAACCTAGGCACTTCTGTATGAGATGTGGACATCTCCAGCTACATCTTAAAATTTTTTTTTTTAATTTATTTGAAAGAGTTAGGGAGAAACAGAGAAAGAGAGAGAGAGAGAGGCCTTCCATCTTCTGGTTCACTTCCCAAATGGCCACAATAGCTGGGGCTGGGCCAGGATGAAGGCAGGAGCCAGGAGCTTCATCCGGATCTCCCACTTGGGTCCACGCCACATCTGCACTAAATGCCTGCTGCACCTAGTACTTCTTTGTAGTTAGACTGGATGTAGAATTCTGAGTTGAAAGAAATTCTCTTTAGAAAATTTGAAAACATGACTCCATTGTCTTCTGGCACTCCGATGCAGATGAGAAGCTGGTTTAATTGTCAGTCCTCCGTGGGTGAACTGTTTTCCCATGCAGAATCATCTCTGTGTAGGTGTGGATCTTTAACCATACACATGGGCCCTTTGAATCTGACTTGGGTCTTCTGTACCTCAGTTCCAGGGTATTCTGCTGGTTGTTAAATAGATTTTCCCTTCTGTTTGTTCCTTCTTTCTGGGATTCTTTGTTAGTCAAATGGTGTAGCTACTAGGTTGGCTCTTTATAATGGATAGATTTCTCTGTTATTTTCATCTTTTTATCCATATGCTATTCTCCTGAGTCTTTCAATTTTATTTTGCAGATCATCTACTGATTTTCTTTTCTAATCTCTTTAAACTCCAGTGATTTTGAATTTATTTTAAAAGTGTTCTTCCCAGTTCTTTGTTGCTTGTTCATGGTTCCTGTTCCTTTCTTACATATTTTGTTTTCTGTTCCTTCTCTTTAATATTTTGATTATGGCATTTAAAAAATTATTTATTTATTTGAAAGGCAGAGTTACAGAGAGGCAGAGGCAGAGAGAGTGAGAGAGAACTTCCATCGATGGTACACTCCCCAGATGGCCGCAACAGCCAGAGCTGGGCTGATCCAAAGCCAGGAGCTTCTTCCAGGTCTCCTACATGGGTGCAGGGGCCCAAGGACTTGGGCCATCTTCTACTGCTTTCCGGCCATAGCAGAGAGCTGGATAGGAAGTGGAGCAGCCAGAACTCAAACTGGCACCCGCATGGGATGCTGGCACTGCAGGCAGCAGCTTTACCCCCATGCCACAGCACCTGCCCCTGATTATGGTATTTTTAAAAAAATGTTTCCTTGTGTCCTTTAATTACCTTCATTGTCATCAGGAATTGTTTTTTTCTCCTGTGTATGTTTTTCCTGGATCTTGTCTTCATTCTGCTGGGTTTCCTCATGCCTGGTGTTCCCTAGCTGTCTATTCATGCTTTAGAAGGAAGGACTAGGTAACTGAAAAGTTGGTCTGTTCTGCGTTAGGACTGACAGCCGAGTGGATGGCCAGTTGAGCCCTGTACAGGGGCGGGATGCACTGGTTGGCCTGTTTGCTCTAGCGTGAGCCTGTGCTCATCCCCAGAAGCCTTTGTGCCATCGGAGTACTTTGCTTGGGTCAGACCATACCCACACTGGAAGCTTTGGCCTTCCCCAAGTTGTTTGTTCCTTCGGCTATCTGGTTTTTCAACTGAGACTTGGTGCCAGGCTCCTGTGATCTGTGTGCAGTGGGGTAAGCAGACGGGCTTGCCAACTAGTGCATTTCCAAGTACAGATCTTCAATTATCCCTGCTGTCTTTAGCCTCAGTTCCTACTCCTGCCCTCCCTTGTACCTGTTGGCACAGAGCCCAGAGCCATCAGGTGTTCCAAGGGACAGATTGGCTCTCTGGATTCTTCATAGCATTCCAACAAACACTGTGGCTTCCAGCTTCTGTTAGGTTGCCTGATGAAGTATTCTAGGCCATGGCTGTCTCTGCCTGCCTCATCCATCAACACAATTTGTTGGGTCTTTTGTCCACTAGTGAATCCCCAACTTTTCTTTCTTTTTAAGATTTTTTTATTTGTTTGAAAGGCAGCTTGAGAGAGAGAGGCAGAGAGGGAGAGAGAGAGAGAGGGAGAGAGAGTGAGTCTTCCATCTGCTGGTTCACTCACTCCCTAAATGGCTGCAAGGGTTGGAGCTGTGCAGATCCAGGAGCCAGGAGCTTCTTCTGGGTCTCTCACATGAGTACAGAGGCTCAAGGACTTGGGCCATCTTCTACTGCTTTCCCAGGCCACAGCAGAGAGCTGGATTGGATATGGAGCAGCTGGGACTCGAACCGGCAACCCATATGTGATGCCAGCACTGCAGGCTGTGGCTTTACCCAGTACGTCACAGCACCGGTCCCAATTGCCTCTCTCTTCTGAGTGTGGTTTTGCAAGCCATGAATAGCAAACCTGTATCTTCAGTATACAACCTTGAACTGAAAATCCTGATGGGAATTTTAAACTATTTACCAACTCTGTCTTCATGGCTGCAGTCTGGTTAGCATTCCATACCTAATAAATTATTTCAATAAAATAAGGCAAGAGAACTAGAGTAAATAACTTCAGATGAATAAAGATATGATTGCACGGTTTTTCCTCCCCAGAAAGTCCTGTATAAGACAACAGTTTTTTTGAGCAAAGCCTGAAATAAACTTTTCAAAATTTAGGATCTTAAAATTAGCATCAACTTGTGCCTGATTTCTACAGGATATATTCAGTCTCCTTTCCACTTTACTCATAGTGCTATCTACACTTTGGTTCTGATCATACGTTGGTCCTATAAAAGATCTTTATATTAATGTAATGAATTGCTTAAACATTTCATCAGCTTTTAAGTAGCACTTGGGTGAAATAGAAAGACTCATGGGATAATTTATTCCCCTAGGACAAAGAAGGGATAAACAAACCTTTTTAGTCTGTGATAGCAGAATGGTTTGCTGAATCTAAAAGCCTTAATTATTATGCTTTAAGCAACAGCTTAATTTGCTTCAGTCTGATTCCTAGCTTTCAAGTGGAGTTCTTCCTTTGATACATTGTGTTGCTATTTTGGTGCTTGTCATTTTGCTGTTGCACTTTCCCTCATCAAAAAACATTTATTGGCCGGCACCGCGGCTCAATAGGCTAATCCTCCACCTGCAGCGCTGGCACACCGGGTTCTAGTCCTGGTTGGGGCGCCGGATTCTGTCCCAGTTGCCCCTCTTCCAGGCCAGCTCTCTGCTGTGGCCCAGGAGTGCAGTGGAGGACGGCCCAAGTGCTTGGGCCCTGCACCCCATGGGAGACCAGGAGAAGCACCTGGCTCCTGCCTTCAGATCAGCATGCGATGCGCCAGCCACAGTGCGCCGGCCGCGGCGGCCATTGGAGGGTGAACCAACGGCAAAGGAAGACCTTTCTCTCTGTCTCTCTCACTGTCCACTCTGCTTGTCAAAAACAAAACAAAACAAAACAAAACATTTACTGCTCCCTTCCATATATTCTGTGTGCTGCTGTTGATATATGGGCTGCAGATACACCCAGGCTTTTGTCTTTTAATTCAGCTGCACTTTCCAGAGTGTGGAGCATGGATAGTGTTAAGGGAATCAAGGTCTAGGTGTTTGATTTCTCCATGTACTTTTTTCCTGACTTTGCTCTGCCTGAGCCTGAGCCTGAGCCTGTGATGGAGGTACAGGCTCTACTTTCCCACCTGCTTTTGCGCAGTTGCCCTCCTCCCACTTTTGTACAAGAACGTCATACTGCTTATCCAGCGCTGATCTTACAGAGTTTGTGGCCCTGGATGTAAAAATGGCCAGGGCACCAAACAAAGGACAGTCGAAAATACTGATGTTTGCGTTAAGATAATGAATACCTAAGTAATACTATCTCAATGAATGACTGGATAACGGTTGATTTTGCAGTTCAGGTTTCCAAGGGCAGGGCTTTGGTCTGCCTGGGACACTGTCATCCATCAGGAGTGCCTAAGCTAGTTCAGCCATGGCTGCTGCAGGCATCTGGGGAGTGAACAGTGAGTGGGAGCTCTCTGTCTCTCTCTCTCTCTCTCTGTTGCTGAAATAATAAATACATAAATAACATAAATAAAAAGTCCTTGGGGCTGGCATGGTGGTGTGGCATGCAAAGCCTCTACCTGCAATACCAGCATCCCATATGGGTGCCAGTTCGAGTCCTGGCTGCTCCTCTGCAGATCCAGCTCTCTGGTCTGGCCTGGGAAAGCAGTAGAAGATGGCCCAAGTCCTTGGGCCCCTTCACCCTCATGGGAGACCCAGAAGATGCTCCTGGCTCCTGGCTTCGGATTGGCACGGCTCTGGCCATTGTGGCCAATTGGAGAGTAAACCAGTGGATGGAAGACCTATCTTTCTCACCTCTAATTTTCAAATAAATAAATAAATCTTTAAAAAAAATCATGCAGTCCTGATATAGTAACCCTTAAGAGCAAGCTGGCTAGCACCAAGCAACTGCTTTTTTTAAAAAAGTGGTTTCTGTTATTTTGATCTCCGCAAAACTTAATGAAGACCTAATTGAATTGTCTAAGTAACTAATAGATCTTTAAGTATATTTTTGATGGCAGGTTACTATTTGCCACGTAACCCAAACTAGTTCAGCAGATTGAGAGAAAGTTGTCATATCAAGACTTCCATTCTCATCTGTTCATTTCTGGAGAAAAGATTTTCACCACTTAGTTATAAAAACAAACAAAAAAATAAGGATAGAATTAAATTTTAATCCTATTTAATTTTGGCCATAAATAATGGCCATGGCGTGGAAATATGAACTAATGGAGGAAGAAAAATTTCACTCATTTCTTCTTAAAAATATTTATTTATTTATTTGAGAGGCAGAGAAACAGAATTTCCATCTGTTGATTCACTCCCCAAATGCCTACAATGGCCAGGGTTGGGCTGACCCAAATTATGAGCCAGGGGGCCGGCACCATGGCTCACTTGGCTAATCCTCCACCTGCGGAGCCGGCATCCCTTATAGGCACCAGGTTCTAGTCCCGGTTGCTCCTCTTCCAGTCCAGCTCTCTGCTGTGGCCTGGGAAGGCAGTGGAGGATGGCCCAAGTGCTTGGGCGCCTGCACCCGTGTAGGAGACCAGGAAGAAGCACTTGGCTCCTGGCTTCGGATCAGCACAGCATCGGCCATAGCGGCCATTTGGGGAGTGAACCAACAGAAGGAAGACCTTTCTCTCTGTCTCTCTCTCTCACTGTCTATAACTGTCAAAACAACAAAACTATGATCCAGGAACTCTAACCAGGTCTGACCGCAACTCACTTGTGCCATCACTGCCACCCCCAGGGTCTGCATTAGCAAATGCCCATATCCCACATCAGCATGCATAGGTTTGAGTGTTGGCTCTGGTTCCTGACTCCAGCTTCCTGCTAGTGCAGACCCAGGTACTTCGATGTGGGACACACACATCTTAACTGTTAGGCTAACCTCCTGCCCCAGGATAGCCTTCTTAATAAATGGTGCTGGGGGCTGGTGCTGTGGCATAGTGGGTAAAGTCGCTGCCTGTGGCACAGGTATCCCGCATGGGTGCTGGTTTGTGTCCTGGCTGCTCCACTTCCAATCCAGCTCCCTGCTAATGTGCCTGGTTAAGCAGGGGAAGATGGCTCAAGTGCCTGGGCCCCTGCACCCACCTGGGAGACCCAAAGAAGCTCCTGGCTCCTGGCTTTGGCCTGGCTCAGCCCTGACCATTGTGACCATTTGAGTAGTGAATCAGCAGATGAAAGATTTCTCTCTCTCTCTCTGTAACTCTGCCTTTTTATTTTTATTTTTTATTTCTTTTTTTTTTGACAGGCAGAGTGGACAGTGAGAGAGAGAGACAGAGAGAAAGGTCTTCCTTTGCCGTTGGTTCACCTTCCAATGGCTGCCGCGGTCGGCGCCTGCGGCCGGCGCACTGCGCTCATCCGATGGCAGGAGCCAGGTGCCAGGTGCTTTTTCCTGGTCTCCCATGGGGTGCAGGGCCCAAGCACTTGGGCCATCCTCCACTGCACTCCTGGGCCACAGCAGAGGGCTGGCCTGGAAGAGGGGCAACCGGGACAGAATCCGGTGTGCCGGCGCCGCAAGGCAGAGGATTAGCCTATTGAGCCACGGCGCCAGCCGACTCTGCCTTTTTAAATAGATAAAGAAATATTAACAAAACAAAACAAAACAAAAACAGTGCTGGAGCGATTAGGTATCCATGTTGGTGGCCGGGAAGGGGGTCGGGTTTGTGTGGGGAAGGAGCAGCCTGACATCTCTGTTAAGTAAGCCACAATGGTTCATAGCTATAAAGGAAAACTTGAAACTTCCAGACCAGAAAAAAAAAAAAAAAAGGAAAAGGAAAAAATATTTGGGGCCCAGGACTATGCAAAAAAACAAAGTATTAGATTTGAATTAACTCAAAGTACATTTAAATGGAAAGATTGAAACTATTCTATACCAAAAAAGGAAAACATGTTTGGGGTCTATGACTAGGCAAAAAGTTCTTAGATCTGACACCAAAAGCTTGATCCATAAAAGGAAAAAGCAGTTTTTAAAAATATTTATTTATTTATTTATTTGAAAAGCAAAGTTGGAGAGGGAGAAACAGGGAGAGATCCCATCTGCTGGTTCACTCCCCAAATGGCTGCAGCAGGGTTGCAGGTTGGGCTGGCCTGAAGCCAGGAGCCTGGAACTTCCATGCTGGTCTCCCATGTGGGTGGCAAGGGCGCAAGCACTGTGCCATCTGCTGCTTTACTAGGTGGATTTAGCAGGGAGCTGAATTGGAAGTGGAACACCTGGGACTCAAACCTGCAGTCGTATGGGATGCTGGCATCACAGGCAGTAGTTTAACCTAATGGGCCACAGCGCTGGCTCCAAAGGAAAAAATTGATAAATAAGATAAAATCAAAATTAAAATCTTGTGCTCACAAAAGACCCTGTTAAAAATATGAAAAGATAGAAGCTATAGGCTTGCAAACTTCCTATCTAGAATATATGAAAAACTCTCAAAACTCAAATTTAAAAAACAATCCAATTAGAAAATGGGAAGAACATGCACAGACATTTCACCAAAAGTGTTATATAAATGACAGACAAATAAGCATGGATGAGAAGACATTCAGGCTCATTAGCATTGTACAGTAGGTTAAGCTACTGGGACACCAGCACCCAAGACTGAAGTGCCTGGGATTGAGTTCTAGCTTCTCTGATTCTGATCCAGCTTCCTGCTATTGCTACTGGGAGAGAGTGGGCAATGGCTCAAGTATTTGTGTTGCTGCTACTTGGAAAGCGAGATGGAATTCCTGGCTCCTGACTTGGGCCTTGCCCAGCCCTGGCCATTGCAAGTATTCTGCTTTTCCCTCTTTCTGTCACTGTACCTGTCAGGTAAGTAAATGGATCTTAAAACAACAGCAGCGGCAAGATGAGAGGGCAGGAGTTTGCCTAGCAGTTATGACATCCGTGTCTCATGCTGGTGCACCTGCTCCAGCTCCTGACTCTAGCCAGTTTGCTGATGCAGACTCTGGGAGGCAGCAGTGATGGCTCAAGTGATTGGGTCCCTTCAGCCATGTGGGAGACCTAGATTGAGTTCCCAGGTCTCAGCTTTGGCCTACCTCTGCCCTGGCTGATGCAGGCTTTTGGGGGAGTGAATCGGCACATGGGAACCTTCTCTGTCTCTTGAATAAATAAAGAAACTTTTAAAAACATGTTGAGATATCATCAGAGTAGTTGAAGTCAAGAATGCTGGCAAGGACTCAGAGAAACTGGATCATTCATACATTAATGTAAAATGATAATAGCTAGGGAAAACAGTTTGGCAGTTTCTTTAAAAACTGAACAATACAACCACCATATGACTCAGCAGTTAAACTCGTGGAAATTTATCCCAGAGAAATGAAAACTTACTGCTATTGGCTGACCTATGTTCTCCCCAGTTCATATGATGAAGCCCAAATCCCAACATGATGATATTTGGATGTGAAGTTTTTGGAGATAATTAGGTTTAGATGAGATCATGAAGGAGGGGCCGTGTGTTGGGATCAGTGCGGTTGTAAGAGACACTAGAGAACTTGCTCTCTCCTTCCTTCTCTTCCTCTCTGTGTTTTTCTCTTTGTTTACCATGGAAGGATACAGAAAGACAGCAGTATGCCAGCCAGGAAGATAACTCCACAGAGCCCTCTGGCACCCTGACCTCACGCTTCCAGCCTCTAGAAGTGTGAAATAATTCATGATTTCAGACTTCCTATTTGTACTTCCCCAGAAGAAAATCTCTCTGTGTACTTGATGGTGGCTCAGTCTTCTTATGTAGGAGATTAAGCCTTTCCTGTCACCATTAGTTGGCTTAATATACAAGTCCTTTTGGGGTTACTTATGTTGCTTATGTATAAATGAATTTTAGCTATTTGATGAATGTAAATTATGTCTGATCCAATTTTTTCTAGTTGATAGAGAAGAATGTAGAGGAAAGATGTAGGTTAGAAGGGGCATTTGGGGAGGTAAGGAAATGGAGAGTTAAGCTTTAAAGGCTACAAATAAAAGCAGAATATGAAGTATTTTGGTCGTTTCGATAAACACAATTTATGAATGTTTTGGTTAATTTTAAGAAATACTACTGACTGCCTTACTGAGGAATTTGTCTGTCTGAAGGTTGGTTAACCTGAAATAGATCCCATTAATTCAGATCAATGTATGGAGCTGACATTTAGCCTATTGGTAAAAATGCCTGCGTCCCCCATCAGAGTGCTGGGGTTTGATTCCCAGGTCCAGTTCCTGACTCCAGCTTCCTGCTGATACAGACCTTGGGAGGCAGCAGCTGATGGCTCAAGCAGTGAGACTTGGTGGCTTTCCCCCCAGCTGTTGTGGGGTTCTCTGTCTCTTCTCGTCACTTTTTAAAATCTCAATTAAAAAAAAAAAGATTAATGGGAAAATGGCCCATAGCTTTGATCTACCAAGTGACTGTAAAAAGTCACTATATTATGTAGATTTCTCTCTCCAAAGATGATAGAAATTGAGTATACAAAATGGTAGTATTGGGTTGCAAATGTCTTATGGGGCAAATATTTTAATATGAATAATCTTTTTTAAAAAAAGATTTATTTTATTTACTTGAAAGAGTTACAGAGAGAAATAGAGAAGAGAGAGGTCTTCCAACTGCTAGTTCACTCCCCAAATGGCTGCAACGGCTGGAGCTGAGCCAATCCAAAGTCAGGAGCCAGGAACTTCTTCTGGGTCTCCCACATGAGTGCAGGGGCCCAAGGATTTGGGCCATCCTCTGCTGCTTTCCCAAGCGCATTAACCGGGAGCTAGATTGGAAGTGGTGCAGCCGGGACTCAAACCAGTGCCCATATGAGATGTTGTTTCAGGCCAGGGCTTTAACCTGCTGTGCCACAGTGCTGGCCCCAAATAATTTTGAATTTTAAGAAAAGAAGAAAGAATTCTAATGTTGTGTGATTTTTAGATGAGTAATCAACTTGACCATGAGATTTCAAATATGTGATTTGACTTGTATCAAGCTCCCTTGCCTTTCTTGGCCTTATTTTTGCGTTTACTTGTGAGACAATGACTGATGGGACAGTGTTTTCTTACCTCCCTAATAACAATTCTGAGAGAACTGAATGACTATTGAAAGAGGAATCTTGGGGCTGGCACTGTGGCATAGCAGGTAAGGCTGCTGCTGCAGCGCTGACATCCCAAACGAGTGCCGGTTCAAGTCCCAGCTGCTCCACTTCCGATCCAGCTGCCTGCTAATGCTCCTGAGAAAACAGGGGAAGATGGCCCAAGTCCTTGGGCCCCTGCACCCCACATGGGAGACCTGGATGAAACTCCTGGCTCTTTGCTTTGGTCTGGCTCAGCCCTGGCTGTTGTGGCCATTTGGGGAGTGAACCAGCAGACGGAAGATTTCTGTCTCTCTTCCTCTGCCTCTGCCTCTCTGCAACTCTGCTTTTCAAATAAATAAATCTAAAAAAAAAGAGGGCTGTTAGTTTCCTTATAAAATGGTATGATGTTCAAAAATTAAAAATTTTTGAATGACTTTCAAAATACACATTATACTTTTCTGTGTTGGACTCTTTCCTATTTGAAGAAGTTTTTGTGGTAAGATTAGTGAAATGTCAAATTCCTCCTTTCAGATCAATTGTTTATTTATTATTGGCATATGCTTATAAGTTACCTTGGAATAATCAATATACTTTTTTTTTTTTTGACAGGCAGAGTGGACAGTAAGAGAGAGAGACAGAGAGAAAGGTCTTCCTTTTGCTGTTGGTTCACCCTCCAATGGCCGCTGCGGCTGGTGCACCGCGCTGATCCGAAGGCAGGAGCCAGGTGCTTCTCCTGGTCTCCCATGAGGTGCAGGGCCCAAGCACTTGGGCCGTCCTCCACTGCACTCCCGGGCCACAGCAGAGGGCTGGCCTGGAAGAGGAGCAACCGGGACTGGGACTAGAACCCAGTGTGCCGGTGCCTCAAGGCAGAGAATTAGCCTGTTGAGCCATGGCGCCGGCCATACTTTTTTTCTTAGTGAGAGCTGTTTATAAACCTATTACACAAAGATTTTAAAAATATACTAACTCTACTCAGCCAGCGCCGCTGCTCAATAGGCTAATCCTCCACCTGGGGCACTGGCACACCGGGTTCTAGTCCCGGTTGGGGCGCCGGATTCTGTCCCGGTTGCTCCTCTTCCAGGCCAGCTCTCTGCTGTGGCCGGGGAGTGCAGTGCAGGATGGCCCAAGTGCTTGGGCCCTGCACCCCATGGGAGACCAGGAGAAGCACCTGGCTCCTGCCATCAGATCAGCGCGCTGCGGCCGGCTGTGGCAGCCATTGGAGGGTGAACCAACAGCAAAGGAAGACCTTTCTCTCTGTCTCTCTCTCTTACTGTCCACTCTGCCTGTCCAAAAAAAAAAAAAAAAAAAAAGGACTAGCTCTATTTAAATTTTGTCATACTGAATTTAGAAAATTTCACTTTGTATATAATAAGCAGATACTAGACAAAGAATAAAATTACCATTCTTCTTCCCTTCAATAAGAGGCATGCAGTAGAGTCATATTCACATTATCCAATGTGAAAAAGGCTCTTCTGATATTTTCATAGGCGTCTGAGTAAGCAGTCCGTTCACTGTGCACCTGAAGGAGGCGCCCCAGGAGAGCACCACAGTGGAGCTGGGAGTGGATGCCTGTGGATGTGCTTAGGAGGGCCACCTGTGACTTTCCCCACTGCATCCTTGGTAACTGTGGGTCTACATGGGATGTCCTTCCTCTGAGCCTCACGGCAGGTGACGGCCAGCCTAGATTCAGCATCGGGCCTCTTCCACTAGGAAGCTAAGATTGGGACACCACCTGGAAGCTGCCTCGTCTGTAGGTGTCTGGAGGGGTGGAAGTGGAAAGGATCCCTAGTTCTTAATTTAAGATTATGACTTTGTGTTAAAAAAACGTTAACATACTCATTAAGTATTGCATTCTATAATAATGATAAATACATTTTTCTTGTTATAAAGAATGACATTTAAATTTTAAATGGCTTTGATGTTGAGTGGTTCAAAAATAAACTTTCAACTTCCTTACATGAAAGATAATAGAACTATACTGAGGCCAAGATCTAGTTTTTAAACTCTAAAATTGAACTTTGACACACATTTTTTGGTTTTGTTCTTTTTTAAAGTTTATTTATTCGAGAGAGAGGCAGACAAACAGGCATAGGCATGCACAGAATTCTCAACCACAGTTTCTCTCCCCAAATGCCCATAGTTATCTGGGATCAGATTAGGGTGGAAGATGGGAGCCAGACAGTCCAGGCCACCTGTAGGTGGCAGGAGCCCAGTTATTTGAGCCATTACCTTTTCCTTCCCAGCGTCTGTCTCAGTAGTCAAGAACTGGAGCTGGGAGTCAAACTCAAGTACTCCAGTGTGGGATATGAGCATCTTAACTGCTCGGCAAAATGATCGCTTCCAATATCCCAAACTTTTTAAGTTTTTTAAAAAAACTGTTTAAACTTTTTAAGTTTGGGATATTCCAAAGTGCTTATTTTCTCTCAGGCACCACATCTACAACTTGGGAAAGTACCTGGTAGCCTACTAAATGGAGAAGTACCCGATTAATCATCCAGTCAATCATATTTTTCTTCTAACAAACTAAATTGTATTAAAGCTTTAATAGCACCCATTTTAAATAATCAGTACTTGTCAGAATAACTTTTTTTTTTTTTTTTTTTTTTTGACAGGCAGAGTGGACAGTGAGAGAGAGAGACAGAGAGAAAGGTCTTCCTTTGCCGTTGGTTCACCCTCCAATGGCCGCCGCGGTCGGCGCGCTGCGGCCGGCGCACCGCGCTCGTCCGATGGCAGGAGCCAGGAGCCAGGTGCTTTTCCTGGTCTCCCCATGGGGTGCAGGGCCCAAGCACCTGGGCCATCCTCCACTGCACTCCTGGGCCACAGCAGAGGGCTGGCCTGGAAGAGGGGCAACCGGGACAGAATCCGGTGCCCCGACCGGGACTAGAACCCGGTGTGCCGGCGCCGCAAGGCGGAGGATTAGCCTGTTGAGCCACGGCGCCGGCCATAACTTTTTGTTTTTTAAAGATTTATTTGAAAGGCAGAGTTACAGAGAAGTAGAGGTAGAGAGAGAGAGTGATTGAGGTCTTCCATCCCCTGGTTCACTCCTGAGATGGCTGCTACAGCTGGAGCTGTGTTGATCTGGAGCCAGGAGCCAGGAACTTCCTCTGGGACTCTCACACGGGTGCAGGGGCCCAAGGACCTGGGCCATCTTCTACTGCTATCCCAGGCCACAGCAGAGAGCTGGATTGGAAGTGGAGCAGCTGGGACTCAAAACTGGCATCCATATGGGATGTCGGCACTGCAAGCCACTGTTCTACCTGCTATTCCACAGCGCTGGCCCCTCAGCATAACTTTTGAAAAAACTAATATGCTGTAAGAAAGCTTCAGAGACATACAGATGTCGTGTCTGTGTACAATCAAGAACCTTCTCATTAATCTTCATTTTTGACAAAATTGCTTAGTGAGTCCTGGTTCCTCCATTTGGCCTAAGTAAAACACTCACTCTGAATTGTTGGCATTTTTGAGAATGATCTGCTGAGACCTCTATGGAATTTCCTACTCAGCCAGGTGTTCAAAGCTGTCAGAGATTTTTATTGCAGACCTGCCGGTGGCATGGGCTCTCTGTCCTGGCTTGTCAATATCTGCCTTTCACTCCTTAATAGTCTAGGCCTTCCATAGGTTCTTACTTAAAAAGTGGGCGGTTGGGGATGCTTTGGCTTTCTAAAGTGACTGGACAAAAGCCGAAGCGTATTATCACCCTGTGCTGCAAAGCCCTCAGTATGACAGTGAGACAGTGTAAGATATTGAGGAATATGAGCTTGGGAGTCAGACAAACCAGGATTCAAACCCTGGCTTTACCACATTTGTGCTATGTATTTTTAGACAAGGGACTCAACCTATATCTCATAAAATTATCTCACAGATTTATGAAAATTAGATGAAATAATGTATATAATACACTTTGCTCTTTATGTAGCTTTTAATAAAAATAATAATAATGGTGGGTAGGATCAAGTCTTTCTAATGTGCTTTTGACTTTTTAAATATTTATTTATTTATTATTTATTTATTTATTTATTTTTTTGACAGGCAGAGTGGACAGTGAGAGAGAGAGACAGAGAGAAAGGTCTTTCTTTGCCGTTGGTTCACCCTCCAATGGCCGCCGCAGCTGGCGCGCTGCGGCCAGCACACCGCGCTGATCCGATGGCAGGAGCCAGGTGCGTCTCCTGGTCTCCCATGGGGTGCAGGGCCCAAGCACTTGGGCCATCCTCCACTGCACTCCCGGGCCACAGCAGAGAGCTGGCCTGGAAGAGGGGCAACCGGGACAGAATCCGGCGCCCCGACCGTGACTGGAACCCAGTGTGCTGGTGCCTCAAGGCGGAGGATTAGCCTGTTGAGCCACGGCGCCGGCCTAAATATTTATTTATTTTTAATCAGAAAAGAGGAAGTTCCTTCTGCCAGACTGCTGCTAGGTTCCTCATTGTGTGAAGCTGTGTGAGCCTGGGTAAGAGTTAATCTGCAATTGGCTTACAATCAGCTTCATTTCTTGCATTGGTAGTCGACTTTGGAGTTTCTCCAAGGGGAGGCTGGCTTCCTCTGTGAAAAGCCAGACCTGTAACATGAAGTAGCAAGAAAAAGCAGTCCTCTTCACCTGTTACGGAAGTGCAGCAGGTGTGGAAAAGCACAAGTGTGCTTGAGAAGCAGCACCTCACCAGTGTTCCGGAGGCTCCCTCCTGTCACACTCTCTAGTCCTGGTCCTATCACTACTACCCCTGACTTCTTCTTCATCTTTTTTTTTTTTTTTTGACAGGCAGAGATAGAGAGAAAGGTCTTCCTTTTGCCGTTGGTTTACCCGTCAATTGCCCGCTATGGCCGGTGCGTTGCATGGATCCAAAGCCAGAAACCAGGTGCTTCTCCTGGTCTCCCATGCAGGTGCAGAGCCCAAGCACTTGGGCCATCCTCTACCGCCTTCCCGGGCCACAGCAGAGAGCTGGACTGGAAGAGGAGCAACCGGGACAGAATCCGGTGCCCCGACCATGACTAGAACCTGGTGTGCCGGCACTGCAGGCAGAGGATTAGCCAAGTGAGCCACGGCGCCTGTCCTTCTTATTTTTTTAAAGATTTGTTTGTTTATTTGAAAGGTGGAGTTACAGAGAGTTAGAGGCAGAGAGAGAGAGAGAGACAGAGACAGAGACAGAGACAGAGAAAGAGAAAGGTCTTCCATCTGCTGGTTCACTACCCAGATGGCTGCAACTACTGGAGCTGCGCCAATCTGAAACCAGGGGCCAGGAGCTTCTTCCAGGTCTCCCAAGCAGGTGCAGGGCCCAAGAATTTGGGCCATCTTCTACTGCTTTCCCAGTGTGTAGCAGAGAACTGGAAGAAAAGTGGAGCACCCAGGACTCCAACCAGCGCCCATATGGGATGCCAGCACTGCAGGCAGCGGCTTTACCTGCTATGCCACGGCACTGACCCCTACCACCCCTGACTTCTGATACAAGTCTGGTTTTGCCTGTTTTCTGTTTTATATAAATAGACTCCTATCTTTCAGATCTGGCTTCATCTGCTCAGAGTTATGTTTCTGAGACTCATCCTGTTTTGTCACATGTACTTATACATCATTCATGCTCATTACTGTGTAGTATTGCATTGTATGAACACATCCCAACTCATTCATTCTGTTCATGGGTAGATTTTAGCTATTAAAGCTATGGATATTCCAATACCTGTCTTTTGGTAAACATATGTAAGCATTTCTATTGGAACAGAATGACTGGGCCATAGATACCCTTATGTTCAATTTTCTTGTATTTTTTAAAATTTATTTTTAATTGAAAAATTAAAATTGTAGATATATATGGTACACAACTGATGTTTTAAAATATGCATACATTGTGTAATGGCTAAATTCAGCTAATAAACATGTTTTGCCTCATATACTTTATTTTTTTGTGATGAGAGCACTTAAAATCTATTCTCTTAGCAGTTTTCAAGTTTAGAATAAATTGTTATTGTAGTCCTCATGTTATACAATAGATCTCCACACGTTATTCCTCCTGATTGAAGTTTTGTATCCTTTGACCAACATCTTCCCCATGTTCAATTGTAATAAATAATTACAATCAGTTTTCCAAATGATTCTACCAGTTTACTTATTTATGGCCAAACCCTTGGCAACTTTATTATCAGTGTGAACAGGGTGATGAGAGGGGCCCCTTCCTCAAAATAGAGGCACAGGAGGCAGCCACATAGGGTGGTCCCAGAGGGCCTGGGGCCGAGGCCATCCCGGAGAGCAGACAGGGGCTGAGGACTGATTTAGGAGGAGCTGCACCGCATTCAGAGTCCAGCAGTTGCTGTGGTGAGGTTCCATGGGCCTTTCCACAAGGTCCACAAATACCAGCAGTGCTTTGGTCCACTTGTACTGCTATAACAAATATCTGAGGCTGGGAAATTATAACAGCAGAAGTTATTTCTCGTAGTTTTGGACACTGGGAATTTCAAAAATCAGTATGCCACAGGTTAGGTGCCTGGTGAGGCTGCTCTATTGATGCCCTATTCACATGTGACATTCTCATCTGGTTGTGGGCAGAATGGCGATAAAGGCTGGGTCACTATGTGAAGCTTTTTTAATATAGGCGTTAAGAAGATTTATTTATTTTAAAGATTTATTTATTTATTTGAAAGTCAGAGTTACACAGAGAAAGGAGAGGCAGAGAGAGAGAGAGAGAGAGAAAGAAAGAGGTCTTCCATCTACTGGTTCACTCCCCAGTTGGCCGCAACAGGCCCAACTGCGCCGATCCGAAGCCAGGAGCTTCTTCTGGGTCCTCTGTGTGGGTGCAGGGGCCCAAGGACTTGGGCCATCTTCTACTGCTTTTCCAGGCCATAGCAGAGTGTTGGATCAGAAGTGGAGTAGCTGGGATTAGAACCGGTGCCTGTATGGGATGCCAGTGCTGGCCAGGGTGTTAATGCGCTGTGCTACAGCGCCAGCCCCTATTTATGTATTTGAAAGTCAAAGTTAGGGAGAGAGGTAGAGACAGAGACAGAGAGAGGTCTTCCATTTGATGGTTCACTTCCCAAGTAGCAGCAATGACGAGGGCTGACCCAGGCCGAAACCAGCAGCCATGAGCTTCATCTGGGTCTCCCATGTGGTGGCAGTGTCCCGAGCACTTGGACCATTGCTCACTACATTTTTCAGGCCATTACCAGGGAGCTGGATTGGAAGTGGAGCATCTGGAACACAAACCAGCACCTATATGGGATGCCAGCATCACAGGTGGTGGCGTTACCCACTACACCACAATACCAATCCCCGATATTTTTGTTTGTTAAAGTTTACTTACTTATTTGAAAGGTAGAGTGATAGGGAGAGAGAGTGGGAGTGAGGGAGAATATCACATCTGCTGGTTCATTCCCCCAGATGGTCACAACAGCTGGACTTGGGCCAGGCCAAAACCAGGAGCCAAGAACTCAGTCCAGATCTCCCACATGGGTGACAAACCCAAGTGCCTGATGCCTCCCAGATGCATTAGCCAGAAACTGAATTGGAAATGCAAATGAGACTTCTTAATCCCAGGCACACTGATAGGGCATGCAGGCATCCCAAATTGAGACCCGGTCTGCTGTGCCACAATGCTCGCCCCAATATTTGGTATTTTACATCATCATCATTTTAGAAGCTCTGATGACTGGCTCCCTGCGTGTACCGTGCTTTCTCCACTCGATCTCCACACATTCCACCCTCTGCCGCTGCTGATCTTGGACTTGACTCCAAAGCTGAGCAGTGCTTTGTTGGATCACTTGTGGGTCTGGTTAAAATGAAGATGCTGATCTGAGAGCAGTGGGCAGAGCTGAGGATCTGGAGCCCAAACACCTGGACCCAGTGATGAGCAGTGGGTCTGAGGACCCAGCTCTCTGCTATGGCTCTGGGAAAGCAGTGGAAGATGCCCCAAGTCCTTGGGCCCCTGCACCGACGTGGGAGACCTGGAGGAGGCTTCTGGCTCCTAACTTCAGATTAGCGCAGTTCCAGCTGTTGCGGCCATTTGTGGAGTGAACTAGCAGATGGAAGACCTCTCTGTCTATAACTCTCTCTTTCAAATAAATAAAAATAAATCTTTAAAAAAAAAAAAAAAGAAGCTCTGATGATTGTGGAGAGATGCCACATTGTAGTTTCAATTTGTATTTCCTTGATGACTAATGAAGTTGGGCATCTTTTCAGATTTATTTGTCATTTAAGAAGTCATACAGGTTCACGTCTTCTGTTCCTAATTCTCTTGGGTGATCTATGTATTTTTCTTATTGATCCATGGAAATTCTCTGCATAATCTATGTGGCCCTTTGTCATATTTGTTATTGTATCTTCTTCCATTTTTATTGGTTGTCTATTGGTAAATCCAAAATATAATCTAATTTATCATTTTTTCCCTTTTAAATTCAGAGTTATTGTGTCCTGTTTAAGAGAATACAAAGGCCGGCTCTGTGGCTCAATAGGCTAATCCTCCGCCTTGCGGCGCCGGCACACCGGGTTCTAGTCCTGGTCAGGGTGCCAGATTCTGTCCCAGTTGCCCCTCTTCCAGGCCAGCTCTCTGCTGTGGCCAGGGAGTGCAGTGGAGGATGGCCCAAGTGCTTGGGCCCTGCACCCCATGGGAGATCAGGAGAAGCACCTGGCTCCTGGCTTCGGATCAGCATGGTGCACTGGCCGCAGCGCGGCGGCCATTGGAGGATGAATCAATGGCAAAGGAAGACCTTTCTCTCTGTCTCTCTCACTGTCCACTCTGACTGTCAAAAAAAAAAAAAAAAAAGAGAGAGAGAGAGAATACGAATATTTTAAATACTCTTATTCACTAAGCTATCCTATGGTTTTTCTCTCAGATCTTTATTGTCTCATCTTTCACATTTAGATCTGCAATCTAGGCATGAGCATTTGGTGCAGCAGTGAAAACACCCACGTCTCATATCAGAGCACCTGGGTTTGCATCCTGGCTCCACTCCCAATTCCAGTTTCCTTCTGATGTATTCCAAGGGAAGCAGCAGGTGATGGCTCATGTAGTTGGGTCCCTGCCACCCATCTGGGAGACTGGGGTTGAGTTCCAGGATCCTGGCTTTGGCCTGTCCTCCTACTGTTTTGGGCAGTTGAGAAGTGAACCAGTAGATGGGGGATTTCTCGCTCTGTGCATGTCAAATAAATAAGTAGTTTTAAAAAAAAAACCTGCAGGGCCAGAGTTGTGGTGTAGTGGGTAAAGCTGCTGCCTTCCGTGCCAGCATTCCATATGGGTACCATATGGGTAGTTGGCTGCTACACTTCCAATCCAGCTCCCTGCTGATGTACCTGGGAAAGCAGCAGAGGATGGCCCAAGTGCTTGGGCCCCTGCACCCATGTGAGAGACCTGGATAAAGCTTCTAGCTCCTGGCTTCGACCTGACCCAGCCCTGGCCATTGCAGCCATTTGGGAAGGAAGGAAGATCTCTCTGTCTGTCTCTGTCTCTGTCTCTCTGTCTCTATCACTTCCTCTCTCTGTGTAACTCTTAAAAAAAATAAATGCAGCCTATTCAGAACTGATTTCTGTATATAGGTAATTAGAGTTTTAGATATATAGCTCCCATTTGGGTATTCATATGATCTGGTGCTAAGATATTTTGAAAAGCAGCATGAATATTTTGGCAGTAGCTGGGTCATTCACTACTAGAATGAGTTCCAATCTTTGCCCAAGAGGTGGTTGAAAGATTGTTTCAAGGCCTCTTTTCTTTCTTGATTCACCATCAAGTCTCTACCAAATAAATCAGGTGTAGAATTCTGTTGAAGCCTCAACAAGCTGAAAGTCGTCCGCTCCAGGTAGATAGAAGTACTGGCCTGCAGTTACCTTAAATACTTGCAAATTATTTATGATGGATCTGTCACCAATTAATGTGCCAGGTGGAGGTTGAAGTGATTGGAGAAAGGTACAAAACTGATGATATCCAGTTTTGGACTTTATGTGACAGTTTTTTAAAAAAAACTGATTAATACTAATCTTATATGTATAGAACTACTTACAATCATGGGGAGGAAAAGCCATTGTAATCCATAAACTGTACTTTAGAAATTTATATTCATTAAATAAAAGTTAAAAAAAAAGAACTGCTTACAAAGTAGCTTCACTTATACTATTTTATTGTAATCCTTGTACTAGCTAGCATTGTAAGGTTTTTGAGACAAGTATTATTATCACAGTTTAGCAGGAGTTTTATAAATAATTTGGAAAAAAAGGATAACTCAGTAGTCTTATTGCCCTGACCCAACCATCGTTATCAACTGGTTGTAGGCAAACTGATCTAGACAGATAGCTTCATAATTTGATTTATCCTGTGGAAGATAAATAAAATTCAATGTTTCATTAAAGTAAAATATTTTAAGTTTGACCAATGAGCTGGAGGTTGGAAGGGTTTCAGCTCATAGAGCTCAATAATCTTATAGTCCCTTGTCTTCCTTTTATGACTATCAGTTGGATTAACTCTTTCTGATACTTTAATCCCTTTTTCTAGTACCTTACAAATGAACTTTTCTGTTTTATGTCTATTAGCTAAGGGATAGAGGGCCTAAATGCAATTAAATTGGGACATAAAAACTAGTAACTCAGAGGTGTCACATTTACATGATCCTGGTCAGTAGTGAACAGCAGCAGGTGCGTACAGGGGCTGGGTTTCTCCTGCAGGTTGTCACTAGAGAAGCTGACACTGAATTGCATGTAGTGGACATCTAGAGTCTCTGTGAACTAACAGTCATCTCAGGAAGTACAAAAGTGAATGTGAAAGTTCTCTTAATTAGTGGTTAGATTTTCCTCTCCTCTCCTCAAAGATCTATCGTTAAACAAGCTCAAACTTAAATCATCCAGGGCCCTGTATACTCAACAAAGCAAAAGATAAAGGTTCCTGATATCTGATATGTGCTAGTTATGGTGGTTCTGGCAGAGCTGGACTAAAACAGGTCTCCTTCTCTGCTCCTCCTTCAGGAAAAACTGTTCTAAAGTTTTCAAAACCAGTCATCACCTGCTGCCTCCCTGGGTGTGCTGTTAAATGACTGTGGAAACGTGATCCACAGCTCTGTAACTTCATTTGAGTGCTGTATTTTCCTGACAATATTGTTTTCTTGTTTGACTATGTGCAAATCTACAGCTTATTTTTTAAAAGATGGATTTACTTATTTCCAAGAGTTACAGAGAGGTAGAGACAGAGAGACCTTCCATCCACTGGTTCACTCCCCAGATGGCTGCAATGACTGGAGCTGGGCCGGTCCAAAGCCAGGAGCTTTATCTGAGTCTCCCACGTGGGTGCAGGGGCCCAAGCACTTGGGCCATCCTCTGATGCTTTCCCAGGTACATTAGTAGGGACTTGGATTGGAAGTAGAGCAGCCAGGACTCAAACTGGTGCCCATATGGGATGCCAGCATCACAATTGGCAGTTTTACCCACTATGCCACAATGCCAGCCCCATACAGCTTTTTTTTTATAGTAGAGGTAATATTTCCTGTGTTTTAACTTCTTTTGCTAATCAGGTATGGAACAGTATGTTTGTTTTGCTCTATTATTTGAGTAGGTCATAAGATAGAAAGGGTAAGACAAAGCTCTTATCCTTGAGTTATCTGGAATCATATTTTATGTGATGGAATTAATTTTAGTGAGCCTGGTCCAGCCTGCTCATCTTATAGAAAAGGAAGGAACAGGCTCTTGGCACACGGCAGGTCTGTAGCAGAGCTAGGTCTTAAAGCCTGATCTCCTGACCTTGAGCTAGGTCTTAAAGCCTGGTCTCCTGACCTTGAGCTAGGTCTTAAAGCCTGGTCTCCTGACCTTGATTTTGCTGCCCCCTCCTCTTAAACATATTGGGACTACGCTGTTAAAGGAATCTACCCACGTTTAAATGTTTAGAATTTCTGAATTGTGTTTGAATCATTTTCAGCCAGTTCTAGTCTCATTTTTATATTGGTGACTGTGGGACTTTGAATACAGAGTCCTTTTAAAAACTATAAAGTGTAGCATCTCACAAAATACAATAGCTGTTTCTGCCAAAACAATGTATGGGAAAGAGCCTTTGATGACATATATAAAAAGAGTTCAAGTCATACACGCATGTTCTCTTTAATTTAGCAGGTAGTATGGCTCAATAGGGAGGTTGAAAGGTGGTTGAATCGAGAGTCTCAATACTTAGATTTTGTCCTGTCACCAGCTGCCTGTGTGATCTGGGGCAAACAGCCTACTTTCTCTGGGCTTCAGTCTGCTTGCCTGTACTGTAAAGGAATGGGGTGAGAATTAGGACCGTCTCCTCATTAAATAACTCTCGTCATTGCTGGATGTGTGCACGCTTGTTGTCAAAAGCCTATGGACGTGAAATGATCTGTGCCTACTGTTCTTCATCTTGACACTACGAAGTAACCACAGACCAGCCAGCCAGCAATCAATCTCCATCTGTAGAGCAGTCACTGTGTCCATGTATAGCAGTTTGGAGAAGGGCCAGATTTTATTTTTGCCAGAAGCACTCTTGGCAAATCCTCATCCCTGGAGACGTCTGTTTAATTTTGTGGTGCCGTGCACAGTTTAGTGAAAAAAGAAGAGGAATGCTGAGCTATTTGATTCTGAATGCTCTCAGAGCTAGCTAATGTTCATTTGTTTCCATACTATCTGTGTTTCCAAGATGTTTGAGGATGGAGATGAGCCAAAATGAAATGAAAAGAGGTGAAAAGTTCTGGAACATGTGTATAATATTAAATATCTTACCAGATCTGTCATTTTAGACTCTGTCTTGCCTAAATTTTTATATTTTCAACTGATCTCCTAGTTTTAAACTGTTAAAAATAATTTTTTATTTTATGAAAAATTGACATGTTGAACTAAATATTTCAAAACCATCCTGTTATTTTACCTCCTGGAAATAAAAGTATTTGACTTTCAATAAATTCCTCACTGTTTTTTAATTCATGTGCGGAGTAAAGATCCCAATTAACATCTGGATTTAAAATTCATTTGTTCAACAAAGTTTGCCTGGGCACTGAAAGTTATATGCTGAAAATTAAATACCTGGATTCCTTAAACTACAGAAATAAATCTAGTTGAGGTTACATTTGGTTAAAATGTCATTGTGTGAAGCTGGTGCTGTGGCTTAGTAGGCTAAGCCTCTGCCTGTGGCACCAGCATCCCATTAGGGTGCCAGTTTGTGTCCCAGCTGCTCCTCTTCTGATCCAGCTCCCTGGTACGGTTTGGGAAAGCAGTGGAGGATGGCCCAAGTGCTGGGGCCCCTGCACCCGTGCAGGAGACCTGAAAGAAGCTCCTGGCTCCTGGCTTTGGAGTGAATTGGTGGATGGAAGCCCTTTCTCTCTGTCTGTCTGTAACTCTACCTCTCAAATAAATAACTAAAATCTTAAACAACAACAAAAAAAGTCATTGTATGGGGCTTGCCTTGTGGCATAACTGGTTAAGCTGCTGCTTGCAGTGCTGGCATCCCATATGGGTGCCGATTTGAGTCTCAGCTCTTCCACTCCTGATCCACCTCCCTGCTAATGCACCTGGGAAGGCAGCAGAAGATGGCTCAAGTCCTTGGGCCCCTGCACCCATGTGAGAGACTCAGAGAAGCTCCTGGCACCTGGCTTTGGCCCCCTGGCTGTTGCAGCTATTTGGGGAGTAAACCAGTGGATGCAAGATCGATCTCTCTCTCTCTCTCTCTTTCTCTCTCTCTCTGTAACTCTGCCTTACAAATAAAAAAAAGTTGTGTGTTTCCAATGATCTTCATTCTTAAGTATCAGTTTTTTCAGTCTTTTGAGTACCTTTAACATCATTTTCTTCTAACTTGCATATCCATTTACTGACAAGTGCTAGCGATTTTACTTTCATGTCTCCCATTTCCCCCTTCGTCCTTGCTGCATATATATATATATATATGGACTCTCCGAATCACTCATGGCCTCCATTGCTGCCACAACTTCCTAACTGCTCTCCCTGCCCTCAGTATTTCCTTTCAAAACTACTGAGCTGACATCCAAATTGAATCTTTTTTTTTTTTTTTTCGACAGGCAGAGTGGACAGTGAGAGAGAGAGACAGAGAGAAAGGTCTTCCTTTGCCGTTGGTTCACCCTCCAATGGCTGCCGCGGATGGCGCGCTGCGGCCGGCGCACCGCGAGCATCCGATGGCAGGAGCCAGGTGCTAGTGCTTTTTCCTGGTCTCCCATAGGGTGCAGGGCCCAAGCACCTGGGCCATCCTCCACTGCACTCCCGGGCCACAGCGGAGGGCTGGCCTGGAAGAGGGGCAACCGGGATAGAATCCGGTGCCCCGACCTGGACTAGAACCCGGTGTGCCGGCGCCGCAAGGCGGAGGATTAGCCTGTTGAGCCACGGCGCCGGCCTCAAATTGAATCTTTAAACATCAAATTTAACAGACTAAATATGTCTGTTTAGAAATCTTGGAACTTCTGCGTTCAAGTCTCAGTACTGTCAAGCATTGAACGCTTTCTGTATGTGGTCTTTTCTACCCAGCTGACTTAATTCAGCACACACTGTTGTGAGCATCCACGTGGGAGACATTGTGCAAAGGTAAAAAGGAATAAAACCTAGCTTCTTACAGATATATATCGGTGTCAATGTTAACTTCCAGTGTTCTTGTTTTCATTTGGAAACTTGTTCTGCTTCATTCCATTGCACTGAAGCCGTTCTAGCTAAGGTTATCAGTGATCTTACTGCCGGTTTCTCCAGGCGACTTCCAGTCCTAGTGGCGCTTTACTTTGTTCTGCCATTGTTTTACTATCGACCTTGCCTGCCTCCTTGACACTTTCTCCTTCCCTTATGTGTTTTTGTTTGTTTGTTTGTTTAAGATTTATTTATTTATTTTGAAAGTCAGTGTTACAGAGAGAGAGAGAGATTGATTTTCTATCTGCTGATTCGCCTCCCAGATGGCTGCAACAGCCAGGGCTAGACCAAGACAAAGGCAGGAGCCAGGACCTTCAACCTGGACTCCCACGTGGGTGCAGGGGCCCGAGCACTTGAGCCATTTTCTGCTGCTTTTTGCAGGCCATTAGCAGGGAGCTGCATCAGAAGTGGAGTAGCCTGGTACAAACCGGCACCCATATGGGATGCCGGCACTGCAGGCAGCAGCTTTACCTGCTATGCCACAGCGCCGGCCCCTCCCTTGTTTTTAGGTATAGAAATTATTCACATTGTCTAATTCCTCCAGGAATTTTTTTAAAGGAATGAAGTTTTGGTTTGGTTGACCTTTAGGTTATTTTCTATTTCATTAGTTTTTATCTCTATTATTCTCTCCTTTCTGCTTCTTTGGGTTTGTGTTCTGTTGTTCCTTTTTTTAACTTCTTGAAATGTATATTTATCTCTTTCATTTTTTCAAAAATAGACTTTACTTTTTATAGCTGTTTAAGATTGATGGTCCCTATTAGAATTCACTCTTGGTGTTGCACATTCTGTGAGTTCTGACAAAGGTATAATGACAGGTAACCATCAGTATGGTATCCTACAGAACACTTCCACTGCTCCCAAAACCCTCCATGCTCTACCTGTTTGTCCCTCCCTCCCTCTAACCCCTGGCAACCACTGATGTTTTTTACTGTCTCTATAGTTTTGCCATTTTTTGAATGTTACATAATTGGAATCTTACGGTATATAACCTTTTCAGATTAACTTCTTTAACTTAAAAATATGCATTTAAGATTCCTTCATGCCTTTTCATGGTTTGATAGTTCATTTCTTTCTTTCTTTCCTTCTTTCTTTTTTTTATTAAATATTTATTTAAAATAAATTTATTTATATAAATTTATTTATATAAATTTATTTATATAAATTATTTATATAAATTATTTATATAAATTATTTTAAAGGCAAAATTACAGTGAGATAGAGGCAGAGAGAGAGAGATCAAAATCTTCCATCGGCTGATTCACTCCCCAAATGGCTGCAGTGGCCAGGGCTGCATCAGGTCGAAGCCTGGAGCCAAGAGCTTCTTCTGGGTCTTGAACATGGGTGCAGGGACCCAAGCACTTGGGTCATCCTCTACTGCTTTCCCAGGTGCATTAGCAGGGAGCTAGATTGGAAGTGGAACAGCCTGGTTTCAAAATGGCACCTATATGGGATGCCGGTACTACAGGTGGCAGATTTACCCACTATGCCACAGTGCCTGTCCCAGTTCATTTCTTTTAACACTGAATAATCCACTTTCTGGACATACTGCAGTTTGTGCAGGGACATCTTAGTCGCTTCCAGGTTTTGGCAGCTGTATGAGGACTCTTGAACTTATGCTCAATGTTCCTGTAAACCTAAAATTGATCTAAAAAGTAAATTATTAATTTTTTTTATTAAAAAAAAGGATTTTTTTTGGCTGGCACTGTGGCTCAATAGGCTAATCCTCCACCTGTGGTGCCGGCACCCTGGGTTCTAGTCCCAGTTGGGGCGCCAGATTCTGTCCCGGTTGCCCCTCTTCCAGGCCAGCTCTCTGCTGTGGCCCGGGAGTGCAGTGGAGGATGGCCCGAGTCCTTGGGCCCTGCACCCGCATGGGAGACCAGAAGAAGCACCTGGCTCTTGCCTTCGGATCAGTGCGATGTGCCGGCCGCAGTGGCCATTGGAAGGTGAACCAACGGCAAAGGAAGACCTTTCTCTCTGTCTCTCTCTCTCACTGTCCACTCTGCCTGTCAAAAAAAAAAGAAGAAAGAAAGAAAAACATACTTTTTTTTTTTTTGACAGGCAGAGTGGACAGTGAGAGAGAGAGACAGAGAAAAAGGTCTTCCTTTGCTGTCGGTTCACCCTCCAATGGCTGCCGCGGACGGCGCGCTATGGCCGGCGCACCGCGCTCATCCGATGCCAGGTGCTTTTCCTGGTCTCCCATGGGGTGCAGGGCCCAAGCACTTGGGCCATCCTCCACTGCACTCCCGGGCCACAGCAGAGAGCTGGCCTGGAAGAGGGGCAACCAGGACAGAATCCGGCGCCCCAACCGGGACTAGAACCCGGTGTGCTGGCGCCGCAAGGCGGAGGATTAGCCTGTTGAGCCACGGCGCTGGCCAAAAAAAAAAAGAAAGTATTTTTTTCAATCTATTGATTCAGTAGACACTTGTCAAATACAAGCTGTGTGCCAAGGAAAGAATGAAGTGGGAGAAGTAATACATTGCAGTAGTCTTTCCTTATCCTCAAGAGATATGTTCCAAGATGCCCAGTGGATGTCTGAAATTGTGGGTAGCACAGGGCCCTATGGCTAAGCTCTGAGACACCACAGAAGCACCTCCGATAACCAAGATGGCCACTCAGTGACCAAATGGGCGTAGTATGGATATATGGGAAAAAGGGATGACTCATATTCTGAGCAGAGTGGTGTGGGACAGAGCAAGATTTCATCACACTGCTCAGAAGAGTGTGCAGTTTAAAATTTATGAATTCTTTATCTCTGGAATCTTCCATTTAATATTTTGAGATGGTAGTTGAATGAGAGTAACAGAAACCATGGAAAACATAACTATAGATAAACAGTTATATAAGATTTATTTTTTCCCCAAAAGTGTAGAATTCAATAGGGAAGGTAAATCCACAGTTGGAGTGATAGTGGCTAGGGCAGGGGTGGGTATAGCATGTTATAGGGCTGTGGGAAGGAACTGCCTTAGTTTGAGTTGAAATAGGGGAAGGAGCGACTGAAGAAGCTTCTGTAGGTCATGCTTGGTTAAAGGTTTTTAGAGTGAGTGGCAGCTGCCTTCATGAACGTTTGAGTGTGAGGAAGTGGGCACCTGGAGGAGACGGCATTCCCTACCGACAGTATCTGAACGAGCACAGAGGTGAGAGAGCAGGGCATGAAAGGGGAATTACACAGTTTTCCCTTAGCAGAGGCAGCTGCTGCATTTGGGGATAGTTGTTCCTGAGACTAAGGAGGGCGATGACATCATGAAGGGCACCGTGTACGAAGTGATTAGAGTCTGTGCTGTTTCAGGGTTCGAGTGTCTCCTGAAGGATTAGGAAAGCTACTGAGGTGGGTTCAGCTGACATGAGAAGATCCCTCTTGCTTTCTTCTTCAAGTCCCTAGGAATGCTAATAAGATATAAGCTCCCTTTCCCAGTTACTTCTTGCTCCCTGTATAGCTGAGCTGGAAAACAAGAAAAGGAGGCTAGAAATGAAGAGGAAACTAAAACCCAGAAGGGAAAGGGAGCTACATAAGGCTGGTGTGGACAGTGAGGAGTGGGCGCTGTGGTTTTCAGGCCTAAGGAAGTGAGGAGAAAAGACTTCAGACCTGTGGAGTCAGAATTGGAACTGATCTTGTCTTCAAAGTTGCAAGCCACCAATAGCTGTACCTCCCACGAGGAGGGGTGTACGACCACCTCACTTCTTTGGCCTAAGAGAGCACCAAGGAACTAGAAACTTGAAGCCTCTGGGGAGTTGGAAATAAGGAACTAGGCTGGAGGTGGGAGATGGCCATGGATTCAAGCCTAAGCCATTCAGTTCATGGCATTGTGGTGGCTACTAGATGCCTGCCTTCAGATCAGCAGAGCTCCAGCTGTTGCAGCCATTTGGGAGTGAACTAGCAGATGGAAGACCTCTCTCTCTCTCTCTCTCTCTGTGTGTGTGTCTCTATAATTCTGCCTTTCAAATAAATAAAATAAATCTTTAAAAAATAAATAAGTGAATAAAAATTTTAAAAAGGAAGAAAAAAGAGGCAGAGAGACAGAAAGCTTCTACCTGCTAGTTCACTCCCCAAATGCCCACAATGACTGATGCTAGGCTGGGGCCAATGCCAGGAGGTGGAAATTCAGTCCAGATCTCCCCCTTGGGTGTCAGGAATCCAATTAGTTGAGCCATCATTGCTGCCTCCCAGGAAACTGGAGTCAGGAGCTGGAACCTGGCGTTAGCCCAGGCACTCTAGTGTATAGGGTGTGGGCATCTTAACCAGCATCTTTATTGCTACGCTGAATGCCTGCCCCTGGTAAAACTATTTTGAACTGAATAATAATGAAAAGCAAACATGTCAGCATTTGTGGGGTACAACAAAAGCATTGCTGAAAGAGAAATCTATAGCTTTAATTGTTTATTTAGAAAGGGAGAAGGGTTAAAATATGACATTTAGGTTTCCAGAAGCTAGAAAAAGATTAAAACCAAGAAGGAGGAAAATTTAAAAAAAGGTAGATATCAGTTATATAGAAAATTAATAAAGCCAAAATGGGTTCTTCCAAAAGATAAATGACACTGAAAGATTCCTAGGAAAAACAAAAGTTACCAATATTAGGAATGAAAGAGCACTGTTACAGATCTATATATGTCCAAAGGTTAGTAAGAGAAAAAAAATTCAATGAACTTGACAACTTAGATGATGTGAGTCAAGTCCTAGAAAAATGCAACTTTTTAAAATTGATACAAAATGAAATTTAAAATAGGAATAGTTGTATATATAAAAAATTGAATTTGTAATTAAAAAACCTCTCATATAGAAGACTTCAGGCCCAGAGATGATCATTAGTGAATTCTATCAGATATTTAGGAAAGAAATTATAACAGTCTAACAAACTGTTTTAGAAAACAGAAGAACCACATCTCAATTTTGTAAGGCTGGTATGATCCTGGTACTAAAACCTAGTAAAGACATCATGAAAAATTAAAATAAAAAATCCCTTATGGACATGGACATAGAGCCCTTTAACAGAATGTCAGCAAATTGAAGCCAGCTATAAATAAAAGGATTAAAACAGCACGACCAAGTGGATTTTATTCCAGGAATGTACAATTGGTTTTAAATTTGAAAATTAACCAAAGTAATCCACCATATTAACAGAATAAGGAGGAAAAATGTGGCTATTGCAATAGATGCAGAAAAGGCATTTGACAAAATTAGCATTTATGTTTGGTTTAGATAAAATGCAGCCTACTGGAATTAGAAGGTAACTTACTCATTCTACAAAATGCCTTCATGTGACATCTTTCTTAGTAGTGAACCATTGAGCAGTTTCATTAAGATCAGGAACAAGACAGGATGCCCACTCACTATTTCTTTTATTATATTAAAAAAAGATTTATTTATTTCAAAGGCAAAGTGACAGAGAGAGTGGGAGACAGACACACACACATGCAGAGAGAGAGAGAGAGAGAGAGAGAGAGAGAGAGAGATTTTCCATCCACTGGTTCGCTTCCCCAAGTGCCCATAGGCCAGGGCGAAGCCAGGAGCCAGGAAATCCATCCAGATCTCCCACGTTGGTGGCAAGAGGCCCAAGAACTTGGACCATCGTTTGCTGCCTACCACACACATTAGAAGGAAGCTTGATGGGAAGCAGAGGTGGACCCAATCCTAGACACATTACACTATACATAAAAATTCATGCAAGATGAATCAGAGACCTAAGCATAAAAATTAAAACTATAGAGCTTTTAGAAGAAAATAAGAGACTATCCCTTGGGGCCTAACCACATCCAGCAACAGGTGTAGCCAGATGTTTAAATTACTCAGTTAAGATTTGTGCTTTTCAATTTACATATATGTTAACCAAAAACATCTGTTGAAAAAAAAATTAGTCAAGGAGGAGGAAGGCAAGAGTGTAGGCATAGACGAAACAGGGATGGCTGAATCTTAATGAGTGGTTACAGCTGGGTGATGAGTGTGTAAGAGTTTATTGTACTGTTCTGTGTACTTTGTGCAGGTTTGAAGTTTTCCATAATGAAAAGTAAAAAAGCAGCAGCAGCCCCCTGAGTAGTACAGAACTTCCCAGGCATTTGAGCCCACGTGCCCCGTCACAGTTGAAGCCAGGTAGTTAGGGGTTTTTTGTTAACTCCTCATCGAGAGTGTCTTAGGTAGTAATACACAGAAGGCAGTAGGTTTTCTGCTTTGGTTTTGGTTTTTAATATTCCATTTCTGCGCCGCAGAAAGCCTGAGACTTGGATCTTCGTCCAGCAGATATGCGCCAGATGGGAGGCAGGCAGGCACTGGGAGCTGGATTAGAAGCTTCCTTCAGCAACTGTGGGGCCCAAAGCTCAGCGAGGGGCTGCCAGCGCCTGGCTTGACAGAATGGGGCCAGGGGCAATCCGCGGCCGTTGTCAAGTCCCAGGGCTTGGATGTTCTTCTCATCCTCCAGTGAGCTATCACGTGACAAGATGGGACTTAGAGAACCTGCAGGGGCGGGCGCTGTGGCATAGCTGCCGCCTGCAGTGCTGGCATCCCATATGGCCGCTGGTTCGAGACCTGTCTGCCCCACTTCCCATCCAGTGCTCTGCTATGGCTTGGGAAAGCAGTGGAAGATGGCCCAGGTCCTTGGGCCCCTGCACCCACTTGGGAGGCCTGGAGGAGGCTTCTGGCTCCTGGCTCCAGATCGTCGCCCCTCCGGCTGTTGTGGCCAATTGGGGAGTGAACCAGCAGATGGAGGACCTCTCTCTCTCTTTCTGCCTCTGCCTCTTCTTCTCTCTGTGTGTAACTCTGACTTTGAAATAAATAATTTTTTTTTTTAAGAAAAAAGATCTTGCAAAACGTCCCCCCTGAAGCACGCTAGAGGGGGGACGCAGAGGCCAGATGCAAGGGGCGGTGAGCGTGCGTGGCGGGACGTGCGGTGGCACTGTTCCAGCACTCCTCCGAGGCCGTGGAAAGCAGGACTCGCTCCGAGCTGTCCTGAGCTCACCGAACTCAAACACACACATCGGAGACTTGTTTTCCTTGGGTTGCTGAGGAAAAGCCTACAAGAGATGCAGATGTAGCTGTGGGTGGCAGGCATTTCTGAAACACCAGTGTCCGAGTGAGGGGCGGCCCTTCCCGCCACGCCTCATTCCTGAAGGTGACTGACGTTCACTTGTCCAACGCGGAAGCTGCTCTGAGGGAAAAGACCAGACCGGCCTTGGGTTGACTGAAAGGCAAATCGGAAGGGCATCGAGAATGCAACGTGCCTTTCGGAAAGTCCTGTGGGCTTCTGAGGGCCTGCCCCCCAGCACCAGGCCGTCCCTTGTCGCCGGCAGTCTGCTCCTCAACCAGCCACGCGGACTGAGCCGGGTGCAACCGTGAGTCCACAAAAGGGTATCGCCTTGGCATGGGGTGAAACTTAAAAGCAAACAGTTTCCTCATGAGTTGTTCCTCCCCCGGGACAAAATTGTGTAATTAGGCACAAACAATTCATCTGGAAAATCTTCTCCCTCCGGCATTGTTTACCACAAAAGTCAGAAGTTCAATTAAATAAGATTACAAAAATGGTATGAAAAATTTCTGGATGAAGTACTTAAGATGTTAAAGAAATTTAATTATTACTAAGATAAGATTTTTTTAAAAAAGATCTTCTATACCTAACATTTTTCAACTTTTGAAAAGAGCTTTTTTAAATGAAAAATTATAAATAAAAGAACATTGATGAAGATGCTATTGTTTACTTTAAGGGAAAGAAGACTACAAAAGAGAAGAAGAGAAATCCAAAAACAATTAAGATTTTACTAAACAGTTAAATTCGAAAACACAAATATTATTCAGAGGATTGTATTAGCTAAATCAACATAAAAGTAAACATTGGATACATTGACCTTTCTAGATTTAAAATTCTCAGCTTCTCAAAACAAATCATAAAGCACACATGAACTCTTCATACCTTTGCGCTCTGACCGCCAAGCTGAGGCAACGATCAGGCCACGTTCTGATGACCTGCAGGCCTGACAGCTCCCCAGGTCGCTGTTCCTGGGTAGAGAGCCAAGGGCTGCAGGACTGCCGTCCAGCTCTGGCGCCTGTACCTTTTCTACGTGACCTGTGTGTGCTTCTTAGTGACCGCTCTGGTTTGTTTGATATCTGAAAACAGAGATGGCATCAAACATTCACCCATATCAGCCCCTCCTCTAGCAATTAGTAGCCCACCCAGTCACCCAGTCACCCAGTCTGCTTAGAGAGCTGAAGAGAAGCAGGCACTGACATGTTTTGCAGGCCCTGAGTAGTTGCACACATGCCCGTAGGCTCACTGCCTGCCTGCCGCCGCTGGCGACACAGAGATGCTCCAGTTCAGGGGCCTGCTTCGGAGCTCCTGTCTAAGCCAGGGCCCTTAACCATTCACCTCGGGTGCAGAATTCCCTGGAGAGTTCTTTGTGCTGCTTCTGACTCAGAAATCCTTCCAAATTCCCTCTCCCAAATTCACTTGTCTGTCAGAATCTTCTAGACGCTTCCCTTTGGATGCAGTTCTTACCACCCACCCAGTCCTGAGGAGTTTTGGTCTTTCTGTAGATGGGGTTTTCATTCTTTTTAAAAAAAATTTATTTGAGGCCAGCGCCTCGGCTCACTAGACTAATCCTCCGCCTTGCGGCACTGGCACACCGGGCTCTAGTCCCAGTCGGGGCGCCGGATTCTGTCCCGGTTGCCCCTCTTCCAGGCCAGCTCTCTGCTGTGTCCCGGGAGTGCAGTGGAGGATGGCCCAAGTGCTTGGGCCCTGCACCCCATGGGATACCAGGAGGAAGCACCTGGCTCCTGCCATTGGAGGATTCTGCCATCGGAGGATCCGCGGCATCCTGCCGTGGCGGCCATTTGGGGGTGAACCAACAGCAAAGGAAGACCTTTCTCTCTCTCTCTCTCTCTCTCTCTCTCTCTCTCTCTCACTATCCACTCTGCCTGTCAAAAAATAAAAATAAAAAATAAAGTAAAAAAAAATTTATTTGAAAGGCACAGCTACACAGAGAGATCTTCTATCTGCTGGTTCACTCGCTAAATGGCTGTAACTGCCAGGGCTGAGCCAGGCTGAAGCCAGGAACCAGGAGCTTCTCCCAGGTCCCCCACATGGGTGCAGGGGCCCCTTGCGGGTGCACTTGGGCCATCTTCTGCTGCTTTTCTAGGCACATCAGTAGGGAGCATGATGGGAAATGGAGCAGCTGGGACTCTAACCAGCACCCATATGGGATGCTAGCGTCAAAGTTAGTGGCTCTACCCGCTACGCCACAGCATGGCCCTGGGTTTTCATGCCCCCACAGCCACTCTGCACTGAGTCTCAGATCCTACTCTAAATGCTATATCCTTTGAGGGGCAGGGGGTATGCATTGTCTTCCTTTTTTATGCACCCTACCACCAAAAACTCACCTTTCTAGTTAGTAAACCTAGGTCTGCCACCTGTTTCTACTTCAGTGTGTGTGTTTGTGTGTGTGTGTGTTTAAACTCATTGCATTTTCCAGGTATCTTTTGGATTTGGTCTGACATTCTCACCTACTCCCATTCTCTCTTGTTCTGGGAAGTCTCACAATTTGTTCATCCTGAGTGTGTTTCTATAGCACTTAAAACCTAAAACACACAGTGGCTCCCCCCCCCCAATCAATACAAAGTCATTTATTTTTAAATTAGCAATAAAGTAATCATTTACGTTTTTATAAATTATAAACAAACAGAAAACTTCCATATGCTGTATCCCAATCTGAGCATGAGGCCTCACTCTCAGTGGTCAGTAAAGGCCTGTGATTAAAGTTTGTTTCCCCTGTTGCTGGAGTCAGTCCACTATTTGACATCATAACCATGGGCAAAGGGGCAATCCGTTGGTTCTGATTGCTGGGTGATGACTAGGAGTGATTAGCCTTTGTAAAGCAGCACCTGGATAAGGGTGCGCACCCTACCCTGGAAAGGTTTAATGTCAGAGATGAAACATAGCTGGTACCCCAAATCAGGCAGACTGGCCAAGACCAGCAGGGAATCTGAGGCACTTGCCATTGAGTTAAATCAGACACTTAGAAGATATCCTAGCTGTTGCTTCTTGCATAATAAGAATTAGGGGACAGAAGCGGTCTAGTTCATTAACCCAACAGGAAGAAATACTCAGTAGTCCTTGGTCTCTCCCAACTGACTCAGTCCTGGAGACACAATATCCCATAGGTCATGTGATAACATCAGATTGCTATGGGATGTTCTCAGGATGAGCCTATCACAGGCAGCAGGTAGGGAGAGATGTCAAAACTCTACACTGCTCTGCTGTGCAGACTGAGTAGGGATTATCTAGATCTTCACTCCAAAAATCTCATTTGATCATTTAATTCTCCCATTCCTCATCTAGAAAACAAGTTTCTTGATGACATGGGAAGATCATATACAATGACTTTCTCTACACAATTGTAAACCCTTTGGATGCCTGGAAAAGTGTCTCGTACTTTTCTTATGCAGCCTAGTAGGACAAAGCAACTGGGGATTTAAAAAAATAATAAATGATGAAGTGTCAGCAACAGCAGCAAGTAACATTTCTCTGGCTGTGCATTAGCCTCCCAATTGGGGAAACCCTGGCTTCCTCCAAACGCTTCCCCCAACTAATTCAGGAAGTCCCAGGGACAGCTCAGATGTGCTTTCCAAGGTAGATCCCTGGACAGTTCTGCAGTGGCTGTTTCCTTCAGCCTGTGTTCCATGGCTGGTTTTCTCTTGGCTGCTGTGTCCCTTACCTCTTCCCTTCCCCTTCCATCCTGGCTCCTGTGTGGTGTGTTCTGCCACATCCATGCCTTGATATACAATGTTCTTTGAGATGCAATTATGTAGCTGGTCTGGTTCAGGCCTCAGGATTGTCTTACCTCTCCAACACCAGCCCACTGTGTTTAGCCTGGTTTATGTGCTAGGATTCACTGTCCCTTTCAATACATTTTCTCCCAGGAGTGCAAGAAGTCTGCTTAATGGACTACCCCACTTACCATGTTGAAAATGCTTTGATCATAGAAGGTTCAGTTTAGGGACGGTCTCCTCCAGGAGTCTTTCCTGAATTCCCCCAACTGCCATTGCCTCCAGCTACATTGTATGCATCTCTTTCTTTTACTATGGTATTGTGAACATGTCCTAGATTTAGTTTTCTTCATTTCGTATGGTAATCATCTTTTTGCAAATCTGATTCCTCACCTAAACTATCAGCTTTTTGAGAGGAAGAGAACCCTATCTTGTGCATCTTTGAATTCTGTGTCTGGATTTGTTCTTGGTAATTAGTGGTTATGTAGTCTCAGCTGGGCCCATGATGAGCTCATGTGTACTGCAATAGATTTGGCTCTAATGATACAT
The DNA here is from genome assembly GCA_949820135.1 of Sylvilagus floridanus. Lineage (NCBI taxonomy): Eukaryota > Metazoa > Chordata > Mammalia > Lagomorpha > Leporidae > Sylvilagus > Sylvilagus floridanus. The sequence continues at coordinate 84,010,158 of OX463225.1, read as the reverse complement.
CATTTTGAATACTGGCAGTTTTCCCTTTGATAAGAATTTCATGTAGTGGTGTTTCATTTTTATCCCGTTTAAGATTTAAGTCAGGGTGGGCATTTGGCTCAGTTGTTGAGTTACCTCTTGGGACACATGCAACCCAGATTGGAATGCCTGGTTCGAGTCTAGCTGTTCCAATCTAGCTTCCAGCTCATAAGCACCCTGGGTGGTGGTGGCAGGTGATGGCTCAAGTACTCCAATCCCTGCCACCCATGTGGGAGACCAGGATGGAGCCCCTGGCAAGAATCTGGGGAATGAACTAGCAGATGGACGATCTCTCTCTCTCTCTCTCTCCCTTCCTCACTCCCTCTACCTCTCCCTCTCCCTCTCCCTCTCCCTCTCCCTCTCCCTCTCCCTCTCCCTCTCCCTCTCCCTCTCCCTCTGTTTCTCTGCCTTTGAAATAAAAATAAAGAAAATCAATAAAAAGTAAATTAAATAAAGTTTAAAAGCATAAACCAAAAAAGATTTATGCCAAATATATTTATCACATATGTGACGAGCAGCTGTGTGTCCTAAATATTGCCCTCCCGCCGGGTGCATGAAGATGAATAAGGCATAGGCCCTGCCCCAGAGGAAGAGCCCGAAACTTCTTGGGGCTCCTCCCTTCATTTCTACATCCTTTCCTCCCATTCTTCCTTGTCTGGATAAAGTGCTAATGAATCTTGTCTTAGTCCACTTTCTGTTGCTGTAACAATATACCCCAGGCCAGGTAATTTATAAAGGGTAGAAGTTTTTTGGCTCATGATTCTGGAGGACGGGAAGTCTTGAGAACCTGGCACAGTACCTGCTCAGCATCTGGTGAGGGCTGTCTTGCTGCATTATCACATGGCAGAGGGCATCACATGGCAAGACAGAGCCCTGTCTGCCGGTTCAGGTCTTTCTTCTCAATAAGCCACTATTGCCCATCGTGGAGGCCTGACCCTTATGACCTCATCTACTTCTCATCATGTTCCAAAAGCCTCATCTCCAAATACTCTTAGCATATGGATTTGTGGGTTGAGTTTTCAACTCATGAATTTTGGGGGGACACATTAAAACTAAAACTCACCTGGAATCAGACCTAATCGAATAAGGAAAAGTAAAGAAATCAGTTCCTCTCCAGGACATTCAGTGGAGCAGAAGTTTCTGCCAGGTACGGAGTTAGCAAAGAGGAAAGCATGATTGGCTTCTTAGGGTAGGCTTTGGGAATCCTGGACAAGGCAACTTCTGAGTGAGTTTTAAAGGATGAAAAGACACTGCAGAAGCTTAAGGTACTCTGAGAGAAGAAACCACCTGTGCAACAGGCCTACAGATGAAATAGGGCTGTGTGTTCCAGAAACAATAAATAGTTGGCTTATTTCTGCAGTACAAAGTTCAGTAGAATGAAGGTGGTGGTAGTGGTGAGAGATGGAGCTGGGTAATAGGCGATGTTTTCAGTGCTACGATCTCTTGTGTTTGGGCAGCTTTCCAACTAAGAGAATGATAGAGTCTCTAATATTGTTGGTGAAGTTATTAACCCAGACTTGAAGCCATGTGTTGCAATTTTCCATCACCTTTTTTTCATAGAATTCTGCAAGGTTCTGTCGTCATTTAGCAACATTGTAGTGTTTCTTGTATAAGTAGTTGTAGGAATAAAAATGAAGGTGCTCTCTGAAGCTTGCAGTGTTGCTTGGGACACAGAATATACCAAGGTATGTAGATTAGAGCACTTGCCAAGCAATCTACGTGTTAGTACCAACTAAAATTGTGAACACGGAATCTAAGGGCAATCTCGACGCAGGGTTATGTGAATAATTCAGAATGTGTGGAGTTAACAAGAAACCACCAGATGTTTGTCTTAAGAGAAACAACTTCCATCAGAGATAGCTGAGTATGGAAAATGCAAAATTGAGAGATACTTGTAAACTGAAGATTTTTTAGTGTTTTAGAGTCTGTTGTTAAGAAATGCCCTGGGGTGGGCGCTGTGGCGCAGCAGGTTAACACCCTGACCTGAAGCGCTGGCATCCCATATGGGTGCCGGTTCGAAACCTGGCTGCTCCACTGCTGATCCAGCTCAATGCTATGGCCTGGGAAAGCAGTTGAAGATGGCCCAAGTGCTTGGGACCCTGCACCCACATGGGAGACCCAGAAGAAGCTCCTGGCTCCTGGCTTCGGATCAGCTCAGCTCTGGCTGTTGCGGCCATCTAGGGAGTGAACCAGCGGATGGAAGACCTCTCTCTCTCTCTCTCTGCCTTTACCTTTCTGTAATTCTGCCTTTCAAATAAATAAATCTTTAAAAAAAAAAAAAAAAGACCCTCCAGGGATGGTGCAGTGCCAACATCCCATATGGGTCCCGGCTGCTCCACTTCTGATCCAGCTCTCTGCTATGGCCTGGGAAAGCAGTAGAAGATGGCGCAAGTCCTTGGGCCCCTGCACCCAAGGGTTAATGCTGATCACTGAGCACATTTCACACTTTGGTGAACTCAAATGTAGGTGACGCGTTTGAATCATGCTTCAAAGGAAGAGTGAGGAAACCTTTCACTTTCTGAGTGTGTGCTTTGTACATTGTTTGTCCAGATGCACTTGCTAAAGTAGAGATGGCTCCATTTTGAAAAATGAAGTTTGGTAATAGGGGCTTTAGTACCATTTCAGTTCTATTAAGTTAATTTAGTAGATGTATGTCTATGTCTGTGTACACACACCCCTAACTACCACCAGCAGGACGAAATAGTGTTGAAAAACTCAAAATGGTTTGGAAAGCAGGGGCCATCAAAGCATTCATATTGAATGACTTGGAAACTGTGCTTTCTCAATTATTTTGAAATAATTCAAAAGAAGGAAAAGTCTAAAAGTCCATTATTGGCTTGCCTACATACAGAAAAATTGGGGAAAGGAAACTTGAAAGTCAACATAGGGGAAAAGTTAGGTAAATAATGATGCATCATCCAAATGGAATATTATTGCAACACTGAAAATGACTGTTATTAAAACTATGTTACAACAGAATGTTTACAGTATAAAGAAACAATGAATACAAAATTATATGTACACTGATTGCAGCTGTGTATAAGATGAATTGCATGTGGACAACTGGAAAGGAAAATGAATAATGAAAACAGCTGTTGTTCTGGTGTAGTGGAATTATGGGCAAATTTCTAAATTTTATTGAGAGTTTTTTTCTTCAATAAGTAAAATTAGGAAAATTTAAAGAGTTTCAGATTGCCAGCAAATTAAAACTATTATCCTAGAAATTTTGCAGCAAAGAGAAGGAAAGACTGGAATCCGAGCTCCTCTCTGTGTTTTCTCATTGGCCAAAATAATTGCACCCAGGGAAAGAAGAAAACTTGTGCTTCCTTAGTAAGATAAAAATGAACGTTCTGCGCACATGATACCGAATGGCCTCCTGGGGAAGTCAGCAATGGTTAAGAAAATCCACGTTCCCTTCCACCCTCCCCCCACCCCTGCCAACAACTGATCCACTTTCTGTCTCTGTGGATTTGCCTATTGTAAACATTTCATAGAAATCAAATCATAAAATATGTGGCCATTGTGACTGGCTTCTTTCCCTTAGCGTAATGTTTTCAAGATTCATCCATGCTGTAGCATGAGTCAGTAGTTTGTTCCTTCCTATGGTCAGATGACATTCCATTGTGTGGTATAACACATTGCAACTTTCTCTGCTCATCAGTTGGTAGAGGTTTGGATTGTTTCCTTTTTTTTTTGTTTTTTTTTGTTTTTGTTTTTGTTTTTTTTTTGGTTGTTGTAATTAGTGCTGCAGTGAGCATTTGGATCATGTCCAGATTTTTGTGGACATATGTTTTCAGTTCTTAGGGAGAATATACCTAGGAATGGAATTGCTGGGTCATCTGGTGAGTCTGTGTTTAACTTTTTGAAGAATTGCCAAGCTCTCTCCAGAGCAGCTGCACGGTTGTGTATCCCCACTAGCAGAGGATGAGGGCTCCCTGGTGATGTTTTAACATCCCTTCCAGTTCTTAATGCAGTGTTTGTTGTGCAGTAAACATTGACTAGGTGCTAACTGTTCTGACTGATATCTTCCTTATTGTTGTTAGGGATTAAAAATGGTTATTTATAAAGCGCTAGGACAAACAGAGCTACTGTCAGCTGGAGGGGACTAACCTGGGGTTGATACAATCAGTATCTTAAAAAGAAAAAAGATTTATTTACTTGAAAGGGAGTGTGGCAGAGAGAGAGAGAGAGAGAGAGAGAGAGAGAGAGAGAATGAACGCAAGCGAGCTTCTGTCTACTGGTTTACTCCCTAAATGGCCACAATAGCCAAGACTGGGCCAGGCCAAAGCCAAGAGCCAGGAACTTTTTTATTTTTTTATTTTTTTTTATTTTTGACAGGCAGAGTGGACAGTGAGAGAGAGAGACAGAGAGAAAGGTCTTCCTTTGCCTACGGTTCACCCTCCAATGGCTGCCGCGGACAGTGCACTGTGGCCGGCGCACCGCGCTCATCCGATGGCAGGAGCCAGGTGCTAGGTGCTTCTCCTGGTCTCCCATGGGGTGCAGGGCCCAAGGACTTGGGCCATCCTCCACTGCACTCCTGGGCCACAGCAGAGGGCTGGCCTGGAAGAGGGGCAACCGGGACAGAATCCGGCGCCCCGACCGGGACTAGAACCTGGTGTGCCGGCGCCGCAAGGCGGAGGATTAGCCTGTTGAGCCACGGCGCCGGCCAAGAGCCAGGAACTTTGTCCAGGTCTCCCATGTGGGTGGTAGGGGCCCAAGTACTTAGGCCATATGCCACTGCTTCCCAGGTGCTTAAAAAGAAACTAGATTGGAAGTGGAACAGCTTGGACTGGAACTTGCAGTCCCATAGGAGTGCAAGCAGTGGCTTAAACCCCTGAGCCCTAGTGCAGCCCCTGCTCAGTGTCTTGACCCACTTTTAACCTTTTCTCACACACCAGTTGGTGAACTCTGGAATAAATTGTGTAAATTTTAATTTTGTTGTGAGTCAGTATTGAATTTTGTGCGTAATAAGAAAGTCAACATGTTTTGGTTGAGCAAGGTGGCTAGAAATAATGGTCTAATTAACTCTGCGGCTTCCTCTACACATGAAAACATGATGTTGTGGCTGATAACGTAATGTATTGGGTATAGCTGCATCAGAGAAAAAATAGTGCATATTTTGGATTATTCAACTGGCCTCTGAATTCTAGCTTCTTGTGGTCACTTGGACTTTAGAGAGAATTTGAGTGATGGTGTTGGACTGTAAGCTCTAGATCTTTGGATTCATCAGACCTTGGAGAAGGGAGCCCATGGGGATTGGAAGTCCAAGTAAGTGAGGGTTTTGTAGAGGTATCTGATATTCTACAGTATTTTGAAAGTTACGTCTTTGGACTGGCACTGTGGTGTAGCGGGTAAAGTTGCCACCTGCAGTGTTGGCATCCCATATGGGCACTGATTCGAGTCCCGACTGCTCCACTTCTGATCCAGCTCTCTGCTGTGGCCTGGGAAAGCAGTAGAAGATGGCCTAAGTGCTTGGGCCCCTGCACTCATGTGGGAGACCTGGAGGAAAGCCAGGAAGCTCCTTGGCTGCTGGCTTCAGATCGGAGCAGCTCCAGCCGTTGCGGCCAACTGGGGAGTAAACCAGCAGATGGAAGACCTCTTTCTCTCTCTCTGCCTCTACTCTCTGTGTGTAATACTGATTTTCAAATAAATATATAAATCTTTAAAAAAAAGCAACCTTTTTTTTTATTTTTTTTATTTTTATTTTTTTTTTACAGGCAGAGTGGACAGTGAGAGAGAGAGACAGAGAGAAAGGTCTTCCTTTGCCGTTGGTTCACCCTCCAATGGCTGCCGCGGCTGGCGCGCTGCGGCCGGCGCACCGCGCTCGTCCGATGGCAGGAGCCAGGAGCCAGGTGCTTTTCCTGGTCTCCCCATGGGGTGCAGGGCCCAAGCACCTGGGCCATCCTCCACTGCACTCCTGGGCCACAGCAGAGGGCTGGCCTGGAAGAGGGGCAACCGGGACAGAATCCGGTGCCCGGACCGGGACTAGAACCCGGTGTGCCGGCGCCGCAAGGCGGAGGATTAGCCTGTTGAGCCACGGCGCCGGCCTAAAAGCAACCTTTTTTAAAAAAGAAAATTATGTCTTTGTTTTCATGTAATGCATTTGTTCTCTGCCTTTTTCCTTTTAGGTCTGAGGGACTTTAGAATTTTATGATGAGAGGTGTACTGTTTTCTTTTTAAAATTGCATTAATGGCACATAAATATATTTATATTATATCATAGCAAGTTAGAAATCATAATAATAAAAAAACTAACACCAGTGAACCTATCACAACTTAAGAACTTTAAGTTACAGTTTGTCTGTGTTAGCAAGTGCTGGAAATGGGGCAGAAACCTAAACATTCTCATCCTAAGCCCAGTGCTTTTCATCATAAATATCTTTATATTGATGCATGATTCCTCAATTAATAAATAATTAAAATGTGGATTGTTGTGCGTCAGACAAATTGAAGTCATTGGTAACACCAGATGTTGGTGAGGCTGTGGAGAAACTGGATCAGTCCTGCATTGCTGGTGGGAATGTAAAATGGTATAATGGGCTGGCACTGTGGCACAGCAGGAGAAGCCTCTGCCTGTGATGCCAGCATCCCCTGTATGCACTGTTCGAGTTCCAGCTGCTCTGCTTCTGATCCAGCTCCCTACTAATGCTCCTGGGAAAGCAGCAGAAGATGGCCCAAGTCCCTGGGCCCCTGCACAGTTCTAGGCTCCTGGCTTCGAACTGGTCCAGCCCTGGCTGTTGCAGCCATTTGGGGAATGAACCAGGGGATAGAAGATCGATTTCCCTTCCCCTGCTGCCCCCATAACTGTGCCTTTCAAATAAATAAATCAAATCTTTAAAAAAAAAAAAATGGCATAACCACTCTGTGAAACAGCCTGGCAGATTCTTTAATAACTAAACATGTAACTATCATATGACCTAGCAATTGTACTTCTAGGTGTTTATTCCAGAGAAATGGAAACTTCTTTTTATGTAAAACCATGTACATAATAAATGTTTTCAGCAGCTTTGTTTGAATATCCCAAAACTAGAATCAATCCAGATGTCCTTCAGCAGGTGAATGGTTAAACAAACTGTGACACATGCGTACTGTGTACTACTCAGCAATAAAATGGAAAGAACTACTGATCTGTACAACATCATTGTCCTTTTGGGGCTGCTATAACAAATGCCATCAAGTGAGTGGCTTATACACCACTGAAATTTATTTCTCAGCCTTGGGAGGCCAAGAAGTCCAAGATCAAGGTACTTAGAGATTCAGTGTCTGGTAAAGGCTCACTTTCTGGTTCATAGAACAGTGCCTTCTAGCTATGTCCCCAGGAGGTGGGAAGGATAGGCATTAATGCATTAATCTCATTAATGACAGCTTTGCCCTGAGGACTTAGGCACCTCCCCAGCCTCCACCTCCTGATGCCATTGCATTGGGCACTAGGTTTCCAGGTGAGTTTTGGTGGGAACACAAATATTCAGACCACAGAATACATGAATTTCTAGGGAGTTATGCTGAATGAAAAAAAAGCCAACTTCAAAAGTTTACATGCTGTATGAATCATTTAAATGCCTTTCTTGAAATTGTAGAGCTAGGGAACTGATTCATGGTTGCCAGGGAATAGGAAAGGAGGTAGAGGTGGATGTGGTTATTAAAGAAAAACATGAGGGATTCTTGTAGTGATGGAAATGGTTGTGTACACAACCCTACAGATAAGAGTTTAGAGAACTGAATGTATCCACCCACTCACAAAATGAGTACAAGTAAAACTGGAATTCTGAATAAAATCAATGGATAATATCAGTGTCAGTATCATAATTGAGATATTAGAATTTTTCAAAATGTTAACTTTGGAGAAAACTCAGCAAAAAGGATTTCTAAAGTTTCTTTATTTGAAAGGCAGAGCAACAGAGAGAGAGAGAGAGAAAGAAAGATAGAGATAGGGAGAGAGAGAGTAAGAGAGAGAGAAAGAAAATCTTCCATCTGCTGATTCAATTCCTAGATGGCCACAATAGCCAAGTCTGGGCCAGACCAAATCCAGGAACCAAGAAATCTATATAGGTGTCCAACATGGGTAGCAGGGGCCCACATACATGGGTCTTCTTCTGCTGCCTTCCCAGGAACATTAGTAGAGAGCTGCATCAGAAGCAAAATATCCAGGACTTGACCAGCATTCCCATTGGCATGTCAGCCTTGCAAGTGGAAGCTTAACCCACCAGCCCCCAGCAAAAGGATTTTTGTATTATATGATTCTAGAACTATCCTCAATTTTTTATTTAATATATTTTTTAAAATATTTATTTATTTGAAAGAGTTACACAGAGAGAGGGAGAGATCTTCCATATGCTGGTTCACTCCCCAGATGGCTGTAACAGCCAGCTCTGGGCTAGGCCAATGTCAACAGTCAGGAGCTTCATCCAGGTCTCCCACATGAGTGCAGGGCCCCAAGCACTTGAGCCAATAGCAGAGAGCCACATCTGAAGTGGAATAAGAACCAGCACCCATATGGGATGCTGGTGTTGTAGGCAGCAGTTTTACCTGCTACAACATCGACCCTTAACCCAATTTTTTTAAAAACTTTTATTTAGTAAATATAATTTTCCAAAGTACAGTTTATGGATTACAATGGCTTCCCCCCCCATAACTTCCCTCCCACCTGCACCCCTCCCATCTCCTGCTCCCTCTCCCATTCCTTTCACATCAAGATTCATTTTCAATTCTCTTTATATACAGAAGATCGATTTAGTATATATTAAGTAAAGATTTCATCAGTTTGCACCCACACAGAACATAAAGTGTAAAATACTGTTTCAGTACTAGTTATAGCATTAATTCACATTGGATAACACATTAAGGACAGAGATCCCACATAAGGAGTAAGTACACAGTGACTCCTGTTGTTGACTTAACAATTTGATACTCTTGTTTATGGCGTCAGAAATCTCCCTAGTAATGAGTTGCCAAGGCTATGGAAGCCTCTTGAGTTGGCTGACTTTGATCTTATTTAGACAAGGTCATAGTCAAAGTGGAAGTTCTCTCCTCCCTTCAAAGAAAGGTACCTCCTTCTTTGAGGGCCCTGTTCTTTCTACTGGGATCTCACTCGCAGAGACCTTTCATTTAGGTTTTTGTTTTGTTTTGTTTTGTTTTTCCAGAGTGTCTTGGCTTTCCATGCCTAAAATACTCTCATGGGCTATTCAGCCAGATCTGAGTGCCTTAAGGGCTGATTCTGAGGGCAGAGTGCTGTTTAAGACATCTGCGATTCTACGAGTCTGCTGTGTATCCCACTTCCCATGTTGGATCGTTCTCTCCCTTTTTGATTCTATCAGTTAGTATTCGCAGACCCTAGCCTTGTTTATGTGATCCCTTTGACTCTTAGACCTATCAGTGTGATCAATTGTGAATTGAAATTGATCACTTGGACTAGTGAGATGGCATTGGTACATGCAATCTTGATGGGATTGTATTGGAGTCCCCTGGCACATTTCTAACTCCACCATTTGGGGCAAGTCCGATTGAGCATGTCCCAAATTGTACATCTCCTCCCTCTCTTATTCCCACTCTTATATTTAACAGGGATCACTTTTCAGTTAAATTTCAACACCTAAGAATAAATGTGTGTTGATTACAGAGTTCAACCAGTAGTATTAAGGAGAACAAAAAAATACTAAAAGGGATAAAGTATTAAGTTGTTCCTTGACAGTCAGGACAAGGACTGATGAAGTCACTGTTTCTCATAGTGTCCCTTTCACTTCAACAGGTTTCCTTTTTTGTGGTTGGTTAGTTGTCACCGATCAGGGAGAATATATGATATTTGTCCCTTTGGGACTGGTTTAATTCATTCAGCATGATGTTTTCCAGATTCCTCCATCTTGTTGCAAATGACTGGGTTTCATTGTTTTTGACTGCTGCATAGTATTCTATAGAGTACATGTCCCATAATTTCTTTATCTAGTCCACTGTTGATGGACGTTTGTAACCCAGTTTTTTTAAGGATTTATTTGAAAGAGTTAGAGAGAGAGGTAGAGACTGGGGGAGGGGGTAAGGGGGGGTCTTCCAATTGCTGGTTCACTATCCAGGTGGCCTCAATGGCCAGAGCTGAGAATGATCTGAAGCCAGGAGCTTCTTCTGGTGTTCCACATATGTGCAGGGGCTCAAGCACATGGGCCATCCTCCACTGCTTTCCCAGGCACACTGGCATGGAGCTAGATCAGGAGTAGAGCGGTGGGGACTCAAACCAGCACCCATATGGGATGCTGGTGCTGCTGGCCCCCAAAATTTTTTAAAAAAACAATTTTAAATAAAATTTTTGATTCAAATTTCAAGAAGTATTCTTTTTATTATCTGATGACTACTTAGGTTTAATAAGTCATTTATTATTAAATGAACTATTGGAATAGAAGGGGCTTTGAATGATTTACTCTAGTCCTGGTACCCTTACCAGTAAAGTAGTTGTTCAATATAATCTCATTCTAGTTACAGCTAGACAGGTGATCCCTGAAAAGTTTTCACTATTAGCTTTTTATCTTTTCCCCTAGATTTAATATGGAAAACTTAGATAGTTTTTTTAATGTTTATTAATTTTTATTTGTTCCAAAGGCGGAGTGACAGAGAGAGGCAGATACAGATGCTCCATCCTCTGGCTCACTCCCTGCATGCCTACAACAGTCACAGCTGGACCAGGCCAAAGTCAGGAGCCAGGAACTCAGTTTGGCTCTCTGATGTGGGTGGCAAGAACTCAAGTGCTTGAGCCATCATTTGATGACTCCTGGGCACATCAGCAGGAAGCTAGGTTCAGAAGCCAGGGCAGGGTTTGACCCCAGGCACATCTGTGGGAATCCCAAGTAGCAGCTATAACCCAGTGTGCCACAATGTCTGCCCCTGGGAGAGCTTTTATGATGTGTGTTCCTAGGCTTCTCTGGGTCTGGTCAACCGACAGTCAAATAATTGTATCAGGTGATTCTGATTCAAGAGATCAATAATTATGAAGAATGAATCATATGATAAGTAAGAGCCCTTTAAATTCCTTTGGGTTTGTGGTTAAGTGAGAATCTTGAGAGCAAAGTACTCATAAAATTTTTCAAACATCCACATGTTGAAAAAGAATGTTTGACCAAACTGAGAGTAAGTACTTGTTCTGAATCAGAAAGGAGCTTGCCTTTGGTTTTATTCATGTTGAAGGAGCCCCTGCCCTATCCCCTAACTTTGGCCGGCTTGACCACGTGATTTATTTGGTGAAAAGAAGGCAAAGACTCTTGCAGTGGTGACACAGATAGGGGAAGCCTGCTAGGATGAGGAATACCAAAGCATTAGATAAACTCTGAAAATATCGTATTCATTTAATCCATTATTTTTTGTAAATGAAGTTCAACAAAGTAACTGGTCCATCCTTCTCCGACCTCAAACAGTATGAGTCAAGTCATTTAAATGATTGTTGATGTTGAAAAACAGATGCAAAGAAATTGTATTCTACCTTTTGGGGTGCTTAGGTTGTAGCTTGAGCAATCTGGGTGACTCTCTGCTCTGCCACCTTGAGCAAATCACTGGAAACTTCCCTTAGGGTTCTTTGGACTTGAATTAGATTCTAATCCAACCTGTTCCCAGACTGCTGGACATGTGCCCTGAGCGAGTGAGCTGTCCTGTGGAAGCCCTCCCTCTAGCCTGTCTTTTCAGGTCGTCATGGCCAAACATTGCACCTGCTTGCTCTTCTCGACCCCTGCACCTGACCCAGGTGTATTTACTGTGTATCGGCACAGCTTTCATTGTATCTTTGTACCTTAGAGTACAAAACATAATGGTACTATGTGTTACCTAACTTGAAACTTGATGTGGTAAAAGTACAGATTACTCATGGTAATGATACGGACGCATCAATTTCCAAACGATGATTTCCTCTGAGGACAAAAGGAGAGATGAGAAATGGAAGGTGAAAGGACTTAGGCGCTAGCATTTTATTTATTTATTCTTAGAAAATTCTTAGAAAATTCATATGGCAAACTTTGTGGCATTTGTTTACAAACATGGTGGGTACAGAGCTGCCTGTTGTAATACTTCCTCTCATTTTCTGAACAGACTTATGTTTTTCCTGTACTTTGAAACATTTCTCTCCCCTTTGATTCTCAAGCAGAGAGAAAATAGAAGTCTCCTGGTAGGGACTCCCTTACCTCCCACCTTCAGCCGTACACATGGGCCCCCTTGGCCTTCCTCCAGCTACCCCCCAGCCCAAGCCCAGCCCCTTGGTCTCCTGTCTGCACCCCTTCCCTCCAACTACTCAGGAACCTTGTTCTGTCTTCTGTCAACATCTCCTTGTATCCAGCCTCTTCCTGCCAGCATTTAAGCATCTTTTACAGCCCTCCGCCTCGAGCCCGCTAATGTCACTCCCCACTTGCTAGCGCAGCTTCTCCTTACAGGCAGCTGCCTGGTGGTCTCCCTTTTCACACTTCCTACTCCTCAGACCATTCCCGTCTGGCTTTTCCGTCACGACGTTGACCTTCAGCACTGACTTCTGGGTCACTAGTGTTAACAGATGCTTCTTTCTTTTTTCGGTTCTTCATCCTGACCACTCTGCTTCTTGAAACCTTCCCGTGATGCCCATGTTGCACCATTCTGGTTTTCTCCCATCCTGTCTGCTTCTCCCTGCTCTCCTATCAGCTCTGCTTTTCCTACCCACCCTGTAAATGGTGACGGTTCTCGGGCTTCAGTCCTAAGCTCTTTTCTCACTATAGATTTTTTTTTTCTCAACAGTGATGGCAGTTTTTCCCATGGTTTCTGTTACTTTCTCTGTAACCACCAAAGCTCTCCCTGCAGCCCTGACTCTGTGGTCTCAGCCATAGACCTGGACATCCAGTTGGCCCCATTTGCCACTTGAGTGACTGGGAGACACATCCATTTCAATATGAACAAAACTGAACTTAAGGGAGATTACCCCCCTCCCCCAGCGTTTCTGTCCTCCAGCAGTCCCTGTTTTTAGACTGACACCACACAGGGCGGGCGTTGAGGTGCAGAGAATTAAACCACCACTTGGGATCCCACACTTCATATTGGAGTGCCGGTTCAAGTCCCAGCTACTCCACTTCTGATCCAGCTCCCTGTAAATGTGCCTGGGAGGCAAAGAGGATGGCTCAAGTATGTGCGTCCCTTTCATCCATGTGAAGACCCAGATGGAGCCCCAGGCTCTTGACTTTGGCCTGGCCCAGTTCTGGCTGTTGCAGGCATTTAGAGAGTGAACCAGTGGATAAAAGATCTCTCTCTCTCCCTCCCCAATTCCCCCATGTGTGTGCATACCACTTTAGCTTGCAAATAAATAAAAATCTTTTTTAAAAAAATCCCGGAAGACTTCTGTTTTCTCTCTGGGAATAAGGGAAGAGAGAGACTCAGAGCTTCAGAGAAGTTGCTGTACTCCCATATGGAATGGGGTGCGAGTGTCTTAACCACATTAACTTAGAACAGATGCTTGCCCCCTAGTATGTATTTTATGAAAAGCTGGGAGGGAGGAGTTTAGAATCTCTAAACACAAAGAAATGTTAAATGTATAAGGTGATAGAAATACTAATTACCCTACTTTGTTCATTATACATTGGATAAAGGTATAGGAGTAGCACATTGTACCCCATAAATATGTATAATTATTATATATCAATTAAAATTTAAAATAGGGGCCAGTGTTGTGGCATAGAAGCTAATGCTGCCACACCTCAGTGTCAGCATCCCATATGGATACCAGTTCAAGTCTCTTCTGCTCCACTTCTGATCCAGTTCCCTGCTAATGGCCTGGAAAACAGCATAAGATGGCTTGAGTGTTTTGGTCCCTGTACCCACATGGGAGACCTGGAATAAGCTCCTGGCTCCTGGCTTCGGCGTGACCCAGCCCTGGCCATTGTGGCCATTTGAGGAGTGAACCAGCAGATGGAAGATCTCTCTCTTTTTTTTTAAGAAATGCTTATTCGAACCCTAAAGGCTTGCATAGCTTCGGCAACTCATGACTAGAGCCTAGGGAGATTACTGACGCCATAAACAAGAGCGTCAAATTGTTAAGTGAGCATCAGGAGTCACTGTGTACTTACGTCTCATGAGGGATCTGTCCTTAATGTGCTGCCCAATGTGAAGTAATGCTATAACTAGTACTAAAACCTTAAAGAATTTTTAATCTTAGCATTTATGGACTACTGTATGCCAATGTCTTTCCATTTCTCTATTTTCTCAGTTAATGTGTCCAAGTCACACCCTAAAGTTCCCATCAATTAAAAATATAAATCTTAAGTTATTCTGTTATTCCCATGAATAACAAACATTTAAGGATTCTAACTGAGCTCAGACACTGACTTCGGATTATTCCCAGGATAGGATTGTTAGGGATGGTAAGCTCACGTATACTGATCCAGATTGAATTGCATTCTAATTCAGAGACCCTTTTTAATGATCAGAGTAACTTAGGCTCCTTTCTCCAAGGAGCTCAGCCCCTTTTCATTTGTAGCCAGACAGTTTGGGTCCCTGGATTTGATGGAGACCCCAGAGTGTCATGAGAAGAGCAGGATGCTGGGTCTGTTGCTACCTGAGCAGAAACACTGCCCGCCAGGTCCCACGTGCCGGGCCTTATTCCGCTGCTCTCCACTTTTTTCATCATGCATCTCCGTTGGGAGGTTTTTTTTTTTTGAGCATACGCCACTCAGTATCTGTGCCACTATATTAATCTGGTGTATATTATCTTAATACCATGAGTAGGAAATTTCAAATATATGTAGCTTTTTGCCCAAGACACTAAGTTAAAGGTCAGGGAAAATTAGTAACTCACTCAACATCATGTAACTTAGTAACTGAGAGGTATTTGACAAATCCCAAGCCATTTGAGACCTCAGTTATAAAATTAAAGACTCTATGGAGTCCTATTATATGCGATCATGTTCAAAGCCTCTTCTAGTTCTTTTTTCTTTTTCTTTCTTTCTTTTTTTTTTTTTTTTTTTTTTTTTTTTGACAGGCTGAGTTAGAGAGAGAGACAGAGAGAAAGGTCTTCCTTCTGTTGATTCACTCCCCAAATGGCTGCTGCGGCCATTGCACTGTGCCGATCCGAAGCCAGGAGCCAGGTGCTTCCTCCTGGTCTCCCATGGGGTGCAGGGCCCAAGCACTTGGGCCATCCTCCACTGCACTCCCGAGTCACAGCAGAGAGCTGGAAGAGGAGCAACCAGGACAGAATCTGGCGCCCCGACCGGGACTAGAACCCGGGGTGCTGGTGCTGTAGGTGGAGGGTTAGCCTATTGAGCCGTGGCGCTGGCCAGATTCCTGCCACCTTTGAGGAGACCTTTGTTGACTTCCTGACTTCCAGCTTCAGCTTGGCCTAGCCCAAGCCATTGTGAGCATTTGGGGAGTGAACCAATGGTTGGGAGCACTCTGCCTCTCTCTCACACAATTAATTCACTAAAACAGTGTTAAATTTTCATGATCTTTGGGCCGGCACTGTGGCACAGTGGGTTAACACCCTGTCCTGAAGTGCTGGCATCCCATATGGGCACCGGTTTAAGACCCAGCTGCTCCATTTCCGATCCACAGCTCTCTGCTGTGGCCTGGGAAAGCAGTAGAAGATGGCCCAAGTCCTTGGGCCCCTGCACCTTCGTAGGAGACCCAGAAGAAGCTCCTGGCTCCTGGCTTTGGATCGGTGCAGCTCCGGCCGTTGCGGCCAATTGATGAGTGAACCAGTGGATGGAAGACCTCTCTCTCTCTCTTTCTGCTTCTCCTCTCTCTGTGTAACTCTAACTTTAAAATAAATAAATAAATCTTTAAAAAAAAAAAGTTTTCCTGATCTTTGTTATCATTTAAAAATCCATCAGTAGGCCAGCACTGCGGCTCAATAGGCTAATCCTCCACCTGCGGTGCCGGCACACTGGGTTCTAGTCCCGGTCGGGGCACCGGATTCTGTCCCGGTTGCCCCTCTTCCAGGCCAGCCCTCTGCTGTGGCCCAGGAGTGCAGTGGAGGATGGCCCAAGTGCTTGGGCCCTGTACTCGCATGGGAGTCCAGGATAAGCACCTGGCTCCTGGCTTCGGATCAGCGCTGTGGCCATTGGAGGGTGAACCAACAGCAAAGGAAGACCTTTCTCTCTGTCTCTCTCTCTCACTGTCTACTCTGCCTGTCCAAAAAAAAAAAAAAAAAAATCCATCAGTATCTTGTATATTAGATATGCGCCGTGTATTCAAGAGATTCATAGCAGCAGTCGCTACAAACATCATTTACAAATTCCTGCTACCTTAAGCACCATAAAGTCAATTCTATCTGTGTATTTTCATGAGAACTTTTCAGCAATTATTTTTCATCATTTTCCCATATGGCAGGATGAATCCTGTTATTTTTCTGAGTATTTGTGTCGTGGTGAATAACTGAGTGTAGAGGGCGCCTCAGCTCTCTGCGATGCCATCCAAGAACGTTGTCGTTTAGAAATAGTCTCTGCATGTTCTTTGGGAATCAGCTCCTCTCCTTCTAAGTAAAAATTGCTGCGATCAAAACAGCTGTCATTTGTCTCTGAAGCATTTTCTACAGGTTTTGTTTTTAGCTTTCTTTTGAATTTTGAGAGAAATGAGAGCATGAGTTTGTATTAACACCTGTCTGAGAAGTGACAGAATTAGGTGGCCATCTGGTTTGCATGGCTTGTCATATTTTCAAAATAGATTCTGCCACTCCACACAGATTGTTGGGCTATTCTAAAGCTGCGGCGAGCGTCAGCAGTTTACTATCAAACTGAAAGGTGGGTGCTGGTGGTGTTCACCCAGAAAGGAGCCTCTGTGTTCTCTGCGAGACTGCAGACGGGCAGGTTAAGGCCATAATTCTCATCCCCTGGCCCCTGTAACCTGAAGGCGCATCTTAGATTCTTCTGTGTTTTAATTATTCTAGATCAGGCCCCAGGAATTCAGCCTCAGGAGCTTTTTTTTTTTTCCCTGACAGGCAGAATTAGACAGTGAGAAAGAGAGACAGAGAGAAAGGTCTTCCTTTTCCGTGGTTCACCCTGCAAATGGCTGCTACGGCTGGCGCGTTGCACTGATCCGAAGCCAGAAGCCAGGTGCCTCCTCCTGGTCTCCCATGGTGCAGGGCCCAAGCACTTGGGCCATCCTCCACTGCCCTCCCAGGCCACAGCAGAGAGCTGGACTGGAAGAGGAGCAACCAGGACAGAACCGGAGCCCCAACCAGGACTAGAACCTGGTGTGCCGGCGCCACAGGCAGAGGATTAGCCTAGTGAGCCTTGGCGCCGGGCAGCCTCAGGAGCTCTTAAGATATTTGCATTTGACTAGGTTATCTCTGTCCTGCAGGTGCTTTAAAATTTGACTAGCTCTCTTGCTTCCTGGAATCACTTTGAAATAAATTTTCCTGGGTACATTCCTGCAGTTCCGTACTGTGGCAGTCTGGAGGCGGTCATTCACCAGCTGTACTCAATGCCCTACAGACCTAGGCCTGCCTGGACCTTTGCCAGATGAAATGCTAAAGAATCAGAGGACATTTTTTTTTTTTTTTTATTTTTTTTTTTTTTACAGGCAGAGTGGACAGTGAGAGAGAGAGACAGAGAGAAAGGTCTTCCTTTTGCCGTTGGTTCACCCTCCAATGGCCGCCGCGGCCGGCGCACTGCGGCCGGCGCACCACGCTCATCCGATGGCAGGAGCCAGGAGCCAGGTGCTTTTCCTGGTCTCCCCATGGGGTGCAGGGCCCAAGCACCTGGGCCATCCTCCACTGCACTCCCGGGCCACAGCAGAGGGCTGGCCTGGAAGAGGGGCAACCGGGACAGAATCCGGCGCCCCGACCGGGACTAGAACCCAGTGTGCCGGCGCCGCAAGGCGGAGGATTAGCCTGTTGAGCCACGGCGCCGGCCAGAGGACATATTTTTTAAAAGCCAAGATAAAAATCACCTATAGGACTGGGCAAGGTAGAAGAAGTACGTTTGTAAGAATCATTGAATGTTAGGGCCAGCGCTGTGGCACAGCAGGTTAAACCCGCTGCCTGCAGTGCCAGCATCCCATATGGGGACCGGTTCAAGTCCCAGCTGCTCCACTTCTGATCCAGCTCTCTGCTCTCTGGGAAAGCAATAGAAGGTGGCCCAAGTCCTTGGGCCCCTGCATCTGCATGGGAGATTGGGAAGAAGCTCCTGGCTTCTTTTTTCTTTTCTTTTTTTTTTTTTGACAGGCAGAGTGGACAGTGAGAGAGAGAGACAGAGAGAAAGGTCTTCCTTTGCCTACGGTTCACCCTCCAATGGCCGCCGCGGTCGTCCAATGGCAGGAGCCAGGAGCCAGGTGCTTTTCCTGGTCTCCCCATGGGGTGCACGGCCCAAGCACCTGGGCCATCCTCCACTGCACTCCCAGGCCACAGCAGAGGGCTGGCCTGGAAGAGGGGCAACCGGGACAGAATCCGGTGCCCCGACCGGGACTAGAACCCGGTGTGCCGGCGCTGCAAGGCGGAGGATTAGCCTGTTGAGCCATGGCGCTGGCCTGAAGCTCCTGGCTTCTGGCTTCAGATCAGCACAGCTCTGGCCGTTGTGGCCATCTGTGGAGTGAACCAGCAGATGGAAGACCTCTCTCTCTCTCTCTCTTTCTCTGCCTTTGCCTCTCTGTAACTCTGCCTTTCAAATAAATAAATAAGAAAAAACAAAAGCGCATCTACAGGAATTTATTAAAAAATCATTGAATATTAATTGTTAGAAGCTTGTGCTTTTTTTTTTGCAAAATTTGTCATACTTTGATTTAGAAAATTTTTATAGAAAACTTTTATTTAATAAATATAAATTGGATTATAGGGGTAGAAACTTGCTTTGAAAGCAGTGAAACTGCATGTATCAAAAATATTTTTTCTAAAAGATTTATTATTTATTTGAAAGGCAGAGTGACAGAAAGAGAGAGAGAGACAGAGAGGCAAAGAGATCTTCCATCCACTGGTTCACCCGCTCAAATGGCTGCAACAGCCCGGCTGGGCCAGTCTGAAGCCAGGAGCCTGGAATTTTATCTGGACCTCCCGGATGGGTGGCAGAGGCCTAAGCACTTGGCCATCTATGGCTTCCCAAGGGCATTAGCAGGGAGCTTAGTCAGGAGTGAAACAGCCAGGCCTCAAACCGATGCTCAGGGGATGCTTTATCACAGGCAGCAGCTTAACCCACTGCACACAATGCCAGCCCCTCTCATAAATCCTGCAAACTGCATAATACCTTTGACCTAGAAATTTTACTTTCTGAAATCCCTTTTGAAGAAATAACCAGGGCCGGTGCTGTGGTGCAGTGGGTTAATGCCCTGGCCTGAAGCACTGGCATCCCACATGGACGCTGGTTCAAGACCCAGCTGCTCTGCTTCCAATCCAGCTCTCTGCTATGGCCTGGGAAAGCAGTACAAGATGGCCCAAGTCCTTGGGCCCCTGCAGCCACGTAGGAGGCCCGGAGGAGGCTACTGGCTTTGGATCGGTGCAGCTCCAGCCATTGTGGCCAATTGGGGAGTGAACCAACAGATGGAAGACCTCTCTCTCTCTCTCTCTCTCTCTCTCTCTCTCTCTCTCTCTGCCTCTCTGCCTCTCCTTCTCTCTCTGTGTAACTCTGACTTTCAAATAAATAAATAAATCTTTAAAAAAAAAAGAAAATAACCAAACACTCAGGCAACTATGTATATTATTTAATACAAGAGCAGTAGAGTGAGTACAGGCTTTGAAGCCAGGTTGTCTCATTTCAAATCCTGGTCCTCCTATTTAGGACTAATACAGTCTTGCTTATCCACTGTGTGTTTCCCAGTTTCTCTGTCCATCAAATGAGACACAGCCCCCTACTCAGGAGTTCTTGTTAAGGATAGTAGTCCTTCCAGTGTCAGGGCATTGCCACAGCAGTGTTGTGTAACGAATTTCCCCCATACTTGATGGCAAACAGAAAGCACTTATGTCCCACTCATACATCGGCATGGCAGCTGGAGTCCTGCCCGGCTGTAGACAGTGGTGTGGTTCAGGGGGCTTACAGTGTCACTTATAATTTGGGCATCAGTAGACTACCAGGGACCTACCTGCAGTAGGTCTACCTGCAGTGTCTGAAGTGGAAGACGACTAGTCCAGCTCACACTCTGCTTTGCATCCCCTCCACCAGCAGATATACTGGCCAAGGCGAGTCACAAGGCTGGGCCCGATGTCAGTGAGGCAGGGAGGATGACACAGAGGGAGAGCGTGAGAATTTTCTAGGCAATTCGGGAGTCAGCAGACGATTTCAGTAAAGAGCCAGGTAGTAAATATTTTGGGTTTTGTGGACTGTGTCATTTCGGTTGCAGCCATTCCACTCTGATTATAGAAAGAGGGTAGCTCTTGATAGCATTATCACTGAATGAGGTGACTGTGTGCCAAAACAACTATTACAAAGCCAGGTGGAGCAGGCTGGATTGGGTTCATGGGCCACAGTTTTCCAACCCGACTAATTTACCATACTAGCTCCCAGAGTTCTTATAAAGAATAAATAGAGAAAGTACATATAACAGTTCCAGGTGCAAAGTGATACTGATCAATATTGGTTCTCATTAATGGTGTCATCTGTTATGATTATATGAGTGTTGTAGCACAATATTGGAAGTAACAAAAATGTTCAACAATAGAGACAGGGTGAAGTAAATTATTGCACACTGATACTGTGAAATGGTATAGTGTCTGTTTAATTATACTTTTTAAAAAAGATTTATTTATTTATTTGAAAGGCAGAGGCAGACAGAAGGAGAGGTCTTCTACCCACTGGTTCACTCCCCAGATGGCTGCAACGGCTGGAGCTGGGCCAATCTTATACCAGGAGCCAGAAGCTTCTTCCAGATCTCATAAATGTGTGCAGGGGCCCAAGGATTTGGGCCGTTTTCTACTGCTTTCCCAGGCCATAGCAAGGAGCTGGATCAGAAAGTGAAGCAGCTGGGACTCGAACCAGCGTCAGTATGGGATGCTGGCACAGCTTTACCTGCTGTGCCACAGTGCTGGCTCCTTAATTATACTTTTTAAAAAATATCAACTCTGATGGCAAAGGCACATGTTTATGTTAAGTGAATAAAGATAAATTATATTTCTCATATGACTCCAATTTTCTTTTTCCTTATTTATTTATTCATTTATTTTTTGACAGGCAGAGTGGGCAGTGAGAGAGAGAGAGAGAGAAAGGTCTTCCTTTTGCCATTGGTTCACCCTCCAATGGCCGCCGTGGCCAGTGCACCGCGCTGATCCGAAGCCAGGAACCAGGCGCTTCTCCTGGTCTCCCATGGGGTGCAGGGCCCAAGCACCTGGGCCATCCTCCACTGCACTCCCGGGCCACAGCAGAGAGCTGGACTGGAAGAGGGGCAACCGGGACAGAATCCGGTGCCCCGACCGGGACTAGAACCCAGTGTGCCGGCGCTGCAAGGCGGAGGATTAGCCTAGTGAGCCACGGCACCGGCCATCCAATTTTATTTTTCTTTCTTTCTTTTTTTTTTTTTTTTGACAGGCAGAGTGGACAGTGAGAGAGAGAGAGAGACAGAGAGAAAGGTCTTCCTTTGCCGTTGGTTCACCCTCCAATGGCCGCTGCGGCCAGCGCTGCGGCCGGCGCACCGCGCTCATCTGATGGCAGGAGCCAGGTGCCAGGTGCTTTTCCTGGTCTCCCATGGAGTAAAAGATAATACATTCCATACATGCACATACATGGACAACAACCTGTCCATTATTTCTTCCCTAGTCATTTACTGTTACCTGATGTTGAAGTATTTTGATCCAAAGTTCACTGAGGATACTTGTAACTCTGATGTAGTTACCATTTATATGCTACTTATGTTTTCATTGCTTAACAGATGAAGAGTTTTACCTTGGAGAAGGCTCATTAGAATGGACTAGATGGACACTTTCCAACTTGCCTTTTTCTTTTTTTCTTTTTCCCCTTCAAAACAAAGTTGTTGCCTTCTCGAGCTGTGGCAGCCCATGACAGGGTCGCAACCTGTGGGAGTAGCATGGCCTCCAGGGCCCTCGGGCCAGATGCCTGCCAGCTCCTTCGGGCTCCCATTCCCCTGGCAGCCTGCATCCTTCAGTGATCCAGGGTCAGAGCACTGACGCTCAGAGCTGCACAGCCACCTCTACCCCTTCCTGGCCACCTTGTGTTTGGGCACACACTTGTGCTTTTCTTATGTAGCAAAAGCAAGTTAGGGACCGGACCAGTGGCATAGCAGGTAAAGCCACCGCCTGCAGTGCCAGCATCCTATATGGGCGCCAGTTCAAGTCCCGGGTGCTCCACTTCTGATCCGGCTCTCTGCTATGGCCTGGGATAGCAGTGGGAGATGGCCCAAGTCCTTGGGCCCCTGCACCCACGTGGGAGACCCAGAAACAGCACCTGGCTCCTGGCTTCTGATGGGTGCAGCTCCGGCCGTTGCTGCCAATTGGAAAGTGAACCAGCAGATGGAAGACCTTTCTCTTTCTCTGCCTCTCTCTCTCTCTGCCTCTCGTTCTCTTACTGTGTAACTCTGACTTTCAAACAAATAAATGAATCTTTTCTTAAAAAAAAAAAAAGCCAATTAGGTTTCAATCTTTAATTGCCTGTGTCTGGAAGTCAAATGAAGACGGGGAAGGAAATTTCAGAACCCCACAACCTCCTTCAGCAATCTCACAGAATATTGCCAATTAAAGTTAAGTTATTCTTAAAAGCCCTTTGTAATACCTTATCTAAATTATAATCAGTTGGTCTCTGGATGCTCCAAGAGTCTTCATGGTGTTAAAAATTGTTATATTGGGGTGGGTGCTGTGCCATAGTGGGAAAGCCACCACCTGCAATGCCAGCATCCTCTATGGGCACTGATTCGAGTCCTGGCTGCTCCACTTTTCATCCAGCTCCCTGCTAATGGCCTGGGAAAGCAGTGGAAGATGGCCTAATTGTTTAGGACCCTGCACCCATGTGGAAGGCCTGAAAGTAGCTCCTGGCTCCTGGCTTCTGCCTGGCCAAGCCCCAGCTGTTGCAGCCATTTGGGAAGTAAACCAGCAGATGGAAGATCTCTCTCTCTCTCTCTTTCCTTCTTTCTCTCTCTGTAACTCTGCCTTTCAAATAAATAAATAAATCTTTTATTAAAAAAAAAGACATATCTCAAGGAGTTCTTGAACTTGGGACTTTATGTACATAAGCAAAAGATTTTTTTTTTTTTTTTTTTTACAGGCAGAGTGGACAGTGAGAGAGAGAGACAGAGAGAAAGGTCTTCCTTTGCCTACGGTTCACCCTCCAATGGCCGCCGCGGTCGGCGCGCTGCGGCCGGCGCACCGCGCTGGTCCGATGGCAGGAGCCAGGTGCTAGGTGCTTTTCCTGGTCTCCCCATGGGGTGCAGGGCCCAAGCACCTGGGCCATCCTCCACTGCACTCCTGGGCCACAGCAGAGGGCTGGCCTGGAAGAGGGGCAACCGGGACAGAATCCGGTGCCCCGACCGGGACTAGAACCTGGTGTGCCGGCGCCGCAAGGCGGAGGATTAGCCTGTTGAGCCACGGCGCCGGCCTATAAGCAAAAGATTTGTTCATAGTTATTGAGCCCATGATATGGAATGAGAACTATATTGTCAACTTGAGCATAAATATATACAACTATGAATATTCTTAATGGACTGTAATATCAGAAGGAAGAACCCTTAGTCAGTTCCTCACTAAGGCAGAAGGACGAACCCGTAGTCAATATGTAAGTCAGGTTTTTGTTACTGTTGTGGAATTCCTAAAGCAACTAACTTAAGGAGTAAAACTGCACTCATGCAGATTTGCAGGTGTTAGCGAGTGCCCCAGGGCAGGTGCTGGAGTACCGGTAGAAGAAGGATGGTGGACCAGGAAGCAGAGAGAGGGAGAGAGAGAGACAGATAGAGAGGTAGGCTACAGTCAACTCAAGCTTTTATAATAATCTCATGAGAACTACTTAACTATGGCACACCCCCAGCAACCTGAGGACCTTCCAGGGTCAGAGCGCTGATGCTCAGAGCTGCACAGCCACCTCTACCCCTTCCTGGCCACCTTGTGTTTGGGCACACACTTGTGCTTTTCTTATGTAGCAAAAGCAAATTAGGGACCGGCCCAGTGGCATAGCACTAAACATAATTGGATTTAAGTTTCCATTCTCAGTACCATTAACTTATGACTTTGGGATTTTATTTTAGAGAGGGGCAGGTGGGGGAGAGAGAGATATCTTTCTGTTGGTTCACTCGCCAGTGCCCTCAACAGCTCCTGGCTCCTGGCTTCAGATCGGTGCAGCTCCGACCGTTGCGGCCATTTGGAGAGTGAATCAACGGAGGGAAGACCTCTCTCTCCATCTCTCCCTCTCACTGTCTGTAACTCTACCTCTCAAATAAGTAAAATAATTCTTTAAAAAAAAAGGGAGAGACATTTGGATCCTAAAGATGTATTTTAAAATATGTATGTTAAATGCACCCATGCAAAAGTATGTTTTTTTGTGATTACAAAATAATACATGTTATTATAGAAAAAAGTGTATGATAGAGAAGAAAAATGAAAATCATCCATAACCCCATGCTTCTGACATTTTGGAATAACCACCTTTGACATTTTGGTTTATTTCCCTGTAGTTTCTACAGTGTGTTGGAGGCTTTCTCTTTTTTAAAGCAAAGTTGGGAACATACTGTGCATGTTGTTTTGAAAGCTGATTTTTTCACTTCATATATCATGAGCGTTTTCCCCATACTTTGACACTAATTTGGAATAGTATTTTACTGTTGAGCCTAGCCACAGAATTGAGAATTGCCCCATGCAGTTCATTCCCAGGTGTTCTTGCATTTTTTATGCTGTCAACCTCAAGCATAAGAAATACGAATCAGCATTCAGAGAAAATGTCAACATTATCTGCTCCTTGGCTGCTTGTTGAAGTCTTATTTCTAGAGCTCTTGTGCAGTGGAGACAGAGAATATGCTCATGCAAATAAAATCTTTAGATGCTAGTTCAGAGGAGAACTAAAATTCTTTCCATAAACGTAAACATTTATCTTTTTGAAAGATTAAGAGTGCTAAAACCCTGGCTGGTGGACTAGTGGCCTTTGACAGGGAATTCCTGTTGAAAGTTTTGCCATAAAACATTTTTCATGCTCAAAAGAACTGGAGAGCATGGGCATGTTAAATAGTCAAAAAATAACATTTTTCTTGTTTGAAATGACAAAAGTACTTTTTAAATTTTTCTTTGCATATCCTAGCTGACTTTTGATGTTTGTGAAAATTATCACTTGGGCAGTTTAAATTGGAAACATGTGGGTCTTCTGAATGATTTTTCCAGCAGCTCTCTGACGGGCAGTGAGGTGCCTTTTATAAGAGTACAAGATCTGTTCCAATTAAAATTTGTTTGGAAGTGTTGTGATATACAGAAAATATTTTCCCTATGTCTTTCTTCATATCTTTGGTTTTACAACGAGCATGTTTTTCAAAAGTATTATTCTTACAAATTTCTAGAGTCTTTAAGGAAATGATAAAAGTTTTATTTGGGGATATGGTTAAATAATCTTGTCTGATTTTTCTTCAGCAAGACTACACCTAAAGATGCTGTGAAAGTCAGCTAGCTACAGTGTTGTAAATAGAACTAGAAGAAAAAATTTTTTTCAAGATTGTTTCAGAATGATTGGTGATGACAAAACTTTAATAAAAAGAGCAAATATATTTCCAAGCTTTTAATATGAAATGGTAAATGATGGGATGATTATATTTGAGCTTTTGCAAGTGATTTATTTATTAATTTATTATATTTTCTGAGTGCTCAAATCCACTAAATATGTTAAGAAAAATATTTGTGGGCAAAAGTGAAGCTGTATATTTCTTCCCCAGTTCTCAAAATCAAGAACATTTGTGTAGGAAGCACTTAAGAGTAAAGTAAGTGGGACTTTGTGCTTTAGATGTTTAGGTAAGACATTAAATATAAACGATTGATGAGTGATAGTGATTATTTTATTTATTTTATAAGCTTAATTGTGTTCATTTTAAAAATATTTAAATATTTGTTTATGTTATTTATTTGAAAGGTAGGGAGACAGGGAGAGAGACTTCATTCCTGGTCCATTCCCCAAATGCCTGCAATAGCTGGGACAGGGCCAGGCAGCAACCAAGAGCCAGGAGCCCATCTGGCTCTTCCATATGGATGGCAGGGACCCAAGTACCTGGGCCATCACCTGCTGCCTGCCTGGGTGCACATTAGCAGGAAGCTGAAAGCAGAGCACTCTGGGTGGCCTTCAGCACTGAGCCAAACATCCACCCCTAAAAGTAGTTTTAATTGGCTAAATTTTGGTGTGTTGCCTCTTTCTGCCTATTTTTTTTTATAACAGTGTAAAATTACATATACAAGCTAAAAGGTTTTCAGATTTGTTTTAAAAGAAGTTATCACAGGGCTGGTGCCACGGCTCAATAGGCTAATCTTCCGCCTGCGGCGCCAGCACACCAGGTTCTAGTCCCGGTCGGAGCACCGGATTCTGTCCTGGCTGCTCCTCTTCCAGTCCAGCTCTCAGCTATGGCCTGGGAAGGCAGTGGAGGATGGCCCAAGTGCTTGGGCCCTGCACCCCATGGGAGACCAGGAGAAGCACCTGGCTCCTGGCTTCGGATCAGCGCGGTGTGCTGGCCGTGGCGGCCATTGGAGGGTGAACCAACTTTCTCTCTGTCTCTCTCTCTCTCACTGTCCACTCTGCCTGTCAAAAAAAAAAAGAAGTTATCACAATGAGAACAAGTTTATATATATAAACGGGGCAGGGGTGGAGGGAGGGAGTCATGAGTTGTGTATTGAGTTAAGCTTCTGCCTGTGGCACTGGCATCCCATATAGTCACTGGTTCAAGTCCCAGCTACTCCACTTCCCATTTAGCTCCTTGCTAATGCACCAGGGAAAGCAGTGGGACCTTGCACCCATGTGAGAGACCTGGAAGAAGCTCCTGGCTCCTGGATTCCGGCTGGCCCAGCCCTGACTATTGCCAGTATCTGGGGGTAAACCAGTGGATGGAAGATCTCTCTCTCTCCCTCTCTCTCTGTAACTCTGTCTTTCAAAGAAATAAATCTTTTTTTTTTTTTTTTTAAAGATTCACTTATTTTTTTGAAAGAGTTACAGAGAAAGAGCTCTTCCATCCTCTGGTTCACTCCCCAATTGGCCGCAATGGTCGGAGCTACGCCGATCCGAAGCCAGGAGCCAAGAACTTCTTCCGGGTCTCCCACATGGAAGTAGAGCAGCTGGGACTTGAACCAGCACCCATATGGGATGCTAGCACTGCAGGCAGCGGCTTTAACCATTAGGCCACAGCACTGGCCCCAGAAATAAATATTTTTAAAAAGAGAATAAAGAAAAATTTTCACTGTTTTTTAGAGTGGAATCATAGAGAAAGTTTGTTTCATCATGTGCATGTTTTCCATATCCAGTGATTTTTCTTTAATTAGTTTATACATGAAAGGCTAATTTACTAACAAAGACAGTACTATACAATTTTTTAAAATTTATTTTATTTGAAAGAGTTATGGTGGCGGGGGGAGGTCTTCCATCCGCTGCTTCACTCCCCGAATGGCTGAAGCCAGGAGCTTCTTCTGGGTCTCCAACATGGGTGCAGAGGCCCAAGCACTTGGACCATTTTCTGCTGCTTTCCCAGGAGCATTAGCAGAGAGTTGGATCAGAAATGGAGCAGCTGGGGCACAAACTAATGCCCAAATGGAGGGCCGGCACTGTAGGAAGCTTAACCTGCTGTGCCAAAACGCTGGCCCCACAAATTTTATTAAAACTCCATAATTTTTGCTTTCCTTTTATTGCATAAACAGAATACAGACTTTCTCAAACACTGCACTATGGACATTTGGGACTGGATGCTGCTTTGTCGTGGGAGGCTGATCTGCACATTAGGATGTTAACAGCATGTCTGGCCCCTCCCCACAAAATCCTGCTACTGATCCCCCATCCTGAAACCAAAAAATGTCTCCAGACATTGCAATGTGTTCCTTGGGGAACAAAACTGACTCCAGCTGAGAAGCCCTGCCTTGGTATATATACCACAATTCTTACTCATGTTTTTCATGAGCATAATTTGGAATAAAGCAATGTACCATTCGTTAGGTAGGCACAAAATCAGCAGAGTGGAAAAAGTGCTAGACAGTAGTTTTGCACAGTTCAGCATAAACAAAAATGTCAGACTACATTCCTTAATCAAGGACTGGATGATCTAGGTAATTGGTACAGAAGAGCCCACTAGGAACATTTTAGTGAATGCCATACGGGGCAATAAAATTAGTTAATAGCTGCTGATGTAATTTATGGCCCATTCCTTCTTTAATCATTATTTTAAAATGTAAGGCCAGAAAGAAAAGAAAATGTAAAGCCACAGCATCTGCACATATTAAAGGACACATGAAGGCCTTTTTATTTTGTGGTTCTCCCAAGCCATAGCAGTTTTTCACGACATATTGGAATAAAAGCATACTTCACTTTCTTGTCACTTTGTCCACAACAGGGGATGTCAGAGCCCTGCTGGGGACATCTGACTTCCTTTCCCAGGGCAAGCCAGTGCCCGTGTGTTCTTCACCTGACACATAAGCCAGGGGAGGCAGAGGAACGTAGCAGCTCCTTGAGAGAGAAAGCAAATATTTCAATAGCACCACAAAAACACAATCACGTCTGAAAATGAAAATCACTTCACATCACTTAATACTCCTGTCATTCTTCACATTTTCTCTTGTCTCATTTTATCATTTTTTACAATCTCATTTGAATCAGGACTCAGGCAAGACGCATGTGCTTTAAGTGTTTGATATGTTTCTTCGTTTCTGAAGTGTTTTTACACCCCCCCACCCTGTGTTCCACCGCACAGTTTCTCTGCTGAAGGAGGTGGGAGGTTGTTTGCACTGCACCCTGGAGCTTGCTGGTGTGTCCTCCCATAGTGTCGCCTACTGAAGTGTCACTTCTGTCCCTCCGCCTCCTGTGTTTCCTGTAAACGGGGCGCTGCAGGTAAAGGCTTGATCAGATCCAGATTCAGTTTCCTTTTCGGCAAGTCCGAAAAGCAGGTGCTGGCCAATGGCAGCCTGGCTGCATCTTGCAGATGAGTTGGTTACAGTGTGCCCAGCGCTGTGCTCACGCCCTAAAGGCACTGCACTGTTTCATCTCAGGTGAGCCACACTGCACTGGTCCATCTCCTGAGTGATGACTAGGTCTCTCATTAGGGGCAGAGTGATCCCCAGCGTTTTCCAAACACCTTGGTACCTACCCCACTGTCATTATATGGTTCATTTGGAATTGTGTCTGAATTTCTTTTAGTGAAGTCATTTAGAGCTACATAAAAATATTTTACATTAAAGGCATTTTTAATTAAAAGCTAACATTTAAAATGTTTGAATTAAAATTTCAATTAAAATTAATTTTAAAATATTGATAATAGAACTCAGAGACCTGTCATTTAGCTGTGAATTCATTGTACTCAAGCTTTTTAGTAGGGGGATTTGCCATCTGTTCACCTCACAAAGACAGATAGCTAAACGCAAGCAGGGCCAACGGAATTCAGTGTTTCCTGAGCCTCTCTTTCCTGTGTACTCATTGTCTTCTGCAGGTGCATTTAAGTCTCTTTCATCTCTCTCTCTGCCTTCCTTGCATGCTCACAGGGCTCACAATATCCTACTGTTTCCCAGTGTGAGAAACTGGCTCGTGATTGTACAAGCAAAACTAGCTTCTCATTGTCTGTTTACGTATCTTTAATTTATTCTGCGCAATTCTCTCCCTAGTTCCCAGCTCTACCGTTTACAAAGTCACATTGGAGCTCCAGACCCCAAAAATAAATGCCGAATTATGTCACCCGACTTCACTTTTGAAGTCTAAACTGTGTGATATGTGGTTGGTGGAGAAAAGGCACCAGCAGTCCCAGGTTGCAGTCAGCTAGCAGAGGCTCAGAGCAAAACAATGCAGAAAGGCTGCTATTGTGGGGTCTGACCAGTTGACATGCAAGGAGTCGTTTGTTCCGGATGCATCTTAACCCTTCCTCTCCAGTCATTTCTCCTTTAATACTTGCAACATTCTCTTCAGTTTCTAGAACATCTATCAGGTAGAGCATTTGGTTCATTGATTGGAAGGGACAGAAAGCCCTTTTGAGTGACTGAGAAGTTTAATTTTTCATTCTGATCGTCACTGTGAGATATTAGATAAATAATCAGATTCCTGGTCTTATTTCTTTTAAAAATGAAATCATTCTTTATTAGCATGATTATCCATAAGACCTTTGAGATTCATATCCGAAACTCGTTTGTAAGCTCCTGGGAAACAAGATTGCATCTCTGTTCACCTGATCGCAGGCGCGCAGGGTGGCAGGGGAGTACATGCTGGTGCTTATTAATAAGTAGCTCTTGCTGATGATGGTATTTGCACGCTTATGTATTTTAAATGATATTTTCTTCCCTTCCTCTTTGGCAGAACCAAGGAGCTTCCGTTTCTAAGACCGGTGCTGTTTGGCCTCAGTGAAAGTGCACTTTGTTCTAGAATCGCCATGTGAAAGCATAGAATATATACTGGGTTATTCCAGGAAAGGGGGCAGACTCATGTTCTAGGACGGTGAATGCTGACTCGGTGCTGAGTGACTGATCCTTGTGTGCTCTCTCACTCACAGGCTCGCTTCTCGTACGTGCGGATGAAATATCTCTTCTTCTCCTGGTTGGCGGTTTTTGTTGGCAGCTGGATTCTGTATGTGCAGTATTCCGCCTACACAGAGCTATGCAGAGGGAAGGACTGTAAGAAAATCATAGTAAGTAGTGTTAATTTCCTGGCTCATTGAAAAGCTTAATAACACATTGTGTTTATTACGTATGTCCTTGCCCATAGTTATTTTCAACATAAAAGTTAACTTGATCTTAGAGTTGTGATGAGCGTCTTAACTTTATGATATATAACAAGTTAGGAGTGTTCTCCACTTTGAAAACTCCACTATTCAGAAATCTAAATATTAACATAAGTAAGTGTGGGGGCATCCTCATTACAAACAGGGATTTTTGTTTTTTGAATATTCATACATGTGAGGTTTAGTTTATTCTAATAAGGAGGGTTTGTCAATGTGTAGAGTATGAGAGTGTTATTTATGGGAAGTATTTCTGAAGCACATCTTTTGGTTAAGTGAAGTCATTCTCAATCCCAAAATTTGCCTAAAAACCATATACATATATCTATTTAATTTCTATACTAATGATTAGATACATCTTAGGAAAATCACTGTTAGTCTATGATTTCTAGTAGTCACTGTTGGCTCTATAGCACTTATTTTTTAAATGTTTGAGGATTTTGGAGCTGGCTTTGTGGTATAGCAGGTAAAACCACTGCCTGTGCTGCCAGCATCTCGTATGGATGCTGGTTCGAGTCCTGACCGCTCCACTTCCTATCCAGCTCCCTGTTAATGGCCTAGAAAAAGCAGTGGAGGATGGCCCAAATGCTTGGGCCCCTGCCACCCACATGGGAGACCTGGAGGAGGCTCCTGGCTCCTGGCTTCGGCCTGTCTCAGCCCTGGTCGTTGCAGCTTTTTAGGGAGTGAACCAGCGGATGGATGATCTCTCTCTCTCTCTCCCCCCCCTCTCTCTATATAAATTCTGCCTTTCAAATAAATAAATAAATTTTAAAAAATGAAAAAAAAACAAACCAAGATGGTGGTTAAGACAACCGCGCCCCACATCAGAGCACCCGGGTTCATTTCCTGGTTCCTACCTCCGACTCTGGCATTGCTACTAATGCAGATCTTGGGAGACAGCGCTGAAGCTCAAGTATTTGGGTTTCTGCTGCCCACATGGGAGACCCAGGTTGAGTTCCTTTGGCTCCTGACTTTGGCTCCCTGGCCATTATAGGCATTTGAGAAGTAAACAAGTGGATGAGAGTGAGTTCTATCTCACTCTTTTTCTCTGCTTCTCAAATAAAACGAAAAAATTTTTAGGACTAAGGTCAGTAGTATAAAGCTAAAATAGTAGTAATATTACATAGGAGCCATGGGGTTAGTACTAACAAGGAAGCAGAAAAAAAATTTTAAGTCTATATATGTAGGGGGCCAGAGTTGTGATGCAGCAGGCTAAGCTGCCACTTAGGTTGCTGGTATCCCATATCTAAGTCCAGCTGCTCTGCTTCTGATTCAGCCCCCTGGTAGTACACCTGGGAAAGCAATTGAAGATGACCCAAGAGCTTGAAACTCTGCCACCCACATGGGAGACCAAGATGGAGTTCTGGGCTCCTGAGTTAGGCCTGGACCAGCTATGGCTGTTGTGGCCATTGAGAAGTGAACCAGGATGGAAGACACCCATGTCTGTCTCTCCCTCTCTATTTCTCTCTCTCCCCCTCCCCCTCCCTTCCTCCCTCTAATTCTCCCCCTCCTTCTCTCTCCCCCTTCTTCCCCTTTCAAATAAATAGATAAATAGATTTTTTAAATGTATATTTAAAAGCTTCCAAGAGGTAACAAGATAATGCAGGATTACTTGATTGTGATCTGGGAAAGGACAAGATTTGAGAGAGGTGAGCCTGGTGTTTGTGTCTGCTTGTCCTGGAGACGTTTGCCCTGAAATCCAGTCTTACGTGGCTGGGAAACAAGACTGTGGTCCAGGTTCAGCCAAGCGCAGGGACTTTGGTGTACCGTGCTTTGGGCTGAAGCCGGGAGTGAGGATCAGCTGACTTTTCTGGCCTCTGACCCCGGGGACATTTTCTGGCATCTGTTACCATAGCGGAATTTGCTGGTTCTGGGCCTGACAGGGGCTTGAGATACAGAACTTTGTATATGCTGGCAGGGAGCCGCTGCTGGGGACAAGACGCCAGCAGAGGCTGCCTGGAAAACTCGCCCCACCTCCCCCCGCCCACGTCAGCCAGTTGTCCCATTGGGCTTTGGCCAGTTCCTGGGGCTCTGCAGAAACGAAGGCGAAACTCCTCACTGCAAAGCCTTTGAGAAGCAGAACAGACGTTTGGGCAGCCTCACAAGATACAGATGAGAGTTACGAACCCGCCCGAGGGATAAGCCCCAGTGAACGTCACGCTGTCTGTTCAGAACATCACAGGACTCTGCCCTTGGACTGGGGATGAGCTGAAGGTGGAGTGAGTTCTGCCGGAGCTGCCACTCAACCTCAGCACAGCAGAGCCACTGACTGGGTGAAAGTGGTCGGCGACTGTGACGCCTGCCTGCTGGAGGAAAGGGAAACCCAGCCTTAGAGGCGCCGTGTGAAAAAATCAGGGGGTGCCAGAAGACCCGACAACATGACCAAAACCTAAGAGATCAGCATAGACACTAGAAGCAGATCCACAGATGATCTGGATTTTGACATCCTCTAAAAAAAAGTTTTAAAATAACGTATGTTTCTGTTCATGTTCAATTAAGTAGGGAAAATGGGAGAAGAATTATATAAAACAATGAATAATTTCAATACAGAATTGCAACATATAAAAATGAATCTGGAGGCCGGTGCTGTGGCTCACTTGGTTAATCCTCTGCTTGCAGCGCTGGCACCCTGTGTTCTAGTCCCAGTTGGGGCGCCGGATTCTGTCCCGGTTGCTCCTCTTCCAGTCCAGCTCTCTGCTGTGGCCCAGGAGGGCAGTGGAGGATGGCCCAAGTGCTTGGGTCCCTGGCTTTGGATCGGCGCAGCGCCAGCCATAGTGGCCATTAGGGGAGTGAACCAACAGAAGGAAGACCTTTCTCTCCGTCTCTCTCTCACTGTCTATAACTCTCTCACTAACTCTGGCCAAAAAAAAAAAAAAAAAAAAAAAAGAATCTGGAAGATAGTATGGAATCTCTCTAAAATTTAAATATTGAAATACCATATGATCCAGCAATTTCACTTTCAGATATATACCAAAAGAGTAGAAAGCAAGGGGCCAGCATTTTGGTGTAGCAGGTTAATCCCATATGGGTGCTGATTCACTCTGCTGCTGATCTAGCTCCCTTCTAATGCACCTGGGAAAGCAGCAGAAGATGGCTTAAGTGGTTGGCCCCCTGCACCAATGTGGGAGACCTAGAAGAAGCTCTGGGCTCCTGACTTCAGCTTGGCCCAGCCCGGCCATTGCCGGCCATTTGGGGAGTGAACCAAAAGATGGAAGATCTCTCTCTCTCCCCCTCATTCTCTCTGTAACTCTGACTTTTAAATAAATAGAAAATTCTTTAAAAAAAAAAAAAAAAGAATTAAAAGCAAAAACTAAGCTACATGTACACCCATGTCCACAGTGGCATTATTCACAGGATGGAAACAACCCTTTTCCCTCAGCAGATGAATGATTGAACAAAATATATATGCATACCACGGAATACTGTCCAGCCTTTAAATATGCATGCTACATCATGGATGAACGTGAAAACATTATGCTAAGTGATCTGAGCTAGACTCAGAAGGACAAATATTGTGTAACTCCACTTAGATGAAGTACCTAGAATAACAATTACCTATAAATTGGTATTTAAGGTGTTTAATGTTAATATAATATTAATCAGGCCAGTGCTGTGGTTCAGTAGGCTAATCCTCCACCTGCGGTGCCAGCATACCGGGTTCTAGTCCCGGTCTGGGTGCCAGATTCTGTCCCAGTTGCTCCTCTTCCAGTCCAGCTCTCTGCTGTGGCCCGGGAGTGCAGTGAAGGATGGCCCAAGTGCTTGGGCCCTGCACCCGCATGGGAGACCAGGAGAAGCATCTGGTTGCTGGTTTTGGATCAGTGCTGTGTGCTGGCCGCAGCGGCCACTGAGGGGTAAACCAAAGGAAAAGGAAGACCTTTCTGTCTGTCTCTCACTCTCCACTCTGCCTGTCAAAAAAAAAAAAAAAGGAAAAAATATAATATTAATCAATCCGTTAATATAATATTGAAGACTAGCATAAAAATATCAATCAGTTTAGACTATTCAAGGATGCATATTATTTCTAGGGTAACATCTAAAACAGAAAGAGTGCATCATTGCCAAACTATTATAGGAAAAAAGGAATAATAAAAAGATACTCAGTTGAGAAGAAGGCAAGAAACACAACAGGCAGGGTAAGTAGAAATAACATAGTAAGGGCCGGCGCCGTGGCTCAACAGGCTAATCCTCCGCCTTGCGGCGCCGGCACACCGGGTTCTAGTCCCGGTCGGGGCACCGGATTCTGTCCCGGTTGCCCCTCTTCCAGGCCAGCCCTCTGCTGTGGCCCGGGAGTGCAGTGGAGGATGGCCCAGGTGCTTGGGCCCTGCACCCCATGGGGAGACCAGGAAAAGCACCTGGCTCCTGGCTCCTGCCATCAGATGAGCGCGGTGCGCCGGCCGCAGCGCGCCGACCGCGGCGGCCATTGGAGGGTGAACCAACGGCAAAAGGAAGACCTTTCTCTCTGTCTCTCTCTCTCACTGTCCACTCTGCCTGTAAAAAAAAAAAAAATAACATAGTAAGGTGATATGTCATGGGTTGAATTCTCAGACCTAGAGACTGAGACTTGCCTGTAGCAAGTTTATTGGGGTGGGCTCTCAGGAATAGTATCTGGAAGGAGGCTAGGCCAGAGGCTAGGCAGTGGTAACGAAGGCCTCAGTCAACCCTACAGGAAACTCTGGAGCTGAGATGACCTGGTAAAGGGCCAGATCCTTATACCCTCCTCACTGACCAATCAGTATATGCAGATGCCCACCCTCACCCTCACCCCTACAAGGAGACAAGACCTTGAACAAGGCTGTACTCCAGCTGAGGGCAAAGCCTGAAAAAGGACTCAGCTGAGAGCTATTTACTACCTGTACTCCCATCAGCTGGGAGTGACTGCTCCACTCCTGGAGAAGGTAATTTAAGTGGCTTCCCATGGCATCAACTGTAGTATATTCAAACCCACATATATTGATAATTGCATTAAATGTAAGTGGACCAAATACCTCAGATAAAAGATAAAGATTGTCAAACTGTATTTTAAAAACTCAGAACCCTTGGAGTGAACATTTCATTACAGTACCAGTTAAAATGCCTGCATTCCATGTTGGAGTGCCTGGGGTTCATACTCAGCTCTGGCACCTGGCTTCAACTTCCTGCTATTGTGCTCAAGTGATTAAGTTCCTGCCACCCCTCATGGGAAGCAAGGATTGAGTTCCTCACTCCTGGCTTTGGCCCCCTGGCTATTGTAGGCATTGGGTAAACCAGTGAATGAAGCACTCTCTCTCAGATTAATACTTTTTAGAAATCAAAATCCAACTATGGTAAATTATATTTACAAGAGATACATATAAAGTAAAGATAAGGGCCGGCGCTATGGCCTAGCAGGTAAAGCCACCACCTGCAGTGCTGGGACCCCATATGGGTGCCAGTTCAAGTCCCGGCTGCTCCACTTCTGATCCAGCTCTGCTATGGCCTGGGAAAGCAATGGAAGATAGCCCAAGTCCTTGGGCCCCTACATCCGTGTGGGAGACCTGGAAGAAGCTCCTGGCTCCTGGCTTTGGATCAGCGCAGCTCCGGCCATTGTGACCATCTGAGGAGTGAACCAGCATATTGGAAGACCTCTGCCTCTGCCTCTGCCTCTCTGTAACTCTGCCTTTCAAATAAAATAAATAAATCTTGGCCGGCGCCGTGGCTCAACAGGCTAATCCTCCGCCTTGCGGCGCCGGCACACCGGGTTCTAGTCCCGGTCGGGGCGCCGGATTCTGTCCCGGTTGCCCCTCTTCCAGGCCAGCCCTCTGCTGTGGCCCAGGAGTGTAGTGGAGGATGGCCCAGGTGCTTGGGCCCTGCACCCCATGGGAGACCAGGAAAAAGCACCTAACACCTGGCTCCTGCCATCAGATGAGCACGGTGCGCCGGCCGCAGCGCGCTGTCCGCGGCAGCCATTGGAGGGTGAACCAACGGCAAAAGGAAGACCTTTCTCTCTGTCTCTCTCTCTCACTGTCCACTCTGCCTGTCAAAAAATTAAAAAATAAATAAATAAATAAATCTTGAAAAAATATATACTGAGGCATATGTTTAGCACAGCAAATAAGACTCCACTTGAGACTCCCATCCCGTGTCACCGTGCCTGGGTTCCAATCCCAGTGACTCTTCCAATTTCAGCTTCCTGCTAATGTGCACTCTGAGAGGCAGCAGGTCATTCCTCAAGTACATAGGTCCCTGCCACCCACTCAGGAGCCAGGATGCAGTTCCAGACTCCAAGCTTCAGCCTGGTCTAGCCTCAGCTATTGTGAGCATCTGGGGAAGATCTCTCACTGTCTGACTTTGTCTTTCTGTTTTTGTCTCTCTGCCTTACATTGAAAATAAAAGAATAGCAAAATATTCATGCATATTTGAAAATTCTCTTTTTAAAAAGATTTATTATTTATTTGAGAGGCAGAATTACAGAGAGAAAGAGGGAGACACAGAGAGAGAGGTCTTCCATCCGCTGGTTCACTCCCCAGTTGGCCACAAAGGCCAGAGCTGAGCTAATCCAAAGCCAGGAGCCAGGAGCTTCTTCCAGGTCTCCCTCATGGGTGTAGGGACCTAAGCACTTGGGCCATCTTCTACTGCTTTCCCAGGCCATAGCAGAGAGCTGGATCGGAAGAGGAGCAGCCAGGACACAAACCGGTGCCCATATAGGATCCAGCACTGCTGGTGGTGGCTTTACCCACTAGGCCACAGTGCCAGCCCCAGATATGAAAAATTCTTAAGAGGGGGCATGATTAAAAGAAAAGATATTTTCTATATATTTTCAAGTGTGTTTGTGTTAATATACTATATAGCCTTCTATTTTATTTATTTGGTAAAGAGAGAAAAACAGACATGAACAGAGAAAAGACTCCCATCTACTAGTTCACTTCCCAAATGCCCGAAATTCCAGGGGAAGGCCAAGGCCAAAGCCTGGAGCCAGGAACTCAATCTGGGTCTCCCACGTGAGTGGCAAGAACTCAGTTACTTGAACCAGCACCTCTCTTCCCAGGGTCTGCATTAGCAGGAAGCTGGAGTCAGAAGCTGGAGTACGAAATCAAACCCAGGCACGTGGGCATCTGAATGGTTTCTTAATCACCAGATTAAACACCCTACGCACACCTCTTTTTTAAAATCGGAATCAGTCTTTACTGGCTTGAGAAGTAATATATTTTAGATTTGTTTCTCTCTTGTTCCAGTTTTGCAATATCTGCATAAGTAAATGCCTGGCCTTTTCATAAAGTATGATAATAAAGGCACACATAATTCTGGTCCTGGCCACTCTTGTTTTGAGATATGAAGTCTAAATCAGTGGTCTCGCTCCCTCTCTCTCAATTATTGCATATATAATTCTTTTATTTAAATAGACTGGATGGAACCAGAGCATATACGATTGGTCGTTTTAAAATTTAGGCATAAATATAAAACCGCAGTATGTCACAACCACATTTAGCAAAAACATGCTTGGCAAAGGATTACAGTATCCTGTGCATAAGCTTAGAATGGATTTCCATCCAATCCTCAGTCCATTTCATCTTGGTGAAGTAAAGAAGATTATAAAGAGACACAGAAGATCCAAAAGAGGGTCTATAAATATTTGCTGAAGTTTAAAAGCATAGGTTCTTCTCTTCCCTTTGGTATTTGATATTGCTGCTTTCAAATTTCCTCTTGCTCTTTTTCTCCTATGTTTAATAATTTATATGTATTTTCATGGTAGCTACTATCTTCTAACAATCATATAAACAGAATAACCTGTTTTAAAAGCCGCATCAGTCAACAAGTGTTTGTGGAGCACCTGCTGCATCACGTGATAAGCAGGATCCCCAGCTCCGTGCCTTCAGGAGCTGACGTGCTGACAGTGGAAGGTGTACAATAAAAACAAAAGCTATTAACTCAGGTGCTGCCGAGCGCAGCAATAAATGATATAATTGTAATAATTATTAGAGAATGAGTAAGCTAAGGGAGCGTGCAAATGCCAGAAGGGTGTGAGTTGAGGAAATGGCCATATGAGCACGAAGTGGAACTGAACCAGATAACCTGGCCCCGTGTGACGCCTCTGTGTAGTGTGGAGAAACTCCCGAGCCCTTCCACCTGGGACAGGAACTAATAGCTGTTGTTGCTGAAACCATAACATTGTAATTCAGAAATTTCTTCTCACGTGTGGCTTATGAACATTTTTAAACGGTGCCTATGAAAGGCGCAACCCATCGAACCTGAAGGACTTCTTTACTACCTGTAATAACCTGATTGATCTGTTAGAAAAAATACCTGGTTGGACTCCAAGCAGCCGCCTTCCCCTCTCTTGCAGTGGAGTGTGTGACTTTCAGTGGCGTGTGTCACTTCATGGCTTGCGTGCGGAAAACATCTCTGTCGCTCGTGCAGCCGGGATTTTCCAAGGATAGAGTGGAAGGGAACCAGCTGACCTGGCCGTCTCGCTGGGTGACGCTTGGAGAGATGCCTGGAGCACGGAGGAGTTTCCCGAGGCCTTACCTGCCTGCCTTTAGTACCCTGGTGGTTGTCATGCTGACACCGTAACGTGACCACTCAGAACTGCCCCTAGGAGCTGGCTGCAGCCAGCCCGTTAAGGCACTGCCCCAAGCTGAGATGCCCTTTGAGGAGGTGGGCGGGTTATCAGCAGGGTTATCATCGGGGTGTCTCTGGTGTACACAGCTTTCTTCCCCTCTGAGTGTTCTTTCCATTTGTGTGGGAGGGCTCATTTCTGCTCAAGTGGCTTCAAGCATAAGCACCGGAATAAAAGAGCTCTGGTGAGTTCCAGCTTCGTCATCTCTGAGCTCTGTAAGCTTGGGCAGTTACTTAGCCTTTGTATAAAAACAAGGATTAATAATACTTGCACATCAGGTGGTTGTGAGGGCAGAATGAGTTCATGTATTGATGGCTTAACATTGTGCCTGATGCACAGGAGTTGCTCGATAAAGTATCATTACCATCATTTTATATTGTCAAGTCCCTGCCCTTGACTCTGACTGGCAAGATAAGATACACATCCAGACACACACAATGTTGACACGATCAAGTGTATCAGAGTTCAACCAGAGAAGCAAAAGCAATGTAGGGAGATTTATTACAAGGCATTGGCTTGCGTGGTTGTGGAGGCTGGCTGGGCAGATCCCCAGGGCAGGCTGTCGGGAGGGGCTGGCTGGAGCTCTCGACACGGGCTGAAGCTGCTGTCTACACAGTATCTGCTCCCCGTCCTGACAAGTCTCCTTTTGATTGGGGAGCCTCTGCGGGGCCATGCAGGTCCTTGAGCAGACCAGACCAGGCCAGCCCAAACTACCTAGCATTGGCTGCATGGATTGTCATCCACAGAGTGGAGCAGCACCTCCACTATGGGCTTCCGTAAATGGGGACCGAAGCCTCGCTAAGCTGACACAGCCAGCTAAAATGATTGTGTCATAAATAGTTGTGGTACAAAAATTGAAAGAAAGAAGCCTTCAATGAATAAAGATGGCAATGCAGTTAGAGCAGTGGGGAAAGGCTTTGTAGAGGAAATAGGACTCCCACAGGACCTTAGAATTTGGAAAGGCACTAAGGAGGGTCCCCTCGGGACTGGTGGTGTGGTTGAGCTACCGCTGTGACACCCATATCCCATATCGGAGCGCCAGTTCGAGTCCCTTCTGCTCTACTTTCCCATCCAGATTCTTGATAATGCACCTGGAAGTCAGTGGAAGATGTCCCAAATAGTTGGACCCCTGCCACCTGTGTGGGAGACTTGGATGGAGTTCTTGGCTCATGGTTTCCGCCTGGCCCAGACCTGGCTTTTGCAGCCATCTGGGGAGTGAACCAGCAGATGGAAGATCTATTTCTGTCCCTCTTCCTCTCGCTCTGTCAGTCTGCCTTTCAAATAAGTAAATCTTTTAAAAAAGAGAATAAAGAAAAGAAAAAGGCGAGAGCCCTCCTAACTATAAGCCAACCCTGCCTTTCCACTTTTATCCCACAGAGCAAGATACTGATTAATGTTAGGCCAGAGAATTCCCAGAACTACCTTGGTTGGGGCTTCTGGCTGACTGTAAACTAATGTATTCTCCTCTTTTTTTATAGCAAATTTCAAAACAAACTCAGAATGTCAAGCAAATTAGATATGTATTTCATATAAATTATGTACTGGGTGATTAGTCTAATTTAGTAATCAAGTGTATTACCATTTCAGCATTGGCAGTCACTGGGATATTGGTATTATTTCCCTGAGATGTTTTCTGCAAGCAATGGATAATTTTTATTAAAAAGAGTTAGGGGAATCCTCTAAAGTAGTAGGATTCTTAAATTTTCTCAGCTTCTAGGAAGCCAGGAGCCAAAACTGAGTTTAATTTTGCACACTTGTACACCGATTTGCAACTGGAATTCAAGTTTCTTGTTTTTATATTTCTTATTTTAATCAATGTATGAACCTTCCCAGTGTCACATCCATTCCCTAGGGCTTGACTCTGGTGCAGTGGATAACAGGTCTGTAAAACTCTGAGGGAAATGCAGCAGAGGCTGCAGCACCTGAAAAAGCCAAGGGATCTCAGGGAAGTTGCTGGGAGGGGCCCTGCGTTTTGCTCTTCTTTGTGTAGGGACCTCTTTCTCCAAATGAAAGCAACCTTGAACCCTACTTCCATGTGCTTGGTAGGGGCCAGGGTTTTCCCCAGTTGTGCTTTTCCACCAAACTGATTACATAAGATGCTGTATCATTCAATGTACATTTTCTCTGATTATAGAAATCACCAATTCATTCCTTGTTCCAGGGAAATCTGGTGCCTAATGATAAAGAAGTGTGGCGCTGTCTGTGTAGGTGAGATTCCCTTGACACAACATTTCTGAAGGCTTATTTACTTATGTTTCTTTATTTGAAAAGCAGAAAGAGAGAGAGGCTATCTTCCATTCACAGGTTCATTCCCCAAATGCTGTAACAGCCAAGGCTGAGCCAGGTGGAAGACAGGGCCCAGGAACTCCATCCAGGTCTGCCAAATATCTGGGCCACCACCTGCTGCCTTCCAAGCGCATTATTGGGGAGCCGGATGGGAAGCAAAGATGGGACTCAATCCTAGGCACCCCAGTGGCTGAATGTACTACAGGAACGCCCACCCTGACAGCATCTTATGTGTGCTCGATTCTGGAAGAAAAAGCAGAAGAAGCGGCGGGGAGGACTGCACGTCTCTTGGGACAACACCACGTAATGCTGATGTCTCTGACATGCTGCCCTGTGACCAAGAGTCGCAAGGCTCCACCTGGATAACGATGAGGACTCGCTCACTGCACCCCAGCAGGCCTTTGTCATGGTGACATGAGCACACCCTTTATAAAGGAACCATTAAAAGATGAAAGAGCCTCCAAATTTTATTACAGTCTCTTCTGTGATTCAATTTCTAGGGATAATGGTTTATTGGGTAAAACAACTAGCATAAGATGTACTGAATCTGAGATGTTTAGACCATGTTTTCAATTAGATAGTAATATATAATGATATTTCATGTAGCTCGGCCTTGGCCTAGCGTCAACTCTGATTTGACTTGACAAGTTCATTTGGTGTCATTATTCTGTATTTTTAAATGTCCTGAACCAGTTCTACCTGGAGCACACTGTTGTGCTCTGGTTTTTGTGGTTTTTTTCAAAAAGATGTATTTCTTTGAAAAGCAGAGTGACAGAGAAAAAGGAAGAAAGCGAAAGAGATCCCCCATGTGCTGGCTCACTGGAAATCCCTGCAATAGCCAGGGCGAACGAAGCCAGGAGCTGGGAAGGCTGCAGGGCAACCCCCAAACTAGTTGGAGGTGTTGCTCCAGAGCCCCAAGCCTGGGTCCCCTTGCCACATGCACAGAAAGCCAGTCACTCACATCAGGGAGGAAGAACATGGGTATTTAATGCAAAGCACAGAGCCAGGAGCCCGGCAGCCATTGCTTCATCCGCAGGTTCTCCGTGGAGTTAGGACCAAAGGTTCTCTCAGACTGAGACGGGGACTGAGAGGTGCGCGTTCAGCTCGTGCCCAGGTTCCTGGTTCATCGATGGTGCTTGTGGCCTTCCTGTGATCGGCGATGCTCTTTAGGGAATGTTTATGGTGGCTGGGTGGGCTTCAGCTGGCCTGGGG
The DNA here is from genome assembly GCA_949820135.1 of Sylvilagus floridanus. NCBI lineage: Eukaryota > Metazoa > Chordata > Mammalia > Lagomorpha > Leporidae > Sylvilagus > Sylvilagus floridanus. The sequence continues at coordinate 83,967,320 of OX463225.1, read as the reverse complement.
AGTTACATACCTTCTGCCCCAGACCTGAAGTTCCCTGTCTGGATGGACCGGGCCTAAACAAACCCCTCTGGACAGTACTGGCCATCAAGGTGTTATCTACGGAAGATGACTCCTTAAGGCCAGTGATTAGCATCTCACAGGGCCAGCTGTACTGGCTACTCTTCAGTTCCCGAGCCCAGGGGAAAGGCAAGGAGATCTTGGGCTAAGGGCGGAGGCCGGGGCAGGTGTTACCTTGCCTGTGCTTTTAGGGAGTGGTTTCAGGAACGCCATCCCAGTCTCCCACATGGGTGGCAGGGACCCAGAACTTGGACCATCATCTGCTGCCTTCCTAGGCACATTAGCAGGAAGCTAGATCAGAAGCAGAGGAGCTGAAACTCGAACCAAGCACTCCGACGTGAGATGCTGGAGTCCCAAGTGGTGACTTAACCTGCTGCGCCACAACGCTCACCCTGGAACATGGTACAGGTTGAATTTTTTTCCCTGGGTTCATTTCCTGATCTCTTCTCTGTATGTGCTGCCAGCACCATTGCTAGAGCCCGCGGAGGAGACAGACACGCGTGTCCCTGCCCTGAGACGCCCACAGACCTGTAGGGGTGCAGACTGAGGGGCCCATAACTGAAGCGTGAGGCCGGAGTTTCCTGCAGAGCAGCCGGCAAGGACAGATGTCACAGGAGGGCCTGCTTGAGCCGAGCCCCTCAGCGCCCCTCGCTGGAAGTGGTCATGAGCATTTGCAGAGGGTGTGGGGCTGAGCTGCCGCAGGAGCAGTGAGTGCTCCCCTCCCCCCAACACAGGCTCCGTCTACAAACTGCTGGGAAATGGGTTTGTGCTTTTAAGACCCGGGTAAAACACGCCTGATGTGACATTCACACCTCACCCAGCCACGCTGGAGCCGGCTTGTGCTGCGCATTTTTGTTCTGGAAACCGAAAGCTCTGCACTGGCTAGGCAACTTCCGGCTCCTCACCCCTACGCCCCTGGCAGCTGCTCTCCCACTTTCTGTTTCTGTCGCTTGAACTACTCCAGAACCTTCATGTAAATGGAGCCGCGCAGTATTGGTGCTGTGCCTGGCTCGTCTTGCTTAGCACAGCGTCCCCAAGCATCTTCCTTGGTTGCAGCAGGTGTCAGAACTGCTCCCCTTCCAAAGCGGAATAATATCCCAGTGTGTATCTGCCACGTTTGTGTATCTGCTCATCCACCGAGGAACATTTAGGTGGCTTCCATTTTTATTTTTTATTTGTTGGAAAGGCTGAGGATCAGAAACAGGGATAGAGAAGTCTTCCATCCACTAGTTCACGCCCCATTGTCCACAAAAGCCACAGGTGCACTAGGCCAGAGCCAGGAGCTCCCATGAGAGACAGGGTGGTATGGACCTGTGGAGCTGAGCCATCATCTTCTCCCTCAAGGTGTGCATTAACAGGAAGCTGGATCTGAAGGGAGGCAGGACTCAGTCCCAGGCATGGTGATGGAGGACACAGGTGTTCCAAGTAGTGGCTTAAGTCCCTGTGCCACAACACCTGCTCTGCTCTCTCTTGTTTTCTGGGAAACTATCTAACATTGACCTAATCTAGTTTACTCAATTGTACTCCTTAGATTCTGTTTGAAAAATAGTGGGTCATGGGGCCGGTGCTGTAGCATAGCGGGTAAAGCCACCACCTGCAGTGCCAACATCTCATATGGGAACCAGTTCAAGTCCCTGCTGCTCCACTTCCAATCCAGCTCTCTGCTATGGCCTGGGAAAGCAGTAGAAGGTGTCCCAAGTCCTTGGGCCCCTGTATCCATGTGGGAGACCTGGAGAAAGCTCTTGGCTCCTGGCTTCAGATGGGCACAACTCTGGCTATTGCAGCCATTTGGGGGGGTGAACCAATGGAAGGAAGACCTTTCTCTCTGTCTCTCTCTCTCACTGTCTAACTCTGTCAAATAAAAAATAAATAAAAGGCCGGCGCCGTGGCTCAACAGGCTAATCCTCCGCCTTGTGGCGCCGGCACACTGGGTTCTAGTCCCGGTCGGGGCGCCAGATTCTGTCCCGGTTGCCCCTCTTCCAGGCCAGCTCTCTGCTGTGGCCAGGGAGTGCAGTGGAGGATGGCCCAAGTGCTTGGGCCCTGCACCCCATGGGAGACCAGGAAAAGCACCTAGCACCTGGCTCCTGCCATCGGATGAGCGCGGTGCGCCGGCCGCAGCGGCCATTGGAGGGTGAACCAATGGCAAAAGGAAGACCTTTCTCTCTGTCTCTCTCTGTCCACTCTGCCTGTCAAAAATAAAAAATAAATAAATAAATAAAAGAGAAAATAATACGTGCATTTGACAAAATTCAATGAATTCTTAGCAAAGTAAGAGCAGAAGGGAGCTTTCTCAGTATGATAAAGGCATATACAAGAAACCACAGCCACCATTGTAAAAAATGATGAAAGCTGGGATGTATAACCTCTGAGGTTATAGACCGTACTTTTCTGGGATCCGTGTCTATAGTTCTTTATAATCCTGAGCCTAGGATCAAGGCAAGGATGTATGACTGCCTCACTTCTAGTCCACATCTCACCAAATATTCTAGCTGCTATAATTAAGCAAGAAAAAGAAATAAAAGGCACAGAGATAAAGAAAGAAACGGAAGCCACTGAAAATCCTTGATATAGATGAGGTTTAACTAATGCCACACAATCTCATTACCATTTTATAAAGAAAACAGTTTCTGCTACACAAAGGGGCATCTATTCAGTCATAAAACAGCTATTGGATGCTGTAACTCAGTCCTCTGGGGTGCTCTGTCATCTTGCACTAACGACTTACGGGAGGCAGAAGCAACGATACCCCAGAGACAGGCTTTTGCTCCCTTAGAATGAGCATGAGGCGACCGTGAGTTCTGAACCAGGGACTCTCGAGTATTCTCTGAGACCAGCAGCCTCAGCATCACCTGGGGATCTGCTGTAATCGAAAAATGTCAGCCCCACCCAAGACTCCGAGAGTGGGGTCCAGAATCTTCCCAGCAAGGCCTGCAGGTGACCGGAAGCTCCCTGAAGTCCCAGGACCCCTACTGGAAACCTCTGAAGACAAAAAGCACAGGGCCCCAGCTGGTCCTAATTCCTCCTTGTGGAAAGGGACTGAATATCTCACATTCTAGCCAGTCTACCTAGCAGAGGCACCTTGCATTTCACCAGTGAGAGTCCCTTTCTAACTGTATAACGAATCACAGGTTTCACCGATTAAAATCCTCCGTTTCTAATTAAAAGCTCAGAAATGGATCGGTCGCGGTGAAGGTCAGGGATATATTGGTAGAAGCGCTTCACCAGAACTGCCGCCGAGGCTCCGGACGGGCGGCGTCTGCACTACTCGCGCCGAAGCTGCGGTCCCCGCCGGGGACCTGTCACTGAGAGCGCCTAGTGGGCGCCGTGTCAGCGGCCGACGGCATGAAGAATCCAGTCCTGCTACTTTTTTTCTTAGTAAGGAGAAATCGATGCTTTTGTCTGAAACACATTCTTAAAACACGGATCTTAGAAAATTATTTAAAACCTGGCGCTACCCGTCAGTTGATTATTTCCCCCTCGTGCTACAGTTCCCCCAGTACGAAAATTCTTTTGCCGCCGGTGGGTTTTGGAAAATAAAGCTTAAGAGTGCCCTCTGCCGGTCCTATGCGGTATGTGCAAGCAAGGAGGTAGTGCGGACTTGGGGAAAACCTTTTCAATTTCAATGCCAGTTGAACATGCTTTATCATTTCTGTTTTGTATTCAGATGATCATATTACTGATACGGATGACAGTTTGTTTGTATTGCTGTGCCTGAGAAATGAAATGAAACCGTTAAGTGGCCAGCCATCCTTTCCACACAGGCATGTAGGAAATCGGCTTTTGGTGTGGGGTGGAAGCCACAGGCTGAAGAGCCTGTTCTTTGTGGCTCCCTCTTTGAGTCAGGGTTGGCTTGAGGCCTTTGTGCAACACGAGAATCTGATTCCTACAGCTGAATGCCAGACTTTCTTCTCTGCTCGCTAGTCGGCTAATAAGCTGCCTGGTTTGTGCTTTTATTAAAAAAAAAAAAAGTTTTACAATTATGGGAAAATATTCACTTTATCCTCAGTGTAATTGGAAAACCAAAACCACAGGTTCTTTATGTTGGTTGGTTAATAGCTGCTGACACACCTAACTGTGCTGTGTGCTGGGGCGGGCCAGGGCTGAGCCTCTGCCTCCAAGCCATCTTGCTTTTCAGCAGGAAAGAAAACATGAACAAAAACGATGTTAGAATTTGGAATACAGAGGCCAGCATAGCAGGTAAAGCTGTCGCCTGCAGTCCCAGCATCCCATATGGACGCCAGTTCGTGTCCCGGCTGCTCCACTTCCAATCCAACTTCCTAATAATGTGCCTGGGAAAGCAGCAGAAAATGGCCCAACTGCTTGGGCTTCTGTACCCATGTGAGAGACCTGGAAGAAGCTCCTGGCTCCTGACTTCAGCCTGGTTCAGCTCCAGCCTTTGCAGCTATTTGGGGAGTGAACCAGTGGATACAAGATCTCTCTCTCTCTCTGGCTGTCAAATAAATAAATAAATGTAAGAAAAAAAAGAATTTGGAACACAAGGAAAAAAGAGAGGGAGAATATGGACTCACAAGAGAGACACACAACCTCAGTTCTTTGTAGGAAGATTTGGTGGTGTAGGGAGACCCACATTTCAGTCTTTTTTTTTTTTTTTTTTTTTTTTTTTTTTGACAGGCAGAGTGGACAGTGAGAGAGAGAGACAGAGAGAAAGGTCTTCCTTTGCCGTTGGTTCACCCTCCAATGGCTGCCGCGGACGGCGCGCTGCGGCCGGTGCACCGCGCTTATCCGATGGCAGGAACCAGGTGACAGGTGCTTTTTCCTGGTCTCCCATGGGGTGCAGGGCCCAAGCACTTGGGCCATCCTCCAATGCACTCCTGGGCCACAGCAGAGGGCTGGCCTGGAAGAGGGGCAACCGGGACAGAATCCGGCACCCCGACCGGGACTAGAACCCGGTGTGCCGGCGCCGCAAGGCAGAGGATTAGCCTGTTGAGCCACGGCGCTGGCCCACATTTCAGTCTTGACCTTGATCAGAGTTGGGGACACAAGGCTGCAAGGTGCTCGGGATCAGGCTGTCCTTATGGCAGTGCCCTACTTCTGGAGAAAAGCTCAGCGTGCACCTCGTCCATCCACTCACCAGCAGGTGCTTTTCATGTGCATTGGTTATGCGGCAGCTGCCCTGCACAGCTCCAAGGAAACACGGAGGAACTTCTCGGCGCTCTTTGCAAATGCTTGTGTGGAGGGTTTGGGTGAGACCAGAGACCATGAGCGGGATCTCTGGGGAGAGGCATTCTGCCCTGCCCCATGAAAGCTGCCCGAGTGGTTGTCTCTGACACGAGGCCCCTGCTTGAGTGAAAGCACAGGCTCCCCGCGCAGACTGTGCAGACTCCGATTCCAACTTTGCCTTTAACCAGCTCTGTGCCTTTCTTTCTTTTTTCCATCGTATTTGAAAGGCAGAGATATGGAGACAGAGAGAGAGAGAGTGCACTTCCATCTGCTGGTTTACTCCCCAAACCCCCCCCAACAACTGGGGCTGTGCCAGTCTGAAGACAGGAGCCAGGAAGCCAGTCTGGATCACCCTCCTGAGACCCGAGTACTGGAACCATCCTCTGCCTCCCAGGAAGCTGGATTGGAAGTGGAGTGGGAACTCAAACCAGGCACTGCAGTGTGGCCCGCAGGTGTCCAGAGCTGCAACTTCACCACCCCGAGTGCCTGCCCCGCTGCAAGCACAGTGATATCTACTCTGCAGGGAGACTGTGAGGACTGGAGATTACGTGCCCATCTCTTAGAACAGTGAGGGCACGTAGAAGCAGGAGGACAGACACCTGTGTACTTACTGCCGTCTAACAAATCTTAACCTTTTGCCGTATTTGCTTCATTTTAATTTTACTTAATGTTTTATTTGAGATGGAGAGAGAAAAACAGCTCCCATGCACCTGCTCACTTCTCAAATCCCTGTGGTGGCTGAGCTGAAGCTGGGAGTTAGGAACCGAATCCAGGTCTCTCACACAGGTGGCCGTAACCCAGTTACCTGAGCCATCACCGCTGCCTCCCAGCTCTGCATTAACATGAAGTTGGAGTCAGGAATCCAAGCCAGGCACTCCGAGATGAGCCATGGGCATCTTAACCGCGAGGCTAACTGCCCGCCCTGGCTTCACTTTTTAAAAACTAAGTAAAACATTACCACAACTGCAGAAGCTCCCTTTCTCTCTCCTGAAGTTCTACTTTGTCCTCAGAGTCACCACTATCCTACCACTATTGGTAGGAACCTTTGCCATCATGTTTTATACATAAGTAATAGAGAGTATTGCTTTGCATGTTTCTGAATTTTAGTAACTGGTGCTAATCTGCATACATCATTCTGCGAGTTTCTCCACTTTAACATTGGGTTTTAGTATTTTCCCCTGTTGATATATGAGGGTTTAGTTCTTCCATTACATTTCTATATGGGCTCGTCCTCCGAGGCCCGCACTGTCGGGATGGTTGGGCATCAGCGTTCTTTGACAAGCTCTGGGGACAAGTTCCGGTGAACCTGTTTGTTTATTAACAATCAAGCAGAAGCTTTGAAAGGTCAGGCAGAGGAGGCGTAGCTAGTTCTGGCACTGATTCTATAGGATAAAGCCGCTTTGCTTCTCCAATCAGCTTGAAGGTCACGTAGCTTACGTAGCCTTCCAAGTGATCCTGATGGGCCTGGGCCACACCTGGGAGACCTTTACCTGATTGGCAACTACTAGTCTCTTCAACAGGAAGCCGGGGTGGGGGAAATGTGCCTTGGGCTCCTGCCACTTGCCAGCAGTCGGTCACAGGTATAGTTGGATGTTTTAAGTTGAGTGCTTGCTTCTTATATTCAGTCTCTTGTTTTTTGTTTGTTTTTTTTTTCTTTCCTCATTGCGTTCAAAGTGGAGATTTCCCTCTAAGCACTGTTCCAGCTGCTGCCTCCCACAAGGTTGGGATTCCAGTGCCCTTGTTACTGCTGGGTTCTAACTAGTCTTCATTTCCATAGCCATTTCCGCTGTGACCCACACGTCATTTAGGGGTGTGCTTTGTGGTTGCCATATATATCTGTGTCCCTTTTCACTTTATCCTTTTTTTGCCTTTAATGTTTTTCATTCATTTTACTTTCTCTTTTCCAGTGAGCCATGTTGGAGCTATGGGTAGAACTGAAGCCTAACTTTTTTTCCTTCTAAAAAAAAAAAAAAAATCTGTGGTCTCTGTGGCTTAAATTCCTTGGGAGCTGTAGGAGCTTTCTCTCAGGCTCCCGAGTAAGACCTCAGGGCCCCAGGACCTTTGCAACCATGGAGAAACGTGCCAGTGAGATTGCTGGCCACCTGGTCCTGAGCAGAGGGGCCAAGCAGGTGATTCTGCCTTTCCTAAAATGCCCCTGTGGTCAACAGATCCAGGGAAGGCACTGAGCGCGTCTCCACGTGGGCCCCACACACGGGCCTGGGAACTGAACGTGGCTCCTGCTCTCGATGGAAGCTCCTGTTCTTTCTTAGAGCCAGGATGAGACAGAAAGCAGGCCGTGGTCCGGAACTCCTCCGGCTCAGCTCCTGCCTGCTGACACTCAGTGCTTCGCTTGGCCAGAGCTCCTGATCCCCGTCAGGGCTGTGTTTTTGGGAGGAGGATCCTGTGGGCAGGTCTGAGGGGCCTGCGCTGTTCTGAGCAGTTCACAGCCATGGTTAAGCAGATGGGCTCTGGAGCCTGCCTGGAGTGGACACCTGGCTTTTTCCTGTTGTAGCAGCAAACAAGTTACTTAACAGATATTTCTGCTTCCTTGTCTTTACAATGGGTATAGCAATTGCTCTTCTTTCCCACGGTTTTTGCCATATTAAAAGTAGGGCCCGGGCCCAGTGTCCTTCACACAGTGCGTGAAGCGGCCACTTTAAATGCTGGCATCCCATGTCAGAGTACTGTTGGCCTCCTGGCTGCTCCACTTCTGATCCAGCTGCCTGCTGATGCTCTTGGGAGGCAGTGGAAGATGGCCCAAGTGCTTGGGCCCCTGCATCCATGTGGGAGACCTGGCTAGAGGCTCCTGGCTCCTGTCTGTTGTAGCCATTTGGGGAGTGAACCAGTGGATGGAAGATCTCTATATCTCTCTGTCTCTCCCTCTCCATCTCTCTTTCTCTGACTCTTACCACCTTTCAAATAAATAAGTAAACATTTTTTTAAAAATATAGAACACTGGAGCCGGCGCCGCGGCTCAATAGGCTAATCCTTCACCTTGCGGCGCCGGCACACCGGGTTCTAGTCCCAGTCGGGGCGCCGGATTCTGTCCCGGTTGCCCCTCTCCCAGGCCAGCTCTCTGCTGTGGCCAGGGAGTGCAGTGGAGGATGGCCCAAGTGCTTGGGCCCTGCACCCCATGGGAGACCAGTATAAGCACCTGGCTCCTGCCATTGGAGGGTGAACCAACGGCAAAGGAAGACCTTTCTCTCTGTCTCTCTCTCTCACTGTCCATTCTGCCTGTCAAAACAAAACAAAACAAATATATAGAACACTTGCAGGGCTAGTATTATGGCATAGGAGGTAAAACCACGCCCTGCAACACCAGCATCCCATACGGGAGCCGGTCCATGTCCCTGCTGCTCCACTTCCTATCCAGTTCCCTGCTCATGGCCTGGGAAAGCAGCAGAAGATGGTCCAAATAGTTGAATCCTTACCACCCACATGGTCCCGACCCAGAAGCAGCTCCTGGCTTCAGCCTGGCCCAGCTCTAGCCATTGAGGTCATGTGGGGAGTGAACCAGCAGATGGAAGATCTCTCTGTGTGTAATTCTGATTTCCAAATAAATTTTTAAAAATGTAGAGCACTAGGAACAGTACCTAGTTACACTAGGAACAGTTACCTAGTAACTGCCAGGCGTTTCATGAACAATTCTTGTGAATTCAACACCCAGGGCTGCGTTTTACCTGGCTTCCATGTTCAGTTTCCCCATTCATCTCATGTCTTGGTTGACTGAAATTCTCTTGTACTTTCTTCAAGAGATACTAATAATACAAATTATATTTTCTGAAACTTACATGTTCAGAAACATTTGATGCCTTTTACTAGAATGAACAGTTTGGCTATATAAAATAACAATAGCTATTATTGAACACTTAGTGAAGTCACAAGTGAGCTATACTTATTATATCCTTTAATCATCGTAAGAGTGCCATACTATTTTTTTCAAACTTTAGCTTTGTTTTTTAATTTTTACTTAAGTTATTTGAGAGGAAGAAAGAGTGCACTCTCATCTACTAGTTCACTCCCCAAATGCCCACAAAGTGGAGAACCAAACCAGCCAGAGAGCAGGAGCCGAGAACTCAACCCAGGTCTCCCACATGAGTGCCCAGGACCCAATCACTAGGGCCGTCTCCTGCTGTCTCCCAGCTTCCCCGGAAGCCCAGATCAGGAGTGCAGCTGGAACTGGAACCCAAGCAGGCCAGTGTGGGATGCCAGCGTTCCCAATGGCATCTTTTTTTTTTGACAGGCAGAGTGGACAGTGAGAGAGAGAGACAGAGAGAAAGGTCTTCCTTTTGCCTTTGGTTCACCCTCCAATGGCTGACGTGGCCGGCGCCCTGCGGCCAGCGCACCACGCTGATCCGATGGCAGGAGCCAGGTGCTTCTCCTGGTCTCCCATGGGGTGCAGGGCCCAAGCACCTGGGCCATCCTCCACTGCACTCCCTGGCCACAGCAGAGAGCTGGCCTGGAAGAGGGGCAACCCAGACAGAATCCGGCACCCCGACCGGGACTAGAACCCGATGTGCCGGTGCCGCAAGGCGGAGGGTTAGCCTATTGAGTCACAGCGCCGGCCCCCAATGGCATCTTAACCACCAGGTCAACTGCCTGCCCCTCCGCTGTACTGTTAACATCGCCTTTTGCAGGTGAGGAAGTTTAGATGCAGGAAGTCACACTGCCTTGCCCAGAGGCGTTGCGCTTTTCTCCGGCACTGAAATCTGATGGCAGTCTGGTTTGTTTCCCCTTAAGGATGCCTTGATCTTTCTAGCCAGATGTTTAAAGGATTGTTTATTTCTGAAGTCCAGTAATCATCTCTGGGATGTGTTCCAGCAGTTACTCATACCTGTTTTTATTGGGACACTATATCTCCTTTTGGTCTATAAATTAAAATGTTCCTTCGTTTGTGTGAACTTTCCTTGAGTTGTGCTTGAATTTTTTTTTTCCTTTTCTACTTTATTCCTGTTTCCCTCACATGGACATACTGGATGTCTTCTGTCTTCTGAGTTTGTCAGTTTGTCCAGAATCCCTTTTGCTTCTTTGCATTCCCGTTTCGTGCCTGTTCCCCAGTCTTGTCCTCCCGAGTCTCTCTCTGGGTCTTTATCTGTCTTCATCAGTCTCTCTCTCCCCATTTCTAATGTAGCTTTTATTTCTGGGACTTTTCTTTCTTTTTCTTCCTTTCTGAGTTCTGTTAGCTCACTTTTTTCTGTTGACCATCATTTCTTCTTTTTTAAAATATTATTTTATTTTTATTTTTTTTGACAGGCAGAGTGGACAGTGAGAGAGAGACAGAGAGAAAGGTCTTCCTTTGCCGTTGGTTCACCCTCCAATGGCTGCCGCGGACGGCGCGCTGTGGCCGGCGCACCGCGCTCATCTGATGGCAGGAGCCAGGTGCCAGGTGCTTTTCCTGGTCTCCCATGGGGTGCAGGGCCCAAGCACTTGGGCCATCCTCCACTGCACTCCCGGGCCACAGCAGAGAGCTGGCCTGGAAGAGGGGCAACCAGGACAGAATCCGGCGCCCCAACCGGGACTAGAACCCGGTGTGCCGGCGCCACAAGGCGGAGGATTAGCCTGTTGAGCCACGGCGCCGGCCTTAAAATATTATTTAAAAAATATTTTATGTATTTGAAAGGCAGAGTGACAGAGAATGAGAGGGGAGAGAGAACACTTCCACCCACTGGTTCACTTCCCAAATGCTGGAAGAGCAGGGGCTGGGCGAGGACAAAGCCAGGAGCCTGGAGCTCCAGCTGGGCCTCCCACATGGGTTGCGGGGCCCAGGCACTTGGGCCATCTTCTGTCTTCCCAGGGAGCTGGATTGGAAGTGGAGCAGCTGAGACTCCAACCAGCGCTCTGATAAAGGGATGCGGTGTTGCAGGCAGCAGCTGAGCCCACTGTGTAAATCATGGCCATACATTTGGTCTGCCTTGTGGCAGCATTTTTCGGGGGACAATTTCTATGTTTCCTTTTCCTATGCCTTTTCTCCTAATTCCTGTGGATTTGCTGTATAGATGGTTTGTTTTCTTTTGATTATTACTCAGTTTGAGGGAAGTGAGTTCTTCCTCAGCCTTTTGCAGGAAGCAGCTGGCAATGAATTGAGCTAAAAGAGAAGCTGCGTGCAGCGGGCGCTGTTGCATGGCGGGGAAAGCTGTCTCCTGCAATGCCAGCGTCCTGTGTGGGTGCCAGTTTGAGTCCCAGCTGCTCTGCTTCTGGTCCAGCTTGGGAAAGCAGCAGAAGATGGGCCTAGCCCCTGGGCCCCTGCACCCACATAGGAGACCTACACAGAAGCTCCTGGCTCCTGGCTGCTTCTGATCTGCCCAGCTCCAGCCATTGCAGCCTTCAAGGAGTGAATCAGCAGATGGAAGATCTCTCTCTCTCTCTCTCTCTCTCTCTCTCTCTCTCTCTCTCTCTCTAACTCTGCCTTTCAAATAAGTAGATCTTCTAAAGAGAGAGAGAAGCTGCTTGTGGCTGCAGGTGCAGGTGCGTGTGCATGTGGTGTGGTGTGGTGTGAGAAAGAAAAGAAAGGTGAGCCTGGAAGACCCACGCAGTTGCGCTTACCCTGTGCCCTCCCCGGAAGCTGCAGGGCTGCTGCCAGCTGGGGCTGTCCCAGCCCTAGCTCATCTTAGCAACCATTGTCCAGGGCTCTGTCATTCAGCCCTGCCTTGCCTCACTACTTGCACAAGCCCGATAAAGTCCGGGGAAGCCCCGCAGCTTCGCCCCTTAAGCTTTCACTGCAGAGCAGGGGGTGCCCTTGCCCTGCCCGCGGGTCCAAGGGCCTGCCGCCTCTGGCTCTGCACTCCCGGCTCCGCACTTCCCAGGACTTAGCAGCCCCGCCCAGGCCTTCTTTTGGCTCAGGCGGAGTTCCTGCTTCCTTTTCCTTTCCTACTTTGGTGTGGTCTCGGGATGACGAAATCGAAGAAGTAAATTAATGCTATTTTCATATTTTAAACTTCTGAAGTTTATTTTAAAGCTAACGCCACTTTTTTAAGATTTTATTTATTTGAGAGGCAGAGTTACAGAGAGAGAGACAGAGAGAGAGAGATCTTCCAGCCTCTGGTTCACTCCCCAAATGGTTGCAACGGCCAGTGCTGTGCCAATCCGAAGCCAGGAAACCAAGAGCTTCCTCCGGGTCTCCCACGCGGGTGCAGGGGCCCAAGGACTTGGGCCACCTTCCACTGCATTCTCGGGCCAGAAGCAGGGAGCTGGATGGAGGAGAAACAACGGGAATGAGAACCAGCTCCCAAATGGGATGCCTGTGCCTCAGACTGAGGCTTATTCTACTAGGCTCCAGCAAACCAGCCCCAAAAGCACAGCCGTTTTTAAAGATAGAGTGCTCTGTTCCTGGAGGAGCAGGTGCCGCACTGCCTCAGGGTACAAGAGGGGAAGCCAGTTTGGAACTCAGTGTTCGGGGCTGGAGCAGCAAGCTCCCTCGTGGTCATGGAGGCGGTAACAGAGGCTGCGTTCAAATCCAGGTCTGACTGAGTCCCAGGCTGAGATCTCCCATCGCAGGACTCTGTCTTAAGGATGTAGATGTCTCTTTGTGGGATCTTTCCGAGGTTCCTTCTTGTGAGCATTTTTCTTTCTATTAACTGCTGTTTTATTTCCTGGTTTTCAGTGTGACAAGTACAAGACTGGAGTCATCGATGGGCCTGCTTGTAACAGCCTTTGCGTAACAGAAACGCTTTACTTTGGAAAATGCTTATCCACCAAGCCCAACAATCAGGTATGTACAGAATGATCGTATACTCTGATTTTAATGGGAGCTAAAGGCATTATTAAAAGAATTTTATAAAACATTTATTTGTTTATTTGAGAGGCAGAGTTACAGAGAAAGGGAGAGACAGAGAAATCTTCCATCTGCTGATTCACTCTCCAAATAGCCACAGTGCCTGGAGCTGGGCCAGGCTCCTGGAACTAGGAGTTTCTTCTGGGTCTCCCATGTAGGTGCAGGGGCCCAAGCACTTGGGCCATCTCCCGTGGCCTTCCCAGGCACATTAGCAGGAGCTGGATTGGATGTGGAGCAGCCAGGACTCGAACTGGCACCCATATGGGATGCCAGTGTTGCAGGCGGTAGCTTAACCCCCTGCACCACGATGCCATGCCCTAAAATGATTTTTAAATTAACAAGCATATTTAAGAGGATTTCTGAAACAAAGGCCAACATTTGAATGTCAGCTGCCCGCCAGGCACTGTGTGAGGCACTGGGAGAGACCACGGAGAGCAAGACAGACAAGCCTCTGGCCTCGTGTGCTTACGCTCTAGCATGGAAGAAGACGCTATGAAATGAGTCAACAAATAAGGAAGACCGTTTCAGACAGTGCCGGGGCTAGGAGGTAAATATAGCAGGGGATGGGTTAGAGGCCGTCTGGGATAGAAGAGGAACCTACTGGAGGAAGGGGCGGGGGAGACCCGTCCAAGGTGCCGTCTGAGCCGACACTTGAATGGAGTGCAGGAACCAGCCACGTGGAGATCTGGTAGCGTGCATCCCAGACAGAAGCAGTGCAGGTGACGCACATTGTGAAGCAAGAACAAGCAGGTGCAAAGAACAGATGGGCCAGTGTAGCTGGGGCGGGGAGAATCAGGGAGGAAGGGGGACAAGATCAGGCCTGGGAAGTAGGTCAGGCCGGCTCAGATGGAGCCAGCAGGCAATGGGAAAGACTTTGGACATTATGCTAATTGATTTAGGAATTTAATGGAGGATTTGAAGCAGGGAGATGATATAATCTGCTTTGTTTGGATTAGTATTATTATTATTAATTCATATGATCCTATTTGTTTCTTTATATAGAGTAAGACAGCGTACCCTGGTAGATAAGACCCTAAGCTCAGGGCAGGCATTTAGCCTAGTCATTAAGACACTGGTTAAGACACCTGTGTCCCACGCCCCAGTGCCTGGGTTCGTTCAACACCTGGCTCTGGCTCCTGATTCCAGCTTCCTGCTAACGCAGACCCTGGGAGGCAGCAGGTGACGGCTCATGGAGTTATGTTCCTGTCACGCACAGCACATGGGAGGCCCAGACTGAGTTCCTGCCCAATCCTGGCTGTTGCAGGCATCTGGAGAGTGAACCAGTGAATGAGAGCTCTCTCTTTTATATCCATCTGTCTCTCTGTCGCTCAAATAAAAGTTCTTAAAGGAAAAAGAAAGAAAAATGGACCATGAGCTCTTAGTCTTGACCTCTGGGTCCAGGTGCCAGTTTTGCACTTCCTGTGTTAACCTCGGCGAATCACTTCCCCTGACTGCTTGATTTTCTTCTCAGTGAAGGGAGGGTAACAATAGTACCTACCTCACTGGGTTGGGATAGAAGCATCCAGATAACCATAAAATAAGTTAGGACATGTTGAACACACTGTAATGTTAATTTGGTATAAACTGATACCAAAAGAAGGTAAGACAAAATTAGTGTACTCTGGAGCCGGTGTCATGGCTCACTTGGCTAATCCTCCACCTGCGGAGCCGGCATCCCATATGGGCACCAGGTTCTAGACCCGGTTGCTCCTCTTCCAGTCTGCTGTGGCCCAGGAAGGCAGTGGAGGATGGCCCCAGTGTTTGGGCCCCTGCACCCACATGGAAGACCAGGAGGAAGCGCCTGGCTTCTGGCTTTGGATCGGTGTAGCGCGCCGACCATAGCAGCCATTTGCGGGGTGAATCAACGGAAGGAAGACCTTTCTCTGTTTCTCCCTCACTGTCTAACTCTGTCCTAACTCTGTCTGTCAAATAAAAATAAAATAAAATAAATAACTGTCAAATAAAAATAAAATAAATAAAATAGTGTACTCTGAAAAAATTTATTTTTAATTTAAAGAAATACTCATATGATGTAGAAATATACAAAAAAGAAAATGATTACGGTGTTAACTATTTTTCTCTTTTTTATTCCTCTTTCACTCAACATCTTTCATTTGGCCATGTAACATGCATTTCAGACTAATTTATCTCAGAGAACCTTAACATGGAAAAACTTTTTTAACCTCCATTATTGGAACACTATAGATAGAACATAAAAATTCTGTTTAAAGAAAAAAATGTGATTAGTTCTGGGGAGAGGAATTAGGGAAATGGAATGTGGAAGAACTTTGCTTTATGTCTTACATCCTGCTAATTTGATCATTAAAATGTTTAGGTATACATTACTTTATAATTAAAAATAATAGCTTAAACAAAAAATTCTTTGGACTGCTTCAAATTTGGATTTCAAAAATATTTGCACAGTGACTTAAGCTGGTGTATGTAGCACAGGGAGTTAAACTGCTACTTGTAATGCCAGCATTCCATTTCAGAGTGAGGTCAAGTCCAGGCTACTCTGCTTCCAATTTAGCTTCCTGCTAATGCACCTGGCAGGTAGCAGAAGATGGCCCAAGGACTTGGGTCCCCACTATCCCTGAGGGAGACCCAGATGGAGTTCCTGCTCCTGGTTTCTGCCCAGCCAGCCCTGGCTGTTGTGGGCATTTGGGAAGGAAACCAGTGGATGGAAGATATTTTTCTCTCTTACTCTGCCTTTCAAATAAATATGGGCCAGCATTGTGGTGTATTGGGTAAAGCTGCCACCTGCAATGCTGGCATCTCATATGGGCACTGGTTCATGTCCTGGCTGCTGCACTTCTAATCCAGCTCCCTGCTGTTGACCTGGGAAAGCCTCAGAAAATGGCCCAAGTACTTGGGCCCCTGCCAGCCATATAGGAGACTAAGATGAAGCTCCTGGCTTCAGCCTGGCCAGTGCTACCACTGCAGCCATCTGGGTAATGAACCAGCAAATGGACAATCTTTATCTTTGTCTCTCTCTCCCTCTCTATAACTCTTTCAAAATAAATGAATAAATCTTTAAAGAAATAACTAAAAATAGATAAATAAATAGTCACAGTCATAGCTCAGTCTCAGAATTGTGATGCTGGCTTATGTGATTTTTTTTTTAAAGAGGAGCTGAACCGTAAAAATACTGTGCTGTATTTTTGTAGTTTTCTACTTAGCATAATGCATAATGTCATTCTTCTTCATGTAGATGTATTTAGGGGTTTGGGATAATCTACCAGGTGTTGTGAAATGTCAAATGGAACAAGCGCTACATGTTGATTTTGGAACTGAACTGGAACCTAGAAAAGAAATAGTGTTATTTGACAAGCCAACAAGGGGAACCACGGTGCAGAAATTCAAAGAAATGGTCTACAGTCTCTTTAAGGTAAGGATATCTCTTCACACGTTGCTAATGGGACACACACTGTTCCTGAGGCACTGGCGGGAGCTCGTGCTAAAACACTGAAAAGCTGATATGCTTTGACCTCTATCAGGGTCTCCCTCTTGGGAAGATGTTTACTTTAACATTAATAGCAAAAAAAAAAAAAGTCCAGGGATGAGAGGGTCTCCTTAAATACCCAGACTGTAGAGTTTGATGTTAAAACTGATACAAAAAAGGGTAAGATACAGGGGTTGGCCTTTGCGGCGCAGCCTGTATCAGAATGCCTGTATCTGGCTGCTCCGTTTCCAATCCAACTTCCTGCTAATGTGCCTGGGATAGCAGCCCATGATGGCTCAAGTGCCGTCAACAGAGCCATGGCCAGGGGCCCAGGGAAACTCCATTCAGGTCTCCCATGTGGGTGGCAGGTACCGAAGTACTTGAGCCAACACCTCAGTACCCCAAGGTGCATATTAGCCAGAAGCCGCATTGGAAGTGGAGTCAGGACTCGGTCCCAGGCACTCCGATATAGAATGCAAGCATCCCAAGCGGCATCTTAACTGCTGTGCCAAATGCCCTTCCCTACAACATGGTTCTAATTTGCTTATGAGACACATTAAGTATTTGGAGATATAACCCGTTACATTTTAGCAAGATTATTGCCAGGATGGGACAAGTGTGTGGCATAGTGGTTATTAACTTGCCACTTGGGATGCCCAAAACCCCATATTGGAGTGCTTTGAATCCAGCTTCCTACTAATGTGCACCCTGGGAGACAGCAGATTAACTCAACTACTTAGGTCCCTGCCACCCATGTGGAAGACCTAGCTGGAGTTCTGGGCCCCTGGCTTTGGCCTGGCCCAACCCTGGCCGTTGGCACGCATCTGAGGAGTGAACCAGCAGGTGGAACACCCCTGTCCTTCACAGGAAAGGTTACTAGCATGACCATAATGCTCACATAGGAAGTTCAGTGATGGGGAATTAGTTTTTTATATATTCCTTCTGTATAATTCTTGACAGGCAAAGTTGGGTGACCAAGGAAACCTCTCCGAACTGGTTAACCTCATCCTGACAGTGGCTGATGGAGACAAAGATGGCCAGGTTTCCCTGGGAGAAGCAAAGTCAGCGTGGGCTCTTCTTCAGCTCAATGAATTTCTTCTCATGGTGATCCTTCAAGACAAAGAACACACCCCCAAGCTAATGGGGTTCTGTGGTGATCTCTATGTGATGGAAAGTGTTGAATACACCTCTCTTTATGGAATAAGTCTTCCCTGGGTCGTTGAACTTTTTATTCCATCTGGGTTCAGAAGAAGTATGGACCAGTTGTTCACACCATCATGGCCTAGAAAGGCTAAAATAGCCATAGGACTTCTAGAATTTGTGGAAGATGTTTTCCATGGCCCCTATGGAAACTTCCTCATGTGTGATACTAGTGCCAAAAACCTAGGATATAATGAGAAGTATGATTTGAAAATGGTGGATATGAGAAAAATCGTGCCAGAGACAAATCTGAAGGAACTGATTAAGGATCGTCACTGTGAGTCTGATTTGGACTGTGTCTACGGCACGGATTGCAGAACTAGCTGTGATCAGAGTACAATGAAGTGTACTTCCGAAGTAATACAGCCAAACCTGGCAAAAGCCTGTCAGTTGCTCAAAGACTACCTACTGCATGGTGCTCCCAGCGAAATCCGAGAAGAATTAGAAAAACAGCTTTATTCTTGTATTGCTCTCAAAGTCACAGCAAATCAGATGGAAATGGAACATTCTTTGATACTAAATAACCTAAAAACATTATTATGGAAGAAAATTTCCTACACAAATGACTCTTAGTTCATTTGGACGTTGTTGCCATTGTAGGAACACCACTTCCGAACAATTTTGAGCATTTAAAAAATGGCTTCTAATTCAGAGATCACTTCCCCCAGGCTTAAGTGTCATCTTAAATACGTGCAATTACTGAAGGGCAGGAGGTGTAGGACCAATAGGTCCAGATTGCATTCCTACCCCATTTAGAAGCCCTGTTACATTTCCCAAATACATTCACTGTGTTAACTATTGACTAACGACTGAAATAATGCTGTGAAAAGCCTCATTCCATAAACATCAAGTGTTTTGTAGACTTATTAGCCAAATTACCATTGCTGGAAATATTTGCATTGAAGCTGCTGTTTTAAAAAGATTTATACATAAACATACTAATGTCTTAGCATGGTAAAATTTGCACATTAACTGAAGACTGCGAAGCAGGTAAATTAAAATTACTCCTTTACAAACAGATGTTGGGTTAATAGCATGGTTTATTGTAGAATTACATTTTTAACCTCAGACAGCCAATGTTTTATGTAAGCTTCAGATTGTTTCCATGACTTTTAGCTCAATATTTGTGGCTGAAATGCACACTTCTAATTATCCTGTTTGAAGGCTCTGTCCTATTATCAACCAGCTGACTGAGCCCTTAAAAACTAACCTCATATGATCAGCCCAGTTCAGATCCACATATTCTGAATCTGAGCTAGGTTATTTGTAACTCTAGGGACAAGACTGAAATCCCAGGAGACTCATAGATATCTCTATCTCCCAACAGCATTTCCTGTGGGCCAAAGGGCTATTTCTTAATTGGCATGTAAATTTACTCAAACATTACCACCAGTGATGAGTTTAATACTTGTTCCTCTCATGTCATTTTCCCATGTAAATTCAGGCCCTGGCATGTACCTTTCAACATCTTCACAAAATACAACCTCTCCTTTTGGAGAGGTCTCACCTGGTTCAATATAATGTGTTAAATCTATGTGATCTTCATCAATTTTCTCAAAATATAAAGCCATGGATTACCACCAGTTTTGTATGCTTTAGGTTTGTATACTTTGAGGGTACTTTTTCTTCCCACTAACCATCTGGTTGTAATAAATGGATGGAAGTAACATTTCCAAATGATCGATCGCTGGTCTGTTGCTTGCCAGATTTTAGCAAGAGCTGCACTTCAAAAAACCTGAGGCGGTAACTCCTGTCACAGGGAGACTAGAAGCCCAAGAAATGGGTGTCAACTTTACTGGAGCCAACATGCCAGTTTTTTTTTTTTTTTCTAGAAAAACCTGTACTTGTTTCCTGGAGCAAACTGTCAACTCTTTTGCTTTTAAATGCACTTCAGGGTGTCTCCTATGGTTTCATAACAAGAGCTCAACACAAGATAGCCGCTTGGTCAATAAGTTTATTGTCTTTATCAGAAAAATCTTCATAGAAAATTGTTTGGTTTAGCTCTCAGCAGCCCGCTCCTGAGCTCTGAGGAAGCTTGCTTTCTTTTGAGCTACCCGATCTTTCTTCTGGGCAAGGGACATTTTGGGACGGTTCCACCTAAAACACAAAGTAGACGTAAGAAAAAGTTAGGTATATATATTTTAAATCTATGGCTAAAAAGGACATAATGAAATCTGTCATTTTCAGTTGAAATTAAATATTATCAGATGAAAGCTGAATAATCCAAGTTCTAATATTTAACCTTGTTTATGATCTTTAATTTTCTGAAACCCCAGCTCCTTTTGGCCTATGAACACATGGCCAATCAAATAAGACTTGTTAGTATAGTGCTCAGATGTTCGTTAAGTACCATATTTTATTCCATCCAAAAACCAAAACAGGAAAGATCAACAAAAGGTAACTATTTTCTTTAGGTAGTCCATAAAAAATGCAGTAGCTGGTACTTGCACTGTACTGGGATAGAATGGGCCACCTCAGAAGCTTCCGAGGCTAAAACATTTCTATCACCACAGTTACTTTAGCAAACCTGGTTCCCTTTGCTTCTGCCACATCACGCAGAGCCAGTGATCGAGTTTGCACATTACTGAGAATTTGACCCACAAGATGAAATAAGGCAGGAACTACTCTCAAACTCATTCTCTTGAAAACATGACAATAAGACACACACCTCTTCTTTTTAACTTCTCTCTTGGGCTTCTTCTCATACACTGGATTCTCTCGTATAGCCGCGTGGGCTTTCTTATACATCTCCTCCATCTGAAACAAAGAAAAGCAAACAGTACTTGGTTTCTTCATATGCCCTACATTAATGTACAGTATTCTACTACATGTTCTATTTTGTCCTTCCCTAAGCCGGATTCCCAATTTTTACCTTATGCAAGAAAAATCTGTATGTATGTTTCTGAGGAACTCAACCATTCAAGTCACTCTAAAGGAAACTTATTTCTGCAAAAACACATATTGAGCTCCTAATTAATAACAAAAACTTTCTGAATTCTTCCACTTGGTCTGGAGCTGTGGCGCAGCAGGTTAACGCCCTAGCCTGAAGCGCCAGCATCCCATATGGGCACCGGTTCTAATCCCGGCTGCTCCACTTCCGATCCAGCTCTCTGCTATGGCCTGGGATAGCAGTGGAAGATGGCTCAGGTGCTTGGGCCCCTGAACCCAGGTGGGAGACCCGCAGGAAGCTCCTGGCTTCGGATCAGCAGAGCTCCAGCCATTGCAGCCATCTGGGGAGTGAACCAGCAGATGGAAGACTTCTCTCTCTGTAACTCTTTCAAATAAATAATATATATATATATATATATATATATATATTATATTTTTAAATCCTCTCACTCAGTGAGGATACACGCTAATATAACTGCCAAAACCACTTGGCCCACATACTCCCTGCTAGAGGCCTTGGAAAAGCAGCAAGATTGCCGAAGTGTTTGGGCCCCTGCCACCTATGTGGGAGACCCTGAAGAAGCTCCTGGTTCCTGGCTCCTACATGGCCTAGCCAAAGCCACTGCAGCCATCTGGGGAGTGAACCAGCAAGATGAAGATCTGTCTCTGTGTAACTCTGATTTCCAAATAAATAAAAAATAAAAAGCTTTAAAAAAAATTACTCAATCACTGTGGAGATGTGATCATGCATCCACATAAAGCCCAGCAAAGGGGACCAGCACTGTAGTATAGCAGGTAAAGCCAATGCCTGCAGCACCAGCATCCCATACGAGCGCTGGTTTGAGTCCTGGCTGCTCCACTTATAATCCAGCTCCCTGCTAATGGGCCTGGGAAAGCAACAGAGGATGGCCTAAGTTCTTGGGCCCCTCTACCCATGTGGGAGAAGAAGTCAAGCCTGACTGTTAAGGCCATTTAGGGAATAAGCCAGCAGATGGAAGATATCTCCCTGCAACTCTTTCAAATAAAATAATCTTTTTTTTTTTTTTTTTTGACAGGCAGAGTGGACAGTGAGAGAGAGAGACAGAGAGAAAGGTCTTCCTTTGCCGTTGGTTCACCCTCCAATGGCCGCCGCGGCCGGCGCGCTGCGGCCGGCGCACCGTGCTCGTCCGATGGCAGGAGCCAGGAGCCAGGTGCTTTTCCTGGTCTCCCCATGGGGTGCAGGGCCCAAGCACCTGGGCCATCCTCCACTGCACTCCTGGGCCACAGCAGAGGGCTGGCCTGGAAGAGGGGCAACCGGGACAGAATCCGGCGCCCCGACCGGGACTAGAACCCGGTGTGCTGGCGCCGCAAGGCGGAGGATTAGCCTGTTGAGCCACGGCGCCGGCCTCAAATAAAATAATCTTAAAAAAAGCTTAGCAAAGGTAAACAATGTAAAAATTTCACTGCATTTATGACTTTACATACATTTCTTTTAAATGTTAACCTCTCTTTTAGCACTCTATCATAACTACCCACTTCATTTAATAAACCATGACTTCAAGTAGTCATTTACATATCTAAGCAATCTGGTTCTTCCCTCCAAGGGGTAAGTAGGAAACACAACTATGTATTCAGGTGATCCAGTGAATCTAGGTAAAGACCACTTCAGATGACTGCAGAGGATGTTAACAGGTACACAGGAGGAAACAGGCCATGGCATATAGTATCCAGTGAGAAACTACAGTAGCCAAAGAGCAGTCTATCTTTCCTATAGCCTAAGGGAGGCATTAAGAAATAAACTAAGGGGCTGGCAAGCAGGTAAAGCCTCTGCCTGCAATGCTGGCATCCCATATGGGTGCCAGTTCAAATCCCGGCTGCTCCACTTCTGATCCAGCTCTGTTATGGCCTGGGAAAGCAATAGAAGATGGCTCAAGTGCTGGGCCCCTGTACCTGTGTGGAAGACCTAGAAGAAGCTCCTAGCTTTGGATTGGCCCAGCTCCAGCAGTTGTGGCCTTTTGGGGGTGAACCAGTGGATTGAAGACCCCTCTCCCTCTCCCTCTCTGTAACTCTGCCTTTCAAATAAATAAATAAACCTTAAAAAAAATCTAAAAGCACAAATTGGGAGTTTGAAACATTACTGATAGAAAATTACTCTTAATTTTTTTCCTGTCTCAAAAAGTCAAGCTATGGGGCTGGCGCGGTGGCATAGCAGGTAAAGCCGCCTGCAGTGCCAGCATCCTATACGGGTGGTGCTAGTTTTGTGTCCCAGCTGCTCCACTTCCCATCCAGTTCTCTGCTATGGCCTGGGAAAGCAGCAGCAGATGGCCCAGGTACTTGGGCCCCCGCACCTGCGTGGCAGACCTGGATGAAGCTCCTGGCTTTGGTTCGGCCCAGCTCCAGCCATTACAGCCATCATCTGGGGAGTGAACCAGCAGATAGAAGACCTCTCTCCCTCTGTAACCCACCTTCCAAATAAAATAAAATGCTAAAAAAAAAAATTCAATCTATGTGCTTATTCAGACTGCATTCAACAAATACAAATAACCTTTGATAGCCAAAGCTACGCCAAAACAGAAACCACTACACACCAACAGAAAAGAACCTAGCAAAACAATTACTTAACACATCATCTACTTAAATTTATGAAAGATTTATAATAATGTGATTTGTGTTCTACATTTTCACTGTAATTTCAAAACAATACCATCAACCTTCAGTTACTCTGTTCTCAACAGAGGTGGCCCCTGAGGGTTAGATTTAGTCCTGGTAAACATCCAGTGATAAACACATTCAAGAAACCATGGCGCCCTCTATGCATGTGCACTCAGGCAGAGTGCTGGAATCTGTAGCTCCCTTTCTGTGTGCATGCCTGAGCTATTTAGAAGCCACAACATAGCACCTGTTTGCTATAAAGAACTTTCCTCCCCTTTAGCCTCAAAATTAGTGCAGTTTAGTTCTAGTATTTGAAATCAAGCAAAGCAGAACACATCTGACGCCAGGAATGACTTCTATAAAGAGAGAACAGCCAAAGTATCAAAGGTGGCACCGGGAGCTGGAGCCTGAAACAAGTCAATTCCAGCACATTAGCTACACTATCTTATCTGACTTGTTAATCCACTCTAACTGCATTTTAAACCAAGGGCAGCTCACATGACTATCTACCTATGAACCCACCTAACAATGTAAGCAGTAAACCTTTTCCTATAAATTAACCAAAAAAGCCATTTTTAGGTAAATTTTTTACCATGTCTGGAGTCACATTGTTCTTTATGTACTGAGAGAATTGCTTCTTGTACGCATCTTCATCTTCTTCCATTAGGTAACGCATGTAATCTGCAACATTCTGCCCCATAATGTGCTTCCGATGTACTTCTGCATTAAATTCCTTGCTTTCAGAATCGTAACCAGGGAATCGTTTGGTACTAAAATAAAGTTTTTCACATTTTAGTATACATTGATTAAAGCTAGTTCATTGCAGGAATTCACATCAGCAGCTGCCATCAGTCCCGTCTTGAAACAACTGTTGCATCATATGCAACCAAAGGACCAACTACTGACTGCTCAGTGAGTGGGATATCATCATTCAGCAGCTCATCTCCGAATTCCAGTTAGAAAAGAAATTCTCAGCACAAACACCTTTAAAATCTGCTGCAATGGCTTTCCACCACTGCAGAGGTAAGGTCTCCAGAACAGCATCATAAAGCATCTCTAAACTCAGCCCATTTCTCAGTGGTACCTCAAGGTATGTGGCCTGAGTGATTTGCCTGTCCAAGACCACAGGTAACAAAATGGTTGAGTGTTCTTAGGACATTTAAGACCTGCCTACCTTCTAACAGCAGGAATTTACAGTGTAGGCTGATTTTGACCATTACAGACAGTAAATGAGAAAACATTTACTGAGTATCCTGCAAGAGATTTAACAAGGTCTCAAAATGAACCCCCCATTTCATACACTGTAAAACTAAAATTCTAACTAGTTACATTTCAGGCTTACTACAAATAAATATTGTTTAAAACCATTTTTGATGGTTACATAATCACCTATAAAAGCATCCTAAAGAAGTGAATAATCCAGCTTCCTGCTAATATGCACCCTGGGAAGAAACAGTCTGGCTCAAGTGCTTCAGCACCTGCCACCCTGTGGGAGACCTGGATGGAGTTCCAGGCTCCTGGCTTCAGCCTAGGCCAGCTCCAGCTGCTGCAGGCATTTGGAGAGTGAACCAGTGGATGGAGGATCTCACTCTGCCTTTCAAACAAACAAATAATTATCTTTTTAAAAAAAGTTAATAATAATTCAAGATACATCTAATCAACAACAACAAAATCATTAATTCAAACCAAACTACAAATTAAATAACCTCAACTTCCAAGAACGGCCTGCAATCTTATTTCAGTCCTAACCTTAGAAATTTTTCATAAGCTTTCTTAAAATCTTTTATTCTAGGACCCACACTCTTCTGTAGTACAGTAAATTATTCTGAATGAAAATATGTAGAGCTCCAGGAGGATGGAGCTGCTCATTTTTTAACAAAAATTAAGTCAAATGCAAAAAAGTAGTGGTCCTGGGATTGGCACCGTGGTGTACTGGGCTAAGCTTCTGCCTTTGGTGCTGGCATCTCACATGGGTGCCAGGTCGAGTCCCGGCTGCTTCTCTTCTGATCCAGCTCTCTGCTATGGCCTGGAAAAGAGACCCAGAAGAAGCTCCCGGCCCCTGGGTTTGGATCAGCCCAGCTCTAGCCATTTCGGCTATTTGGGGAGTGAAATAGCGGCTGGAAGATCTTTCTCTGTCTCTCCCTCTCTCAGTCTGTAACTCTACCTCTCAAGTAAATAAATAACATCTTAAAAAAAAAAAAATAGTAGTGGTCTCTTCTTCTGTACCCTTGCTCCTCTTATCAGCTCCAAAACGTGGGACAAATCACTCTACCTTGCGAGTCTCAGTCTATTTATAAAATGAGTTACAATTCTGTCCTCCTGCAGGCTCCTTTTGCAGAGTCCCTACCCTCAAGCAGACATTCAATGACAGCTACAGATAGGGAACTGCTGGAGTCAGGGCAGTGAGGTCTTGAATTCTAACATTACCTGTGAGGGATGGACAAGCCTCCATCCACAGCTCCCTTCAGGGCTCCAAACACTTTATTGCCAGTAGTGGTTCTGGCAAGGCCTGCATCCAAATAGCAGGTGAAGGCACCAGGCTGACCATCAATGCTTTCCACATTGTATTCGTCTCCAGTCACCTCCACTTGGCCTTCATAGATCTTGTCCATGCCAAACCTATTGAGAAGCTATTAACAAAGAAGCCAATGTAAATACCTATTTGCATACATTCAAACCACTCTAAAATATTTCATGCTGTCACTATTTCAATGCCCAACCTGATCTTTAATACTTAATTTACTCAGGTAACCTCACATTTCTTCAGTCATACTTGACTATAATAATTCAACTACTAACTACTAAAGATCACATGAAGATTTATTTAACTTAATCTGAAAAGTTTTTTGGGCGGGAGAGGATCCTGGGCTGAAGGGGACATCTACTGTGGTTCTGCTCTTCAAATGCACTGTTACTCAGGGACACTCCTTTGCTGGTACACAGTCACCTCATGATGGTTGATGGTTTTACCACAGATAGTGCCTTTGCACCAAGCTGCTTTCACACAGTGACAATATCCCCTCCCCCCCTTGCTCAAACATGCCTATAATCAATGAAGATATAGGTCCTCAACACTGAAACATATTCTTTACAACTGCAAAAAACAAAGCAAAATCATTTTTATGCCACACCTGCAATATGAAATGTTGCCAACTCAATGGAAAAGGATTAAAACAAAAGATCGTCCCATCAATGCCCACAACATCCCCCACCCCACCCAAAGACACTGCTTCTCAACCATCACTAGGCATATAAATCACTGTGGCAGCCTATCAAAATAGATCCTGAGGGTCTGGAGTACAGCCCCGTAAGTCTGCTTAAATTCATGCACACTGGGACCAGCACTGTGATGTGGGTAAAGCTGCAACCTGCAGAGCCAGAATCCCATATGGACCCTGAGTCCTGGCTGCTCCACTTCCCATTCAGCTCCCAACTAATGCGCCTGGGAAAGCAGTGGAGGATGGCCCCGGCTCCGGACATTGCGGCCAGCTGGGGGTTGTGAACCAGCAGATGGAAGATCTCTCTGGCACTCTAACTCCGCCTTTCAAATAAATAAATCTTTAAAATCCAAACAAACATAAAGTTCATGTACGCTGACAGCCAGAGGAAGTACACCTCTAATTAAGTAGCCATCAATGTCTTCATTAAAAAATTCCTTGTTAGCTCTAGCCACATTTCAAGAATTCAGCAGTGGCTACCCCAGCTAGACGGCAAATTACAGATTCCATCAAGGCAGAAAATTCTATTGGACAGAGTTGATCTAGAAAACACCCACCAACAGGAAGAAAACAGGAAGAGACAACTGCCCCCCCAGATTACTGGAGAACACTGTACAGCTGACTATGTATTTATAAAATCCTGCCTGCTGATGCCCTTGGAAGCCACAGCTGGAAGTATCTTATCACACATGTGCAAACATCTTAACGTCAAACCACCCCACACAATGCTCTAACCCAAGACCTGTATTTCTTGTACATACCCTGCGAGCCAGCAGCAGGCCAGTACAATATGCTGCAGCATAATTGGTCAGGCCAACTTTCACACCGTATTTTGGCAGTTCGTGTGCATAAGCTGCGCAGACTATCATATCCCCTTCTATACGGGCATAAGCAATCTACAGGAAGAGAAAAATCGATTCAGTCATCTGTTGCTTTCACTGTTTCATTACTTAAGTGCCTTCTTTTCCCAAGGATTAACAAAAGAAACAACTGGATGAACTCAGCTCTGTATCACTTAATATTTGTCTCTCTGCAAGCTACTCTTAACTCATGACCTGGTCAATTAGACAGCAGTTAAATGTGAGGCAGTTTGCAAGGCTAAAGCTACCAACCAGACTTTGCATACCAGAATGTATTTGGAACTCATTATGTGGTTCCTAACTTCTAACTGTAGAAGACTCTTGGCTGAGTTAGCTGGCGAATATAAAAGGCACTTTTAAAAAGTCAGAGGAATACCCAATCATTTCAAACACCTTCTGAAAAGCTTAAAGTTCCAGGTGCCTCCTGTTTAGTTAACTGAATCTGAGTATGAAGGTAGACATCGTGATCAACAAATTAATCTGCTCAGAGAATGGGTGTGCCTGCAAAGCTTCAGCCAACCTCAGGTAGAATTTTCCCCACGGAAGTCCAGAACTCTAGTTTAGCTGCCACTTTCTCAGTCTTTCACATGGGAGACACCTCTGCACATTTTAGTAAGAACTTCAAACAAGCATAAGTAAGAGCAATCCCATTTAACCCTCCTTACTACCTACCTCTTCATTAGTAAGTGGTATGTAAGGCCATATAGCAAGCATTAGGACTTAGTCCTCGACATGCAATTGTTCTACTGGAATTGGGATGGGCAGGAACCTTCTACCCGTCTCAAATTTATTCTTCCCACCCACACACACATAAAAACAGAGGTTTCCTTTTCGAAGTCTCTTTTCTCCAAGTTAGGAGGCACTGCACAGTTCTACCCCTTAAAGCACCTGCTCTGCTCTCCCAATACACCTTCATGAGTAAAGGGGGAGGGGTTGCCATCCACCTGTCTAGAACACAATTTACCTGACAAATGATATCTCTATTAGTTACACGAACTATCATCCTGTATTTGGGTGTGTTGTACTTATTTTTATCCTGGATCACCAAGCGTTTCCGAGCATAGTAATCAGTTTTACCCTCTGAAAAGAGAAACAAATATGGTTTAGGAAAAATTTCTCACTGCAGATCGTTCTAATACTGTACATATGACACAGTGTCCTTACCTCGCCGTCTTCGAAACTTCACTTGGTATCTCTTAAAGTAAGCCTTGTTCTTGACAACTTTAACAAACCCCTTAAAGAAAAAAAAAAGGTAAATGTTTTAGCTGGTGATACTTTTGATTTAAGTAAACAGCGCAACAAAGTATCACTTGAGCTTCCAGAGCCAATCCAGACCCCTGTCAACTCTTGTAGGCTCCCACCTTCAAACCAGCTTTTTCTTCAACTGTCCATCTGTCACAGAGTTGATAGTTTTAGCACATGTAAGGTGCAGGTACCAATTTGTCAGACTCATTACATAAGAGCGCTCCTTCGTTGCTTTTCAGGGTTTTTAAATGTCTACTCAAAACCTCTGCGCTGGTGTCCTTGCTAAGAAGTACTTTTATAGGCAGTAGCCAATGGCATCAAACCTCAAGCTGAATTCTCCAAGTCCCACTTCGAACACTTAACTCTAGAAAACTGCCTTCCCACGGTTTTTCAAGAACTTAATTCACCTCCCCTAACACTGTTGTAGACAACAGCACATTCAGCAGTTTTCCCCCTTAAATGCAGCATTCCATCCCCTCTTAAAACTCCACCCCAACATTTATTAACAACTGGAGCCAGAGACGGACCAAGCAGACAGCAGGGGCCTACGGCAAACCAGGTTCCCTTCCGGAACCCAGGAACGCCAGGGTATGCAAGCTCCACTGACAGTTTCAGCTTAAAAGCCACTTCCTCGGCCCACGGGGACAGGCCTTCCGAAAAACTAGCCGGCAAGCACCCTTCCCCGGAGAACTCCCGAAGCAGGGGGTCGAGCCCGACCAGAGGATCCGGCAGCCCGCGCTTACTCCGCATCCCCCGGGTAGTCTACGGCCGATTCCACGCAACCCTCCCCGCCCAGCTTGCTGCCGCGACCCCCTCGGACCAGCCAGCCCTACCCCCGCATGCTTACCCCTTTCCGGGCTTCAGTACCCCAGCTCCCGGCTCCCCATCTTCGCCAACCCCTCCCCCCAAGCTCAGCTCAGCACTGGGCGGCAGCCATTAAGGCCACGCTGGGAGCCACAGGCAGGACCGGAGCAGAGAGGGTAATCTACCGCCATCCGACCCCTACGCCGCGCAGAATGGCCTCTAAACTAGCGTTCGGGGAAGGAGAAGAAGCCCCCGTGCATCCGGAGCCTCAAGATCAAGATGCCCACTTACCATCCTGCGGAACAGAGACCCGCAAACGCGGCTCGACACAGACCTGCAGGCCCAGCAGCGCTACAGGGGGGGAAAAGGCCGTAGCTCGTGCGCAGGCGCAGTATGTAGCACTGACGATTACGCGAGCGACGTACGGAAGAGGGAGGCTGCTGGCTGCTACGCGCGCGTCGTTTCTCCCCCTGCTGGCTGGAGGCTGAATACAGGCCTTGGTCTGGTCGCGACGACGACTCGATGGCGCTGGGTCCCGTCGCACCTAGTAGAGGAGCCACCGAGGGTGGACCGTGAGCAGGAACACGGCGGATTTTAAGTCTTTCACTTTGTTGGTTACAACCTTTTTTTCATAGCATGTTAATTTTGTAAACAGGACCAAAAAAAGTTAAACAAAATGAATTTGCTCTGAAGCACTCTTTAGGACTATAAAATCCTGGACCACCTATCCCAGTCCAGATACAGGTGCCACTGGGTCCAGGAAGTTCTGCTGAGAGTCCCAAGTCTGGGATCGGGGCCAGCGCCCTCCCTTCCCACGCACCTTCGCACGTGCTTCAGCCCACTACAGACTGTAAACTCGGCGGGTGGGCCCCGCCGTCTGGTGCACCTGTGGCTCTCCACACCTGGCGCAGTGCGGACACTGAGCAAGCGCTCGGTACTTGCTACACGGTAGGAGAACGACTGCTCTCTCTCTCTCCCGGGTCTCCCTTTCCCTCCATCGGCTGCCCTGATTCCTATCACCTGCATTGCTCTTTTCTCCCACCTTTCTGAACTGGTATGCTTGAAGTTTTAAGTCCTTGTTATGTTAAAACTAGTTGTAACTGGGAAAATGAGTCGTTTCCTTTCCCCGTTCTCCACGTGGAGACTGAAGAGAACGATCCAAATAAACAAACAGAAAAGGACCTCAAGCGAAAATGTGTCTCACCAAACAGAGTTAAACAGGTGCTCTGGGGTATTAATGAAAATTGGGGGCCGGCGCCATGGCTCACTTGGTTCATCCTCCGCCTGTGGCGCCGGCATCCCATATGGGTGCCAGATTCTGTCCTGGTTCCTCCTCTTCCAGTTCAGCTCTCTGCTGTGACCCGGGAGGGCAGTGGAGGATGGCCCAAGTCTTGGGTCCCTGCACCTGCATGGGAGACCCGGAAGAAGCACCTGGCTCCTGGCTTCGGATCAGCGCAACGCGGGCTGTAGCGGCCATTTGGGGAGTGAACCAAAGGAAGGAAGACCTTTCTCTCAGTCTCTTTCTCTCTGACTCTGTCAAAGAAAAAAAAAAAAAGAAAAGAAAAGAAAAGAAACAGTTGCATACCTCCCACCTCTACTGAATCAGACCTTGGGGGTTGGGGGCTTTTAAAATTGGGCTTCAGTGGTGTCAGGTGGTCTCAGGAGAGCAGAGATCAACTCCTACTTTGTCTCCAATAATGGATTTACTGGGCTCCACCAAGCAAAGAGGAAGCAGGAAACTGCCCTCGAGGTGAATTTTAACTATGCTTCCCCCCTGCAGTTTTGTAATTCTGCGTGTTTGGGGGTGGGCATGCACGGGTTTAGTCCACCAGGAAAGCAGCAGCTGTTAGCTGCTCACTGCTGGAGCACAGAAGTGCTGCCCACCAGGATGACAAGGGTAAGCTCTGGAAAACTGCCCCAGAGCCAGTTGGAGTGGCGAGGCCAACGGCCTCTGATTCCAGACGTAATTTCTTATACGCGGACAGATGAGGCTGGAGCCCACTCTGGCCACAGTCACCCAGAGCTCCAGAGGAGAAATATTGAAACACTCCTCACTGGCACTGGCAGCTCAAGCTTTGCTGAGCAACTTTGGAGAATATAAAGAAAGAGGCCCACAATGGGTACGTGTAGAAAATCATTCAATACCTCCATTTTTGTCTTTCAAATTATCAGCCTACCAAAAGTACCACGAATCTTGACCAGACCCTGTTTACACTGAGGGTGGAAGCATCAGTAAGGAAAGTCTGCCTGGACAGAGGCCGGCCCCTGACATACGCATGTTTCAGGACCAGAGTCCACATGGAGGCCCCTGTACCATTCATCTGAATGTTGGAAGCTAGGCAGCAGGGCCGGAGCTGTGACATAGTGGGCTAAGCCCCCACCTGCCGCACCTCTATCTCATAGGGTTCAAGTCCCAGCTGTTCCTCTTCCTATCCCGCTCTCTGTTATTACCTGGGAAAGCAGTGGAAGATGGGCCAAGTCCTTGGGCCCCTGCACCTACATGCAAGAACCAGAAGAAACTCCTGGCTCTTGGCTTCAGATCAGCTTAGCTCCCACCATTACAGCCATTTGCGGAGTGAACCAGAGGAGGGAAGACTTCTCCCCCCCTCTCTCTGTAACTCTGCCTCTCAAATAAATAAATAAAATCTGTAAACTAACAAGTCATGAAATTAAACATGTTTTATCCTTTTTCTTACCTTATAAATCTATAACAAGAAAATAAGAGAATATGTGTACCTATTACCCCTGGCTGCAGCTGTCGGTGTGTGGCTAACTCAGCCACTGTAACTGGTGAAGCCAGAGGCCCCAGGGACCATGTCCTGTACCTTTGTCTCAGATCACCTTATACAGGGATAAAAGTTAAAAATCACCAGGGTTAAGTTCAATTCAGTTTGGCCTGAGGATGCCTCCACACATGAGCCCTGAAATCACGAACTGCCACCTAAGTTAGCAGGTGCACTGACTGACAGCCTGCGTCCTGGGTAGGCACTAGTAACAACGGGTGGATCTCAGGCTGTCACAGCAGCTGAGCTCAGGCAGGCAGGCTGTCAACAGATTTAAATAAAGCCAAATGTCACATTGTAGCCAATTAAGCAGTCTCTTATATCTCCCTTCTGTTTTCCATCCAGAAATACTGCCTGGCCACATTGCAATTCTTGAGTTCTTTTGTTATTATTATTGTTAAAGATTGATTTACTATTGGAAGGTCAGAGTTACAAAGAGAGATAGACATCTTCCATCTGCTGGTTCATTACCCAGATAGCCACAACAGCCAGGGCTGGGCCGGCCTGAAGCCAAGAGTCAGGAGCTTAATCTGGGTCTCCCACATGAGTGGCAGGGACCCAAACACTTGAGCCATCTTCTCTGGATCAGAAGTGGAGCAGCCAAGACTCGAACCGGCACCCAAATGGGATGCTTGCATCGCAGGTGGCAGCTTTACCCGTTACACTACAACCCCAGCCCCAATTCTCAAATTCTTAGAACCTGTTCTGGTTCCAAAGGCTGCCCCATTTGTGATTCATTCTTGGCTCAAACTGTAAGTATTTTTTTTCAAAGATGGATTTATTTATTTGAAAGGCAGAATGAGAGACAGAGACCAAGATACCTTTCATCCACAGTTTCACTGCCTAAATAATCAGAACAGCCAGGGCTGTGCCATGTTGAAACCAGAGCTGGGAGCTTCACCTGGGCCTCCCACGTGGGTGGCAGGAATCTAAGTACTTGAGCCATTATCTTCTACCTCCTAGGTGCACCAGCAGGCAGCTGGGTCAGAAGTAGAGGAATCATGACACAGACCATCCTCCTGACATGGATGCAGGCCTCCCCAGTGATGTCTTAACCTGATGCACCACGATGCCTGCTCCGAGTTTTTCCTTTTAGTACTGGTAACAGGACGAAGCAGTGTTGTACGCCTCCTGATAGAATGCACTGAGAACACAGAAGCACTTCCTGCCAAATTTACATGAGCTAATCTAATACAGCAAAGCAAGACATAAACTAAACAAATCTAATCAGGATGAAATGGAAAATAGATCCAGATTTTAAAAACTCTTTTTTAAAAGATTTATTTATTTTTTGAGAGGCAGAGTTGCAGAGAGAGAGAGACAGAGACAAAGAAAGGTCTTCCATCCACTAGTTCATTCCCCAAATCTCTGGAACTGTCAGAGCTGGGCCCATCTGAAGCCAGGAGCTCCTTCCTGGTTTCCTGTGTGGGTGCAGGGGCCCAAGCACTTGGGCCATGATCTGCTGCTTTCTCATGCCAAAAGCAGAGAGCTGAATTGGAAAGGGAACAACCAAGACACAAACCGGCACCCATAAGGGATGCTGGCATTTCAGGAAAAGGCTTAACCTACTACACTAAAGTGCCGGCCCCTAGATTTTAAAAATTCTATAACTCCTGCTTTATTCTATTTTTTTTTTTTGACAGGCAGAGTTAGACAGTGAGAGAGAGAGACAGAGAGAAAGGTCTTCCTTCTGCTGGTTCACCCCGCAAATGGCTGCTACGGCCGGCGCTGTGCCGATCCGAACCCAGGAGCCAGGTACTTCTTCCTGGTCTCCCATGTGGGTGCAGGGCCCAAGCACTTGGGCCATCCTCCACTGCCTTCCTGGGCCACAGCAGAGAGCTGGACTGGAAGAGGAGCAACTGGGAAAGAATCCGGCTCCCCAACCGGGACTAGAACCCGGAGTACTGGTGTTGCACGTGGAGGATTAGCCTCGTGAGCCACGGTGCCAGCCTCCTGTGCATTCTTAAAAAGTGACAAGATTGTGAAAGATAAAGAAAAAGTAAAGAAGTATTCCAAGTTGAAGGAGCAAAGTGACGGGACAACTGTATGCAATGTATGATGTCAGATTGCGTCCTGGACAAGAAAGAAGAAAGGAGGAGAGAAGGCTTTTTAGTTATCTTGTTCAAAGGACATTGTCAGAGCAATCAGTGAAACTTGAATGGAGTTTGTGGATTAAATGCCACTAATGGATCAGTGTTGATTTCAGATGTGATAGACACATCATAATTATGAGTGTGAGTTCTTGTTTTTAGGGAAACACATGCTGAAATATTTTGGAGAAATGGCCATTATTTCTGCAACTTTCAACAAATGGCTTAGGAAACAATCGAGACAGGTTAAGGGGCAGTTTGGCACAGTGGTGAAGACAGTGCTTGAGAGACCAGTATCCCATATCATTGTGCCACTTCATATCAGAGTTCCAGCTACCCTGCCTCTGGTACAGCTTCCTGCTAATGCACCTGGGAAGGCAGCAGCTAATGGTCCAAGTGCTTGGGTCCCTGCCACCCATGTGGGAGATGACAATAGAGCTCTTTTTTCCTGGCTTCAGCCTGTCCCTGCAGCCATTTGGGGAGAGAACCAGCAGATGGAAGATAGCACGAGCTAGCTCCCGTGCTCGCTCTCTCTTTCATTCTGCCTTTCAAATAAATAAATAAATCTTAACAAAAAAGACACTGCTTAGTACATCTATATCCCGTAGCAAGTGCTGGCTCCACTTCCAATCCTAGCTTTCTGCGAACATGCACCTGGGAGGTAGCAGTGATGTCTGCAGTACTTGGATCCCTGAATCCACGTGGAACACTGGGATTGAGTCCCAGGCCCCTGGCTTCCTTGTAGGCATTTGAGAAGTAAACCAGCAATGGAAGAGCTTTCTCTCCCTCCATCCCTTGCTCTCTGTCTTTCAAATAATTAAAAATTAGAGAGAGAGATTTGGGGGAGCATAGCTTTTATTATTTAAAATGAAAGTGAATTCAGTGCCATCAAACCTGTCAAACATCTGTTACAAGTGGAAAATAACATCAGCAGCTCTCTGCTCGCCACCATTTGAGGGCACAGCGGAAGTCGGCAGCCTGCAACCCGGCAGAGCCCACAGCAAAACCCGCCTTGCTGGCACCGCGTTCTCACACTGCCTGCCCCCGGAACCACTGCGAGAAGGCAGTTTCTGCTGTCTGT
This sequence comes from Sylvilagus floridanus, assembly GCA_949820135.1. Classification (NCBI taxonomy): domain Eukaryota; kingdom Metazoa; phylum Chordata; class Mammalia; order Lagomorpha; family Leporidae; genus Sylvilagus; species Sylvilagus floridanus. The sequence goes on along the minus strand of OX463225.1, from coordinate 83,932,068 downwards.
GACTCAGAGAGAGAGAGAGAGGGAAATCGGCAGTCAGCAATGTTTACCTCTGGTGGTGATGGTTTGATGATGTAACACCAATATGTGGAACAATTTTGAAGATGTTACCCATGTATTGTGATTTGAGGTGCATGCTGCCCTAATCAACTGGTTCTGGACTGAAACCACCAACACTCATAATCATGATATAAAAAGTCACAATACGAAATTTCAGTCAGAGGAATGGGGCGGAGCGATCTATTGTACAACATGGTGTCTGAAGTTATAACAATGGTTTATGTTCTTGAAAATTGCTGAGAGCAGATTTTAAGCATTGTTACTGCAAGAAAATGACAAATATGTGAGATGGTACATATGTGGATTAATTTAATCATCCTATAATTTGTATGTATTTCCAAATATGCTGTATATAATATATAGTATTATCAACATTTATAAAGTATCATGTTACTTTCAAATGTTTTTCTTTGTGATCAATTTTTGCTTTGCATGAGTTTGTAGTTATACACTAAAGGACAGCAAACAGTGAACTGGTTTACAGTTGGATCTACTTTATAGATGTATCCACTGGAAAAATTCTTTAATACTTCAAGCCTGTATTTTTAATATAGGAAAAAAATACCCAAAGAAAGAATAAACTTTGTTTATTTCTAAAAAATACAGCTAAAGCTATATTTTTTTTTGAGAGGTAGAGAAAAGGGGAGTGGAGCAGAGAGTAGGCTCCCATCCATCCACTGGTTCGCTCCCCAAATGCCCAAAATGCCCAAAACAAAGTGGAGCTGAAACTGGGAAGCAGAAATTCAATCCAGGCTTCCCAGTGGGGTTATAGGGGCCAGAGCTGGGAATCAAACCCAAATACTCTGAAGTGGTACACGGATATTCTAACCATTGTCTTGATCACCAAGCTAACTCCTTCCCGTAAAACTACAGCTTTTAGTGGGACTGAAAGTCACCCAAAATATAAAAGGCAATTATAATTGAGCATGCCAGGTTGTTCTGTTGATAGGTTAGTGATGTTTGTGTGATTGACAACATAAAGACAGGGGCCGTAGTCATGGTGTAGCTAGCTGGTGATGCTGCTGCCTGTGTTTTTCCTCTAACAGGAAGAAAAATTCCATTACTCAGATCCTTGTGTGCTCCAAAGTGGTGTCCCTTTCAAATGTCAACAGCAGCACAAACCCTAAAACTCTTCATGGCATTCAGACACAATTGCCTTTTGTCTTGAGGACCCAGCACAAGAAAGGCAGAGTGGCCTTTGCCTGGGGCCTGGAGGGTGTTGATTACCAGGGCCGGTGCTTAGAGTTTCTAGTGAGAGCTGAGGGCCAAGTCCTCAGTGAAAGGAGGGTCTGTGGTCATAACACTGTTTCTGTTTTGAGTGCATTCTTTAATGCAGTGACTTTTCTGCGTGTTTGTGATATGCAGGTTTCATAAAAGTCCAAGGCCAGAGCAAGCTTCCCTTTTGCCTGGCTCAAAGGGAGTACTTCTGCCAACTCCACACTCCCCAGAGACAGCAGTCCCTGAAATGCCTGCTCTGCTCCCGGCTCCACTGCTGTGCTGGACTTGCCCCTGCTTCCACTGATCTGTGGTGGATCGAAATGACTCGGGCTCGACTGCGGGGAGAAGTTGAGTGCCGAAAACAAAGGGAGCTTTGGGCTTCTATATATTAAAAATAACAAGCGTTTACTAAGAACTTGGTATGTGCCAGGGTCGATGCTAAGCATTTTATTACATTATCTCATTTAATCCTTAAAACTAGTCTAGAAGATAATATTTTCCTCATTGTACAGTTGAAGAAATGCACACCACAGCCTATCACAGTGGGACACAGGCAGTATTCAGCATAGTTTTCAGTTCTGAGACTGCCTTAAAACTGTGCTAAAAGAAGGAACTGGTACTCTGAAAATTTTCAAATGTATGTGTTTGGCTTTGAACATATTTTGCTTGACTGAATTGTGAACATTCTTTGGCTTGACCAGTTACAACTAGCTTTGTTTAAAAATAAAGACAAGGGTGAGCATTTAGCTTGTGTTTAAGATGCCAAGGTGCCACCTTGGAGTACCTGGGCTTGATCCCGAGCTCTGGCTCCTGACTCCAGCTTCCTGCTAGTGCAGACCCTGGGGAACAACAACGATGGCTCAAGTAGCTGGGTTCCTGCCAACCACGTGGCCCAGCACAGCCCTTGTCCTAACCTGGTCTAGCCCTAGCCATTGCGGGTATTTGGAGAGATTCATTCTTTGTCTCTTTCTCTTTTACATTAATTACTTCATTTTAAAAATGAAGAAGAAACTACAACTAGTAAATGGTTATTTTCTAGGTTATTATGCTGAGCCTGAAGCGTTATAATCCTTCAGAAAAGGAAGATGTACAAAACTCTGTTCACTCAAAGCCCACATTACTAGAAATAGGAGGAGTTCACTAAGAAGGCAGTTCTTAGCACAAATCTGGACAGTTAAACACGAATTTATCATATGGTTGCTTAAAACTGTATGTGAAAGCTAAAACATTTAAATGATTTTGTAATACTTAGATGGTTCCCTAGGGGCCAGGTTTACAGCAAGTCATTAAGAAAAAGAAAAGTCTGAGGTTTGCTATACTTTAGAGGCTAATGTTGCTTTAAAGACGGTTGTCATCACACTACTTGCCTGAAAAAACTCTTATTGCCACTAGATTGAGAAAGGGCAGAAATAAGGAGAAAGAAGCAGCTGGGCAGGAATGTGTTCCATGATGGGAATCCTACTGGGAAGTAAATTTCTGTGTCTACATTTTTCCTATAGTTATCCAAAGTTGCTACAGCCTTTTTTTTTTTTTTTGATTAGTTTTTAACAAATTCAATGCACTTTGCAGTACAATTCTAGAAATATAATGATATTCCCTCTTCCCTTCCTCCCCGCCCCCTCTTCCTGCTCTAATTTTGCCAATTCTTTCAGGCATAAAACATATGGCTATGGGTGGGCATTGTGGCACAGTGAATTAAGCCTCCTCTTGGGGCACCTGCATTCCATAAAAGCCAGCCAGTTCTAGTCCCACATTCTACTCTGTGCTTAGAATCTGGATTCCTGCTAATGTGCTTGGAGGGCAGTGGATGAAGGCCCACCTTGGAGTCCTACCACCCACATGGGAGATGCAGATGCAGTTCCTGGCTCCAGTCTGCTGTTGCGGGCATTTGGCAAATGAATCAGCAGATGGAAGACCTCTCTCTCTCCCTCTCTCTCTCTCTCTTTCTCTAGCTCTGCCTTTCAAATAAATAAATAAATATTTAAAAATAATCAATCACTATTATATTCCCAGCATGCAGAACAGAGTTTGGTGAGAAATGACTATTACGGAAAGCACACTATCTCTGATCATTTATTCTGCATATTCCATTTATCCATTTGTAACAATCTACCCCCAAATACAGAGGCTTTAAGAATGAAAATGTATTCATTTATTTTGCACAGGAATCAGAAACTTGGCAGGACTCACTTTGCAAGTGTACCTCTCCCCCATTCAGTGTCAGCTGAAGCAGCTCAACTGGGGTCAGCAGGCCCCACATTCAAGATGGCTCATTTCCATGACTGCAAGTGGGAGCTTGCTCTTGGTTAGGGGCATGTTTCCTCTCTGCATCGGCCTGCCTGTGTTTTCCAGGGCTTCCTAAAAGAATGAATGGCTAGGTTCCAAGATGGAGTTTCTAAGAGAACAACGTAGAAGTGCCTGGCATACAATGACTTCCACAGTACTGTGTTGGTTCAGGTCATCAAAAAGACCCACTCAAGAGAGGACAGACAAGGATTTCACTTCCCAATGGGAGCAGTTGGATGGTTCTAGAAGGGCAGGCAGAATGGGTTTATTGCAGCCCTCTTTGAGAAATATAATCTGCTGAGCTAATTAATTATTGACAAACTGTAAAATAATGTTAATAAAATACATCAGTACGTATGCAACTATGTTACCTAATAAATTAGGCTCATGTTAGAAGGTTGTGCTTAAAGAGCAGGTGGCTAGCCTAGTGGCTAACATGCTTGCCCCACATCACAGTGTTTGATTTTGATTCCCAGCTCTAGCCCCTGATTTCAGCGTCCTGCCAGTGTAGACCCCAGGAGGCAGCAGGTGATGAGTCAGATAGTCGGGTTTCTGTCACCCACATGACGGGCCCTCACCCAGCCCCAGCCATTGTGGGCATTTTAGGAGTCAACCAGCAGGTGGCAGCGCTCTCTCTCTCTCTCTCTCTCTCTCTCTCTCTCTCTCCTTCAAGTAGATTAAAAAAACTTTTTTTAAAGTTATGCCTACAGGATCTCAGGGGAAAAATCCAATTTCTCTCTGTACTTTTCTTCTGTTACTGGTTCCTTTGGTTCTTCTCCAACATATGTAAAAACTGCTTCAAAAGAGATGTCAGGCATTTGGCAAAGCACATAGGACACGTGTATCCCATACAGGAGTGTTCACGTCCTGACTGTACACAGAATTCCAGCTTCCTGCTAATGTGCATCCTGTGAGGCAGCAGGTCAAGCAGCAGCTCAAGCACTTGGATCCCTGCCAACCACGTGGGAGGCCTGGACTGAGTTCCAGGCTCTTGGCTTCAACATGGCTCAACCCTGGCTCTAGTGGGTACTTAGGGAGTGAACCAGCAGATCGAAGATCTTCCTTTGTCTCTCCATTTATCTCTCTCCCTTTTAAGTAAATAAAAATAAATTTTTGTAAGAAGCAACTTCAACCAGGACAGACTTTTTTTCTTTCCTTTACTGTTCAACAACTATAGGGGCCAGCCACTGACTGTAGTGCTGGCATCCCATATAGGCGCTGGTTGGAGTCCCAGCTGCTCCACTTCTGATCCAGCTCTCTGTTATGGCCTGGGAAAGCAGTAGAAGATGGCCCAAGTCCTTGGGCCCCAGTTCCTGTGTGGGAGACCTGGAAGAAGCTCCTGGCTCCTGCCTCCAGATCGGCCCAGCTCCAGCGGTTGCAGCCATTTGGGGAGTGAATAAGCAGACGAAGACCTTTCTCTCTCTCTCTCTCTCTCTCTGCCTCTGCCTCTCTGTAACTTTGCCTTTCAAGCCAATATGTCAATCTTAAAAAATTATGTTAAGTAAAATTGAAAATATCAATAAAAGTATTCTGGCCACATATCCCAAATATTCTAATTCTTTTGCAAATATTTCTCTTTCTCTGAAGTTAGATAAACATAGGTTAAAATCCTGACCTTGGCAAATACTACTTGAGTAACTTTTGTAAATTACATGTTTATACTCATCAGTTTTTATTGGCTTGTTGGTCTTTTCCTTGATTGATTTGTGTTCTTTATGTATGAGGAGCATTAATGTTTCTCCTGAGCTGTTGCTCACCTTCTCACTGATTTTTTTAAATATATTTTTTTCTTTCTTTTATTTTTTTGACAGGCAGAGTGGACAGTGAGAGAGAGAGAGAGAGGTCTTCCTTTTTCGTTGGTTCACCCTCCAATGGCCGCTGCAGCCGGTGCACTTTGGCCGGCGCACAGTGCTGATCCATAGCCAGGAGCCAGGTGCTTCTCCTGGTCTCCCATGCAAGTGCAGGGGCCAAGCACTTGGGCCATCCTCTGCTGCACTCCTGGGCCATAGCAGAGAGCTGTACTGGAAGAGGGGCAACCGGGACAGAATCTGGCACCCCGACCAGGGCTAGAACCCGGGCTGCCGGCGCCGTAGGTGGAGGATTAGCCTATTGAGCCGCGGCGCCGGCCTAAATATATTTTTAATATATATATTTTTAATTTACTTGAAAGAGTTACACAAAGAGAGGAGAGGCCTCTCACTCCCCAATTGGCGGCAATGGCTGGAGCTGCGCTGATCCAAAACTAGGAGCCAGGAGCTTCTTCCGGGTTTCCCACGTGGGTGCAGGGGCCAAAGCAACTTGGGCCATCCTCCACTGCTTTCCTAGGCTATAGCAGAGAGCTGAATCGGAAGTGGAGCAGCCGAGTCTCAAACCGGTGCCCATATTGGATGCCGGCGTTTCAGGGCAGGGCGTTAACCTGCTGCGCCACAGCACCAGCCCCCTCACTTGTATTTGAAGTATTCTCACAAATACAGGTTTACAGTTGATGCTGGGTAGTTCGGCTTTATTTGCAGTACCACTACACGCCAGAAGGGGGCGTGCTGCCAGAAAGCTGTCCTAAGAGACACTGTATTTCTTTTCAAGATTTATTTATTTATTTGTTTGAAAGGCAGAGTTACAGAGAGGCAGAGGCAGGGAGAGGTCTTCCATCCGCTGGTTCACTCCCCAAATGGCCGCAACGGCCAGAGCTGGGCCAATCCTAAGCCAAGAGCCTGGAGCTTCTTCCAGGTCTTCCATGCGGGTGCAGGGGCCCAAGCACTTGGGCCATCTTCTACTGCTTTCCCAGGCCAGAGTAGAGAGCTGGATCGGAAGTGGAGCAGCCAGGACTCAAGTCGGCATCCATATGGGATGCCAGCACTGCAGGTGGTGGCTCTACCTGCTACACCACAGCGCCAGCCCCAATGACATCGTATTTCTAGAGACCAAAGGAAAACAGAGAAATGAACAGATGACCTACTCCTCTCCATCTATGTACTCCTGAAGAAGGTGCAACTACTGGCTACTGGCTCGGAAACTGGGAAGGGGAGGAAGATACAGGTGAAAACCTGAGAGAAGCTTGCTGAGCTTCCTCTGTTTATTTCCAAATAAGTGAAAATGTGTGTGCACAGGTGTGTCTTTTAAGTGCTTTGGCGGGCACAGGGCATGCTCAGGAAGTGAAGCTGGTTGGTGACAGAGTCAGCAGATGTCAGTAAGTGACTTCACATGTCAAAGTATTGTCCTAAAGCCAGGGAGTAAGCACAGGACTTTATGGATTTTGCATAAATCATATTCATGTATGCTTCTGAGTTTGGCCCAAAAATATAGAACACTTGATGTGGGTATCACAGTATTTTCTGCCATTTTATCTTCTATAAAAGATAGCACATGGGTGGGCACTGTGGCCATTGTGGCGAAATGGGGAGTGAACCAGTGGATAGAAGACCTCTCTCTTTCTCTCTCTCTCTCTCTGTCTCTCTGCCTCTACTTCTCTCTGTGTAACTCTGACTTTCAACTAAATAAATAAATCTTAAAAAAAAAAAAGCACAAAGGGATGCTCTCCCTTCAGCTATGGAATTGGTTGCACCTATTAGCCCTACTGCCTCCTAATTTCCGTCCCTCTGTTTGACCTCATAAAACCTGCTGCCAGTCCTTGAATTGAAGCAAAGGTCAGCTCAGAGTGAGAACTGGTTTTCAAGATGTCTAAGGTTATTTATTGCAGTGAATTTGTATATTCCGATGACCGCATAAACCAGCAAGCCAGAAAGACTCCAGGCCATTTCAGAGCCCAGGGCCAGGAGCCCAAGGGGAGGATGGGCTTTGGTCTCCACATGATCTGCAGCATATTCCCCAGTCACTGCTACAGACAACTGATAGCTTTTCAGTTTCTGGAAAGTGCTATGCACATGCAGCTACAAGACCTGTCACCTCCCCACCTCCCCACCTAGAAGGCTGCCCTATGCCCCTGCTCTGAGAAATCCTAAAGTCATCACCGTTGGTTATCTGCAGTGACCTACATTTGGCTTCCTGGGTTGATGGTGACAGCCTTATCTTTAGTTTTTGAGGAGGTGCAGTTGAAATCCTTTGAACTTTGCCCAACAAGTCTCATATAACCAGTATAGCTGCAATATTGACATTGGAATAACAGATTATGATCAGTATTAGTGTGGGTGTAAGTGGTATAGCTTTAACTTCTCTACTAAACCGGAATGTTTGCCTTTACCACGTGTACTTTCTTTGGTAATTTATCAGGGAAATATTCATTAAAATATTGGGTCATTCTTATCACAGATGAAGTAAAGGCACAGGCAAGAAAATTTCTAGAATGGCAGATTGCTTTAAAAATACCCAATTTAGAATAGATTTTTCAACCACCAGAAGTATAAAATTAACATGATTTCCAAGATAAGATTTTAGTGATGGTGACACATTTATCAAAGAATCATAAAACAAGCCCTTTTCTCAAGAACAAAGTGAGAAACGGCATTGCTAGGAAGACCACCGAGCACAGGAAACCCTACTAGACACAGCTCCAGTGTGGATTGTCTCAGTGAGAAGCGGTTTTTTTGCACTATAATTATTAAGTGTCTATCTGATAATTTTGTATTATAATCATTAAGTGTCTATCTGATAAACTTGGTGAATTGGACACACTTTTTTTTTTTTTGGCACAAATTACTCGCAGTACGGTTGACTTCCCAACCTATCATCATGCTTGCCTCCATCTATTCTTCATACTTCCATAAGTTTTGCACTCCAGAAATTCTATTTTAATCATATCATGATTAATAATAACCTTCCTCCAACATAAGTCCAATCACATAAAACAGTAATTAATTATTTATATATATTCTAGGGGTTGGTGCTGTGGCATAGTAGGTTAAGCCTCTACTTGCGGCACCAGCATCCCTTATGGGCACTGATTTGAGTCCCCGCTGTTCCACTTCCAATCCAGCTCCCTGCTAATGTGCCTGGGAAGGTAGTAGAAGATGGCCCAAGTCCTTTGGTCTCTGCACCCACGTGGGAGACTCACAGGAAGCTCTTGGCTCTTGGCTTCAGAAAGGCCAAGCTCCAGTCATTGTATCCATTTGAGTAGTGAACCAGCAGAGGGAAGACCTCTCTCACTGTCTTTCTCTCTCTCTGCTACTATTTATATATCCTAAATAAAACTTGATTGAATTTCCATCCTGTAGGAAAAGCATTTCCAAAGATGGAGCATGAAGACGGTTGGACAAAGTAGTTCTGAAATCTGAATGACAAATGTCCCATCAGATGCCCTACTCTGGGAGGGAAAGAGGAGTTTTGGACAAGATTAAGTGGGGAAAGATGTGACCTTTAGTGTAATCAGGCGTTTATCGAGCCAACAAACCCAAAAGGAGGTGGGGACGGGCATTTGGCATTGGAGTGTACTTGGGATGCCCACATCCCACATCAGAGTGCCTGGGTTCAAGTCTTGGCTTTGCTTCTGAGTTCTGGATTCCTGGCTTTGGCCTGTTGCTGCAGCTCTCTGTCTCTTTCTCTCACATAAATTTATTTATTTATTTATTTATTTTTTAATTTTTGACAGGTAGAGTGGACAGTGAGAGAGAGAGACAGAGAGAAAGGTCTTCCTTTTGCCGCTGGTTCACCCTCCAATGGCCGCCGCGGTTGGTGCGCTGCGGCCAGCGCACCGCACTCATCCGATGGCAGGAGCCAGGTGCCAGGTGCTTTTCCTGGTCTCCCATGGGGTGCAGGGCCCAAGGACTTGGGCCATCCTCCACTGCACTCCCGGGCCACAGCAGAGAGCTGGCCTGGAAGAGGGGCAACCGGGACAGAATCCGGCGCTCCAACCGGGACTAGAACCCGGTGTGCTGGCGCCGCAAGGCGTAGGATTAGCCTGTTGAGCCACGGCACCGGCCCACATAAATTTTTTTAAAAATTTAAAAATAAAAGACACAAGAAATGCAGCTGTGAATGAAAAGTATTGCTAAAGCTTGCAGGACTAGCAGACATCATTCTGAGAGGGCAGGAAGGAATTAGGCAGACAGGCTGAAGGCCATGGGACAGAGACTGCAATGACGAGGGGAAGAGTACATAGATATGGGTGACATTTTTTGTTTTGGTAGAAATGTTTCATTCTATTTTCTATGAAACAAATAATTTGGGGAATAATGTAAAGTCACAGAAAAATATTATTCATTTGATCAAAATCTGAATTTTGATCTCATTTGTATCTCTGCCTCCTCTGTGTCTGTACCCAGGAGGCCCAGGGTGATGGAAGTAAAACAGCAGTGCTGGCTGCTCCTATGTTGAGATCATGTCACTATGGCTGGTGACAGCTGGTAATCTCAGGTGTCCTAGCCCACTCAGACTTTTGTTACAAAATACTGTAAATCAGATAGCTTATAAATAGTACAAATTTAGCTCTGGAAGCTGGGAGGTCTGAGCTTCAGGTGCCAACAGATTTGGTGTCTGGTGAGACTCAGTTTCTTGACCATAGATGGTAATTTCTAACTGTGTCCTCATGGTGGAAAGGACAAGCCAGCTCTCTGTGATCTCTTTTTGTTTTTTGGTTTAATTCTTTAAAAATATTTATTTATTTATTTTAAAGGCAGAGTTACCGAGAGAGGGAGAGAGAGAGAGAGAGAGAGAGAGAGAGAGAGAGAGAGAAGAGAGATCTTCCATCTGCTAGTTCATTCTCCAAATGGCTACAACTGCAAGGTTTGGACCAGGCCAAATCCAGGAGTCAGAAGCTCCATCCAGGTCTCCCACATAAGTGCAGGGGCCCAACCACTTGGGCCATCTGCTGCTGCTTTCTCAGGTGCATTAGCAGGGAGCTGGATCCGAAGTGGAGGAGCCAGGAGTTGAACTGGCACTCTGATGGGGTGCCAGCATTGCAGATGGCAGCTTAAGCTTTGTGCCAAAGACAGTGTGACCTCTCTTATAAGGGCACTAATCCCACCCCTGAGGACTCCATCTGCATGATCTAATCATCCTCCAAAGGCGCCCACCTCCTAATAGCATCATATTTGTGAGTAGGTTTTCAATGTATGAATTTTTGGGTGACACGAACATTGGAATTATAGGACCTAGGCAAAAAGTTCATACCTATTCTTTGATCCTCAAACTGTCAATCTTTTCCCTACCCTCACTCCCTGATGATAACCTTTCTTCAAATTTCACTGAGAAATTATAAACACAATCAGAAAAGTCTACAGTTTTCCAGGCCACCCACCTATCTGCATGCTGTTGTGGACATACACCTTTCCCTCTTGTATTTGAGAGTCAGAGTTGCAGACAGAGACAGAGAAACAGAGAGAGAGAGAGAGAGCGAGCCCTCATCTGCTGGTTCACTCCCCAAATGACTGTACAGCCAGGTCTGGGCCAGGCTGAAACTAGGAGCCAGAATGTTCTTCCAGGTTTCCCTCCCATGTGTGCAACAGGGGTGATCTCGGGGCTGACCACCTGCCTCTCACGGAGGTGTCTTCTGTGAACTTGCCTACCCTTGCTCTGTGTAACACAGACTCTCCTCTGCACTATGGCACATTGCTATCCCATGCGGCAGCAAGGGAGCCCACTCAGTGGTCTCGTGTGGTGGGTGCGGGAGGTTCTAGGCATGTGTAGTACCATCTCCTCAACACCCACGGGAGGTCATGCCCGGTCGCCGCTTGTACAGAGATCCAAAGAGACTGAGTAAGAAGAGCAGGCCACTGCTGCAAAAGCTGAGAGCAAGGAGGAATTTCAGGCTGAGGGGACGGCCCCAGCTCCTGAGTTGGCTGCTGCTCACCCTGAGGCTGCGGACTGGCCTGTGGGTGACCTCTGTGCCTACTCACCAGTTCCCCTGAGGCCTGGAGCACTCAGCCCGCCCCTGAAGACTGGGCTGCAGCTCCCACCAATCCGGCCACTGCATGGGCGGGAACAACCTCTGGGTGGTCTCAAGCTGCTCTGCATAGTCTCTGAAGCAAAAATGGAAATGAAGCTGACGGAAAATAAACACCAGTTTCTAAGTAATATTATCTATATCTATCTATCTATCTATCTATCTATCTATCTATCTATCTATCTGAGTGAAGCAGAGCAGACAGAATGAGCAGAGTCAGATTTATTGAACATGCTGCAAGGGAGCAGTGGGCAGGCAGGACAGCCAGAGGCTGACTGCTGCAGATTCAGGATTCTTTTCTCTTTTCGTTTCTTTTTAAGGATTTATTTATGTATTTGAAAAGGAGAGAGAGAGATAGAGAGAGAAAGAGAGAGATCTTCCATCCACCGGTTCACAATAACCAGGTCTGGGCTAGGCCAGAGCCAGGAGTCTCCACCCAGGTCTCCACATACGTGGCAGGGATCCGGACACTTGGGACTGTTTTCCACTGCCTTCCCAGGTGCGTTATCCAGAAGCTGGATCAGAAGTGGGACAGCCAAGACTCAAATCAGCACTGCACTATGGAATGCCAGCATCACAAGTGGGACCTTAACCCACCGTGCCACAATTTCAGCTCCAATTTCATGACCTTAAATACACCAAGAAGTATGATCCCATCTTTTGTTTTCACAGACAAATGAACTATGTATTCATATACTTAGAAATGAGACAGAAAGGAAATAGACTGCATATCCGTGGTGATTATCGTTTGGTGATGAGATTACAAGTGATTTTAATCTTTGTGTTTTTCTGTAATGACATTTTATGCAATTAATATGTAATGCTTCTATAATCAAATTAAAGAGAAAAAGAAAGGATGCATGGCAGGAAGGGTGCAGAGAAATTCTCAATAAACTTGAAAACATTCCCTTCCCACCCTGGGAACCAGAACACTGTGGAAATGAATGAGAAACATGCAGAGCTGGACCAGTTCCTTACGGGTGGGAGAGAAAAAGCCTTGGTTAACAAAAACTATGCCAACTTGCCTGAATTGTCCAGGATGGGCTCTATTTATATTTCCCAGGCTCTAAGTAACTGAGGGTCAGGGGCATTCCCTTCAGACAAAACAGTGGGAAGGGCCTCAGCGAACCCAGCTCTTAAATCTCTGGGATTTTCTTTGAAATGGAATGAAAATTCACTGGATGTTTTTGTTACCTAAACTTGGGATGGTAACAGTGTTACTGCTAGTTCACTATATCAGAGCTTTCCTTTTGATTTATTTTTTAGTAGGTAGTATTTGCCCAAAGAAGAATATCTGTGTATAATCAAACTTAGTGCATAAAACACATGGCTTTGAGTCCAGAACTCCACCTGATCGCTAAATATTACCAGTAACATTACACCTATTTGGGCCACTCTCTTTTCATTTTATGTTTTGTCTTTCTCTGCAGAGGGAAAGCACTAATCTGAACATTATCATCATTCTCTTATCTCTTTTGAATAGTTTTTGGGAGATACTTACATTTCTAAAAAAATGCACTATTTAATATCATGTCTTTTTTTTTTTTTTTTTCTCCACTTGTATTTACCTACTTGAGAGGTAAACACACACACAGAGACAATTGACAGAAAACCCTTGCCTGTGTTGTCACTCTTGAAATGCCTCAATGGCCAGGGCTGGGGCAGCCCAGAGGGGGAGCTAGGAATGCAATCCAGGTCTCTCACATGGGTGGCAGGAACTCATTTACTTGAGCCATCAACACTGCCTCCCAGGGTTTGCATTACCTGAAGTCAGCAGCCAGAGGTGCCCTCAAATCCAGGTGTTCTGAGCTGGCGCTGTGGCATAGTAGGCTAAGCCTCTGCCTGCAGTGCTGGCATCCCACATGGATGCCAATTCGAGTCCCAGCTGCTCCACTCCTGATCCAGCTCTCTGCTATGGCCCCGGGAAAGCAGTGGAAGATGGCCCAAGTGTTTGGGCCCCTGCATCCATGTGGGAGACCCAAAAGAAGCTCCTCACTCCTGGCTTTGGATCAGCCCAGCTCTGGCCATTGCAACCATTTAGGGAGTGAACCAGCAGATGGAAGACCTTTCTTTCTGTCTGTTTGTCTGTCTCTCTGTGTAACTCTGCCACTCAAATAAATAAATCTTAAGGAAAAAAAATCCAAGTGCTCCAGTGTGAGATGCAGGCAGCTTACCCACCAGTTCAAACTGCCCCATAGTCTCATATCTTCAAATGTTTTCTGCTTGTTGCTTCTGCGACTCAGTACTACTTTTCTAAGATTCATCTATATTGTTGATTGGAGCAGTAGTCCATTCATTTTCACTGTTATATAATATCCTGTTGTGTAAATATACTGCATTCATTCTTTGGGTTGTTTGTAGGTTTTTAAAACATTACTAACAAGGCTAATGTGAACCCAGTTGAACCTGTCTCCTAATACATGTGTGTAAGAATTTTTTAGAGCAATAGAGACTGCCTATCTGTTGTTTCACTTTGCCAGTGTTTTTAACATTTGGGGCTGGGCCAGGAGTCAGGAACTCTATCTGGGTATCCTATGTGGGTGGCAGGGACTGAAGAATTTGAGCCATTACCTGCAGCCTCCCAGGGTGTGTTTTAACAGGAAGCTGGGTAAGGAGCAGAGCCAGGACCTGGACTCAGGGATTCTGAAGTGGGATGTGGGCATCTCAAGTGGTGGTTTAACTGATATGTAAATTACCTGCTCCTCATACTAAGTTTTAAAAACAAAAACTTATTTTGTTTCTGGGTGAATTGATAAGTTTTCACTATGCAGTGACTGTATCCCTGATAATATAATGTGTCTAGTATTAATAGCTACTATAGCTATCTTTTGTCTAGTTCATCTTTTATTAGTTGAATTTTTATTGAGATAATTGTACATTCACATGTAGTTATAAGAAATACTACAGATGGGGTTGGCTTTAGGGTATAGTGGGTAAAGCCATCACCTTCAACACAGGAATCCCATATGGGTGCCGGTTGGAGTCCTGGCTGCTTCACTTTTGATCTAGCTCCCTGCTAATGGCCTGGGAAAAGCAAGGGAAGATGGCCCAAGTGTATGAGCCTCTGCTACCCACGTGGGAGACCTGGAAAAAACTCCTGGCTCCCTCTGCCTGACCCAGCCCTGACCATTGCAGCCATCTGGGGAGTGAACCAGCAGATGGAAGATCTCTTTCTCTTTCTCTCTCTCTCCCCCTCTCTCTGTAACTCTGACTTTCAAATAAATAAATAAATAAATAAACAAATCTTAAAAAAAGAGAAATACTATAGAGAAATCTCTTGTATGTTTTGGTTTCTCCCAATGGCAGCATTTTGCAAAACCATGGTGTACAGTTTACATCTTGACTTATACATTCATATACATACACATAGAATATTTTAATGTATAAGAAACAAGTGAAAATTGCATTAGATTATATATCCTACTTTGGTATTTTCTGCTATCTCTCTTTTTTAAATATTTATTTATTTATTTTTAAAGATTTATTTATTTGAAATTCAGAGTTAAACAGAGAGAGGAGAGGCAGAGAGAGAGAGGTCTTCCATCCGATGGTTCACTCCCCAACTGGCTGCAACAGCTGGAGCTGCGCTGATCCAAAGCCAGGAGCCAGGAGCTTCTTCTGGGTCTCCCATGTGGGTGCAGGGGCTCAAGGATTTGAGCTATCTTCTTACTGCTTTCCTAGGCTATAGCAGAGAGCTGGATCGGAAGTGGAGCAGCTGGGTCTCGAACCGGCACCCATATGAGATGCCAGTGCTGCAGGCTGGGGCATTAACCCGCTGTGCCACAGCACCAGCCCCATTAAATATTTTATTTATTTGAAAGACAGAGTTACAGAGAGAGATAGAGACAGAGTGAACGAGAGAGGTCTTCTATCAGCTGTTCACTCTGCAAATGGCTGCAGGGGCCAGAGCTGGGCTGGACTGAAAGCAGGAGCCCGTAGCTTCTTCCAGGTCTGCCACATAGCCCAAGTGCTTGGTTTCTTCAGCTATCCTCTGCTGCTTTCCCAGGGACATTAGTAAGGAGCTGGATCAGAAGTGGAGCGGCTGGGATTGTACCAGCGCCCATATGGGATGCTGGCATTGCAGGCCGGGGCTTTAGTCCGCTGCGCCATAGCACTGGCCCCTGTCTCTCTGTTTTGTTTTGTTTTGTTTTTTGTTTTTTGTTTTAAGGTGAGTTCTACTTTGTCTTTCCAAGGGGTGGTTTCCTTCAGTCCTTAAGGACTCAGGTCTTCACATAGCCTGGCTGGAGGTTGTGGGCAGCAGCAGCCTGTCTAAACTGGGCTGCAGATGCTCCATGCTTCCAGGATCATGATGTTGATTCCTGATGGCCTTGCAGTGAATGGCATAACTCACACAGAAATGCAGCTGCACATACTCCTACAGCCTGGGAAGCCCAAAGATGTCCGAGACACTTGATTCAGAAATATCCCTGAAGCTGTTTTTTTTTAAATAAAAATTTACGTTATTTATTTGAAAAGTAGAGATTTATATATATATATAGATAGATAGATTTATATATATAAATCTCCACCTTTAAAATATATTTATATAATATATACTTATATTTTAGCTTATATTATATATATTTACATTTATATATTTATAATCTATATTTATATTTACATGTATACAGAGAGAGAGAGAGGGAGGGAGGGAGAGAGAGAGAGAGAGAAGGGAGAAATAGAGATAGAGAGATTTTCTATCTGCTGGTTCACTCCTCAAATGGACACAATAGCAAGGGCTGGGCTAGACCAAAGCAAAGAGCCAGGAGCTTCATCTGTATCTCCCGTGTAGGTTCAGAAATCTAAGCACTTGGGCCGTCCTCCACTGCTTTTTCAGGTGATTAGCAGGGAACTTGATTGGAAATGGAGCAGCTGGGATTCAAGTTGGTACCATATGGGATGCTGGTGTTACAGGCAGTGGTTTTTAACCTATCGTACCACAATGCCAGCTCCGGAATGAAACTTCTTAATGACTTTGTCCTTGGTCATGTATTGAGTGCAGTTTTTCAAGTCTTTGGTCCATTTTGAGTTAATTTTTATATATGGTATAAGATAAAGATCCAACTTCATTTGTATAAGGATATCCCATTTTCTTACCATATTTTTAAACATACAGTGTATATTTGTTTATTGACTCTTTCCTCCCACAGGATTTTTTAATTAATTAATTTATTTGAAGAGTCACAGAAGGAGAGGGACAGACACACAGAGCGAGAGATTTCTTTTTTTTTTTTCAATAATTTTATTTATTTTAAAGACAAAGTTACAGAGATAGGTAGGGAGAAAGAGAGAGAGAGTGAGAGAGAAAGAGAGAGGTTTTCCATATGCTGGTTCACTCCCCAAATGGCCAGAATGGCCAGGGCTAAGCCTGGCTGAAGCCAGGAGCCAGGAGCTTCTTCCCGGTCTCCCATGTGGGTGACAGGGGCAAAAGTACCTGGGCCATCATCTGTTGCTTTTCCAGGCCATTATCGGAACTGGATTGGAAGTGGAGCAGCCAGGACTCAAACTGGCACCCATATGGGATATGGGATGCTGGCACTGATTAGTGGGGCTTTAATTCACTGTGCTAGAGTGCCCGCTCTAGAGATTTTCCATCTGCTGGTTCACTCCCCAGATTGCCAGGACTAAGCCAAACCAAAACCAGGAGCCAGGAGCTACTTCTGGGTCTCCCACAGGGGTGCAGGGACCCAAGCACTTGGGTCATCCTCTATTGCTTTCCCAGGCACATCAACAGGGAGCTAGATAGGAGTGGAACAGCTGGGACTTGAACCCATGCCCATATGGGATGCAGTTGTCACAGGCAGCACCTTTACCCAGTACGCCACCACGCAGAGCCTTCACACCAGGATTTTATGCTTAGTCAAGACAGAGGTTATATGGGAATTTTTTGTTTGTGTGTTTTGTTTTTTTGTCACTGATACGTTATATGGATTATCTATAGATGTTCATTACTATTTGGGGCAGCAGATCACTCTGAGATTTAGTGCTTGAAGCAAAAATAAACATTGATTATATTTTATGGTTTTTGTGTATCAGGAGCTTGTCAGCAGCTTGCTGGCTGGTTCTGGCTTGGAATGCTTGTCAGATTCAGTGAGATGTGGGCCAGGATCAAAGCCATCTGATAGCTTGACTGGGGCTGAAAGAATCACTTTCAAGGTGGCTCTGCACATTGACGGGTTTTACCCTTCCCAGACACAGGTGATCTAAGAGAACAGGGTAAAAAATACAAAGGCCTGTCTGTTCTCAGAGGTATACCCTATCACTTCTGCTGTGTTTTACTGGTCACACAGAGAAGTCCTTATTCTAGGTGGGAGGTCCCATGCTTGGGAATGAGTGACAGGCAGCCAGGATCCTTTGGGGCCGTGTTAGAGTATGGCTTCTGCAGGTATCTACCTCCAGTGCCTACAACAGTGCCCAGTGTAACATGTTAAAAGTAGTGATGAATTAATGAGTCACTAGAAGATTACTGGGGAGATCATTGCATTAAAGAAAGATCTGGGGGCTGACATGGTGGCACAGCAGGTTAAGCTGCTGCTTGCAGGGCTGGCATGCTCTATCAGAGCGCTGGCTCTTTCTTGTCCTGGCTGCTCCACTTTCAATCCAGCTTCCTGCTACTGTGCCTAGGAAGGCAGTGGAAGATGGCCTAGGAAGTTGGGTTCCTGACACCCTTGTGGGAGACCAGGTTGGAGTTCCAGGCTCTTGGCTTCTACTTGGCAGGTCTAGCTCTGGCTGTTGCCGTGTTTGGGGAGTGAACCAGTGAATGGATGGAATATATATATATATATGTGTGTGTGTGTGTCTATATATATATATATATATATATATTTTTTTTTAACAGATAGAGTTAGTGAGAGAGAGAGACAGAGAGAAAGGTCTTCCTTCCGTTGGTTCAACCCCTAATTGGCTGCTATGGCCAGAGCTGTGCCAATCTGAAGCCAGGAGCCAGGCACTTCCTCCTGGTCTCCCATGTGGGAGCACCTGGACCATCCTCCACTGCACTCCCAGGCCACAGCAGAGAGCTAGACTGGAAGAGGAGCAACCGGAACAGAATCCAGCGCCCCGAATGGGACTAGAACCCAGAGTGCTGGCACCGCAGGCGGAGGATTAGCCTAGTGAGCCATGGTGCAGGCCGCTTCCTCATCTTTTAAATGAGCCTAATAATGACCGTCTTATATGGCCTATGCCATTATCGCTGATCGGTTGTAGTTATTGTTCTTCTCAGGAAAGTGTCTGACACACTTGAATGTTTGTGAGTACATGAGCGTGTAAATAAATGAAGCATTCTTCATGACTTCCTTGGGGTTTACTTGTAAACAAGGTTGACAATAGGATTATGGTGCAGATTAAAGTGAGATAATAAACTGGAAGTACTTCCACAGGACCCAGATCTTAGAGATATTTTAAAAACATAAGCCAACGGCTGGCGCCGCGGCTCACTAGGCTAATCCTCCACCTTGCGGCGCCAGCACTCCGGGTTCTAGTCCGGGTTGGGGCACAGGATTCTGACCCGGTTGCCCCTCTTCCAGGCCAGCTCTCTGCTGTGGCCAGGGAGTGCAGTGCAGGATGGCCCAAGTCCTTGGGCCCTGCACCCCATGGGAGACCAGGAGAAGCACCTGGCTCCTGCCTTTGGATCAGCACAGTGTGCCGGCCGCGGCGGCCATTGGAGGGTGAACCAACGGCAAAGGAAGATCTTTCTCTCTCTTTCTCACTGTCCACTCTGCCTGTCAAACAAACAAACAAACAAACAACATAAGCGATCATTAGAGAGGCAATCCTTTGAAACCAATATATACACCAGACCTCTTTTAAGAGAGTGGAAGAAGAGGCTCCCTCTCTTTTAGAGACCTCTTAAAGGCATATTCCTTGCTTCTGCATTGCACAATACTCTCAATTGTTCCTGATTAATGTGACTACAATATCCATTAATAGAACACAATAGCTGGCAAATCTCAGCTACAGAGAAAAAATAGCCAAAAAGGAAAATTCTGCCAAATTAATAATTTTATCTAGGGTCAAGTTCCACGAACTGAAACCATCTAATTATACAAGCCTGTAGCCAATGCCTCAGACTGGGCACCTAAAACACAGTAAGAGAAGGTCATGCTGAGACAAACTAAGTCACAGAAGGAGGAAGCGACGGACGGAAGGAAGCAAGGAAGAAAAGAAGGAAGGAAGGGAGAGAAGAAATAAGGAAGAAAAATCAAAATCTGTTAGAGCTCATAAAATTTCCAAAAGCTTTACTTTCAGTATTCCTAGTCCTCCACATTCTAGCTTCCCTTACAGGTACTTCCTAAAGTGTGCAGTATGGAACTGAAAGGGTGTGAGATGGGCAGATCCCAGCGCCAGTGTCGCTGTAAACACTCCCTATGAGTCAGCTATAAATTCAATTCAAATCCCCAGTCTCTCTGTCTTTGCTTATCATGGTTACCACCAAAATGACTGCTGCCTTTAGAAACCCTAAAGGGAAACAGGTAAATGTCTACCACGACATTTAATTGCATATAAAAACTTACAACAATGCAACTGCTACAGCAGGAAATTTTTTTTTATTGAGTTAGCATTTGTATACTTAGCTTAATCTTCAAAACGCAGAAACAGCTTGTTAACATTTCTTCAGTTTTATTTTAAGAATGTTACCTCATTGCATTGTGTCTATTCAAGTGATGAACAAGAATTTATGAAGCCTTAGGCTGAATTCCACACCTGCTGGAAAGAAAGGTAACTTAATAATTGACTTTTCGTAATTCAACACTGTTTCTTTCCTTGTGTAACTGGCTGCTGGTTGTCTTTTTTGTTAATGTCCCTACACAGAGGAGGCCTGGTGTGTTTCTATGGGCTTCAGATGTCTCATACCGAGATTAGCCAAGGAAAATGACTTCGTTACCATAGTATTCGTTTACAAATTCTATTTAGTGGTACTGATGGTGTGGCATGGCCTGTCAGGCATGCTGCTTCCCAGTCACATTTAGAAGCACAGTTCATAACAAAAGCTAAATTAATGTTACTAAAAAGCAACACTTCCCTGTGTGTTTCCTGATCCTCTCCCCCCCCCCCGCCCCGCCCCGCAGTGGAGATGAGGGTGGAGTGCTAATTAGCCTTATCTAAAGTTTGTGCACGGCTTGTCCCCCCCCCCTCCTTTGGTTGTTCAACCATTTCCATGAAATAAAAACATATCTCACAGTATTTCTTTCACTGGGGACTCTTATCTTTATTTGCCTGGTAAAGAAACCGAAGGGGAGGGGGCAGTGCTGTGGTGCAGCAGGTTAAGCCTTCTGCAATGCTTGCATTCCTTATTGGTGCCAGTTTGAGTTCCCACTGCTCTACTTCCGACCCAGCTCCCTGCTAATGCACCTGGGAAAGCAGTGGAAGATGGTCTGAGTACTTGGGCCCCTGTACCCATGTGGGAGACCTGGCTGAAGCTCCTCGTTCCTGGCTTCAGCCTTGCCCAGCCTCTGCTGTTGGGAGCACCTGGGAATGCTGGAC
The DNA here is from genome assembly GCA_949820135.1 of Sylvilagus floridanus. Classification (NCBI taxonomy): domain Eukaryota; kingdom Metazoa; phylum Chordata; class Mammalia; order Lagomorpha; family Leporidae; genus Sylvilagus; species Sylvilagus floridanus. Next base: position 83,911,190 of record OX463225.1, on the reverse strand, counting down.
TGGAAATGGAGTGGCTGGGACTCGAACTGGCAACCATATGGGATGTTAGCATTGCAGGCAGTGGCTTTACCTGCTACGCCACAACACTGAACCCTCCATGGACTTTTTGAAGTACCCTCATATACTTTAAATTTTAGGTGACAGTCTAATCATTTTCATTAGTTTACAAGTTGCTAGTTCCCAGCTATTTTTTTTTTTAAAAGATTTAATTTATTTACTTGAGAGGTATAGTTATAGACAGTGAGAGGGAGAGACCTTCCATTGGTTCACTCCCCAAATGGCCATAATGGCCAGAGCTGTGCCAATCTGAAGCCAGGCGCTTCTTCCGGGTCTCCCATGTGGGTGCAGGGGCCTAAGGACTTGGGCCATATTCTACTGTTTTCCAAGACCACAACAGAGAGCTGGATTGGAAGAGTAACAGCCCGGGACTAGTACTGGCACCCATATGGGTCGCCAATGCTGTAGGTGGAGGATTAACCTAACTGCGCTATGGCATTGGTCCCATTCTCAGCTATTTTGATAGTTTAAGTGGTCTTTTTGCATTAAATTTTATATTGCTTTTATTTTAAAAAAAAACTTCAAAGGTAGAGAGAGATATAGAGATTGATAGAGATAGAGCTGGACAAAGAGATCTCTCATCTGCTGATTCACTCGTCAGATGCCCTGAAGCTGGGAACTCAATCTGGATTTCCCACGAGTGGCAGGGACTCAACTACTTAAGTCATCACCACTTCCTCCCATGATGCGCATCATCAGGAAATTGGAATAGGGAGCCAAGCTGGGATTTGAACCCAGGCGCTCTGATATGGGATGTGGGCGTCCCAAGCGGCATCTTAACTGCTGCACCAAACGCCTGCCCCTTATCTTTGTTTCTAAACAGATATTTCAGAAAGTCAAAACATGGATGAACTCTTTTTGGTGGGTGCAGTCAAAATTGGTGAGTGGTGCCATGCTACTGATATCTATCCCATTTTGGTGGCACAATTTCTTTTTCTTTCTTTCTTTCTTTCTTTCTTTCTTTCTTTCTTTCTTTCTTTCTTTCTTTCTTTCTTTCTTTCTTTTTTTTTTTGACAGGCAGAGTGGACAGTGAGAGAGAGACAGAGAGAAAGGTCTTCCTTTGCTGTTGGTTCACCCTCCAATGGCCGCCACGGCCGGCGCACCACACTGATCGAAAGCCAGGAGCCAGGTGCTTCTCCTGGTCTCCCATGGGGTGCAGGGCCCAAGGACTTGGGCCATCCTCCACTGCACTCCCGGGCTACAGCAGAGAGCTGACCTGGAAGAGGGGCAACCGGGACAGAATCCAGCGCCCTGACCAGGACTAGAACCCGGTGTGCCGGCGCCGCAAGGCGGAGAATTAGCCTAGTGAGCTACGGTGCCAGCCTGGTGGCACAATTTCAAAAGCTGTTGTTTGGGTTGCTGTTTCATATGTGTGGTAGCACATATGAAAATGACATCTATACTCTAGAACCGGAGAGCTCGTTCTTTATCACAACAGTGACAGATACAGAATCTACCTGTGCACAAGTGGCAGGAGATGGGAACAGAATTACAGGCTTCTTAACAATGTTCTTTCCTAAGATGCAGCCAGTGTCATGCAAACAATGGATTTATTTTATTTTTATTTACTTGAAAGCAGGGCAGTTATAGAGATAGATAGACAAAGAGAGACACAGAGAGATCTTCCATCTACTGCTTCACCGCCCAGATGGCCACAATGGCAGGAGGCTGGACCAGGCTGATTCCAGGAGCCCAGAACTCCATTGTGGTCCTCTCATGCAGGTGTCTGGGACCTATGTGATTGGGTCATCATGTGTTGCTTTCCCAGGCACATTAGCAGGGAGCTGGACTAGCAGTAGGGCAGCTGGGATATGATATTGCCCCCGTGTGGGATGCTGGCATTGCAGTATGCAGCATAACACACTGCGCTACAACACATGCTGCCAATAGGACTTTCTGATGGATGAAGATGTTCTATATCTGTACTGTGCAGACAATAGCCACTAGCCACACGTGCTATCATTGAGCGCCTGAAATATGGGAATGTGATTGAGAATCAGAGAGCCCCCATCTGCTGATTCATTCCCCAAGTGCCTGCAAAGGTTGAGACCAGGCTGGCCTGAAGACAGAAACTGGCAATTCGATCCAGGTCTCCCATGTGGGCAGCAGGGACTCAACTGCCTGGGCCATCACTCACTGCCTCTGAGGTTCTACACTGGCAAGAAGTTGGAATCTGGCACCAGAGGTAGGAATTGAATCCAGATATTCCCATGTGGATTGTGGGTGTCTTAACTGCTAGGCCAAATGCCTGCCCCTAAAATTTTAAGTTTGCATGTCAATAGTTCTATGTGGCTAGTGGTTCTGCCAGCCCCAAATACCAGCTGCCCAGGAAAAACGTGGAGTGTTGCTCATCGATGGGTTTGACCTTACTGGTGAGTTCTGCCTTTGCACTTGGGTTGTTTTTGGCTCTCAGGGGAGGCCTCTCCCTTGCTTTGCTTTTCTGTGAGCAAGGGGTCTCACATGACTTAAACATGTTTTGCAGTTAAACATGTTTGGCAGATAAGAATCCTGCTATTCTGGGATTTAACCCTTGCCAGGTTTGGAGGGATTTTCCTTCCAAATGAATGCTAAGAGTGTGCAGTATCACAACACAGGAAACTTGAAGTGCTAGCTGAATCTACTGCTATCTCTGAGGGGGGTGCTGGGTGCTTCCCCCATCATCTATCCACGGGTGAGGCTCCAGAGTGTGAGGACAGAATGGCAGGAGCTGGAGCTGAGGTGGTGTTGGTGTGGAATTCACACAGTGGAATTTCACTTACGCAAGTGCTCAAGCACTCATGAGAGGTTGGAATTAGCTCTTTCTCTGGTTAGAATGAGCTATTTCAGTGAGCTGTTAAAGTGTAAGCTCTTCCACCAAATAAATTGATGTGCTCAGGGTGAGTGAAAGAAAGGGGTAAATAGGCGTAGTGCTGGAGGCTCAGCACTCATGGTGCAAGCTTCTGTTCTCAGGTGAGAAAACAGCCCACCATGTAGCAGAGCCATGCCAAGTTGGTATAAATTATACATACACATATGTAAGTATAGCTAGATGTTAATATTATTTAGAAAATACAATACACACATATATAAATACAACTAAAGGTGTGTTATGTAGAAAATACCAGAATATATAATTTGTCCTAATAAAATCAATACCAGGCTTGTTTTTAATCATTCATTCAAAATATATTTAAGAGCTACTATGTAAAGTGCTGGGGCTACTAAGAAGCTTAAGACCAAATATGGTTTCAATTGTTGTTGAAGCTCTTGATCTAGTAGCCCAGATGAGTGAAAACATAAACCAAAAAATACATAAACCACCACTAGGCTGGCTGCATTCAAAGCTCTGCCACCATTTTCCAGTGGCATAAATCAAGGCAAATTACTTGGTATTTGCTAAATAATAATTTCCTCATATGCAATGGGGTTATGATAATAACACCTATTCTCATGGAGATAGTATGAGGACGAGAATAAACAGTGTGGTATATTATAGCCCTTAACCAATACCTGTGCACAGTGAGTGCCCAGGAAGTGTCAGCTAGTATTATCTTTAAAAATTTCATTAATTTTTTAAATTTTGAGGTTAAGTTTGTATTCACTAAAATGTTGATAACATTAAAACATTTATTTGAAAGTCAGAGAAACTGGGGTGGGAGGTAGAGTGTGCCCCATTTGGTGGTTCACTATCAAAATGCCTGCAGCAGCAGGTGGCAGAGCAGAGGGTGGGGAGGTGCTGGCCAGGTAGGTGGCAGGAACTCAGTTATCTGAGCTACCACCAGACTGGTGCCTACCAGGGTCTGCATTAGCAGGAAGCTGGAATCAAGAGCTGAATCTGGGAGTTGAACCTAGGCACTTGGATGTGGAATGTGGGCATCCTAATTGGTGTCTTTACTGCTAGGTCAAATATCCACCCCTGTACATTTTTTTTTTTTTTTTGATAGGCAGAGTGGACAGTGAGAGAGAGAGAGACAGAGAGAAAGGTCTTCCTTTGCCATTGGTTCACCCCCTAATGGCCACTGCGGCCGGTGCGCTGCGGCTGGCGCACTGCGCTGATCCGAAGGCAGGAGCCAGGTACTTCTCCTGGTCTCCCATGCAGGTGCAGGGCCCAAGCACTTGGGCCATCCTCCACTGCACTCCTGGGCCACAGCAGAGAGCTGGACTGGAAGAGGAGCAACCAGGAGAGAATCCGGTGCCCCAACAGGGACTAGGACCCGGTGTGCCGGCACTGCAGGCAGAGGATTAGCCTGTTGAGCCGTGGCGCCAGCCCCCTGTACATTTTTTGATAAGTGAGTAGACTGGTATAACTCAGATCTCTATCAAGAGGCATCCATTTTTACTACGCATAAAGTTCTCAACATACCTCCCAGTCAACTGTCTGTCAGAGGCAACTACTGTTAATGAATTTTTCCACCACAGATTAGCTTTGCCTTTTCTGGAATTTCAAATAATTGAAATCATACAATAGGCACTCTGTGTCACTTATTTATTTTCAAATAGGTAATATATTCACGTGCTTTAAAATTGACAAGGTAGATTTTTAAACTTTTCGAGCAAGCAGTAAAATGTTTTCCTTCCATCTTTTTTTTTTTTTTTTTTTTTTTTTTTTGACAGGCAGAGTGGACAGTGAGAGAGAGAGAGAGACAGAGAGAAAGGTCTTCCCTTTGCCGTTGGTTCACCCTCTAATGGCCACTGCGGCCTGTGCACCACGCCGATCTGATGGCAGGAGCCAGGTGCTTCTCCTGGTCTCCCATGGGGTGCAGGGCCCAAGCACTTGGGCCATCCTCGACTGCATTCCCTGGCCACAGCAGAGAGCTGGCCTGGAAGAGGGGCAACCGGGACAGAATCCGGTGCCCCAACCGGGACTAGAAGATTAGCCTGTTGAGCCACGGTGCCGGCCGTCCTTCCATCCTTGACCTCTGGTCACCCAGTCTTCATCTCCAATGTTATTAGTTTCATGTGGGCCTATCCCATAGCTATATTACTAATTGAGGGGTTTATACAAGGTGCTTTGAGAACTCAGTTTTAAAGGTTACCCAGAAAATCTTGTGACAGCCTAGCTAAGACACTATAACATCAGTTTAAAAAAATTTTTTAGACTCTAATTCCAAATGTCAAATTGTGACATTTTCACCTTTTTGTGATTTAGGTAACCTTTAAGACACATCTAGCTCAAGTTCTAGCATCTGTGAGTCTCATTTATTGAAGAAATACAAAAATATAACTGTGAACCAGACAAAACCAAGCTTCTGGCTTGATGGTGTTAATAGTTTGGTGAAGGAAACAAGAAGTGAGCACCGGGCCAGGGAGGTGAGAGGGTGCTTCTCAGGGTGGCTATTACACTGAGGTTGGAAGGATGAGGGTTGGAGGGACATCCCAGGCCCAGAACAAAGCTCCTGCAAAGTGTGTGCAGGGAGGGAGCTGCCAAACAGGAGGGAATGCAGCCACAAGGGCAGGATGGAGTGTGGGTTGAGCCCTGAGATGTGGAGAGGTAGGCAAGGTGCCTGACCATGTAGGCCTTAGGAGGTTTTGTCTGAGAGAACAGAGCGCTATTGAAGGCGTTTATGCTAGGAAGTGACGAGGTCACATTGTATTTTCACAAAGTCACTTGCTCTTTTTAAAGGATACAGTAAACCAATTAAAAGTCAGTAGTCCCTCCACTCCCATCCAGCAGGCGAAGATGGTGATGGAGAAGACAGGAAAGGTCAGATTCAGAGAAAACTTGGCAGATAAAAGCCGGCGAGATTTGCTGATAGACTGAATATAGGACAAACAAGTAGATTATCAAGCATGCCTTAGTTTTCTCAGACAAGATGGATTTGGTTGCAAAGAAATTGTTCATTGAACCTTACTTTGAATAATGGCACGACCTGAAGTTATACAGAAATTTGCCTCAGATAAATTTCAAGTTTTCAAAGTTCTCAGCTGGATGCTTGAGGACAGGGCTTTACTTCCTATTTTTTTTGTATTTCCTAATTTTGTTGAAAAAATTGGGGAGTTTCTCTGAAATGCTTATTACAGCGGAACTCCTTCTGGATACCATGTCTTACACATTTAAATTGGAAAATGACGGGAGACCTCTAGTTTCTAGTCAACAAATTGAGTATTTCGTGCTGATCATCACTTTCTGGGTCGCTTCTGAATGTATAACGAGAGTAACTTTTCTCGCCTACTTTCTTGGGATACGACTGGAATTAATAGGCTGTTACTGTCCTACACTGAGCATTTTCCTTCTAAGAATTCCTTCGTTGATGCTGGCTGGCTGCCCGGCTGGACTTCACGTATTTGAGCCCAGGTTCCGCCCCCTGCCGGACTCCGCACCAGCCCCGCGCATCCAGACTAGGCGCCTGCAGGGAGAGTGCTTTACCAACGCAAGTGCCATTTACAGGTTGATTAATGTTTCCGAGGGTGACCTCAGGACACCTCCCAGGGGAGCTCGGGGACGCTTTCGAAGCCTGCGCGTCTGCACCGCGTGCCCGGAGCCCAGAAGCCAGGCGCGTGGGCGGCGCGGCCGCGCGAGGCCCGCAGCCCCGGGCGCGGCGGGGTCGCTTCTGGCTCCCGAGGGGGTGTGTCTTCTGCAGCTCTAACATGGAAGGGGCGGTCCAAGCGACTGGGGAAGTCAGCAATCTGCAGGGCCGAGGGCTGCTGCTCCGAGAGAGAGGCGGAGGAGCGCGCGATTTCCCCGCCCCCGCTCCAGTCGGCCCAATCCCTTCGGCTTCTGCTTTCCTCGGCCAGCCCGCCCGGCCCCTAACCTGCTCGAACCCATTATGCGGTAGAGGCGGCTGGGTCCCTTTAAGGCCCTGCCGCGCCTGCGCCTTGGGCTTTCCTGACGCGGCCGGGCCGGACCCTGGAAGAAGCGGCGGGCGGCGGGCGAGGGGCTCGGCGGTGGCTGAGACGGCTGCGGTGCCCGGAGGACTGGGTGAAGATCGGGAGGCGGCCCTGAGCCCCCGAGCCAGCGCGCTGCGCCTGAGGACGCGGGAGAGGACGGCCCGCGGAGCCGAGAGCGGGGCCGAGCTCTGGGACGCGGCGGCGCGGCTGCCGGCTGCATGGGAAGTTAATGTTTACAGCGAAGTCCACCCAGCGTTTCCAAGGTGAGGGGGCGCTGCGCCAGGCCGGGGCGGGCGGCGAGCCCGGGGTTCTGAGGGGCGCGGCGGGCGGGGGCCGCCGCCGAAGTTGCGGAGCGGGCGCTCGCGGCCCCGCCGGGGCCTAAGTTCCCTGCGGTCGCCGGCTCGTCCGCAGCCGTCGCCCGCGACCCCGCTCCTGGGGGCGCCAGGGAGGAAACCCGCCGGCGGGCCTTCCTGCGAAGTTGCGGGGAGGCGGAGCGGCTTCGGGGGGCACTTCCTCGGGAGTCCCGGGTAACTCACCCCCCACCCTCGAGGCCACAGGTCCGTCCCCTCTGGGTGACCTGAGGTGGGGTGAGACCGCCTGCGTGCGCCCTTTACTTGCGAAGTTGACGTCTGTGTGTGGCCTCGGGGATGCCGGCGCGGCCGTGTCTCCGGGCAGGTGATGGACAAGCCAGGTGTGCCAGGTGACTCCCAGGGATGCGCTTGGGGAGCGTTTGTTGCCATCACTGAATCACCTTATGACTAGCGGGGCAAGCCTCAAATTAACCACAGGATTTCCGGTAGGTTGGATTGTGGTGCCGGTGTTGGTGTTACGGTTGCTGTGATTTTTCGCTCTTTTTTCATCCTGTCTTTTGGGCGTCTTAGATCATCTCAGTCGGTACTGTTTCAGTGATGAGTTAACCCGAACTTTTGGAATGGCTCCCTCGCTTTTCTCCTGTCTAGGCTGTCAGGGTCGTTTCAAAAAGGCACCAGCATTTCTTGCAAAGATATCTTTTCTTTGGGTCGCAGTGTGGGATAATCAGCTCCTTTCTTTGCTGAGAGAATGAAGCCCAGTGCTTCATGAACTTGGAGAAAAATGATCTCTTGGTAGTCGTTATCTTTGTTTCTCGGCTGGTATGTGTTAGCAGCTTTCTTTTTGCTTTGGAATTTCACTAGTAAAATTTTGTCTTTGTCCCAGAAACTCTTTCTGTTCCGAAAGGCTAACCTTGAGCTCTCTGAGAACTTTGTGTCAAAGAAATATTAGAAAACTTGTGACAGTATAATATACAGGAAAAGTTCCCAATGCTGAGTGTGCAGGTAATGAATTTTTACTAAGTGAACCACCAGAGGTCAGAAAACAGAACATGACTAGGTGGGGTGTATCTGGGAGAATAGTTGGCTTTTGAGGTGTGTGGATGTTAAACTTTAATATTGGATATTGTTGAACAATCTTGAGGAATGCTATTCCAGTTGCCCCACATTTATGCTGGTGCTGTGGCTTCAGAAAATTGTTGCCATTCTGGTAGAGGTGCAATTTTATAGCAGCGTGGTTTTATTTTGCATTTTCCTGGTGATTGAGGTTGAGTATCTTATTGGCCATTCCAGTGTCATCTTATGAAGTGCCTATTCTTTTAGCTTAGTTTTCTTTTTTTTTCTTTTCTTTTCTTTTTTTTTTTTTTTTTTTTTTGACAGGCAGAGTGGCAGAGTGGACAGTGAGAGAGAGAGACAGAGAGAAAGGTCTTCCTTTTGCCGTTGGTTCACCCTCCAATGGCCGCCGCAGCTGGCGCGCTGCAGCTGGCGCACCGCGCTGATCCGATGGTAGGAGCCAGGTGCCAGGTGCTTTTTCCTGGTCTCCCATGGGGTGCAGGGCCCAAGCACCTGGGCCATCCTCCACTGCACTCCCGGGCCACAGCAGAGGGCTGGCCTGGAAGAGGGGCAACCGGGACAGAATCCGGCGCCCTGACCGGGACTAGAACCCGGTGTGCTGGTGCCCCAAGGTGGAGGATTAGCCTGTTGAGCCACGGCGCCGGCCATAGCTTAGTTTTCATCGGTATATTAATATCAATTGATTTATTCCTTATTCTGGATATGAGTCTCTTCTGGTTTAAATAGTACATTTGTATCTTGCCTCTTTTTTTTTAAAAAAAGATTTATTTATTTATTTGAAAGAGTTACACAGAGAGAGAAGAGGCAGAGAGAGAGATAGAGAGAGAGAAAGAGAAAGGTCTTCCATCCGTTGGTTTACTTCCCAATTGGCTGCCATGGCCGAAGGTGTGCTGATCCAAAGCCAGGAGCCAGCAGCTTCTTCCAGGTCTCCCATGTGGGTGCAGGGGTCCAAGGGCATGGGCCATCTTCTACTGCTTTCCCAGGCCATAGCAGAGAGCTGGATCAGAAGTGGGGCAGCTGGGTCTCAAACCGGTGCCTATATGGGATGCCGGCACTGCAGGTGGTGGCTTTACCCACTATGCCACAGCGCCAGTCCCTTGCCTCTTCATTCTTCTGATGATTTTTTTTTATGTTGAAATTCCTAGTTTTTTTTTTTTTTTAAGGATTATTTATTTATTTATTTGACAGAGTTCCAGAGAGTGAGAGGGAGAGACAGAGAGAAAGGTCTTCCTTCTGTTGGTTCAGCCCCTAAATGGCCAGGAGCCAGGTGCTTCTTCCTGATCTCCCACATGGGTGCAGGCGCCCAAGCACTTGAGCCATCCTCCACTGCCTTCCTGGGCCACAGCAGAGAGTTGGACCAGAAGAGGAACAACTGGGACTAGAACCCAGCACCCATGTGGGATTCTGGCACCGCAGGCGGAGGATCAGCCAAGTGAGCCACAGCGCTGGTCTGAAATTCCTAGTTTTAATGAAATAATATTTTACAAGACTTCTCCTTCCTTCCTTCTTTCCTTCCTTCCTTCCTCCCTTCCTCCCTTCCTCCCTTCCTCCCTTCCTTCCTTCCATTTGTTTGACAGGTAGAGTTAAAGATAGTGAGAGAGACAGAGAGAAAGGTTTCCTTCCATTGGTTCACTCCCCAAATGGCTGCTAAGGCTGGTGCTGCGCCGATCTGAAGCCAGGAGCCAAGTGTTTCTTTCTGGCCTCCCATGCTGGTGCAGGGGCCCAAGTCCTTGGGCCATCCTCTACTCCTCTTCAAGGTCACAGCAGAGAGCTGGACTGGAAGAGGAGCAGCCAGGACTAGAACCCTGCGCCCATATGGGATGCCAGCGCCGCAGGCATACCAGACTTTTTCTTTATGGCTGCTGCTTTTTGTGTGCTAGCCTAAGGATATGAAGATATTTTTCTGTGATCCCTTGTAGAAATTTTACTTTTTGCATTTAAGGCATACAGTTTACATTTAATTCTAGATGGATTATAGGGATTGCCTTTGCCCACTTGAAAGGATAAACTGCATGATTTACTCTTATGATGTGGATATCTGTTTGACCCAGTGCCACTGATTATTATTACAACAATTTTGTTTACTTCCATGTTATTTGAAAGAGAGAAATCTTTCTGCTCCTTTATTCCCCAGATGCCCCAAAAATAGCCAGGGCTGGGTGGGGGTGAAAACCAGGAATCTAGGACTCCATCCAGGCTTCCACATGTGTGGCTAGGACCCAGAGTACTTGAGCCATCATCTGATGCCTCCCCAGTGGGCATTAGCAGGAAGCTGGATTGGAAGCAGAGTAGCTGGGACTCAAACCAGGCATTCTAATACCAGTTGCTGGCCAAATCCCTGCCCCCAGAACCATTTATTGAAAATACCATCCTTGGCTTCTGTGCAGTGATACTTTTTTCATAATCAGATGAATCTGTATGAGTAAGTATGAGTCTGTCTCTGAACATTCTGATTTGTTGCTTTATTATCCTTGTACTGATACCGCTGTATTAAAGTAATTTTATAATAAGCCTTGATATGTGACTTTGTTCCTTATAACTGGGCTATTCTTGGCTTTGTACATATCCATATAAGTTTCAGAATCTGCTTGTCAATTACTACAAATTTTGGAATTGGAATTGAATCTATACATTACTTTGGGGAGAATTGACTTTTTTTTAAGATTTATTTATTTGAAAGGCACAGTTAAAGGGAGGCAGAGAGAGAGAGAGAGGTCTTCCTTCTGTTGGTTCATTCCCCAGATGGCCACAGTGGTTGGAACTGTGTAAATCCAAAACCAGAAGCCATGTTCTTCCTCCTAGTTTCCCACACGGGAGGGGCTCAAGGACTTGGGCCATCCTCTACTGCTTTCCCAGGCCATAACAGAGAGCTGGATCAGAGGTGTACTCAAACTGGGGCTCAAACTGGGGTCCACATGGGATGCTGGCACTGCAGGCAGCAGCTTTACCTGCTATGCCGTAGCGCTGGCCCCATTTTTTGTTTTTAAGATTATTTTATTTACTTGAAAGGCAGAGTTACAGAGAGGAGAGATTGAGAGATCTTCCATCAGCTGGTTTACTCCCCAAATGGCTGCAATGGCCAGGACTAGGCCAGTCCGAAGCCAGGAACTTTTTCTGGATTTTCCATGTGGGTGCTATGGCCCAAGGACTTGGGGCATCTTCTAGTGCTTTCCCAGGTGCTTTAGCAGGGAGCTGGATCAGAAGCAGAGCAGCCAGGACTCAAACTAGTGGCTGTATGGGATGCTGGCATTGTAGGTGGTAGCTTACTTAATCTGTTAAGCAACAATGCTGGCCCCGAGAATTGACATCTTAATATTAAGTCTTTGAATTTATGAATGTGGTATAGCTGTCTACTTTTTTATTAATCTCTTAAAATTTCTCAAGGTAATGTTTCATAGTGTTCTGTGTAGAAGTTTTGCACATCTTTCGTTTATTCTTAAGTATTTGATGTTTTTCATGTCATTACAAATGATAATTTTAAAACATTTGTGACCATCATATAGATCTAAAATTGAAACTTTTCAGTGTCTCTGGGATGATTTTAAATTAATTCTAGATGTGATTCTTTATCAAATTCTAAATATTTGTTTTTTATTCATGACTCCGTCCAAATTATACTTTGTGTGCTGTGATATTGCAGCTAGTTTTGCATGGTATTTGTTTTTGTACAGTATCTCCTGTGTCAAGTCGTTGTGTTAGGCTCTGGGGATACAAAGCTGCATCAGATGCTGCTCCTATCCTTAAGGAGCTTATAGTGTAGAGGGTGTAGTAGAAGTGGAAGACATTGTTCTTCACTAGGATGCATACCAGGATGGAAATTGGTTTGACAGCATGCAAAACAGGGCACCTAAACAAGTGGAGGCAGGGAGAGGAATGGGGTAAAGTGGTTCCTTCTTATCTGCAGTTTCACTTTCACAGTTTCAGTTGCATATGCTCAAGCAAGATCTGAAAATATTACCTGGAAAATTACAGAAATAAACAGTTCAAAAAAATTTTGAGTTGTATGCCCGTTATGCATGTTGAAACCTCACTGCCCTGTCTGGGAAGTGAATCCTCCCTTTGTCTAGCATATCCACATTGTATACACCACTGTAACCTAGTAGCCACTTTTAGTGGCCACCTCGGTCATCAGATGGCCCGTCTTTGGTACTGCAGTGCTTGTGTTCAAGTAACCCTTATTTTGCTGAGCAGTGGCCCCAAGGACGAGAGCAGTGTTGCTGATAATTTGGGTATTCCAGTGAGAAGCTGTAAAGCACTTCCTTGAAGTGAAAAGCTGAAAGTTCTTGACTTATTAAGGAAAGAAAAAAAAATGTGTGCGGAGCTACCTAAGATCTGTGGTAGGGGCAAATTTTCTGTCTGTAAAATTATGAAGGAAAGAGAAAATTCGTGCTGGTTTTGCTGTTGCAAGGCAGACTGCCAAAGTTACGGTCACAACGTGTGGTAGGTTCTTAGTTCACACGGAAAAGGCACTGTATGGGATTTCAGACTTCCACACCACTCAGGGTCTTGGAATGTGTTCCCCAGAATAAGCAGGGGAGCTGCTGTGTATGCTTAGTCCTGAGATCTGGGCAAAGGAATGGACTGTGCGTCAGGGCTGCCGTTTGCTAAACGTGCTTTTGCTTAACCTCTTGGCTTTTAGTCTTGATCCTCACTCTATTATTTTTTTGAGTCTAGAATCTTTACTTTGCAGGGTTTCCGGAGGAAGAATTTTTGAGAAGCTCGGGATAGTGGTATAAAAAGGAACCTATATCTTATACTGATTTAAAGCCACTATGCTTCTCGTGAGCCCATGCCCTTCCACCACTGAACTGGACAGTACTGGACCTAAGTGAACCACATTGTCTTGCTTCTTGACCCTGCTGCAGGCTGGCAGATTCTGCTTCCTCTTCTCTCTTCAATCACTTATTCCTTTGTCTCTTTTCTTGTTTCATAGATGCCATATCTTTTTTTAAAAAAGATTTATTTATTTACTTGAAAGTCAGAGTTACACAGCGAGAGAAGGAGAGGCAGAGAGAGAGAGAGAGAGAGAGAGAGAGACAGACAGACAGAGGTGTCTTCCATCCACTGATTTACCTCCCAATTGGCCACAACAGCCGGAGCTGCACCCACCTGAAGCCAGGAGCCAGGAGATTCCTCCAGGTCTCCCATGTGGTTGCAGGGGCCCAAGGACTTGGGCCATCTTCTACTGCTTTCCCAGATCATAGCAGAGAGCTAGATGGGAAGTGGAGCAGCCGGGACTTGAACCAGCGCCCATTTGGGATGCCGATGCTGCAGACCAGGGCTTTGACCCACTGCGCCACAGCACCGGCCCCAGATGCCATATCTTTTCTTACCTGGGGATGTCAAAGATAGTTCTTTTAAGTTTTCTTTTTCTCACACAGTTTGCTTCCTCCCAATTACTTTTTTTTGTTTGTTTGTTTGGTCTAGTCTCAACAGTAGAAACTCCCCTTATGGGTCTGGTAATCCTCAGTTGCATGTTCATGATTAAGATTTGGTAGCTAAAAGCTGATCAGAAACCCTGCGCTTGTAAGTAGGGCTTTTTTTCTTTATTTTTTTAACTTCTGGTTCTACCCTATAATCTAGAATCTGAAGCAGTGATTCTTAACTTTGGCTGCACATTAAACACATTAAAATCACATGGAGAGCTTTAAAAAAACTAGACTCGGCCGGCGCCGTGGCTCAGCAGGCTAATCCTCCGCCTTGCGGCGCCGGCACACCGGGTTCTAGTCCCGGTCGGGGCGCCGGATTCTGTCCCGGTTGCCCCTCTTCCAGGCCAGCCCTCTGCTGTGGCCCAGGAGTGCAGTGGAGGATGGCCCAAGTGCTTGGGCCCTGCACCCCATGGGAGACCAGGATAAGCACCTAGCACCTGGCTCCTGCCATCAGATGAGCGCGGTGCGCCGGCCGCAGCGCGCCGTCCGCGGCAGCCATTGGAGGGTGAACCAACGGCAAAGGAAGACCTTTCTCTCTGTCTCTCTCTCACTGTCCACTCTGCCTGTCAAAAAAAAAAAAAAAAAAAAAAAAAACTAGACTCAATACATCAGAATCTCCAGGGGTAGGGTTCAGGTAGCAGTATTTTTGAAAAATTCACATGTGGCTACATATAATAAAATGCATGCAATTTAAGTTTTTTTTTTTTTTTTTGACAGGCAGAGTGGACAGTGAGAGAGCAACAGAGAGAAAGGTCCTCCTTTTGCCATTGGTTCACCCTCCAATGGCCGCGGCGGCTGGCGCGCTGCGGCCGGTGCACCGTAATGATCCGATGGCAGGAGCCAGGTGCTTCTGGTCTTCCATGGGGTGCAGGGCCCAAGGACTTGGGTCCTCCTCCACTGTACTCCCTGGCCACAGCAGAGAGCTGGCCTGGAAGAGGGGCAACCGGGACAGAATCCTGCACCCTGACCGGTACTAGAACCCGGTGTGCCGGCGCCCCAAGGTGGAGGATTAGCCTAGTGAGCCGCAGCGATGGCCGCAATTTAAGTTTACATTTTGATGATTTTTGCTGTGTAGGCAGTATAAGATTCAAGAGCAGGGTGAAAATCTAGGAAAATTCCTTCATGTACCTTTCTTCTATGTCCCCACTTCTTGCTCAAAGCTGACCACTGTTCTGATTTCTATCTCCATAGATTAGCATCCTTATTTTTTTGAAGCTGCCCAAGTGATTCCAGAGTGTGGCCAAGACTGAAAGCCATTGTTCTGGAGGACTAGCGAGCCTGAATCCAGTGTGTGTGTCTTTCCTTTGGGCCTGATTTTCCAGAGTATTTTCCAGTTTTCTTCTTGGTAGATTGAGGTCTGGTTGCCAGTGATCTGGCATTGCAGTCAGTGAGGACTGGGTAATGAGCAATAGAGTGTTTTGTATGGAGGGTCATATAATTTATCTCTTTTGGTTAGTATACCTACTAACGGTTAGTGTGTCTTCCACCATGTGTGACTTACCCTGCTGAGTTGATAAATCTCCAGTCATCTACTGTGATGAGGGAAGGACTGTTCAGCAGCTCAGAGGAGATCTAGTTTTACACCTGTTTAGCGTTTCCCTAGTTCATTCTTATTTTAGTCTCCTTTCCCCTCTCTGTTCTGGCAGTTCTTGAGCCTTTTGAGGATTTTGTGATGTAAACTGGGTTTGTTTTTGGTCCTCAGAACTGGTAGTTTAGAATTTAACCGATCTGGGGCCTGCGCTATGGTGTAGTGGGTTAGGCTACCATCTGTGGTGCCAGCATCCTAAGTGAGTCCTGGCTGTTCCAATTCCAGACCAGTTCCCTACTGGTACTCCTGGGAAGGCAGAGGAGGATGGCTTGAGTGCTTGGACCCCTTCACTCACATGAGAGGCCTGGAAGAAGCTCCTGGCGCCTGGCTTTGGATCAGCTCAGCTGCAGCCATTTGGGGAGTGAACCAGGGGATGGAAGACATCTGTCCTTCTGTCTCTCCCTCTCTCTGTAACTCTCCCTCTCAAAAAAAAAAACAAAAAACAAAAAAAAACAAACCTTTGGGCTAAGTAATTATCCAACTTCTTTCTAGCTTCCAAAATTTTGTTACTCTTGTCTCTTTTTCCATTCTCCATGTGCTTATGTTTTATGTCCTAAAAATAGCATAAAACAGCAATAACAAATATTTATTCTTGTTTAGTAGAGTTTTGGGAGAAAGCAAAATTAGATGTGTGTGTTCAGTCTGCTGTCTTATTGCTGTTTGTCCTCCATTGTTGTCTCCTCTTGATGGGGTTGCACTTTGAAATACTTGCGTAAGTGTCTAAATAGTGTCAGGAGAGAGACACTATTGGGTCAAGTGGCTGTTTCTTTAGAGGTCCCAAATTTTTTTTAGAAGTACTCATTATCTCAGAATCTTACTATCTCAAGATTGGAAATGATTTCAAAGAAATCCAGCCTAGTGAGCTATTTGATACTTTCTGTAAAGTCATGTCAAGCCTAAAATGAGGGAAACTCATGTTGGGAGGAAATGAGTGACTGGAAAAATGGATTGGACTGTGGATCTCTGTGATCTCTCAAGGCAACTTTTTGAGATAAACTTTGTACTCTGAAGTTCATGATTAAGTGAAATTATCCTCAATATAATAGGTTTTCTTTTGGGCTAAGTTTTGTAATTTAAAGTATTCACCTTTAAGTTGTATCCATCCTTTCCTGTATTAAAAAGTTCTCATTATGCAAGTGGATGTATTTTTTCTTTTAAAATTTATTTATTTATTGGGCCCAGCGCTGTGGCACAGTGGGTTAACGCACTGGCCTGAAGTGCCTGCATCTCATATGGGCGCTGGTTCTAGTACCGGCTGCTGTTCTTCTGATCCAGCTCTCTGCTATGGCCTGGGAAAACAGTAGAAGATGGCCCAAGTTCTTGGGTCCCTGCACTTGTGTGGGAGACCCAGAAGAGGCTCCTGGCTTCAGATCAGTGCAGCTCCAGCCGTTGCGGCCATCTGGTGAGTGAACCAGCGGATGGAAGACCTTTCTCTCTATATCCACCTCTCTCTGTAACTCTGTCTTTCGAATAAATAAAATAAATCTTTTAAAAAATTTATTTATTTATTTACTTATTCAAAGGCAGAGAGACAGGGAGAGAGAGAGAGAGCATGATCATGATCTTCCATTTGCAGGCTCATTCCTCAAATGACCACAACAGCCAGGTCTGGGCCAGGCCAGAGCCAGCATCCAGGAACTCCATTCTGGTCTCCCTCATGTCTGTCAGGGTCCCGAATACTTGGGCCATCTTCTGCTGTCTTCCCAGGAGCATTAGCAGGGAGCTGGATCAGAAGCTGAGCAGATGGGACTTGAACCAGTACTCTGGTTTGGGATGCAAGCCTTGTAAACTGTGGCTTAACCTGCAGTGTCATAAAGCCCATTCCAAGTATGGATGGGTTTTTGTTTATTCTTTGGTAAAGTTGTAGCAAAATAAAAAGCTGTCAACACCAAATTGCTCTTCAAATTGATTTGAACAAGTTTTATACAAAAATCTGCTTCTTGCACAAAACACTCACTGCTCCTTTTACTTCACCACAAATGAATTGTTTTACATTTGTGTTTGCATAAAAAATTCAAGATACCAAACAGGGATGATGTTGGCAGTTACTACTATGTCGTAGTATGCTAGTCCTTCTTCACTGGAAATATGTAAGTTAGCTAATTTGCATTTTGTAGATAGATGGAACCTGTTGATTGTGCCCTCATAAGCTTGCATTTCTTATTATTGCAACTTGCCTTATGTGGTTTTTTAAAATTTATTATTTTTTTGACAGGCAGAGTTAGAAAGAGAGACAGAAAAGTCTTTCTTTTTCTGTTGGTTCACCCCTCAAATGGCCGCTAAGGCTAGCATGCTACGACAATCCGAAGCCAGGAGCCAGGTGCTTCCTCTTGATCTCCCACGTAGGTGCAGGGCCCAAGCACTTGGACCATCCTCCACTACACTCCCAGGCCACAGCAGAGAGCTAGACTGGAAGAGGAGCAACTGGGACAGAATCTGGCGCCCCGACCGGGACTAGAACCCTGGGTGCTGGCGCTGCAGGTGGAGGATTAGCCAAGTGAGCCGCGGTGCAGGCCTTGCCTTGTGTGTTTATTTGTCGAATTTCTGTTTATTACTGTATCTGTACATCAAGAGAGCTTTCCTTGCCTGTGCTGTTTGCAGTTTATCCTTTTAAGTGAAGAAAGACAATGTGGGCTTAGTAGTTGTTAATTGTTCTTTGTACTCATCCAGTCCTTACAGCTGTACTCTGAAAAATGTTCCCTAAAGCTGGTCAAACTGGCTCTTGTCTGAGTTTCATTGTTGGTTTTGCTATTCAGTGTCCTATAAGTTCATTACTGGGACTCTCCATAGAAAACTGCTAGCCCTTATGTTCTTGGAACGGACTTTGCTGAGAGATAGGAACAGAACTGGCTTTGTGATGCATCATTGTGGTTTTTTTTGTTTTGTTTTCAGTTTGTTCATAGGAAGATGAGAGCACTGATTTAGAAGTGAGGATGAGAATTTTGTCTTTCAGTTGGTGTGCAGATGATTAGTTGTTGTCTCGTTCGGCCTTGTATGGATCTTTAGCTATTCCAAAAATGAATCCATTGTTTTCATAAATGATGCTTGTGAGTTTACTGAAACAGTGTTAACAGATATTAGATAAAATTGTAGCCTTAAGAAAGAAATAATTATGCAACATGATATTTGAATAGAATACATGATAAAGAAGTAAAAGTAGTATATTCAGGTATACCAGATACCAGGGTCAAGAAGACTGTTGAGAAGACTGATGATAAGATAGACATTGATGTATGTTGAGAATGAACTTCAGGGAATAAACCCCTGCAAAAGATAGTTCTTTGGATATTTATTTGGAATTCATGTAGAAACTTTTTGAGAATATGGAAAAGCATCTGTTCTGTTGGAGGACAAGGTTATATTTGAGGAGGCCATCAACGTGGTACATTTGTTTAACATTCAAGATCAGAAAAATTAGCAAATGACCTAGAAGTTTATATAAACATCAGAGGTCACACATTTAGAATCCCCTGTATGTCAAGCAGAATGAAAGATACAGAAGAGATAATGGGGATTTATATTCTGTGTAGACAAAAGTCCTTGCTCAGAATTTGCAAATCAAAAGAAGACCCAGTTAATATATTCTTGTTTCTGAGGTGATAATTTTTTTAAAAGATAATGTAGATTTTTTTTTTTTTTTTTTACAGGCAGAGTGGACAGTGAGAGAGAGAGAGAGAAAGGTCTTCCTTTGTTGTTGGTTCATCCTCTAATGGCTGCTGCGGCCGGCGCACTGCGCTGATCCAAAGCCAGGAGCCAGGTGCTTCTCCAGGTCTCCCATGCGGGTGCAGGGACCAAGGACTTGGGCCATCCTCCACTGCACTCACGGGCCATAGCAGAGAGCTGGCCTGGAAGAGGAGCAACGGGGACAGAATCCGGCGCGCCGACCTGGACTAGAACTTGGTGTGCTGGCGCCGCAGGCGGAGGATTAGTCTATTGAGCCACGGCGCCGGCCTAAAAGATAATGTAGCAATAGCTTAATTTTTCTTAAATTTTGAGACTTTAAAAATTATTTAGTTTATTTGAAAGGTAGAGATGAAGAGGGATAGAGAGAGAGAAACAAACTAACAGAGGTAGAGGTCTCACTTCTACTGGTTCACTCCCTAAATGCCTGCAACTGCAAAGGCTGTGCTATACTGAAAGTAGCATCTTGGAACTCAGTCTGAGTCTCTCTTGTGAGTGGCAGGAACCCAACTGTATCAACTACTGCCCCATTAGCAGGAAGCTGGAATTGGGAACAGGAGCAGAGCTGGGACTTGAACACAGAAACTCTCATATGGGATGCAGGCTACATCAAATGCCCACCCTTTGAGGCTTTTCATAATTAGTTAAGGAAAAATGCAAATATGTTTTAAATCTTAATGTTTTCTTAAAAATTTTGTGAGATAGGCCAGCGCTGCAACTCATTAGGCTAATCCTCCGCCTTACGGTGCCGGCACCCCGGGTTCTAGTCCCGGTTGGGGCGCCGGATTCTGTCCCGGTTGCCCCTCTTCCAGGCCAGCTCTCTGCTGTGGCCAGGGAGTGCAGTGGAGGATGGCCCAAGTGCTTGGGCCCTGCACCCCATGGGAGACCAGGAGAAGCACCTGGCTCCTGCCTTTGGATCAGCGCACCAGCTGTGGTGGCCATTGGAGGGTGAACCAACGGCAAAGGAAGACCTTTCTCTCTGTCTGTCTCTCTCTCACTGTCCACTCTGCCTGTCCAAAAAAAATTTTTTTGTGAGATAAAAATATAGGTGGTAAAATGCACAGTTCTTGAGTATACAGATTAATGAGTTTTTTTTTTCAAAGATTTATTTACACAGAGAGGCAGAGGCAGAGAAAGAGAAAGGCCTTCCTTCCACTGGGTCACTCCCCATTTAGCTGCAAAGGCTGGAGCTGCACCTATCCGAAGCCAGGAGCTTCTTCCCTGTCTCCCACACAGGTGCAGGGGCTCAAGGACTTGGACCATCTTCTACTGCTTTCCCAGGCCATAGCAGAGAGCTGGATCAGAAGTGGAGCAGCCAGGACTTGAAGCAGTGCCCATATAGGATGCCTGCGCTGCAGGTGGCAACTTTATTGCTGTGCCCCAGTGTTGGCCCCTAATGAGTTTTGATAAATGTGTACAGCTGTGTGACAGCTCCTCCATCTCGTGGTTGCTTTAGTTAATTCCCAGTTGTGATTTCTTTTACCACAGATTAGTTTTTCTTATGGATGAACATCACATAAATAGAATTGTACCATCTGTATTTCTGTCTGGCTTCTTTTGGTCAACAGGTTTTTGAAATTCATCCATGTTGTTACATATTTGGTAGTTCTTTTTTTTTTTTTAAAGCTTCATTTATTTACTTGAAAGAGTTACAGAGAGGCAGAGGCAGAGTTACAGAGAGTCTTCCACCCACTGGTTCACTCCCTAAATGGCTGCAACTGCTGGAGCTGGGATGATCTGAAGCCAGTAGCCACAAGCTTCTTCCAGGTCTCTCGTGTGGGTGTAGGGGCCCAAAGACTTGGAGCCATCTTCCACTGCTTTCCCAGGCTACAGCAGAGAGTTGGATCGGACATGGAGCAGCTGGGACCTGAACTGGTGCCCATATGGTGGCTTTACCCACTATGCCACAGCATCAGCCCCAGTAGTTCCTTTTTAAAAAATGTTTATTTATTTGAGAGAGAAAGATATATATATATGTGTGTGTGTGTATATATATATATACATCTTTATATATATGTATATACTCACACACATATATATATATATATATATCTTCCATCTGCTGGTTTATTTCCCAGATGGCTGCAGTAGTTAGACTGGTGGGCAAGTCTAAAGCCAGAAGCCTGGAACTCCATCTGGATCTCCCAAGTGGGTGGCAGGGGCCCAGGCACTTGAGCCATCATCCACTGCCTTCCCAGGTGCACTAGCAGGAAGCTGGATTGGAAGCAGTGAGCTGAGACTCCAGCTGGCATTCCTTATGGGACGCCATTGTCACAGGTGGCACCTTAACCTGCTGTGTCACCACGCTGGCAGTTTGTTTATTCTCTCATTCGGCTATTGTGAATAAAATTGGTATAAACATTTGGCTCTGAGTCATTTTGTAGACATACAGTTTTAATTTTTGGATAAATAGGGTGGAATTACTGGGTTGTAGACCAGAGGTATGTTTAACCCGGGAAGACGCTGATAAACAAATTTTTCCAAATGGTTATACTGTTTTACATTCCGACCAGTAATGTATGAGAGGGCTAGTTAAGTGACAAATTAGAGCTGAGTTTTACAAAGGTTATTCTGATGTGCTAGAGGTGTAAGACTTGAGATAGGAAAAACATATAGTAAACTGATACAGTTGAAAATTGATGTATTCATGGGGCTGGCACTGTGGTGCAGCCGGTTAACGCCTGACCTGAAGCGCTGGTATCCCATATGGGTGCCGGTTCTAGTCCTGGCTGCTCCACTTCTGATCCAGCTCTCTGCTATGGTCTGGGAAAGCAGTAAAAGATGGCCCAAGTCCTTGGGCCCCTGCACCTGCTTGGGAGACTCAGATGAAGCTCCTGGCTCCTGGCATCAGATTGGTGCAGCTGCGGCTGTTGTGGCATTGGGGAGTGAACCATCAGATGGAAGACCTCTCGCTCTGCCTCTCCTTCTCTCTCTGTAACTCTGACTTTCTAATAAATAAATAAATCTTTAAAAAAAGCCTGGCGCCGTGGCTCAACAGGCTAATCCTCCGCCTTGCGGTGCCGGCACCCCGGGTTATAGTCCCGGTTGGGGCGCCGGATTCTGTCCTGGTTGCCCCTCTTCCAGGCCAGCTCTCTGCTGTGGCCCGGGAGTGCAGTGGAGGATGGCCCAAGTGCTTGGGCCCTGCACCCCATGGGAGACCAGGAGAAGCACCTGGCTCCT
The DNA here is from genome assembly GCA_949820135.1 of Sylvilagus floridanus. Classification (NCBI taxonomy): domain Eukaryota; kingdom Metazoa; phylum Chordata; class Mammalia; order Lagomorpha; family Leporidae; genus Sylvilagus; species Sylvilagus floridanus. The sequence continues at coordinate 83,889,066 of OX463225.1, read as the reverse complement.
GCCTTTGGATCAGCGCACCAGCTGTGGTGGCCATTGGAGGGTGAACCAATGGCAAAGGAAGACCTTTCTCTCTGTCTCTCTCTCACTGTCCACTCTGCCTGTCAAAAAACAAAAAAAAAACAAAAAACAAAAAACTGATTTATTCCTGTCCCAAGAAATTGGTTGGGGGGGGGAAGATTATGGATTCTAGAGCAATAAGAACATGGAATTCTTAGATTTGGTATGTGAGATAAGAGTAAGAGCGGGACCAAGTGACCCTGGATATTGGTATGCCAGTCAGTGATAGAGTGAACACAACAGAGGATTGGATTTGGAGAGAAGAGGGCCACAGATTTTGTTTTGTTTGTAAGTAATATTTGGGATAAAAGGAAGTGGATTTGATAGCATTGGGAGTTTGTGTGGTGAAGAAACCATGCAGGATAGAGTTAAAGCTTGGGAACCACTTATATTCAGGAAGTGAACTGAGGCAGGTGTTTGACTTTGTAATTAAGATGCTGTTTGGGATGCCTGTATTCCATATGAGAATGCCTGGGTTTGAGCCCTGGCCCCACTCCTGATTCTAATTTCCTGCTAATGCACAACCTGGAAGACAGCAGGTAATAGCTCAGTTAGTTGGGCCCTTACCACTATTATGGGAAACCTGGATTGAGTTTCAGGCTCTTGGCTTCAGACTGGCCCAGCTCTGGTTATTATAGATATTACAAGAGTGAACCAATGGATGAGAGAGCTCTGTCTTTGTCTCTCTCTTTCTGCCTTTCAAATAAATACATTAATTTTTTAAAAAAATGAGCTGATGGTGAAATGTCTGCAAAGGAATGGAAGAGCAGCCACTACATTGAAAGAAACCCAGGAAAATAATTTAACAGAAGTTAAAAAAATAGAACTTTGAGGAGCATCACTGCTTTTTGCCTGCATCACAGATTGGAATGTTGGTTTGAATCCAGGCTACACTGCTTTCGATCCAGCCTGGAAAGGCAGCAGATGATGGCCCATGAAGTTGAGTTTCCTGCCTTTCACATGGGAGACCCAGGTGAAGTTCTTGGCTCCCAGCTACCACCTGTTGCAACTCTGGTTGTTTCGGGCAGTAGACAGAAGATATTCTCTCTCTCTCTCTTTCTCTTTCTCTCTCTGCCATTCTTTCAGACAAATAAATAAGTAAACCTTTTAAAAATATACCTTTGAAGCTGACAAGAGGGAGGTCCTTGAGTGTTGTTAATGTGAATAAAATTAGTACAGCCTTTTTGGAGATTTTAAGAATATTACAACATATCATTTGACCTGGTAGTTGTACTTCCTGGCTTGAATCCTAGTGAAACATTTGAGGATATTTTGTAAAGTGTGTGTAACAATGCAATTAAATAATTAGTTTAATTTGGTGCAAAAATTTTTTGAATTCTGGGCATAGTTTTTTTGTAATGCACATTTCTGTGAATGTTTTTAAATACCTGTGTACAAATGTGGAAAGATATATTTAGAGGCATTCATGGCTTCTAGTTATGACCATAAAAAATTGACAGCAAGCAAATTAACCATCAATAGAGGATTGGTTGAATAGAACATGGTGCATTCTTGTGATACAAAATGCTTTACAGTTGATAGAATATGGTGTACATACACTGTATTAGTTTCCCATGCTGCTGTAACACATTAGCACACACTTAATGGACAAAACAGCACAACCTTAGTCTTATAGTTCTGAAGACCAGAGTCAGGATTGTTAGCAGGAATTAGTTTCTTCTGGAGGCTGGAGGGCAGAATCAGCTTCCTGGCCTTTTCCAGCTTCTAGAGCAGCAGTCCTTGTATTCATCCTTGCATTGCAGTCCTTGATCCCTTCCTCCATTGTCAAAGCCAGCACTGTAATATCTTCAAATCGCCCTCTATTTATACCTTTATATCACCTTTACTCTCTCTCACCTGTAACTGGGATAATTTAGGATGACTCTCTCTTCACGAGATCCTAACTTAATCAAGTCTACAAAGCCCCCTTTGCCATAAAAGGCAACATACTTGTAGATTAATGGCATTAGGATGTGGATCTCCTTTGGGGTTGGGGGGCAGTTTGTATTACTCAGCATATCACAAATACCGTCAAGGACAGAAGACCAGGGTACATTAAGTAAAACAAGTATTCAAGATGTATGTATAGGACAATCTAATTTTTGTAAAATTAAAAATGTACATATATACTCATGTATCAGAATGTGTGTATTATACAATAAATCTTGAATATGTATCATACTGCTAACAGTGACTGTCTTTCAGAGTGGTATTACAGATTATTTAGATTTCCATTTCTTTTTGTGATGTTTGGATTCCTGAACATGTATTTTCTAATCAGGAAAATTGAAATACATAAAAAAGCATATTGTACAGGGTCAGATGTTGCAGAGATGGGAGTAAGATAGCACTATAATAGGTTTACTGGAGTTAGCAACAAAGAGGCTCTTGATGAGCAGCCTTGATGAGTGTGGTTTTAGTAAAATAGAGTAGAAACCAGTTTGAAATGAAAAAGTGGGAGATGAGGAAGGAAAGAGTGAAAAAGCTCAACGTCATTTTAGTTGCTTAGCTATGGTGGCAGGGCAGATGGCGAGAGATCTGTGGGACAGGGTAGTGAGGGACTTGTAAGATTCAGGGAAGTTTTTTTTATTTTATTTTAAAGATTTTATTTTAGCCTTTTCACCAAGATGGCACCGAAGGCGAAGAAGGAAGCTCCTGCCACTCCTAAAGTCAAAGCCAAAGCGAAGGCCTTGAAGGCCAAGAAGGCAGTGCTGAAAGGCGTCCACAGCCACAAGAAGATCCGCACGTCCCCCACCTTCCGGCGGCCCAAGACACTACGCCTCTGACGGCAGCCCAAATACCCTCGGAAGAGCGCCCCCAGGAGGAACAAGCTTGACCACTATGCCATCATCAAGTTCCCCCTGACCACGGAGTCGGCCATGAAGAAGATAGAAGACAACACACTGGTGTTCATTGTGGATGTCAAGGCCAACAAGCACCAGATCAAACAAGCTGTGAAGAAACCGTATGACACTGATGTGGCCAAAGTCAACACTCTGATCAGACCTGACGGAGAGAAGAAGGCGTATGTGTGGCTGGCTCCTGACTATGATGCTCTGGACGTTGCCAACAAAATTGGGATCATCTGAACGGAGTCCAGCTGGCTAATTCTAAATATATGTTTATTCACTATAAAAAAAAAGATTTTATTTTATTTATTTGAAAGAGTTAAGGAGAGAGGTAGAGCCAGAGAGAGAACTAGAGAGAGGTTTTCTGCCAGTTCACTTCCCAAATGACCACAGCGGCCAGAGCTGAGCTGATTCGAACCAGGAACCAGGAGCTTCTTCCTGGTCTGCCATGCGGGTACAGGGGCCCAAGCACTTGGGCCATTTTCCATTGCTTTCCCAGGCCATAGCAGAGAGCTGGATCGGAAGTGGAGAGCTGGGACTCACACCGGTGTCCATATGGGATGCTGGTGCTGCAGGCTGGGGCTTTAACCTGCTGTCCCACAGCACTGGCCCCTTCAGGGAGATTTTTAAAACATGGCAGAGCAGTACATTTATTGGTTGAGAGCAGAATCTGGAAAGAAGGGGGAGTTTGACCCCAGGAAGGTTTAAAGAGCATAACGGCTGAGCTCTGCTTGCTTGCTTGCTTGCTTGCTTCCCTCCCTCCCTCCTTCCCTTCCTTTCATTTTATTTGAAAGGCAGAGAGACTGAGTCTTTATCTGGTTCAATCCCCAGAAACCTGCAACAGCTGGGACTGGGCTATGCTGAAGCCAGATGCTGGGAACTTGGTGTGGGTTTCTGACATGGGTGTCAGGGACCCAAGTACTCAAGCATTAACCTGATGCCTCCCGGAATGCACATAGCAGAAAACCGGAATCTGGAACGGATTCACGACTTTGTCCAGGCCTTCCAGTATGGTCACTGTAGCAAACACTGTCCCCTCTTGTGACTTTAGGTAGAAATCCCACTTGGTCATGATAGGTGAAAACTAGAGAGGAATGAATATCAGCAGTATTGAAGTTTGTAATGTTTTAGTTGTTAGAAGTGTGGATATGTATAGTATATAAAGTATATAAAGCATATGTATGTATGTAAAGCATATAAAGTATTAATTTTCTTTAATATTTTCAGATTAAAAAAATAATTACAAGCCCTTGCATCCTAAATGCTTCTTTGGTATCTTCTGAAGTCAGTTGTTGTGTAGCTATGTATACTTATTCTTGCTAATGTACTCTCATGTGCTGATTTGTTCCCAGGATGTCTGTTTATGTAGTGTATATGGAGTTCAGGGAATATACCTTAGTTTTATTTTCCATTTTATTTATTTTTAAAGAAGATTTATTTATGGGCCAGCATTGTGGTACAGCCAGTTAAACTTCAGTTTGAGATGCTGGTATCCCATATCAGAATGCTGGTTCAAATGATTGCTGCTCTACTTCCTATCCACCTCCCTGCTAGTGTGCCTGGGAAGGCCGCAGATAATGGCCCAAGTATTTGTATCCCTGCACCCACATGTGATGGAGTTCTCCATTCCTGACTTCGGCTGGGGTGGGCCAGGCCTTTGTGACCATTTGGAGAGTGAACCAACAGGTGAAAGATGTTTCCCTCTTTGTCTCTCCCTCTTTCTCTGTCACTCTACTTTTCAAATAAATAAAAAGTAAATCTTAAAAAAGTGATGTATTTATTTACTTGAAGGGCAGAATAGCACTTTGATAGGGGATACTGGTGTCAACAAGTGGCAGGTTATATTGCACCCCAAAACAGTGGCTCCAGACCTTGGTTTTATAATGTAACGTTTTTCCCTGTCTTTGAAACTAACCACCTTGTTAGAGATACGCTTATTTAAGTTTGTATCAATTTTCTTCTGACTCTAGAATGTTACCACAGGAAAACATTAGAGATCTAATCATTCACTTCAAGGAAACCCGGGTTCAGAAGAATTTAATTTGTCAAGGCCATGCATCTTATTAATAGAACATGGTACTTACCCTTGCTGAAATAAATGCTGAGGACCTTTTAAAAAGTTACTATTTCGGCCGGCGCCGTGGCTCAACAGGCTAATCCTCCGCCTTGCGGCGCCGGCACACCGGGTTCTAGTCCCGGTTGGGGCGCCGGATTCTGTCCCGGTTGCCCTTCTTCCAGGCCAGCTCTCTGCTGTGGCTCGGAAGTGCAGTGGAGGATGGCCCAAGTGCTTGGGCCCTGCACCCCATGGGGAGACCAGGAGAAGCACCTGGCACCTGGCTCCTGCCATCGGATGAGCGCGGTGCGCCAGCCGCACCGGCCATTGGAGGGTGAACCAACGGCAAAAGGAAGACCTTTCTCTCTGTCTCTCTCTCTCACTGTCCTCTCTGCCTGTCCAAAAAAAAAAAAGTTACTATTTCATTGATTGTTATTATATCTTTGCTTAGATTTCCTGATTTTCTTTTGTATATTTCTGTCTAGTTTTTATTAATACAACATGTTTTGTTTCCCTCATAATTTATTTTTTATTTTTTAATGATTTTTTTTTTTAATTTGACAGGTAGAGATATAGACAGTGAGAGAGAGAGACAGAGAGAAAGGTCTTTCTTCCACTGGTTCACTCCTCAAATGGCTGCTATGGCCAGCGCTGTGCCAATCTGAAGCCAGGAGCCAGGTGCTTCTTCCTGGTCTCCCATGCGGGTGCAGGAGCCTGAGCACTTGGGCCATCCTTCACTGCCCTCCCGGGCCACAGCAGAGAGCTGGACTGGAAGAGGAGCAACTGGGACTAGTACCTGGCGCCCATACGGGATGCTGGTGCTGCAGGTGGAGGATTAACCAAGTGAGCCACGGCGCCAGCCCTAAAGATTTGTTTATTGACTTGAAAGGCAGAGTTACACACACACGCAGAGGCAGAGACCGAGAGAGAGAGATATCTTCCATCCACTGATTTACTCCACAGATGGCTGCAACCACAGGAGCTGGGCCAATCCAGGGACCTGGATGGGAAGTAGAGCAGCTGGGGCTCGAAACAGCACCCATATGGAATGCCAGAACTGCAGGAGGGGGTTTTACCAGATATGCCACAGTGCCGGCTCCTACCCCTCATAATTTAATTTTTTCCTTTTACCAGTAGCAATGCAATCAAAATGAATTTTAATAGAATTTCTAGTCCTTTGTCATTATCTATACAGTTTACTGATTGGGAGAATTATATTGAAGATCCTTATTTTTGCCATCTTAGGATTTTTCTTTTTTTTTTCTTTTTCTTTTTTCTTTTTTTTTTTTTTACAGGCAGAGTGGACAGTGAGAGAGAGAGACAGAGAGAAAGGTCTTCCTTTTGCCGTTGGTTCACCCTCCAATGGCTGCCGCGGCTGGCGCGCTGCGGCCGGCGCACCGCGCTCATCCGATGGCAGGAGCCAGGAGCCAGGTGCTTTTCCTGGTCTCCCCAAGGGGTGCAGGGCCCAAGCACCTGGGCCATCCTCCACTGCACTCCTGGGCCACAGCAGAGGGCTGGCCTGGAAGAGGGGCAACCGGGACAGAATCCGGCGCCCCGACCGGGACTAGAACCCGGTGTGCTGGTGCCGCAAGGCGGAGGATTAACCTGTTGAGCCATGGCGCCGGCCAGGATTTTTCTTTTTTAAAGACTTATTTGTTTGAAAGGCAGAGTGACAGAGATAGGAAGAGAGGAGGGAGAGAGAGATAGAGATAGAGATAAAAGTAGATACATCTTACATCCAGTGGTTCACTTACCAGATGCCTGCAATAACCATGGCTACAGAATGCCAATGGCAGGGACCAGGATCTTTATCTGTTTTTCTCCCACTTGGCTGGAAGGGGTCCAACTGCTTGGGCCATCATCTGCTGCCATCCTGGATATATTAGCGGACAGATGGATCTGAAGTGAGCAGCTGGGACTTGAACAGGTGCTCCAATAAGGGGTTGCTGGCATTCCAAGTAGTGGCTTAACCCGCTGCAGCTTAACCTGATGTGCCACCATGTCAGTCCTCTTTAGGATTTTTCAGAACAATGATAATTCATTCTTACTTCACATTGGGTATGAAGTGGTAGTTCTTTAGCACACTGACTCAGTGCTTGATAGATTGTGTATACTGTTTAAAAATTCACACAGTGTATAAACTATTTTAAGAGACACTTGTGAATTTATACGTTTTAAGCCTAGCTTGAGACATAAGGAAACAGATATTTTAATACTCTTGCTACTGCCAGGAGAAAATTGTGTATGTGGATATGCCTCTTTTTAAAAAAAATATAATTTTGCGTTTGTTATATTGGAAGGATGAGGTTAGGAGAGTTTTTATTGTTAAATTGCTTCTAAGTTATGAACTTGGACACCTCAGCTATAGCAACTTAAATGATTAAATTTTAGTTTTTCATTGCTTTTATTTAACATTTTAGATGGCATTCTCTCCTGCCAGTTTTAATATAAAAGTGCTCGAGGGGAAATTACATCACTCATTTGTTAATACAATACGATATTTCATGTAATGATAATTCCTACTTTATGAATGAAAATAATGCTAGATTTTGTTGGGGAATTCACTAAAACTGTGTTGCAAAAAATTTGGTTATAAGAAGAATTGACAGCTTAGTAAAAAGGTGGCACAGTATAGTAGAAAGAGCAAACTTCTTCTTTTGTCCTTGTTTAACTTTTCAGAATCTGTTTCTTTATCAGAAAAATGTGCTTCAATATTTATTGTGTTATGGGAAGTAGAAATAATACATAAAAAGTACCTAGACTAGTACTTAGCTTGTATTTGATAGTATAAATAGCAACAATTATGATTTGGTGATCATTAAAGAAAGAATAAAAATGCAGAAAACTCAAATGGAATTGAAGATATATGTATCTATCGATAGGTATCTATCTATGTATAAGGAGGATCTGAGAGCAGGATTGGTTTCAGTTTTATTGAATTACCAATTACCAGAATGATTAAGTAAATTACCAAACTGGCTATAAGACAGTTTTCTCATATGTTAATATGAGGAATTATACTGTCTGCCTCATAAAGTTGTCTGAGGCATTGTATGTAAATAAAAGTGTTAATGATCATATTCTTTGTGTAATTTAGATTAGCCTAGTGGCATGGGAGCTTTTGGGTTTGTATGATTCTTTTATAGCTTGAGTATACAGAAATGTATAGCATTAAATAAGATATTTTTTATTAAGAATAAAACTTAGATCAATTGTTCATGGAAACTTTTTATTTGATGAAGATGGTTTAGAGGATCACTGCTTCTTCCAAATAAATAAGTGTAATCTAGCAATAGATATACTGATACTACTGTGTATACTATAGTTTTAGGTATCTTAGAATAAATCTGGTAATCACTAGCACCAAGTAGTAACTTAGGTTTTATTGAACTTAAGAGTATGGCTGGGGCTAGTGCTGTGGTGTATTAGGTTAAGCCTCTGCATGTGGCGCCAACATCCCAAATGGAACCCTGTTTGAGCCCTGGCTGCTTCATTTCTGATTCAGCTCTTTGCTAATGGTCTGGGAAAGCAGTGGAAGATGGCCTAAGTGCTAGGGCTCCTGCATCTCCGTGGGAGACCTGGAAGAAGCTCTTGGCTCCTAGATTTGGATTGGCCCACTTCCTGCCCTTGTGGCCACTGGGGGAGTAAACCAGCGGTTGGAGGACCTCTCTCTTTCTGTCTTTCCCTAACTCTGCCTCTCAAATAAATCAATAAATCTTCAAAAATAAGAAAAAAGTATGACTGGTATTATTCCTTATGTTAGTTGTTCTAGGGAGAAGTTTGTTTTTCTGAGTACACACAAAACTTGGAAGACTTCTTGCCACATCTCTGCTCCATTATAAGTTTTTTAACCTTTTTTTTTTTTTAAAGACTTATTTATTTGAAAGAGTTATACAGAGAGAGAAGGAGAGGCAGAGAGAGAGAGAGAGAGAGAGAGAGATCTTCCACGTGCTGGTTTACTCCCTAGTCAGCTGCAACAGCTGGAGCTGTGCTGATCTGAAGCTGGGAACCAGGAGCCAGGAGCCTCCTTCGGGTCTCCCATGCGGTTACAGGGGCCCAAGGACTTGGACCATTTTCCACTGCTTTTCCAGGCCATAGCAGAGAGCTGGATCAGAAGTGGAGCAGCTGGGATTCCAACCACTGCCCATATGGGTTGCTGGCACTGCGGGTGGTGCTTATGTCACAGTGCCAGCCCCTGCTCCATTATAATTTTAAAGATTCTTGGATTAACAGACATTTAAAATGCTAAAACTGAGTGGTACATCATTTATTCAAATGAAATGTTTCAATCAGATAACAAATATCAGCAATACTCAGATGTTTTAATCAGTTGGAAAGATGTGTGCCTGTGGTAACATTGTACATAGCCTAAGGTGTTTCTGAACTGTGGCAGTCCTGTGGAATTAAGGGGATTTTGTTATATGGAGAGCAGTGCATGTGGTACTGTTTAGTAAAGTTTTTTAACGTGAATATAAATACAGATTTACATCTATAAAACCATAAACTCACACCACTTGAAGTACTAAATATAGAAAAGTTACAACAAAACTGATAATTTATACTTAGATTATTTTTATTTTTATTTAAAATTTTTAATTTATTTTCATTTTATTTGAAGGGCAGAGAGAGACAGAGAGAGCCTTCATCCACTGGTTCACTGCCCAAATGCCTATAATAGCAAGAGGTCAGGCTGAACCAGGAGCCTGGGACTCCATCTAGGTCTTTGACATGGATGCCAAGGATCTCTGTACTTGAGTGGTCATTTGTTGCCTCCTGGGTGCTTGCCAGGAGGAAGCTGGATGGGAAGCAGAGGAGCTGGGACTTGAACCAGCCATTCCAGTGTGGAATGAGGGCTGTGCACAACACCTTTCCCTAGAAGATTTTTAAATTTAAGTGTTGTAACCAAGTTAGATTAGTTGGAATTAAATGATTCTGTTAGCTTTGGTTAAAAACTCCATTTACCTTCATAGAAGCATGCAGTGGTAATGTAGTGGCCATTGGTGGTTTTTCTCTATTAACTTCTTTTTCCCCTTCTCTTCTCTTTTTATTTTCCCCTTTCTTTTTATTTAGAAACTACTGTGGTTTTATAAAGAGGAAAGATTCCCTTTATTTTAGTGTGTTGATTTTGAAGTCAGGAAAATGTCAAATGTTTAGCTAGATCTGTTCTAGGTTTTACATTTAATGTAAAACATTTAAAAGAGGTTTTTTTTTTTTTATATTCTTGAGACTTTTAAAATATGCTGTTATTATTACATTGATCTGGAAGAAAAAGATTAAGTACAGTCTATAGTAGGTTCTTTCAGAGAAGCCGGGAATTTTCATATGCTGTTGAAAGTTCTGTTTCTTCTTTTTTTAAAAAATATTCATTTTATTTTGTTTATTTGAAAGGCAGAGTTACAGGGAGAGAGGGAGGGGGAGAGAAGAGGGAGAGGGAGAGAGAGAAAGAGAGAGAGAGAGAGATGATAGAGAGATCTTCCATGCACTGGTTCACTCTCCAAGTGGCCAAAATGTCCAGGGCTGAGCCAGGCCAAAGCCAGGAGCCAGGAGCTTCATCCTGGTCTTCTGCATTGGATGCAAGTGTCCAAGTACTTGGACCATCTGCTGCTTTCCTAGGCACATTAACAGAGATTTGGTTTGTAAGTTAGCAGCTGGGATTTGAACTGGCAACCTGTTATGCCACAATGCTGGCCCCAACAATTTCATTTTCAAATATAATTTCCATCTCAGTATTTTACTTTATTGAATTTCTTAAGTAATCAAGTTAGTTTTAAGCAAGCGTTGTTTGTGAAATAAAATCCTCAGGGCTATGATATAGTCTGATGTGCTGTGTTTTTGCTTTCTTTTTTGCTTTATAGTTAGCTCTAGCTTACCTTATTAATGATTTACAGTTTTCAAGATTTTTTTTCTGGGGGGAAGAGGGTGGCATTGTGGCATAGCAAGTGGAGCCTTCACCTGCCATATGAGTGCTGGATCGTTTCAATCCAGTTCCCTGCTAATACACCTGGGAAAGCAGCGAAAGATGACCCAAGTCTTTGAACCCTCACACTCATGTGGGAGACCCAGTTGAAGCTCCTGGCTCCTGGTTTCAGCCAGGCTCAGTCCTGGCTGTTACAGTCCTTTTGGAAGGGAACCAGTGGATGGAAGGTCTTTCTCTGTGACTCTACCTTTCAAATAAATAAAATCTTAAAAAAAAAAAAAAAACAGACTTTTTTTTAAGGGCTGAATGTTTAGTATCCTGGCCTCATTTATTGCTAAGGGACCTTGGGCAAGTAGTTTAACTTCCAAGAGCTTCAGTAAAAATTCTATATCAGAGTTATTGTGAGGAGTAAATAAGATAATGAATGTAGAATCTTATCACAGTGCCTACCGTATATACATAGCCAATCTTGTAGTAGATGATGGTAGCAGCAGCGATGGTATATTTTTGTGTACAGCTTTTGCTTTTCTGAAACCTAGCTTTCAAGTTAGGAACGGTCAGAGAGGGAAATAACTTTGCATGCCTGCAGAAAACACATTAACTTGGAGAAACTTGTCATTAGACATCAAAGGAAAGAGAATTAGCAGCAGCCTTGTCATCATTTCCTGTTTTCCCCTGTTTCTGTAATTCTTGCTTTTCTGTTTGTCAAGATGCGAGTTAATCTGCAGTGCCACAACACCCACCCCTCTTCTGGTTATTGACTTTGTTAATCCATTACTTCTTTTATCTTTGCTTCTTCTGTCTCTCTCTGACAACCATTAGCTTAAATAAATGAAAGCCATTCATAGATTGAAGTTCCTCTTTGTGGATATTTTATACTATGTTTTAAACTTGCATTCCGTATTTGTTAATAATACTTAACAATATGCCAGACATTGCTGTTTATATAATGATACTTATTCTCATTTGCAGAGTTGGAATAATAATTCTTCTAACATGGTAAAAGACTAAAGATATTATAATTGTATCAACCTTAAATCCTATTGAAACGGGTTAAATATAGATAATTTTTAAAACTTTCCCCATGTTTATTCAGTTGTATATCCAGGTTTTTATGGGCTCAGAGTTTCCAACACCTTGAAGACCTATACCTATATGTACAGGTACATTTATTAATGACTTTTATATTTATATTGACTTAGACCATTTTGAAATTTGACCAAACATTCTAGAATATATTTTTTTAAAAAATTTTAATTTATTTAGTTGAGAGGTAGAGTTCAGACAGTGAGAGGGGAGACAAAGAGAAAGGTCTTCCATCTGCTGGTTTACTCCCCAAATGGCCGCAACTGCTGGAGCTAGGCCAATTCTACGCCAGGATCTAGGAGCTTCTTCCAGGTCTCCCACATGGGTACAGGGGCCCAAGTGCTTGGGCCATCTTCTACTGCTTTCCCAAGCCATACCAGAGAGCTGGATCAGAAGAGTAGCATTCAGGACTAGAACTGGTACCCATATGGTGTGACAGCACCACAGGCAAAGGGTTAACCTACTGTACCACAGCACCAGCCGCTAGTATACTTCTGACTTTTGTATATTGTGGTTTATTTTGGAAGCAAATAAGAAGATACCTTTCTGGACCCACTTGATGTTACAAATACTTAGAAACCCACTAAAAAATATTGTGCTATGTCAGTGAGCTTTGTTATTTGCAATTTTTATTTTTAATATTTATTTATTTGACCAATCAGATGTGCCCCAAATGATGGAGTTAGAAACGTGCCAGGGGATTCCAATACAATCCCATCAAGGTGGCATGTACCAATGCCATCTCACTAGTCCAAGTGATCAATTTCAGTTCAAAATTGATCACACTGATAGGTCTAAGAGGCAAAGGGATCACACAAACAAGACTAGTGTCTGCTAATACTAACTGATAGAATCAAAAAGGGAGAGAATGATCCAACATGGGAAGCAGCATACACATCAGACTCATAGAATGGCAGATGTCCTAAATAGCACTCTGGCCTCAGAATCAGCCCTTAAAGCATTCAGATCTGGCTCAAGAGCCCATGAGAGTATTTTAGGTATGGAAAGCCAAGGCACTCTGGAAAAAAAAGAAGACCTAAATGAAAGATCTCTGCAAGTGAGATCCCACTGGAACGAATGGGGCCATCAAAGAAGGAGGTACCTTTCTCTGTAGGGGAGGAGAGAACTTCCACTTTGACTATGACCCTTTCGGAATAAGATTGAAGTCGGCGAACCCTAAAGGCTTCCATAGCCTTGGCAACTCATGACTAGAGCCTAGGGAGATTACTGACGCCATAAACAAGAGTGTCAAATTGTTAAATCAACAACAGGAGTCACTGTGTACTTACATCTCATGTGGGATCTGTCCTTAAGGTGTTTTCCAATTTTAAGTAATGCTATAACTAGTACTGAAACAGTATTTTACACTTTGTGTTTCTGTGTGGGTGCAAACTGATGAAATCTTTACTTAGTATATACTGAATCAATCTTCTGTATATAAAGATAATTAAAAATGAAAAAAAAAAAAACCTTGGTGTTAAATTGGAAATTGCATAGAAAATTAATCAATTAAAATATATCATGTAGGATTTCTGTCCTTAATGTGCTGTACATTGTGAATTAATACTATAACTAGTACTCCGACAGTATTTTTCACTTTGTGTTGCTATGTGAAGGGCAAACTGTTGAAATCTTTACGTAATATATACTAAACTGATCTTCTGTATATAAAGAGAATTGAAAGTGAATCTTGATGTGAATGGAAGGGGAGAGGGAGCGGGAAAGGGGAGGGTTGCGGGTGGGAGGCAAGTTATGGGGGGGGGAGGCCATTGTAATCCATAAGCTGTATTTTGGAAATTTATATTCTTTAAATAAAAGCTTTATAAAAAAATATTTATTTGAAAGAGTAATAGAGAAGGAGAGACAGAGAGATCCTCCATTTGCTGTTTCACTACGTAGGTGGCTGCAATGGTGGCCGAAGCCAGGAGCCAAGAACTCCATCCCCATCTTCCATGTGGGTAGCAGGGACCCAAGCACTTGGGCCATCTTCTGCTGCTTTCCCAGAAGCATAAGCTTGGAGCCAGATCCAAAGCAAGAGCAGCTGGGAGTGGAACCAGAGCTCTCATATGGAATTCTTGTGTTGTAGGAAGTGGCTTAATGCACTCGGCTGCAAAGCTGGCCCCTGTGATTTATAATCTTGTTTAAATGGTCAAAGTTACAATTTAAATAATGATGCCTAAAATATAATTTCTAGTCTCTGAGGTACCTGCCAATTTCCTCCTAAGTTTATGGGTCCTATTAAACTTACTATGAAGCTTTGAGATGCTTGTAATAGTCAATTTTAGACTATGAGTATAAATAATTTAAAAAGTATGAAGGATTAGGGGTGTATAGAGTTATCTTTGCATTCTTTTTTTTTTTTGGACAGGCAGAGTTAGTGAGAGAGAGGGAGAGACAGAGAGAAGGTCTTCCTTCCGTTGGTTCACTCCCCAAATGGCTGCCAGGAGCCAGGTGCTTTCTCTTGGTCTCCCATGCGGGTGCAGGGCCCAAGCACTTGGGCCATCCTACTGCCTTCCCAGGTCACAGAAGAGAGCTGGACTGGAAGAGGAGCAACTGGGACAGAATCTAGTGCCCCAACCTGGACTAGAACCCAGGGTGCTGGCACCGCAGGCGGAGGATTAGCCTAGTGAGCCACGGCGCTGGCCCATCCATTCTTTCTTTCATCCAACTTTTGTTGTTGAGTGTCTTGTGTATGCCAGGTACTGTGCAAGGACTCATGGAGGGCAAAGTAGCACCTTCTTCTTTCTCAGGGCAGAAAAAACAAGATGCTTTCGGGGGTTGCAGCTCTGCTCCCTTCTCAGTAGTGCTGTTGACTTGCAGTCCTGACCATAAGGTCTTACCTTCAACACTGTCTGGCTCTCCTCTTATTTCCTTACTGTATACTTTTTTCAGATTAGCACGTTTATCCTTAAATGATGGAGGATTCTATAAAAATATTGATTTCTATTCATGCAAATAAGATATAATTGTCTAAGAAAACTTGGGAAAATCAAAACTATAAATAATATGAAAACCATGAAGGTAATACCTTACATTTTATTGAATTCCATTGTAGTAATTGCTTTTGGCAGTAAAGGTGAGACTTGATTCCATGAACTCTGGCATAGGGTCCTGTGCCACAAATGCCTGTCTTACTATTTTCTTTAAAAATAGTTTTCTTTTAAAAGTTAGTTTGGACCTTTTTCTTTTTAACATTTATTTATTTATTTGAGAAGCAGAGTTACAAACAGAGAGAGAGAGAAACAGAGAGAAAGGTCTCCCATCTGCTGGTTTACTCCCCAAGTGGCCACAATGGCTGGAGCTGGGCTGATCTGAAGCCAGGAGCCAGTATTTTCTATGGATCTCCCACGCGAGTGCAGGGGCTCAAGCAGTTCGGCCATCTTCCACTGCTTTCCCAGGCCATAGCAGAGAGCTGCAGCAGAAGTAGGGCATCCAGATCTTGAACTTGCACCCATATGGGATGCCGGCATTGCAGGTGGTGGCTTTACCTGCAGTACTGGCCCCCTAATGACTTTTTGAAAAGATTTATTTATGTATGTGAAAGAGAGAGAGACAGACACAGACAAACACACACATACATATAGAGAGACAGAGAGATAGATAGATCTTCCATCTACTGGTTTACTTCCCACATGACCTCAACAGCCAAGGCTGAAGCCAGGAGCCAGGAGCTTCATCCAGATATCCTGACTGGGACCCAAGGACTTGGGCCATCTTTTACTGCTTTTTTTCAGACCATTAGCGAGGAACTGGATCAGACATGGAGCAGCTGGGACTTGAACCGGCACCTATGTTGATGTTGGCATCACATATTGGCTATACCTGCTACACCACAATGCCGGCCCCAAGAATTACTTTTAAAAATTTATTAGATTTTAGTTTTAAGAAAATTTTCTTTCTTTTAAAAAAAGATTTATTTATTTGAAAAAGAGACAGAGATCTTCCATCTACTTGTTCACTCCTTGGATGGCCACAATGACCTAGGCTGGGCCAGGCTGAAGCCAAGAGCCTTATCCTGGTCTCCCATATGGGTAGCAGGAGCCTAAATACTGGGCCGTTTTCCACTACTTTTCTCAGGTTGTTAGCAGGAAGCTGGATTGGAAGTGGAGCTTTTTATGCCACAGTACCAGCCCCTGTTTATATCTTTGAAAGGCAGAGTGACAGGGAGAAAAGGGGAGAGAGAGAGAGGAGTGGAAGGGAGAGAGAGAAGTATCTTCAGTCTCCTGGTTTACTCTCCAGATGCCCGCAATAGTTGGTGCTGGGCCAGGCCAAAGCCAAACACCGCGAGTTTCATCTCGGTCTCCCATGAGGGTGGCAGGAACCAAAGTGCTTGAGTACTTGAACACCTGGCTGCCAGGTGCATTAGCAGGAAGCCAGATCTGAAGTGGAGACAAGTCTCCATCCCAGGCATTGTGATATCAGATGCAAGTACTCCAAGTGGTGGCATCACTTGCTGTGTACCTGACCCAAGAATTAGTTACTTTAAAACAATCATGGCACTGTGGCGTAGCGGGTTGAAGCCTTGGCCTGAAGCACCAGCATCCCATATGGGCGCCAGTTCAAGTCCCAGTTTCTCCACTTCTGATCCAGCTCTCTGCTATGGCCTGTGATAGCAGTAGAAGATGACCCAAGTCCTTGGGTCCCTGGACCCACGTGGAAGACCCAGAGGAAGCTCCTGGCTCCTAGCTTTTGATCATCGAAGCTCCAGCTGATGTGGCCATCTAGGAAGTGAACCAGTGGATGGAAGACCTCTCTTTCTCTCTGTCTCTACCTCTCTCTGCAACTCTTTCAAATAAATGAAATAAATCTTTAAAAAAAAATCATGTCAGAAAATACTTTCTTTATCTTGTGTTTTTCTTTCTCTATTCTCTCTTCTTGACAATCTCTCACCTACATTTTTTTGATGTGCTGTCTGATCCCTTAATTATACAGTTTTTATGTAACCACATTGAAGATAATTGGAAAAAGAAAGAAAAAGACTATCTGCTCTTCAATTCACTGCTCTAACCTGGCTTTGTTCTTAATTTTGGTGTGTTTTCTTACATCTTCTTCTTCTTTGCCTCTATATCTTTGTTCTAATCAGTATGTGTGAGAGTATAATTTGAGTTGTTGCTTTCTTTTGTTGCATTAATATTTTGTGTGTGGTCTGCCATGTCTTCTAAACCATCTTTTGAAAGCAAAATTAGAAAAGTTCTATTTGATACCAGAAAATTTTAAATATAGAAGTCTCCAAAGTAGAAGAGGAAAGTTTTTTCTTGCTACATTTATTTCCTTTGCCAAATTCTCGGTCTGTTGAAGAAGCTTTTAATAGTTGCATATATGCCCTATCAAAAAACATTATAATGTATATCCTGTACTTCACCAATTACGTGATTGGTTCCATCATATTGGGAATTACATTTTAAAAAAAGGCTCCATTGCATTCTCTTGTATTAGAGGTGTTGTAATATTTTTGATCATTCTCTCTCTTTTTTTTAAATTTTATTTATTTGAGAGGTAGAGTTATAGACAGTGAGAGGAAGAGACAGAAAGGTCTTCCTTTGGCCGGCGCCGTGGCTCAACAGGCTAATCCTCTGCCTTGAGGCGCCGACACACCGGGTTCTAGTCCCGGTTGGGGCGCCGGATTCTGTCCTGGTTGCCCCTCTTCCATGCCAGCTCTCTGCTGTTGCCCGGGAGTGCAGTGGAGGATGGCCCAGGTGCTTGGGCCCTGCACCCCATGGGAGACCAGGAAGAAGCACCTGGCTCCTGCCATCGGATGAGTGTGGTGCGCCGGCTGCAGCGCGCCGACCGCGGCGGCCATTGGAGGGTGAACCAACGGCAAAGGAAGACCTTTCTCTCTGTCTCTCTCTCTCACTGTCCACTCTGCCTGTCAAAAAAAAAAAAAAAAGAAAGAAAGAAAGAAAGGTCTTCCTTCCATTGGTTTACTCCCCAAATGGCCGCAATGGTCAGAGCTGCGCCGATCCGAAGCCAGGAGCCAGGAGCTAGCAGCTTCCTCCCGGTCTCCCACGCGATTGCAGGGGCATAAGCACCTGCCGTATCTACTCCTTCACCAGGCCACAGAGAGTTGGATTGGAAGAGGAGCAGCCAGGACTATAACTGGTGCCCATATGGGATGCCGGCGCCACACGCAGGGGATTAACCTACTGTGCCTCGGCCCCGGCCCTTCTCTAATTGTTTTTAACACCAAATTTTTCCCATTATAAGTCTGTGATTAATTTTACTAGGTATGTTTATTTGAGTAAACATTTAATTGGAACAGATCCCTGAGTCAGCCTATGCACATGTATCCTGGATACTTCCAGATTGTCCTTCTAAACAGCTGTACTAATATATACTTACTTACAGTAGTGTCTTCAAAAATACTTACTTCTGGGGCAGGCATTTATTGCAGAGGTGAAGACATTGCTTGAGATGTCCATGCCTCCTACCTGAGTTTGAGTCTTGCTTCTACTTCAGGGTCCAGCTTACCAGTACAAACACTGGGAGGCAGTAGATAATGGCTCAGGTACCTGGATTCCTGCCACCCTATGGGAATCCCCTGTTGAATTCTTTTTTTTTTTTTTTTTGACAGGCAGAGTGGACAGTGAGAGAGACAGAGAGAAAGGTCTTCCTTTGCCATTGGTTCACCCTCCAATGGCCGCCGTGGCCGGCACACCACGCTGATCCAATGGCAGGAGCCAGATGCTTCTTCCTGGTCTCCCTTGGGGTGCAGGGCCCAAGCACTTGGGCCATCCTCCACTGCACTCCCTGGCCACAGCAGAGAGCTGGCCTGGAAGAGGGGCAACCGGGACAGAATCCGGCGCCCTGACCAGGACTAGAACCTGGTGTGCCGGTGCCACAAGGTGGAGGACTAGTCTATTGAGCTGCGGCGCCGGCCCCCCTGTTGAATTCTTAGTTTTCCTGGCTTCCACTTGGCCTAACCATGACTGTTGCAGTCATCTTTCTGTTTTTGTCGGCCTCTGCCTTTCAAATAAAATGCAAATCAAAGCCCACCTCGTCTCCAGGGTGGAGGGATGCATACGTCTTATACTAGAGTGCCTAGATTCAAGTGTTAACTCTGATTTCCTCTCCAGCTTCCTGCCAGTGGGCACCGTGGGAGGCAGCTGGTTCTTGCCATCTGTGTGGGACACCTGGACTGAGTTCCAGGCTCCTGGTTCCCACCTAGCCCAGCCCTGGTTATTATAAGAATTTGAGGCCGGCGCCATGGCTCAACAGGCTAATCCTCCGCCTTGTGGCGCTGGCACACCGGGTTCTAGTCCTGGTTGGAGCGCTGGATTCTGTCCTGGTTGCCCCTCTTCCAGGTCAGCTCTCTGCTGTGGCCCGGGAGTGCAGTGGAGGATGGCCCAAATGCTTGGGCCCTGCACCCCATGGGAGACCAGGAAAAAGCACCTAGCACCTGGCTCCTGCCATCGGATGAGCGCGGTGCGCCGGCCGCAGCGCGCTGGCCGTGGCGGCCATTGGAGGGTGAACCAACGGCAAAGGAAGACCTTTCTCTCTGTCTCTCTCTCTCACTGTCCACTCTGCCTGTCCAAAAAAAAAAAAAAAAAAAAACCTGCTAAGAACAATCATTTAATAAAGAAATTAATGTAAAAAAAAAGAATTTGAAGAGTGATTCAGTCGATGAAAGATCTCTTTCCATCTGTCTTTTTGTCTCTGCCTTTCAAATAAAATGAAAATATGTAAGTACAACATTATTTTATATAGTTATTTATTTGAAAGACAGAGTTACACAGAGATACATCAAGGGGGAGAGAGAGAGAGAGAGAGAGAAAGAGAGAGAGAGATTGATTGATTGTCCATCTGCTGGTTCACTCGCCAAATGACCTCAACAGTCAAGGCTGGGCCAGGCCAAAGTCAGGAGCCTGGAGATACCTAGATCTCCCATGTGGGTAGCAGGGGCCCAAGCACTTGGGCCATCTTCCACTGCTTTCTTAGGTATATTAGCAGGGAGCTGGATCGGGAGTGGAGAAGCTGAGATTCAAAGTGGTGCTCATATGAGATGCCAGTGTTACAAGCAGGAGTCCAACCCACTGCACTACAATGCCGGCTCCTAAATGAAAATCAAAAATAAAGATTTATAAAGATACTAGTTTCTTTTAGGCAGATAATCAGTTAAATTTTTTTGAACTTGAAATTCCCTTCATAGGAAACATGCTTGCCACTTTAATTAGACTTTTTCCTTACCAGTTTCATAGCTTACATTTGTATAAAGAAAGGTTAAATAACAATTTATAACAAATTTAAATATGAGCCTATCTAAAGCAGCATAGATTTAGAGAAGGATAATTATTCTTTACTTTGCGAACTGCCAGAAATGGAAGGCAAACAGGTTTCCAAACACAATTTTGATATATGCAGTTTGTTTAAGCTTTTTTATTAAAGATTTATTTATGTATTTGAAAGGTGGAAAGAGCGAGAGAGAGGGAGAGAGGTATCACTCCCCAAATGGCTGCAGTAGTGAAGTTTGGATCAAGCCAAAGTATCTGGGTCTCCCACATGGCTGGCAAGGGCCTGCGTACTTAGACCAACTTCTACTGCCTTCCCAGGTCCATTAGCAGAGAGCTGGATTGGAAACAGCAGAGCTAGGACTTGAACCAGTGTTCTAATATGGGACGCTGGTGTTATAGGCAGTGGCTTAACCCACCATGCCACAATGCTGGCGTCCGTTTAAAATTTGAAGGAGCTTAGGAAATAAAGAGGGAAGAAGAGTCAGTAATAAAGGCAAACTTATAAAAAAATTTATTTATTATCATTTACTTGAAAGGCAGTGGGAAAGAGAGAGACCAATCTTCCATCTGCTGATTCACTTCCTATATGCCCACAATAGCCATGTCTGGGCTTTCCTGAAGCTGGGAGCCCAGGACACCATCTGGGTCTCCCACGTGGGTGGTGAGGACTCAAGCATTTGAGCTTTCCACAGTGCTGTCTCCCATTTCTTTTCTTTTCTTTTCTTTTTTTATAGGCCTCATATAATTGGCAAAAATTAAAACAGAGAAAGGAGGAAATGAAGTAGACATTACAGTCAGGTGGAAGTAAAAAATTCTATTGTTGGATCTGTGGATGATGTGAACTTTTAGAAATTACAGTTCTGGGGCCAGTGCTGTGGCTAAGCCTCCACCTGCAGTGCCAGCATCCCATATGGGTGCTGGTTTGAGTCCCAGCTGCTCCTCTTCCGATCCAGCTCTCTTGTTATGGTCCGGGAAAGCAGCGGAAGATGGCCCACGCGCTTGGACCCATGTGGGAGACCCAGAAGAAGCTCTGGGCACCTGGCTTTGGATTGGCAAAACTCCAGCTGTTGCAGCCATTTTAGGAGTGAACCAGCGGATGGAAGACCTCTCTCTGTAACTCTGCCTTTCAAGTAAATAAATAAATATTTTAAAAAAGAAATTGCAGATCTAAAAATAAGTGCATATAGTCATTTGTCCTACTATATGATAATATTTTATTTGAAAAGAAAAATTTCAAATTAATCATCTTTTGCATTACTTAAGAAAACAAGATTGTATCTTCAAAAATATAGCCTACTCATTACACAAAATGTTTACTTGAAGGGGCTGGCATTTTAGAGTAGCAGGTTAACCTGCCACTTGTGATGCCAGTATCCAGAGTGCCAGTTTGAGTACTGGCTGCTCTACTTCTGATCCAGATTCCTACTGACATGCCTGGAAGGCAGCAAAAGATGACTCAAGTACTTGGTCCTGGCCACCTACATGGGAGACCCGGATGGCGTTCCTGGCCCCTAGATTCAGCTTAGCCCAGCTTTGGTTTTATGGCCATTTGGGGAGTTAACCAGCAGATGGCAACTCTCTCTGTCTGTCCCTCTATCTTTGTCACTCTGCCTTTCAAATAAATACATTAAAAAAAAAGTTTACTTGAAGATCTTAATTAATGGCAGTACTTTAATGTGTACCTTAGAATGCCATTTTAATATCAGTGAAAGATAATGATGTGGTTTAGCTTTGTATTTGGAGATTATATACAACTTGACTCTGAGTCACATTTCCTAACTTAACCAAATGCGGTTCTCAGGAGCAGGCATTACAGCACAGCATGTTAAGCCACTGCTTGGGATGCCCACATCCTTTATGGGTGTTGCAGTTCATGTCCTGGTTATTCTGCTTTCTATTTAGCTCCTTTCTAATGCATCTGGAAAGTAGTGAATAAATGATGGTTTAAGTATTTGAGTTCCTGCCATCCACATGGGAGGCCCAGATGGAGTTCCTGGCTCCTAACTTTGGCCTCACCCAGCCCCAGCTGTTAGGATCTTTTGGGGTATGTACCAGTAGATGGAAGATCTTGAGTGCTCGCTCGCTCTCTCTTTCCCTCCCTTTCAAACAAACAAACAATTTTTAAAATGTTATTTTCATATCTCCAGAGCATTCATGTAATTTTCACATTCTACCATTTCTCAGTGTGTTGTCCTTGTACCTGCTCGTAACACACCACAGACAAATAAAAAGGTGTTTTTTCTCATCTGTGTATTTGAATTCTCTACTCCCTCAAAAACAAAGCCAAGTTCATTATGGTGTCTTCACTAACACCCTAACTTTTGATTTCTTGGCTTTGTTTTAAATATTGTTAAGTATTTAATTTTATTTTGTGAGATAGTATGATTTTCCTGCAGTACTATAGTTGTGTAACAAACCTCCATAAAATTTAGTGGCTTCAAATCATCATTTTAGTGTGTGTATGGATTTGGTGTTTCTTTTTGGAATTTATACTGACTGCCACAAGAAAGGCTGATGTTTGTCTCATGATATCTGTGGTCTCAGCTGAGAAGAGAGAGACCAGTACTGACTCTTCAGCCAGAGCCTGGAATCATTTGGAAGTTCATTCACATTCTTATCTAGTGGTTGATGTTGGGACCCATAGCTGACTGTTAGCCAGTGTTCCTGCACTTGCCCTCTCTGGGATCTCTGTGAGAGCTGGTTTAGGCTTCTTAACAGTGTCGTGGCAAGGTTCCAAGAATGAACCTTGGTAACTACTTTTGGTTTACATTTGTGGTTTAAGAACTCAGAAGTTCTGCTTGAGTTTAAGGGGAGGAGGCATGGGCTCTGCCACTCAATGGGAAGGTGTGGGGAGGAAATGTGGTTATAATATGGGTTGAATTATGTCCTCAAAAAAGGTGTTGTGAATACCCATAACCCAATACCCTGGTACTTTAGAATGTAACCTGATTTACAAATATGAAGAGTCTTCAAAAAGTTCATGGAACTTTTGAAGTTCCATGATTTGCTTATGCATGGACTTCACAATCTTTTATACCAAAATAAAATAAAAAATTTTTTTACTTGAAAAATAAGGACTGTGTGTGTGTTTCTGTGTGTGTGTGAGAGAGAGCCAGAGAGCCAGTGAGCTTCCACCCACTAGTTCACCAGTGAGATGGGTATTATGGCAGAGGCTGGTCTTTTTTTTTTTTTAATTTTATTTTATTGAATCTAATTTATTTGACTTCTAATATTTATTTATTTATTTTTTGTTTAGTAAATATAAATTTCCAAAGTACAGTTTATGGATTACAATGGCTTCACCCCACCCCATAATTTCCCTCCTACTCACACTCCTCCCATCTCCCGCTCCCTCTCCCATTCCATTCACATCAAGATTCATTTTCAATTCTCTTTATATACAGAAGATTGATTTAGTATATATTAAGTAAAGATTTCCACAATTTGCACCCACACAGAAACACAAAGTGTAAAATACTGTTTCAGTACTAGTTATAGCATTACTTCACATTGGAAAACACCTTAAGGACAGATCCCACATGAGAAGTAAGTACACAGTGACTCCTGTTGTTGACTTAACAATTTGACACTCTTGTTTATGGCGTCAGTAATCACCCTAGGCTCTAGTCATGGGTTGCCAAGGCTATGGAAGCCTTTTGAGTTCGCCGACTTCAATCTTATTCCGAAAGGGTCATAGTCAAAGTGGAAGTTCTCTCCTCCCTTCAGAGAAAGGTACCTCCTTCTTTGATGGCCCTGTTCTTTCCACTGGGATCTCACTTGCAGAGATCTTTCATGTAGTGTTTTTTTTTTTCCCCCAGAGTGCCTTGGGTTTTCATGCCTAAAATACTCTCATGGGCTCTTGAGCCAGATCTGAATTCTGAGGCCAGAGTGCTATTTAGGACATCTGCCATTCTATGAGTCTGATGTGTATCTCGCTTCCCATGATGGATCGTTCTCTCCCTTTTTGATTCTATCAGTTAGTATTAGCAGACACTAGTCTTGTTTGTGTGATCCCTTTGTCTCCTAGACCTGTCAGTGTGCACAATTGTGAACTGAAATTGATCACTTGGACTAGTGAGATGGCATTGGTACATGCCACCTTGATGGGATTGTATTGGAATCCCCTGGCACGATTCTAACTCCACCATTTGGGGCAAGTCCGATTGAGCATGTCCCAAATTGTGCATCTCCTCCCTCTCTTATTCCCACTGTTATATTTAACAGGGATCACTTTTCAGTTAAAATTTAAACACCTAAGAATAATTGTGTGTTAATTACAGAGTTCAACCGATAGTACTAGAACAAACAGAAAAAATACTAAAATGGATAAAGTATTACATTGTACATCAACAGTCAGCACAAGAGCTGATCAAGTCACTGTTTCTCATAGTGTCCATTTCACTTCAACAGGTTTCTCCTTTGGTGCTCAGTTAGTTGTCACCGATCAGGAAGAACATATGATATTTGTCCCTTTAGGACTGGCTTATTTTATTCAGCATAATGTTTTCCAGATTCCTCCATCTTGTTGGAAATGACCGGATTTCATTTTTTTTTTTTTTTACTGTTGTATAGTATTCTATAGAGTACATGTCCCATAATTTCTTTATCCAGTCTACTGTTGATGGGCATTTAGGTTGATTCAAGGTCTTAGCTATTGTGAATTGAGCTGCAATAAACATTAAGGTGCAGACAGCTTTTTTATTTGCCAATTTAATTTCCTTTGGGTAAATTCCAAGGAGTGAGATTGCTGGGTTGTATGGTAGGGTTATATTCAGGTTTCTGAGGAATCTCCAGACTGACTTCCATAGTGGCTTCACCAGTTTGCATTCCCACCAACAGTGGGTTAGTGTCCCTTTTCCCCCACATCCTCTCCAGCATCTGTTGTTGGTAGATTTCTGAATGTGAGCCATTCTAACCAGGGTGAGGTGAAACCTCATTGTGGTTTTGATTTGCATTTCCCTGATTGCTAGTGATCCTGAACATTTTTTCATGTGTCTGTTGGCTATTTGGATTTCCTCTTTTGAAAAATGACTATTGAGGTCCTTGGCCCATTTCTTAAGTGGGTTGTTGTTTTGATGTTTTGGAGTTTCTTGATCTCTTTGTAGATTCTGGTTATTAACCCTTTATCTGTTGCATAGTTTGCAAATATTTTTTCCCATTCTGTCGGTTGCCTCTTCACTTTCCTGACTGTTTCTTTTGCAGTACAGAAACTTCTCAATTTGATGTAATCCCAAATGTTAATTGTGGCTTTGACTGCCTGTGCCTCCAGAGTCTTTTCCAAGAAGTCTTTGCCGGTGCCTATATCTTTCAGGGTTTCTCCAATGTTTTCTAATAATTTGATGGTGTCGGGTCATAGATTTAGATCTTTAATCCATGTTGAGTGGATTTTTGTGTAAGGTGTAAGGTAGGGGTCTTGCTTCATGCTTCTGCACGTGGAAATCCAGTTTTCTCAGCACAATTTATTGAATAGACATCTCCACTTGCAACAGTGGCCCTATTGTAATAACTGCCAGTGGTTACATCAGCTGGAAAATTATTGCTTGTTCAGGGAAGTTGACTGAGGGGCTGCTCTGGTGCTTGGGCTGTGGTGGAAGCCCCACACCAGTTGGCCTCCGCAGTAGTAATGCAGGTGCCTCATGAACTATTAGCTTTTGACTTCAGGTTACAGTCAGGTCTGAGAACCCCACGCAGTCATGATGGAGGTAGTGCCTGGACCCCGGGCCAGCTGAGGGTCATGAGTGGGTACTCGGCCAGCAGGGTGGGTGTACCTCAGGCCTGGTGGCACAAATGACTCACCATGGCAGGTCTGTCACACCACGGACCCAACAAAAACTGCCTAGGCTGTGCCTTCCCTATGTTTGACTTGTTAGCTTTGTGACTTTATATAAGTTGTGTATGATCTTGTGTCTTCATTTCCACGTGAAATGGGAAAATTGGTAACATCTACTCTATAGGGTTTTGACAATGAAATGATCTAATACGTGCAGTGTGCTTAGAACAGTACCTGGCACAACTTAAATGTCAAGTTGTTTGCTGAAGCCTTTCTGTCTCTTCTATGAAATTTTATTTCCTGAACCTCTGCCACTATACAGATGGAGTTGCATGGAATTCGGAGATAAGGTAGCACAGGAGGTAGATCTTCAGTTTCTAAAAGCCATAACATGTGGAAATTGTTATTCTAGTTGTAAATACCATGTCCAAGACTGCCATACAATTAAATATACTAAAGGGACTGATAGGGAAGCTATTTTTAGATAATTTTCCATAAGACTGTATGAAATACAGGAACAATGACATGGTGAGGACTGCCTTTAATTATGATAATCTGTGCTTTACGGAGTGACTTACACAGAGCAAACAGTAAGTATTGTTTGATTTTATATAATTGTATGCACATATATAGACACATGATACATAAATGAGCTTGCATAAATACAAAAGGTCTATAATGATTCATAGAAAATAAAATTTTAAAATTTGGTTTGAAAATTAAAATACATGCATATGAAGAGTCTTCAGAAGGTTCATGGATGGTTAAGTGTTTAGCCTAGTGTTTAAGATGCTTACATCCCACATTGAGGTTTGATTCCTGATTCTAGCTTCCTTCTATTGAAAACCGTGGGAGACAGTGGTGATAGATCAAGTAACTGGGTCGTGTCACCCACTTGTGTTCTGGACTCCTGGCCTTGGCCCCAGCCAGAGGCTGTTGGGGCATTTGTGTAGTAAACCAGTGGATGGGAGCTCTTAGCCTCTTGAATGAATGAATAAATCATATCCATGACAGCCAGGTGGTACTCATAAAAAAAGAGTTCATGGAAAATGTGTATATGAAAAAAATACTTGGGGCCAGTGCTGTGGAATAGTGGGTAAAGTCACTGCCTGCGGTGTTGGCAATCCCCTATGGGCACTGGCTGCTCCATTTCTTTCTTTCTTTCTTTCTTTCTTTCTTTCTTTCTTTCTTTCTTTCTTTCTTTCTCTCTTTCTTTCTTTCTTTCTCTCTCTCTTTCTCTCTTTCTCTCTTTCTCTCTTTCTCTCTTTCTCTCTTTCTCTCTTCTCTCTCTTCTCTCTCTTTCTCTCTTTCTCTTTCTTTCTTTCTCTCTTTCTCTCTTTCTCTCTTTCTCTCTTTCTCTCTTTCTCTCTTTCTCTCTTTCTCTCTTCCTCTCTTCCTCTCTTCCTCTCTTCCTCTCTTCCTCTCTTCCTCTCTTTCTCTTTCTCTCTTTCTCTCTTTCTCTCTTTCTCTCTCTCTCTCTCTCTCTCTCTCCCTCCCTCCCTCCCTCCCTCCCTTCCTTCCTTCCTTCCTCTCTCTCTTTTTCTTTCTCTCTCTCTCTCTCTCTCTTTCTTTCATCAGAGTTACACAGAGAAGGAGAGGCAGAGAGAGAGAGGGAGGTCTTCCATCCGCTGGTTCACTCCCCAATTTACCACAATGGCTGGAGCTGTACCGATCTGAAACCAGGAGCCAGGAGCTTCTTCTGGGTCTCCCACGTGGGTGCACAGAGCTGGATTGGAAGTAGAGCAGCCGGGTCTTGAACCGGTGTCCATATGGGATGCATGTGCTTCAGGCCAGGGTGTTAACCTGCTGCACCACAGCGCTGGTCCCTGCTCCACTTCTAATCCAGCTCCCTGCTGATGTACCTGGGTAGATGACAGAGGATGACCCAAGTCCTCTCTGTTCCCACATGGGAGACCTGGATGAAACTCCTGGCTTCTGACTTCAGCCTGGCCCAGCCTTGGCCATTGCGGCCATTTGAGGAGTAAAACAGAGGATAAAGATTGGTAGATCTGTCTGTCTCTCTGTAACTCTTTCAAATAAATAAATAAATAAGTCTTTTTTTTTTTTTTTTTTTGACAGGCAGAGTGGACAGTGAGAGAGAGACAGAGAGAAAGGTCTTCCTTTTCCGTTGGTTCACCCCCCAATGGCCACTGTGGCCGGTGTGCTGTGGCCAGCGCACCACACTGATCCAAAGCCAGGAGCCAGGTGCTTCTCCTGGTCTCCCATGCGGGTGCAGGGCCCAAGCACTTGGGCCATCCTCCACTGCACTCCCTGGCCACAGCAGAGAGCTGGCCTGGAAGAGGAGCAACTGGGACAGAATCCGGCACCCTGATCAGGACTCGAACCCAGGGTATCTGTGCCACAGGCGGAGGAGGATTAGCCTAGTGAGCCATGGCGCCGACCAAGTCTTTTTTTTTAAAATAATTAGGGGTAGTTAAGAATATCCTTATAATGTCCTAATATAAAGAGATATAAGAAGAATGACTCTTTCTTATGGGAGAAACATAAACCTTTAAGAACTTGCTATAATTCACATACCACTCCTTTAAACTGTACAGTTCACTGGCATTTACTGTATTTACAGGTTTTGTGGCCATCGCCAGTAACCAATCCCAGAATATTTTCATTATTCTTGAAAGAAACCCCTGTGACCATCAACAGTCATTCCTCCCTCCAGCCCCTGGGTACTACTAATCCATGTTCTTTCTCTGGATTTGGGTGTTCTAGACATTTTATATAAATGGGATCATATAACATGTAACCTTTTGTGTGTAATTACTAAGCCTTTTGAATGATGGTTTTGGTGTTTTTGAAATATGTTCACTTTTAAATATTAATATAAATATATAACACCTCTGTGAGGTAGACAGGAAGGTTGTGACATATCGCTTTGTCAAATTTATTATGTGTTTGTGACCTGAACTTACCATAGGGAGAGGGAAAGAGATTCAGAGACAGCTGGGTGGAAGTTTGGAGAAGTAGAGTTAAAGGCAAAATAGGACATGATGATATATGAGAAATGATTCAGTTCTGTGGGATTTCTAGAACCACGAATATTACACTCTACTAAACTATAACTGCCATTAAATACTCCAGCTATATTTCAAAATTTGAAATCTGAAGATGAGTTGTTGAGTCTTCAGGAGTTACAGGGTGAATCTCATTTCATGAAGACTGAAAGGATGTCAGAAATGTGCTCTTGTTTATTCCATACTGTTTAGATGGATGCCTGTCGCTGCAGAGTGCAGAAGGGGTATGATTAATTCATTTGCTTTAATCAGTTAGGGCAGATAATCACTTGAATAAGGGCCTTCTGTGTAATAGAAATATAAAACATTAATTCTTGGAGGTTGTAAGTATATTTGACATTAATGGTTGGTCTTGGTAAAGTGTGCCAATCTCATATTTATGTAGTAGTTTTTCTGTTTTAAAAAATACTGTCCTTTGGGGATGCAAATTATTGCCATTTTATAAATGAATTTTAATTATAGCTGTAGTTAAGACCACAAGGATAATAAATACCCTATTATTATTCCTTACACTGTACACTCATTATGAATGTTTTGTTTTGCCTTGGTATTTGAACACAGTATTCACGTTGGTGTTCATTACTAAAGTGATCATTTCTGTTTGAATATTGTTTATTACCATTTTATCTTTTGGTTGAATTTGTTGTTTTTATATCTACTTAAGAGATTGGCATGGTTTATGATAAATATGTGGACATATGTATAATTCATGAACTCCTAGAGAGGAATCTTAAAGGTTAATCTAGTCTTGGTTGCCTACTTAAAATTCAGACTCCTCTTTAATCAATTCTTTGTGACATTTGGCTCCTGTAAGTAATTGCTGCTGTAATGTAGCTATTGGTAGGGACTGTACTATGCTTTCTGGGCATCCCATCCTATTTCTGAATAGTTCCATGTATTTGAAAATTCTATCTTGAAGCTCTCTCATCTGTTAATAATTTATTGTAATTTTGTTCCTATGGAGGTAGCCCCCTTCTGCAAAAAATACTCTTTAATAGTTTGAAGACAGATTGGTCACAGGTTTCATTATATCTTATTTATGCTAAGCGTTTCCTTTTTGTTGAATTGTTTGAAATATTACAGGATTTCCCTATCCTGTCACTTGATGATTTCTGTTAATTCCTTGGCATGCAATGTTTTGTTTTGTTTTGTTTTGTTTAAAGATTTATTTATTTATTTGAAAAGGAAGACACGTAGAGGTGGAGAAAGAAAGATAGAGATCTTTAATCTGTGAGTGCACTCCTCAAATGGCTTCAATAGCCATGTTTGGGACAGACCAATGCTTGGAGCCAGGAACTCCATCCTAGTCTCCTACATGGGTGTCAGGGACCTTAGTTCTTGGGCCATCTCCCACTGCTTTCTCAGGCACATTAGACAGAAGGTAGATCTGAAATAGGAGGCTGGCTGGCACTGTAGCATAGTAGGTTACATGCTTCTGCTTGTAGTGCTGCCATTCCTTACAGGCAACCAGTTCAAGTCCTGCTGCTCCATTTCCAATCCAGCTCCCTGCTAATGTGCCTAGTAATGCAGTAGAGGATGGCCCAAGTGCTTGAGCTCCTGTACCCACGTGAGAGACCTGGAAGAAGCTTCTGGCTCCTGGATTTGGATCAGCCTAGCTCCAGCCATTGCATCCATTTGGGGAGTGAACCGGTAATTGGAAGATATCCTCCCCCCTTTCTGTAACTGTGCCTCTCAAATAAATCAAATAAGTCTTTTTTTAAAAAAAAATCTGAAGCAGAGGATTTGAACATGCACTCCAGTATGGAATGTTGGCATCTCAAGTGGTGACTTAACCATTCACTGCAGCATTTGCCCCTCAAATGTTTTTGACTAAGACTTCAATAAAGAATATATTTCACATCTGACTCAATCCACCCATACATATACATATGCATAGTACATTTTAATATATATGTTACTGGGGCCACCATTGTGGCATAGCCTGCAGTGCCAGCATCCCATATGGATACTGGTTTGAGTCCTGACTGCTCCGCTTCCGATCCAGCTCTCTGCTATGGCCTGGGAAAGCAGTAGAGGATCGCCCAAGTCCTTGGGCCCCTGCACCCACGTGGGAGATCCAGAAGAAGCTCCTGGCTCCTGGATTTGGATTGGTGCAGCTCCAGCCGTGTGGCCAACTGGGGAGTGAACCAGCAGATGGAAGACCTCTCTCTGTCTCTCTGCCTCTCCTTCTCTCTCTCTGTATCTCTGACTTTGAAATAAATAAATGAATCTTTAAAAAAATAATATATATGTTATCAAGGCAAAAATTTAGTTATATGGTATATCCTTACTTTAATATTTTCTGCCTTTTTTCCTCTTAAATTATAATTTCTACTGTATTTTTCTAGAGAGCAGTGTTCTTCAGTCTTAATGACTCAGTTCCTTACATGGGCTTTGGTGGAAGTCATGGGGCAGACCCACAGGTCTAAATCAGATTGGAGGTGTTCTATCCTTCCGGACTTCACAAATCGATTTTTGATTCCCTTGTTGTGAATGGCACAACTCACGCATGATGTATCTTCACACACAGCTTGGGAAGCATGTTGGTGTCAGATACTCTTTTTGGAAATGTTCCCAGTGGCTGTGGCCTCCATTATGTTTCGGTTGATGACCTTCTTAATGGCCTTGTCCTTGGGCACACGTAGAGCTCAGTTCATGCAGCAACAGGTTGCATGCAGCCACTGCTCTTTTTCTTGCGAATGTTGTTTGTTTCCTTTGCCCTCATGGAAGGGAGGACTTGCCCTGATCCGCTGTTTCTTTTTTCATTTTTCAAGTGTTCTGGTCTTACCTATCAGAATTATTAGTGGATTTCAGTTTGTAGTTTCGGAAGTATAGTTCTGGTCTGTTCACATTGCAGGACTGAAGTAAATAGTTTTCAAAAGCTGGATGTTAGAGTAATGGTTACTAAAACAGTGTTTACCTTTGTCAACTCAAAGAATATTCTGACTTAAAATTTAACAAGATTATCAAGTTTTTGGTAATGAATGCCATGAGATCCATATATACAGCTTTCATTTTTGTTCTTAGGTGGCGACAGACAAGGTTGCAGAAAAGCTGAGTTCTACTCTCTCATGGGTGAAGAACACAGTGTCGCATACAGTCAGTCAGATGGCCAGTCAGGTGGCAAGTCCATCGGCTTCATTACACACTACATCCTCGTCTACCACACTGTCAACACCAGCCCTTTCACCATCGTCGCCATCACAACTGAGTCCAGACGATTTGGAACTCCTGGCTAAGCTGGAGGAACAAAACAGGTGAGTGAAGTTGTTTGGCTCTTTTCCTCTAATTATCATACAATTCCAACCATATATATATATATATATATATATATCTCACAAATAGATGCATACATATATATGTGTATATGCCACAGTCAAAATTTTAAATACATAACGATGAAATGTATTACTTTTTAGTTTTTGGCTCTTTATTAAAAATTACTATTTAAAGGTTTATTTATTTATTATTATTATTATTATTATTTTTTTTTTATTTTTGACAGGCAGAGTGGACAGTGAGAGAGAGAGAGACAGACAGAAAGGTCTTCCTTTTGCCGTTGGTTCACCCTCCAATGGCCGCCGCGGCCGGCGCGCTGCGGCCGGCGCACCGCGCTCCTCCAATGGCAGGAGCCAGGAGCCAGGTGATTTTCCTGGTCTCCCCAAGGGGTGCAGGGCCCAAGCACCTGGGCCATCCTCCACTGCACTCCCGGGCCACAGCAGAGGGCTGGCCTGGAAGAGGGGCAACCGGGACAGAATCCGGTGCCCCGACCGGGACTAGAACCCGGTGTGCCGGCGCCGCAAGGCGGAGGATTAGCCTGTTGAGCCACGGCGCCGGCCTATTTATTTATTTAAAAGGCAAAGTGACAGAGAGAGACCAGAAAGAAATTTTCTATTTGCTGGTTCATTCCTCAAATGACTGCAACACCTAACACTGGGCCAGGCTGAATCTAGGAACTAGGAACTCCATCCTGGTCTCTCTCTCTCTCTCTTTTTTTTTTTTACTTTACTTAAATATTATTTTTATTTGAAAGTCAAGAGTTACAGAGGAGAGGCAGAGAAGAGAGAGATCAGTCTTGCGTCCGCTGGTTCACTCTCCAAATGGCTGCAATGGTCAGGGTGGGCCAGGCCAAAGCCAGGAGCCAGTAGTTTCATCTGGCTTTTCTACGTGGGTACAGGGGCCCAAGGACTCGTGCATCTTCCATTGCTTTTCCTGGTGCATTAGCGGGGAGCTGGATTAGAAGTAGAGTGCCCAGGACTTGAACCAGTGCCCATATGGGATATCGGCACTGCAGGTGGCGGCTTTACCCATGCTGACCCCATCTTGGTCTTTTACATGGATGTCAGGGACCGAAGCACTTGGGCCATCTTCTGATGCCTTTCCAGGTGCATTAGCAGGAAGTGGTATCAGAAACGGAGTAACCAGGACTCAAACTGACATCACGAGCAGCGTCTTAACTTGCTGCACCACAGTGCCAACTACTCAGGTCTTTCATTGGGGAAGCTGATCTTAAAACAGACTGAAATTTTCTTTTGGATTAAATAGCTTTAGATTTATTTTGACAAGTTAGAAAATTGCCTAAATCCTTCTTGAATTTTACCAATTTTTGCCTTTTTTTAAAGGTTTATTTATTTATTCGCAAGACAAAGTTACTGAGAGAGAGGAGTGCTCAGAGAGAGATCTTCCATCTGCTGGTTCATTTCTCTAATGGTTGCAATGACCAGGGCTTGTCTGGGCCAAAGCCATGAGCCAAGAACTTCATCTGGGTCTCCAATATGGGTGCAGAGTTCCAGAGCCATCATCTAGTACTTTCCCAGGCACATTAGCAGGAAGCTGTATATGAAGAGGAGAAGCCAGAACTCAAACCTGGTGTCCATTTGGGATGCTGGTGCTGCAGGCCTCAGCTTAACCCAATGTGCTACAGCGCCTACCCTGCATTTTACATTTTATCAATATTTAAAGGCTAACAAAACTACCATTTTTATTTTTAATTCTCTAACTAGTCCCCTTTAGTTAAATCATAACATAATTTAATACAGATTTCTGATTTGTGGTTTAAAGTAGAAAATCTTTTCATATGTTTATCCATACAAGATAAAATGCTGTTTTTTCATGGTGGGCAGAGAATACAGTGGTCGTGTACCATGCAGGGAACGTGTGCTCTGGACCTTGTGTGCTTCTTCACTGTTTTCTTGTGAGAGCTTTTTAAAGCATCATCCACACAGGACTATAAGGAAGAGTAATCTTTTGTGTTTAGACTTCAAGAACAATAGCAAACATAACTTTTTAAAAGTTTTTCTGATATATGTAGTTGACATAATAACTACACATACTTAAAATGTACAGTTTCAACATATGTATATCTTTGTGAAATCGTCACCAAAATCAAGAAAATGAAGACCTCCATTTCCCTCTTCCCTGCCCCAGGTAGCCATTATAGGTGAATTTGCATTTTCTAGGTTTTTTTAAAAAATAGAAATTGAATCATTCAGTATATGCTCTTTTTTGTGTGGATTACTTCATTTGGCATAATGATTTTGACAGTCATCACATTGTGGCACATTTTAGTAACATATACCAATGTCCATTCCTTTTCATTGGCTAATAATATTCCATTGTATGGGTGTATCACAGGTGGTGTGAAATCAATAAATATTTGTATGGCTGTGTGCTTTCAGTTCACTTGAGCAAATATGTAGGAATGGAATGGCTGAATCCTTCTCCTATGGTACATGTAGGTTTAACTACCATGCAGTGTATGGAATTTTTAGTTTCTTTCTTTCTTTTTTTTTTTTTTTAAGATTTATTTATTGATTTGAAAGGCAGAGTCACAGACAGGCAGAGACAGAAAGAGAGAAAGAAGTCTTCCATCCAATGGTTCACAATGGTCCGCAATGGCTGGAGCTACACCAATCCAAAGCCAGGATCCAGGAGCTTCTTTTGGGTTTCCCACGTGGGTGCAGGGGCCCAAGGACTCGGGCCATCTTCCCGTGCTTTATCAAGCTATAGCAGAGAGCTGGATTGGAAGAGGAGCAGCTGGTTCTTGAACTGGCACCCATAAGGAATGCCTGCGCTGGAGGTTGTCGCTTTACCCACCAAACCACAGCAGTGGCCCCTTTTAGTTTCTTTATATGCTTGCCAACACTTGGAATGATAAGTGTTTTTATAAAAATTTATTTGAGGGGCTGGTGCTGTGGCGTGGTGGGTGATGCTGGCATCCTGTATGTATGCCGATTTGGGTCTTGGCTGCTGTATTTCTGATCTAGCTCCCCAATGGTGCACCTGGGAAAGCAGCAAAGGATGGACCACATGCTTTGGCTCCTGCACCTACGTGGGAGACTCAGAGGAGGCTCCTGGCTCCTGCCTTGCATCAGCCCAGCTCTGACTGTTGCAGCCATTTGGGGAGTGAACCAGCAGATGGAAGAGCTCTTTGTCTCTCTCAGCAATTCTTCCTTTCAAATAAATAAATCTTTAAAAATTTTTTTGAGAGGCAGGAAGACTGAGAGTGAAGGAGAGAAAGACAGGGAGAACTTACATCATCTGGTTCGTTTCTCAAATGCCCAAAAGAGCTGGGACTGGGGTGAGCCAAAGATGGGAGCCAGGAAATCAATCCAGGTTTCCCATGTGGGTAGCAGGAACTCAGTTGCTTGAGCCATCCTTGCTGCCTCCTGGCCTGCATAATAGCAGGAAGGAGTCAGAAGCCAGAACTGAGTAGCTAATCCAGGTACTCCAGTGTGGGATGTGGGTATCTTAAAAGGCATCTTAATCTTTAGGCTAAATGCCCACCTGTAATCAATCTTTTTATTGTTAGCTATTTTAATAGGTATTGGTTATCATTTTCTTTTTAACTATTTGTTTGAGAGGCAAAGACAGAGAGTGAGTGTGTGAGAGCAGAGCATACTCCCCCATCCTCTCATATGCCTGCAATGACCAGAACTGAAGTCAGGAGCTGGGAAACTAAATCCACAACCACTTGGATGGCAGGAACTCAATTATTTGAACCATTTCTGCTGCCTCTTGAGATTTATATTAGTAGGAAGCTGGTATAAAACTCAAGTACTCCCATATGGATGGTGGGTGACCTAACTGGCATCTGAATCACTTGGCTCAATGCCCTTCCTGTGTGTGTGTGTGCATGTGTGTGTGTGTTTTCCATCCAGGAGCCAGGAATTCCATCCAGGTCTCCCACATAGGTGTGAGGGCCCAAGCTCTTGGGCCTTCTTCTCCTGGTTCCCCAGGCATATTGGCAGGAGCTGGATCAGAAATAGAGCAGCCAGGACTTGAACTGGAGCTTATATGGGGTGTGGAGGCTTAACCTGCTATACCACAATGCTAGCTCCCCTCATGTGTTTTTATTTTGCATTTCTTTGATGGTGTTGAACATCTTTTTTATTTGTTGCCATCTATAAATCTTCTTTGATATTAAAAAGTTAATTTATTTGCTTTCTTTTTATTTTGAGAATTCTTTACATAGTTGAAATATAGGTTCTTTATTTAGTACATAATTTCTAAGTATTTTTTCCTCTCTGCGACTTACTCTTTTAAAAATTTCTCCCAAAAAGCAGATTTTTTTTTAGAGTTTTTATTTATTTATTTGAGAGGTAGAGCCTACGCGGATGCAGAGGCCCAAGGACTTGGGCGATCTTCTACTGCTTTCCTAGGCCATATCAGAGAGTTGGATTGGAAGTGGAGTAGCTGGGTCTTGAACCGGTATCCATATGAGATTCTGGCACTTTAGGCCAGGGCATTAACCTGCTGCGCCATAGTGCCGGTCCCACAGGGTCTTAAGTTTAATTTTCAATTTTTCATTGCCAGCTTATGGAAATACAGTTGTTTTTTCTCATTTTGATCAATTCTCCTATAACCTTGCCAAATTCACTTAGTGTTCTGACAGATTGAAAAGAAATCCATTAGATTTTCTGTATAGATGTGAGCATATTGTCTGTGAATAGGAGCACTTTTACTTTTATCTCTGTCTTCTGCTTATTGCAGTGGACTAGAACGTTTTACTTCAGTATAAATTTGAATAGAGGTGGTAAACAGACATCCTTGTTTTTCTCATCTTAAGGGGAAATCATGAAGTATATGATATGAATAATAGGTTTTAGCAGATGCTTCTTATCATAAGGTTCAGGAAGTTCCTTTCTATTCCTGTTTTACTGAGTGTTTATATGAAACATATTTTGTATTTTGTCAGATGCTTTTTTATGATGCCTGTATTGAAATGATCATATGATTGTCCTCTTTTTAGTCTGAAAATATGGAAACAACTTTGGTTTTTGAATGTTAAGCCAACTTTGTATTTCTGATGGAATTTACCCCATTTGGTCATGATATATTGTCTTTTTATTTATTTATTTTTTTGACAGGCAGAGTGGACAGTGAGAGAGAGAGACAGAGAGAAAGGTTTTCCTTTGCCGTTGGTTCACCCTCCAATGGCCGCCGCGGTCGGCGCGCTGCGGCCGGCGCACCGTGCTCATGCGATGGCAGGAGCCAGGTGCTAGGTGCTTTTTCCTGGTCTCCCATGGGGTGCAGGGCCCAAGCACTTGGGCCATCCTCCACTGCACTCCCGGGCCACAGCAGAGAGCTGGCCTGGAAGAGGGGCAACCGGGTCAGAATCCAGCGCCCCGACCGGGACTAGCACCCGGTGTGCCGGCGCCACAAGGCGGAGGATTAGCCTGTTGAGCCACGGCGCCAGCCGCTATATTGTCTTTATAAAATATTATTTGATTTGGTTTACAAAAATTTTATTTGGAATTTTTGTATTTGTGTTTATGAGAGAAATTGGTCTATAGTTGTCTTAAAATGGTTTTGATCTTCAGCTATAATGTCTTGTGACCTGGTAATGTCTCTGTAATCTTCCTTTTCTAATAAAGTTTTTTGTTAGCAACATCCTTCTAAATTTATGGTGACTTGTTTTATGGCCCTGAATACGGTCTGTTTTGGTGAACGTTTTATGTGTGTTTGAGAGGAATGTGTGTTCAGCTGTTGTTTGGTGAAGTATTCTGTAAATGTCAGTTTGTTCAAGGTGGTTGACGGTATTTTTCAAGGCTACTGTATCTTTGCTGGTTATCTTCTTACTTGTTATGTCAGGTACTGAGAGAGGAATATTGGGTCTTTCAGTTACTTATATAATTGTGAATTTGTCTCTTTAAATTCTGTCATTGTTTTTTGTAATTGAGGTTCTGTTATTAGTTATACAAACATTTAGGATTGTTAGGTCTTCTTGTGAAATGACCTTTATCTCTGGCGATACTGTTTGCTTTGAAATATCCTCTGTCTTTTATTGGTATAGGCATGCAGCTGTCTTTGGAATAGTGTTAATATTTTATTTATCTTTCCACCCTTTTACTTTTATTCTGTTTTTTTTTCTTTTTCTTTTAAGTTTGTTAGGCCGCCTATTGATGGATCTCATTTTTTAAAAATACATCTATTAATCTACAGTCTAATAATCTTTGCCTTTTAATTGGGGGTATGTAGATCATTTGCTTTTTTTTAGTTAAGAAAGTTTCATTTCTTGCTCATATTCATATTCCTATTAATCTGTGAGTTAGATACATCTTTGTTCTCCACTTCTTCATTTCAGGACTTGTACCTAGCCTGTATTCAGGATAAACTGTATTTATGGCAGATGGAAAAGAGGTACAGTTGAGATAGATTAAAGTATTTGCTACAGTGGTTCATATTATTTCTATTTAACATTTTATTGGCCAAAGTAAATTAGATGGCTAAACGTTTTATGAGAGGAAGGAAGTATAACCTTACAGGGGTAGATTAAAGAAAATTTTATTATTTCGGTTTCTTTATTGGTATTTTCATTTTGAATTTAGTCATATGCCATAACATTCATTTCTTAAAAGGGTACAACTTAATAAGTTTTAGTATCACAGAATTGTGCAATTTCAGAATATTTTAATAACCCAAAAAGAAACTTGGTGCCCATTACTTTCTCATTTCACCCTTCTTCCATACACTTGTAACCACTAATCTACTTTCTATCTCTATGTATTTGCTTGTTCTGTTGTTTTATTAAGGCTTTATAATGGGGCAGGGGCATTGTAGCATGCTGGTTCCAGACTCAGCTGCTCCACTTCTTATCTAGCTCCCTGTTAATGTGCCTGGGAAAACAGTGAAGATGGCCCAGTTGTTTGGGCCCCTGCACCCACGTGGGAGATCTGGAAGAAACTCCTGGCTCCTGGCTTTCTTTGGCTTGACCCATCCCTAGCCATTAGGGCCATTTGGAAAGATCTCTATGTTCTCTGTCTCTTCCTTTTTCTCTGTAACTCTGACTTTCAAATAAATAAATGTCTTTAAAAAAAAAATAAAGCTCATGCTGGTTTACTCATCAGAAGCCCACAACATCCAGGACTGGATTGGGCCAATGCCAGGAACTGGCAACTCAATCTGTGAGAGCACAGGCTGAATTTCTTGAGCCACCATCATTGCCTCCTAGCATATACATTGGTAGAAAGCTGAAATTGGGAGCCGGGACTGGGAATTGAACCCAAGGCCCTCCAGGATGGGATGCGGATGTCCTAACTGTCATCTTAACTAGGCCAAAAATCCACCCCAATGCTGTCATTTAGTGATTACATTAAAGTTCATGATATTTGTGTTGAACTTGTCACAGAGTGCTTCTGGGGGATGTCATACCATTACACTTGTAGTATAAGCACCTTAAAACAGTACACTTGTATTTCTTCCCTCCAGGCTTTTGTGCAAATTTTGTCATACATTTTACTTTTGTTTATGTTGTTGGTGCTCTTCTTTCCTTTATTTAGATCTGGGGTTCCATTTGATAATTTTCTTTCTTCTGAAAGGCTTCCTTATTTACCTTTTGTATGTTTGAGAAAGTCTTCATTTTGCCTTTGATTTTTAAAGATCCTTCTTTTCTGACTATAGAACTCTATGTTGTCAGTTTTCTCCTCATGAATGATGTTATTTCATTGTTGTTTCTCTTGCATGGTTGTCACTGAGAAATATAGTGCATTTCTTGTTTCTCTTTTTAATGCCCTTTTTCCTCTGCTTTGTCAATGATTTTAGGCAACTTGATTCTGAGGTGTCTTGCTATAACTTTATTTCTTAAATTTGATGTTTGTTGGACTTCTTGTAGATTTACAGTTTTCTTCAAATTTGGACACTTTTGGGCCATTTTTCCTTCAATTTTTTTTCTCTTTCTCTCCTCTTCACAGATTGTAATTACACACAAATCAGGCCACTTAAGTCATTCCCCAGTGTACCAGTGCTGTGTTCATCTTTTTTAAAGTTCTTGTGTATTTAAATTGACTAATACTGTCTTTTGCCACATCTATTTTACTGTTAATCCCATCCATTATATTTTTCATCTCTCACATTGTAGTTTTTATCTCTAGAAGTAAAGTTGAGTGTTTTTTTATATCTCTACTAAATGTTTTAACATATGGAATACAGTAACATTAACTTTTAGTGGCCTTGTCTTGTAATTCTACCATTTGAGTCAATATTGGTTTGTTTGTTTAATTCAGTTTCTGCTTGTTAGTGGGCATGCCTTCCTCCTTCTATGCATGCCTGATAATATTTTTTTAAGGGAATGACCCCTATTTTATTTTTTTTTATTTTCCCAGATACCTTTTATTTAAGGAATATAAATTTCATGCATTTCATAAGTAGAAGTTTAGAAACAGTAATTCTTCCCCCTGTACCTGCCCTCCCACCCACACTTTCAGCCCTCCTCCTCCTCCCTCTGCTATTTCCACTCTTATTTTTTACTAAGATCTATTTTCAGTTAACTTTATACACATGTGATTAACTCTATACTAAAGAGTTCAACAAATAGTATGCAGAAGAAGAAAAAAAAACTATTCCTTAACAGTTGAGACAAGGACTATTTAAAGTTATTGCATCTCCTAGTGTCAATTTCACTTCTATAGATTACTTTTCATTTTATTTTATTTTTAATTTTTTTATTTTTGACAGGCAGAGTGGACAGTGAGAGAGAGAGACAGAGAGAAAGGTCTTCCTTTGCCGTTGGTTCACCCTCCAATGGCTGCCACGGCTGGTGCATTGTGCTGATTCGAAGGCAGGAGCCAGGTGCTTCTCCTGGTCTCCCATGCGGGTGCAGGCCCCAAGCACTTGGGCCATCCTCCACTGCACTCTTAGGCCACAGCAGAGAGCTGGCCTGGAAGAGGGGCAACCGGGACAGGATCGGTGCCCCGAATAGGGACTAGAACCTGGTGTGCCGGTGCTGCAAGGTGGAGGATTAGCCTATTGAGCCATGGCGCCGGCCTCTATAGATTACTTTTTAGGTGCTCTATTAGTTATCACAGATCAGGTAGAATGTATGATATTTGTCCTTTGGGGACTGGCTTATATTACTAAGTATGATGTTTTCTAGTTTTATCCATTTTATTGCAAATATTAGGATTTTTTTCTTTTTTTTCTTTTTTATCACTGTTTTAACTAGTTGATGCTGTCAGGTAATAGATTTAGGTCTTTAATCCATTTTGAGAAGATTTTTGTGTAAGGTGTAAGGTAGGGGTCTTGCTTCATACTTTTGCATGTGAAGATCCTGTTTTCCCAGCACCATTTGTTGAAGAGACTGTCCTTGCTCCAGGGATTTATATTAGCTCCTTTGTCACAGGTAAGTTGGTTGTAGATGCATGTGTTGATTTCTTTTTTTTTATGTAGTAAATATAAATTTCCAAAGTACAGTTTATGGATTACAATGGCTCCCCCCCCATAATTTCCCTCCCACTTGCAACCCTCCCATCTCCCGCTCCCTCTCCCATTCCATTCACATCAAGATTCATTTTCAATTCTCTTTATATACAGAAGATCAATTTAGTATATATTAAGTAAAGATTTCCACAGTTTGCACCCACACAGAAACACAAAGTGTAAAATACTGTTTCAGTACTAGTTATAGCATTACTTCACATTGGACAACACCTTAAGGACAGATCCCACATGAGACGTAAGTACATAGTGACTCCTGTTGTTGATTTAACAATTTGACACTCTTGTTTATGGCGTCAGTAATCTCTTTAGGCTCTAGTCATGAGTTTCCAAGGCTATGGAAGCCTTTTGAGTTCGCCGACTTCAATCTTATTCCGACAGGGTCATAGTCAAAGTGAAGGTTCTCTCCTCCCTTCAGAGAAAGGTACCTCCTTCTTTGATGGCCCTGTTCTTTCCACTGGGATCTCACTTGCAGAGATCTTTCATGTAGTGTTTTTTTTTTTCCCCCAGAGTGCCTTGGGTTTTCATGCCTAAAATACTCTCATGGGCTCTTGAGCCATATCTGAATGCCTTAAGGGCTGATTCTGAGGCCAGAGTGCTATTTAGGACATCTGCCATTCTATGAGTCTGATGTGTATCTCGCTTCCTATGATGGATCGTTCTCTCCCTTTTTGATACTATCAGTTAGTATTAGCAGACACTAGTCTTGTTTGTTTGATCCCTTTGCCTCCTAGACCTCTCAGTGTGATCAATTGTGAACTGAAATTGGGCCGGCGCCGTGGCTCAACAGGCTAATCCTCCGCCTTGTGGCGCTGGCACACCAGGTTCTAGTCCTGGTCGGGGCGCCGGATTCTGTCCTGGTTGCCCCTCTTCCAGGCCAGCTCTCTGCTGTGGCCCGGGAGTGCAGTGGAGGATGGCCCAAGTGCTTGGGCCCTGCACCCCATGGGAGACCAGGAAAAGCACCTGGCACCTGGCTCCTGCCATCGGATGAAGGCGGTGCGCCGGCTGCAGCGCGCCAGCCTCGGCAGCCATTGGAGGGTGAACCAACGGCAAAGGAAGACCTTTCTCTCTGTCTCTCTCTCTCACTGTCCACTCTGCCTGTCAAAAAAAAAAAATTGTGAACTGAAATTGATCACTTGGACTAGTGAGATGGCATTGGTACATGCCACCTTGATGGGATTGTATTGGAATCACCTGGCACGATTCTAACTCCACCATTTGGGGCAAGTCTGATTGAGCATGTCCCAAATTGTACATCTCCTCCCTGTCTTATATTTATATCCCTGTTATATTTAACAGGGATCACTTTTCAGTTAAAATTTAAACACCTAAGAATAATTGTGTGTTAATTACAGAGTTCAACCGATAGTACTAGAACAAACAGAGAAAAAACGCTAAAATGGATAAAGTATTACATTGTACATCAACAGTCAGCACAAGAGCTGGTCAAGTCACTGTTTCTCATAGTGTCCATTTCACTTTAAGAGGTTTCCCCTTTGGTGCTCAGTTAGTTGTCACCGATCAGGGAGAACATACGATATTTGTCCCTTTGGGACTGGCTTAATTCACTCATATAATGTTTTCCAGATTCCTCCATCTTGTTGGAAATGACCGGATTTCATTGTTTTTGACTGCTGTATCTATAGAGTACATGCCCATAATTTCTTTATCCAGTCTACTGTAAAAAACACAAATACCAAATTCTATAAGAAAACCCTTTCCTTGGTATAGTTTTACTGCAGCTATTCTTTTTTAAAAATAAGTACATGTGGCAACTTCAGAAAGACATGAAGAATTTAGTGCAGTGTCAAAGATCTGTTTGATAATAGTTAATCATTAATTGTCTTAAAGTTAAAATAGGACTGCATTTTACCCCATGTGTTAAACGTGCAGTTTCTTTTTCATTTTAAAGATACAAAAGCTTTGGAAGAGATGAATTTAGAGAGGTGAGTTTCAAGTGTAATAGCAGTTCATTGTAATTAAGAAGCGATGTTATTAATTTAAATGTTAAACAGCCATTATTTATAGGCATTTAAAATTTGGTTTATTTGCTTTATTGTGAGTTGGAATCAGATATTTTCTTTCTAGCATACTTTTGGGGTGACATGAGAATAAAGAAATGGGAAGTGCTTTTAATAGATATGTGTGTGTGTGTGTGTGTGTGTGTATAAATATATATATTTAAAAATATGGTAAGCAGGAATCTTTGAGACCTTAATGTATACTTCATTGTATCTTAGCACTGTTCAGTATGGTAATCACTGTGGCATTTGTAACACTGATATACAGTGATATACTATAAGAATAAAATGTATACTAGATTAAAACTTCACTAGAAAAAAAGATCTCATTAGTTAAAAAAATTTTTATTACATGTTGAGTGACACTTTGAATATATTTGATAAAATTATTGAAATTAACTTCACCTAGTCTCCTAGAGCATTTAAAATTACATTAAATGGTTGCATTATGTTTCTGTTGGACAGGCTGAACAAGCTGTTCTAGTATCTGTCTAATGTTTGTCATTTTACTGCCACAGCATTACCTCAGTTTTGCTGGAGATAGCCTTCAAAATCAACCAATCAAAACAGAAATTTCTAAATCTCCGTTAAAACTTCATGTATTTTTAATTATAAAAAACTGTCTAAATCTGTATCCAAACTCTGTCTTTCTTTTCATTGAGGGTTGTTTAAAATTTCTTTTTAGCTATTCTCTGATTTCCTAAAGAATTTAATGACATGGGATTTTCTAGAAGTTCATTGAAAATGTGTATTATTTAAACCTATAGACTTCAAGAAGTTTTTGTGTCAGGATAAACTTCTAGTTTAACTTATCCACAATTTTTGAAGTACTCTTGTAATTAATTTAAATAATTGTACAATTTCTTCCATTGTAATTATCTTAGCTTCAGACAATCTGTTTCGAAATTAAGATGTTTAAGAAGTGAAACCTCCCCGCCCCCTTTTTTTAAAAGATTTATTTGAAAGAGTTACAGAGAGAGAGAGAAGGAGAGGCAGAGACAGAGAGAGAGAGGTCTTCCATCCTCTGGTTCACTCCCCAGATGGCAGACAGCCGGAGCTGTGCCGATCCAAAGCCAGGAGCCAGGAACTTCTTCCGGGTCTCCCATGTGGGTACAGGGGCCCAAGGACTTGGGCCATCTTCTGCTGCTTTCCCAGGCTATAGCAGAGAACTG
The DNA here is from genome assembly GCA_949820135.1 of Sylvilagus floridanus. Lineage (NCBI taxonomy): Eukaryota > Metazoa > Chordata > Mammalia > Lagomorpha > Leporidae > Sylvilagus > Sylvilagus floridanus. The sequence continues at coordinate 83,844,170 of OX463225.1, read as the reverse complement.
GATCGGAAGAGGAGCAGCTGGGAATAGAACCAGAGCCCATATGTGATGCTGGTGCTTCAGGTCAGGGCTTTAACCTGCTATGGCATAGCGCGGGCATCAGGAGTGAAATCTTTTTCTTTTTCTTTTTCTTTTTCTTTTTCTTTTCTTTTCTTTTCTTTTCTTTTCTTTTCTTTTCTTTTCTTTTCTTTTCTTTTCTTTTCTTTTCTTTTCTTTTCTTTTCTTTCTTTTTTTTTGACAGGCAGAGTTAGTGAGTGAGAGAGAGACAGAAAGGTCTTCCTTTTCCGTTGGTTAACCCCCTAAAAATGGCCTCTGCGGCCATTGCGCTGCACCGATCCGAAGCCAGGAACCAGGTGCTTCCTCCTGGTCTCCCATGGGATGCAGTGCCCAAGGACTTGGGCCATCCTCCACTGCACTCCCGGGCCAAAGCAGAGAGCTGGACTGGAAGAGGAGCAACCGGGACAGAATCTGGCGCCCCAACCGGGTCTAGAACCTTGGGTGCCAACACTGCAGGTGGAGGATTAGCCAAGTGAGCCCTACAAGCCAGAAGTGAAATCTTTTTTTTTTGGACGGGCAGAGTGGGCAGTGAGAGAGAGAGACAGAGAGAAAGGTCTTCCTTTTTGCCATTGGTTCACCCTCCAATGGCCGCCATGGCTGGCGTGTTGTGGCTGGCGCACCACGCTGATCTGAAGCCAGGAGCTAGGTGCTTCTCCTGGTCTCCCATGGGGTGCAGGGCCCAAGCACTTGGGCCATCCTCCACTGCACTCCCTGGTCACAGCAGAGAGCTGGCCTGGAAGAGGGGCAACCAGGACAGAATCCGGCGCCCCAACCGGGAGTAGCACCCGGTGTGCCGGCGCCGCAAGGCGGAGGATTAGCCTAGTGAGCTGCAGTGCCGGCCCAGAAGTGAAATCTTAACAGGCTGTCTGGAATATTCTTATGAAGCGAAATCATCATTTTCTGATCCAAATTTTATGAGGAAGCTCTGACTCTTGTATTTACCTTCTCTGGGCTTTTATCTTAAATAAAACAAAAGAAAAATCTGTCATTTTAGGTACCTCCTTTTTACATGGGCAACAACTAAGTTGTTTCCTGTGCTAATTCCTTGTGTTTTCTCTTAATTCTCCTTCATCTCTCTGAGATAGAGATTTGTGCTTGATGTTGTTCATATGAAAGGGTGTGACCCTGCTCTGAATTATGTGTGTCATTTTGTTACTGTCTAAATCTTGATAGCCTTCCCAAATCTTTTTGTTAGAGTCTAATGCTAATGTGAGATAGTAAGAAGTAGTGCCTTTGAGAAGTTCCGTCCTGATGAATGGGACCGGTGTGTTCATAGAAGGCTTGAGAGAGGTGCCACCTGGGAGAAACGGGCCCCTGCCAGACACTCAGTCTGCTGTGCCTTGCCTTGGACTTCCTGGCCTTCAGGACTGTGAGCAGTAGTAGGTTTTTGTGGTTTATACATTACCCAGTCTAAGGTATTTTGTTATAGCAGCCCAAGTGGACTCAAGCAAGTTTGTTGTTACTCATTTGCTTGCTGATCTTTTAGTTGGCAGGTTGCCCTTCCTTTCCCAGCATGTTCACATCCTACTTTTTTTTTTGAAGGTTTATTTATTTATTTGAAAGGCAGAGTTAGAGAGATAGAAGCAGAGAGGGAGAAGTCTTCCATCTGCTGGTTCACTCCCTAAATGGCTGCAATGGCCAGATCCGGGCTGATCTGAAGCCAGGAGCTAGGAGCTTCTTCTAGGTCTCCCATGTGGGTGTAGGGGCCCAAGGACTTAGGCCATCTTCGACTGTTTTCCCAAGACAGCAGAGAGCTGGATTGGAAGTAGGGCAGCCAGGACTTGAACTGTTGCCCACATGGGATGCCGGCACTGCAGGTTGTGGCTTTATCCGCCTTTCCACAGCACAGGCCACAATATCCTGTTTCTTTGGCTTGAACATTATAAGAGATGTTTGAAAAGTTAGAAAAGAAGCTTTCTGCTTCTAAGTGTAATGTATTTAGCTTTCCAAATGTTTTTCTCATTGAATTTTTCTTCTTTAACTTCATTAGATCCTTATAAAACATGTTATAGGCTTGCAAATTACCAATTGGCATGTTGATCAATTGCTGTTGTGTCTTTCCAGCTTAGTTCTGGTATCCACACGAAAACATTTTGCTTAGTACAATAGGATTCTCAAAAAGTTTAATATGAACTTTTTTGTTTTAATATGAACTTTAAGTTTTAATATGAACTAATTTGGTTGCCAAATTTCTGTTTATAGTCTTCCCCTCTCCTGTGAGATTCAGACTTGTCTTTTCAGCTGCTGTACACTCCAAATACTCCAAAGATACCCTGTTCTTTTTCCTCTTCTCCTTTTTATTTTTCAATCTATACTGTACTATATAAATAAGTGTACTAAATATACTATACATAGTAAACATACTATGTATACTAAACATGCTATATTATATAAATAAATATCTATAATACATATACTGTAGATGAGTTTTTTTTTGGGTCATATGGATGCTGCCAACACATGAGCTGCTACTCTTTTTTTCTGATCTGCCCATCATCAAGGACACATACTGCCAGTTTCCTTTGATATGTGGCACCTTGGTGAGTTCTGAGAAGGTTCAATTCTCAGAACCAAAGATTTAGGGATGTTTATCTAAGGTAATGGAGTGATCTCTTGTTCTCAGCTTATTTCTTAATCCTACCCATTAGGAAAATAAAAAAAATGTTTTCTCTATATCAAGTTTCCTGTGCTTCTGGAAGCCATGAGTCCTGGACTTTTTCACCTTTGATACTATTTGAAAAGTCCAGCTTGGCCTCTGCACCCCCAACTCAGCTACTATGTGCTATAGCCATTTGGAATGATTGCCCTTAGATTTGGAGCTGCTCTAAGAGAAACTTGGGGTTTCCCAGTTAGGAGACTGAGAATTGAATGTCCTCCGGGTAACAGAATCCAACTTCTGGGATGGGCATTTGGTATGGTGGTTAAGATACTACTTGGGATGCTAGCAGGGTTCTGGCTCTGCTTCCCATTCTAGCTTCCTGCTAAGGCATACTCTGGGAGGCATTGGGTGATGACTCCAGTGGGTGAATCCCTGCCAACTGTATGGGAGACTTGGCCTGAGTTCTAGCTCCTGGCTTCAGCCTGGCCCAGCCCTGGCCATTGCAGGCATATGAGGAGTGAACTAGCAGATGGACGATCTCTGTGTGTCCCTCTCTGTCTTTTTGCTTTTTGTTTTTTTTGTTTTTTTTTTGTTTTTTTTTTTTGTTTGACAGGCAGAGTGGACAGTGAGAGAGAGAGACAGAGAGAAAGAAGGTCTTCCGTTGCCGTTGGTTCACCCTCCAATGGCCGCCGCAGAAGGCGCGCTGCGGCCAGCGCACCGCGCTCGTCCGATGGCAGGAGCCAGGTGCCAGGTGCTTTTCCTGGTCTCCCCATGGGGTGCAGGGCCCAAGCACCTGGGCCATCCTCCACTGCACTCCCGGGCCACAGCAGAGGGCTGGCCTGGAAGAGGGGCAACCGGGACAGAATCCGGCGCCCCGACCGGGACTAGAACCCGGTGTGCCGGCGCCGCAAGGCGGAGGATTAGCCTGTTGAGCCACGGCGCCGGCCGTCTTTTTGCTTTTTGAATAAAATGAAAATATTAAGTAGAATGTGAAAAATAAATTAGAAATCCAACCTCTAATGCTCAGTCTGGAAGTATTCGTGAAGGATGAGCAGACCTGGGACTGTGTGTAATTGTATGGTAGTGGTAGGTAAGCAATGATCTAGAGGCCACACAAACTGTGGGGAGTGTCTTTGAATACAGTGTGCAGTATTTCTGCTTGTGTATTATTTTTTTCCTTTCATTTGATGAATTTCTTCTTGTATTGGTCAGAGGGAAATTATGGATAGCTTTTTTTCTCCCCTAATAAATCCATGCAGTGTGGGAGGAGGAAAATCACCAAGCTGTGGATAGACTTCTCAATTGCCCATGAACCCATGAGTAATGCTGCATTGTTGCCAGGCTCCAGTCTGTGATTGTTGACTTTCAGGCAATTTGCCCATCCACCACCATGTCCGAATATTTTAACTATAATGAAACCAGGTGGCAGCCTGCTTAGGAATCTCCATGAGTTATTTTATGACCTCTTTTAGCAATAAAGAATAAAATTAGTTAATTCTAACTACATATCCTTAAAGCATGTGTAAATTCTTTCTGTATGCCATGACTAAATATAGTCATGTGTCGCTTGATGACAGAGATGTTCTAAAAATGTTTCATTAGATGATTTAGTCACTGCGCTAACATAAGAAAGTGTATGTACTCAAACTTAGAGGTATAGCCTACTATACACCTGGGCTGTGTGGTGTAGCCTATTTATTGCTCCTAGACTGACACTTGTACAGCATCTCACTGGGCTGTAGACAGTTACAGCATAATGGAAAGTGTCTGTGTATCTAAACATAGAAAAAGCACAATGATATATGTTGTAAAATATAAAAAATTATCTGGCTGTATAGCGTATTAACCAAGACAAGGCCTGAAGTCCTGGAAGTTGCTCTGGATGAGTCAGCGAGTGGTGGTCATGAATGTGAAGATCTTAGGACATTACCATACACTGCTGTAGGCCTTATGACACCAAACACTTAGGCTACACCAAATATTTAGAAATTTTTTTTTTCGGCCGGCGCCGTGGCTCAACAGGCTAATCCTCCGCCTTGCGGCGCCGGCACACCAGGTTCTAGTCCCGGTCGGGGCGCCGGATTCTGTCCCGGTTGCCCCTCTTCCAGGCCAGCCCTCTGCTGTGGCCCGGGAGTGCAGTGGAGGATGGCCCAGGTGCTTGGGCCCTGCACCCCATGGGGAGACCAGGAAAAGCACCTGGCTCCGGGCTCCTGCCATCGGATGAGCGCGGTGCGCTGGCCGCAGCGCGCCGACCGCGGCGGCCATTGGAGGGTGAACCAACAGCAAAAGGAAGACCTTTCTCTCTGTCTCTCTCTCTCACTGTCCACTCTGCCTGTCAAAAAAATAAAAAAAAAAATAAAAAATAAAAAATAAAAAATAAAAAAAAAAAAAAGAAATTTTTTTTTTCCTGAGGCCTTCATTGTAGCACCATGGGTTGGTTAAACTGCAGCCTATAACACCAGCATCCAATATGAGCATGCTGGTTCAAGTCTTGACTGTTCTATTTCTGGTCCAGTTCCCTGCAAAATTGCCTGGGAAAGTAGCAGGAGATGGTCTAAGTCCTTGGGCCCCTGCCACCCACATTGAAGCTCAGATCAAGCTCTAGGCTCCTGGGCTTGTCCTGTTGTGGCCATTTTGGGAGTTACCCAGCAGATGGAACTGCTTTTCAGATAAATAAGTAAATAAATATTTTTAAAATATATTTTTTATAATAAATTAACCTTAGTTTACTATAGAGTTTTTACTCAATAAATGTTTTATTTTATTTTATTGTGAGAAAAGAAAAATAAGAGGAAGGGACCAAAAAAGAAATTGAAAGACAGTAACTAAAGGAGAAAGAAAATGTAAAAGGAAGGAAAAAGAAGAAATGGAAATTTAGAAAGAAAAAATGTGAAAAGACATGAGAAAAAGAGGAAAGACATGAGGGAAGGTGGCAGACAGACAAAGAAAATGAAACCAAAATGAGGAAGAGAGAAGAACACCTGAAGATTTAAAAACAGAAGAGTAGGAAAGAGAAAGAAAGAAAAGGCGATGAGAAAAAAAAAAGGAGAAAAAATAAGAAAAGACAAAGAATAGTATTAAGTCAAGAGGGGGAAGAAAAACAAAATTGTAAAATAGAGAAAGAAACTAGAAGGAAAGCAAGAAGAAAAAAGACAAGCAGGAAACAGCAAACAGAAAGAACACAAGAGCAAGAAACTAAAAAAGAAAGAGAAGGAAGAGACACGAGATGGTAGAAAAATAAACGAGAAAGAGAACATAAAAGGAGAGGAGAGACAAAAGGAGTCAATAAGCTTTTTTTGAGATTTTATTTATTTACTTGAAAGAGTTACAGAGAACAGAGGCAGAGAGAGAAAGAGAGCGAGAGAGAGAGAGAGAGAGAAGTCTTCTGTCTGCTGGTTCACTCCCCAGATGGCCACAATGGCTGGAGCTGTGCTGATCCGAAACCAGGAGTCAGGAGCTTGTTCCGGGTCTCCCACATTGGTGCAAGGGCCCAAGGACTTGGGCCATCTCTTGCTGTTTTCCCAGGCCACAGCAGAGAGCTGGATCAAAAGTGGAGCAGCTGGTACTTGAACCGACACCTATATAGGATGCTGGCACTGCAGACAACGGTTTCACCTGCTACACCACAGAACCGACCCTGAGTAATAAGCTTTTAAAAAATATTTTAAACTTTCTGATTGTTTTATAGTTATACCTAGCATATTGTGGATCTGTACAAAAATGTTTTATTTCTTTATATGCTTGTTCTGTGACCTTTTTTCTATTTAAAATTAAATGTTTTAAAAACTTTTTTGTATGCAAGTTGAAAGATGAGACACAAATACACACATAGCACTACACAGGGCATAGTCAATGTCTTATTTATTTTCATTTACTTGAAAGGCAGAGAGACAGAGAAGGAGAGGGAGAAGAAGAGGAAAAGGGGAGAGGGAGATAATCAATAATCAGTGTCACTGTCTTCACCTCCCTGACCCAAAGGGCAGCAACATGCAGGAAGCTGGTCTCTCCAGGCCTTTTTCTGGACAACTCCTGAAGAGCCTGTTTGAGATGTTTGTACAATTAACTTTAAAAAATATAAGTAGGAGTACACTTAAGTTTAGTAAATATGTAAACTAGTAATGTATATTATCATTAGCAAGTATTAATGCAGTGTATATATAGGTGTGTATGCTATATATTTTTTTAAAGATTTTTTATTTATTTGAAAGAGTTACACAGAGAGAGGAGAGGCAGAGAGAGAGGTCTTCCACCTGCTGGTTCATTCCCCAACTGACCGCAATAGTCTGCTGCTCTGATTTGAAGCCAGGAGCCAGGGGCCTCCTCCAGGTCTCCAAAGTGGATGCAGGGGCCCAAGCTCTTGGGCCATCTCCTACTGCTTTTCCAGGCCATAGCAGAGAGCTGGATCAGAAGTGGAGCAGCCGGTCTCAAACCAGCACCCATATGGGATGCCATCACTGCAGGTGGCGGCTTTACCTGCTGCGCCACAGTGCCGGCCCTGTGTGCTGCATTTTTATACCACTGGCACCGTAGGTTTGTTTACATCAGCATCACCTCACACACGTGAGTCATGCATTGCACTACAGAGTCATGACAGCTAAGTTTTTGGTTGGGTGATACGTTTTTCAGTTCCATTATAATACATATTTTTAAGATTTATTTATGTATTTGGAAGAGTTATATACATGGAGGGGGGGAGGGAGAGAGGGAGAGAGAGAGAGAAAGAGATATCTCATCTATGGCTTGGTCCCTAGAGATGGCTGCAATGGCCAGGGCTGGGGCCAAGCTGAAGCCAGGAGCCAGTAGCTTCATCCTGATCTCCCTTGTGGTGACAGGGGCCCAAGCATTTGGGACATCTTTCACTGCTTTCCCAGGCCATTAACAGAGAGCTGGATGAGAAGTGGAGCAATTGGGACACTAATTGGCACCCATATAGGATGCTCGCGTCACAGGCAATGGCTTTATCCACTATGTCACAGTGCTGGCCCCCTCATTATAATCTTACAGGGCCACCATCATATATGCAGTCCATCATGCAGCTCGTGGCTTGCAGTTCAAGTTCACTGGGGAAGAACTTGACCTTATCAATTCAAGTATTTCTTCTAACCTTCTAAAATGTTTTAACTTTCTTGGGAATTTTTTTTTTATTATAAAAATTCTCAAGTTTTTCTTCATTCTAAAATTCACTGGGGGAGCAGGTGTCCTTGTATAGGTGTCCTGTTTAGGCCCCCACTTGGGACACCCACATCCCATATTGGAGTACCTGGGATTAAGTACTACCTCTGCTTCTGATCCAGCTTCCTGCTAATGTGCAACCTGGGAGGCACCAGATGATAGCTGAGGTTATTTGGGTCCCTGTCACCCAAGTGGGACATCAGAATGGAGTTCCTGGGATCTGCCTTGGCTGTTGCAAGCATTTGGGGAGTGAACCAGATGAAGATTTTCTCCCTCTTCCCTCTTTTCTTTCCCTTCTTCCCTCTTTTTTTCCCCTCTCCCTCTCTGTTGCTCTGCCTTTCAAGTAAATGAAAATAAATAAGTGAAACATAAAATTTGCTGGAATGACCAAGAAATTTGAAAAGGTAGAAATGAAGTATTTTAAATTAAGATTTTAGTTATTTATTTGAGAGGTAGTGTTACAGACAGAGGGAGAGGTTTTTCTTCCGCTAGTTCACTCCCCAAATGGCCGCAACGGCTGAAGTGGTGCCAGTCTAAAGCCAGGAGCCAGGTGCTTCTTCCTGGTCTCCCATGTGGGTGCAGGGGCCTAAGGACCTGGGCCATCTACTGCTTCCCAGGCCACAGCAGAGAGCTGGATGGGAAGAGGAGCAGCTGGGACTAGAACCAGCACCCACATGGATGCTGGTGCTGCAGGCGGAGGATTAACCTACTGTGCCACACCGCAGGCCTGAAATGAAATATTTATAGTTTCGTTTTGTTACAAAAATATACCAAAAGTAATCTTTTAAAAGTATTAGTAATGGTTTCTATAAAGTTCTACAGACTTACAATAAAAAGGCAGTAGTTTCTCACTTAATTTTCACTCCCCTAGTGCTATTAAACAGAATATTTTAAACAAATACTTTTTTTTAAAGATCTATTTATTTATTTAATTTTTTTTTGACAGGCAGAGTGGACAGTGAGAGAGATAGAGAGAAAGGTCTTCCTTTGCCGTTGGTGCACCCTCCAGTGGCCGCCATGGCCGGCGGGCTGCAGCCGGCGCACCGCGCTGATCCGATGGCAGGAGCCAGGTGCTTCTCCTGGTATCCCATGCAGGTGCAGGGCCCGAGCACTTGGGCCATCCTCCACTTGCACTCCCTGGCCACAGCAGAGAGCTGGCCTGGAAGAGGGGCAACCAGGACAGAATCTGGCTCCCTGACTGGGACTAGAACCTGGTGTGCCGGTGCCGCAAGACGGAGGATTAGCCTGTTGAGCCACGGCATTGGCCAATCTATTTATTTATTTGAAAGTCAAGCTTACACAGAGAGAGGAGAGGCAGAAAGAGAGAGGTCTTCCATCCTCTGGTTCACTCCCCAGATGACTGCAATGGCCAGAGCTGTACCGATCCAAAGCCAGGAGCTAGGAGCCTCTTCTGGGTCTCCCCTGCGGGTGCAGGGGCCCAAGGACTTGGGCCATCTTCTGCTGCTTTCCCAGGCCATAGCAAAGAGCTGAGTTGGAAGAGGAGCAGCCAGAACTCAAACTGGCGCCCATATGGGATGCCGGAGCTTCAGGCCAGGGCGTTAATCCGCTGCACCACAGTGCTGGTCCCCAAACAAATACTTTTTAAAAAATATTTATTTACTTATTTGAAAGAATTACAAAGGCAGAGCGAGAGAGCACGAGTGCGCACACATGCAATGGCCGGAGCTGGGCCAATCTGAAGCCAGGAGCCTGGAGCTTCTTTCAGGTTTCCCATGTAGGTACAGGGACCCAAGCACTTGAGCCATCTTATTGTTTTTTTTAAGGATTTATTTATTTATTCATTTGAAAGTCAGAGTTATACACAGAAAGAAGGAGAGTCAGAGAGAGAGAGAAAGAGAGGGAGAGGTCTTCCATCCTCTGGTTCACTCCCCAGTTGGCTGCAATGGCCAGAGCTGTGCCGATCTGAAGCTAGGAGCCAGGAGCTTCTTCCAGGTCTTCCCACATGGGTGCAGGGGCCCAAGAATTTGAGCCATCTTCTTCTGCTTTCCCAGGCCATAGCAGAGAGCTGAATCGGAAGTGGAGCAGCTGGAACTCAAACCAGTGTCCATATGGGATGCTAGCACTGCAGGCAGCAAGTTTACCCGCCAGGCCACAGCACTGGCCCCAAAATAAGTCTTTTTTAAAAATTGATGAGCAGTTTGCATAGACGTATATAGTTTCTAAATGTACAGTTTGTTTTGACAAATGTCTCTACTTGTGTATATTTTACATTCCTGTTTAGACTTAGAAACTTATCATCTTAAAAAATGTGCACCATCCCAGAATATTGCTTTGTATCCTTTTTAGCAAACCTAACACCTCAAAACTTTTCTTCTGATTTTTATTGCTAGTCATATGTTTTACCTTTTTATTCCTATTTAACAACTTTATGGAGATATTCATATACCATACAACTAATCCACTTAAAATGTTCAGTGCAGTTGTTAGTATTGTAGTCACAGAATTGTACAACTGTCAATGCAATCAATTTTCGAACTTTTTCATCACCCCAGAAAGAAGCCGAACACCATTAGTAAGCACTGCTCATCCCAGCACACCTCGTCACCTCCTAGTCCCCACTGTAACTAATCTATTTCTGTCTTCTAGACATTTCATGTATATGTAACATACAGTATTTGTCTTTTTGTGATTAGTTTCTTCACTTGATCTTAGCCAAAAGGCAGAGAAGTGATGTGGTTAGTTTCTTTAACTTAGCATGATGTTGCAAAGTTTATCTGTATCGTAGCATGTAGCTGAACTTCGTTCCTTTTCATGGCTGCACAATATTACACATTTCATTTCTTTTGGTTATGTATCTAGGAGTAGCGGGTAGTGGTAATTCTCTGTTTAACCATTTGAGGAACTTGTTTTCCAAAGTTTTACACCATATTATATTTCCACCACCAGTATATGACAGAGTTCCCTTGTCTCCTTGTTCTCACAAACACTTGTTATTATTTGTCTTTTTGATATAACCATCCTAGTGGTTGTGAAGTTGCATCTCATTGTACTTTTGATTTGTACTTTCCTGATGATTAGTGCTGTCAAATATATTTTCATGTTTCTGTTGACCATTTGCATATCTTCTCTGGAGAAATGTCTGCTTAGATCTTTATTTATTTATTTATTTATTTATTTATTTGAAAGGTGGAGTTGCAGAGAGATGGAGGGATAGAGAGAGATCTTCTGTCTTCTGGTTCACTCTCTAAATGGCTGCAGTGGTTGGAGCTGGGCTGGTTGGAAGCCAAGAGCCTGTAGCTTCTTCTGAGTCTCTAGGGTGCAGAGGCCCATGTACTAGGACTGTCCTCCTCTGCTCTCCCAGATCATTAGTAGGGAGCTGGACTGGAAAGAGAACAGCTAGTACTTGAACCAGCGCCCATATGGGATGCAGGTAGTGGCTTTATCCGCTATACCACAAAGTTGGTGCCTTTTGTACATTTTTAAATGTGATTATCTTTTTTTATTCATTTCTAAGAGTTATTTATATACACATATATGTGTATATAAATAAATGTAGATGTGGGATGCCGGTGCTGTGGCGCAGTGGGTTAACACCCTGGCCTGAAGCACCAGCATCCCATATGGGCACTGGTTCTATTCCTGGTTGCTCCTAGCTGTTCCACTTCCAACCCAGCTCTCTGCTATGGCCTGGGAAAGCAGTAGAAGATGGCCCAAGTCCTTGGGCCTCTGCACTCACGTGGGAGACCCGGAAGAAGCTTCTGGATCGGCGCAGTGCTGGCTGTTGCAGTCATCTGGAGGGTGAACCATCGGACGGAAGACCTCTCTCTTTCTGCCTCTCTCCTCTCTCTGTGTAACTCTGACTTTCAAGTAAATAAACAAATCTTTAAAAAAAATGTAGATGTGAGTTCCTTGTGATTCACAAATATTTTTCCCATTCTGTGGGTGGTCTTTTCACTTTCTTAATGGTAACTAATGAAATACAAAATGTTGTTAATTTGATGAATTCTGATTTTTTTTGATCACATGTACTTTTGGTTTCTCCTATATTTTCTTCTGCTGTTTATATACTTCATATAAATTGAGTCATATAGTATATGCTCTTGTTTTTGGCCTTTTTCATTAAACTTCTATCGGTCTTAATCTAAGTTGATACATTCATCAGCAGTTTGGTTTTTTTTTTTTTTTTTTTTTTTTTTTTTTTACAGGCAGAGTGGACAGTGAGAGAGAGAGACAGAGAGAAAGGTCTTCCTTTTGCCGTTGGTTCACCCTCCAATGGCCGCCGCGGTCGGCGCACTGCGGCCGGCGCACCGCGCTCGTCCGATGGCAGGAGCCAGGAGCCAGGTGCTTTTCCTGGTCTCCCCATGGGGTGCAGGGCCCAAGCACCTGGGCCATCCTCCACTGCACTCCTGGGCCACAGCAGAGGGCTGGCCTGGAAGAGGGGCAACCGGGACAGAATCCGGCGCCCCGACCGGGACTAGAACCCGGTGTGCCGGCGCCGCAAGGCGGAGGATTAGCCTGTTGAGCCACGGCGCCAGCCAACAGTTTGGTTTTTTAATGCTGAGTAGTATTGTGATGAATGAATATACCACAATTGTAGTATTTAAGTTTCTGGATATTTGGGTAGTTTTGTTTTCTGGGTTTTGGATGTTACGGATGAAACCTCTCTGAACTTTGAACTGTAAGCATTTTATAGATACGTGTTTTCTCTCATTTCCTTTTAACTTTGTAAGGGATTGCCTAATAGTTCTTCAGAGTGGTCGTACCATTTTCAGTTTCTGGCATTGATTTATGAGAGCTGCAGTTGTTCCCATCCCGGCAGACATTCAGTGTGGTCAGTCTTTGGAATTTTCGCTGTTCCAATGTGTACATAATATGGTTTTAACTGGCACTTCCCTGGTGACTAACGATGGCGAACATTTTTCAGGTGCTTATTGCCATTTGTCTTGTTTTGGAAAGATCATTTTAAGTCAGTTATTCATTTAAAAAATGTAGTGCTTGGATTCTTAATGATTGGTTTTAAGAGTTCATGTATTTTGGATACCAGCCTTTTGTCAGATATATACATTGGAAATATTTTTTTCTCAGTCTAAAAGTCTAAAACTTTTCTAGCGTTTATTGAATTCTGTTTGTTTGCATTTGTTGAATGTTATTCAGTATGACCTATCTGGAATTTGGTAGATTTTTCTTAAATATGGAATTAAGATTTTATTTCAGTTCAATAAATATTTAATATACTTGACACTGAGCTGAATGTCCTAAGGGAGATAAAGATGAGTAAATTATAAATTTGACTCCCCAAAAGGGTAGTTCTATAATTTGCTAAATTGTATTTGGTTCATATATTTCTCTTCTTTCTCAGATTTTAAATCTAATAAAATATTATTGAGAGTATTTATTGTTCTCTGAGCAGGTGACTGTTTTTGAAGAAGTTACTGGAAATGAGTAGTAGCCATGTTAAATACACATACAGACACTTTGGGACACTTATTATTTGAATGATGCATAATCTGTATTTTTATAGTGATAGAGCCACATTTTCCAACCTTCCTTTGTAGCCTGTGCATATAGAAGAGTTAAATGCTGTTATGAGTCATGGAATGAATCTTCACAGTTATCTTTGCAGATAAGGAAGAGGCCTGAAACAGGATTGTAAGATCAAGACTTGGGAGTGAAGAGGTCCCAGGATGACAAAACTAGCCCAGTCATAAACAGCGGCTGTAGATGGCGAGCTGTGGGGATGCAGCAGAGACTGTAGAGACTGGGGGTGGGGTGGGGGTGGTTTAAAGTCCACCCTCATCTAAAATAAGACACTTCTACTCAGCCATCCTTTGTTTTTCTGTGCAGTATTATGGGCCTTGTTTTTGCCCTTTTTATTTTTCAACAGAATCTGGAGTGATAAATAAAATGTAGATGTATGTAAACAAATGCATGAAATCTTCCAGTTTTATTATCAGTAACAGTGCTGTTGTTGTTGTTGTTTTTTTTGTTTGTTTATTTGGTTTTTTTGACAGGCAGAGTTAGACAGTGAGAGAGAGAGAGAGAGACAGAAAGGTCTTCCTTTTTCCATTGGTTAACCCCCCAAATGGCTTCTATGGCTGGCGCATTGCGCCGATCCAAAGCCAGGAGCCAGGTGCTTCCTCCTGGTCTCCCATGTGGGTGCAGGGCTGAAGGACCTGGGCCATCCTTCACTGCCTTCCCGGGCCACAGCAGAGAGCTGGACTGGAAGAGGGGCAACCAGGACAGAATCCGGCACCCCAACCGGGGTGCTGGTGCTGCAGGCGGAGGATTAGCCAAGTGAGCCGTGGTGCTGGCCAATATTGTTTTTTTTTTTTTTTTAACCCAAAAACTGCATAGGCCAAACAAAACACTTTATTTGTGAAGATTAGTTATGTTATGCATGTGTGAAAGAAGTGGGAAAATCAAAGAAATTTGGTTAACTTCTGTGTCTGCATTACTTTTTAAGCCCCTTTGTAAATATGACAGAATTAGTAGTTCTACAGAATTTATTGTTACTCTTCAAGTGATATGTTCTCTTTTTTCTAAAGCCTGCCCAAACACTTTTTTTTAAACCCAATATTTCCTAATTTGAATTTTTAATGGAGACTAAGGGAAATTTTACTAGAGCTAATAGCACTAAGATAGTCCTCATAATTTTCTGATTGAAATATGGGAACTGCTATATTATAGGTGCAAAATACAGCAGTTATTTTATTGATGCCAGCCAAAAATGATCAAAATTATGCATGTTATAAAAGCCACAACTGAAAGCAAGGGCTAAATTGTGTTACTACTTTTCTCTGAAGGGAGGAGAGAACTTCTGCTTTACTTATGGCCGTGTTCAAGTACCGATGGATTCTGTGGTCACAAAAGGCTTCCATAGCCTTGGAAGCCCATGCAAGTGCCTCGGGTGATCACTGACATCATAAATAAGAGTGTTAATTGCTAAAGGAACAAAAGAAGTCACTGTGCAGTTACTCCCCACGTAGGGACCTCTGTCCTGAACGAGTTGTACTATGAGAATTAACTGCAAAACTTGTTCTTACACTGTACTCTATATGTTGTGTGTGTGAAAATTGTTGAACTCTGTACTTTACGTAGAGTTGGTCCTCTGTAAAATTAAACTAAAAATGAACCATCATGAAGAAGGGGATGGGAGAGGGAGTAGGAAGTGGGATGGGATTTGGGGTGGGAGGGCGAGTATGGGAGAAAGAATCACTATATTCCTGAAGTTGTATCTATGAAAAATGTATTCATTAAATAAAAGCTTTAAAAATAAATAAAAACTTGTGGTACTAAAGCTCTAAATGTCATCGCTGCTTCTAGCATAACTGCGAGATGAGACCTTGAACTTTTTAATTATATTTTAGATTGTTAGAGACGGACAGTAAGTCTTTAAGATCTGTAAATGGGTCAAGAAGAAACAGTGGCTCCTCTCTTGTGTCAAGTTCATCAGCCTCTAGCAACCTCAGCCACCTTGAGGAAGACTCCTGGATTCTTTGGGGAAGAATTGTTAACGAATGGGAAGATGTGCGCAAAAAGAAGGAAAAGCAAGTTAAGGTATGTATGTTCTCTGTTGAAGTTTTTCCCCTTTTCCCAAAGGGAATCAAGCATAGATTAATAGAACATTAAGGGAAAAAAGCCAACAGATTCTAGTAATTTCCATGATATATAGTAAGGATATCTGCTCTATATATTTTATTTGTGCTCAGGGATTTTGATTTCTACTTATCATTTGTTATAGAGCTTCTGAAAATATAGAAATATTTAGCTGAAAATTAATAAATTGTCTACATCTTACATCAATATTTTTCTTTTTTGCCTTTAGTAAGCCCTTTTGAAGTGTCCTGTGCCATTCACCACAGCTCCACAGATTTTCAAGTCCCTGATACCTTCAGAGGCACACTCTGAAATGACCAGAATTTACCAATGGCATTGCACTCCCCACCCCACTCCTGCGACACACGTACATAGAATACACCCAACAAACACCCAGATCTTAGCTTGGCTTAAAAGACTGCCTAGTCTTAGCTATAAATAGTATTAAACTAGTTTTGTGAGTCATAAATTTGATAAAGTCTCACTCTCCACTCCAACCCCACAGGAAGTTGTCTTTGGCTTGCAAGGTAAGAAACTTAAATATTTCATTTTTAAAATTTTATTTTATTTTTTACTTTTAGGAACTTGTTCGTAAAGGAATACCCCACCACTTTAGAGCAATAGTTTGGCAACTTTTATGCAGTGCACAAAGTATGCCAATTAAGGATCAGTATTCAGAACTCCTGAAAATGACCTCACCTTGTGAAAAATTGATCCGAAGGGATATTGCTAGAACATATCCTGAACACAATTTTTTTAAGGAAAAAGATAGCCTTGGGCAGGAGGTTTTATTTAATGTAATGAAGGTAAGTTCTGTTCATTCATTTTTAAAAAATGAAATGAATTCTTATAAGACTAAAATTATACGCTTCCCATGGTGATACATGAAGTCCCACCACAGTAATTAATTACTTTGGCAATAAAATTGATTTTAGCATAATTTCTGTGTTAATTCTGATGCTGTGTTACTGTCCAGTTTGGAGAACTTATTAGAAAATTTATCACATTGTTCAGCATTAACTGTTGGAAATGAAAGAACGTATGGGTCATGTGTGTAGGGAGATCCTTGATGGAGAGGCATGATTCAGCCTCTGAGAGGCTCCCTTCTGGGCTGTGGGTTTCTCCTGTCATGGCTGCATGCATTTGGCCAGCAGTTTTCCTGCTTGCATTAAGAGTCCCAGCCTTTAAAAGGTATAATGTAATTTTTTTCTTTAGTATAGCCTTGTCCCTTTTCATAATTTCTTTCTCTTCTAGCTAACTTTATGAAATACCAATTTCTTTTTAAACCATTTCAGTTTTTCCAGTGGTTTACCTTAACCTAATTTTATCTTTATCAGTTACACAGATGACTTGATTTTAAAGCTCCATTACCTTTGTGAATATAGATTCCTTGATTTTTTTCCCCCTTTTTTTGTCCTCGGGAGCTGCTAATTTCTTCCTTCCTTCCTTTCTTCCTTCCTCCCTCCTTCCCTTCCTCCCTTCCTTTTTTTAAAGATTTATTTATTTATTTGAAAGTCAGAGTTACACAGAGAGAGAAAGAGAGGCAGAGAGAGAGAGGTCTTCCATCTGCTGATTCACTCCCCAGTTGGCCACAATGGCCGGAGCTGCACCAAAGCCAGAAGCCTGGAGCCTCCTCCGGGTCTCCCATGCAGGTGCTGGGGCCCAAGGCCTTGGGCCATCTTCCACTGCTTTCCCAGGCCACAGCAGAGCTGGATTGGAAGTGGAGCAGCTGGGTCTCGAATTGGTGCCCACAGGGATGCTGGATCTGCAGGCAGCAGCTTTTACTTGCTATACCACAGTGCTGGCCCCAAGGAGCTGCTTATTTCTAATTCGGAAATTATCAAAAGAAGATTTTATGTAATAAAACAGTTGCTTTTAGGGTATTTATAGGAAAATACCTAAATAAGCAAAGAGGAGCTTTTCTAAAAGACAAATGATCTTTTAATTTACCTGTCTCAACAATTTTAGGTTTTTTGAAGAAGGAAGTCTAATATATCATGCTGAAGTATTATGAACAGTATTTTTTCACATTTTAGGCATATTCTTTAGTGGATCGTGAAGTTGGTTACTGTCAAGGAAGTGCTTTTATAGTTGGATTGTTGCTTATGCAGGTAAGTCAAGTTAAATGTCCAATTAAGTTCTTTTTCAAAGCTGCATTGGAGAATTTAAAAGTTATCTTCTTTTTTTAAGTATCAGTGTTTACTTGATCATTTTTCTATAGACATAGTTTGAATACTGATATTTAGTTTGTACTTTAAGAGATTAAAAGTGTTAAAATAATATAAAATAATATTATCTTGCTGTTGTACCTGAGCGAGTGCAAACAAAGGAGCTCCACACATTGATAAAATTTGATGGTCCTTTATTGCCGGCGGTGGAGAGTGGGCTCATGCCCTAAAGAACTCTCGACCCTGAAGCCCAAAGCAACAGGGTTTATAAAGGCAAAAACCACAAAATTGGGAGGGGAATTCATGGTTGCTAGGAACAGGGGGGAATACATGGTTACCGGGGTCAAGCTGACCTAAAACCTATGTGAAACTATTATCAATTATAATCTTGACAATACCAGTTACAATCTTAACAATTACAATTATAATCGACATTAATCCAGGTGTAGCCTATCCACTTCCAAGCTTGAGCGATCATGCTAGGGGGTTTCTGTGCTCTGCCAAGTGTGATGTAGTGGACTGCTATTGTTCAACTGTTTTAGATCATAGTTTCAGACCAGAGTCTCATGGTGTGGGGGGGCACCTTCCCAGAATGGAGTCTCAAGTGCTCCAAAATGGAGTCCCTACTGTCAAGGTGTTACTTCATTGCCACCAAATGAAATTTGAACTTCTTGGTATATACATTTGTACCATAATATTCTGCTAAAGGCTATATCTACTTTTAAAACTTTTTAAAACTTAACTTACTAATTAATTAGAACTAATCTTTTCCCAGCCCAGCAGGCCATGGTAAAAGTATTAGTATGTAAATCTTATTTTTGTTCTGTAACATTTAAAAAAGTACAGGAATTTGATTTGCCTTTTTATTTGTTACATGTATCTTGCTGTATGCTTTTAAATAGTGTCTCTCAAGCTACTTTTTCTGCCCAGGGATATAACATTTGCAGTGATTTATTTTTGAGTAGGTTTCAGAATTCAGGGGGAAGAGAGTTACAGCTTTGAAGGGAAATAATATGCAATATTATCTCTTTAGTCTCATTCAAACTTTTTTAAAAGTCCATTTTACTCTTAATCCAGTGTCAGAATTTGTGTCCTGAAAGGAACCTTGGGGAAAAATTGATTTGAGTCATACAGACTGGGTTTTATATCTCGGTTGTGCACTAGCTCTGTGAACTTAGACTAGATTGTTTAACCTCTCTTTGAGGTCTCCTAAGATGGTACGATTTACTTTCAGACTCATTTCGAGAGTCACATGAGCTTTGTAGGAGTCTGGCATGGTGTTTTAGCACCCAGGAGATACACAATAGAAATTCAGTGACTTGCTCAAGATCACAAATTTTGGTGGATAAAAGCAGAGTAGGCATCAGAAATTCGTGTTTCCTGATGCTTTACTTCAGTTTCCCTGCTGTTCCGCCTGAATTTCAAAACTCTGTAGCTGTCAAGAATATTTACATCGCATTTGTGAGTAGCATAAACCTGATGTCAGAGATGGCTTGTTTATGATAAAAATGACCAATTTTTACTCTGTGCTATAAAAACTGTTTTCAGTGGTTGTTGCAGGATATTTTTCTATTTGTAAGTGAACTTAGGTTATAAATAATACAATATTAAACTAACTTGTGAATGTTAATGCTATAAGGTAGAAAATGTGAGGGAACCAAATTCACTAAGCTCCTCACTTTGTTTCTAAACTTTATTCTTTTATACCCCATGCCATGATGTCTCCCACAACTTTGGCTTAGAAATGTTAACTCAGAGTCTAATAAAATTTTGAGTTAGTAAATGTTTTGTTAACATAGTTAAAAGCACTATGTGTGTGTGTGTTTTGTGTATTTTAACTTCCCTATAAAATTAGGTATATTGTTCCCATTAAACATTTGAGTCATGCATACTGCATTTTCTTTCTCGGTTCTGCACTGGCACTTTGAACTTAGGCTAGATTGTTTAACCTCTCTTTGAGCTCTCCTTAGATAAATACAGTTTACTTTCAGATTCATTTCAAGGGTGACATGAGGTATGTAGAAGCTTGGCATAGATTCTTATCAGCTCAGTGTCACAGAGAACATGTGTAGCAGCATGCTGCTCTCTGACACAAGTGTCTTGAATAGAAATGATTATAAAACAACTGTGATCTTCATATTAATATGTATCAATTTTTTTTAAAGATTTATTTATTTGAGAGGTAGAGTTACAGACAGTGAGAGAGGTCTTTCTGTTAGTTCACTCCCCAAATGGCCACAACAGCCGGAGTGGTGCCAATCTGAAGCCAGGAGCCAGGTGCTTCTTCCAGGTCTCCCATGTGGGTGCAGGGGCCCAAGGACTTGGGCCATCTTCTACTGCTTTCCCAGGCCACAGCAGAGAGCTGGATCGGAAGAGGAGCATCCAGGACTAGAACTGGCTTCCTTATGGGATGCTGGCACTGCACTTCCTTATGGGATGCTGGCAGAGGATTAACCTACTGCACCATGGAGCCGGCCCCCTACGTGTATCACTCTTGATATACTTTTTCATTTTGTCACCATTATTTCTGTCTTTTTAAGAAGGACCTAGTGATAATATTTTTTTCTATTTCCTTTTGTCCTTTTATCCAATCCCTCAACTTATTTTTTTAAAAATATTACCATTTAGAAAAAAATATCCTCCAGTTCTCATATCAATGCTATTGCAAAGGAAAGAGGGACATGAATCTTTTATACACCTAGAAAAGATAACTTAAAGAAAAAGATTTTACTTATTTATTTGAGAGGCAAAGTTACAGAGAGAGAGAGAGAGAGAGAGAGACAAGAGAGAAAGGTCTTCTATCTATTGGTTCACTCCTCAAATGGTGCAACAGCTGAGGCTGGACTGATCTGAAGCCAGGAGCCAGGAGCTTTCTCTGGGTCTCCCACATGGGTGCAAGGGCCCAAGCACTTGGTCCATTTTCCACTGCTTTCCCAGGCCAGAAACAGGGAGCTGGATCAGAAGAGGAGCAACCCGGATAAGTACTTGTACCCCAGTGGGATACCGGCTCCCACAGGCTGAGGCTTAGGCTACTAAGCCACAGCGCCAGTCCCCTGCAGGCTCATTTTTAAGTTGATAATTTTATATGGCCCAGGAATAATGTTAAAAGTATCCAAATGGCCCTTGGTAGAGACAATGATGGATCATTTCACTCTACTGCTCAAAGTACTCTATTGCCTTCCCATTATCTCCAATAAAAGCCAAAATTAGTTTTTAAAAGCTTTTATTTAATAAATATCAATTTCATAGGTATAACTTTTGGAATATAGCAGTTATTCCCCCATACCCGCTCTCCTACCCCCAAACTGTCCCACCTCCTACTCATTCTCCCATCCCATTCTTAAGATTCATTTTTAATTATCTTTTTTTAGACTTTTATTTTTTAGAAAACTTTTATTTAATAAATATAAATTTTGAAAGTACAATTTTTTGGAGTATAGTGGTTTTCCCCCCCATAACCACCCTCCTACCTGCAAACCATCCCGTCTCCTACTCCCTCTTCCATCCCATTCTTCATTAACATTCATTTTTAATTATCGTTATATACAGAAGATCAACTCTATACTAAATAAAGATTTCAGCAGTTTGCACCCACACAGACACACCAAGTATAAAGTACTGTTTGAAAACAAGTTTTGCTGTTAATTCTCATAGTACAACTCATTAAGGACAAAGGTCCTACATGTGGAGCATGTAGAGTGATTGAATTAGGGAAATAAAGTAGACTGGGCAGCATTGCAGAACCACTGACATGAGTAGCCCTGAATTCAGCATGAGACCAGCCAGCATGGTTAGTGTTTTATTTTTATTTTTCTCCAGCTGCCTAAATATAGATGTAGGCTTGGATTTAACCAAGGGTGGAGTTTTGCCGGTTAGAATTGGAGAGAAAAACCAAAGTAATTGTGGATTTAAGCTAGTGAATAAATATAACAGGACAAGCAGCAAAGTGAGCATGGAAGTGTTGAAACAGAAAACATTGTGTTGGCATGGCAAGGTATAAGTGAATTTCAGGCCTGACAAGTTTAGATAATTGTGACTACTTCATTGCCGCCCTGTGGAATAGATACTATTGTTTTACCCACTGGGGATAGGTGATGAAGGTGAGCAACAGAGATCTTAAATATTTTGTCCAAGGTCACAGATTTATTAAGTGGAGAAACTGAGATTTCAGCTTTTGATGTGGCTCTAGAGCCTGAGCTAGTAACTGCCTACCAGGCACTTGGAGGAAAGGAAATGAGAGATATTTGCTAGGTCAGAGAGCGACTTGAGTGTTTATGGAAGCTACAAAAATGAGGAGTAAATGAGTAGTATCTGCTGGCATGTGTTTCAGACAGAAGGGGAAGTTAAGCTGTGGAAGTGGCTAAGAGGTTCAAGGAGGGACATATACCTTGCTTAGCCCTGGCCCTTTCAGCGCTGTGGGAGAGAAAACAGCCACCTTAGGGGAGAGCCAGATTTCAGCTAAAGAAAGACCGGAACATTTGGAAAAGACATTAAAATACAGGTGAAGACTGTAAATAGGGCCAGATTAGGGGAACAATGGAACATTATAGGGCTCAGAATTCTGGGATATTAGGCTTCTTGTGGCGATTGAAATAACTAAATGGGCTGTAGGGCTTGATAGGATGAAAAGGGATGGTCTGCAAGGCAGAATGTGGCTGTGTGTATATTGGGAAGAGGGAAGTGCAGGTTTCTCCAGGAGGTCAAGGTCAGGAAGCATGTGTTGTTACCTGCAACAGTCTTTAGTGAGAGGAAGGCCTAGACATCCTTTGGGATGTTCTCTTTTTAAACACACTGGGTTATTGTTAATGAATGAGAACTACCAAATTTTATTATTTTGAGAAAACTAACTTGCCAGTTTGGTTAATGTTATTTGCCTAAATAATCTAAATGTCTTTGTAGCTCTTTATAAAGATTTCACACTCATTCTCTTATTTGATATGTCTTCCTAGTGATTTATACATAAAATATATCACTGGTACATTGAAACTCCAATTACAAATAATTTGAAAACTCAGAAATTCTTTTAATGTTTACCCATATCATGGACATCTCTTCTGCTCAGAATTCTCAAAAAAGTTTCCCATCACTGAGGTAAAATCAGCCCGAGGCATCCTGCTTCCTGTCATTTTTCCTCTGTAACCTCCCCTCCCCTCATAACGTCACTTCTGATGAGCAATCCCCTATTTGCTATTCCTTGTGTGTGCCAGGTGTGATTCCATCTTAGGAGCCTGTGACTGTTCTGTCCTCTGGGAATGTTCTTTCCTCACAGAGAAAATCCTGTCCTTCAAGATTTTGCTGAATTGTTACCTAATCTAAGGACTATCCCTGACCTACATAAATGTCAGTGTATCGCCTCAGCATTTCCTGTTACCCAACTTTTTTTCCATAACACTCATCACTATCTGACTTTATCAGTTATTTGATTCGTTCCACTTATCGTCTGTGTCCCCCTACTAGAAGGTTCAAGCTCCTTTAGAATGAAGGTCATGTTTATTTTATTCACTAGTGTATACCCAGAGAAAGAAAAAAAAATCTAGCTCAACATGAGTGTGTATTGGTTGGATAACTGAGTTAGGTAAGTTGAGGCAGTCACAGAGAGGTGTAGGGTTGGTCTAACGTCTCATCTTTGCTCATAGAATGGGAGACTGGAATCTTCTGATTGTTAGTCCATTGCTCTGAACATTGCATCACATGGCCACTCCAAGTGGTATATGTGGTTGGATGAGTACTTGATTTAAATATAACTTGGCTTATTTGTATATCACAGAACATTAACCTGTGTTACTTTTATTCTCCTAATGTAGATGCCAGAAGAAGAAGCTTTCTGTGTATTTGTTAAATTAATGCAAGACTATAGACTTCGTGAACTTTTTAAACCAAGTATGGCAGAATTGGGCCTTTGTATGTACCAGTTTGAATGCATGATACAGGTAAAAGTAAAGTTTAACAAACAGGCATATTGCGTATCTATTTTTTGTCCTCTTAGTCTGAGTGAAAACTAAACAAATGTGGTGTTAAAACCTTACAACAGTTGGAAAAAAAAAGTCATTGTTTTAATTATATGATCATTTGTGGGTTAGTTAACATAAAAGTAGACCTGCTTCCAAATGTGCTCTATCTACAGGTAAATCAGTCTGCAGCTTGACTGCAGCTTTTACATTCAGACCTTAAGCATTTGTTCCAAAGGTACTATAAACCCGTAACCTAAATATGTGAGTTTCTTTGTTTTGTAGCATTATGTAGTATTATTAGAAATACAGTCTAAGTTCTCTTACAGGATACTCATGATACCGTGACACTGATGTCACTTCATTTTTTCTTCCCAGATAGTAGTTACTACATCTTAGATTTTCTGTTTAGCTTTTCCATATGGTGCTTGATTTTGTCCATGTGTTTGGAATGGCCTAGCCTAGTGCAAATACATTGATTTGATTTAAAGTACTCAGTTTTATTATGTTTTAACTCATCGTCTCCTCCTTTCTAGGAGCATCTTCCTGAGCTCTTCGTACATTTTCAGTCTCAGAGTTTTCATACCTCAATGTATGCATCATCCTGGTTTCTGACTATCTTTCTTACCACTTTTCCACTACCAATTGCAACAAGGATATTTGATATCTTTATGTCTGAGGTAAGCTAATGAACAGACTTGGAATAGGAACTGAGCAAAGGGATCGTTGAATTAATCAGAGCAGGACGGTCAGGCGAACAGTAAAGGAGACCCACATGTGCCATGCTAAGCTGCTTGCATCGACCATCTCTTTTAAACCTTGTAACACCCCTGTCAGGTAGATGCTGTCATTTGTTTGATGACAAATAAGGAAGCTGAGACTTAAAGGAAGGACAAGTAGTTTGTCTATGGACACAGAGTGTAAGTAAATAGGATTCACATGAAGACAGTTAAAATATGGAGCCCACGCTATTTGTGGTTTTTTAAAGATTTATTTATTTTACTTAGTTGAAAGGCACAGTTACAGAGAGAGAGAGGGAAAGAAAGAGAAGGAGACCTTCCATGCACTGGTTCACTCCTCAAATGGCGACAAGCAGCTGGGACTTGAACAGGCTGAAGCCAGAGGCCAAGAACTCCCATCTGTGTCTCCCCCATGTTTGGCAGGGACCCAAGCACTTGAGCACTTCCACTGTTTTCTCAGGTGCATTAACAGGGATTAGAAGTGGAATGGCTGGGGCCCGAACTGTCGTGTAGTAGGTAAAGCCGCCGCCTGTGGTGCTGGCATCCCATATGAGCACTGTTTCAAGTCCTGGCTGCTCTACTTCCAATCCAGCTCTCTGCTATGGCCTGGGAAAGAAGTAGAAGATGGCCCAAGCATATGGGCCCCTGCACCCACGTGGGAGACCAAGAAGAAACTCCTGGCTTCGGATCAGTGCAGCTCTGGCGTTGCGGCCAATTAGGGAGTGAACCAGCAGATGGAAGACTTCTCTTTCTCTCTTTGCCTCTCCTCCTCTCTCTATGTAACTTTCAAATAAATAAATAAATCTTTAAAAAAAAAAAAAGGGAAATAGAATAGCTGGGACTTGAAACTGCTTATAGGCTGTTGCCACGGCTCAATAGACTAATCCTCCACCTGCGGCGCCGGCACACCGGGTTCTAGTCCCCGTCGAGGTGCCAGATTCTGTCCTGGTTGCCCCTCTTCCAGGTCAGCTCTCTGCTGTGGCCCGGGAGTGCAGTGGAGGATGGCCCAAGTGCTTGGGCCCTGCACCCGCATGGGAGACCAGGAGAAGCACCTGGCTCCTGGCTTCGGATCAGCGCGATGCGCCGGCCACGGCGGCTGTTGGAGGGTGAACATACAGTAAAAGGAAGACCTTTGTCTCTCTCTCTCTCTCTCTCACTGTCCACTCTGCCTGTCAAAAAAAAAAAAAAAAAAAAGAAAAGAAAAAAGAAACTGCATATATATGATGTTTGTGGCAGGCAGTGGCTTAACCTGCTGTGCCACAACACTGGCCCCTGGAACCCAGCTGTTAAGCCTCTTTATCACATGATGCAATGAGAGTTAGAGGTAGAATTTGTTACATTGTGTCTGTTGTCCAAACAGTAAGAAAAATTTGAAATTAGTATAATTTTTTTTTTACAGGCAGAGTGGATAGTGAGAGAGAGAGACAGAGAGAAAGGTCTTCTTTTTGCTGTTGGTTCACCCTCCAATGGCCGCCGCAGCCGGTGCATCGCTCTGATCTGAAGCCAGGAGCCAGGTGCTTCTCCTGGTCTCCCATGCGGGTGCAGGGCCCAAGCACTTGGGCCATCCTCCACTGCACTCCCGGGCCACAGCAGAGAGCTGGCCTAGAAAAGGGGCAACCGGGACAGAATCCAGTGCCCCGACTGGGACTAGAACCCGGTGTGCCGGCACCTCAAGGCGGAGGATTAGCCTATTGAGCCGCGGCGCCGGCCACAATTAGTATAATTAAACTTTTTCTATTCTGTGAACACGTTGCAGGTTGTCGTTTTGTCAGTGACATGTAGTAGTGATCCTTCTGTTAGAAGAATAGATCTTCTATTCTCTGAACCCAGTGTTCATTGTTATTAATTACTTTGAATTACCTAAATAATAGATTGAAGTTGGAACTGGCAAACTGTAACTCATTTATTGACTTTCCTGGTGTTCATGCCAAATCTATCCTTCTGTCTGTGTTTATGAATGAAGTTGACTTGGAACATAGCCTTTCCCATTTGTTTCTGTGTTGTCTGTATCTGCTCTTGGGCTATCTTGGGCGAATTGACTACTGGTGACAGAACCACCAAGCCTAAAATATTTGATGCCTGGATCTTTACTGAAAATGTTTGCCATATTCTGGTTTAGAGCCTTAAATGTTTACGTTAGTAGTATTTTGAATAATTATTTTTTGGTGATGAGAGAGTAAGACGAATTTGACTTTGTTTCCTCAGGGTTTAGAAATAGTCTTCCGAGTAGGATTAGCGCTTCTTCAAATGAATCAGGCAGAACTAATGCAACTTGACATGGAAGGTATGTTACAGGTAAGTCAGTTCATGATTTCTTAAATGTCTTTAGATTTTGCTACTGGTTAGTTAAGAACAAATGGCACTGAGTAGTTCTTGTGTTTCTCTTTTGTTACGTCTTAGCACTTTCAGAAGGTCATTCCACATCAGTTTGATGGTGGTCCAGACAAACTCATCCAAGCAGCTTACCAAGTCAAATACAACTCAAAAAAAATGAAAAAGTAAGGACTTTTTGTTTTCATTTTTAGCAATGGAGATTTGTTAAAGCATAAGGGAAATTCATGGAAGTAGAAAACGTATTCTGGTGATAAGTGGTTTTTCCTCCAACTATAGAACTATATTATTTTGTGATATGGTTTCAGGATAACATGAAGTTGATGTTAGAGTGTCATACTAGTTTTCATTTTTTTTTTAAGATTTATTTTTATTTTTTACTTGAGAGTCAGAGTTACACAGAGAGAGGAGAGGCACAGAGAGAGGTCTTCCATCCGCTGGTTCACTCCCCAGTTGGCCACAACAGTCGGAGCTGCGCCAATCTGTAGCCAGGAGCCAGGAGCTTCTTCCGGGTCTCCCACATGGGTGCTTGGGCCCAAGCACTTGGGCCATCCTCCACTGCTTTCCCAGGCCATAGCTGAGAGCGGAATCGGAAGTAGAACAGCCGGGACTAGAACCGGCGCCCATATGGGATGCTGGCGCCCCAGGCCAGGGCGTTAACCCACTGTGCCACAGCGCCAGCCCCATCATACTAGTTTTAGTAGTGGTACCTAAGACTACTGTGTACTCTCTTTATTTTTTTTTCAACTTTTATTTAATAAATATAAATTTCCAAAGTACAACTTTTGGATTATAGCGGCTTTCCCCACCATAACCTCCTTCCCACCCACAAACCATCCCATCTCCTGCTCCCTCTCCCATCCCATTCTTCATCAAGACTCGTTTTT
Source organism: Sylvilagus floridanus (assembly GCA_949820135.1). Lineage (NCBI taxonomy): Eukaryota > Metazoa > Chordata > Mammalia > Lagomorpha > Leporidae > Sylvilagus > Sylvilagus floridanus. Next base: position 83,816,714 of record OX463225.1, on the reverse strand, counting down.
AATTATCTATATACAGAAGATCAACTTAGTATATACTAAGTAAAGATTTCAACAGACTGCACCCACACAGACAGACAAAGTATAGAGTACTGTTTGAGTAGTAGTTTTACCGTTAATTCACATAGAACAACACATTAAGGACAGAGATCCTACTTGGGGAGTAAGTGCACAGTGACTCCCGTTATTGATTTAACAATTGACACTCTTATTTATGACGTCAGTAATCACCCGAGGCTCTTGTCATGAGCTGCCAAGGCTATGGAAGCCTCTTGAGTTCACAAACTCTGATCTTACTTAGACAAGGCCATAGTCAAAGTGGAAGTTCTCTCCTCCCTTCAGAGAAAGGTAATGTGTACTCCCTTTAAAATTCCCCTTTTAGTTTCCACACTGACTGGAGTTAGGAGCCTGGTATAGGTATAGGTGCTATTATTTTAAGAGCCACTTTTATGATGTAGTCCTGTTCATTGCATTCATTACCTCCCGAGTATCGTTTAACTTCAAGATGAGATTTGCATAACCAATAAGATAATGAGGTATGGATTGAGAACTTAAAGCTTTTGTTTATTGTGTGTTACTGTCCACTGAAGCTTTTCTTAGTTTGTATTTTATAATGTTCAAGATAAACTGTTGTGCCTCATTAGTTTTACTTTTAAATAGGATAAGTATATTTATGAAGTATGATAGCTATTTTTTTTTTAAGATTTATTTTATTTGAAAGAGTTACAGAGAGAGGTAGAGACAGAGAGAGAGGTCTTCTATCTGCTGGTTCACTCCCCAAATGGTTGCAATGGCAGAGCTGAGCTGATCTGAAGCCAAGAGCTAGGAGCTTCTTCTGGTCTTCCATGTAGGCCCAGGAGCCCAAGCACTCCCATTCCCATATTGCACCCAACAGCATGACACAAGATTTCCAAAAAAACTGGGTGTAGTCTGTTGAAATCTTTACTTAGTATATACTAAGTTGATCTTCTGTATATAAAGATAATTGAAAATGAATCTTGATCAAGAATGGGATGGGAGAGGGAGTGGGGGATACGATGGTTGTGGGTGGCTATTTTCCCAAGCCACTAACAGGGAGTTGGATGGGAAGTGGAGCAGCCGGAACTTGAACTGGTGCCCATATGGAATGCTGGCACTGCAAGCCAGGACTTTAACCCACTGTGCCGTAGTACTGGCCCCATCTTTTAGCATTCAGTTCTTAGTAGTTCTGAACCTTGTGGGTTGGTCCCTGTCTAGGCTTGCTGCTCCTAATTCTTGTCTCTACATGAGAAGGAATTCAAGGAATAAACATAGATAAAGCTGAGCAGGAAAGCAAGATTTAATTACATGCAAAGCAAAAGTGCACATTCAGGAAGGAGTGAGGGCAAACTTAGGAGAGAGAAGTGTAATCAATAAGGTTCAGGGGCATCCTTTTATGCCAACTGGAGGCATAGGGGATGGTTCTGTTACAGCTGGAGTATAGCATTGGTTCTTGTCCCATGTTGAAAAGGAATTTTCTGTGCAGACACAAGAGTGAGCAGAAGTGAAGGCCTCCAAGGCAGGAGCTACTCCTGCTGCTTTCAAGTGCAGGCTTGTCACACAGCAAGTCACCCAGGAAAGAAAGGGTCATGGGAATACACACTTTTGACTGGTCTTTGTAGGTAGGAGTTAATAGCCACTCAAGGAGATACTCAGGGAGCCCAGGGTAGAAATTATTGCCCAATCAGGCAGCACTGGTCTCATTGCTTGTTATCAGGGTCAGGGAGGCATCAGTGGGCTATCTCTAGCAAATACCCAGGTTTTATGATGAAGCCGTGTGTGGCTAAAGGCCGTTCCCAGGAGGGAAGCAGCATTGTTTTGTTTGTTTGCTTGTTTTCATTTTGAAGGGACCTTGTCCACCTTTTCCATTCTAACAGGGCCCTTACCTAACTGCCTCTCAGCCCATCTAACTCCTCATAGTTCTGGGGCAGGGCCTAATCAAGTATCCAAAGGTATTGGAGTTGTAGGGCAAGGCTTGAGGACTACTCATTTCCTTGGTCATTTTCTAGGAGATTTTGTGACGTGGTGTTGTGCATGATGGGAATGGGAGTGTTGGCTATGGTAAGTTTATTATAACAACCTAAAAGTCATTGTAGGGACACAGCCTGCAGCCATATTGAATATTTCTAGCTGGCGCTGGCTCTAAGTTGCAACATTGTAGATAGAACCTGTTTCACTTTACAAACAGGCAGGGAAGACTGGGCACTACACAGAAGAGGGGTTTGGGCAGTACATGAAAAAAAAAAAAAAAACCTGCTCTTTCTGTAATAGATAAAAACCTCAAGGAATCATGCCAATTTTTGCATCTTTGTAAAACTACATTTAAATCATACTAGCCAAAAAAGAGAATTTATTACACTAAAAATGTGATAGAGAACTAGTTTCCTTAACCTTGATAACTGATTTTGTTTTATACCTTATCAGTACAATCTAGTTCTGAATTTTCGCTTATTTCCTTATCAAACTCCTGACCCTCTAGTTATTTTACTCCCTTACTCATACTGTCCCTGTTCTGCTTTATCAAAATCGCTGGTCTAATGGCCTTCCTATGTTCTAAGTAAGTAAGCCTCCTCTGCCCTTTAGTGTGCTGCACTCATATGGCCAAGTGTTTCTGCATAGTAAGATTGACACCAGTAAGTTACCTTTCCAGTGTCCTTCCATGTGTATTTATGCTGGGTTTGATTAATTCTCTTGTACTCCACAGTGATTATTTCAAGCTATAGCGTTTTCCCAAGCTCCTTGTCCTCTTTCTGCTATACCTAACTCTTAGAGGGTTACCTTATTCTTAACTCATCATCCATCATTTTCAAACTTCCTGAACTTTCTATTTTCCAGCATATGAGCTTAGTCATATTTCTTTTCTTCCCTTTTCAGAGTATAGTATTTTATTCCATTATAAGTAGCCAATTCAGAATACAGGATGTTATTCATTCCCATTTCTTCTAGATCCTTGCTCCATCAATTTCCCTTCTGTTCTTTATTTCCAACCCCTCTCTTTGCTTTATTTTACTTTTTCTTTTTCCTTTTTTAAAAAAAGACTTTTTTTATTTGAAAGGGTTATAAAGAGAGAGGGAGCAGCAGACACACACACACACACACACAGAGAGAGAGAGAGAGAGAGAGAGAGAGAGAGAGAGAGAGATCTTCCACCTGCTAGTTCACTCCCAAAATGGCTTCAAAGGCCAGTACTTGGCCAGGCCGAAGGCAGGAGTTTCCTCCAGGTTTCCCATGTGGGTGCAGAAGCCCAACCACTTGGGCCATCTTCCACTGCTTTCCCAGGCATGTTAGAAGGGAGCTGGATTGGAAGTGGAACAGTTGGGGCTCAAACTGGCCAGCACCCAAATGGGATGCCAGCGCTGCAGGTGATGGCTTAACCCGCTGTACTGCCATGCATGCTCCTGTTTTATTTTTTTCAATCTAAGAAAGTAGTTTTGAGTTCTGACTTAGAAGCAACAAAACAAAGCCTTCCTCGTTGTACCCTTCCATTTTCTTTTTATGCTGCTTAACCGTGAAGGAAAGAATAGTTTATATTCCTTAGCTTCACATCATATTTTTTAAAAAATATTTATTTATTTGAAAGAGTTACAGAGAGAGAGGGAGAGACAGAGAAAGATAGATCTTCCATCTGGTGGTTCACTCCCCAGATGGCTGCAATAGCTAGAGCTGGACCAACGGGAAGTCAGGAGCCAGGAGCTTCCTCTGAGCGCTTGGCACTTGGGCCTCTTCCACCACCCTCCCAGGCCATCAGCAGAGAGCTGGATCGGAAGTGGAGCAGCCAGGACTCAGAACCAATATGCGTTTGGGATGCCGGTGCTGCAGAAGGTGGCTTAACCTGTTATCCATGGCATCTTATTTCTTTTTCTTCCTTTTTAAAAAGTATTTATTTGTTTATTTATTTATTTGAAAGATAGAGAGAGGGAGAAACAGAGACAGAGAGAGATCTGTTTGCTGGTTCACTCCCCAAATGCCCACAACTGGGGCTGGACCAGGCCAAAAGCAGAGGCTGGGAACCCAGTCCCAGGCAGGAACTCAGTGACTTAAGTCATCACTGCTGCCTCCCAGAGCGCTCATCAGCAGGAAGCTGGAATTGGGAGCAGAGTTGAAACTCAAACCCATGCACTCGGCAAAGGGTGTGGGCGTCCCAAGCAGCATCTCTACCACTGTGCCAAACACCCACTTCTTGTCTTTCTTTTTATATTAGGAAATTTTTCTAACATACAGGAAAACAGAATAAAGTAATAAATATCCATATGCTTATCATCTAGATTTAAGTTAATAGTTTGCCATATTTTATTTAGGTATTTCCAAATAATTTATAGAAGTCATATTTTGTTTCTTAATATATTAGTGTTGTTCTTTAAAATAAAGGCATTTGTCTCTCCTGTCATGTTGTTTTAGCCACTTAAAAGTAATTCTGTAATATTACCTGCCAGCTAGATTTCCTGAGTTGCAACAAAAATGTCTTTTGCCACTGGTTTACATTGCGTTCTCTTATCCTGTCACTTAAATTTCTGTTAATGTATATCATCATTGTCCATTTCACATCCTCTTTTAAATATGTGGGTACTTCAAAAATTCATGGAGAGTGAAATTGACAGATAAGTTTATTTTGGTGTAGAAAATTTTTGAAATCCCTGCATATGAGGAATATTCATAAACTTTATGAAAAATACATATTATGATAAAATTACACATGGATTTGAAAATTTTTTGTGCCTGAATAAACTTATAATTCTATTTTGCCATGGACCTTTTGAAGTACCCTCATGTGTTGACCTGTTGAAGAGGACAAGTTGCCTGTATACAGTCTCTGAAGGATTTATCATCTGTTTATGTCTTTGTGATCTCATTTAACTCTTCTGTCTCTTATGGGATTTTTTTTTTTTTTTTGGTAAGCTGAAAGCTAATTGTAAAGGCTTAGTTATATTAAGAGTGAACAGTTTTAACAAAAAATAATAGGAGATATAGTGTACTATATTCACTTATTTAAAAAGATTTATTTATTTATTTGAGAGGTAGAGTAACAGAGGGAGGGACAGACAAAAAGTTCTTCCATCAGCTGGTTCACTCCCCCAAAGGACTACAAAGGCCGGAGCTGGGCCAATTTGGAGCCAGGAGCTTCATCTGGGTCTCCCATGCAGGTCAGTGGCCCAAGGCCTTGGGCCATTTTCTACTGCTTTCCCAGGCTATAGCAGAGAGCTGGGTCAGAAGTGGAGCAGCAAGAACCCGAACCAGTGCCCACCTGGGATGCCAGCACTGCAGGTGGCAGCTTTACCCACTTGGCCAACGTACTGGCACCCATATATTCATGTTAAGAGATACGTAATCTCTGTCTCACTGTTACTAGTGATGCCAGATGATTGATGACTAGATTAAGGTAATGACAGATTTTTTTAAGTCTTTCAATATAGAGTTGAGGGGCCAGCATTATGGTACAGCGAGTTAAAGCCCTGGCCTGAGGCGCCCCATCTCATATGGGCACCCGTTCTAGTCCCAGCTGCTCCTCTTCCAAACCAGCTCTCTGCTATTTACTAAGATAGCAATAGAAGATGGCCTAAGTGCTTGGGCCCCTGTGCCCATGTGGGAGACCAAGAGGAAGCTCATTATTCACTCTCCCTCTGTCTCTCCTTCCTCTTTCTGTCTTTCCTGGTATCTAGCAATCACTTGATTAAGTTATTAAGATCTAATTTCAGATCAACTTTGTTTTTTTAACTCCTATATGAAAGAGAATGTAACAGTATCTGCCTTTCTGTGCCTGGCTTATTTCATTTTACATATTGTTCTTCTGTTCCATCCATTCTGCTGCAAATGTAAGGGTTTCTTTAATTTTTAAAATTTATTTGAAAGATGGAGTTAAGGGAGAGGGAAGGGGGAAGGGAGGGAAGAGTGAGAGAAAGAGAGAGACGGAGAAGGAGAGGGAGATATCTTCCATCTACTTGTTCACTCCCCAAATAGCTTCAAAGGCTGGGCCAGGCTGAAGCCAGGAGCCTGTATGGGTCTTCCACGTAAGTGCATGGTCCCAAGGACTTGTACCATCTTCCGCCGCTTTCCCAGGCACATTAGTAGGCAGCTGGATCAGAAGTGGAGCAGCCAGAACATGAACCAGCACTCATGTGGGATGCTGGCATCATAAGCAATGGTTTAACTACAACACTGGTCCCTGCAAGTATAAAGGTTTCATTCTTTGCTATGGCTGAATAATATTCTAATTATTTTGTTTTTGTTTACTTATTTTCATTTTATATGAAAGGCAGAAAGACAAGAGATCTTTCATGCTCTTGTTTACTTCCCAAATGCCTGCAGCAGCCAGGGCTGGGCCAGGTTGAAGCCAGGAGCCCAGCACACTGTCTCATGTGGATGGCAGGGCCCCAAGTACTGAGCCAGCATGTGCTTCCTCCCATGGTGTGCATTATCAGGAACCCAAACTGGAAGTGGAGGCAGGACTCAAACCCAGGCACTGGGATATGAAATGTAGGCACTCCTAGCAGCATCTTAACCACTATGCCAAATACCTGCCCTATCTAATCATTATTTTAATGCTCAGGTACTCTCAATTTTGGCTGGCAGGAGTCCTGTTAAGATGGCATCTCTGTCCTTTCAAACTTCCTTTTAATCTCTGAATACTCACTTGTTTTCACATAGAAAAGATGTTCTAGCCTCATTATGTACATTATAGTGTAAAGGACCATTCTTATGTAGGATATTATAGTTTTTAGGAACTTTCAATGGACAAATTGGAAATTAAGCATGACATCATAGAGTGTCTCAGCCCTTTTCTCAACCTTGTGTAGTTTGGAATCTGCCCTTACTCTGTATTATGACATTTTGCATTAGTATGATGAAGTGACTAAGTCTGGCTAGCTTTATGAAGAAAACAGGTTAATTTAGCTTATAGTTGTGGAGTTCCAGGTTCTGCATGTGGCGATCTCTTGCTGGCACAGTCCCAAGCCAGTACAGTGCCTTGCATGGCAATAGATGGGGAGCGTATATGTTTGTCCCTTCTGGTCTCTCTTGCTCCTCCTGTGAAGCCACCAGTATTCAATGATGGGGGCACCACTCTGATGACCTAGCCCATCCTTATTATCTCCCAGAGGCCATACATCTAAACACCATATTTAGATTAAGCTTTTCTCTCTCTCTCTTTTTAAAGACTTAACTTACTCATTTTTACATTATTGGAAAGGGAAAGAGACAGACAGGGGTCTTCCATCTGCTGATTGACTCCCCGAAATGTACATAATTGCCAGCACTGGGCCAGGCCTAAGACAGGAACCTGGAACTCCATCTGGGTTTCCCATGTGTGGTAGGCACCCAAGTACTTGAACCATCATCTGCTACTACCCAGGATGCTTAACCAGGACGCTTGGTCAGAAGTGCAGGAGCTGGGACTTAATCCATTCCCCCAGATACTGATATGAGTGTCCCAGGCAGCATTTAACCTCTGCAGTTGCTGGTCCATTTCCAACCTCTTAATACCTCACAGTGGGGATTAAGTTTCAACCCACGAACTCTTGGAGGCACAAATAAGCTGTCTCCAAACTGAAATACTCTTCCACTAAATCTACTTGAAATCTTTGTTCATATTTATTTATTCAAGATACACTTCTTGAGTACCCAGTATGCTTACATTATTCTAGGTGCTAGCAATAAAATATTGGTATGCTTTCTCATGAAGCTTTCATTCTCACACCTGTGTGGTGAGGCAGGAATTATGCAAAATCACCTGTCAGGTGCATCGAAGTAAGAGAATCTCAATACAGAGACTAGATAGTGACAGGTGTGTGTGTGTGTGTCTGTGTGTTTTAAGATCTATTTATTTATTTTGAAAGAGTTAGAGAGAGGGTGAGATAGAGAGAAAGAGATTGTCCATCCACTGGTTCACTCCCCAGATGACCTCAATGGCCAGGGCTGGGCCAGGCCAAAGCCAGCAGCCAGTAGCTTCATTTGGGTCTCCCATGTGGGTAGCTGGGGCCCAAGCACTTGGGCCATCTTCCGCTGCCATTCCCAGGAACCTTAGCTGAGAGCTGGATGGGAAGTAGATCAGCTAGAACTGGAACCCAGTGTCCATATGGATTCTGCTGTTGCAGGTGGTAGGGTTTCTTTTTTTAACAGGCAGAGTGGACAGTGAGAGAGACAGAGAGAAAGGTCTTCCTTTTTGCCATTGGTTCAACCTCCAATGGCTGCCGCGGCCCACGTGCAACGGCCGGTGCACCGCGCTGATCCGATGGCAGGAGCCAGGTGCTTCTCTTGGTCTCCCATGGGGTGCAGGGCCCAAGGACCTGGACCATCCTCCACTGCACTCCCTGGTCACAGCAGAGAGCTGGCCTGGAAGAGGGGCAACCGGGACAGAATCTGGCGCCCCACTGGGACTAGAACCTGGTGTGCCAGCGCTGCAAAGCGGAGGATTAGCCTATTGAGCCGTGGCGCCGGCCCAGGTGGTAGTTTTAACCTATCACCCCATGATGCTGGCCCCTTGTTCCTTTTTAAATAGGGTAGTGGGCAAAGACCTTTGTCAGAGTGGCTTTTAAGATGACCTGGTAGAAGAGGCAGCACATAATTTGAAGAGCTCTTTAGACATAAACAGTGAACATTTCAAAGGTCCAGAGGCAGGAGTGTGTTCCGTTTATTTGACAGATGTCATTGTGGTGAGGAGCACATTGGGCCAAGAGAAAAGAGATAGGAGATAAGTTAGAGGGGAAAAAGGTGGTCTTGTTGCTCATAGCATGGCTTTTGAGTAAGTGCACATGATCTTTTAGCAAAATCACATTGACTGCTTTTTTAAGAATAAACAGTGGAGGGGCTGGCGCTGTTACATAGTGGGTAAAGCCGCTGCCTGCCATGCCATCATCCCATATGGGCACCAGTTTGGGTCCTAGCTGTTCCACTTCCAATCCAGCTCTCTGCTATGGCCTGGGAAAGCAGTAGAAGATGGCCCAAGTCCTTGGGCCCCTGCACCCATGTGGGAGACCCTGAAGAAGCTCCTGGCTCTTGGCTTCAGATCACCCCAGTTCTGGCCATTGCAGCCATTTGGGGAGTGAACCAGCGGATGGAAGATCTCTCTGTCTCTCTGCCTCTGCCTCTCTGTAACACTGCCTTTCAAATACGCAAGTAATTTTTTTTTTTTAAATAAACAGTGGAGGGGCTGAGATCCGGGTAGATTCAGGGAGAGAAGTTAGCAAGCTATTGTGCTATTACAGGCAAGAGAAGTGTAAAAACCTGGCCTAAAGAGGGGAGCAATTGAGATATTAAGAAATTGTTTCTCAGTTAGCAGCAATTGGTTTTTATTCCTGATCATATTTGATATGTTAACTTTGGATATGGATAGTCACCTCCTCTTTATGTGTTATTGAGAGCTGGGAGAGGGAGAGAGCGTGTACTTGTATCTGCTGATTTCTCCACATGTCCATAATGGCCAGGACTGGGACAACTGAAGCCAGGAACTCAATCTAGGTCAGCCACATGGATGGCAGGAACCTCAGCTGTTTGAGTCATCATTTGACTGGATGGAACCCAGGCACTCTGTTAGGGGATGAGCATATCCTAAGTGGTGGTTTAATTGCTGTGCCAAATGCCTTATCCTAAAAAACCTTTTAGAAGTCTTTAAAATGTCTGTGTGAGGAAACATTTGTTTAGCAGGTATATGACCAGGAAAATATAAAGATCACTGACATGGTGGGGTAGGAGGATAGTAGAGGGGGAAGTTTTATGTTGCTCTCTGAAGGAGTTGATACTGGAGTACACTTTTGAAGACCCTTGTTTCTAATTGCTAGTGTTAGATGATGACCATGTCAGAAGGCTCCTGTTGATGAGGGACTGCAGCAATGAGGAGACACCAAATATACAGAATGAGGTCGAGCAGTGAGTGTGCCGTGAAGGAAACAGAGCAGAATGAGAGACATAGAACAGTGGGTCTCTGTTTCAGAGAGGACACTCAGAGATAGGACTACTGTTTGAGCCAACGCCTGGGAGAAGTGGGAGTGGGTACTAAGATTGGGGAAAATGTTTTCCACAATGATCTACAAGGGTGGAGACTGAGAGAAGAATACGATCGAAATGTTAAAGGAACAGTAAGAAGCTAGTGTGAAATAGTTTAGGCAAATAGAACTGTGGTGGGCAATGAAGTCAGGAACACAGTAGGTAGAGTGTTTACATCTGTGCTGTCTGCCACCTACGTATGGTTATGTAGATGAGATGTAATGAAATATAACTGAAGATTGTTTCTGTCAGTTACATTAGCCACATTTCAAGTGCTCATTAGTCATTCAGATTTCAAGTGCTTATTAGTAGCCAGTGACTATCAGACAGCATAGATATAGCATGTTTTCTTTTTTAAAAAACATTTATTTACTTTTTTTGAAAAACAAAGTTACAAAGAGGGAGAGACAGAGAAAGGTCTCCCATTCCTTCGTTCTCTTCCCAGATGGCTGCAGTGGCCAGGCTTGGGCCAGGCTGAAGCCAGGAGCTCAGAGCTTCATCCGGGTCTCCCACATGGGTGGCAGGGACCCAAACACTTGGGCCACCTTCTGCTGCTTTCCCAGGAAGGTAGAGTGGAAGTGGAACAACCAGAACTTGAACTGGTTCTCATATGGGAAGCTGGTGCCACAGGCCACGGCTTATCCCGCTGTGCCTAAACACTGGCTCCAAGCATCTTTTCATCATTGTTAAAAGGTCTGTTGGGTATTCTTAGCCTCCTCATGGCCCAGAATTTATTCTGAGGATAAACCATTAGAGAATTTTGAGAAAAGTGACATGATCTGGTTTTTAAAGTTTCACTCTTTACTGTGTAGTTTTAGAGGTTGGCCTAGCGCAGCGAATAGGGGTACTTTAAGTAGAGGGTGGTATGTACATAAGCCCACAGGTTTCTTTCCAGTATGCAGGTTACAAGAGATTAGTCTTAGCCTTTGACTGTTTTGTTGTAATTTTAATTCTTTGGTCCTTTTAGACGTATAAAAAAGTTGCAAATATAGTAAAAGAAACTTATGCTTTTTACCCAGATTCACCAATTGTTTACATTTTGCCCCCACTTACTTTATTATTCTCTGACCCATATATGAATAATAATGATGATAGTGTATATAGGTAATTATAAATAAAATCCATGTCCATTTTGGGAGGATCTGTAGAAGAGTAAGTTGAGATATTTGTACCCTTTTTTCTAAAATGCTCAAATACTTCCTAACAACAAAGTTTTATATCTATCTATATAGATATGACAATGTTATTTAACCCTTAGCATATAATAAGATTTTATCATCTGTCACAATAACATCCTTTAAAGCTCTCTCTTCTGCTCCCACTCACCACCCTCTGAGCCCCTGGTCTAGGTCTTCTCCAGGATCTTGTATTTGATTGAGTTTGGTCTCCTTAAATCTGAATGGTCTGAAGCCTTTCTTTTTGCTTCTTGACCTTGATATAGTTGAAGAGTGTATAGATGAGTTGTTTTGTAGAAAACCTGAAGTTTGAGTTTTTCTGAAGTTTCCTCCTGATAATTAAGGTTGTAAATTTTTGGCAGCTGTATTGATGATGGTTTATCTTCTCGGTTCACCATAGGATAGAGAATTTCCTTTTTTTGCCAAAGTGGGGAACCTTTTTTCTGCCAGGATCCATTTGGATATTTATTTATTTATTTATTTATTTTTTTTAATTTATATATTTTTTTTAACTTTTATTTAGGATATAAATTTCCAAGGTATGATTTATGGATTACAATGGGTTTCCCCCCATATTTTCCCTCTCCCCCCACAACCCTCCCCCCTTGCCCGCCCCCTCCACCCTTTTGTTCACATCCAGATTCGTTTTCAATTCTTTTTGTATACATGTGATCAATTTAGTATGTGTTAAGTTATGAATTCGTCCCTTTGCCCTCATATAGTAACACAAAGTGAAATATAGTCTTTGAGTTCTCATTTTAGCATTGAGTCACTTTGTATAGGACATTAAAGACAGAGATCCTACATGAGATATATATATATATATATATTTGAGACTGATAAATTTTTTTTTGATGCAGTTTCCAATGTAACACTGAGTTTTTTTTTTTTTTCTCCCTTTTCGATTATCTTTATATAGAGTAGGTCGGTTCAGTATGTATTAAGTAGGAATTTTCATCAGTTTGCATCTAAACAGAAACACAAAGTGTAAAAATACTGTTTCGGCACTAGTTACAGCGTTACCTCACATTAGATAACATGTTAAGGACAGATCCCACATGGGATATAGGTACACAGTGACTCCTGGTGTTGATTTAACAATTTGACACTCTTATTTATGGCGTCAGGAATCTCCCTAGGCTCTAGTCATGAGTTGCTGAGGCCATGGAAGCCTTTAGGGTTCGCCGATTTTGCTTCTATTCCGACAGGGTCACAGTCAAAGTGGAGGTCCCTTCCTCCCTTTGGAGAAAGGTGCCTTCTTCCTTGGTAGCCCCGTTCCTTCCACTGGGATCTCGCTCGCTGAGGTCTTCCCTTTAGGTCTTCTTTTTTTCCTTTTTCAGAGTGTCTTGGCTTTCCATGCCTATAATAATCTCATGGGCTCTTGAGCCAGATCTGAGTGCCCTAAGGGCTGATTCTGAGGCCAGAGTGTTATTTAGGACTTCTGTCATTTTATGAGTCTTCTGTGACTCTGCTTCCCATGCTGGATCGTCCTCTCCCTTTCTGGTCCTATCTGTTTATATTGGTAGAAACTAGTCTTGTTTGTATATTCCCTTTGACTCTTAGCCCTTTCAGTGTGATCGGTTGTGAACTGAAATTGTTTACTTGGGCCGTTGAGATGGCATTGGTATATGCCATCTTGATGGGGTTTTATTGGGATCCCCTGGTGTGTTTCTAACTCCATCATTTGGTGCAAGTCCAATTGAGTTTGTCTCAAATTGTACCTATCTTCCCTTTCTTTTTCCCTCTCTCAAAGTTGACTTTTCAGTTAAACTTTAAACACCCAAGGCTAACTGTGTGTTAGTTGCAGAGTTCAACCATTAGTACTATCACTAAAACGAGCATCAAAGAGAGATACTAAGATGGGTAAAGATTTACATTGTACATCAACAGTCCAGACAAGAGCTGATCAAGTCTTATTTTCTCATAGTGTTCATTTCATTTCAACAGGTTTCCCTTTTGGTGTTGAATTAGTCGTCGCCGATCAGGGAAAACAGATGGTACTTGATTTTGCAGGCCATGCAAAATTGCCAACTTGAAAATTAGCCTGCTACAGATTTATTGAATTTTGAGTCCCCACTGTGGTTGCTTTAGCAGGGCCAGACCAAGTGATTTCACAGGCCACATATGGCCTGTGGGCCAGATGTTTCCCACCTCTCTTTTAGGGCAATAAAATGTCACAGGCTTATCTTCTACCTTCTCTTTTTCTACTTAGGAATAAGTCATTTCTCCAGTGAGCTTTGAATATTTTTGTAAGCCCTTAGAATTCAGTCTGAAGGTCATTGGTAGCTACTGAAATACTATAATTCTACAGTGCCATGACCCAATTCATCTTTTTAAAAGACCACTCTGTTAGCTGAGCATTTGGTGCAGTGGTTAAGATGCCACTTGGGATGCCTACATGCTATAATTGAGTACCTGGGTTTGGGTTCTGGCTCCACTTCCAATTCCAGCTTCCTGGTAATGCATACCCTGGGAGGCAGCAGTGATGGCTCAGTTGGTTGAATCTCTGCCAATCACATAGGATACCTGGATTGCCTTCTAGACTCCTGACTTCAGCCTGGCCCAGCCCTGGCTTTTGCAAGCGTTTGAAGGAGTGAACTACCTTTGTCTCTGATTTTCAAAAAAAAAAAGACCACTTGTTAGTAGTGTGCAGAAAAAGTTCTGGTGTTGGTGTGAAACTAGCAGTAGAGAGAACAATTATAGTGATTTAGAGAAGCTATAATTAAGGCTCAGAAACACTGTCAGTGAAGTGACTTCACAGCAGAGAAGCCTGACAAACACTAACCTCAGCAGTGATGTCCTACTGGTAGTTTGTACTTTACATATGACTAATGAGAATGGCGCTTGCTGCTGTGGTCTTTTTCCTCCCAAAGATCTGTAACCCTGGTATAATCTTGAGGAAAACATGAGGCAAAAAAAAAAAAAAGAAGGGCCTTTATTAGAGGGGCAGTCCACAAAATACCTAACCAGTACTCCTTAAAATTATCAAGGTCATTATAAAGTCTGAGAAACTGTCACAGCAGAAAGGAACCTAAGGAGACATGACTACTAAATGTTATTTAGTATCCTGGAGTAGTAGGACAGTAGGAAGAAAACATAAGGAAATCTATATAAAGTATGGGCTTTAGTTAATGATATGTATTAACATGTCTCATTAATTGTAATAATATACCATACTATTTTAACATGTTAGTAATAGGGAAAACTAGGACAGAGTAGATGGAAACTTTGTACTGCCTTCACAATCTTTTTGTAAATCTGAAACTATTCCCCTAAAAAAGTTTATTAAAAAGCAGGGTCAGTGAACGTGAAGTAGTAATATTAGATTTCAGAGCCTTGTGTTTCAGAGGTTGGATTGAACACAGTTGTTGACTGAGTTGAGAGGTAAGCATTAAGTGATGACTCCTAACATTTTTAGGTGTATACATGAGTAAGGATGACATTTTCACATAATACATAATTGTAACTACTTCAAAGTAGTCATTTTTGAAGGCCATAAGCTTATTTAGCAGTACAGCCATTGTTCAAAATGATTTTTGGCTCTTTAGATATCTTTTATAAATTCTTGTGGATGTCTTCTACTCTTTTTAAGATATATATTACAAGGGCTGATGTTGTAGCCTAGTGGACTGAGCTGCCATCTGTATCATTGGCATCCCATATAGGTGCCTGTTCAAGTCCCAGCTGCTCCACTTGGATGCAGCTCTCCACTAATGTGCCTGAGAAAGTAGCAGAAGATGGCTCAAGTGTTTGGGTCTCTGAACCCATGTGGGAGACCTGGAAGAAGCTCCTGGCTTCAGCCTGGCTCTGCCCTGGCTGTTGCAGCCATGTGGGGAATGAACCAGAATGTGGAAGATGTGTTTCTCTCTGTTGAGGTGTGTGTGTGTGTGTGTGTGTGTGTGTGTGTTCTCTTCTGTTTCTGCAACTCTGCCTTTCAAATAAATAAATCTTTAAAAATTATTTGTTAAAGTTATACATTAGTGAGAGAGGGATAGTAGTATAGTAGTCAGTGGTGTATTAGGCTGAGTTTCTCAACATTTTCTGAACCCCAAAATGGGTATAACAGCCTCTATTATGAAGTTGTGAGTTAAGCAAGATTATGCATATAGTAAATGGGTTTTTGTCCTTTGAGGAAGAATTTAAGTTTTAAATGCTGCTGAAAGTTACTTGGGACTTCACCTGGTTAATATTTGAAATAAACCTGGCTAAAAGCAAGATTTTAAAAAAAATTGGTGGGGATAATTTTTATGTGTCCTATATATTTTTAAAGATTTATTTATTTATTTGAAAGTCAGAGTTAACACACAGAGAAGGAAAGGCAGAGATAGAGAGATAGAGGGAGAGAGAGAGGGAGAGAGGGAGATATCTTCCATCTGCTGGTTGACTCCCCGATTGGCCACAATGGCTGGAGCTGCGCCTATCTGAAGCCAGGAGCAGGAGCATTTGGGCCATCTTCTACTGCTTTCCCAAGCCATAGCAGAAAGCTGGATCAGAAATAGAGCAGCCGGGACTCAGAACAGGCACCCATATAGGATACTGGCACTGCAGGTGGTGACTTCACCCATTATGCCACAGCTCCAGCCCCATCCAATACATTTTCTTTTTCTTTCTTTCTTTTTTTTTTTTTTTACAGGCAGAGTGGACAGTGAGAGAGAGACAGAGAGAAAGGTCTTCCTTTTGCCGTTGGTTCACCCTCCAATGGCCGCCGCGGCTGGCGCGCTGCGGCCGGCGCACCACGCTTGTCCGATGGCAGGAGCCAGGTGCTTTTCCTGGTCTCCCCATGGGGTGCAGGGCCCAAGCACCTGGGCCATCCTCCACTGCACTCCCGGGCCACAGCAGAGGGCTGGCCTGGAAGAGGGGCAACCGGGACAGAATCCGGCGCCCCGACCGGGACTAGAACCCGGTGTGCCGGCGCCGCAAGGCGGAGGATTAGCCTGTTGAGCCACGGCGCCGGCCTATACATTTTCTTTTCTAAATATTTATTTCTTTATTTGAAAGTCAGAGTTACACAGGGAGAAAGAGAGGCAGAGATAGAGAGAGAGGTCTTCCATCCGTTGGTTCACTCCCCGGTTGGCTGCAACGGCCAGAGCTGTGCTGATCTGAAGCTAGGAGCTTCTTCTGGGTCTCCCATGCGGGTGCAGGGGCCCAAAGACTTGGGCCATCTTCAGCTGCTTTCCCACGCTATTGCAGAGAGCGGGATCAGATGTGGAGCAGCTGGGTCTCGAACCAACACCCACATGGGATGCCGGCACTTCAGGCCAGGGCCTTAACCTGCTGTGCCACAGCCCCGGCCTGTCCAATGCATTTTTTAAAGACAATTTTAAACTTAACTGTAGAGTTGCAGCAATAATACATTGCATTTATTTGTTATGTGTTACTCCCTTCTAATCAGTAACATTTCTTCCATCTTTTCTATCTTTCATAACATTGATAATATTAAAAGGAGTTTGTCAGTTATTTTGTAGAGTTATTTTGTAGGATGTCCTTCAACTTGGGTTCATTTGATGCTTTCTTGTAATTAGATTGAGGGTGTGCATTGTTGCCCAGAGTCCTCAGAGGTGATGCGTCCTTCTTGGTACATCATAACGGGAATGTATGATGTCACTGTGTGGTACTGATAATGGTCACTTTGATCAGTTAGCTTAAGTGCTCTCTGCCAGGATTCTATGCTTTAAATTTACTATTTTCCCTTAGTACTCACTAAATATTTTTGGAATGATAATTTGAGGCTATTTTTAAAAGTTTGATGCATTAATTCTTAGCATCGTCTGTTGATTCTTGTCTTTCTAATGGTTTTTATATTTGCTTTATTCTTTCTACATTTCTTAAGTGGGATTCTTCTGTAAGGAATAACTGTCTCTTTTCTTTCATCAAAAATTTTTTTAAGGATTTTTACTTATTTGTGAAGTGGAGTTACAGACAATGAGAGGGAAAGACAGAAGAAAGGTCTTTCATCTGCTGGTTCACTCCCCAAATGGCCACAGCAGCCAGAGCTGGGCCAATCTGAAGCCAGGAGCCAGGAGCTTCTTCTGGGTCTCCCACATGGGTGCAGGGGCCCAATGGCTTGGGCCATCTTCTACTGCTTTCCCAGGCCATAGCAGAGAGCTGGATTGGAAGAGGAGCAACTGGGACTACAACTGGTGCCCATATGGGATGCCAGCACTGCAGGCAGAGGATTAACCTACTGTGCCACAGCGCCAGCCCCCATGAAAATTTTTAAAATCAATGTTAGTACCAGGATTTATTGGTTAAGAGTTAGTTGAAGTATACAGGTATTTTAATTTTGAGGGAAAAGGATAACTATTTTTTGCAGTTCTAAGATGAATAGATTCTATAAACTTAGTTCTGTATGTGGTGCTTTATATATTTCACTTTCTAAAGTATACTTTATAAAAAAAAAAGATGTTTATTTATTTATTTATTTGAAAGGCATGGTGGGGGAGAGAAAGAGGGAGAGACTGACAGAGATCTTCCATCTGATAGTCACTCCCCAAATGGCAACAACAGTTAGATCTGGGCCAGGCCAAAGCCAGGAGCCAGAAACTCTATCTGGGTTTCCCATGTGGATGGCAGGGACCCAAGTGCTTGGGCTATCAATCACTCCTTTACCAGGAAACTGGATTGGGAAGGGAGCAGCTGGGACTTAAACTGGCACTCCTAGAACAGGGTGCTGGCATTGCCCGCAGCAACTTAACTCACTACTCTATGATTGCTGGCCCCCTATACTTTGCTTTTATAGGGCTCTTATTTTTTGTAATTTATGAAGTGTTATTTTGTAAGAATCTGCGTAACTATTCAGATAAATATCTCAAGTTATAAGAAGAATTGAAATTATGTTATTGATATATGTATATATTATAATTTAATAACAGTTTATGAGTGGAAGCATACCTTTACTTCTTTTTTCTTTTTCTTAGGCTTGAAAAGGAATACACTACAATAAAAACTAAAGAAATGGAAGAACAAGTTGAAATTAAAGTAAGCACTTCAGGACTTTTCAAAGTTCCGGAGATAAATTAAAGTCAGTAATTTGGCAATAAATGTTAGGTTATATGGATATATTGTTACCATCTGTGAATTTAGCAATGAATATATTTATTATATGCATTGATAAATTTATTTACCATTCTACTAGATTGTAGTTAAAAATAGATATTTCAAAAGACACAATGATGTAACTGAAGTGACTTTCCTCTCATGTGAAAGAGAGCAACTCTTCTTTATTCTTGGATTTGTTGGTGAGTCAGCAGTAGAAAATACTCCATGGGGAAGATAATTATTCCATTTAGGCATTTTTTAGAAAGTGGCAGAGACTATCATCTGTAACATAGTCTGTGCTGAGATGAACAGTGGAATGTATAGTCAGAGATAGACTAAATAGAGAAAACCATAACACTGGGACTAATTATGGCTGCCTTGGAGCTGCAGGAAGCTTTGACTAATTTAATGTTTTCTCCTTAAACAAATATTATACTTTCGAACTGCTTGTCTCCATAGAAACAGGTAGATTTTTCAATTTGAAGGATATATAAATGCACTATATGTACTTTAAAACTTTTTGTATTCCCCGTAAGCCACGGAATTCCTAAATTGGAGGGCCTGTGGCACTGTTGGAGCAGGGACTTAGGAAGAATTGTGTGGGCTGCTCTTGTGCTGCTCGTGATGAGTGGGATCGTGAACCAAGGAACTCAGTGACATGCTGAGCCAGTTTCCTGTCTCTCTAGTTCTACCTTCCCTCAAAGGAAAAGGTTAATGTAAAACAATTTTTGTTGAGTGACTTCCTCCCCCATTTTTAAACTTTTTGTTTGTGTGTGTCTGAATTTTGGCTTGGACCTTATAAGACATCAGGCGATCACTTTATTTGCAGTTAGCTGTGTATAATGGAGTTTTACACTACATAGGTTCCTTTTACAAAACAGTGGTTTCTGTTACACTAGTACTCCTTGCTTTGGTTCTCCTCAGAAGCCTCCTGGGAGACAGTCTCCCATTTTCCTTTGTGAATTCCATCTCATTAACTCTGTCCCTTTTCTGGATGTTTTACTCACATTTTTATCATCTGTTCCATTCCCTGTCAGTTGGAAATATGACAGTGCTTCAGAATAGTTAATGCAAAATTTAATTCAAAGATAAATTTGTTTTGGTATAAAGTTTTGAAATCATGTATATTTTATTCATAGTAGGCATTTTTCTGGTGAACTTTTTTTTTTTTTTAAAGATTTATTTATTTAAAAAGAGAATGGGAGAGATAGAAAGAGATAGTTCAGCTGCTGATTCACTCCCCAAATAGTGGTGGTGGCTGGGACCGGGCCAGACCAAAGCCAGGAGCCTAGATCTCCATCAAGGTCTCCCACATGGGTGGCAGGGGCCCAAGAATTTGGGTCTTCCCAGGTGCTGTAGCAGGGAGCTTCATTGGAAGTGGAGCAGCTGGGACTTGATCTAGTGCCCCGACATGGAATGCTGGCAGATTAACTACTGTGCCACAACACTGGCCCCATCCATGAACCTTGAAGACCACTCATACATATTTCTACACTTTTCAAAGAGAAGAAAAGAACCCTGTGGATGTTTTTCCCTCCCATTTTAAAATTCTGTCACCCACCTGCTGCTCTACCATTTGCTTTTCTTTTAGGTACCATGAGTAATGTTAATATTAAATCAACTTGCACTTCAGCCTACTGAAAGTAAAAAGTACGTCATCCTGATGAGTGGGGAGAGAGTATGCGCTATCGCATACCACGGATATTCGGAACTGGAAACCAAGAATCTGAGGATAGGGAAGCCATCCTGTTCACTTCACCCTGCTATGTTATTGGAAAAGAAAGTCACAGTTCTGTGAACAATCCTTACTGTTGAAGAAGTTTCTTTTAAAATTAACTCACATGAATATAGAAACACCTAAAGATCTTGAGCAGACCTTAGCTTATATCTGTGTTTTTTTCATACTTTGCTTTTTGGGGAAAGTTATAGCTCATATGTCTCACAGAATAGATTTGAATACTAGCTCCATGTGTCCCAGGCAGGTGACATGAGACTCTTTATAGAGAAGAAGCTGGGGGAAAAAAATGGGAGGGGAGAGGTGTTAAAATGTGTAGTCGGACCTATCAGGTAAATAAAGTATGCTGATCTCAAAGGTATATGCTCCTTTCTTACAGTCTTGTTTCCATGTAGTTCCCTCTCAGTCTTTAGCCAGTTTCTTCTCTTTCTTTTCCCCAGCACCCTGAGGGACAAAACCAAAACTTTAATTTTTGATTTGCTGTACTCTCTCTTACTTTGTGTTTGGGTGTGTCTGATTTTGACTGGGACTAGTCATGATAAGTAATCAGCTCCCTCACAGTCTATTCACTGATCACTTGTTAACTGATCCTTTCGGTAACCTGAGAAATCTACTTGTCAGTCATGCTCCCTCCCTCCCCTGCAGGCCCCTTGTACAAGGGCATGGGTTCTGTTAAACTAATATTTTCTTTTCTTGCCCTCCTAAAGCCTCCAGGAAAATACTTTTTGTACCATTCTTTTTTTTTTAATTAATTTATTTGAAAGGCAGAGCTACAGAGAGGCAGAGAGAGAGAAAGAGAGAGAGAGAGAGAGAGAGAGAGAGAGAGAGAGAGAGAGAGAGAGGTGTCTTCCATCCACTGGTTCACTTCCAGATGGCCTCAATGGCTGGAGCTGAGCTGATTCAGAGCCAGGAGCTAGGAGCTTCTTCTGGGTCTCCCACGTGGTATAGGGGCCCAAGCACTTGAACCAGTCTCCACTGTTTTCCTAGGCCATAGCAGAGAGCTATTTCAGAAGTGGAGCAGTTGGGACTCAAACTGGTGCTCATATATGATGCCAGCACTGCAGGTGGCAGCTTTTTTCTGCTGTGCCACAGTGCAGGCCCCTGGTACCATTTATACAAGCAAATGATATGGCCCTCAAATTATTTGATATTTTGATGTGGAAGTATAAAATCAGCCCTTAGCTTAGTTAATTTTTAATTAAATTTCTAAGCCCTTTGAGATGATGACCTTTCATTCTAAGAATTATTATCTGTCACTGAGCACTTTGGTGAAGATGTCACTATTTTTTAAAAAGATTTATTTATTTTACTTGAAAGTCAGAGTTACACAGAGAGAGGAGGAGGAAGGAGAGGCAGAGAGAGAGAGTCTTCCATCTGCTGGTTCATTCCGCAATTGGCCTCAATGGCCAGAGCTGAGCCGATCCGAACCAAGGAGCCAGGAGCTTCTTCCAGGTGTCCCACGTGGGTGCAGGGGCCCAATGACTTGGGCCATCTTCCGCTGCTTTCCCAGGCCATAGCAGAGAGTTGGATCAGAAGTGGAGCAGCTGGGTTTCGAACCGGCGCCCATATGGGATGCACTGCAGGCGGCGGCTTTAAAGCCCCAAGATGTGACTTTTAAGTATGGTTTTCTACCCCTTCTCTGAAAGTGTTATAGGAAAGTTTTGATAATAATGACTTCATATAGAGAATCTTATATTTTACTGTGTGAAATTTTTATTAGTAGGAACATCTTTATCATTATCTATTGGTGTTCTATGTGAGGGGAAGGAGGTAGGAAATACTAAAATTACTGCTTTTATTAGAATAACATACATTTTTATTTTTTTAAAGATTTATTGATTTTATGTGAAAGAGAGGGAGAGAGAGAGAGAGAGAGAGAGAGAGAGAGAGAATCTTCCATCCACTGGTTCATTCCCCAGATGGCCACAACAGACAGGGATGGACCATGCCAAAGCTAGGAGCTTCATCTGGGTCTCCTCCCACATTGGTGCAGGAGCCTAAGCAATTGGGATATCTTCCGCTGCTTTCCCAGGCTCATTAGCAGGGAGCTGGATTGGAAGTGGAGCAGCCAGGACTTGAACTAGCACTCATATGGGATGCCGGCATTACAGGTGGGCAGCTTAACCCACTGTACCCACAATGCTGACCCCAACACACACATTTTTTAAAAAGAAAATTTATTTTCCTACCCTTTTCATTAAGATGTACCAATCAATAATCCATTTTTCATATTTAAATTTGTACTGGGAGACATTGAGATCTAAAACTGTAAATGGGAGGATTTAGAAATTGTGATTGGTTTCTAGTCAAAAGTTAAATATGTTTTATTTCAAAATGTATTGAAGAATTTCAAACATGGTTGGGGCTGGCTCCATGGCTCACTGGGTTAATCCTCCACCTGTGGAGCTGGCATCCCATATGGGCGCCGGGTTCTAGTCCTGGCTGCTCCTCTTCCAGTCCAGCTGTGTGCTGTGGCCCTGGAAGGCAGTGGAGGATGACCCTAGTGTTTGGGCGCCTGTACCTGCATGGGAGACCAGGAGGAGGCACCTGGCTCCTGGCTTCGGATTGGTGCAGCACTGGCCGTGGTGGCCATTTGGGAGTGAACCAATGGGAAAAAAAAGGAAGACCTTTCTCTCTCTCTTTCTCTCTCTCTCTCTCTCACTGTCTGTAACTCTACCTGTCAAATAAATAAATAAAATCTTTAAAAAAATTTCAAACATGGTAAAAACCAGATAATAATATAAAAACATTTATCTACTGCCTGACATAAAAAAGAAAACATGGTAAATATTATTTTAAGTTCTCCAGGAATTCTATCTAACCATCAATGTGAGATCTTAGTAGAATTAAAGATCACATTTGTTTCATTTTTAATATATGATGAGTCGGCCGGCGCCGTGGCTCAACAGGCTAATCCTCCGCCTTGCGGCGCCGGCACACCGGGTTCTAGTCCCGGTCGGGGCACCGGATTCTGTCCCGGTTGCCCCTCTTCCAGGCCAGCCCTCTGCTGTGGCCCAGGAGTGCAGTGGAAGATGGCCCAGGTGCTTGGGCCCTGCACCCCATGGGGAGACCAGGAAAAGCACCTGGCTCCTGGCTCCTGGCTCCTGCCATCGGACGAGCGCGGTGCGCCGGCCGCAGCGCGCCAGCCGCGGCGGCCATTGGTGGGTGAACCAACGGCAAAAGGAAGACCTTTCTCTCTGTCTCTCTCTCTCACTGTCCACTCTGCCTGTAAAAATAATAATAATAATAATATATGATGAGTCATATAACCTTATTCTGACAACAGCTTCATGAAAGGATTCTTATCCTTTTTCGTTCTCTGAAGAAATTAAGCTTCAGAACCCTCAGGTCATGTTGCTAGGCAACAATGAAAGTCAAGGATTTGAATTCTGACTTGTGTTACTCTAAGGCTTGTAAGTGTTCTTCAGTATATATAATGTGCTACTTTCCAAGAGAGACTTTGATATTTTTCTGATGTAAGCAGGATTTGGGTGCCTATTTTTCTGTGGCATTAAAACTTTTCCTGCAAAACTGTTGGCTGCCTTATATCCATATTGGGGACAACAATAGCATAATTTATCCAGTAAATCATTCATTTAACAGATAACTTATTGCGCCTCCCTTCATGCCCAAGCACTGTTTCAGGCACTTAAGATGTGGTCATGAGGCTGGTGTTGTGGCGTAGTGGGTTAAACCCCCGGCTCGCAGCACCTGCATCCCATATGGGCGCCGGTTCGGTCCCAGCAGCTCCACTTCCGATCCAGCTCTCTGCTGTGGCCTGGGAAAGCAGTAGAAGATGGCCCAAGTCCTTGGGCCCCTGCACCTATGTGGGAGACCTGGAAGACGCTCCTGGCTCCTGGCTTCAGATTAGCTTAGCTCTGGCCATTGCAGCCATTTGGGGAGTGAACAAGCAGTTGGAAAACCTCTCTCTCTCTCTCTCTCTCTCTCTCTCTCTAACTTTTTTTTTTTAAGATTTATTTATTTATTTGAAAGTAAGAGTTACAGAGAAAGAGAAGGAGAGGCAGAGAGAGAGAGTGAGTGAGAGAGAGAGGTCTTCCATCCACTGTTTCACTCCCCAGTTGGCCACAATGGCTGGAGTTGTGCTGGTCTGGAACAGGAGTTTCCTCCCAGTCTTCCCATGTGGGTGCAGGGGCCCAAGGACTTGGGCCATCTTCCACTGCTTTCCCAGGCCATAGCAGAGAGCTGGATGGGAAGCGGAACAGCCGAGTCTGGATCCGGCGCCCATATGGGATGCCGACACTGCAGGCAGCAGCTTTACCTGCTACTCCACAGTGCTGGCCCCAAAATAAATCTTTTTTTTTTTTTTTAAAAAGAGAGAGAGATGGTTATGAATTAGATCAATTCCTGTGTTCATGGAGCTCACATTCTAATATGAATGCAGGCAATAAACAGAAAAGTGAAATGTTTAGTAGTTTAGATGATGATAAATGTTAAGGAGGGAAAAGTACTTCAGGGAAGGGGAATGTTTGGGTTGAAAATTTGAAGAAATTGACCCATTAGGTTTTGAATAATGACCTGGAAGAAGTGACAGCACCAGATATTTGGCTGGCTGTGAGGAAGGCACAACCTGCTTAGGAGTGTGCCTGGTGAGAAAGTGTAAGGAAGCCTTGTGGATAGTGCAGCATGTATGGAGAAATGTGGTAGGAGGTAAGAGAGTGAGATGCAGGTGCTACAGGATGTGGTTGACTGTGACAGTGATGAGATCAAAGCCATTGAGGTTTCTCAGGAGAGGATTTAGGTTTTCAGTGATCTTCTTCTTCTTCTTCTTCTTCTTCTTCTTCTTCTTCTTCTTCTTCTTCTTCTTCTTTTTTTGTGAAAGGCAGAGTGGACAGTGAGAGAGAGACAGAGAGAAAGGTCTTCCTTTTACTGTTGGTTCACCCTCCAATGGCCGCCGCGGCCGGCACACTGTGGCTGGCCCACTGCATTGATCCAAAGCCAGGAGCCAGGTGCCTCTCCTGGTCTCCCACATGGGTGCAGGGCCCAAGCACTTGGGCCATCCTCCACTGCACTCCCTGGCCACAGCAGAGAGCTGGCCTGGAAGAGGGGCAACCGGGACAGAATCCAGTGCCCCGACCAGGACTAGAACCCGGTGTGCCGGCACCACAGGCTGAGGATTAGCCTATTGAGCTGTGGTGCTGGCCTTCAGTGATCTTCTTGGCTGCTGTGTTGAGAATAAATTGTAGGAGGATAGAGCAGAAGCAGGGAGATTAACCAGGAGGCTGATGAAGTAATGTGTGCAAACAGTGGTGGGGATGGATGTTGTACAGCAGGATAAGCTGTGCCTTGGGACACCTGCATCCCGTATCAGAATGCCTGGTGTGTATCCTGGCTCCTCTGCTTTCAACCCAGCTTCCTGCTAATGTGTCCTGGGAGGCAGCAAGATGATGACTCATGTACTCACGTCCCTGCTGCCCTGTGAGAGACTCGATCAAGTTCTGTGCTCCTGACTTCAGTCTGGCCCAGCCCTAGGTGTTGAGGCGTTCGGGGAATAAACCAGCAGATGGAAGAAATTCTCACTCGCTCGCTTTCTTGCTCTGCCTTTCAAGTAGATGAAACTCTTTAAGAAATGATAGTAGCTTGGATTGAGGGAATAAGAAACAGTTGAATTCTGAACAGATTTTTAAAGACAAAACTGAAAGATTGAATGTAGAGATGAGAGAGGGAGAGGAGTCAAACTTTCTGGCCTGAGCAGTTAGAAAGGTGGAATTCTCATTACCTGAGATAGAGAAGATGATGGGAAGAACTGGTTTAGGGCTAATATCAGGAGTCCAGTTTGGGTCATTTTAGGAATGAAATGCCTATTAGATGCCCATTGCCTCTTGAATATTTATATCTACAGTAAAGAGAAAACAGGCTCAAAGTAGAAATTTTAACAATTATTGCCAGGATGATGGTATTGAAAACCCTAATAGATACAGTTACCTGGGGAATGAGTATAGATAAAGGGTAGAGGGAATTTGAGAATTGAGCCCAAGAGGAAGCCAAATTTTAAAGGTTAGAAAGATGAGGAGAAAGCAGTAAAGTCAGAGAAACAGTGAAGGCAGGGTCCTTGGAGCCAAGAGAACATGTTCCAGCCAAAGGGAAGTGGTCAGGTGTCCGGTGTTACAGGGAGCTTTTAACAGATGAAGGTCGAGAAATGGCCATTGGGTTTAGCAGCATGGCAACAAATTGTACACGAACAGAGGTGTGGAATTAGAAAAATTGGAGATATTTTTCAAGGAATTTGCTATACAGAGGAGAGAAATAGGGTAGTTAGGGTAGAGATGTTGCAGTGTTTCTGTTGTTGTTTGTTTCTTAGGTGGGAGAATTAACTGCATTCTATTTTGATGTTAGTGAAGTGGGAAAAGTAGATGATAGCGGGTGAATAGGGATAATTGCTGGAGTTCAGAGGGTACGGGATTTAGAGCATATGTAGGAGACCTCACTTGGTATAGTAGAATGGATAACTCTACTATAACTCACAGTAACAGGAGATAAAGTAAAATATGTTGGCAAAAATATAGGTGATATACAGGGTGGTTGTGGGACTTTGTGAAGTTCTCTTTTGATTTCTTCTTTTTTTTTTTTTTCAGTGGAATTGAATGTAAGATTATTAGCTGAGTAATGGTACTTGGTAGATTGTTGGTTTGAGGAAAGAGGGGCAAGTATGGTGAGCTAGAAGGGTGGGTGAGGAGTGGATTAAGGAAATACATGTGTATTATTTTTGCTAGAAAGCATTAAGAATCCAGCTGACTTTAGTGATTAATTTAAGTAAAGATGCTTTTTTTACTGGGCCTTATTTCCTAGCACAGGTACTGAGTTCTCAGAGAGTTGATCTGGAGTAGTTATTTCACCAGGCATGTGCACTGCTAAAGAGGGGTAAAGGGCAAAAAAGATTAAAAACAAAGGAAGGAAGGTAATTATTGGCAAGAGAGGACTTCAGGGATTGAGAGACAATGAAAAGTTGTTGATGACTGAGTTGTCCCAGTGAAAAAGAGCATTGTTGGGGCTGGGTTACTTTATAAACTGAGTAAGCTGGAAGGAATAGGAGATGATGATTCAGGAGTAAGTTGTTTGAAACAGATCCCCCTATTTTGGTGGTTTTTCAATTTAATTATTAAAAATAATGCCAATAGCATTATAACGATGCTATTTTCTATATAAAATGTTTTATTTATATATATATATATATATATATTTTGCATTGTTGTTTCCACAGCCAGTATAAATTGTAAACTTATTGAATTATAGGGATACCAACATTTTTAAGACTTTTGATTAAGTAAATTTCCTGAAGAGTGTTTCCAGGGTATCTTCTTAACAGCAAGTGTGCATTTTACTGTTCCTTTGCCAAGACTAAGTATTTCATTCTTTCTGCCAGTCTCATTTTTCTTTTTGTAGTTTGGTAGGTCAAAGAAGTCTTTACTTTTTATTTTGTGTGCAGGGTATACCTGTTTATGTAGCCATATCTAGTGATCCTTCTCTTTGTGTGTGTGTGTGTTTTTTTTAACTGTAAGGTTTAGAAAAACTCTTCTAGAAAAATATGAGGGAGATATTGATAAATTAATGATAACTCAGTCAAGAGGTAGATTTTACTTGTTTTCTACTAGTAATAAACAATTCAAAAATATGGAATTTGGAAAAAGTTCCATTTAAAAATAAAAACATATCTAGAAGTACCCTATATGAAAAATGTGATAGAACCTAACAAAAACTGAAAAACTGGACACAGAAATGTCTTTTTTTTTTTAAAGATTTATTTATTTATCTGAAAGACAGAGTTACAAAGAGGCAGAGAGAGTGAGAAAGGTCTTCTATCTGCTGGTTCACTTCCCAAATAACCACAATCGCCAGCTGGAACTGGGTCAATCTGTAAGCCAGGAGCTTCTAGGTCTCCTACATGGATGCAGGAGCGCAAGGACTTGGGCCATCTTCTGCTGCTTTCCCCGGCCATAGCAGGGAGCTGGATCCGAAGTGAAGCACCTGAACCTGAACTGGCACCCATATGGGATGTCAGCACCGCAGGCTGTGGCTTTACCTGCTATGCCACAGCGCAGGTCCATAGAAATGCTTTTAAAAATTGAGTAAAGGTAGAGACAAAATAATTTTATGTTACATATTGATAAGAATTTTCCAACAAAATACATTTTAACAAATCCAATCAAATTTAATTCCTTGTAAAATTTCAGATTAAAAAAACTTAATAGATCTAAAACATAAAAGTAATACTTATATTAATTGAGTCTTTGGTATATATTAGGAGTTGTGCTAACTCATTTGATGTTCTCAGTATGCTTATAAGGTTTATTCCAATTTTCTGGACGAGGAAGTGGAGATTCTAGGACATTGAATAACATGCACAGTTATTAGTTGTAGGGTAAAGATTTGAACCTAAATCTGCCTGACTTCACAACCTAGTACCTTAGCTATTTTGGCATATAAGTAGTTGAAGTTTGGGGAGGATAAACAAAAAAATACATATAAAATGGGGTAAATAACCTCTACCAGATATCAAAAAGGATTTCAAAGCTGTAAGTATCAAAATACTGTGAACTTTAGTACAGAAGAGATAATACACTTGAAATTTATAGGTAACTGAAATGATCATTATCATGATGAAGGTGTCACACAAACCAGGAAGCAATGGTTTGTTTACAAAGTGGTATTAAGATGTTTGTTTTGGGGCAAAATCAATTTCTATATTTATAGCAAAATAGGTTTCCAAAGATTTGAAGGGGGTTGAGGGTAGGAAATCCTGGTCACTGTTTTTAATTCTAAATTTTATTATTTTTGTTGTAACCAATTTTGTTCACTCAGTTATCTGGTTGGGACTTAATTTTCCAAATGTTTTAGGATGCATAAAATGTTACCTTTTGTTGATAAAAAATAGCAGGACATTTTGAGAATCTTGTTTGTTTCTTTGAATTTCTAAACTTTAACAGCATTAGATAATTGTATCTTATGTTTACTGCTATGCTGCACTGTGTAATAGGAGTAGCCAAGAGATGAGGAACCAAGCTGTTATTTTGTAGTCTGACTTCATATTATGTCCAGTTCAAATCATCTAAATATGTTTTGGTGAATAAAACAAGAAAATCTAGTTTACAAAATACTTTATAATAACTCTAAGATTTGTTCTAATTTGTGATTTACCCAGTAAGATACAGCAATTCATAGAGTCTCTTATTTTCCTGAATCTGAGACTTATATATGAAATATATATAAGACTTTACTAGCAAAATAGTAGATTGAATTGATAGAAAGATTTTCTGAGGAAGACATTTCTAACAAATTTAGAGGAAGATGGGGTTGAGAGAAGACTGGATTGAGATCTGGGACAAATTGGCTGGCGCCGCAGCTCAATAGGCTAATCCTCCGCCTTGCGGCACCAGCACATCGGGTTCTAGTCCTAGTCAGGGTACCGGATTCTGTCCCAGTTGTCCCTCTTCCAGTCCAGCTTTCTGCTATGGCCCGGTAGTGCAGTGGAGGATGGCCCAAGTGCTTGGGCCCTGCACCCACATGGGAGACCAGAAGAAGCACCTGGCTCCTGCCTTTGGATCAGTGTTGTACGCTGGCCGCGGCGGCCATTAGAGGGTGAACCAACCGCAAAGGAAGACCTTTCTTTCTGTCTCTCTCTCTCTCTCACTGTCCACTCTGCCTGTAAAAAAAAAAAAAAGAAAGAAAGAAAGAAAGAGATCTGGGACAAATTGCTTTAAAAGTGTGCTTTGAAAGGTAAGAGGAAGTTTGAAATTTAGGTGATGGCAAAATGAAGGCACAACTTATAGGAGATGTAAAAATCAAAAGATAACTTGTACAGGGGATTAATAAGAACTTATATTGATGGAATATGATTTTTTAAAAGGTGATTTTTTCAAAGCATAAAGTGATTTGGCTTTAATACTTGTTAACGATAATTTGACAAGTTTTTGGGAGCCAGGCACTGAACAGTTTGGTACAGTTTCTTTTTTGTTTTTGTTTTCAGAATGTAAGAAATGTTGCTGCCTGGTATCCATAACATAAATGGAGAGTAGTCTATTCTAAACTGTTAGTTTGATACTTATTCTTTGTGCATTTTTTCAAGTTTCTATTTTCTTTAACATTTGAATACTCATTATATAGATAGGCTCTGTGGAGATAGGCAAGTATAAAATATCTTCTATCTTATGAGGAGGTTAAAAATGTAAAAAAAAAATTATGAGTCATTATGATAAGTATAGAAAAGAGAGGAGTTCAAAAGTGTGCTTAAAAGACTTGGCTGCTCATGGTTCCTTACATCTGTCTCTCTGGAGCCCCACTCCTGGCTGCTGCAGCAGGAGGTTTCTGACTTAAATAAATTTTGCTTTGCTCTCAAAAAGAAAAGACAGGAGCTATTTCTGTATTTACTCTAGCTTATGGTTAAAATTCACCCACATCTAGAGTGAAAAAGGTTCATTTTCTTCGCTGTGTGTTTTTTACTCTGAGCTTTCACCATTGGGCATATGATACTGTGGCCGTACCTTAGACTCTTGTTATTTATAAACAGTGGTATATTTTCAGGACCACAATTTAGGAATCATTTTTCCTTTCAAGAATAGTTGCAAACAAAACTGTTTTTTTTTTCCTTTGGCAGAGATTACGCACAGAAAATAGACTTTTAAAACAGCGTATTGAAACATTAGAAAAAGTAAGTAAATAACTATTATTGCAGCTATTTATGTTGAATGCATACTTTTTCTGTATCTCTTAAGTAAAGCCTAAAAACTTTGGCTTATATGTTTCCTAAGTTGTGGTATGAACCTAAGTAACTTGCCTAGCTTACTGTTTTTACAGAATAATTTGATATGACTAAAATTGACCAGTACTAGTCTTTGTACTTTCTTATTAAAGTTTTAACTTGGGTTGTTGGAGTAATATATTGATGCCATTTGTTTTTCTTTATATGAAATCTCTAAAAAGTATATATTTTTTTAGAATCTAGTTGAGAAATTTTCTGATGTAATAGTTTAAAGATTTTTTTTTTTTTAAATGTTGCCCTGTCTTCCTAGACATATTTTGGAGGTGGCAATGATTCCTTTAAGGCCTAGGATTGCTTAAGTTTAGTGAGAGTGACCAGTTTCCCATAATGAAAATTTGCTGTCATTTTGATTTTCAACACAAAGGAATTGTGCATAAACTTTCGGTTCTTAGAATTATTTTTATATCTACTTTTTCCTCCTCTTTGCTGTTTCCTATAAATTAACTGGGAAAAATGTGGAAATTTTGCAATATCTGTCTTCTTGTGCTTTTGATGTAAGGTCTTTTGTAGTTGTGTTTCTGGTGCTGTAAGAAGGAATTGAGTGATGGAAGCATAGTTCAGGAACTTTGCTTTATTAAAAGAAAGAAATCTAAATCCACAAACTCTCTTGGTACTTTTTTTTTGAACAAAGATGCGAATAAGATTTTAAAGTCCCCCTCATCATATTGCCAAGAATCTTGAAATCTTCCTGAAAATCATTGAACCTCCAGAATGATGAAGATGCTATAGAAAAGTGTTATTTGGATTTTGCTAGGAAATAAAGTACCTGCTTTATACTGATTTAGATAGCATAGGTTCTATAAATACTTATATACCAACTGAATTCTATAACCAAGAAATGTACTCAGTTAATCCAAGAGTTCATTAGGTGGAGTGCTTAATTCAGTTTTTCATATTTTCCTCACTTTGTTTCTCTGAAATTTGCTATTGCACAAATTGCTGTCATACTTTGTAAGTGGAATTACTCAAATTCCTTCTCCCTTTCTTAAAAGTTGTTTGATGACACAGTTAAGTCTAAAAATAAAAATTTTCATATGTATGCTTTCTAAAGAAGATATTTGTTTATGCCAAATAATGAAAAACCACTTGGATTTGTGTTGATCTCCTCTAGAAACACATGATTTTCTGCAGTCTGTCCTAGTTTTGATATACTTAAGACTTAAGGATTGAAACACATTGAATAAAAAATAGTTTGAAAATTTAAATGTCCATTTTAATTAGTAATGAGAAGTAGGTGGAATTTGAGTATGGTTGTTTCTTCTTATTCCTAATTTTACCACTTTTATTTCTTTCTCTTATATTTCCATCTGACTTTTTCCTTTTGTAGGAAAGTGCTTCCTTGGCAGATAGATTGATACAGGTATAGTTTTTCAATTTTTTTTTTTTAGCATTTTCTCTAACTTCTAAGGAAAGTTCTAAACCTAGAAATTCATATTTTAATGCATGCAACTTTACATGCATTTCCCTAGAAATAATACTTTTGGGTGGTATTTGTGGATGTAAACTTAATTTTTGATAACAGTTTTATTTTGGTTCATTAAAATAGGTACTGTTTGCACGTTTCAAAGCTAACCTTATTTTTTAAAGCATTTATTTCAAAATAGCAATCAATGGATTCTGCAAAATTAACCACTATTCATTGAAAATTTTAGCCTGCATGTATAATTTGGTAATATTGCATGAACTGAATTTTTATTGACTGAAAGAATTATTCTTAAAATTGTCAGATGAAATTTTTATTTAGTTTCCCCAAATTTTCTGGAACAATAACAAGCAGCTAGCTAATAATGACCTAGGCTGTTTTGTTCTCTGAGGTAATTTTTTTAACATGTCAAAGTAAATAACTAAACCTCACAAGACAGTCTTTCTTGAATCTATCCTAAATTGCTTTACACACAAAAAAAATTATGTCCTGACAAAAGGGACAAGTGACAAGAGCCCAGGAGGCTGAGGAAAACTACCTCATAAAACGGGAGCTGGCCACCATCAAACAGCAGAGTGATGAGGCCAGTGCTAAACTGGAGCACGCTGAGAGTATCATCAGGAAGCTCCAGCATCAGCAGCAATGGGTAAGGAGTCTGCTAGTGTTTCTTCTCATCTTTCTCATCCCCCTCCCTTTAAACCAAATTAAAAAAAAAAAAAAAGCACAGCTTCTGTGCCCTTGTTTTAAGTAACTTTGTGTTCAACTTTAATTGAACTCTTAAATTATACCATTTTGTGTCCTATAGAGCCTTAGGGATCTTATTGTGACCTATAGACTCCTTTTTCTACGTTTTTTTTTTTTTTTTTTTTACTGTCTGTGTAGTTTTGTTAGAAATAGATAATATTTTCTTTCCCTACATTATGTTCTAAGTCATAGAAAATGAGCAGTGTATGTCAGGCTTACCTTTTAGGTTTGAGATCTGTTTCATTATAGGTATCATTTTGCTAATGGTAATTTTAGAATCCTAACTTCAGCTAGTTTTTGTTCATTGTGCAGTTGAAATATTACCCAACATGCAGAAAATATGTATTTATCTCATTTAAAGCTTTGATAGTATGGCAGTTTATATTTTGTAACTTAACTGTATTAAGACATTGAATTATGGATTAAGATGTATGACTGCATTTTTTCAAGAGATGATATCCAGATGAAAAAATATAAACTCTTAAAAATTTTGGTGACTAACATAGGATACTGAGCAGTTACTGGTTGTATAACTTGCCTTAGTTATGTTTTGCAACTTAGAAATCATTTTCCATTGGCAAAACCAGATTAACTTGGTGATCTTAATCAGGAATATGAAGGCTAAAAATAAAAACTAAACTGTTTATCTTTGAAAAATTATTTCTTCTTTCAGTTTTCTGTTCTAGATAGAAGCTAAATTGTAGTAGGAGTGGGCAGAAAAAGTTGTGTTAAACCTAGTACTCTATAAAGATACAGAAGATGAATAGTAGGGACACAAATTTGGATATTGATTTATTTAGTAAAATTAAGAATCCACATTGTCATCTAGGTATGAAAATCAAAAAACTGGCCGGCGCCGTGGCTCAACAGGCTAATCCTCCGCCTTGCGGCGCCGGCACACCGGGTTCTAGTCCCGGTCGGGGCGCCGGATTCTGTCCCGGTTGCCCCTCTTCCAGGCCAGCTCTCTGCTGTGGCCCAGGAGTGCAGTGGAGGATGGCCCAAGTGCTTGGGCCCTGCACCCCATGGGAGACCAGGAAAAAGCACCTAGCACCTGGCTCCTGCCATCAGATGAGCGTGGTGCACCGGCCGCAGCGCGCCGATCGCCATTGGAGGGTGAACCAACGGCAAAGGAAGACCTTTCTCTCTGTCTCTCTCTCTCTCACTGTCCACTCTGCCTGTAAAAAAAAAAAAAATCAGAAAACTAAAAACAAAAGAAAACATGGTAATTGAAAGAGCCATAAATATCTGTTTCATTCTATTAGATGGTTAAGAAAAATGCATAGGGGAACTAAAAAGATAGGAACTCAAATATTTTCATCCTTGAAATATTGGTGTCAAAGCATGAAAACCAAACAGCTGAATCAGTTGAGAATTGTATTGAAATGAATTATCAGTTCAACATGCTTGTTTTAGAAGGGAAGATAAGTATTATGTTCGGATTTAGCTTAAGCTTCAGTCATACTTCAGAATAATGAATTTGGTTTTTTGCATTGTTTTTCAATTATTGATACCTAAAATTAGATGTTTATTGAAAGGATAGAACATTGGTTTATAATGAATGAAAAGATTAACAGGACAAGCAAAACTGGCCAGAATAAACTGTGACTTTTTAAAATTATAAGTGTAACAAAGTCTGCTCTTTTTGAAGGACATAATAGGAGCTAAAATATAGCAAAGATAAAAAAATCTCTAATTTTGTTTCCATTTTTCTCCCACTATGGAGATGAGTTCCGAAAATGGAATGAACTGTGATAGACATATAAAACAGTGATGCTCAGAATAGGTAAAAGAAAATAACAGAGCATTGGTTAAATTTCCAATTTCAAGCTGCATATTACTAGATATAAAACTTGATTTATAGTATGATCATAGAAACATAATCTTTAAATTATTTTAGAAAATTAAAGATAAAAAAACTTTAATGATAAATGCATTTCTTATGGAAAGTAGTAAATAAAGGGTACATTTCTGAAAAGTATCTGGTGACCTTGGTGATGCTTAATTAAAAATTTATAGAATATTTTGTGAACAGTTGGGAAAATAACTTTGAAAAAAAGGGGAAGGAATCTTGACTCAGTAAAAGTGAGTTCACTCTTATGTCATAATAAAGTAACTTTGTTTCTATAATAAATAAAAACTGTGCCTAAGTGCGGTTTTTCAGGTTATTTGATAGGCTCTACCGTGGTGGTTCTAGTCCAGGTAGAGGAATATAAATGCAAGTAGTAAAATTAGGTGGATTTATAAGGGATTCACTATATCAAGAGACTGTTTTTTGTTTTTTTTTTTTTTGTTTTTTTTTTTTTTGACAGGCAGAGTTAGTGGGAGAGACAGAGAGTTATAGACAGTGAGAGACAGAGAGAAAGATCTTCCCTCCGTTGGTTCACTCCCCAAATGGCCATTATGGCAGATCCAAAGCCAGGAGCCAGGCACTTCCTCCTGGTCTCCCATGCGTGTGCAGGGCCCAAGCACTTGGGCCATCTTCCGCTGCCCTCCTGGGCCACAGCAGAGAGTTGGATTGGAAGAGGAGCAACCGGGACTAGTACCTGGCACCCCAGCCAGGACCAGAACCCCGGGTGCCAGCGCCGCAGATGGAGGATTAGCAAGTGAGCCACGGTGCCGGCCAAGAGACTATTCATTTTGAAGGGAGGAAACGTCACAGCTATTTGTCTCCGAGCCCTAGATGTGAGATATTTTGTGTTTAAATCTCCTGTAGGAATTTATAGTCAAATATGGAATATTTCAGAAATGTAGCTAATATTTTGATGTGGATCAAGATTCCAAAAAATTTAGTCTATTCAGAACAAGAAACTAAAATATTATTTTATAGAAACAAATCTATAGGTCTGCCCTTAGATTTAAAATTTAAAGACATGTCTTAGCTGTACCTTATGTAATGAAGACCTAGAGTTTTTTTTTTTTTTTTAAGATTTATTTGTTTATTTATTTGAAAGAGTTACACAGAGAGAGAAGGAGAGGCAGAGAGAGAGATCTTCCTTCCGATGGTTCACTCCCAATTGGCTGCAATGGTCGGAGCTGTGCCTGTCCAAAGCCAGGAGCCAGGAGCTTCTTCTGGGTCTCCCACGTGGGTGCAGGGGCCTAAGGACTTGGGCCATCTTCTATTGCTTTCCCAGGCCATAGCAGAGAGCTGGATCGGAAGAGGAGCAGCCAGGACTAGAACATGCGCCCATATGGGATGCTGGCGCTTCAGGCCAGGGTGTTAACCCGCTGTGCCACAGCACTAGCCCCAACCTAGAGGTTTTAATTGCTAGGAAACCAGAAATTAGCCAGTAACTTGGTTTTTTTTCCTTTCCTTTTTTTTTTTTTTTTTGACAGAGTGGACAGTGAGAGAGAGAGACAGAGAGAAAGGTCGTCCTTTTGCCGTTGGTTCACCCTCCAACGGCTGCCACGGCTGTTGTCCTGTGGCCAGCGCACTGCGGCCGGCGCATCGCGCTGATCTGAAGCCAAGAGCCAGGTGCTTCTCCTGGTCTCCCATGTGGGTGCAGGGCCAAAGGACTTGGGCCATCCTCCACTGTACTCCCGGGCTACGGCAGAGAGCTGGCCTGGAAGAGGGGCAACCGGGACAGAATCTGGTGCCCCGACCAGGACTAGAACCCAGTGTGCCGGCGTCTCAGGCGGAGGATTAGCCTATTGAGCCGGCCTAGCCAGTAACTTGTAATATGGCTTCTTCTCCCCCGGTCCCAAACATAATCTCCCTAGCAGTGTAATGATTGTGTTGAAGTCTAAGGAGCTTGCATGAAATCCGTCATGTTGTATATAGTTTGAATACCAAAACTCACATGAAACAAGTATAGAATATATTGTGGCTAATATAGGAGAGACGGTTTGAGCCCACAATTTTTTCAGGCTGCAACAAAAAAATATTTCAGAAGATTTCAGTCATTTTGAAATTGCTGAGAAACAGTCTTATGGAAAAATGATCAGCCTTTTTTGTATACAGCTTCAGAAGCAGAATATATTTGAGATCCAGGCATACAAGATATTTCTGTTGGAATTTTGAACATGGAGTAGTCGCTTTACAAAGTAGCATGCATATGTCCGAGTACTACCTGTAGAAAGCAAACATCTATTGCTAGATGTTTGATTACAACCTTCCAATATAAGTGTATTCTTTAAACTTCAGAAAAAAGATTACAAGTCTGGATTGTAGGAGATGATGAGTCACCAATATAAACACATACCACCATCACCCCCTACTGCCAAATAGTATCATTTTACGTGGTACAAAGAGCTTTGGATTGCAGATATGGAACTAGATTCTAGTCCTGTTTTGCTAACTCTGTGACCTTGGATATTTGAGAACACAGTTTTGTTGTTTTTTTCTAAAATAATTAATTGAATAGGGCTAGACCATTTTAGATCTATCTTTAAATGACTGTTGAAGTATAATTTAAATGTAATAAAATTTATCAAATTTAAGGATGCAGTTTGGTGTGGTTGAAATGTATATAGTTGTATCACTGCCACCACAATCAAAATAAAAATATTTCTATCACTCTCAAAATTTCTCTTGTGTCCCTCTGCAGTTCAACCCCCCATTTCATGAACCTATCTGCTTTCTGTCACCATAGTTTTGCCTTTTATAGAATTTCATATAAATGGAATTGTATGATGTGATACCTTAGTACCTGTTCTTTCACCTAACATACTCATTCACTTATTTGGGGGGAGGGGTTTTTTATTTTGGTAAAATATTCATAACATAAAATTTACCACATAAACCTACAGCTTGTCTGACTCTTTCTCTTGAGTGTGGTGGGGCACAAACATATGTAGGATGACTTTTCTGGTGAGACCGACTGTCTCTCAGAATTGCTTGATCTAATTTTAAAGCTTTATGCCCTAGGAATGGCTGCTTATCACTTCAGGTACCCTGATTAAGCAATTTTGTCCAGCTGTTCTTGGCTTGGATCAGTATAAACTGAGAAGAATTTAATAGTTGTAACTGCTGAGTGCTGAAATCCATTTATTTGAAAGAGTTACGCAGAGAGAGAGAGAGAGAGAGAGAGAGAGAGAGGTCTCCCATCTGATGGTTCACTCCCCAATTGGATGCAATGGCCAAAGCTGTGCCAATCTAAAGCCAGGAGCCAGGAGCTTCTTCTGGGTCTCCCACGTGGGTTCAGGGGCCCAAGGACTTGGGCCATCTACCACTGCTTTGCCAGGCCATAGCAGAGAACTGGATCAGAAGTGGAGCAGCCAGGACTAGAACCGTCGCCCTTATGGTGCTTCAGGCCAGGGCTTCAGGCACCACACCGCCGGCCCCAGTTTTTTTTTTTTTAATTAAGCCATTAATTCTTAGGAAGGTATATATTTTAAAAACAATATTTTAAATTCTTTCAACATTTACTATGGTACTAAAGTTAGCATGGCCTCTGTAATCCCTACCCTCAATTAACAGCACTATCAATTGTGGTTTACCCCTGCTAGGCCTTATTAGTTTCCTTATTAGTAAAGGAGTAGTTATGGTGAAGATTACATGAGAATATAAAGTGCTTAGCATATGTCTGGCACATAGTAGATGGTAGCTGCTGTCATCACTGTCATTATTGTCATAAACATTAAAAAGTGTCTTAGGAAACTTTCTACAGAGAATTGTTTAAAATTGAAAATTGTAAGAGCTAGCTTCAGGTAATTCAGTAGCATCTTTCCCCCTTGCCATTGGCTATGAATTTTTCTACTTTTTGATTTTGTACTCTTTGATAAGTTATTTAACCTCTATGCTGCAGTTTGTCCTGTATATAAAGAACTAATTATAGTAGAGGGTTGTTGAGACTTAAGTAAGTTGATTAGAATAATGCCTGGTGCTCAGTAAATAATAGCTATTAGTATATTTATTTATTTATTTATTTGAAAGAATTACAAAGAGAGAGGAGAGGGAGGAAGGGAGGGAGAGGAGAGGCGAGGAGAGGCGAGGGAGGGAGGGAGGAGAGACAGAGAGAGAAGGAGAGAGAGAGGTCTTCCATCGGATGGTTCACTCCCCTATTGGCTGCAATGGTCAGAGCTGCGCCAATCTGAAGCCAGGAGCTTCTGGGTCTCCCACATGGGTGCAGGGTCCACGGACTTGGGCCATTTTCCACTGCTATCCCAGTCCATAGCAGAGAGTTAGATCAGAAGAAGAGTAGCTGGGACTAGAACATGCGCCCATATGGGATGCTGGTGCTTCAGGCCAGGGCATTAACCCGCTGCGCCACAGCACTGGCCCCAATAGCTATTAGTATTGACATTACTTTGTTACCTCAGTTCTATCAGGGTTTTTTTTTTTTTTTTTTTGCAAGTGGAATAAACTATTAATAATAAAAAAAACCCCACAGTTTACAAAGAGCTAAAACTGATATGGTCAAATTTATAATAGATAAAACATTGGCATAAGTATTGCCTTCCTAACCATATTTATTTCTGTGAACATTTGAACAAGGAAAATTGGAAATAGTAGAAATAATGTCCAGAAATGAAAATTCTGTTGTAGATATAATGGATCAAATCGAAATGTAACAAACAACAGCAGCACTAACAATTATAATTAACATTTAAATTTACTTGGAAAATATACCCATTAAGAATTGGTCTTAATGAAAATGCTTTTTGCCCAATAAAAATGTATATGAATATAATTGGACAGGACTAGCTTCTATATAGAAAAATTGATAACAGAATGAAATTGACTTGAATTACAGTCATTCTTTTTTTTTTTTTTGACAGGCAGAGTGGACAGTGAGAGAGAGAGACAGAGAGAAAGGTCTTCCTTTGCCGTTGGTTCACCCTCCAATGGCCGCCGCGGCCCGCGCGCTGCAGCCGGCGCACCGCGCTCATCCGATGGCAGGAGCCAGGTGACAGGTGCTTTTCCTGGTCTCCCATGGGGTGCAGGGCCCAAGCACCTGGGCCATCCTTCACTGCACTCCCGGGCCACAGCAGAGAGCTGGCCTGGAAGAGGGGCAACCGGGACAGAATCCTGCGCCCCAACCGGGACTAGAACCCGGTGTGCCGGCGCCGCAAGGCAGAGGATTAGCCATTTGAGCCACGGCACCGGCCAGTCATTCTTAATATTATATCAAAGAAAGAATAATCAGTGATTATGTGCTTTTCATTAACATGTTCATATTAACAGGCATGGAGTCAACTCTTCCTAAGGCTTAAAACAGGTCAGGGTAGCCCCTACCTGGTCCAGATGGTAGAATTGTAAAAGTGTTTTCTATTTGTTACAGTTTAGTCTGAGAGGTAACATAAAATATAAAAAATACCAATAGTAAATTCCTCAGCAGTAGAACAAAGAAGGAGACAAGAGTATGAATAAAGCTGGTGCCAATGAAGATGGAGAGGAACAAACTCATGAGATATCTGGAAGAAAAGTTACTAAGATTTTGTGATTGAATGGGACTTGTTAAAGAGATGGGGGATTTTGACTAGTCAGTTATTAGCTGATAGTGTCATTTGCATGATAAGAAATAGGTGAAGAAGACGTGAGGAATTCAGTTGACATGTTGAATGTGTGGTGAATAGGAGTTGGAGTTGACCTAAAGGGAGTTGTAAATATGGACCTGTAACTTAGTAGGAAGATTTGGGCTGGAATCCGGATTTGAGAGTCATTGCTTACTTGTCTCTCTCTTTTTGTCTGTGTGTGTCTTTGTCTCCACAGTTCCAGCGTCGTATTCATATGCTCTATCACTTCCTTTCTGTTTCTCTCCCTGTCTCCCTTCCCTCCACCTTCCCCATTTTTCTATTTGATAGATTATTGCTTGGCTATGTCCTCTATAATATATGATAGGTACAGACAGTATCTAAAACTTCCTGTACATACAGACTGTATAAACACTGTGTGAAATAATGTAGGATAAATTAATAAAATAAGAGGAAAAATGAAAGATGGCGAGAGAACACACAGTGATGAAACCCAGAGGAGTACTGATTCACTCCTATATGAAGTAATAGAATGTGCACAGGTGACAGAGAAAATAGGCAGGGTAACCCCAAAAGAGTAGTGTTTCAAAGTGTTAAGGAGGAGAAAGTTTTAAGTAAGAGTGACCAGTTGAGTTAAAGTGAAGTTAAAACTGAATAAAGGAGTTTTCTTTTGGATTTCTGTATTGTTGTTGGATATTGAAATTGCTAGTGATTAGAACAGTTTATCATGGGATGAGGACTAAGCTATTGCAGTGGGTTGAGGAACAAATGAGGAATACAAAAATAGAAATATCACATGTGGACTGCAGACTTTAAAACTTATCCCTTGAACAGTGGAGGATAATTACAACTTTGTGACTTAAGGAATCACCTGATTGAAAGGAGTGTTCTTGGGAACTTTGATACCAGCATACACAATCAGTTACTGTGGGGTCAAAATGGCAATGCAGAGACCAGTTACTAGGGTAATGAAAAGATAAGACTGACAAAGATTCTACAGCAAAATATCCTGCTGTTCCCTGAAAGGCATCAGCACAGGGTTCATGGGAGGGATCTGAAATCAGTGGCAGGTTCGAAAATCAAAGAAAGGAGTTGGTTGGGAAAAATGATGACCAACATTTGAATTAAGTTTGATTTAAATGCAGAACTTGAAAGGTCTAGCAATCAGAAACTATAGCTTCTGAAAATGGTAATGACTTAGTATTAGAGATCTAGTGTGGTCTCTTAGAAAAAGTTTCTGGTCATAAAAGTAGGGACTAAAGGAAGTATCTTATGAAAGCAAAGATTATTTTTTTAAAGATTTATTTATTTATTTGAAAGATTACACAGAGAGAGGAGAGGCAGAGAGAGATCCTCCATCCAGTGGTTCTTTCCCCAATTGTCTGCAATGGCCAGAGCTGGGCTGATCCAAAGCCAGGAGCCAGGAGCTTCTTCCAGGTCTCCCAAGTGAATGCACAGGCCCAAGGACTTGGGCCATCTTCTGCTGCTTTCCCAGGCCATACCAGAGAGCTGGATCGGAAGTGGAGCAACCAAGTCTCGAACCAGCGCCCATATGGGATGCTGGTGCTTCAGGCCAGGACGTTTACTCACTGCGCCACAGTGCTGGGCCCAGCAGAGATTCTTAACTTGGGTTGTGTGTAAGCTTCAGGGAGGTCTGCACTTGATCTTAGCCAAAAGGCCAAGAAGCGATCAGGGAGGTCTGAAATGATACAGAAAACTTCCTGAGTGTATGTTTTGGGGAAAACAAGGTTTGTAGCCTTGGTGTGATTCCCAAAGGATCTGTGACTCAAAGGTATCATTGCTAGAGAATGAAGCAGGTGACTGATCATAGAAACAAGACTAAATGCCAGGACCAGAGAACCAAGATAAAACTAGAATCGGAAGGTGCAGAAAATGACAACTGAGGGAAAGATGGAACTATTAAACTAGACATACTTGTAAAAAAAAAAAAAAACCCTTATTTTTATTTTTTATTTTTATTTATTTTTTTTTGACAGGCAGAGTGGACAGTGAGAGAGAGAGAGAGACAGAGAGAAAGGTCTTCCTCCAATGGCCGCCGCGGCTGGCATGCTGTGGCTGGCGCACCGCGTTGATCCGAAGCCAGCAGCCAGGTGCTTCTCCTGGTCTCCGATGGGGTGCAGGGCCCAAGCACTTGGGCCATCCTCCACTGCACTCCCAGGCCACAGCAGAGAGCTTGCCTGGAAGAGGGGCAACCGGGACTAGAACCCGGTGTGCCGGCGCGGCAAGGCGGAGGATTAGCCTATTGAGCTGCCGCACCGGCCAAAAAAAAAAACTTAAAAAGGTACAGACTGATGTTTTATTTATTTATTTATTTAGGTTTTATTTATTTATTTGACAGGTAGAATTTTTATTTATTTATTTATTTGACAGATAGAGTTAGACAGTGAGAGAGACAGAAAGGTCTTCCTTCTGTTGGTTCACTTCCCAAATGGCTGATACGGCCAGCGTGCTGCGCCGATTCGAAGCCAGGAGCCAGGTGCTTCTTCCTGGACTCCCACGCTGGTGCAGGGATCCAAGCACCTGGGCCATCCTCCACTGCCTTCCCGGGCCACAGCAGAGAGCTGGACTGGAAGAGGTGCAACCAGGACTAGAACGAATGCTCATATGGGATGCCGGCTGCCGCAGGCAGAGGATTAACCTAGAGCACCGTGGTGCCGACCCCTGATGTTTTATTTTTTTATACCACCAGAAAATACCCTATATTACTTAGTCCATGCAGTCTGCAGTGTATCAATTGATCACAATCATGATGATCTAAAAATTAAGAATTATGATGTGTAGACTCTGTCACTCTCAAAGAAAAATTTTCATAGTACATGTATAGTGATTTTAATCCAGAAGGCTAACATATTTTAGTATATACAAGGCATGTAATGTACATTATCCAGAATGACATGTTATCAAGCATTTCAGCTCTTTGTGAAATTTGACAAAAAAATTTCTCATTATTACTGCGGGGTTTTGTGCTTAGTTGAAATAGTAGGTTTATACCACATAAAGGATTCCATTTCTCATGTAGGCCATTTGAGTTTGGCATTTTTCTTAAAGGTCTCCTAATAGAGGATTTTGGCAGATAGACCTGAACTACAATTGTCAAGGCTTTAGATTAAAGACAAAATTATAGTAGTGCCCATAAAATAACTGGGATCTCTTTAGACAAATTATGACATCTCTGTTTTGGATGTGGTCGTTTCCAAGAGTGCTTTTTCCCCATTTGATAAGGTAAGTGTTTGCGAAGGTGATAGACCCCTTGCAGATACCCTTCCTGTGATGAAGTATCGTTTTAGTAGTGTCAAAATTCCTAGAATTAATAATGCATAATGAATTAAAAAGACACACTTATACATGTTTTTGGACAACTAAGGTAGGAAACCACCG
This sequence comes from Sylvilagus floridanus, assembly GCA_949820135.1. Lineage (NCBI taxonomy): Eukaryota > Metazoa > Chordata > Mammalia > Lagomorpha > Leporidae > Sylvilagus > Sylvilagus floridanus. The sequence continues at coordinate 83,773,023 of OX463225.1, read as the reverse complement.
TGTGTTTTAGTTATTTAATCATTTTTGATTGTTTTAATTTGGTTTCTATTTTGTTCCTAATGAATAAAAAGTAAAATGAACTATTTTTTACTAATGCTAGTACAAAAATTTCTGTCATATCTTTACTACATGAATTAAATTAGAAGTGATAGATAATTTATTTTAGCCAGTCTTTTATGATGATGCATTAGATAGTCTTTTGTGTGTGTGTGTAGGGGGGAGAACAACTTAAAAAGGACTGGTGTTCACATTATAAAGGAGGAAAGGAAATGAGAGGGCTTCATGCTTCTGTGGCTAATTTCTTTCTGCAGCATGTGCTTTTTCTCTGCTTCCAGCCGTCATTTCCTTGCATAACTTTTAGTGGAATCTGAATTTCTAAGAACAAGATGGTTCATGTTGTTATGGCTGCCCTCTTTTTATTTCCATTAGGTTAAAATAGAATTTTCAGTAAATGTGTACTTCTGTAATCTGTAACAGTGCTGTCTAATAAGGATATAATGTAAACCACATATACAATTTAAAGTTTTCTGGCAGCCACATTAAAAGAAGTGAAAACAGGTAAAATTTTAATAAATTCAAAATATTATTTTAACATGTAATTAACACAAAACATCAAGATGTTATGCCTTTTTATTTGATATTAAGTCTTTGAATTCAATTTCTAATTTATACTTAAGACCTGTCTCAATTCAAAGTTGCCCCATTTCAGGTGCATGGTAGCCCGATTTAGCTAAATGGCTACCCTATTGTATAGTGCAGATCTGTAGACTAAGAATGAATTCTTAGTATCTAGACGAATGGAGGGATAAAAGGAGATATCTATCTAATGAATTTGATTTGATGAGGGTTATAAGTATTATCCAAACCCAGTTCAGCAATCATCTTTACATAAAGCAATACTGGGCTTTTTTACTTGTTGGAAAGTTAATTGGAGGAGCTATGCAGACTAATTGAAACTTTGACAGTTTAGTTGCCCGTAATAACTGTGTTGTATGATTGCATTATTTTTATAATATATACATGTTCATGCCTCTGTGAAATTTCAATATGTATCTGTAACCTTTAGCATAAATGCAGTTCCAACTACAACGAAGATTTTGTGCTACAGCTAGAGAAGGAATTGGTCCAAGCTCGACTGAGTGAAGCCGAGTCTCAGTGTGCACTGAAGGAGATGCAGGATAAAGTCCTGGATATAGAGAAGGTAAGAAGCTACACACATGCGTCACTCCCAGATTAGAGGAGACATGTGATAGGTATTTTTAAAGTATTTATTCAACAGTTGAATTGGACTTGGTTTTTCTTTTTTACCCATTAGAATATATACATATCAGTGCTGAAGGAAGAAAAAAATATTTTTAAGATTGCCAGTTATTTTTTGTTGCTTCCATACTAATCAGGGCATCATATTTAAGGATAAAGATGGAAATTAGAGCTCCTTTAGAGGGAAACAATTAGAATAATTTGCATAGAAGATTTAGATATTTGAGAGGAGAAACTTATCTGTCATGAAATTTTATAATATCTTCATGTAGAAGAGGCAGAATAAGATTAGTACATGGATATTTCTTTTTAAGATTTATTTATTTATTTGAAAGAGTTACACAGAGAAAGAAGGAGAGGCAGAGAGAAAGAGAGAGAAAGGGGCAGGCGCCGTGGCTCAACAGGCTAATCCTCTGCCTTGCAGCGCCGGCACACCGGGTTCTAGTAGTCCCGGTCGGGGCGCCGGATTCTGTCCCGGTTGCCCCTCTTCCAGGCCAGCTCTCTGCTGTGGCCCGGGAGTGCAGTGCAGGATGGCCCAGGTGCTTGGGCCCTGCACCCCATGGGGAGACCAGGAAAAGCACCTGGCTCCTGGCTCCTGCCATCGGAGGAGCGCGGTGCGCCGGCCGCAGCGCGCCGTCAGCGGCGGCCATTGGAGGGTGAACCAACGGCAACGGAAGACCTTTCTCTCTGTATCTCTCTCTCTCACTGTCCACTCTGCCTGTCAAAAAAAAAAAAAAAAAGAGAGAGAGAGAAAGAGAGGTCTTCTATCTGCTGGTTCACTCCCCAGTTGGCCTCAACAGCCAGAGCTGAGCCAGTCTGAAGCAAGGAGCCAGGAGCTTCTTCCTCTTCTCCCATGGGGGTGCAGGGACCCAAGGACTTGAGCCATCTTCCAGTGCTTTCCCAGGCCACAGCAGAGAGCTGGATTGTAAGGAGCAGCCAAGACTCGAACCAGCACCCATATGAGATGCCAGCACTGCAGGCGGTGGCTTTTACCCGCTATACCACAGTGGTGGCCCCAATGCATAGATATTTCAGGGATTACATCTGAATGTAATTGTTAAAACTGTCCAAGCTACGGGGTAGTGGGTAAAGCCACCACCTGCAGTGCTGGCATCCCATTTGAGTGCCAGGTTGAGTCCCAGCTACTCCTCTTCCAATCCAGCTCTCCACTACAGCCTAGGAAAAAAATGGAAGTTGGCCCAAGTGCTTAGGTCTTTGCACCCACCTGGGAGACCAGGAGGAAGCTCCTGGCTCCTGGCTTCGGATCGGCCTGGCTCCAACTGTTGTGACCACAAAGGCCAGAGCTGCACAGATCGAAGCCAGAAGCCAGGAGCTAGGAGCTTCTTCTGGGTCTCCCACACAGGTGCAGGTGTCCAAGCACTTGGGCCATCTTCTACTGCTTTTCTAGGCCATAGCAGAGAACTGGATCAGAAGTGGAGCAGCTGGGACTTGAACCGGTGCCCATATGGGATGCTGACACTGCAGGTGGAGGCTTTACCCGCTGTGCCACAGTGCCAGCCCCTAAATAAATCTTAAAAAAAAAAAAAAAAACTACTCAAATAAAATGAATAGCCTCAGAAAGAGTACCTCCCTTTTCCTGAGATACACTTAATTTGTAGAACCTAACTTAACCTCTTTTTAAGGATATTAAAGAATGTGAAGAATAAGTAGTAGAAATAGAAAAACTTTTGGTTTCTCTTTTAGATTTGAGAGTCTGTGTTCCAGATCATAAATTATGACCCCCTTTTTTCTTATCTGTAAAATCATTGATGGCCTGGGCATATGCTCTTTATACCTTTCTACCCCTAGGTTTTTTTTTTTTTTTTAAGATTTATTTTATTCATTTATTTGAAAGGTAGAGCGTTACAGAGAAAGAGAAGGAGAGACAGAGATCTTCAGTCCCCTGGTTCACTCCTCAAATAGCCACATCAGCCAGGGCTGGGCCAGGCCAAAACCAGGAGCCAAAAGCCAAGAGCCAGGAGCTTCTTCCAGATCTCCCACATTGGTGCAACAGCCCATGTATTTGGGCTGTCTTCTGCTGATTTCTCAGGCACATTAGCAGGAAGCTGGGTTGGAAGTGGAGCATTGGTACATGAATTGGCACCCATATGGGATGCCACAACACCAGCTCCTTCTTAACTGCTGTCTTAATGAAGTAGAACAAATGTAACTTCAGTAAGTAGTAGAATATTTTGTTTAAAAATTTCTTGTTATTATTTCATTTATTCTTTCATTTATTGAGGGGAAAAAGAAAACAGAAGAATGCTGAAAGAAATCCCTAATCAAATATTTGATCTTTCACTTATGTGTATTCTGGGGTTCCATGATTTAGATAAGAATCTGGGTCTTATATTGAGAAGCATTTTGAATATTTGGATGAAAGAAATGCACTTGAATCTGGTTTTAACATGGATTTCTCAGCATATGAAGGAGATACGTGCTCTGCAGTGTATATTGTAGCATTAGTCACAATAGTTAAGACATGGAATTAACCCAGGTGTCATGGATGGATGAATGGATAAAAAAATATATATGTGTGTTTGTGAGTGTGTGTGTGAGAGAGAGATGGAATATTATTTAGCCATGACAATAATGAAATCCTGTCATTTACATCAAAATAGATGGAACTGAAATTATTATGTTGCTTGAAATAAACAAGATACAGAAATACAAATACTGCATAGTCTCTCTTATATATGGTAGTTTTGAAAAATAGTCAATTTGAACTTAAAGTAGTGATAACTAAAGAATGGGGTATGGAAGGGATAGAGAAAGATTGGATAATGGGTAACAGAATACTGTTAGGTAGAAGCAATAGGTTCTAGTGTTCCACAGCACAGTGGGGAGACTGCAGATCACAGAAAAGCATTATATACTCTCTGAAGAACTGGAGGAGAGGGCTGGTAGACTCTAAACCTAGAAGAAGTGTGCTCCAGGAGGTATGGATGTTGTTTGCCTGATTTTATCAGTGTATGCTATATGTACGTGTTGAAATATTTGCCCTGTGCCCCATAAAGGTGTACAAGTAATACATGTTAATGAATTTGGGGCCAGCGTTGTGGTGTAGCAGGTAAAGCTAAAGACTGAGATGCCAGCATCCCATATGGGCACTGGTTCATGTCCTGGTTGTCCACTTCCCATCCAGCTCCCTACTAATGGCCTGGGAAAAAAAGCAGAAGATGGCCCGAGTGTTTGGGCCCCTGCACCCATGTGGGAGACCTAGACAGGGCTCCTGGCTCCTGGCTCCTGGCTTCTGCCTGGCCCAAGGCTAGCTGTTGTGATATCTGGGGAGTGAACCAGTAGATGGAAGATCTCTTTCTCTCTCTCTCTCTTTGCTTTTTCAAAATAAACAAAAAAAATCCTTTTTAAAAAAAAAGAAATGTTTTTAAATTAAAATTGATTTCTTAAGGGATGTATTGTTATTCACATTACAGAGTAGAAATTGAAAGGAAATTGAAAGATTGTATTATGGTTTACTTCATGCAGCATCTTTTTTTTCTCCTTCTAGCCATCTTCTTAATGCATATGCAGCAATTTTCTAATTATTCAGTTGAGACATTACAGAATGCATAAATTGGTGAGAATAACTATTCCACAGTCCTCAGTGGCTGAAATCTTGTCCACCATGATATGTTTTAGAGAGAGGAACTTCCATAGAATTAAGTCTTAAAATCTCTGTACTCAAGGAACATTCCCTAGTAACTAATTTTGGATCTCTTGGTTAATCTTCAAGCAGTTTGATTCTAGGCTACCCAGGTGGGTCTTTCAGTGTGATAGGACACTAATCTTTACCCACTGCGCCACAGTGCTGGCCCCTAAATTTTCATTTTCATTGGATTTGAAAGGCACACAGGGATCTTCTATCTACTGGTTCATTCCTCAAATACCCATAATGGCCAGAGTTGGGTCAGGAGCCCAGAACTCAGTCCCAGTCTCCCACAAGATGGCAGGAACCCAACTGCTTGAGCCATCACTGCTGCCTCCCACGGTGCACATTAGCAGGAAGCTACAACTTGGACTCAAACTCTGGCACTCTGATACGGGATGTAGTTTTCCTAAGTGGTGTCTTAAGCACTGTGCCAAATGCTTGCCCATAAAAAACATTTTTAATCTTGTTGATCTGTAACTTTAATTAGTATTTTATTAACAAAGCAGAATTAGACATTATGCTCCCAAAATTAAGTATAATTACTCACACACATTGCTAATGAAACTGTAAACCAGTACAGCTGTTTTTGGAAACTCTGGAAGTTTCTTTAAAGTTAAATGTAAAATATTTACTATCTGGCCGGCGCCGTGGCTCAACAGGCTAATCCTCCGCCTTGCGGCGCCGGCACACCGGGTTCTAGTCCCGGTTGGGGCGCTGGATTCTGTCCCGGTTGCCCCTCTTCCAGGCCAGCCCTCTGCTGTGGCCCAGGAGTGCAGTGGAGGATGGCCCAAGTGCTTGTGCCCTGCACCCCATGGGAGACCAGGAAAAAGCACCTAGCACCTGGCTCCTGCCATCGGATGAGCGCGGTGCGCCGGCCGCAGCGCGCCGACCGCGGCAGCCATTGGAGGGTGAACCAACGGCAAAAGGAAGACCTTTCTCTCTGTCTCTCTCTCTCACTGTCCACTCTGCCTGTCAAAAAAAGAAAAAAAAAAAAAAGAAAAAAAATAATATTTACTATCTGAGCCAGAAGTTCTCTCAGTTATATACTTAACTGAACTGAAAACCTAAGTCTGTATAAACATGTTTACACAGGGGCCTGCATGTGGCACAGTTGGTTAAGTCACTGCCTACAATGCCAGCATCCCATATGAGTGTCAGTTCAGGCCCTATCTGCTCTGCTTCCGACCCAGGACCCTGATAATGCACCTGGGTGAGCACTGAAAGATGGCTCAAATCCTTGGGCCCCTGCCACTCATGAGGGAGATCCTGGTGGAGTTCCAGCTTGCTGGCTTTGATCTGGCCCAGTCCTGGTTGTTGTGGTCATTTAGGGAGTGCACCACTGCATGGAAAATCTCTGTGTTCCTCCCTCTTTCTCTTCCTTTCAAATAAATAAGTACTCTTAAAAAAAAGAAAGTTTGTGGCTGGCGCTGTGGCATGGTGAGTAAAGCCATCACTTGCAGTGCCAGCATCCCATATGGGTGCCAGTTCGTGTCCTGGCTGCTCCACTTCCAATACAGCTCTCTGCTATTGCCTGGGAAAGCAGTGGAAGATGGCCCAAGTGCTTGGGCTCCTGCACCCATATGGGAGACCTGGAAGAAGATCCTGGCTCCTGGCTTCAGGCTTCAGATCGGCGCAGCTCCGGCCATTGTGGCCAGTTGTGGAGTGAACCAGCAGATGGAAGACCTCTCTTTTTCTCCTTCTCTCTCTGTGTAACTATTTCAAATAAATAAATAAATTTATTATTCATAATAGCCAAAAAATGTAAACAACTCAAATTTCTGTTAACTGATGAATGGATAAATGAAACATGTTATATACATAGAATGAATGTTATTTAGCATTTAAAGGGAATGAATTTTTTTGAGGTTTATTTTTTATTTTACTTGAAAGGCAAAGTTACAGAAAGGGAAGGAGAGACAGAAAAAGAGATCTTCCATTCATTGGTTCACTCCCAAAATGGCTGCAATTGCCAGGGCTGGACCAGGCTGAAGCCATGAGTCAGGAGCTTCTTCTGGGTCTCCCACATGGGTGCAGGGGCTGAGCACTTGGGCCAGCTTCCATTTATACAAAATGGCCAGAGTAAGCAAATCCATGGAGATAAGAATTAGATTAGTAGCATCCAGAGGCTCAAGGAATGTGGAATGTAGAATGACTACCAATGAATATAGTGTTTATTTGGGGACTAATAAAAGTATTCTGAAATTAAATTATGATGATGACTAGACAACCCTGTGAATACTTTACAAATCACTTGTGTACTCTAAGAAGATTTATTTCAATACAGCTATATAAAATTAAGTGTAATGTATGGGACAAAATAGCTGTTAGGTGTGTCTTATTCTATTCCATAAATTCAAAAATCCTAAATCAAATTTTTTCTTGCTTTAGAGGAACAACTCTCTTCCTGATGAAAACAACATTGCAAGACTTCAGGAAGAGCTCATTGCTGTGAAACTGAGAGAAGCAGAGGCCATTATGGGTTTGAAAGAACTCAGACAGCAGGTCAAGGATTTAGAGGAACACTGGCAGGTATGTCAATATATGTTGTGTGCTCTGTAAAAACAGTGAAACCCAACAATTCCATTTGTGAGAGTGTGAAATAGCTGATATCCAGGTGTAGAAAAGAGTTGTATTGAGAGCATTTATAAATGGAAAATACATATAAGCTATTTCTACCTTTTTAATTCTTATAATGAAATAGAAGATACAATGGAAATCAAGTTATATTTTTGTTATTGTTTGTATCATCATGCATTGCAAAACTTTTTATAAAGAACTCTAAGAAAAATACTCCTTTTGTCCGGCACCGCAGCTCACTTGGGCTAATCCTCCGCCTGAGGCGCCGGCACCCCGGGTTCTAGTCCCAGTTGGGGCACCGTATTCTGTCCCGGTTGCTCCTCTTCCAGTCCAGCTCTCTACTGTGGCCCAGGAAGGTAGTGGAGAATGGCCCAAGTGCTTGGGCCCTGCACCTGCATGGGAGACCAGGAGGAAGCACCTGGCTCCTGGCTTCGGATCAACACAGTGCGCCAGCCGCAGCACACCGGCCATAGTGGCCACTTGGGGGGTAAACCAACAGAAAAAGGAAGACCTTTCTCTCTCTCTCTCTCTCTCTCTCTCACTGTCTAACTCTACCTGTCAAGAAAAGAAAAGAAAAGAAAAAAAAAGAAAAATACTGCTTTTAAATTTGAGCTTTTATCCCAGGTCTGGTATTTCCTGGCTTTGTGACCTTCCTGAAGTTACTTAATCACAAAATGAAGACAATGGTGCCTAACTTTTAAGATTTTCTAGGGATTAAATAAAATAATAAAATTTTTTAATACTGTGCCAGCCTTGAAATACGTGCTCAATACAATTAGCCCCTATTTTGATACTGAGAGTATTTGTTGCAAAATACTTTTTTTTTTTTAATGCTTCAGCGGCACTTAGCTCGTACTACTGGGAGATGGAAAGAGCCACCTAAGAAGAATGCTGTGAATGAGTTACAAGATGAACTGATGACCATTAGACTTCGAGAAGCTGAGACACAAGCAGAAATAAGAGAAATGAAACAAAGGATGATGGAGATGGAAACGCAGGTAAGATGAGAAAGTCTGATAGTTTTTTAAAACTTTTATTTAATAAATACAAATTTTGAAAGTACAACTTTTGAATTATAGCGGCTTGCCCTCCCATAACCTCTCTCCCATCTGCAACTATCCCATCTCCCACCCCCTCTGATAGTTTTAAAATAAGTATCTCATTAGCAGATCAAAGATTTCTGCACAGATTGTGTTATCCATAGAATAAAGATAAAAGACAAAAATATGAAACTGTCTAGACTGCAATTTTCTAGCCTAAATGAAGAAGCATAAAATTTTCCTTTGATTTCAGAAACTTAATTTTTGCTTTCAGCCATTCAACAAAGTTTAAGCAATTTAAATTCTATTTGATTTTATCAGATAACACTCCTGGGGTTGCCTTGTTGCACAATTTGAGAGGGAACATGTTGAGCAAAATTTCTCAACCTCTACACTTAACGTTTTGGGATAGGAAAGTCTTTGTCTTATGGAGCCAGCCTGTGGATTGTAGGATGTGTAGCAACATCCCCAGCCTCTATCTATTAGAATCTCCTACCTCACACTGTGATGACAAGAATGCTTTTAGTCATTGCCAGATGTCCTCTGGGGGGCACAGTTGCACCTAGTGAGAACCACAGGTGTAGAATATAATGTGAATGATGCTTCCTGTAGTCAAACTCTAAAAGTAACCCTTTTTCAGAAGCCACACTTTTCTCTAATAAACCCTATCTTAAATGCATATGAGGTCTGCAAAGACATTTTTATAAAACCCATTTGCATTGCAGAAGCACATTTGTTTTCTAGGCAAGAGTGTGGGGCTGTATTCCGTATGTAGTTGTCCTTGGTATCCTACAGGATTGGTTTCAGGAACCCCCCAAGGAGTAGCAAAATCTGCTGATGCTCAAGTACCTTATATAAAGTGGCAGAGTATTTTAGATGACCAACATGTATTTGCCCAGAAACTTTAAATAATCTCTAAATTACTTGTAATGCCTCATAGAATATAAACCCTGTGTAAAGAGTTATTTTACTGTATTGTTTAGGGAATAATGACAGAAAAAAAAACTGTACATGTTCAGTACAGATGTAATTTTTTTCTCCAGATATTTTTGATTTGCAGGGGTTTTGAATTTGTCCTCTGAATGTTATTCCATCCTCAGAATATTTATGAAGTCAGTAGGGGGCAGAGTTAACTCAGTGCCATTCTATATGTATTGCAGTGTACAAAATGCTCATCCCACCTTGAACGTGATGAGTTCACCATTTCTTTAGAATAAATATATCTTGTTTTATATTTTCAGGTTTACTTTCTTATATTTGTGGTGTAATTAAAAGTAATATTGAAGAGATCTTGAAGAGTAGAAATCTAGATCTTATAATGGGAAGTTTTATTTTTATGATCAGAATTAATCTTAGTAAAGAAAAATGCAAACAGATTTCAGGCCATTGTTGAGGATTTATATCACAGTTGAGTGGAGGTGAACTAATCAAATTCAATGAGCATGATTTTGAGAACTTGTGGCAGGTAGAGTATTATCATAGCCACTAAAAAACTTAGATTTGAGAAATCAGATATGCTAGAGTCTGTCAAGCAGAGTTAGATTGTAGTTACTGTGGAGAATACAAAGAGAGATTAATTCCATTTAGATGGTTTTGGGAAAGATTCCTAAGGAATTTTCATTTTAACCATGCCAGACAATTGAGTATGATGTTGCTGGAAGTAATGGTTTAAAGCACTGGTCTCTAAGTGCCAGTCCTTGGAATGGTAATGATCCATGGAATTTTCTCATTGAAAAATGAGAAAAATAAATAATGATGTGATAGAATGGTGATTGTGTAGAGCGTGTGGTTATCTGGAGACTGTTTTATCAGACGAGATCGGGTGCGTTCAGGGTGGTATGGCCGTAGGCAAGACTATTATATCAAACACCCTTGTATTCGCCATCCAATTTTTTTTTAAGGACTTTTAGAACAGTTTTAGTGAGTGGGCTTCCGTGAATTAAGTAAGCCACTCTCCTCTTGGTATTTGCGAATTTTTGCTCTTGAAAACAGTACTACTGTGAGCTTTCTTGCCTGTTTCCTTGAGTGTATTTCCAAGAATTTCTTAAGTACATTGATTCTTTTATTTCTTTGTGCCTTATTTGTTGACAGTCTGTCTATACCTTATAGAATCCTTCTCAAAATAATATTTTTAATGCGTAAGAGAAAATATATAGGATTATAAAGAAAAATGGTTATATTAAGGTAGTTCTGAAAATACTAAGAACAAATTTGTGGGGCCAGTGCTGTGGTGCAGTGGGTTAATGCCCTGGCCTGAAGCGCCAGCATCCCATATGGGCACTGGTTCAAGTCTCAGCTGCTGTGTGGACTGCTTCCCATGTTGCAACATTCTCTCCTTTTTAATTCTAGCTATTATTATTACCAGACACTTGATCTTATATGATTCCTTTAACATTTAATCCTATCTATTTGATCACTTTAACACTTTTTTTTTTTTTTAATTATTTTTTGACAGGTAGAGTTAGACAGACAGAGACAGACAGAGAGAAAGGTCTTCCCTCCGCTGGTTCACCCCTCAAATGGCTGCTACAGCTGGCGCTCTGCGCCGATCTGAAGCCAGGAGCCAAGTGCTTCCTTCTGGTCTCCCATGCGGGTGCAGGGGCCACAGCAGAGAGCTGGACTGGAAGAGGAGCAACCGGGATAGAATCTGGCACCCTGAGCAGGACTAGAACCCGGGGTGATTTCATGTATTTCATAAGTACAATTCCAAGAGATTTTCTCTGTCTTGTTTGAGAGAGAGCTCTCATCTACCAGTTTATTCCCCACATGCCTGCATGCAACAGCCTGGACTGGAATAGATCAGGCCAGGCAGGAGCCAGAAACTCAGTCCAGGTCTCCTATGTAAGTTGCAAGGACCAAACCATTCATGTCACCACCTAGTGCCCTCCAGGTATAGGCCCTCAGAAAGCTGAAATCAAGACCAAAGCTCGGACTCCAACATGGGATGTGGGTGTCCCAACCAGGATGGTAAATACTAGGCCGAATGCCTACCCTTGTCATTTTTAGCAGTTTGAATGTGATATATCTGTATGTGTTTTTTGCTTTGCCTTTTCTCTTTCTTAGATTTGTGGATTTGAATCTGCCAAGAATTTTGGAAAATTTTGGTCATTATTTTATAAAATATCTCTTCTACTCATTCTCTCCGTTTGGGGTTCTAGTTGCACATAGATTACTCAACGCTGTCTAACAGTTCTTGGGTGCTCTTTTATCCTCTGACCTTTATTATTTTTTCTGCTTTGTTTTCTTCCACTTTCTATTGACTGCAACATTTATCCTGACATCATTAAGTTCACTGATTTTTTTTTTCCCCTCCACTTGTTCAAGTGTTCTAGTGAACCATTGAAAGCATTACCATGTTTTTCATTTGTAGATTTTCACTTTTCTGCTAATATTACCGGTCTGATCTTGCTTATTTTTCACCTTTCCCTTCGAGCCATTAGCATACTAGTCATAGTTATGTTTAAATACCTATCAGATAATTTCAATATCTGTGTCACATAGAGGACTGGTTTTGTTGATTGTTTCATCTCTTGGTCATGTTTTTTGTTTTTTCTTGGCTTTTCATATGCTTCTAATTTTTTTATTGAATCTTCTATAGGACAATAGAGTAGGGGAAATGATCTTTATATCTTGAAATGGACGCACTTTTCCTTCTGCTAAGCCTTTAATGTGGGAGTTCACAAGCTCAGGAGATGGGCAAAGTTTGAGGTTTGTTTCTGTGGTTCTCCACGATGTACCACAGGTTTCAAAGTACTTTAGCAATGCCGTATTTTTAGAATGGAGATTTGTTTGCCAGAATGTTTTTGTCACTGTCTTTAGGCTATCCTTGTGCACAACACCTTGGACAAGGATCTGTCTCCAGCAGCATTCCCATCATATGGTACAGGGAGCTAAAGGGCCAGGGATGTTCCCTATAGTTCTGATAAAGCATTGGTCTTAGACAAGAATGTGTCCTTTGACTGTGGTGTTCGGCATTTTAGTGTATCTGCCCACCCTCATCTTGGTCCTGGGCCCAAAACACAGTCCTCTCAGGGGTAGGCATGTGGCACAGTTGTTAAGATGGCCACTTAACAAGGCTGGCACTGTGTGTAGGGGGTAAAGCCATATCCTGCTACTCCAGCATCCCATGTGGGTACCAGTTCCAGTCTGTGCTGTTCCACTTCTGATCCAGCTCCCTGCTGATAATCCTGCCTGGGAAAGCAGCAGAGAATGGCCCAAACACTTTGGCCCTTCCACCCACGTGGGAGACGCACTAGAAACACCTGCCTCTTGGCTTTGGTCTAGCCCAGCCCTAACCATTGTGGCCATCTGGGGAGTGAGCCAGTGGTTGGAAGAACTCTCTCTCTCTCTTTCTCTGCCTCTGCCTTTCCCTCTCTGCAACTCTACCTTTCAAATAAATAAAGAAATCTGTGGGGTAGGGAGAAGATGGCCACCTAGGATGTCGACTTCCCATTTCAGAGTACTCGGATTCCAGTCCCACTTCTGCTCTCCATTTCATCTTCCTACCAGTGCACACCTTGTGGGGCAGCAGGTGATGGCTCAAGTACTTGGGTGCCCATTTGTGGGACCTGGATTGAATTCCTGGCTCCTGGCTTCAGCCTGGCCCAGCCCTAGCCATTAAGGCTATTTGGGGAGTAAACTATGGATGGAAGATCTCTTGCTCTCTCTACTTTCCATTCCCTAACTGTGAAATATAAAACAAAGTTTCAAGGAGTTAACATTGAAGAATACACTTACTATCATGGGATAGGAAGATGTCTATTTTTTTTTTTTTTTTTGACAGGCAGAGTTAGAGAGAGAGAGAGACAGAGAGAAGGGTCTTCCTTTCCGTTGGTTCACCCCCCTAATGGCTGCTGTGCTGGCACGCTGTGCGGATCCAAAACCAGGAGCCAGGTGCTTCTCCTGGTCTCCCATGCAGGTGCAGGGCCCAAGCACTTGGGCCATCCTCCACTGCCTTCCCAGGCCACAGCAGAGAGCTGGACTGGAAGAGGAGCAGCTGGGACAGAATCTGGCGCCCCGACTGGGACTAGAACTCGGGGTGCTGGCACTGCAGGCGGAGGATTAGCCAAGTGAGCCGCTGAGCCGCGGCGCCATCCTAAAATAAATTTTTAAAAGGGGGTACAAGGATGGGTGTTGCGGGGTAGCAGGTAAACTGCCACTTTGGATGCTCACATCCCATTTTACAATGCATGAGATCAAGTTCCTCCTCCTCTGACCCAGCTTCCTGCTAATATGCCTGGGAGGCAGCAGATGGTGGCTTAGGTACTTGAGTTCCCGCCACCCAATTTGGATACTCGAATGGAGTTCTTGATTCCTGGCTTTGGCCTGGCCCAGTCCTGCTGTTGTGGGCATTTGGGGAGTGAACAAGCAGAGATAGGATCTTTCTCCCTCTTATTTCTTTGTGTCACTCTGCTTTCCCAAATAAATAAAAGTGAATAAATAAACATTTATTTAAAAGGAGTTGAATGTTTGGCATAGAAGTTAAATTATTGCTTGGGACATCCAAATCCCATTTCAGAATGCCTGGTTTGTTTCCTGAGCCCTCTGCTTCCAATCCAACTTCCTGCTAATGTGCACCCTGGGAGGTAGATGATAGCTCAAGTACATGAGTCCCTGCCATCCACATGGGAGACTTGGGTTGAGTTCTGAACTCCTGGCTTCAACCTGGCCCAGTCCTGGCTGTGGGCATTTGGGAAGTGAATCAGGTAGATCTTTCTGTGTCAAGCTCTATCTCGCTCTCTCCATCTTTCTGCCTTTGAAATAAATGGAGGGGGGGGGAGACCTCTTTCTCTCCCTTAACTCGGTGACTTTCACCAGTGCCCAAGGGCAGCGGTGTTGTCTCACTCCACACAGATGAGAACTTTGGTTTCCTAGAGAAGGCAGACAAGATTAGTGCTCCCCCAGTAGTCTCATGGAGGCCTCTCTCTCGGGACCCTTACCAGTCTTTTTTGTATGTACCTGTTGGAGTACACAAAGAAAAAATGTGAGGGGGTTTGTGAACTTTCCTAGGTCTGCTGTCTTGTGAGGTTCTACACTGTAACAAACCCAACACTGGGCCTCTAACAGTTTTAATATTTATTCTCGCTGTGTTATTCTTAATGGCTTGTGCCTGCATTTATCTGCCCCAGTGAGAATGTACTTAAATCCCATCCCTTCCTTCCTAAGGGGCTCCTGGGGTTGAATTTAAACTTTAGCTATCATATTTTTTCCTTTTTAAACCGAAAGAGTGGTAACCTTTCTCTAAGTCTGTATAACCCTGATCAGAAATCCAAAGTTTAATTGACATGTTTGGAATTCTTGTATTTTGTACTTTCTATTTCTTCTCTGTTATTTTTTCCTTTTTTCCTTCCTTTCTTGCTTTTTATTGGATTGATTTATTTTTTTTCTCTTTCTCTATACTGCGTTTTTTTGTTTGTTTGTTTGTTTGTTTTTTGACAAACACAGTTACAGACAGTGAGAGAGAGAGAGACAGAGAGAAAGGTCCTCCTTCCGTTGGTTCACTCCCCAAATGGCCACTGTGGATGGTGCCGCACCGATCCGAAGCCAGGAGCAGGTGCTTCTTCCTGGTCTCCCATGCGGGTGCAGGGGCCCAAGCACTTGGGCCATCTTCCACTGCACCCCCCACCCCGGGCCACAGCAGAGAGCTGGACTGGAAGAGGAGTAGCCGGAACTAGAACCGGCACCCATATGGGATGCAGGTGGAGGATTAACCAAGTGAGCCATGGCGCCGACCCCTATACTACTGTTTTTAAAAATAATTCCTTTTATTTCCTATTAATGTTTATTACCTGAAAACAATTTAAAGTGCTTATCTGACTGAACAAAATCTGAAATTATTATCTAACAGCCTGAAAGGAACTTCATTTATTCTCCTTCCATCTTACATGTTATTGCTTTATGTCTTTTCTATCCCTACAGATCACTGGATGTTGTTACTGTTGTCCCAGGGAATGAGTGCTCATTTGAATTTGCCTGTTTACCAATTTCTCACTCTGTATTTTTTTCATTTGATAGTTTCCATCTGCTTTCAATCCTGACTTAAACTAAATTTACTCTCTTCTCTCACTCTTGTATGACAGTTTAGCTGAGTATACTATTATTAGCTTAAGTTAATTTTTTAAACATTACAAGTTTTTGCTGTTGAGATGTCTGTTCGCCATTTTCACTGATCTTCCTTCACGGATACCCTGTTTTTACCTTGATTTGCCGCCTCTTTTCTTTAGCATTCCTTGTTTTGTTACCATGTGTCTTGGTGAGGATTTGTTTGTGTTTATCCTGTGTGGGACTGGTAGTGCCTCCTGAACTGTGGATTCATGTCTTTTTTTTGTTTGTTTTTTCAATTCTGAAAATTCTCAATTATTGCCATCCCTTAGACTATCACAACCTTTTTTTTTTTTTTTTTTTTTTTTTTTTACTATTTTGTCTTGTAATTCGTGTTTGGTTTATTTTGAAGCTTCTTATTCTTTTATCTATGTATAATGATCTTTTTGGGGACATCAATTATTTTTTCAGTGTATCTAACTCACTATTTAACTTTTCTTTAATTTTTAATAATAGTGGTTATGTTAATTTATAGACATTTTATTTATTTTTCAAATTCACTGAATGTCTTTAGATAGTGGATTGTTCTTTGCTTATGTTTTTTCTTTTTAAAGATGTACTATTTTATATATAGCTCTTATATACTCATTTTATTATCTAAATTTCTTAAAATATATACTTGGTATGCTTTTTCTCACTAATGGTCAGTTATTGCATTTTATATGTGAGTGTTTTGTCATTCTGAGTCACAATCTTGTGTTCAGGGGTATGGATAGAGGTTTTATGTGTGGGAATTCTTTGCAGCTATGTTGAAAGTGTATTCCTCTGAAGAATAGTTATTTGTTTTCATGGTAGCAGCTAACATAGTAAAGAGAGGCTGTGGAACATTTTGAACATTTTGAGTACTAAGACGTTCACTTAATGTTGTAGATCGATAATATTTCTTGATTTAAAAGGAATAAAGATTATCATGTTTAGAGGATGATCTTAGGAAGAAGGTATATCTTCTGTGTGGCAGTAAGATGATAAAAAGTAAAGATGAAGACACTTGGAAAAGTTTGGAGCTTAAATCTATTTGATGGTCCAGATTTTATAGCAGGAGGCAGCCTATGTGTAGTAATAGAACACCTGAGCATTTATTAAGTATCTGTAAAATTCCAGGCATTGTATAAGACTCTCTTCATAAACTTTTCTCATGTAATCTTCACCATTCACCATAAAAGGTGAATATTAGTTTCTATACTAAATTTAGTAGTGTAAATTCTGAAATTTGGTGGGAATAAATAACTAAGCCAAACTTGAAGAACTGGTAAATGAGGAGCAAGCTTTTACCTGTCTTTGATTATGAAGTCCCTACTGTTTAAACCACTGATAGAATATTTTAGGGTTGAGAGAATACAGGCTAGGTCAAGCTAACTGGAAAAACTACGTCATTGCTAGTCAACTTAAAGTCTATATTTTTAACATGTCCTATAATTATAAGTAGCTAGCATTTATTAAGTTCTTCCTACATAAGTAGGCCCTACTACACATATTATATCTTAATTTTTTTAAAGATGTATTTATTTATTTGAAAATGAGAGTTGCACAGAGAGAAGGAGAGGCAGAGAGGCCAGTGCCGCGGCTCACTAGGGTAATCCTCTGCCTGCGGCACTTGCACCCTGGGTTCTAGTCCCAGGTGGGGGCGCCAGATTCTGTCCCGGTTGCTCCTCTTCCAGTCCAGCTCTCTGCTGTGGTAGGTGCTTGGGCCCTGCACCCGCATGGGAGACCAGGAAGAAGCACTGGCTCCTGGCTTCGGATTGGCGCGCAGCACTGACCACAGTGTGCTGGCCATAGCGGCCATTTGTGGGGGTGAACCAACGGAAGGAAGACTTTTCTCTCTCTGTCTCTCTCTCTCACTGTCTAACTCTGCCTGTCAAAAATAAATAAGTTTTTTTAAAAAAAGAAGAAGAAGAAGGAGGAGAGGCAGAGAGAGAGTCTTCCCTTCTGCTGGTTCACTTCCCAATTGGCCACAATGGCTGGACCTGCACCGATCTGGAGCCAGGAGCCAGGAGCTTCTTCCAGGTCTCCCACATGGGTGCAGGGGCCCAAGGATTTGGGCCATCTTCTACTGCTTTCTCTGGCCATAACAGCTGAATCAGAAGTGGAGCAGCCGGGAGTCAAACTAGCCAACAGTGTAGGCAGCGGTTTTACCCGCTATGCCACAGCGCCAGCCTCTACACATATTATCTCATTTAGTTCTAAAGACAACCAAATGAGAAATAGGAAATTTTGTTAATCTAAATATTCAAGTGAGGAAATGGAAACTCAGAGATATTAACTGATTTATTTAACCATTAAATTGTTGGGGTCTTAAGCCTGAGGCTGGCCCCTGACCAGCAGGGGACAATACAAGCACGCCCCGACAAGGTGAACAGGAGAGGTAAGGTTGATGGGTCTAGCAAACTGCAGCAAGCACCCATGAGTTCTGTCGAAGCAGGAACTACTTTATTGAGGAAGTATACAGGCTTATAAGGCTTACAGAAGACATGCGCAGTAAGGGAGCCAGTCAGCGAAAAGGTCATGCAGGCATGGGTGGACCATGCACGGGGGCATCTTAAGCAAAGTATAGGGATCATGCACACTGTCCACGTGTCCGAAACTAAAGCGGACCTATCCCTGCCGGTGGTCTGATCTTACATAGATTAACCGCAGCAGCTGCAAACACACCAGGCGCCATATTGTAATGGAGATTTTAGGCAGTGCCCGATATTAAATGGCAAAGCCAGAATTTAAAATCAATCTGTGCTCTACTCAAAGTCTACTGGATATTGAGAGATTGTCAAAATATACATGGCACATTTTGTGACATCAAGGAGTGTACAAGGGAGCGGGCTGTGGTGCAGCTGGTTAAAGCCCTGGCCTGAAGCGTTGGCATCCCATATGGGTGCTAGTTCGAGTCCCAGCTGCTCCTCTTCCGATCCAGCTCTCTGCTGTGGCCTGGGAAAGCAGGCTAACGTGGGAGACCCAGAAGAAGCTCCTGGCTCCTAGCTTCGGATTGGCACAGCTCTGACCGTTGCAGCCATCTGGGGAGTGAACCAGTGGATGGAAGACCTCTCTCTCTCTCTGTTTCTGTCTCCCTCTCTGTAACTCTTTCAAATAAATAAAATAAATCTTTTTAAAAAAAGTGTATAGTCCACGAAGTAGTGGTGATAACCTTCCAGCCAGTCAGTTTGTGCTGTCTTTGGGAACTGGAAAAGAGAAGTTAAATTCATTATTCCCTTGTCCACTTGGTACCCTCATTGTTTGTTTCAGAAATGAATACCTTTTCTTTATATTGTTTGTAAACTTTCGTATAGTCCAGATATTTTTTGTATAAATGGTATATATTGTGTTACCATGAGGGCTTCTAATGTCCCAATTAGGTTTTTAAAGCAGTTTTATATTATTTGATCAGTTTATTGATAGAATAAAGTTAAGTTGCACTAATAACATTTTTATACCGTTGTTGAGGTATAAAATGGATAAATTTATAAAAATTTCCGGGCCTTTTATCTGTAGTCTGAGTAATTTTATTTCTGATTATTAGAACCAGATCAATAGTAACCATCTTCGAAGAGCAGAACAAGAGGTGACCAATCTACAGGAGAAGGTGCAGTATCTTTCTGCACAGAACAAAGGACTGCTTACTCAATTAAGTGAAGCAAAGCGCAAACAAGCGGAGATTGAATGCAAGGTAAATGTCTTTTAGCCAGTTGTTTTTGTTAATGTTAATAATGCCTTTTGGGGATTTATTTCATCAGGATTAAAAAAAAAATAGAACCAGAAAAACCCCCCTTTTACTTCTCACTTTCCCTGAACTTGTTTTGATGTTTGCTTTCTGACCAGGTTAGCTCATCTTGGTTCTGGGCTAGATTTTGGACAAGAAACCTTTTCAAACATTTCCTTGGTTAACTTTAATTTTCTGCATTGGCATTCACTAGTATCTCTTTACAATGTTTCTTTTGACTGGTAGCTCTGTAAAACTGAAGCTTTTAATAGCTCCACCAAAAAGACAGCTAATTTAGGCCGGCGCCGTGGCTCAACAGGCTAATCCTCCGCCTTGCGGCGCCGGCACACCGGGTTCTAGTCCCGGTCGGGGCACCGATTCTGTCCCGGTTGCCCCTCTTCCAGGCCAGCCCTCTGCTGTGGCCCAGGAGTGCAGTGGAGGATGGCCCAGGTGCTTGTGCCCTGCACCCCATGGGGAGACCAGGAAAAGCACCTGGCTCCTGGCTCCTGCCATCGGACGAGCGCGGTGCGCCGGCCGCAGCGCGCCGGCCGCGGCGGCCATTGGAGGGTGAACCAACGGCAAAAAGGAAGGCCTTTCTCTCTGTCTCTCTCTCTCACTGTCCACTCTGCCTGTAAAAAAAAAAAAAAAAAAGACAGCTAATTTAGAGGGTTTATAACTCCCTTCTTTGACTGGTATTAGTCATATATTATGTTTTCTGGATAGAGTAGAAAACAAAAGAAATTTGTAGGTACCAATGTAATGGTAAAAATAAGTACATTTTCTTTTATTATTATTTATGGATTGATTGATTGATTGATTGACAGGCAAAGTGGACAGTGAGAGAGAGAGAGAGACAGAGAGAAAGGTCTTCCCTTTGCCGTTGGTTCACCCTCCAATGGCCGCCATGGCCGGCGCGCTGCGGCTGGCGCACCGCGCTGATATGATGGCAGGAGCCAGGTACTTATCCTGGTCTCCCATGGGGTGCAGGGCCCAAGCACTTGGGCCATCCTCCACTGCACTCCCTGGCCACAGCAGACAGCTGGCCTGGAAGAGGGGCAACTGGGACAGAATCCAGCGCCACGACCGGGACTAGAACCCGGTGTGCTGGTGCCGCAGGTGGAGGATTAGCCTGTTGAGCCACGGCGCCGGCCTCTTTTATTATTTTTTAAAAGATCTATTTATTTGAAAGGTGGAGTGACAGAGAGAGGTAGAGACAGACTGAACTTCCATCTTCTGGTTCACTCCCCAAGACCACAAACAGCCAAGTCTGGGCTGGGCTGAAGCCAAGAGCCAGGAACTCCATCCTGATATACTAAGTAGTTGGTAGGGGCCCAAGTACTTGGGCCATCATGTGCTACCTTCCCAGGTGCATTATCAAGGAGATGGATTGGAAGTGGAGCAGGGACTTGAACTGGCATTCTGACATGAAAGGTTGGCATCATTGGTGGCCCTTAAACCTCTGTCACAATGCCAACCCCTCCCTTATTCTTTTAATCAATCAGTCTCTCTCTCTGTCTCCCTCATCCCCAGTGTTTTGAATCAAAAAACATCGAAATTATTTGAGGTACATTTCTTCCTGAAATAAATGTACAGTCTAGCAGTGATGAGATGGAGAGGGGTTGGGGGATGAGGTGAAAGGAGAGAGAGGGAGGTTGTGTGTAAAATAGCTACAGAGATGAGTGTGGTCTGAGTTTTGGAGTGGATTACTAAAGGCAAGTTAGGGATTTTAAAAATAAACTGGACATCCACATTTTCATGGGGAGATAATAGGAATACTGCCCTTTAAAGATTCCAGCCTTACTATTCTACAAGAAATAAGACTTTCAATGGCACATATAAAGCTGTAATTCCATCAACTTGTTCTGGTGTCATTAAAAACCAAGAGTGAAGCTTGAGTGGTTTATCAGTGTCACTGAAATCCAGAGATGGAATTACATCCTAATAAATATGCATGGCTGTTACAGTTTACCCTGACAGAAATCTGTAGGCAGTACTGAAATGTGTACTAGTTTAAGCATGGTTCTTTTTAAAGGATTTGACTATGCTAATTCAAAATTAAAATTATGTGAATTGAGATTATATCAGTCTTATTATTTTTTTTCATGCCAGTACTTGAGGATTTTGCTGCTAAATTGTCCATGTTGACTTGTCTTTAATGGGAAGTAAATTTAATCTCTTTTCATTTTTGGTGTTAAGTTTCCCTTAGAATATTTGGTAATAATGTTAATATTGCTTCTTAAGTGCCTTAGCACCTGTAAAACAGAGTAAAGTGTCCTTTAGAAATACATATTTTGGGAATTTGCTGATGAAAACAATTGTGTTTTCCTTGAATTAGTAATGGGCTCAGATTCAGAATATTAACGGGTTTTAAGAATTGTGGGATTTTAATTTTTGATGTTTGTTCAAATCTTTATGAAATCTGTTGTATATGCTACCACTGATTTCTCCCCCATGTTTGGGATATATATATTGATTTATTAAATCTTTGCTATGTCTTTTGTAGATTTTGAGAATGACCAGTGTGTTGTCACCTCAACTCTTAGTACATTCTGATTAAATGTGTGTATTTTACCTTGTTACAGTGGAATGATTCAGGAACAAACCTAACTTCTTCCAAGAAAAGCAGTCCTTGAGTTATATAAATCAGATCCATCTTAAATTTTATGATTATAGCTTATGATTTGTTGTTAATTAATCATTAAAGCTTATTTTATTTTTCATTTCTGTAAAATGTCAGGATATTGTTTATAATATTAACATTTTCCCTTCTCAACTGAATTTGAATGTTCTCACTTAATGGTGGAATAGTACGAGTCTAATGATACCCAATTTAAAAATCCAAATCCTGAAGTTTTTTCATGAATTTCACACAGATCCATTTGGAGGAAAAACCTGATTTGAATTGATATATGGCCATTTATGATTTGTATTTATAGTGAGTACACCGAGCATACTGTTTTATTATGGGTGTTGCCTCAGACCCTGCCAGGTTATACAGATGTACAGTTTATGCACCTTATACTTTCCTAAAATCTGAAAAATTGATAAACTCCAGTTCACATGCTTTATTGTCTTGTTTGCTTCCCTAGAATAAGGAAGAAGTGATGGCTGTGAGGCTCCGGGAGGCAGATAGCATAGCTGCTGTGGCTGAGCTGCAGCAGCACATTGCTGAGCTGGAAATCCAGGTACCGTACGAAAACTAGAAAGTCCATGGAAAAAGTATGTAGTATTTTCTCCTTCCCTCTGTGGCTGAAAAGTGATCTGCTTACATCTTCACCTTCAAAACTGATTCTGTATTCATGCTTACTTCCAAGTTCATTTTGTTTCATCATGGTAAAATGCAGACAACAAAATTTAACATTTTAAAGGATACTGTTCTGCAACGTTACATACATTCACATTGTTATGCAATCATTACAACATCCATCTCTAGAACTTTCTCATCTTCCCTAACTGAAACTCTGTACCCATTAAACACTAACTTCCCATTCTCTCCGATCCCCAGCCCCTGGCACCACCATTCTGCTCCTATCTCTTTCAACTTGACCAGTCTAGATACTTCCCATAAATGGAATTATACAGTGTTTTTCCTTTCATGACTGACAGGCCTGTTTCTATTAGCATAATGTCCACAGAGTTCATTCTTATTGTAGCATGTGTCCAAATTTCCTTTTTAAGGTGGAATAATATTCCATTACATGTACAGACTACATTTTGTTTATTCATTTGTTTGCTGCTTCCACCTTTTGGCTATTGTGAATGATGCTGCTCTGAACATGGATGTACAAATATCTGTGCAAATGCCTGTTAGAGTCATTTCTTTTTTAAAAGATTTGTTTATGTATTTGAAAGACAGAGAAATTTCTTCCATCTGCTGACTAACTCCCCAAATGGCCTCAGCAACCAAGTCTGGGCCAGGCCAAAGCTAGGAGCCAGGAACTCCGTCCTGGTCTCCCACGTGGGCTTCAGGGGCCCAGTTTCTTGGACTGTCTTCCGCTGCTTTCCCAAATGCTTAGCAGGAAGCTGAATCAGAAGCAGAATAGGCCAGGACTTGAACTGGCGCTCTGATACGGGATGCCAGCATCACAAGCTGCCGCGTAACCTGCTGTATTACAGTACCAGCCCCCCTGCTTTCATTTCTTTTGCATTTATACCTGGAAGTGGGATTGCAGGATCATGTAATAATTCTACTTAATTTTTTAAGGAGTTGTCGTATCATCTTCTACAACAGCTCTACCATTTTACACTCCTACCAGCAGTGCACAGGGTGTTCCATTTTCTCCACATTCTCATCCACACTTATTAATTTTGTTTTGTTTTTATACTCATCATCATCCTAATGGTATGAAGTGGTATCTCATTATGGCTTTGATTTGCATTTCCCTAATGATTAGCAATGTTGAGCATTTTTTCATGTGCTTAGTTGGTGTTTGTGTATATCTTTGGATAAATGTCTACTTAAGTCCTTTTCTCCATTTTGAATCAGCCTGCTGTTGTTGCTGAATTGTAAAGTTATTTAAATGTTCTCAATGTCAGTCCCTTTTTGGAGACTTGTTCATGGTTTGCAAATATTTTCTTCCACCTGGGTTGCTTTTTCTGCTGATATTGTCCTTTGATGCACAAAAGCTTTAGTTTTGCTAAAGTCCAACTTACCTGTTTGTTCTTTTGTTGTCTATGCTCCAAGTCCATTGATGGTTTATCATATTCCTGTATTGTCAAAAGGAAACTCACAGCTATAAAAATAAACATATTTTATCACTTTTTATGGCTTACTTTTTTAAAAAGAAGATATTTTGAAAGGCAGAGTGACATAGATAAAGGGATCTTTCGCCCACTGATTTACACCCTAGATGCCCACATCACCTGGGCGTAAGTCAGGGTGAAACCAGGAGCCAGGAACTGCATCTGGGTCTTCTACGTGGGCAGCAGGAACCCCCAAGCATCTGGACCATTATCTGATATCTCCCAGGTACACTAGCAGGAAGCTGGATTGGAAGTGAAGAATAACCAGGACTCCAGCCAGGTGCTCTAATATGATACACAGGCATCCCAAATGGCTGCCCAACCTGCTGCTCTACAGTGCCTCCCTCCCCCAAGTCCTACTTCTTATTGTACAATATGGCAAGGTAGAAAGTACCCTAAATAGGCAAAATGTTATATTTAAATTTTTATGTCTTTGAAAGTATTTTCTGATATTTTACTCCAAATCATAATAAGCTTGTTGCTATAATATCTAGAATTTTCTTCCCACCTGAAATTTCCTTTTTCCTTAAATTTCAATTTAAAATTCAGTTTATTTCTAGACTTACGTATTATATTATAGCTTCATCTTTTGATTTGTATCAAAAGTAACAGCAGCATGTTTTGATTTATAGAAGTTTTTTAAAAGTATCCTTTGGGGCCAGCATTATGGCCTAGTGAGTTAAGCCACCACCTGTGACACCGGCATCCCAGATGGTCACTGGTTCAAGTCCTGCCTGCTCTACTCCCTGCTAGTGTGCCAGTGAAAGTAGCTCCTGGCTTTGGCCTGGCCTAGGCCTGGCCATTGTGAGCATTTGAGGAATGAACCAGCAGATAGGAGGTCTTTCTTTGTCTTCCTCTCTCTCTCTCTGTTACTTTGCCTTTCAAATATGAAATAAATTTTTAAAAAATTTTATGAAGCACTTTAGAATGTATTGAGTTCATAAAACAAAGCTGCATTTAATATATATAAAAGTAGTATGCGGGGCTGGCACTGTGGCATAGTTAAACTACTACCTGCAGCACTGGTATCCCATTTAGGCACCAGTTCGAGTTCCCAAGTCACTTCCAATCCAGCTCCCTGCTAATGTTCCTGGGAAAGCAGCAGAGGATGGCCCAAGTCCTTGGACCCTTGCACCCACGTGGGAGACACAGAAGAAGTGCCTGGCTCCTGGCTTTGGCCTGACCTAGCCCCGGCCATTGCAGCCATTTGGGGAGTGAACCAGCAGTTGAAGGATCTCTCTCTCTCTCTGATTCTGCCTTTCAAAATAAATACAGTAAAATCTTAAAAACCATCGGATGGAAGACTCTCTCTCTCTCTCTCTCTCTCTCTCTGCCTCTCCTCTCTCTTTGTAACTCTGACTTTCAAATAAATAAATAAATCTTTAAAAAAAAAAAAAAAAGAAAGAAGTAGTATGCGGGGCCGGTGCCGTGGTACACTGGGTTAATCCTCTGCCTGCAGCACCGGCATCCCATATGGGCACTGGGTTCTAGTCTCAGTTGCTCCTCTTCCAGTCCAGCTCTCTGCTGTGGCCTGGGATAACAGTACAAGATGGCCCAAGTCCTTGGGCCCTTGCACCCGCATGGGAGACCAGGAAGAAGCCCCTGGCTCCTGGCTTCATATCAGCACAGCTCTGGCTGTTGCGGCCATTTAGGGAGTGAACCAATGAAAGAAGACCTTTCTCTCTCTTTCTCTCTCTCTCACTGTCTATAAATCTACCTGTCAAATAAAAAAAATAGTATGCATATAACTGCTACCTAAGATCATGATAGAGACTAATTCCTGTACTCAAGAAGTCTATCCAGTCACTTCCTGTTATCTTAGCTTCACTTTATTTTAATCATGCCATAATTGTGTCATTTTTAAGTGCATTTAATTTTCCCACTTTTAAAATTTTTTTTAAATTTTTATAGGCAAATTTAGTATTTCATTTTGTGTCTCTTAGTAGATTTCTAAGTCATCACTTTAATTGTACATATTTCATTTTAAAACTATATAATGATATATTTATTATATTACTAATGGACGTTTGGGCATTTCTTGGGTGGAACTGTTTTGAACAGTGCACGATTGTAAGCGATCTTGTGCATTATGCTGATCTCCTGTGCACAGGTTTCTATAGCATGTGTGCCGAAGTGTGAAAGTAATAGGTTGTAGGGTATGCAAATCTTTAGCTTTATTTTCCGAAGTGCTTGTTGTGGTTTAAACTCCCAGTGACAACATGTAAAAATTCTTGTTATTCCTTCCACATCTTCTCTGATCCGTGGTCATGTCACATGTTTTGACTTTTGCCAGTCTGGTGGGTATGCATGACATTAATTTATACTTTCTGGAAGCTGGACATTGGGATTCCTTTTTTGTTTGTTTGTTTGTTTGTTTTAAGTGCTTGTTAGAGGCTTTTGTCTGTTTTTTTCTAGTAGATTATCTTTTTCTTATGTACGTTTGGTTCTTTATTGATACTAAGTTTTGCAAATATCTAATCCCACTCTCTCAGTTTTGTTATTTTTTTTCTCTTATTGTGTCTTTTCATTAATGGACCGAAAGTTTTAGTTGGCGCTAAATAGTTCCACCCGAAAGTTATACAGGCACTTCCAATTCAACATGTTTAATATCAGACATATTCCTGTTCTATACAAAATGTTTCCTTCTTGAGGGGGGGAGCCATTGGAATCCATAAGCTATACTTTGGAAATGTATATTCTTTATATAAAGGAAAAAAAAACCAAAATGTTTCCTTCTTTTGTTCATCAAGTCTTGATTAGTGGATCATCGCTTAACAAGTTAGGAGTTACTGGGTTTTTGTTTTTTGTTTTTTTGGTTTTTTTGGACAGGCAGAGTGGACAGTGAGAGAGACAGAGAGACAGAGAGACAGAGAGAAAGGTCTTCCTTTGTCGTTGGTTCACCCTCCAATGGCTACCGATCTGATGGCAGGAGCCAGGTGCTTCTGCTGGTCTCCCATGGGGTGCAGGGCCCAAGCACTTGGGCCATCCTCCACTGCACTCCTGGGCCACAGCAGAGAGCTGGCCTGGAAGAGGGGCAACCGGGACAGAATCCGGCGCCCCGACCGGGACTAGAACCCGGTGTGCCGGTGCCACAAGGCAGAGGATTAGCCTATTGAGCTGCAGCGCCGGCCCAGGACTTACTGTTTTCTTACCTCTAGGATATATACCTATGAATGTCTTCAACTTTAATAGATAACAAGTTATTTTACAAAGTAGTTGCAATTAGTTCACTTCCCCACTGATGGTTATCTACTCTTGGAGATCAGCCTTCAGATAATTCTTAATAGTTCATGCATATTAAAGTGTTTTAGCCAGTTCTGCAATCTTTCAAAAGAGTTAAATATCAGCCAGCGCCGCGGCTCACTTGGCTAATTCTCCACCTGCAGCGCCAGTACCCCAGGTTCTAGTCCCAGTTGGGGCGCCAGATTCTGTCCCGGTTGCTCCTCTTCCAGTCCAGCTCTCTGCTGTGGCCCAGGAAGGCAGTGGAGGATGGCCCAAGTGCTTGGGCCCTGCACCCGCATGGGAGACCAGGAAGAAGCACCTGGTTCCTGGCTTCAGACTGGCGCAGCGCTGGCCATAGCAGCCATTTGGGGAGTGAACCAATGGAAGGAAGATCTTTCTCTCTGTCTCTCTCTCTCTCTCACTGTCTAACTCTGCCTGTCAAAAAAAAAAAAAAAAAAAAGAGTTGTCTTGAGTAAGTCTCAAACTAAATCAAAGTGAATATAAAAATTGAAAACATGTTTTAAAAAATGAAAAAAGGCAAATGAATCATTTTAAAACTGTTTTTTGACACTTTCATGGCATTTCTATTCCCCTTATCACCTCTTTGGTTCATCTGTTTACCCCTTATCTGAACTGTTGTAATAACTTCCCATTCAGATTCTTTTTTCTGTGTTCTCAATTCTTTTTAAACTATTACCAGAGCTGCCTGTCTTCCTCCCTCCCTCCCTCCCTCCCTCCCTCTTTCTCTCCCTCCTTTCCTCCCTCCTTCCTTCCCTCCTTCCCTCCCTCCCTCCCTCCCTCCTTCCCTCCTTTCAAGATTTATTTATTTATTTGAAAGGCAGAGTTACAGAGAGGCAGAGGCACAGGGAGAGGTCTTCCATTTGCTGGTTCACTCTCCAGATGGCTACAGTCGCTGGAGCTGTGCTGATCTGAAGCCAGGAGCCTGGAGCTTCTTCCAGGTCTCCCTCAGAGAACTGGATTGGAAGTGGAGCAGCCGGGAATTGAACTGGCGCTCATATGGGATGCCAGCATTGCAGCCTGCTATGCCACAGTGCCGACCCCCAGAGCTGTCTTTCTAAAACATGGAAACTTCTGTTACCTACCAAACCTTATCAACATTCCTTAGCATAAAATCCTTATCTTTTCATTGTGCCCCAATCTGCTTTCCCAGCATCTAGTCTCACTGACTTTCACCGCCACCCCCTGTATACACTCTGAACTGTTCCTGCAACTTTCACATTCTTTCAAACTTCTGTACCAGTCTGTACTCTATCTTCCTTGATTGCTGTCTTTTTCTGTACTCCTGCTCCTCTACTTTTGAGTTATTTCTGCTTCTCTTTCATGACTTACGATTGAGTGTCCCTTGGCTAACTGGCAGTAAATGCATTTAATAACTGTGTTTTCAGTAAATGTCTCAGCGATTCAACATTTATTTATATAATGCAGATTAAGATCCATAAGTAGGTCTTTTGTTGAAACTTAGAGCTCCTTTTCTAATTTTAACACATTTTAGGTTATTCTTAGTCATGGAAGTATGTTAACATCATTTTCAGATTCCACTAGGGGGAGAACTCAGTCAAAGATCTTTTTATTCCAAATCTCTTCAGGTTAACTCTTCTAATTACTGTTAATCTTTTGTGAATAATTTTTTTTCTCCTAAATCAAATTTTCTCAAACTGTTCATTTAATAAGTTATATTTGCTTTTTAATATAATTATGAAGAGTATACTATTATAACCATCATATTTAGGTAAATAGTTTAGATGAAGACATACTTGTTTTTGTGAATACTGTAACATTCTGTAGTATATATATTTATGATGCTCATGTTTGTTAAATTTGTTTTCAAAGATCCTGTAGTCAACTTGAAACTTTCATATCTAATTTAAAGTTCATGATCTACCCCATCTGAGTTGTTCTGACATAACTGCACCTGTAATCTTCATGTTCTCCAGAATCCCACATTCTTTGTTACAGTGAATTGAGCCATTTTTAAGTATAGCTGCTTTCAAGTTTTAGACATTTTTCTAGGACTGTTTTTAATTTTATATTGTATTGTACTTATTCAAAAGGCAGAAAAAGAGAGAGACAGACAGACAGACAGAAAGAAAGAAAGAGTGAGCTCCGAATACCTACAATAATTAGGGCTGAGCGAGGCTAAAGTCAGGGAACAGGAACTCACTCCTGGTCTCCTGTGTGGGTGGCAGGGACCCAACTAGTGGAGGACACAAGCATTCTAAGTAGCAGCTCAACCACTATGCCGAATGTCTGCCCCAGAACTGTTTTTAAAAGTTACCTTAGATTCTTGGTTCTCAAGCAGGATGACAGTTATTTATTGGTGAATTTTAATCATCATTCTGCTTTAATAGTTATTTGGGGCAAGTTATGCACCTATAAAACTAAGGGATTTAACTCAAAACTTCCATCAAATGTAAAAAATTATACCATGTATATCATGTTAATATTTTTGAGAATTCTTTTATTATAATGAATTTTAATTATATAATTCACTTCATTTAGATTTGTAATACTTTCTCAGAGCTCTTTTGCCCAGATTTCTCTCTTGCAAAAAGATTCTCATCCTGATCACTGTACTTGTAGCTTGCTTTATTCTTTTTTTTTTTTTTTTGACAGGCAGAGTTAATGAGAGAGAGACCTAGAGAAAGGTCTTCCTTCCATTGGTTCACTCCCCAAATGGCCGCTATGGCGGAGGATTAGCCTGTTGAGCCACGGCGCCGGCTGCTTTATTCTTAAAAACCAGTTGTTTTAGGCCGCCATTGTGGTTTAATAGGCTAATCCTCCACCTGTGGTTCTAGTCCAGGTCAGGGCGCCGGATCCTGTCCTGGTTGCCCCTCTTCCAGGCCAGCTCTCTGCCGTGGCCAGGGAGTGCAGTGGAGGATGGCTCAAGTGCTTGGGCCCTGCACCCCATGGGAGACCTGGCTTTGGATCAGCACGGTGCGCCGACTGCAGGTCACCGGCGGCAGCTGCCATTGGAGGGTGAACCAATGGAAAAGGAAGACCTTTTTCTCTTTCTCTGTCCCTCTCACTGTCCACTCTGCCTGTCAAAAAAATTTGAAAAACAGTTTTTTTATCATAAACTACACATATTTTTATTTTTTCTGTCCACATCTTTCTCCATGATGTAAACTCCTTGAGATAGGACTTTTTGTTTGTTTAGTTTTTCAAGCAATGTAGTATATAATGTCTGGAACATAACAGTTGCTCAGTAAATACTTGTATTTTTACAAATTGATACAGTAATGCAATCATCTGATGTTATTTCTATGGGAATTGATTTTTATGTATATAATTTGAATATTCAGATTTTTTAAATTCAGAGACTATATTTACACATGCATCAATTTATAGAAATTCATGCGTTTGCTCCTCTATGAGGAGAAAATGAGTTCAGCCTCTGCCTGTAACTATTTATGATTATACAAGAGAACCTGAGCCTGGCTCCCTTCTTTGAAATTTAAACTACTGAAAATTCATGTCCATTTATTGTTAATGTGAGATGGTACCAATTGTGTGTTCAAAAAGAGGGATTCTGTCTCTTGCTATCTTCACAAATATTTTACAAGCTAGTTTCCTGGTTGAATAACTTTTTTTAACATTTATTTATGGGGCCAGTGCTGTGGCATAGGGGGTAAGGCTGCCACCTGCAGTGCCAGCATCTCATATGGGCGTTGATTTGAATCCTGGCTGCTCAACTTTCAGTCCAGCTCTTTGCTATGGCCTGGGAAAGCTGTAGAAGATGGCTCAAGTTCTTGGGCCCCTGCACCCTTGTGGGAGACCTGGAAGAAGCTCTTGGCTCCTGGCTCCTAGCTTCAGATCAGTGCAGCTCCAGCTGTTGTGGCTATTTGGGGAGTGAACCAGCAGATGGAAGACCTCACTCTAGCTCTCTTGCTCCCTCTGAGGAAGGAGAGATTTTCCATCCTTCCTCAGAGGGAGAGAGGGAGGGAGGGGAGGAGAGAGGAGAGAGGAGAGAGAGAGAGAGAATCTTCCATCCGCCATGGCCAGAGCTGCACCAATCCAAAGCCAGGAACCAGGAGCTTCTTCCAGGTCTCCCATGCAGGTACAGGGCCCAAGGACTTGGACCATCCTCTACTGCTTTCCCAGGCTATAGCAGAGAGCTGGATCAGAAGTGGAGCAGGCAGGACTTGAACTGTTGCCCAGATAGGACACTGGCACTGCAGGTGGCAGCTTTACTCACTATACTACAGTGCCACCAGCCCCCTGATTGAATATCTTAAACTAATGAAATTCCTTTAGGTAACCTGCAAAAATAAGTATGATGGGTAGTACATTGTGGTAAAGTGCGTTGTGCATCTGTGATGCCCACAACCCATATCTGAGTGTGGATTCATGTCTCAGCTACTCTACTTAGAATCCAACTTCTGCTGATGTATCCTGGGAGGTAGTAGATGATGGCTCAAATGCTGGGGCCCCTGCTACCCACATGCAAGACCTGAATGGAGTTATGGGCTCCTGGCTTTGGCCTGGTCCAGCCCAGGCATATGGGGTGAACCAGCAAATGGAAGATATCTCTCAGTGTCTCTCGCTCTGCTGTTCTGGCTTTCAAGTAAATAAAATAAATAAAACATTTAAAAATGCAGTCTAATCAAAATAAAG
This sequence comes from Sylvilagus floridanus, assembly GCA_949820135.1. Taxonomy (NCBI): domain Eukaryota; kingdom Metazoa; phylum Chordata; class Mammalia; order Lagomorpha; family Leporidae; genus Sylvilagus; species Sylvilagus floridanus. The sequence goes on along the minus strand of OX463225.1, from coordinate 83,741,108 downwards.
AGCTTCAAGGAATTTAATTATTAGGAACAAGAGGCCTCAATGACTCTGTGGTCACAACTTTTTGTCTTTCTGTTTTCTTGTAATTGCTAGGATGGTGGTGTTGGGGTGGGAGAGGTTCTTTAGAAGAAGACATGTAAACAACTATTTGAAGCAGGTGAGATATGGGTAGTTGAGGGAAGAGTAGAAGAATAAGTACAGAGGGCCTGCAGCGCATCTAAGTAGAGTCTTAAACTGAAAAGAGATAGGGGAGCAGAAGTCTGAGAGCTAAGTAGCATCAGTTACGTGGAGCCTAAGAACTTCGATTTTTTTTTCATGATTGGTTTTGAACATTGAATTGATCATTTAGATGACATTTAACCTATTAAAAAGATAGTATTTTCATTGGAAGGAAAAGGTGATTAAAAATAAGTTTTCTTTTGATGTTAGTGTAATTTTCCTTCTTTGGCCTCTTGATCCAAATGTTCTATGTCAGAATTTGTTTGTTATTTGAAGACTATTTTTGCACTAATACTGAACAGAGCTGTCTCTACTTCCCAGATAGGGGAACAAAACACAGAAAAATTCATTTTTGCTCAGTTAGTTGAGGAAAATAGGTGGGAAATGAACCCTTTACATAATTAACCTAAGAATGAGTTTTTATTTTGGTGATTATAAGGCTATACATATATAAATAAGATGTATTTATTTGTCATAACCACATTCCAGCCTTCTATATGCTAAGCTAAGCACATCTATAAAATCAATGCCACCTTGTTATAAATGATGGAAAGTTTTTCATTTGAAACATTGTGGGTCTACTCAAATCCAACTCTTGGTTCTCTTCCTGGTACCCAGTAACATTTGCCCACTTTTGTTGGTTTGCCCAACAGATAACCTCTAGGGATGCCTCAGATGGGCAATACCCCAGCCACTCTTGGCTTAAAAAAACACCCACTCACAATTCTGTTCTGACGTAGAATGAGGGAGCTGGGTTTAAATCAGTGTGCTCAGATCAGCAGGCAGTTTTAACAGAGATGGAAAGGAAGTGATAAAATCTTTACCATTACCTCTAAAATATTATATTTTTAATCATGAAATTACAATGACATTACTAAATGATGGGGTTTATCATTGAAATCAGTTTGGACTTTCCAATTTCCTGAGCTAATTTGCTAATAGTTTCACAATGGGTAATAGTTTATATGCCAGCTCTTAGGTAGCAAACTTCTTTTTGGAAGATTCTTTTTACCCCTTGAAGTATAGTTGTACAGTCGTTTAGAGTTTTCATTTTAAGCAACTAAAATGTTCAATTATTTTTTACTTGTCTTTAAGGACTTTCTCAATTTTAAGCATGTTTTTTAATTTGAGAAAATAGCTATTCTGTAATAATATCTAGTCTTCTTTTTTTAAAGATTTACATTTTATTTATTTGAAAGAGTTACAGAGAGAGGTGGAGACAGAGAGAGAGGTCTTCCTTCCGCTGGTTCATTCCCCAGATGGCTGCAACGGCCGGAGCTGTGCCAATCTGAAGCCAGGGGCCAGGAGCTTCTTATTGGTCTCCCGCATGGGTGCAGAGGCCCAAGGACTTGTGCCATCTTCTACTGCTTTTCCAGGCCATAGCATAGAGCTGGATTGGAAAAGGAGCAGTTAGGACTAGAACCAGTGCCCGTATGGGATGCCGGTGCTCCAGGCCAGGGCATTAATACCTGCTGCGCCACAGCGCTGGCTCCAGTAATATCTAGTCTTAACAGTAGTTTTCACCAAAGGAAGTTAGGTATATAGACTGTTTTACTCAGCTTGCTGTTTAGTCATTAGGAATTAAGAAATTGTTTAAGAATTTTTTTCCTAAAGTGCCCAGAGATGGTTCTTTACTATTCAACTTCAACATGCAGTAAAAGGAATTAAGTATCTAGAGGTTTTTAGACTATTGCTCTGCCTAGAAGGACATCATTCAGATCCCCTAAGCCCAGCTCATAGAAAGGTCTCAATTAAGAACTAATGAAGGAAGAGTAGAACTATTGGTTATCTTGATGTCATTCAAAAGTAATTTATGTACAATTAGTGCCCAGATTTTTATTTCTAATACCATTCTCCAGGAAATGGAACCAACACTACTTAAAGACGTGGCTGATTCTAGAACTGGGACAAGAAATATCCAAGTTAAGCCTGGAACAACTTGTAATGCCAGAAAGTAAGGAAGTGCTCAAGACCAAAACATACCCCAGCATTAGTAGGGTTATGTTAAATGGACAAAGCAGCTAGCTCAGCGAGCTCCCATCAGCCAAAGGTAGAACAGTTTGTGGGGGTAAAAAAAAAAAAAGCACTTAAAGTGGTAGTGGATTATAACCCAAAGTATAAAATATCTATGAGCCCTTGCTAACATAATGATTAAATAAGTAAATAAGAGCAGAGAAGTTATCCATTTGTGGTAGAGTTTTGTAGACTACCTTCAAGGAGGGGAGACATGAATCCCCACTCCTTAATTGTGGACTACATGTAATGAGTTTCCCTCACAGGATGCATGTAGTATGCAAAGTGCAGTGGAGGGACCTGATGGACACTACCTAAGCCAGGTGATAGAAGTCAGTATCAACAGTTATAAATCGTGTTACACTTGATCTGAGCCAAAAGGCTGAGAAGCCATCACAAATCATATTGATAGTATGTGCTATTGGTATGAGTAATGAAAATGACACTCTGCCTCTATGGCCTTCCTCCCAATAACCTGTAATCCTAGTCTTACCATGATAAAAATATCAGACAGATTAATCATGGACATACTAAAAGTACCTGAACAGTATAGGTCAAGCCAACGTCATCAGAAACAAGCAAATTTTGAGAAACTGCTACAGTCAAAAGAAACCTAAGTAAATAACCAAATGTAAAGTAGTCTCCTGGATAGAATCTTGGAACAGAAAAAAAGACACTAGATTAAAAAACAAAAAAACTAAACAAATATGAATAAACTGTGGACTTTAGTTAATAATAATATATCTTTACTGGTTTGTTAATTGTAACAAATACCATACTAATGTAAAGTGTAAATTATAGAAGAAGCTGAGTGCTGGGATATGTAGGAACTGTCTTCTCACTTTTTCTGTAAATTTAAAGTTGTTCTTAAAAAATGTCTAATATAAATGGTTTATATGAGTCTGTGGCTTTAGGAACCCATTGAATTATAAGTATTGGTCACAAAATTGATTCATTTCCCATTAAACTACAGTTTGTGAAGAACATTTCCCCATGTTTGGACCTGGAATAAATCCATATCTTTTCATATGTGCATTTAATTAATTACTCTTAAAAGAAGCATCTCTTTAAATGTGTGTGTGTGTTTCTCTTCTAAAATGAAATTAAATCAGTCTTGGCATTGAAAAATGCTAGGAAAAAAATCTGATTTATTTTTTCCCTTTATACTTTTCTGATTATATTTGTGATTTTATTAATGATATTCATATGTGCTTTTAAATATTTTTTGTAGTTACTAAAAAGAAAATTAAAACCTCTGGGTCCATGACTTTTAAGTTACAGGAAACTCTTTAAAAACTTATCAGTAGGACATGGTATGAGTATGATTTGTTTTTAGATGTTTCAAATGAGTCACCTTGAAGTCATGGAGAGGCTACCACTTACCACATTTACTGTTCTGATTAATTTTTCTTGGGGCGAAGTACAAATCAGTAATAACTTACTAAAACTTAGTGGTTGCTATTGATGTTTCAGTAGTGTGGCTATGTTGATTAATCAGGGTGATTACTTATCTACTGTCATGGATTTACTCAGATCATTGAGTTTTCTTTTATAGGAATTTCATATGCAGTTGTAATTTCTTTTTGTATATGAATTGAAAATATAAAATTAAAACTTAAACTTTGTGCCCTTGCTGCAAGTTAACATGGTTGCTCCTGTGACCGTTGAACAGTTTCATAACAGAGCCTTGAAAAGAAGTGTTATTTAACCTTTACAACAGTCAAGAGCTCGCCATTTAAATTATCTCCAAAAGGTATGACTTTTACCCAAAAAGACCTTTATTATCTCTTTATGTAGCATAATCTCTATGTGTGGATTTTTTCACTTGTGGGTGTAATATAAAATATTTTTAAATGCAGGCTTTGTACTTGCATTTGAGACTAAGCAACCTGCATTGTGTCATGACCCTTCTAATACCACAACCTTCTGTAATGCTACTCCCAGAGAGAAACCCACATCCTATGTATAACCTTAGATTTATTTTGAAATCTCTATGAACAGAGCTTAGAGAGATTACTAATTGTTTCTGTTATTTCCTTTAAGGGTGTGATGTATATTTGTAAACCATGTTTTTAATTTCAATTACCAGGATTAAAATGTTAAACTATATTGAGTAGAAACTTCCTATTCTAAAGTTAATTTGTAAAAATGTGATAGCTGATTATATACCTCACATTTGGGTGCTATGTTAAACATCTGGGGAAGCTTCAAAAAGAAGAAAGCAGTAGTACTTCCAGCAGCCAATACATATTTTTAAAAGAGATTTATAGATTTATTTATTTAAAAAACAGAGTGTCAGGGACTTGGAGAGGTAGAGATCTTCTGTCCACTGTTTCAATTCCAAAATACCCACAACAGTTAGGGCTGGGCCAGGATGAAGCCAGGGCCTAGGAACTCTATCCAAGTCTCCTAATATGGGTGCCTGGACCCTCCGTATTTGAGCCATCATCCAGTGCCTCCCAGGAAGATTAACAGGAAGCTGGATCAGAAGCATGGAATAGCCAGAGCTTGAATCAGGCACTCCAGTATGGGATGAGGCATTACAAGTGGTGGCTTAACCCACTGTGCCTCAATGCTTGCCCCCCAGTATGTCCTTCTATTCTAAAACCACTGGCTGGTAGATATTAGTGAACAACCGTAGATTTACATGAAAAGATACCTTTGTTTTCTATTTTATTCCTGTCATTTTTATTTCCTTCTTTTTTTTTTAAATTACTATCGTAAACCTAATTCCTTTTTTTTTTTTTAGATTTTATTTATTTGAGAGGTAGAGTTATAGACAGTGAGAGGGAGAGACAGAGAGAAAGGTCTTCCTTCCGTTGGTTCACCCCCCAAATGATCGCAATGGTGGGAGCTCCGCTGATCTGAAGCCAGGAGCCAGGAGCTTCTTCCTGGTCTCCCATGTGGGTGCGGGGCCCCAAGGACCTGTGCCATCTTCTGCTTTCCCAGACCATAGCAGAGAGCTGGATTGGAAGTAGAGCTGCTGGGTCTCAACCCAATGCCCACATGGGATGTTGGCACTGCAGGTAGCAATTTACCTGCTACGCCTCAGCAGTGGCCCCCATGTAACTCCTTAAAATAGATCCAACATTGGTTTTAGTACAGTTTTTTTTTGGAAAATTAATTATTACTAGTCAACAGGAGAGTGGTTAAACTATGTTACATCCACACTCTGGGATATTCTGCATCTTTAAGATATAATGTAGAAACATCTTTAAGATACATTAAGTGAAAAAAACAAATTATAGACAGAGTGTATATCACATTTCCTCTTGTGTCTATTAAAAAGGAAGTGTGGGGGCTGGCACTGTGGCATAGCAGATAAAGCTGCCACCTGCAATGCTAGCATCCCATATGGGCGCCCGTTCTAGTCCCAGATGCTTCACTTCCAATCTAGCTCTCTGCTATGGCCTGGCAAAGCAGTAAAAGATGGCCCAAGTCATTGGGCCTCTGCACCCACCTGAGAAACCTGGAAGAAGCTCCGGGCTGCTGGTATCGGATTGGCTCAGCTATAGCAGTTGCAGCCAGTTGGGGAATGAACCAGCAGATGGATGACCTCTTCTTCTCTATCTGCCTCTGCCTCTGAAAGTCTGCCTTTCAAATAAATAAATAAATCTTTTTTTTAAAAAAAAGCAAGTGTGTGTATGAGTGATATGTGTGTATAAATATATACTCTTAATACATATGAGATTGCTCCTGCATATGAATTGTATTTAATATAATACATTTTGTACATTAATATTCATGTATACTAAATACATATGCACATAGCATGGCTACATGCACTGGAAATGTGTACAGTGATTGCATCAGAACTGTTGAAATATTCCCTCTGGGGAGAGTAAACTTGGCACAAAAGAGTAGAGAGTAGGAGTTCACTTTTTAATTCTATATGAATCCTTAGGATTATGATTATAATTTTTAAAATGTACATACATTTACATCACTTTTAAGGTAACTTTGCTAGAAGGGATATAAGAATTAGAAACTTTCAGATAATGATAGAGGAAAAGCAACAAAAGAAACTTGCTCAACCTAGCAGATGTCACACCACTTCTCTGGCCTTGAAGTTCCTGAGTTGTCTGGCCACTGCCTGTTTCTCTGACTGCATCTTAAGCTACATTCTTTGACTAATTAGTTATTAGCAACACAGACTTTTTTTTTTTTTCCGCTTCTTGAATCAAGCTCTTTGTTCCCATTAAGGCTTTTGCTCTTATTCTTTACTACATTTATAACTGTGTGTTCCATCATCTCAGCTGAGAAGTCAGTGACTCATAGAGATTTTTCCTGACCACCTTTGTAAAGTAGAACCCTGGGCCAGTGCTGTGACTCACTGGGTAAAGCTGCTGGCTCAACAGGCTAATCCTCCGCCTTGCCGCACCGGCACACCGGGTTCTAGTTCCGGTCGAGGCACCGGATTCTGTCCCGGTGGCCCCTCTTCCAGTCCAGCTCTCTGCTGTGGCCCGGGAAGGCAGTGGAGGATGGCCCAAGTGCTTGGGCCCTGCACCTGCATGGGAGACCAGGAGAAGCACCTGGCTCCTGCCATCAGATCAGCGCAGTGCACCGGCCGCAGCACGCCAGCTGCGGTGGCCATTGGAGGGTGAACCAACGGCAAAAGGAAGACCTTTCTCTCTGTCTCTGTCTCTGTCTCTCTCTCTCTCTCTCACTGTCCACTCTGCCTGTCAAAAAAACAAACAAACAAAAAAGCTGCTGCCTGCTGCGCTGCATCCCATATGGGTGCCGGTTCAAGTCCCAGCTGCTTCATTTCCAATCTAGCTCTCTGCTATGGCTAGGGAAATCAGGGGAAGATGGCCCAAGTCCTTGGGCCCCTGCACCCATGTGGGAAACCTGGAAGAAGTTCCTGGATCCTAGCTTTGGATCAGTCCAGCTCTGGCCATTGCATCTGTTTGGGAGTGAACTAGCAGATGGAAGACTTTCTTCTCTCTCTCTCTCTCTCTCTCTCTCTCTCTCTCTCTCTCTCTAGCAGGTGGAAGACTTTCCCTCTCTCTCTCTTTCTTTCTCTCTACCTCTGCCTCTCTGTAACTCTGCCTTTCAAATAAATAAATAAATCTTTTTAAAAAAAAAAAAAGTAAAGTAGAACCCTTATGCTGTCACTTTCTGTTAATCAACATGTTTATATTCTTTCTGGCTCTTAACAATTTATAAAATTATCTTCACTTTAAAGATTAACTCTTATACCCACATGTGCATATATTAAAGCTTTGATTATTTACTGCTATATTCCTAGTGCTTGGCATATAACAGGCGCTCAACAAATAATGGCTCAATGATTTTTAGGAATAAGATAAGAATTTTGTAAGAGTCTTATATTCTGTGCTCATAAAAGCAAGTAGAAGGTTCTGTGTATAGACAAGTCCCCCGACTTAACGGTTGTTCAGTTTTGTGATAGTGTAAAAGCACAATGCATTCAATGGAAACTGTATTTTGAATTTTGATCTTTTCTCTGGCAACCAGTGGTATGATACTCTCTTAAATGCATTTTTTACTTAAGATATTTTCAGTTGACAGTGGGTTTATTGGGACATAACCCTATTAAAAGTTGAGGAACACCTGTACTTTATTCAGAATATTCATTTAGAGCTACCCACTCCAATCATCAACAAAATAACAAAAGCAAACAAACAAAACTTCAGATAATCACAGTGAAGCCAGAGAGTAAGAATGGAAATCAACTATTAGCTAAGACATGATAACAGATAATGTATCTCTAAGGGGAACTGGTGTCCCACAACACATGGAAGGGAGCTGTGTTCAAAGATAGAAACAAGATGAGTTCCTTGAAATTAAGGTTAAGATTCAGATAACATGCTGGGTTCTAGGAAAATGTAACACAGAATACCCCTTAAACACATTCAGTGATCTGCAAGGTGGGAAGATTAAGACTTGTCCTCCAGATTTCTACACTGCATACCCTGTGTGCTGAACCAGCAGGACAATGTCAATGCAGCACTCTCCAATACAAGAGGCACTAGCCACAAGTGATAATTTAGTTTAAATTGATCTAAATTAAACAACATTGAAATCAGTTCCTTCAGTGACACTAATACCTCATGTTATATGGTAGCTATTACCTACAGTATTTGTGCAGATACAAAGCATTTCCGTGATCACAGAAAGTTCTCTTAATTACAGATTCTGGGCTGATGTAGTGACATAGCAGGTTAAGCAACACAGGCATCTCATATGGGTACCAGTTCAAATCCTGGTGCTCTACTTCTGATCCAGTTCCTTGCTAATGCACTTGGGAAAGCAGTGGGAGATGGCCCAAGTGCTTGGCCCCCTACACCCTCGTGGGAGACCTGGAAGAACCTCCTGGCTTCTGGGTTCTGGCTTCGGCCTGGCCCAGCCCCAGCTGTTTGCAGCCATTTGGGAAGTGACCCAGCAGATGGAAGATCTCTCTGTCTTTCCCTCTCTCTGTAACTATGCCTTTCAAATAAGCAAGTCAATGTTTTAAAAATAAGTAATAATTTACAAAGTCTGAGTTTGAGTGACCCAAAAATATTACAGTCAAACAAATTGTCATTCAAATATGTTAAACACATTTGTGTGAAAAAAATGTACTCTTGGGTCATGATGGGTATTTGATATAGTGGTTAAGATGCAACTTGAGGCTGGCTCCGCGGCTCACTAGGATAATCCTCCACCTGCAGCGCTGGCACTCCAGGTTCTAGTCCCGGTCGGGGCACTGGATTCTGTCCCAGTTGCTCCTCTTCCAGTCCAGCTCTCTGCTGTGGCCCAGGAGTACAGTGGAGGATGGCCCAAGTGCTTGGGCCCTGCACTCGCATGGGAGACCAGGAGGAAGCACCTGGCTCCTGGCTTCGGATCCGCACTGTGCTCCATAGCAGCCATTTGGGGGTGAACCAATGGAAGGAAGACCTTTCTGTCTGTCTCTCTTGCACTAACTCTGCCTGTCAAAAAAAAAAAAAAAAAAGAAGAAGAAGAAGAAGAACAAAAGAACAAGAGAACCCATTCCAACTTCTTATTAATGTGCACCCTTGGAAACAGCAAACAAGGCTCAAGTAGTTGGGTCCCTGCCACCCATGTGGTAGACCCCAGTTAAGTTCTAGACTCCTGGCTTTGGCCTGACCCAATCACGGCCCCAGCTGTTGTAGTCATTTAGGGTGTGAATAAGCAGATGGGAAATCTCCCTCTGTCTGTCTTTGTTTCTCTTCCTTTGAAATAAACTGAAGAAAAGAAAAGAAAAGAAAATTGCAGGAGTACTGTTCTCCTGAGATTTCTTGAAAAAGCTACTAGTTAATGAAATGCAGCTTAAAATAAATTAAAATAAAGAACTAAGAAATGCAGGCACTGTTAGAAAAAATGGGTGTTGAATAATTATCTTAAATACTGATACCAAATAAATATGGAAATAATGATTAAGGATGAGACTTTTTCTTATAAATGTTGATGTAATATATGAATTACAGGAAATTTGTTTACCTTAAATAAAAACATTAAAGGATAAAATACGTTTTAAAAGAGAACTATAGAGTATCTGAAGATAAAAAGAAATGATAGAGGGACAAATAACAGACATAAAGAAGACAATTTGAAACATATGTAGTTGATCTCTCTCCTTTGGTTAAGGATCCATGTCCTTCTATTTAAGGAAATCTTTAAAAATACTTCTGTAGGCAGCTCACACAAGAGCTTAACATCAAGATCTCTTTAAAATGAATAAAATTATGGTGTAGAATTTAAAAAAAGATAACAGAAATTTAGAAGTACATATGGAAGAAGGTAAATAAATGCACTCATCTACCATCTTATAGCAAAATAACCCCTCAATGCAGCATTTAAAACATGTAATTTTAGAAGAGGTCTCTGATAGCTTAAATATTTTCTTTATTTTAAGGTTATAAAGTTTTTAAAAAGGGAAATTAAATTTCTGATATTGAAGAATTTTGTTCATTTTACTTTTTATATTAGTTTTAGCTAAACTTTAATTTTCTTTATATTTTATGCATTGCTTACTTTTTTTTTTGTTTGTTTGACAGATAGAGTTAGTGAGAGAGAGAGAGAGAGAGAGACAGAGAGAAAGGTCTTCCTTCCGTTGGTTCACCCCCCAAATGGCCGCCACCGCTGGCGCTGCGAGGATCCAAAGCCAGGAGCCAGGCACTTCCTCCTGGTCTCCCATGTGGGTGCAGGGGCCAAAGCACTTGGGCATCTCCACTGCCCTCCTGGGCCACAGCATTGCTTACATTTTTAATATAATGGCATAATTTTACAGAAATCATTTTTATTTAAAGAAACAAAAAAAAAACTGGCTAAAGGTATTCCAAGATATTAATATTGATTCTGAGAGGTGGAATTAGAAATAATTGCTATTCTCTGTACATCTTTTTGTTTCAGTTAAAAGCATTCTTCCTAGTTTTTTCTCCTCGGACATTTAAATTTTCTGTTCAAAAGATGAATTCCAGTCATAAGCTAAAAGTAATGCATGTTTATTGGAAAGATATGTACAGAGCATAATGACATTATAGTAATAACTGTTAGTCACAACCAAGTCAAACCATTTCATTGAAATTCCTAATAAATTAACTTGGTGGTCTGACTTATTTATCTGAAATGTGTAAAGTTGCATTGATATCTTTTATATAGGTTATCTTTTGTTGATCTGTTTTATTCTTTGTACCTTAACTTCATATGAAAAGGGAATACTGAATTCATAATCAATTATAATTTGGTTTTCCAAACGGGACTTCTTCCGTAGTTAGATAATAATATTCAAATACTCTTATAATGGTCTAACTAATTGATAAAAATGTTTGCTGGCAAAGTCAGTTGCACATGGATCCTTCAAGCACGCGAAGAAAGAGTAATTTGTTTATCAATAAGATGAATATCAGTTTGTAGAAGCCATCTGGTTATCTGATGTTAAAGAGAGTACATGAGAAGCTTTGGCAGCTATCAACTGTACTTGCCAGCTTTGGCTTGCTGTCATTCTTTACAGAGGGCCCAGGAAAAAATACATGAATAACAAATAAGTAAAAGCATTATTTAAAAAAAAGGCAGATTTAGCACATATCCTGCCGCAGTCTATCTCATATCAGAGGCATAGTTTATATTGGAGGAGTATGTAATGATACAGGGAGTATGGCTTCTACCCCTTGCTTTTGCCAGACTAGCCACATGGTTGTTGATCCTCTAGTACTGTTGAGGCTAGCCTATACATAATTCGAGCCACTTAGGAGAACAGTCCTAGGTAAAGGAATCATGCCAAAAAAGAAATTATTATTACTTTGTAACAAGGTTTTTTACTTTTTCAGTGTGGAGGGCATCTTGCTAAAAGAAAAGAAGTGAGGTTAAGAATACAAAGTATGAGAGCCGGTGCTGTGGCTCAGTTGGCTAATCCTCCGCCTGCGGCGCCAGCACCCTGGATTCTAGTCCCGGTTGCTCCTCTTCCAGTCTAGCTTCCTTCTGTGGCCCGGGAGGGCAGTGGAGGATGGCCCAAGTGCTTGGGTCCCTGCACCCGCATGGGAGACCTGGCTCCTGGCTTCGGATTGGCACAGAGCCGGCTGTGGTGGCCACTGGGGAGTGAACCTACAGAAGGAAGAGCTTTCTGTCTATCTCTCTCTCACTGTCTATAACTCTTTCTCTCTGTCTAACTCTGCCTGGAAAAAAAAAAAAAGAGAGAGAGAGAGAGAAGACAAAGTATGAAAGTCCTAAGTCTAGTTTATGCCAAATCTTCTCTTTCTTAGAGGTGTTTCTGCTGAGTAACCATGTAAATATAATAGTCATCATGTTGAGAGAAGAAGATCTAGAGAAATAACTGTGGTGGGTAGTAGAATGACTAAAAGATGAAATGATGTTTACATGGATCTAGAAAGACCTTTTGGAACTAATTTTTCAAATGTTTTGATATCTAGTGCACATACTGCCCAAAGGGCCCGTCAGGATCTTACCCTGGCCTAGTGTGATAGAGTTTATCATCAGTAAATAGAATATATCACCATATTGTTTTGCTTTATAGAGAAAAGATGAAAAGATCTTTTGCACTATGGGAGCACTTATTTGGAGTTTAACCCTATGGTACCAAAAATAAACAGAAAAAATAAGCTTTCACGATAAACTTCCTTGGCATGGAATAAGAAGATAATAAAGTATTAATAATACCACCCTCCAGAAATGAATCACGTTTTCTTCAGTTATAAAATTCTCCAGCTGTGTGAGCACTGTCTCAGTGAGAAAGATGGAGTTCACTCAGTGATTTATCTATTATGCTTACCTATTATGGCAAGTCTTCTTTTTCTTAGAGGCTTTTTTTTTTAGTATCTAACCCAGTGCCTTTCCCAGATTTTAAACTTCTTAACCTAATTAATATTATATGTTTTTATGAAGAGACAAATGACAAAAAATAGCAGATAGAGAGACATTGGTGTTTAAGGTGATATCAGATAGGGAGAGTTCTTTGGAACTACTCAGGTTTGAAGAGTTAAACCTATGGGTGTGTCTCCTGATAGGCAAAAAATATCATAATCATCAATATTTGTTGCCTTTTATCAAATGTATGTAATAAAATACATATTTACCCATGTTATATATGTAATATTATCTTCTAGTGCTATTGTAGGTTTTTGGAGTCTTTGACTTTAGATATTTAAGTTTCTGTGCCCATGTCGTCTATACTTACTCCCTTGATCAAATTAACCATTAAACATTGTATTAGTTTATACTGTTGTCTACTTGGTCTGAAAAAGGGAGTAAAAGGGAATAAAAACTATACTTTATTTTGGAATTTTTTCGGAATGGGAAATTTCTTTGTTTCAGCTTGCATATTACGGAGACTATAGCTCAGAATTCTTCATAGAAAGTAATAGTGTCATGAAAATAAAAATTACAGAGGAACCAGTGTAGGCTAAAGAGATACTCATGGGCAAATGTAACCATGAGCTTTGACTTGATTCTAGACAGTAATAAAACACTATGGGTCCTTGTAGGGAAACTTGAATATGTTCAAATTTCAATATATGTTCAAGCGATATTATAGAGTAACTGTTAATTTTGGTGTTACAATGGCATTGGATCATGTAAAGACAGTTCCTTGTTCTTTAAAGATGTGAGCTGAAGTATATAGTAGTGTAATATCACAATACCTGTAACTTACACTTAAATGGTCCAGAAAAAATCTGTACATGCACATATATACATATAGAGAAAGAATGAAAGCCAATATGGCAGAAATGGTAATTGATGGCATATGGTGTCATTGTACTTTTATTTCAGCTCTTCTTTAGATTGAAGTCTAAAAGTCAATCTGCTATCTTTCTAAGGAAGTGCCCTTCCTGTGGCAAGATAGAGTAGGTTATAACCAACATTGAAAACACAGATAAAGAAGCAAACAGGAATGGACTGTTAGGCATATCCATTACAACTTCTCTTTAAAATGAGCCAGAACAAATTTGTACATTTAAACAAGCCTGGGATCCTTGTCTTTTCTTTCTCACCGCTCACTATTTTTTAAAGTTATTTACTACTAAAACCCCATCCTTCTCCCAAACACTTGTTCAATGCAGCTTAAAATGGTACTCATTTCAGTTTTTGCTGCACTTTAACATACAAGAGATGTTGACATGCTTTTTAGAACCATACAGAAAACTTTTCCCGTTGTCTCTGTAATCTTCTAGCTTGATGCAAGACTACATTTAGTGGTTCAACTTTTATTTATATGAGAATTAGAAACAAGGAGACAGAGAACTTCCATCTGCTGGTTTATTCCCCAAATGTCTACCATGGCCAAAGCCAGGAGCTAGGAACTCACTGCAGGAATCCCACTTACATGTCAGGAGTGCTGTTAGTGGAGCCGTCGCTGCTACATTAGCAGGAAGCTGCAGTCAGGAGCAGATCCAGATAATTGGACCCAGGTACTCAGATACTGGATTCGAGAACCTTTTTTTTTTTTTTTCACAAATAGGACATTTTATTTGTCACTATCAAAGTCTAAATTTTAAACAGATTCTTGGACGGGTGGTTCATAGCCATTAGCTCGTTCGACTTTCGCACCTGTCTCATCCCCAGTGGCTTTTCCAGAACTACTACCTTCTCCGTGAAGCTCCATGAGTTTTCCCAGTTCAAACTTGGGCTTCTTCAGCATCTTCACTTTTCTAACGAAGACATCATAGAGAGGATAAATAGATTGGCAAGCCTTCTCTGTGTCTTTCCCAATGCTGTCTGGGATCAATTTATTGACTACTTCTTTCAAGTCATTTGTTTGCACCTCCCGTGTCATGATTTCCATCATCTTCTTCCGGATCTGGCGGACCTGCTGGTGCTGAGCGTAGAAAGTCTTCCGTATCTGATTGTTGCGTTTTTTTGGTAAAACCAACACAGAACAGACGAAGCAAATAGCCATCGGTAGTCTTGACATCAACATGAGCTTCAATCATGGTCTGCCATTTTTTGACCATGGAGCACATTTTGTCACGGGTAAGATCCATGCCGTGGAAGTTAGGCAGTTTTTGCCCTGAACATCCTCCATAATCAGTTTGAATTTTCTAAATGCAACTTCATCGTTCTGCAGGTCAGCAAGACTCACTTCAAAAACACGACCCTTGAGTCCATCAGACACAATTTTGGTTCCTTGGGTCCTCATGACTAGTGTTTTCCCAATATTTCGTATGTTGAACATAGCAGGTGCTTTCACATCATACCAATCTTTCTTAGAAAATGGGTCCACCACTTTCTTCTTGGCTTCCTTTTTGCTCCCTTTTGGCTCCCTTTCATAGGGCACTTGTTCTTGCCGACCGCCATGGTGGTGCTCAGAGAGCCAAAAGGGCGGATTCGAGAATCTTAACCACTATGTTAAATGCCTGTTCCTGTTCAACTTTTTAAATAGTATGTTCAAGTGCAGTGGATGTGCACAAAGGACCTCTGAATAAAATGTCTACTTTCTACCGTGACCACATACATACTGCACAAATACATACTCACTTTTTATTTCCTATGGACCATAGCATTTGTTGACTTTTTAATACAACTATAGCAGAATATGTGACACATCCTGAGAACATTCCCTCTTTTCCCCATCTTTCCGCTAATTATAGTTGTCTGGGCGCAGGAATAAAAACGGGAATGTGTATGCCTCAGGTTAGCAGGTCATCCCAGTAGTTGAACCTCAAAATCACAGCTCTTACTACAGTGTTCCTCTATATACATTTATGTGTTAAAGTACTAAACAGCTTTTTAAAATGCCAGCTTGTTACATAATAGTTTGATGAGAGATTTGGAGTCATTATTTCCCTTAATGCTATTTCTCCCTCAGAAATATTGATGCTATTTAAATGTTAAAAAATTATTTTGCTGGCCGGCGCCGTGGCTCAACAGGCTAATCCTCCGCCTTGCGGCGCCGGCACACCGGGTTCTAGTCCCGGTCGGGGTACCGATTCTGTCCCGGTTGCCCCTCTTCCAGGCCAGCCCTCTGCTGTGGCCCAGGAGTGCAGTGGAGGATGGCCCAGGTGCTTGGGCCCTGCACCCCATGGGGAGACCAGGAAAAAGCACCTGGCTCCTGGCTCCTGCCATCGGACGAGCACGGTGCGCCGGCCGCAGCGCGCCGACCGCGGCGGCCATTGGAGGGTGAACCAACGGCAAAAGGAAGACCTTTCTCTCTGTCTCTCTCTCTCTCACTGTCCACTCTGCCTGTAAAAAAAAAAAAAAAAAAAAAAAAATTATTTTGCTTATCTCCAAATTTTGGGTTTTTTCTTTATTCTTTAGAGCAGTTATCTTAATTTTTAGTCATAGTCATCATATGTGTGGAATTCTTTTATATCCTAAACATTCTATTTAGTTACTCTTCATCCATTATTAAAATTTAAGGTAATATTTTCTGTTTGAGAGCTGGGTTAACCAAAAAAGAAATTTGAGTTCAAAATTGAACCAGTGTCAGCAGACAAGGAACTGACCAGCTGAAACTAACATGGAAATAATGTGAAGTGAAACTGATAGCAGAATTGAAAGAAATATTAATTTAAGGGCCCTTGGCAGTTTCCCTCTATTTTTGTTCTTAAATATATCCACTTAGCAGATGTAGGACCTGTTAATAAATTTATGAGTCTTGGTCATTTACCGTGGTGGTAGTAGCTTGAAGAAATATTTATCTCTTTGTTACATATAATATACTAAAATCTATAATGAGAATAAATGTGGAATGTATCATTTCAGGTCCTTAGAAGATAGGATGAGATATTTTATTATTGACATCTATACATATAACTTTTAATTTGTGTTAGAAATAGTTCTTTCCCAAAGGTGGTTCACACCAGTGCTTTTCAGATGCAAGTCTGCACACTGATTGTGTGAAGCCCACCCCATCTGTAGTTTTCAAGCCACATTCCAACTGCTTAGAATTTAGTAAATGTTCCTTTAATCCATATGTTTAGAAAATTCTCAGTCATATTTTTTATAATCATCTTTGGTAATCATTGGTTTAAATATCTCCTAGAGAATGTTGTTATTTATGTTACCATATTCATTTACTTAGCCATGTCTTTTTAAAAAAAATTTTTTTATCCAGTGGTACAGTTTTACTGCAGGTAACAGAAAATCCATTTCACACTGACTTAAGTGGCTGGCGCTGAGGCTCACTAGGCTAATCCTCCGCCTGCAGCACTGGCACTCTGAGTTCTTGTCCCAGTTGGGGCGCTGGTTCTGTCCCGGTAGCTCCTCTTCCAGGCCAGCATTGTGCTGTGGCCCAGGAAGGCAGTGGAGGATGGCCCAAGTACTTGGGCCCTGCACCTGCATGGGAGACCAGGAGGAAGCACCTGGCTCCTGGCTTCGGATCGGCACAGCGCCGGCTGTAGCGGCCATTTGGGGAGTGAACCAACAGAAGGAAGACCTTTCTCTTTGTCTCTCTCTCTGTCTAACTCTGCCTGTCGAAAAAAAAAAAAAAACTGACATAAGTAATAAAAGCAATTTATTGGGTCATGTAACTAAAAAGTCTAGAAGTGGAATATACACAGGAGAAGTTGGATTTGGCTCCAGCTTGCAGTTGTTTTTTTGTTTTTTTGTTTTTTTTTTTGGACAGGCAGAGTGGACAGTGAGAGAGAGAGACAGAGAGAAAGGTCTTCCTTTTTCCATTGGTTCACCCTCCAATGGCCTCCGTGGCCAGCACACTGCAGCCAGCGCACCACACTGATCTGAAGCCAGGAGCTAGGTGCTTCTCCTGGTCTCCATGGGGTGCAGGGCCCAAGCACTTGGGTCATCCTCCACTGCCTTCCCGGGCCACAGCAGAGAGCTGGACTGGAAGAGGGGCAACCGGCACAGAATCTGGTGCCCCAACCGGGACTAGAACCCGGTGTGCTGGTGCGGCTAGGCAGAGGATTAGCCTATTGAGCCGCGGTGCCTGCCAGCTTGCAGTTAACCGTGATTCTGAAGGCTCTGCCTTGTTTGTCTTCTCTGTTCTCAGGAGGTTGTCCTCATTGTGTTAAAATGGCTAATGGGTGAGCTTTATGTTCATATACAAGTTGAGCATCTCTTACCTGAAGTGCTGAGACCAGAAATGTTTTAGATTTCAGATTTTAGAATATTTTCATGTACTTAATGATATATCTGGAGGATGGTATCAAAATCAAAATATGAAATTCCTTTATGTTTCATGTGTACCTTACAGAGTCTGAAGGTACTTATTTATATCCAGTAATTTCAGCATACCTCTGTTTGACTACTACCCGTCACATGAGTTAGGTGTAGATTTTGGAGCAAGTTGGATTTCGAGTTTTCAAGGGAACACCTAACCTGTATCATGATGTCTAGAATAAGATTCTATGGCCCATAATTTCCAGCAGAAGTTTTGAAAGCCACACTACTTGAGCAATCACTGAACCAATTACTGTGCAAAAGTATGATTATCCTGTCTGTTTTAGACCTTGCCAATCAGGTCCTAACTATGGGGTTAGATAGGCATAATTCCAATGCTAATGCCAGTACATATAATAAGAGAAAGGATTTTGAGGTAACAACCACAGAATCTACCACAAAATTTTATAGATATAACCTATGACTCAGCTGACTGTTTTAAAAATTCTATTTTACTGAAGTCCTGGTCTATATGATTTAGTCATACAAGTTGAGCATCTCTAACCTGAAAATCTACAATCTGAATTGCTCCAAAATTTTAAAGATAGTCATGACTCTGCAAGTGGAAAATTCCACACTTGACTTCACCTCTGACCCTAAGCATTTTGGATAAGGGATACTCAAGCTATATTACTTTCCAGTTTAAGTTTCCAGTAATATGTGTAGAGAGTAGTATCCATTACCAGAGCAAAAGGTAGATTTTAAGTGAAAAATCATTAACGTTTGGGAGATACATTTCTTTCCATATATGCAAAATGAAGTACAGTGTGAACCCATGCTTCCTTCCCAGCAAATGGTGGGGATAATGAGGTTATTAAGTTATTTTTATTGTGTTTCCTCCTGGTATTTTACTATTAAAAATTTCAGACATGCAGAAGTTGAAAAAATTGTTCAGTGACCACTCGTAAGTCTGCAGCCTACATTCTATTAATATTTTTATGTGCTTGCTTCTCCATTTCTTCATCCACTCTTTCTTCTTTGATACATTTCTAAGTAACTTACTTTGCTGTACTTCACTCCTAAACATTTAAACATGCATATTATTAACTGAGTTACTGATGACCTTTTGGTTAAGAATCTCATGTACAAAGCTCTCTGGCTTAGGACTCTAATGTGAATCAGATTATTGCAGAAAACAGTACTGATTGCTAAAATAATTATTCAAAGTTGTGATTTTGTACCTTTCACAAATGTCACTTTACAGTCTCAATATATAGTTTTTATTTGTGGTGTGATAAAAGGTATAAATTTAAACTCTTTACAATGAAAGTGCAGTAGAATACCAATATTTTTTATATATTGGGCCTCTTTAAGTTTGTTACTTACCTAATTAGTTTTACTTAGGAAACCAGTTAACTGGCAATCTGTTGTTATCAGCTAGACCAAAAGAAAACCTCAAGAAAATGCAGGATCTTAGTAAATTTATTAGTGTAGCTGACATTTTCCCACCTGCTTATCAGAAACAAACATATGGACACTGTTTGAAAATAGAAAGCTATAAAAATACTTCTAGAAAAATCTTAACCATTGGATAGCTAAAAGAATTATCTCAGACAACCACTTCTTAGAGTATAATAGTATGTTGTAATGTGTTTTGGTGTTGTAAACATATGGTTACTCAGTTTTTACATTTAAACAGCATCCTAAAAGCTTTGAGCTAACATTTAAATAAGAACCTATTAGCAGAACTTAAACAAATCAAAGATTTTTAGATAAAAAGTCATTCATACTTAATTAAATAGCAGTTAGGACCTCTCTCACTTTTCACTTTTATTTTTGAAATATCAGCTGTATTCCCTAGGGCAGTTGTTAAATTAGGAATCCAGAGCAGAGCTTCCTAACTTGTGTTTCTGTCACACTGGCATGCCACTAATGGGTATGCTGTGAAAGTAACTGTCTCATCCTGGCGCTGCTTAATCGCCCTTCCTCTCTTCTCAGTTGACCCAGTAGGCGCTGAAAATTGCTACCCATTTTTTGTGTATGTTTGTGTTGTCTTCACAGAAACAGTTGGTTCTTAGGATCTCAGAGCCCAACTTCTTGAATATCAAAGTTTTCCAGAAGAAAACCCAGCATTAAGTTTTGTGGTTATCATGGAGTCTGAAAGGGACAAATATATACAATTGGACTCGATATGTAAAGTTTTTTTATGTTTTGTCTCATTTTCTATAATGAAAAGTAGATCAAGGAACACATTTTTTAAGTCATAAAATCCAGGAAGGCTTCTTAGATTTTCACAAACGTCTTTCCAGAGTGGTTTTTGTTGTTTAAAACATTCCACCCTCTTATTGTAAAGTTTTTTAGCTACCCTGTTTTGCTTTGTTTACTGTCTTTCCACCAAAGAAATCAAGTGCTATAACAAAATTTTCAGCTAAGTACTATAAGACCCACCTCTGCAGCAAACAGATCTTTGGAGTCCCTTGTTTGCTTTTTTTTTTCTGGAATTTTTTTTTTGAAGATTTGTTTATTTATTTGAAAGGCAAAGTTACAGAGAGGCAGAGGCAGAGAGAGAGTGGGGGGGGGGGGGAGACCTTCTATCCACTGGTTCACTCTCCAAATAGCTGCAACGGCCAGAGCTGGGCCAATTCTAAGCCAGGAGCTTCTTCCGAGTCTCCCACGCGGGTGCAGGGGCCCAAGCACTTGGGCCATCTTCTACTGCTTTCCCAGGCTATAGGAGAGAGCTGGATTGGAAATGGAACAGCCAGGTCTTGCAAAGAGTTGGTATGAATTACTGTTCCTGCCCATTCTATAGCCTTTCTTTCTTTTTTTTTTTTTTTTTTTAAGATTTTGTTTATTTATTTGAGAGATAGAGTTACAGACAGTGAAGGAGAGACAGAGAGAAAGGTCTTCCATCCGTTGGTTCATTCCCCAAATGGCTGCAACAGCCAGAGCTGTGCCAGTCCGAAACCAGGAGCCAGAAGCTTCTTCTGGTCTCCCAAATGGGTTCAGGGGCCCAAGGACTTGTGCCATCTTCTACTGCTTTCCCAGGCCATAGCAGAGAGCTGGATTGGAAGAGAAGCAGCCGGGACTAGAACTGGCGCCCACATGGGAGGCCGGCACCGCAGGTAGAGGATTAACCTACTGCGCCACTGCACTGCCTCCTCTATAGTCTTTCAAACCTAAAGTCTTTTCTGCATTCTTGAACTTTTCTCACAATGTTAATGGTTGCCTTGGGCTTTGTCATCTTGCTTGCCTTAGAATTTTTCTGCTTTCCCACATGATATTATTGTTGTGGGATGTCCAAAGTCCACAAGAACTTTGCCTTCATTTAAAAATACTTTTCTCCAAGTCTGACTCCAAATTGCAAACATTTAGTCTTTCCATCTCATCTAGAAGGATTTCTTCCTAGTGGTAGACTTTGCTTTTCATTTAATCAAACAAGCAAGTGAACATGATTCCAAAACTAGCCACACACACACACACACATATCCAAAAAGAACAGCTAATCCTATGTATCCAAAGGGGTGATTCTTATTAAATAGTGCTCTTTGGAAGCTTATTTGCTGCCACCACTTCCCATGTCATGTATGGGATGAGAATAATGGTTTTGTTTATTTTATATCAGTGGACATTCTCCCTCCTTCTGTTTTGTCTCCTTCCTGCAGTCTTCCTTCCTGTTATGCTCACTCACTCCCCTCTGCTTGACAACATCGTTTTCCACTTTGTGGAGATGCAGCACTGAGGTGCAGTAAGTCTAGAATCAATCAAAATCTTGGGATGAAGTAGTCATGAATATGACCGGATTGGAGCTGTAAGCTCCTTCATCTTCTTGTATAATGCTTTTGTTCTGTGCCTTTGAAATGTTTCCATTAAAATGATCTCACTCTCAAAAAAAAAAGTGACATGATTAAAAATAAGATCCAGGGGCTGGTGCTGTGGTGTAGCAGGTAAAGTCGTTGCCTGCTGTGCTGGCGTCCCATATGGGTGCCAGTTCAAGTCCCAGCTGCCCCACTTCTGATCTAGCTCTCTGCTATGGCCTGGGAAAGCAGTAGAAAATGGCCCAAGTCTTTAGGCCCTTGGACCCACATGGGAGACCTGGAAGAAGCTCCTGGCTCCTGGCTTCAGATCAGCTCAGCTCTGGCCATTGGCTATTGTGGTCATTTGGGGAATGAACCAGTGGAAGAAAGACTTCTCTTTCCCTCTGCCTTTCTGTAACTCTGCCTTTCAAATAAATGAATAAATATTAAAAAATAAGATCCAGACATAAGACATACATACATGTAAGTGTGTTAGCTCTAAGTGTAAGGCCATAAATGCTATATAGGGCTGTAACTTTCATCTTTAGTTATTTATTGCAGTTTACATTTAAAACAGCAGATACCAAAATAAATATTTAAATAAAGACAGACTTTTGTACCAAATCCAGGCTAATTTACTCAGTCCTTCCCATGAATCTCCATATATACTTGTCTGCTTCGTTGTTTCTCCTGATCAGAATGCTGTAAATTAGGGTAAAAGTTTCTTTGTGACTCTTAGGCAGCCAGTTCATTCAGTCTTTTTAAAAAAATTTTTTTTTAATTTATTTGAAAGGCAAAGTTAGAGGGAGGGAAAGTCAGAGAAATCTTCCATCCACTAGTTCACTCCCCAAATGGTGACAGTGGTTGGGGCTGGGCCAGTCCAAAGCCAGGAGTCAGGCGCTTCCTCTGGCCCCCACATAAGTACAGGGGCCTGACTTGGGCCATCATCCACTGCTTTCTGAGGCACATTATCATGGAGCTGGATTGGAAGAAGAGCAGCCTGGACTTGAACCAGTCCAGGGCTGAGGATGCTGGTATTGCAGGAAGCAGCTTTACCTGCTACGACACCGACCCCTTCATTCGGTTTTTTTTTTTTTTTTTTTTTTTTTTGACAGGCAGAGTGGACAGTGTGAGAGAGAGACAGAGAGAAAGGTCTTCCTTTGTCGTTGGTTCACCCGGTGCACTGCAGCCGGTGCACCGCGCTGATCCAATGGCAGGAGCCAGGTGCTTTTCCTGGTCTCCCATGGGGTGCAGGGCCCAAGCACTTGGGCCATCCTCCACTGCACTCCCGGGCCACAGCAGAGAGCTGGCCTGGAAGAGGGGCAACCGGGACAGAATCCGGCGCCCCGACAGGGACTAGAACCCGAATGAGGCCGGCGCCGCAAGGTGGAGGATTAGCCTGTTGAGCTGCGGCGCCGGCCTCGTTCAGTCTTTAAGTTTTCTCTTCTGTGAAATAGGAGCATCAATAGTATCTCGCACAGGGTTATTGCCATGATTGCATGTGAAGAGCTTAGAACAATTCCTGGCACATTCTAAGTGCCAATCTCTCTCCACCAGAGTCCTATAGAAAATTACACGGTACAGAAAAAACATTTTGAATGAGTTCTTGCAAGGATGGTCCATAGTACCACTCTAGTTGCCTAGGAATAAAATTAAATCACATGCAGTGACATGATAGTCTTCAGGACTGAATCTCTTTGGGGAACCTGAAATGAGAAAGTCTGCTATGTGTTCAATAAATAGTAGCCATTATTGTTTTATTTCCAAGTGACAGAAATCCATGTTCAAACTGGATTTAATAATAAAGGTACTTTATTGTTTTGTGTAAATGAAAAAGCAGAGAAGATTTCACAGATGGTTTGATTAGTTTTCTGGACTTGGTATCTTTGCTGTTTTGTTGGTTCTGACTTTTCTCTGGCCATTGGATCAAACTAACATTTCAACTAAATTTTTAAAGGAAGGATTTTTTTTCTTAAATTTGGCTTATAGCTACGAATCATAAGGTATCTTGTGTATCTAAGTTTTGGATTATAGTAATTATTAAGTAAGACAGTTGTTTGCTTATGTTGTGTCTGATATTCTTGTGTTTAAATATATAAGAAAACATTTTAAAGCCTATGGAAGGTATAATTTTGCTTTTGCATTTGTACAAATATTAGTTAGAAGTAAGGCCATTTTCCAATCAGAGGCTTTTAAGACAGATTGCCAAGAGAAAAATAAACAAAACAAAAGGGAGAGGAGTTAGAGGAATAACTTGATGAAAATGTTTGGAGAACAGATTACAAGTAGTTGGGGATGCAGTTGAAGCAGCAAGGGCCACGAGTGTAGAACAGTACTCTGAAGAGTAGCTACCCGTTCAGTTGCTGAAGCAGTCCTATCTCGTCTTACTTCCTGCCGAAGATGTTGGGGGAAAGTATGTAGAGAAAGAGCAGGGTGGAGTTGGCTGAAGGATGCCCAAGGGCCTTGCATACTGTGATTTGAAAAATAGCAATAGGAATCTCCACATTGGAAAATGCTATAACCCTTTTTTTAAAAAAGATTTCTTGGGGCCTGCACTATATTCTGGTATCAGGCTCTATTCAGTATTTTCCCTAGATGTCTCTGGACCAGAGCTTCTTAAAATGCTAAGCATCAACAAATGGCTCCCTAATTTTAAGTTACCAAAGACAGTTCTGGTTTTACTCTTTCATAAGCCGTTTATCCAAAAAGTTCATGTTTGTTTTCAGGTGATGTAAAACAAAAAGGAGGCTGGCACCCTGGCTCACTTGGCTAATCCTCCTCCTGCGGCGCCAGCACCCCGGGTTCTAGTCCTGGTTGGGGTGCTGGGTTCTAGTCCCAGTTGCTCCTCTTCCAATCCAGCTCTCTGCTGTGGCCCGGGAGTGCAGAGGAGAATGGCCCAAGTACTTGGGTCCCTGCACCTGCATGAGAGACCAGGAGGAAGTACATGGCTCCTGGCTTCAGGTCAGCGTAGCGCCGGCCGTAGTGGCCATTAGGGGAGTGAACCAACAGAAGGAAGACCTTTCTCTCTGTCTCTCTCTCACTGTCTGTAACTCTCTGTCTCTCTCTCTCACTGTCTAACTCTGCCTGGCAAAAAAAAAAAAAAAAAAAAAAGGCAAAAAACCCACAAAAAACAAAAACAAAAAGGAAGCTCCTCCAACTCCCAATCCCAATCTGTATTCCTGGAAAATTTGAAACTCTTAGGGTTAGGGAGATCTTTTTGCTGGCCATCTCTAGGACTCCATATATATAATTTTTAAGTTGATTTATTTTTTTGAAAGGCAGAGAGAGAGAATATGAGACTGTATCTCTTCTGTCTGCCAGTTCATTCCCCAAATGCCTGTAGAGAAGCCAAAGCCAAGAGCCAGGAACTGCATCTCAGTCTCCCACATGGGTGGCAGAGACCCAATCACTTGAGCCATCATCTGCTGCCTCCAAAGTGCACATCAAAAGGAAACTAGATCAGAAGTGGAGATGGTACTCTGATATGAGATGCAGTCATCTTAAGCGTAATCTGCTATGCCACAGTGCCATCGCCCAGTATATTCCTGAGATAATCAAACAGAAGGGACACAGAGCTGTCCCTTTCCTTTTGAGAGTGATTTGGAGAACTTATTCTTTGTTTTTTGTTTGTTTGTTTGTTTTTGTTTTTAATTTTCCAATGTATTTATTTAAAGGGCAGAGTTACAGAGAAAGAGGGAGAGACACACACACACACAGAGAATTCTTCCATGGCTGCTATGGCCATGGCTGTGCCAGGCTGAAACCAGGAACCTGGAACTCCATCTGGATCTCCCACGAGTGGCAAGTGCCCCAGTACTCTGGCCATCTTCCACTGCTTTTCCAGGTGCATTGGCAGGGAGCTGGATTGCTTAGCCAGCTGCTCCACAACACTCACCCTGAAGAACTTTTTTCTTTTTCTTTTTTTTTTTTTTTTAAGGTTTATTTACTTATTTGAAAGTCAGAGTTACACAGACAGAGAAGGAGAGGCAGAGAGAGAGAGGTCTTCCATCCACTGGTTCACTCCCCAGTTGGCAGCAATGGCCGGAGCTGCACCAATCCGAAGCCAGGAGCTTCTTCCATGTCTCCCACATGGGTGCAGGGGCCCAAGGATGTGGGCCATCTTCTACTGCTTTCCAAGGCCATAAAAGAGAGCTGGATCAGAAGCGGAGCAGCCGGGACTCGAACCAGCACTCATATGGGATGCCAGCACTTCAGGCCAGGGTATTAACCCGCTGTGCCACAGCACCGGTCCCCTGAAGAACTTTTTTCTTTTTGCCCTTTCCTTTCTGTTCCCCAAGCAAAAATAGATTCCCAGTGTAGTTGTAGGAGGCTTCCTGCCATTTTGACTAAGCCATGGGTTTCATGGATAGTCATCTACCTTCAAGATAACTAGATAAGTGGCTTTAGAATCTAGGGTAATTTTTTTCATTAGAAGATCCATTAGTTTTCTAAGACTCCCTCAAAAGTTGCGTTTTGTAAATTATTAACAACTTTCATTAAGCATCATTTGGAGCCGTTCCGTTTGAGTTACTTTTCTTTTTTTTTATTTTTTTATTTATTTATTATTTATTTTTATTTATTTATTTTTTTTGACAGGCAGAGTGGACAGTGAGAGAGAGAGACAGAGAGAAAGGTCTTCCTTTGCCGTTGGTTCACCCTCCAATGGCTGCCACGGACGGCACGCTGCGGCCGGCGCACCGCGCTCATCCGATGGCAGGAGCCAGGTGCCAGGTGCTTTTCCTGGTCTCCCATGGGGTGCAGGGCCCAAGCACTTGGGCCATCCTCCACTGCACTCCTGGGCCACAGCAGAGGGCTGGCCTGGAAGAGGGGCAACCGGGACAGAATCCAGTGCCCCAACCGGGACTAGAACCGGTGTGCCGGCGCCGCAAGGCGGAGGATTAGCCTGTTGAGCCACGGCGCCGGCCTTGAGTTACTTTTCAAAGACAGTTTAAGAATGCATTTGATCAGCATTTGGCTAATTGAAGGATATGCACTTATGCTGCCCTGTTTCTTGAAATATTTTAGTACCTGCTGTGAAAATTATCTCTTGTTTTTGTTTTGTTGTCACAAAACAGAAAGAAGAAGGAAAGCTTCAAGGACAGCTAAACAAGTCTGATTCTAACCAGTATATCAGGGAACTGAAAGATCAGATAGCAGAGCTGAATCATGAGGTAAGTGATACATTTTGGTCTTCGCATAGTTCTTCCTCCCATCCTCTGTATTGCAACAACCCTGATTACTGTTATGAGACTGACTTTTTCATGCTAAACATTTTCTGTGAGTCCTTGATTATAATTAATAATATTTTAGAAGATTGTCTTTTTTAATAAGGATTTTTCTGTTCTAACATTGAAGACTTTTTTTCTTAAAGCCTTAATCATGCTCTAAAAAATTGATGAATATTTTATGGCAGTTTTTTGTGTGTGTACGTTTTTAAAAAGTGTTGATGGTTTGCCTAGGTGTCAAAAGTTACTTCAAGTAAACTAAAATTTTCCTTTTACTTATGGCATTTACTGTTATGAATAGGAGGGAAGTCTAGTTACTCGTGAATTCTTTTCCCCTTCATGGTGCTATTACTGAGATTGCAAAAAAAGGATACTTGCCTAATATCAGTTAACAGATTTCTTAGAATTTGAACGCTTTTTAAAACTGGTTCTGGGTCTGTACTGTTCAAGTCTTGAAATTTTAAGAGTTTTACTAGGAACTATACTGAAAGTATTGAAACTAATGTGTTTTGCTTAGATAGTTTTTGTTAATGTTGCTCTAGATCAGTAGCTGTGTCTTTTATTATTTTGTTATAAGCATAAGGTTAACATGAATGGAAAGGCATGTTTATTATTTTAAATTATTTGTTAAATAATGTTTATTCACAGTAATGAGATTTGAAAGGATACCATAAGCCTTGTTTGTTTAAGAAAAAAAGAGAGAGAAGAGAGGAAACTTGGTTTGGCCACTAAATAAATTCAAACCTCAAAGGAAAAAGTTTAGACATTACCCTTTCCTGGTATTACAGCCTTCAGTTAAAGTCTCAGTGGCTTGGGTAATACCTCTTAGAGGGAGGCAGTCAGAGTAGATTCTGAATGAAGAAGAAAGAAAATACAAACAAAAATGATAAATCTTAGACGTAGTTCACTTGTTCTGAAATGTTGGGGCTCATTCATGTAAATAAATTTTTTAGCCATGATAACGTTTGAGGG
This sequence comes from Sylvilagus floridanus, assembly GCA_949820135.1. Lineage (NCBI taxonomy): Eukaryota > Metazoa > Chordata > Mammalia > Lagomorpha > Leporidae > Sylvilagus > Sylvilagus floridanus. The sequence goes on along the minus strand of OX463225.1, from coordinate 83,713,357 downwards.
ATTCAGAATCTTATACATATTATCTTTACCTGTTTGTGCACATTTTTAATAATCTGTTTTTATCTGTAGCCCTGTATGAAAGAACAAGTTACAAATAGGCATGTTCTAGAAATCCTTATTCTTTTGAGAACTCTGGGAATTACTCCTTGAGTTCAGAGGGTGTTCTCAGAGGAAATTTTGGCTAAAATAAAGCATTTTAGTCCCATCTAAAATGTAGAAGTATAGTGGTAAGGAAGCTTTGATATTACTGAATTAAGGAAGTTATATATGGAATGACTATTTTTAAAGCTAGTCTAAAAAGCAATCAATAAATGTTAATTTTGTCTGTTATGTGCTAGATTATCTGGTTTGTCTAGAGAAACAGAATTTTGGTAGGATGCATATTAGGTATTTGAAAGTGGATTTATTAGGATAGTTGGTTCATGCAGTTATGGCAACTGAGAGATTCCCCAAACAGATTATCTGCAGGGTAGAGATCTGGGCTGCCAGGACACGGTTCAGTCTACATCTGAAGGCATCAGAACCAGGAAAATCAAGAATGTCACTCTCAGTTCAAAACCAGAAGCCTGGGCCACTGGTCTAAGTCCTGGAACCCCAAAGCCGGTAGCTAACACCCAAGACAAAGTCTAGAGAGCCAAGTGTGTCCCACTCTCAGTGAGGGACCAGTGTACTTTCCGTGTTCATCTGTCCACGCTCCCACCAGGTGATGCTACCGCACACATCAAGGCCGGCTGTTGCCACCAGGCCCACTCAGACTCACATGCCACACTCCAAAGGAAACACCCTCATAGACACTCAGAATAATGCTTTTCCAGTTCTATGGGTATTCCTGAATCCAGTCAACTGGGCAGCATAAAATTAACCATCAAATTTCCCTTGTCTAAAAGTAGTATTTTCCTAATCAGGACTGAAAGAAAATAATTCACATGAGGTTTACTTTTAATGTTTGTGTGGGTAGAGAGCTTGTGAAGGAATGAAAAGAAAACTAATCAACAGAGAAGAATTGTAGATATATTGTGTGAATTAAAGGCCAGAACAGTGTATAATGAGGTGTTGATCATACAGTTCAAAGCAGTCAAGGTCCTGGGCTTACACAGGTGCAGGTCAGAAGCTGTTGGGGAGAGCATAGGAGGAGTACAGTGCAGCTGAGGATCCTGTGGAAGGCACCGGAGGTGAGAGTGAGTGTGGGTTGGGAGTTGAGAGGAGGCCAGATTAATGGAAGGGTTAATGTTTGCAGCAAGGTAAGGGTAGACTGAATAGAACCAAGTTATGGTGAATCTGCAGAGCTAGACAGGATTAAATGTACCACATAATTTAAGCATGTATGAGTATTTGGTTGGAGACTACTTTTCATGATGCATTCTGAGCAGAGTTTAATTCATTCATCAATTTCAGAGTTTTATCAATAGGAGAGAATCAGTGAAAATAAGTGAAAGTTTAAACCAAGATACCGGTTCTAGTAGACTTACTAGAAAAGTAACATTTGTCAGACCAATAAGGTATTAAATAAAGTGTCAGCTTTTTATTCCAGCATTTTCATTCTTTTGTATAGCACTTCATAATGAGAAAGGGAAAAAAAAGATAACTAAAGTCAGTCCAATCTCTTTAAGTTGACATTTACTCATGTGGTAGAATTTGCCAGACCCTTTGGGTTTTACATGAAATTAACTTTGAAATATTAGTGTTGTGTTTCAGGATGTGACTGTTAATAGTGACTTTGTTAACTGATTTTTATGTTTCTCAGTGTTGAAGGAAATGTTGAGAGAAACATTGCAGATTTGTCTTCCTGAAGTTGGAAAAATGTTGTATAGATTATAACAACTATGACCCCTTAGCATAGACACCTGTATGAAATAATAAGATTAAGCAGGTTATGTTTTATGAATGGCTGAATACATTGCAAGTCTGTAAGATAATAGCAATATTTACCATTTATCGAATACCAGTACCTACCACGGGCCCAGCATTGTGTCGAACACTCCATCCGTTTGGTTACCACCCCTCCTAACAGTCCATATGAAGGTGGTAGTGTTCTCAGTTCTATGGATTTGGAACTGAGATTCACAACGATTAAGTGTCTTGCCAGGCAGGCATACAAGTAGGAAGGAATTAAACCACTTAAGAATCCAATTTGCCCTGTTCTTTTCTGTGTTGCTTGCACAGACATCAGAAAACATGTTATCAATATCCAAAATCTTAAGAATGGCAATTAATGACAGTTTTCACGCTTTTGTTCTGCCCTGACACATGAATTTTGCATACCTCCAGTAGGTGTGTTCTGCCACTAACTAACCACAAGAACTCCCTGTTGATATTACAAATGGGGATTTATCTGCAGTTCCTGCTAATGCTGCTATGATCCCTCCTGGTGTCTTCCCTGGCTCCCAGCTCCTGCCATTCCTGCCTTAACTACATGACCAGTTTATCTCCTAATTTTACCTACTTCCCATGGAAACTTTTAAATTTGGAGCCTCTTACGCCTTGCCAAGAACTTCACAGAATCCATTGTGGAAACCCTGGCTTCCCTAGACCTAGGATAAGAGCATGATGAAATCCTCCCCTACTCCCTGCCTCCTGTTCTCATAAGAGCGAACCTGTGACTCCAATTCAAGTGCTTTCCTTATCCTACCTTCCACTACTCCTCCCTTCTCCCCCCCATCATCAGAGCACCTACTAAATACTAGGAACTAGGTTTAGAAGTGAAGATAAAAGAAGGTTGAAACACAGTCTACAATGGAGATGGGCATACAAATAAGCAAATTGCAATATATTATGAAAAGTGAAGTAGATACTAGTTACTGTTTATTTAGTGGTTGCTCTGAGCCAGACACTGTACTAAGTTTTTATATTTCCATTAATTTATCTTTACAGCAGTCCTATGAAGTAAGTAATATTGTTATTGTTCATATTTTACATGTGATAAATGGAGGTTCCCAAGGATTCAGTGCCTCCTCGTGATCATATACCAGTCAGTAATACAAGTTAGGTTTTTTTAGTTCAGGCCATGTGACTCTAGTCTAGCTACTATAAGCTATACGCTCAGCCACTATATGCTATATAGCCTATTTGAAATATACAGGAATAAGATAGTAAGAAAATCTGGGCTGAGTTTTAAAAGAATGAAAGAAACTTGTCAGGTAAATTGAGCATCTAGAGCATTTAAGTCAGACATGAAAGAAAATTGTTGGTTACAGGAATTAATAAGCCAGCTACATTTCGACTGTCTTCTTACAACTGCTAATCACTGACCGGTGCTGCGGCTCAATAGGCTAATCCTCCACCTTGCAGCGCCAGCACACCGGGTTCTAGTCCTGGTCGGGGCGCCGGATTCTGTCCCGGTTGCCCCTCTTCCAGGCCAGCTCTCTGCTATGGCCCAGGAGTGCAGTGGAGGATGGCCCAAGTGCTTGGGCCCTGCACCCCATGGGAGACCAGGAGAAGCACCTGGCTCCTGCCATCAGATCAGCGCGATGCGCCAGCCGCAGCGCGCCAGCTGCAGCGGCCATTGGAGGGTGAATCAATGGCAAAGGAAGACCTTTCTCTCTGTCTCTCTCTCTCTCTCTCTCACTGTCCACTCTGCCTGTCCAAAAAAAAAAAACAACTGCTAATCACTAAAGACAAACAATATTTTATAAATGCCAGAAAAGGGAGAGAAAAAGAGGTAGAAAGGCATTCTGGTTTAGAAGCCAAAAGAAATACACTTAGGACTTATTTGAATGTAGACATATTTAGAGCTATAATTGAATGGCTCAGCTATATTACCAGTTAAGTAGACTTCTCTGGGTCCATTAGAATCTTGCTACCATTTACAGTATTATTTATGGGAAAATGCATACTAAACAAATGGTTTGAACAATATTTTAGAGTATAGATGCGTTTTCACTCCTTTTTGATGGTGATGTAATAGCTGTTCTGGTGGATGTTAGGGGAATAAACTTATTTCAGACTAAGAATAACATATAATGGGGCTGCTGTTATGGTGTAGTAGATTAGGCCTCCACCTGGGACACTGGCATCCCACATGGGCCCTGGTTCGAAACCTGGCTGCTCCACTTCTAGTGTAGCTCCCTGCTGATGCTCCTGGGAAAGCAACAGAGGATGGCCTGGGTGCTTGGGCTCCTGTATCCACGTGGGAGACCCAGAAGAAGCTTCTGCCTCTTTGCTTGGGACTGGACCAGCTCTAGCTGTTGCAGCCATTCCGGGAGTGAATTAGAGGATGTGAGACCTCTCTCTGTTCTCCTCCTCTTTCTCACCGTCTCCTATCTCTAACTGCCTTTCAAATAAATAAAAAGTAAATCTTAAAAACAAACACAAAATAACATACTAAAAATTATTTTTCCCAATAAACAGCTTTGTTGAATTTTATGGTATCAGTAAAGCAATTTTAATGTGTTTTATGACTTAAAATTTCATAGCAGTTGGTGCCGGCACTGTGGTTGATGGATTAAGTCTCTGCCTGCGGTGCCAGCATCACATATCGGTACAGGTTCTAGTCCCAACTGCTCCTCTTCTGATCCAGCTCGCTGCTAATGGCCTGGGAAAGCAGTAGAAGATGGCCCAAGTGCTTGGGCCCCTGCCGGGGCGTGGGAGACCCAGAGGAAGCTCCTGGCTCCTGGCTTCAGATCCGTGCATCTCTGGCCATTGTAGCCAATTGGGGAGTGAACCAGCAGATGGAAGACCTTTCTCTCTGTCTTTAACTCTGCCTCTCAAATAAATAAATTAAATATTTTAATAATTTTCATAACAGTAAATCTGGTTCTGTTTGCTTAGTAACTTTTCTATATAGAGCACATTTTCCTGTTTTATTAAGCATTTTGTGTGGCAGCTGCTAAGCCAGGTGTAGATCCTTAGATGACTGTTTAAATCTTCATGATTATCCTGTCAAATTATTTCCATTTTGTAGATTCAGAAAGATTAAATAACCTATCCAAAGTCATAGAACTAATAAGTGGCAAAGGCTAAATTCTGGACTAGGGCTTTTGGTCAAATTACAGTGCATTAAACTGGAATGAAATAAAACCAAACTAACTGTATTTTTAAAAAGAAAGAAAAGCCTTTAAAGCATTTGTATTCATACCCTTCCATGTTCTAAATTAAAGAAATATGCAAATGCTACAAAATAGCAAATTATAATTTTTTGAGAAAAAAGAAAGAAAAATAATTGTAGGAATATAATATAGAACCATGAGTAAGACCAACACAGAAATGCATAAAAGGGGGATTTCTGTCATAAACATTAAAGGGAAAACTGGTCACTTAAATATTTTAGAGTGTCTGAAGAACAGACCAGTTAGTTGGAAGAGCCACAACTCTTCCTGACACTGAGACTTAACAGCTATTTCTCCAGTGTATCTTCATAAAGGAGACCTATTATGCATTCCCTTAGAACGAATTCATAATCATAAAATTTGAACAATTTAAAGAACAAAAACTTTTTTAATAATTCTTTTGTTTAGAGGCAAGGCGTAGAGAAAAGTGCCCAAGTCACAAGTTAACAGCTCAGTAAAATGCCCACACTCATGTGCTACCCCCTAAGTCCAAGAAACAGACCCCAATCCCTGTCCCTACTGTCTCCCTAACATTACTCATGCTGTCCTCCTCAAAGGTGGCCATGAGCTCAACTTCTGATAAAACAGTTTACATTTTGGAACTTTAAATTAATGGCTTCTTGCAGTATGTATTCTTTCATGTCTTGCTTCTTTTGTTCAACGTTATCTGTGGGATTTTACTGTTTCATTTTAAAATGTAGTAATAGGCTGTTCACTTTTATTGCTGCATAGTTTTCCTTTGCATAAAGAAAAATTGCAGTTTATTCTGTTGCTAAACCTTTGGGTTATTTCCAGTTTGATCTATTAGGAACATTATAGTTTCTTCATGAGCAGGGAAGAAAGTTCTTCCTGTCCTACAGCCTCATCAACATGTGGAATTGTCTGTAATTCTAATTTCAGCCATGTTGTGGCTATGCCAAGGTTTTAATGTGCATTCCTCTGACTACTATTAAGATTGGATAGCTTTTCCCCAGCTTTCAGAACAGTGTCGACATGTGGGAGGTACTCCATGTAGAGATTTTTGATGCATAAATGAAGTTTGTGAAAATGTTTACAGAGAAAATGACATATAAGCTGCAAAGGGAATGCTAAGAATTTTCCTGATGTTCAGATGTCAGTAGAAAGAGCATCCCAGATAGAAGTAGCAACTAGCACAAAGACCGCAGAAGAAAATGAGTGGTTTTTTTAAGAAACCACATTGAGAAATTGTAGTGTAGTGGAGAGTGTAGGGAAAAAATGGTATAAGATTAGAGAGGTAGGTGGGATCAGATCATATACAATGCCTTATAAGCTATCATACATAGTATGTTTTATTTTTAGTATAATGGGAAGCCTCTAGATGGTTTTAAGGAGGGGGAGATGTGATATCATTTTCCCTGCCTGATAAATGGTGTATTAATTGTAGAAAGGGAAGAATGGAAACAGAAAAGTATTAGGAGTCTGTTAAAATAATGCAGGCAGGGGCAAAGGTGGCTTGGAAGGATGAAGGAAGTGGGAATGTTTTAGATGTGAATGTATTAGAGGTATGCTTCTCTCATAAGAGAAAGCAACCAATGACTCCAGAGATTTGGGACTTGAGCACTTGAGTGAATGCTGGGTTGTTGCTACTGACTAGGATTAAGGAAACGTTGCAGATCAAGAACTCTGTTTTGTTTACGTGGACATTCAAAGGAAAGTGACAGATAGGCAATGGATATGGGAATCTCAAGTTCTAAAGGGACATCAGGACTAAGAGTAGGAACTGGCATATAAATGGCATTGATTTATAAAGAGTAGGGAGTCTGTGCACAGGTTCTGAGGCACTCCTCAACTTCGAGGACAGACAGGAGGGAAAGTGGAGAGTATGGTAACACAGGAGTCCCAAGGAAGACTTTAAGAAGGAAACATTTCAGCACAGGGCTTAGGTTTTAAATTTCCTTTATCTTTCTTAGAAATGAACTTGCTAAGAACAATTTCATGGACCAAGCAGTGTTTAAGACACTGATTAGGATACTGGCATCCCATATCAGAGTGTCTGGGTTCAAGTTCATGCTCCACTTCCAATCCAGCTTCCTGCTAATGTGCACTCTGGGAGGCAGCAGATGATGGCTCTAATATGTGGGTCCCTGCCACCCGTGTAAGAGACCCAGGTGGAGTTCCTGGCTCTTGGCTTTGGCCTGGCCCAGCCCCAGCAGTTGCAGGCATTTGGGGAGTGAACCAGTGGATAGGTGATTGTGTGTATCTGCCTTTACAGTAAATGAAATAAAATTTTTAAATTAATAATCAAAATACCAAAGATAGAAAAGAACTTAGTCATTTGGTTCTGTAGTTACTGATGGCTATTTTTTTCTCTTTCATAAGGAAAAATACTAGTTTTTACTTTCTTCACTATATGCTTGCAAAGCTCCACATTTGTTACCTAGTTTAAAGAGTGGTATACAAGAACAGTATTGGGAAACTACATTGACAGCAACAAGCTACTTCTGGAGGCAGAAATAAGAATCAAAAATAAAGTTTCTTATTTATAGTGATGACTACTGATGACTTAATTTTAATTTTTAAGAAAATGTTAATGTTTGCAAGAAACTTTAAGGTATGGAACTATAAAGTTTTGTATATGTTTTTGTAGTAGAAAATGCTAGTTTCCCTAAGAGTGTGGCAGCTTCTTTAAAAAAAAAAAAAAACTATTACTGGTTTCATAGAGTTGTGTTCTCTCTTCTTTTTGTTATTTATTTGAAAGACAAAGCAACAGAAGGATCTTTATTCTCTGGTTCATTCCTCTTCTGAAATTCCAAAAACAGCCAGGGCTGAACCAGGCTAAAGCCAGGAACCAAGAATTCCATCTGGGCCTCCCGTGTGGGTGGCAGGGATCATCATCTGCTGCCCCCCAGAGTCTGCATTAACAGGAAGCTTGACTGGAAGCAGAGGTGGGATTCAGTCCCAGGCATTCTAGTATGTAATGTGGTTGTCTCAAGCAGTGATTTAACCTGCTGCACCACAACACCCACTGTAGCTTCTTCGTATAAAAAACTATGCTCTTAAATTTGTTCTTTCTTTCTTTTTTTTTTTTTTTGAAAGATTTATTGTATTTATTTGAAAGGCTAGTGACAGGGAGAAACAGAGAAAGAGATCTTCCATCTACTGGTTCATTCCCCAGAATGGTAACATGATCCAGGCTGAACCAGGCCAAATCCAGGAGCTCCTACATGGGTGGCAGAGGCCCAGGTGCTTGGACCATCTTCTGCTGCCTTCCCAGGTGCTTTAGCAGGGAGCTGGATTGGAAGCAGAGCAGCTGGGACTTGAACTGGTGCTCCAGTATGGGATACCAGCATCACAAGTATCAGTTAACCCCTGTGCGATAACCCCAGCCCTTAAATTTGTTCTTTGTAAAGTACCACGCAGGAGCTCATTCATGCCTCAGGCAAGTAGTTTTTCTTCCCTGCCCAAAAGGTTTCATGGAGATAATGAGTTACCTTATTTTTCTTCCAGTGAACCCAGGCACTCCAGTGTAGGATACGTGCATGCCAACCAACATCTTAACCACTAGACCAAATGCCCATGCACATAAGTCTTAAGAAACCACTTCAAAGGAAACTGGAAGTCGAGATGCTCCTTGAATTACGGGAAATAAAGACAGATGAAGGAAATGACACTAACTGTGTAACCCAGAGTGATAGTTTTCATGGTTATTTATAGCAGTTTTAAGCAGATTTTATTCAATGAAGAGGAAGAAACTTCTTTAGGCAACCCATGAGGAGACCAGGCTAGTAGTATATTCAGAGCCTAAACATGAGGAAAATGGACATTAAGGTCTCATCCAGGGGCCAGCATCATGGTGTAGCAGGTAAAGCTGCTACCTGCAGTGCCAGCATCCCATATGGGCACTATGTTCGTTTCCTGGCTGCTCCACTTCCAATTCAGCTCTCTGCTAATGGCCTGGAAAAAGTAGTGGAAGATGGCCTAAGTGGGCACCTGCTAGCCACAGGGAAGACCCAGAAGAAGCTCCTGGCTTCAGCCTGGCCCAGCCCTTGGTATTGCGGACATCTAGGGAGTGAACCTGTTGAATGATATCTGTCTCTATGTCTCCACTACCCCTCTTCTGACTTTCAAATAAATAAATATTTTAAAAAATAGGTCCTTTCCATCCCAGTTCTGTGCTAAGTGTATGAAAGTCCCAGTTGTTAAGGAGTTCAAACTGGGAGGGAATGGCAGCTTGGTCTGGACAGTGCTGTGGTGCCCCATGGCATCATGGCCTAGAAGCATGTCAGAAAGTCATAGGGCTGCCTGAACTGTGTCTTAAAGGAGGAGTAGAAAATAACCAGGAGAAGGATAGCAGGAGGGTATGTCAAGCAGAGGCATATACGCAAAGACTTGGAGGCAAATAAAGGAGACCAAGAAGGAGTACCATACAAGGATGAGGAAAGGAGTGTGCATTTGCCTTAGCAGTTAAGACACCACTTGAGATGTCCACATCCCGTATCAGAGTATCTACGTTTGAGTCCTGGCTCCACTCCCAATTCCAGCTTCCTTTAATAATGTACACCATGGGAGGCAGCTGTGATGACTCCAGTAGTTGAATCTCTGCTACCCACATGGGAGACCTGGATAGAGCTCCCAGGTCCCAGCCTCAGTCTAGGACCAGCCCTGGCTGTTGGGCCTTTGAGAGTGAAGCGATAGAGATAGAAGTTCTGTCTCTGTCTCCCTCTCCCCTTCCTTCCCTCTCAAATAAATAAGGTTTTTTTGTTTTTTAAGTAGGAGGGAAAGCTTTAGCGAGGGGCAACTCTGAAACCAAAGAGAAACTTCCTCTGTTCAGTTTGTTTTTAGTGTGTGGTACTGAAAATAGCATTCATAGAGATTGATCTGATGGCTGAAGAAAAAGCTGTCTTAAACAAAAGGAAATCTGTAAAATACAACCTGTTTCCTTGATTATGTTTTGGAATGGCTTTGAATTATGTTCTTTTGAGGTCTTGGCCCATAAGATGTGGTTCAGAGCTGATTTGAATCTTTTTAGTCTAATTTGGATATTCTTTTTCTATTATCCACTAAGCTATCCAATTCTTTATCACACTTGTTTTTAATCTTCTATTTTTTAATTGTTAATAATTTTTCACAACATAATTTAATTCTATTTGCATTCATTTTATAACCAAACAATGTATTCATTCTATTGAATCTCAGGTATGAAGTCCCCAAAGAGCTTCAGTCATTTTCTTTTGGTCATTGTAATAACCAGTATTAATTGGATCATTGGGGCCTTTATGCACTTTCATTAACAACATTCCTAGTGTACTAGAAACTCAATAAAATTATAAAGTATGCTCTATATTTTTTATTTTAAAAGCCTTACTTTCCTTCAGATAGAATAATTCACATTTTTTAAAAGTTTATTTTTTGGGGCTGGCATTGTGGCAGAGTGGGTAAAGCTGCCACCTGCAGAGCCAGCTTCCAGTATGGGCACTGGTTCAAGTCCTGGGTGCTCTCCTTCTGACCCAGCTCCTTGCTAATGCACCTGCGAAAGCAGTGGAGGAGGGCTTCACTTAGGTCCTTGCACCCATGTGGGAGACCCAGAAGAAGCTCCTGGCTCCTAGTTTCAACCCGGACAAGTCCCGGCTGCTGTGGCCATTTGGGGAGTGAACCAGTGGATGGAAGATTCTCTCTGGTTCTCTCTCTGGCTCTCCTGCTTTCCCCCCCTGAAACTCTGCCTTTCAAATAAATAAATAAATCATTTTTTATAAAACTGATTTATTTAAAAGGCAGAGAGAAAGGTAGACAGGGACCCCTTAAACTCTAATGCCCACAACAGCCAGGATTAGGCCAGGCCTGAGCCAGGTTCCAGGAACTCAGTCCTGGTCTCCTACATGGGTGGCAGGAACCCAACCATTTGAACCATCACCTGGTACTTCCCATGGTACACATGAACAGGAATTGGAAGAGGAGCGAGAATTCAAACACTGGCACTCTGATGGAGAATCTAGGCGTCCCACATGGTATCCCAACCACTTCATGCCAAAACACCTGCCTCTGCTAACTTAATTTTAAAATGCTACTTGTTTTAAAGAAATAATAACATGGCATTGACAGTTTTCCAAAGTGGAAACGTTTGAAAATGTGCTCTACTAATTTATAAGTGTCAATTAAAGGGGAATTGATAAAAGTTGATAGCTAGCTCTCTGAGATTTACAAAAACTAAAAATGTTAAATTGTGGTTGGAAGTCTTTAGTTCAGTCAATCATGTGCTTTTCTTGAACCATATCTCACAGATGCAGCTGGACATGAGATAATCAGATTTTCACTCCCCACAAGCTGGACAGCTGAAAATGGCATGCCAGTAGTGCTTGTCACAGCCTCAGCGCTTCTCTGCTGCCTGCCTGATTTAAGTTGTTGTGGTCAGTCTGAGGAACCTGTGATGTGATAAGATAGCATTCATGAGGTCATGTGGTTTGCAAGTGCCCAATCTTAACTGAGCAGCCTGTGAGCACCTCAGGATGAGGAAGAGAGGAATGCTAGCCTTGTCTGTTAGAAAGCTTATTTTTGTGTTCTGTGGCAAAGTAGGGTGGGAGTGTGGCTATACGCATATAGCATATGTTTTTTTGTTTTTTGGTTTTATTTTTTTTTGACAGGCAGAGTGAACAGTGAGAGAGAGAGAGACAGAGAGAAAGGTCTTCCTTTGCTGTTGGTCCAATGGCTGCCACGGCCGGCCGCAGCGCGCTGATCTGATGGCAGGAGCCAGGTGCTTCTCCTGGTCTCCCATGGGGTGCAGGGCCCAAGCACTTGGGCCATCCTCCACTGTACTCCCGGGCCATAGCAGAGGGCTGGCCTGGAAGAGGGGCAACCAGGACAGAATCCGGTGCCCCAGCCGGGACTAGAACCCAGTGTGCCGGTGCCGCAAGGCGGAGGATTAGCCTAGTGAGCCGCGGCGCCGGCTGTATAGTATATGTTTTAAAAGTTACTTTCTGTCAGGAGTTTATATTATTCTCCTGAAAAAGGTGAATAATATAAATTCATTTTTCTATACTTATTAGTACTTAAGTCTGAAGTATTAAACTTTTTATTGCAAGTATTTTCTGCCTACTTAAAATGAAGCTCTAGGAGGTAACCACGATTTCTTTTCTGTTGAGGAAAAATCTGGATTTAGATTTACATTGTTTATGAATATTATATTAATCCATTAAAGTACGTTTCTGCACTTCCTAGATAGGAAGTTACTTATTAGGCAGGCATTTGGCTCAGAGGTTAAGCTGTTGCTTGGGACGCCTGCATCCCGTATTGGAGTGCCTGGATTTGGCTCCACTCCAAATCTAACTTTTTGGGAGATGCAGGTACTCCTGGAGTACTGGCTGAAGTACTTGAGTCCCTGCCACCCACGTGTGAGACGCAGTTTGAGTTCTTGGCTCCTGGCTTACGCCTGGCCCAGCCCTGGCTATTGAGGAATTTGGGGAGTAAATCTGCAGATGAAAGAGCTCTGTCTCTCTACCTTTCAAATAAATAAAAAATTAAATATATATATATATGTATATATATATTTGAAAACAGAAAAGAAAAAATTACTTATTTGTAGTCTGGAAGCATCTCTATGGTAACATACCCACGAAATGGCTGTCTGTTTTACCTATAACTATGTGCATATGTATGTATATGTAATAGCTTTCCTAAAATATTATTCAAATATTTTACAGTTCACCCATTTAAAACAATAAGTCAGTGATTTTAGTATATTCAGAGCTGTGCAGCCATCATCACAATCAATTTTAGGACATTTTTATTTCAAAAGGAAATCCTGTAGCTATTTGCTGTCACACCCCATTTTCCCCTAAGCCTTCCTCCTAGCACCAACAACCACTGGTATACTTTCTATCCCTATAGATTTACTTATTCTGGACATTTCATATAAATGAAATTATGCGATATATGGTCTTCTGTGGCTGGCTTCTTTCACTTAACAAAATATTTTCAAGATTCAGCAATGTTGTAGCATGTTGTCATTCCTTTTTATTGTCTAATATTTCATTCCTTTTTGTCTAATATTCCATCATGTATGTCATATGGACATACCATACTACATCTTATTTATTCATTAATTTGCTGATTGTCACTTGGTTTATTCTCACTTTTTTACTATAAAAATAATACTGTGAGCATTTATGTATAAACTTCCCATGTGAACATAGAAGAACACCTCAAAAAGTTTATGAAAAAATGAAATTAAAAGATAGTGTGGGAGCCAGCATTGTGGCACAGCTGCTAAGCTGCCGCCTGCAATGCCTACATCCCAGATGCGCCCTGGTTCATGTCCAGGCTACTCCAAGTACCTGGGTCCCTGCACCCATGTGAGAGACCAGGATAGAATTCCTGGGTCCTGGCTTCAGCCCTAACCATCATGGCCATTTGGGGAGTGAACCAGCAAATAGAAGATACCTGTTTCTCCCTCTGTCATTCTGCCTTTCAAATAAAATCAGTCTTTAAGGAGAAAAAAAATAAAAGATAATGTGAACTTTCTATGAGCATTTTGAAGCCCCCTGATTCACTTTGACTTGTCTAGGTGTACACTTTGTGAAACTACTAGGTAGTAACTGTTTCACCATTTGATGAACAGCCATACTGTTTTCCAGAGGGGCTGTACATTTTGCATTCCTACCAGATGAGTATGAAGCTTCTTTCTGATTTGTTTGCATCCTTATTAACACTTTTTATAATTTGTCTTTTTGATGACAGCTATCCTACTAAGTATAAAGTATCTCACTGTGGGTTTCTTGCACATTCCTCTGATGGCCTATAATGTTGAACATCTTTCCATGTGCTTAGTGACCATTTTACTCCTTTTGAGGGAAATGTCTATCCAGATCCTTTGCCCATTTTTAATTTCACTGTATTTGAAAAGCAGAGAGAGACTGCTGGAGAGCATGAGGTAGAGATAAAGAAAGAGATCCTGGGGCCAGCGCTGTGGCTTACCAGGTAAAGCCTCCACCTGTGGTGCTGGTTTCCCATATGGGCTCTGGTTCGAGTCCCAGCTGCTCCACTTCCAACCCAGCTCTCTGCTATGACCTGAAAAAAGCAGTAGAGGATGGCTCAAGTCCTTGGGCTCCTGCACCCACATGAGAGACCTGGACGAGGCTCCTGGCTTCAGATCTGCCCAGCTCCTGCCATTGCAAACATCTAGGGAGTGAACCAGCAGATGGAAGATCTCTCTTTCTCTCTCTGCCTCTGCCTTTCTAACTCTGCCTTTCAAATAAATAAATAAATCTTTTAAAAAAAAAAAAAAAAGGCAGCAAATGTCTACAGCATCCAGGGTGGGCCAGGCAAAAGTCAGGAGCTAGGAACACAATTTTGGTCTTCCACGTGGACCACAGGGACCTAAGCATGTGAGCCATCACCTGCTGTCTCTGGGTACATACCAGCAGGAAGTTGCATCAAAAATGAAGGACTGAGGGTCAAACTAGGCACTTCATTATGGAGTATGGGCATCCCAAGTGGCATCTTAACTATGCCAGATACCTGCCACTTTTGCCCATTATAAAATTGGCTGTCTTTTTTTTTAAAAGATGTATTTCTTTATTTGAATGGCAGAATTACAGAGTGGCAGAGGCATGGAGAGAGAAAGAAAGTGAGAAAGTCTTTGATCCACTGATTTACTCCCCAGATGGCTGCAATGGCCATGAGCCCGGAGCTTCTTCTGGGTCTCGCATGTGGGTACAGGGGCTCAAGGACTTGGGCCATCTTCCACTGCTTTCTCAGGCCATAGCAGAGAGCTGGATTGGAAGAAGAGCAGCTGGGACTCAAACTGGTGCCCATATGGGATGCTGGCACTGCAGGCAGTGGCTTTACCTGCTACGTCACAGAACTGGCCCCAATGGATGAATTCTAACTTTGCCAGTTTCTAGATGTTTCTAGTAATACTTTTTAGTGTTATTCTGGACAAGTTAATTCACTTTTCTGTCCCTCAGTCATCTTGTGACAGTTATTTTGGGGATTAATACTAAAAAGGCACTTAGCACAGTGTATGGGACTTAGAGCTACATAAATGTTATTATTATACCAACTATAGCACAAAACATTTATACATCATATAGTCACAAGGTAGTATTGTAGATCTAATGGCCCTACTCCCCTGCTTTCCTGGTTCCTTCATGATAACGTTCTGAGTCTTTAGACCGCTTCATGGGTTAGCACCTATTTTCCTTCAAGTTGCTCCTCTCAGTCTCAACTTGAGACCTGTATCCAGCCATGCCAAACCAACTGCAGTTTCCCAGCATGCAACACAGTCTCTGGCCTCTAGGCTTTACCGGACACCATCTGTACCTGGGTTTTCCCATCCTGAACTTTCTGCTTATCCTTTGAGACCCAATTCCTGCATCAGCATCTTACTCCTTCCCTGAGAGTTCTCCATTCTAGCCAGTGTATTGCTTCTCCTGTAGGCTTACATAATTGTTAATGTGCCATCTTGAAATTAGCTGTATCAGGTTTTTTTAATTGTTATTATTTATTTCAGAGTCATAGACAGAGCTTCATCTGCTGCATGTAGCAAGCCAGAAGCCAGGAACCCAATCCGTGTCTCCCATGTGGGTTGCAGGAACCCAGCTCATCACCTGCTGCCTCCCAGGGTGCATATTAGCAGAAAGCTGAAATCAGGAGCTGGAGCTGAGAATCAAATGCAGGCACTCCAATATGGGATGTGGGTGGCCCAACCAGCTTCTTAACCTCTAGCCAAATGACCACCTCTGTTTAGGTTTGGTTTCTTTTGATTTGTTTTTGTCTTTGTCTTTTCCCTCTAAACTTTTAACTCACTGAAGGCCAGAAGCCTTGCTGTTATTTGTCCTTGCCTTTCCCACATGTAGTATGATACTTGTCACCCAGGTGCTCAGTACACATTCTAGTTAAAGTATTGGAGACTAATAAAAGCCAGGATACAGCTTTAGAGGACAGTATATCCTCCTCTCAGAATTCAATCCAGATAGAAAAGAAGTACTTCATTTTCATGAGGGTATTTCACTAACGGTTTGACTTTTTAAAATGCTTTAGCTAAAGGTTAAATCAAATGAAATCTACGTGACACTTTGATGTAGCTTTAAAAAAAAAGTTCAGAGTGAAACAAGTGTGAAGTGATTTATTTCCTGTAATTGGTCATAAATTTACATAGAACCTCATATATTCCTAGCCTCAGTACCACTGACATTGGACTGCCTTCTAAATAATGTTAATGGTTTCAGTTTTGTCAAGATGTGTCAGCTGCCAGGAAGAAGACTTTCAGGGGCAGTTTCATTTTGTTTGCCCAGAACTCTGAGTAGAGCTAAGTATGCCCTGGTGAAAGACTAAGAATTCTCTGCAGGCTTCTCACCCCCCTTCTCTGCTAACAAGTGTATAGTGCAGGTTTCCTCCAGTCCAAACTTTGCACCTTCTTCACTTACCAATGTTGGTACATATTTTCATTGCTTCTAAAAATGTGAGTTTTAATGAATTCATCCATTTGATATAGAATATATAACTTTTACAATTTTTAAATGTGCTTCATAATTGTATTATTATACAATACTGAAAAAGTTCTTGACGTTAAGCTTTTCAGTATTATTTCAGTACAGTTCTTGAGAACTTTTTTTCCTCTTTAACTGACTCTGATTTGAAGTGCTGTGAGTAGGGTTTTGGTCTTGTCTGTGTAGTGCAGTGATGAAGAAGTCGTGACCTCCCGTGATCACTTTTATTGGTTTCCTGTTCTCATTCTCTGGAAGTCTGTCAGTTTGTGTGCTTGTTACCAGTTTTAATCTTTGTCTTGTTTACAATTCAGTTTTTAAAGAAACTGATAATCGAGAATAAACTTTAAGCATTTTCTGTATTTCTGCATTCAAACTCTGAAGGAGGGGGACAAAGTAAAGCCTCCAGAACCTAAATACAAACCTGTGTGATGGTAGACTTCACAGCCATCTTCTCACATAAAATATAATGTACAGTTAATGTGCACTGCACATCACTTACAGAAATGTTACCTTTAGTTTAAAAAACTTTAGCTTTCTGTTTTACAAAGATTGATTATACAAACCCAAGCGTACAAATAGGAGCTTTTATAATCTGATATGACTCAGTCCTGGAAACTTACTGCAACTGTTTTGCAGTTCACTTGGTATCACATGACTCACTTCAATGGTTTAAACCCTGTCTAGTAGTGATCAAAGTTCATTTGGTTAGGGGTTTTTTTTGGTGTGTGGATGACTTTTTTCCACTTTGTTGTGGATTGATTGTCTTTCAAAATACCCAATGCAGTCCTTCCTCTTATTCTTTTGAATCTCAGAAAGTTGTAGTTGTCTGCACGGTGCAACCTCCAATCACACATGGGGGAAAATTTTTTTAACTTCAATTAATACACATGGAAGTACTTTTAACTAAAGTCTCATATGAATACAAGTGCTTATTATTAAATCTATTATGGTGCCCCCAAATACTAAAATTGAAGAAGACTCTGTCTCTTTAAAATCAGCCTTAAGTTACCTATCCTATAATATGCTAAAAGAAAGCATACATATAAAGAGCATTTTGGATACTTACCCAAGTGATTTAATTTTCTTAGCACAGATTTCTCTGTTATTTATTAAAAATCTATATTTGTTGTGGCACCATCACTTGGGACAACCACATCCCCATTGGAGTACATGGGAGTACATTGTCCTGCTTCTGCTTCCAATCCAGTTTCCTGCTAACATGCAGCATGGGAAGCAGCAGGTGATGGCTCAAGTATTTGGATCTCCCACGTGGGAGACTGGAATAGAGTTCCTGGCTCCTAGCTTTAGCCTGGCCAGCCCTGGCTGTTACAGGCATTTGGAGAATAAAACAACAGATGGAAGATACCCCTCTTTCTCTTTCTCTCTCTCTCTCTCTCTCTCTCTCTCTCTCTCTCTCTCTCACTGTCACTCTGCCTTTCAAATAAATGAAAGCAAATAAACAAAAAAGGACTTATAGTTAGAGACTACCAAACTCTAATACTGACATTTTTCGTGTGTTTAACGTTTACAGATTTAGATAATAAAGTAGACTAGTGAAAAACTTTACAAAAATATGTATTCTTAATGAGTATGAAGTTCTGTAGGACTTCAAGATGTTTATCCCTGCAGGTTTTTCCAGCCTGAAAATTTCAGTGATAGTTTTTATGTGAAATAGCAGTAATGGTTTTTAATAGTCTTTTTCAGTGCTTGAATTTTTACTGTCATACAGTTAGAAACTCTGCTGCTTCCTGTCAAAACCTACATTCATCAGACTATGAACATGACAGCTTCCTGTTTTCTTATTAACTATACTGCATTTTGTGCCTATATTCTGTGTAAGTTGCTTAATATCTTATCACTTTCCTTTTCTATTTACCAAATGCTCTTGGGGTTATCTTTGTATAATGTACACAAAAAATTTAAAAAACTAATCTCGGTTGGTAGGGCAAGGCTAAGGTTCTGTTAGCTTTTTAAGTTACGATGAGTTTATCAAATTCTTAAATATTATTTAAATATATTCTACACATTTTTACTTTTTTTACTCTGTCTCTTAATGCATAACATGATGAAGCAGTCCACATCAGGTAAGAACCAATACATTATTTGGGTCTTGATATTAGCACCCCCATCTGACTGCTTATTAATATTCTCATTCAGCATTTAAAAGAATGGGATGATAATCAGTGCCTGGGGACCTTTTTCTCAATGTAGTTCATCAACCAGCAGTTATGTAACTCTTAGCAAGCCAGAATGCCAAATTCTAGAATACGTAAGTGATTAAGAAAGAACACCTACTGTTGTAAGGCTAACAGGAGAGAGAATATATGTAACAACCTATTTTTCCAAACAGTGCTTATTTTAAACATTTGGTTCCAGTGCCAAATCATATGATTTGGGAAATTAGTCATATGTGTGTTTTAATAAGTACAATATTATTGAACAGTATTTATGAAAAATGTTCATTGATTTTTAAAATGCAATAAAACTTATAAAAATGATTTATTAAAATACTGTTATTTTAAACTAACAATATAATACTAGAAAATAATACTCTTAAGATAATATAAAAAGTGTTTGTATTTTCTTATTGAATCATTTATAGTTTTGTTTTGATTAATTTAGCTACTACTACCAAAATGGTCAAGCTACAAATAAATTTGGAAGTATACTTGAGTGTTTTATTTATGATCTTACTCTTGGAATGCAACTTATTAAAACCATGAAACTCATTGTACACTATGGCAAATGTTTATTTTCAGATTTATACTCTACCTCTTTCCCAAAGATTTTGAGAGTTTACATAAATACATCTAAAACAAAAAAGCCTGAATGTTAGGGTAAGCCAAACGAAACTGCTGATACTTGTCTTTCACTTAAAAAAATTACAGTATCATGTAGTTCAACCTAATTGTTAAAAAGAATCATTGTAAGGTCAAAATCTAGTGAAATCAGAGTAAATATTAGGACACAGAAATGCATACAGTACCCAGGTGGGACACATATTTCAGAGCCCAAATAAGACACCTCTGTTACGGGTGGCCTTAAGGAGGATAGGAAACCTCACAGGACAGGAAGGCCCTAGGCTCACGGCCTGGCATCTAAGTAAAAGCACTTGTGTAGTAGACTGAAAGAGTGGAATCTAAACACATGGCTCACTGTCTTCTGGTTGGATACAAAGGTAAAATTTTAAACTGTTAATGGGGAAATGAATGACAGTAATGTATCTTTCTTTTTTTTTAACTTTTATTTAGTAAATATAATTTCCAAAGTACAGTTTATGGATTACAATGGCTCCCCCCCCCCATAACTTCCTTCCCATCTCCCGCTCCCTCTCCCATTCCATTCACATCAAGATTCATTTTCAATTATCTTTATATACAGGAAATCGATTTAGTATATATTAAGTAAAGATTTCATCAGTTTGCATGTACACAGAACATAAAGTGTAAAATACTGTTTCAGTACTAGTTATAGCATTACTTCACAGTAATGTATCTTTCCAGCAGCTTTCTGTAGGTGTTATTTCTTGGGCTTTTATTTAGCAAACATTTTTATTGAACTATGAATACAGCAAAACACACAAGTTATAAGTGCCCAGCTTGATGAATATGTTTATTTAACTACCACCCAGATAAAGAACTAGAACATCACCAGCGCTTCTCAAGCCCATTCTTCACTCCTCCCACGCACTACTCTCTTCTCACCTCCTCATTGTCCTCACTTCTAACATCACAAATCAGATCTGCCTGGTTTTTAACCTTATACAAATGAAAGCCCATAGGATGAATTATTTTGGATTTGGCTTCTTTTTCTCAACACTGTGAAATTTATTTGGTTTTTTTATATGTTCATTTTTGTTACTATAAAATAGCATCTCATTGTATGAATATACCATAGTTTATTCATTCTGCTCTTTTTTTAAGATTTATTTTATTTATCGGAAAGGAAAAGTTACAGAGAGAGAGGGAGAAACAGAAAGCAAGATCTTCCATCCACTGGTTCACTCCCTAAATGGCTCAGCAGCCAGGGCTGGGCAAATTTGAAGCCAGGAGCCAGGAGCTTCATCCAGGTCTCCAACAGGGTTATAGGGGCCCAAGGAATTGGTCCATCTGCTGCTGCTTTTCCACGCACAATAGCAGGGAGCTGGATCAGAAGTGGAGCAGCTGGGACATAAGCTATGCTCAGTCTGCTCTTTATAAACATTTGGGTTATTTCCATTTGGGGTTCTTATGAATGAAACTATTACAGCCCCTGTTATAATTTTATGTACATTTTACTTATTTCTATTGTGCACATACCTTGGAATGGAATTGCTTGGTGAATGGTGCAATTTATTGTTTAAACCAGGATACTTTTGGGAATGAATATTAATAATTATCAATTATTCCCTGACATAATTATGCTGGACTATCTCAAGCAAAGATGGTTGTTCTAGGAATAGGGTATGCAAATGTTCAACTTTACGATGCTGCCAAGCCATTTTTCAAAATGCTTGCACCCATTTATGCTCCCTCTAACAATATACAAGAGTTCCTATTCCATGTCTTTACTCATATGGTTGGAAAGCAATGTTAAATTTTCTATTAAAAACAAAGAACAAAGGTATTAGTGAAGAGATCATTAATTTTCTTTGACAGCCAACTGGACTGAAGGTTAAGGCAAAAGTTCTCTTAGAAAAATTAAGGAAGCAGGCCGGCGCTGTGGCTCAACAGCCTAATCCTCCACCTTGTGGCGCCGGCACACCGAGTTCTAGTCCCAGTCGGGGTGCCGGATTCTGTCCTGGTTGCCCCTCTTCCAGGCCAGCTCTCTGCTGTGGCCCGGGAGTGCAGTGGAGGATGGCCCAAGTGCTTGGGCCCTGCACCCCATAGGAGAACAGGAGAAGCACCTGACACCTGGCTCCTGCCATCGGATGAGCGCGGTGCACCGGCCGCAACGCGCCGGCCGCGGCGGCCATTGGAGGGTGAACCAACAGCAAAGGAAGACCTTTCTCTCTGTCTCTCTCTCTCACTGTCCACTCTGCCTGTCAAAAAAAAAAGAAAAAATAAAAAAAAAAGAAAAATTAAGGAAGCTACTGTTAAAAAACATTTTGTAATGGTTTGACAGCATCTGCCAAAGCCTAACAAATTATTTTTTTTAATTAGATTATTTATTTTTATTAACACACAATAATTGTACATAGTTATTGGGTACAATGTAATATTTCAATATGTGCATTAATTTTAATGAAAAATTAGGATAATTGGCATCTATCACTTCATTTATTCAAGATTTCTTTGTAGTGTGAACATTCAAAAGTCTTCTAGCTATTTAGAAAAATGTAATACTAACATATCCTTTATGACCCAGCAATTACACTTCTGAGTGTAAACTCAAGAGAAAAAAGAGCTTAGATTCACATGTATAAGAATGCTTATAGAAACATTGCATGTAACAGGCTGGAAATAACCCAAGAGACCATTAATGGTAGAATGCATAAATTATGATGTATTCACATATAGAATATTATGCCACACTGAAAAAGATCAAACTATTGCTCTACTTGCCATCCTTGGTGAATCTCACAGATACAATGTTACGAACAGGAGCAGGTAAAGCCACTGCTTGCAGTGCCAGCATCCCATATGGGCACCGGTTCGAGTCCTGGCTGCTCCTCTTCTGATTCAGATCTCTGCTATGGCCTGGGAAAGCAGTGGAAGATGGCCCAAGTCCTTGAGCCCCTGTACCCACATGCGAGACCTAGAAGAAGCTTCTGGCTCTTGGCTTTGGATTGGCGCAGCTCTGGCCATTGCAACCAATTGGGGAGTGAACCAGCAGATGGAAGATCTCTCTCTCTCTCTCTCTCTCTCTCGATTTGTGCCTCTCCTTCTCTCTCTGTGTAACTCTGACTTTCAAAAGAATAAATAAATCTTAAAAAAAAAAAAAAAAAGAACAGGAGCCAGACACAAGCCAAGTACATTCCACATGATCCTTTATATTAAGTACAAGATCAGGCAAAACTGATTCTATGGTGAGAGATGCCGAACTGGTGATTTGCTGGGGTGGGGTGTAGGGTAATCCCTGAGTGAGCAGAGGACAGATGAGAGCTTGCTGGGGGTGCTGGAAAGGTTCTATGTCTTGACCTGGGTAACAGTTCAGGGGTTATATGTGTCAGTAAAAGTGAATCAATTTGTTCACTTAAAATCTGTGCACTTACATATTTTATCTCTTTAAAAAAAAAAAACCTAAACATAGTCACAGAATTTTCTCAAGTAGTTTTGCTTTCAGGATGTTGTAACCATAGAGAAATACCAGAGGAAATAACATTATATCTTGGAGGACAGTCTTGGGTTTACAGAAAAATTGAATGGAAAGTCCAGAATTCCCATACACCCCCTCAACACCTTCCCCCAGAGTTCCCTATTATTGATGTCTCCTGTGATACATAGGTTACAATTGATGAGCTAGTATTGATAAGTAATTAATTATAGCCCATAGTTTACATTATGGTTCACTCTGTTTTGTACATTCTGTGTGTTTTGGCAAGTGTATAATGACATGTATCCACCATTACAGTAGTATAAAGTTACTGGTACTACTTCAGAGTCCCCTGTGTTCTACCTAGTCATCCTTCTTTCTCCCCCTGAACCTCTGGCAACCACCAGTCTACTCGCTGTATCCACAGGTGTGCCTTTTCCAGAATGTCATAGAGTTGTAATCTTATAATATCCTTTCAGGTAAGCTTCTTTCACTTAGCAATATTTTTAAAGATTTATTTATTTATTTCAAAGTCAAAGTTACACAAAGAGAGAAGGAGAAGCAGGGATGAGAGAGAGAGAGGTCTTCCATCCACTGGTTAACCCCCTAGTTGGCTGCAAAAGCCGAAGCTGTGCCAATCCAAAGCCAGGACCAGGAGCTTCTTCTACACATGTGCAAGGGCCCCAGGACTTGGGTCATCTTCCACTACTTTCCCAGGCCATAGAAGAGAGCTGGATCAGAAGAGAAGCAGCTGGATCTCAAACCAGTGTCTATATGAGATGCCAGCACTGCAGGTGGCAGCTTTACCCGCTACACCACAGCACTGATCCCCAGAAATTTGCATTTAAGATTCCTCCAAGTTACTACCCAACCCCAACACCTTAGTAACATAGTGTTAAACTGCTTAACAATTCCTCAGACTTACTGTACTTTTCCACCTCTATATATTTTTTCTTTTATTTAAGAGATACAGAACTAGCTCCCATCCATTGGTTTATTCCCCCAGATACCCACAACTGATGCTGAGCCAGGGCAGAGCCAGGAGTCAAAAACATAATCCAGTCTCCCACTTGGGTGGCAGGAATGCAGTTACTTAAATGAACCATCACCACTGTCTCCCAGGGTCTGTACTAGCAGGAAGCTGGAGTCAGGAGCCAGAGCCTGGGATTGCACCCTTGCACTCCAAGCACCTGCTACCACTTCCGTACTTTACACACAAGCTTCATCTACCTAATGAGGCCTTTCAGATGTGTGACACTATGTGGTACTTTCTAGTCAGAAAGAGAATCATTCAGAAAGAAAACAGGACCTTACTAAAAATCTTAAACAGCTCTGCGCTTAAGAAAAGTATATTTCATGTGTGGGTGTATATTTTTTTTTTTGACAGGCAGAGTTAGACAGTGAGAGAAAGACAGAGAGAAAGGTCTTCCTTCTGTTGGTTCACCCCCCAAAATGGCCACTACAGCCAACACTGCACTGATCCGAAGCCAGGAGCCAGGTGCTCCTCCTGGTCTCCCATGTGGGTGCAGGGTCCACGCACTTGGGCAATCCTCCACTGCCCTCACATATGCTATACATACATATCCCTCTACCTCTTCTAGCTTCCCAATCCTCTAGAACAAAAGTTCATAAATTTTAATATGCATAAGAACCCATCTGGATTTATTATTTTAAAAATACAGATTTCTGAGTCTTATTCTCAGACATCTGGGATCAGCAGGTAGGGCCAGGAATATGTATTTTAAATAAATACCCCGGGTGATTACTGCAGAGGGTGGTCCACAGATTGCTCTGGATGAATCATATTCAGGGATCGGCTATTTTAGGAATGAGATAATTAAGGGCAAACATGATTCCTGGCTTTGTTTGGCCTGATCAGTCCAGGCTGTTGCAGGCATTTGGGGAATGAAGCAGTGGAAGGGAGAACTCTTTCTGTCTCTCTGCCTTTCAAATAAATGAAATTAAATTTAAAAAATGATTGGATATCACTGTCAACGTAGTAAAAAACATTCTCCATGATTAGCTTATCAGACACTGGTACTATTGCCATCAGTCTACTGCTTCTTTAACAGCCAGGCTCCCTTCCTAGAACAGTAGGAAAGTTTACTGAAGTTGGGTTCCAGTGTAAACGGACCTCAGAAAACCATCTCTAGGGACATTCAGGAGCTTTAAAATACATACACACAGGCTGGCACCACGGCTCACTAGGCTAATCCTCCACTTGCGGTGCTGGCACTCCGGGTTCTAGTCCCAGCTGCTCCTCTTCCAGTCCAGCTCTCTGCTGTGGCCCGGGAGGGCAGTGGAGGATGGCCCAAGTGCTTGGGCCCTGCACCCACATGGGAGACCAGGAGAAGCACCTGGCTCCTGGCTTCGGATCAGTGCAGCACTGGCCGTAGCAGCCATTTGGGGAGTGAACCAATGGAAGGAAGACCTTTCTCTCTGTCTCTGTCTCTCTCTCTCTCACTGTCAAATTAACTCTACCTGTCAAATTTTTAAAAAATCATTATTTCTTTAAAAGTAAACAAATAAGATGTATCAGAGAGGCAGAGAGATCCCATCCATTGATTTACCCCTAGCCCAGATGGCCACAGTGATCCCCCAGCTGGGGCTGAAGCTGGGACCAAGGAACTCTATTCAGGTCTCCCACATGGGTGACAAAACCTCAACTATTTGCACCTTCACCACTGCTTCCCAGGACCTGCATTAACCAGAAGCTGGAGGCAGGAATCAAACTCAGGCACTCTGATACGGGATGTGGGCATCTCAACTGGAATTTTTTTAAAAATTTATGTAAAAGGTAGAGACAGAAATTGTCCATCAACTGCTTCACCCCTGAATGCCTTCAGCAGCCAGAGCAGGGCCGTACTGAAGCCAGGAGCTGGAAAATCAATCTGGGTCTCCCACCTGGGTTGCAGGGAGCCAAGTACTTGCTGCTTCCCAGAATGCACATTAGCAGAAAACTGGAATCAGGGCCAGAGCTGGGACTCAAACCCAGGTGCTCTGATAGGGGGTGTGAGATCATCACAGGCAACATCTTAACTGTTAGGCTAAATGCCCACCCTAGGAGCTGTCATTCTGTGAGAAGCCAGGGATCCAGAGGGGAACAGCTGGGAGATAGATCCTCACTGTGAGCTGCTGTTGTGACTCTTTCAGCTGAAATTGTTAAGAAATTCTAATTAATACCCAAAATAAATTAGTATTAGTATTAAGTATTATAGAAAATAGGGGCCGACACTGTGGCTCAGCGGGTTAATGCCCTAGTCTGAAGTGCCTGTGTCCCTTATGGACACCGGTTCTAGTCCCAGCTGCTCCTCTTCCAGTCCAGCTCTCTGCTGTGGCCTGGGATAGCAGTGGAGAATGGCCCAGGTCCTTGGGCCCCTGCACCCCCATGGGAGACCCGGAAGAAGCTCCTGGCTCCTGGCTTCAGATCGGCACCATTCTGGCCATTTGCAACCAATTGGGGAGTGAAACTTCGGATGGAAGACCTCTCTCTCTCTCTCTCTCTCTCTCTCTCTCTTTCTCTCTCTCTGCCTCTCCTCTCTCTCTGTGACTCTGACTTTCAAATAAATAAACAAATATTTTTTAAAAAAGTATTGTAGAAAATAGAAGGCATTTATTAAAAGGAAACATGTTTTAACACAATAAGCTTCTTTTTACTTATTTACCAATGAGGATAAAATAATCTGAAGGACAAAATTAGATTATGTAATATGTTTTTCTTAAAGTTTTTCCAACTCATCAGGGCAAAGTTACCATTTTAAAATCCTTTTGGGGCTGGTGCTGTGGCGTAGCAGGTAAGCCGCTGCGTGCAGTGCCAGCATCCCATATGGGTGCCAGTTCATATCCTGGCTGCTCCACTTCTGATCCAGATCTCTGCTGTGGCCTGGAAAAGCAGTGGGGGATGGCCCAAGTCCTTGGGCCCCTGCACCCACAGGGGAGACCCGGAGGAGGCTCCTGGCTCCTGGTTTCGGATTGGCACGGCTCCGTCTGTTGTGGCCAACTGGGGAGTGAACCAGTGGATGGAAGACCTCCCTCTCTCTGCCTCTCCTTCTCTCTGTGTAACTCTTTCAAATAGATAAATAAATCTTTTTTAAAAAATCCTTTTACATTTGCTTCCAGGCAGCCCAAGTTTGGGGGCAGGAGCAATGTATATGTTGAAAAGGAAGTACCCATACTTTGATAATTGCTACAGCTGGGTGGTGTGTCAGCATGTGGGTTTGCCAACTTAATCTCCATAGCTTAAAAACTATTCCATAATAAAAGTTAAAACTTTGTACTTGTGTGATTGGTGTACCAGTGAGAAAACGTGGAGCCAAGTTGTTGGGAAACCACAACTTTTCGGACAGTGTCTTACACCTTTCGGGAGGGCAGTTTAAATATAGGAATCAGTGTGCTTAAGAACGGCGAAACCCTTGTGCTATAGTTAGTACTTCTGACTGGATTTCTTCAGAACATAAAAAGGCAGTTCCATACAGCTGTATGTTCAAAAGTGGTCAAGGCAGTGCTGTTTATAACAGTGATGAGTTGGAAACCAAATTTCTTGCCAAGAGGTTTGGTCAAGCTGGTGATGATAACATTCCTGAATGGGGCACCCAGCCACCATGAAGGCCGGGGCACTAGAGAAGTATTTATGATAGTTATTAAATGGAAAGCAGGTTACTAAACAGTATGTGTAGTGACTAGTCTATTTTTGCAAAGTAAATGATGTTAGAGATATTACATTAAGAGGTATATTGAAATGGATTATCTCAAGATTGTGGATTGTGGAATTGCTTTATTTTCTAAGTAGCCTTTAGTTGACACATTGTGCTTATGTGGTAAATACATACGGAAACTGAATTCCAAGTCAGACCATTCTTGACAGTTATCTACAAACTTCTTTTTTTTGTTTTTAAAGATTTATTTATTTATTTCAAAGTCAAAGGTACACAGAGAAAGGAGAGGCAGAGAGAGTTCTTCCATCCGCTGGTTCACTCCCCAGTTGGCTGCAATGGCCAGAGCTGCACGGATCTGAAGCCAGGAGCCTGGAGCTTCCTCTGGGTCTCCCTCATGGGTGCAGGGGCCCAAGGACTTGGGCCATCTTCTACTGCTTTCCCAGCCGTAGCAGAAAGCTGGATCGGAAGTGGAGTGGCCGGATCTCGAACTGGCACCCATATGGGATGCTGGCACTTCAGGCCAGGGCGTTAACCCACTGCACCACAGCGCTGGCCCCTATAAGCTTCTTTTTACATAGATACGATCTTCACAAGTAATTAATAATTTTATTTTAAAGTTCCCCCGCCCCCTAGATAATTTGTGTCTTCCCAGTTTCCCCTCCCAACCGCTCACCCTGATTCCCTTAGATGCTGTCTTTGAATCTCCGGTAGTGCTTGACTTTGCTCACACTTGAAGTCTGGGCCACCAAGAAGCTGACAGGAAATCAGAGTCTAAGTACTACTCACTGGCTGCGACCTTCGCTGTGGGGAGGTCTAGCTGAGACCTACCTTTGAGGAGTTCCAGGATTCCCTTCGAAAAAAGAGTCCCTTAGAATTCCCGAGCCTGGTGCCTGTGTTTCATTGGTGAGTCTTGATAGTACTTGCAGGCACGTTCAGTGACTTTACAACCTGTGTCTGATTTCACCTGAACCCATAATGCTTTTTCTTCCTCTTCAGTGCAAAAATGCATTGTGGGAATTTCACAGTGAAAGACTTTTGTCTTTTTGCTCAGTGTCATGAAGATATTTCTATAGGATTTATGTGAAAAGTAGGAAAGACAGTGGGCTTCAAAAATAAATGTGTTTGGACTTTTTAAGACATGGAGAAAGCCAGCGCCGCGGCTCACTAGGCTAATCCTCCGCCTGCGGCGCCAGCACCCCGGGTTCTAGTCGCTGTCGGGGCACCAGATTCTGTCCCAGTTGCTCCTCTTCCAGGCCAGCTCTCTGCTGTGACCCGGGAGGGCAGTGGAGGATGGCCCAAGTCCTTGGGCCCTGCACCCACATGGTAGACCAGGAGAAGCACCTGGCTCCTGGCTTCTGATCAGCACGGTGTGCCGACCACAGCGCGCTGGCCACAGCGGCCATTGGGGGGTGAACTAATGGAAAAAGGAAGACCTTTCTCTCTCTCTCTCTCTCTCTCTCTCTCTCTCTCTCTCACTGTCCACTCTGCCTGTCAAAAAAAAAAAAAAAAAAAAGAGGGAGAGAGCCAATAACTTTTATCAGATTCTTTCTCTAAAAAGAAAATATTGATTTGAAAGGCAAATTTACAGAAAGAGGGAGGGAGAGAAGAGAGGTCTTCTATGCACTGGTTCACGACCCAAATGGTCTCAATGGCCGGAACTGGGCTGATCTGAAGCCAGGAGCCAGGAGCTTCTTCTGGGTCTGCCATATGGGTGCAGGTTCCAATTACTTGGGCCATCTTCCACTGCTCTCACAGGCCATTAGCAGGGAGCTGGATCAGACGTGGAGCAGCCGGCACTTGAAACAATGTCCATATGGGATTTTTTTTTTGCAGGTGGCAGCTTAACCCATTATACCAGAATGCTACCACCTATCAGATTCTTGATAAAGCCCAAAAAACCCAAAAACCCTTGCCTAGAGTAGAGATCCTTATCCTGGAATGTGCATCAGAATTACTCAGCTTTTCTGAATAAAGACTTTACTAGACCTTACCTCTGTGTACCAGAACGAGGAAGCTAGAAAAAGACTTTAAACCTAGTGCTCGGTGACAACCACCAGATGGTGAAGCCAGGCCCTTGGTTGTACTAATGAAAAGCTGCTGTCCATTTGTACATACCAGTCACATGAAGCACCTGTTCCTTGTGCAGAAGCACATTTGTCCTAGATAAGAGCTGCAGTTGAGCTCAGCCCCATTTGATAAGAACAGAGGGTCAACCTCGGAGATTCCCAGATCTAAGGAATCCCAAGTCCTGAGAGTGAAACCCTAGACTCTGCATTTTTTAACACAAGTCTCCTTGGATCCTGGGAGGAAGACCACATCTTTAACAGATGTTCTCAGTTCTCCTAATGCAATTGAATAGAGAACTGTATGAGTATTTTTAATGTATAAATTTTCTGGGGCCGGTGCTGTGGTATAGTGGGCTAGGCCTCCACCCGCAGCACTGGCATCCCATATGGGCACCAGTTGTGTCCCAGCTGCTCCTCTTCCGATCCAGCTCTCTGCTTATGGCCTGGGAGAGCAGTGGAGAATGGCCCAAGTGTTTGGGCTCCTGCACCTATTTGGGAGACCCAAAGGAAGCTCCTAGCTCCTGGCTTCAGATCAGCACAGCTCTGGCTATTGTGGTCATTTGGAGAGTGGACCAGCGGATGGAGGACCTTTTTTTATATCTCTCCCTCTCTCTGTGGTTCTGCCTGTCAAGTGAATAAATAAAATCATATGTATTATATGTGCTACCAATACTCCATGTTTTGTTTTGGTTTTGTTTTAAAGGTGGAAGGGTGAGTTTGAGAAAGTCAATTACCTGGATTTTTTTTTTTTAATTATTTTTATTTTTTAGAAAGGCAGAGTGATGCATAGAAGGAAAGAGACAGAGATGCTCCACCCACTAGTTACATGAATGAGGCTGTTTTTAAGTTTCATCACTGACAACCCCATTTTTTTTTTTTTTTTGACAGGCAGAATGGACAGTGAGAGAGAGAGACAGAGAGAAAGGTCTTCCTTTGCCGTTGGTTCACCCTCCAATGGCCGCCGCGGCCGGCGCGCTGCAGCCGGCACACCGCGCTCATCCGATGGCAGGAGCCAGGTGCCAGGTGCTTTTCCTGGTCTCCCATGGGGTGCAGGGCCCAAGCACTTGGGCCATCCTCCACTGCACTCCCGGGCCACAGCAGAGAGCTGGCCTGGAAGAGGGGCAACCAGGACAGAATCCGGCGCCCCAACCGAGACTAGCACCCGGTGTGCCGGCGCCGCAAGGCGGAGGATTAGCCTGTGACAACCCCATTTTAACCATTGAACAAATTATACTTAAATTAACAATAGTAAAAATGTAGAAATCCAGATTTAAACATATAAATATGAAACAACAACAACAAAAGAACAGGAAGTATCTTCATTAGCAAACAGATTAACAAATTCCCATATACTCAGATACTTTCTGAGGCATATCAAAACACCTACATCAAAGGTTGCATTCACTTGAGAGATATCAATAAATGTCCAGTGCTGAGACTATTTGTAGCAGTTACAGTATACAAAAGTTAAACGACTACGGTTCACATTTGAGAAACACAGATTTAAGCTTTATGCTATAACTTGCCAATTTAATATTACAGTTAATGCAGTGACAATTACTCATTCCATATTTTTGTCTTCTGAAACTCAATAAGCAAGTTATCATTTAAGCATATAGAATAATGCCATGTCTTCTCCCTTACAATAGTAAATTTTAAAATCCAAATACTTTGTATCATGGGAGCTTTACCCAGCTGTACAAAGGCTCCCAAATACAGTACAGTCATAAAGTTTCTTCTTTGTAGATTCCATTAATTTATAGTTACTTTAGTACAGATAAATGCAGGGCAGTACTCCAGATTATTGGACAACAAAAAGGTCAGTGTGGGCCAGTGCCGTGGCTCACTTGGTTAATCCTCTGCCTGAGGCGCCGGCATCCCATATGGGCACCGGGTACTAGTCTCGGTTGTTCCTCTTCCAGTCCAGCTCTCTGCTGTGGCCCGGGAAGACAGTGGAGGATGGCCCAGGCCCTTGGGCCCTGTACCCGCATGGGAGACCAGGAGGAAGTGCCTGGCTCCTGGCTTTGGATCAGCACAGCGCCAGCCGTGGTGGCCATTTTGGGGGTGAACCAAACGAAGGAACACCTTTCTCTCTGTTTCTCTGTCTCTCTGTAACTCCACCTGTCAAATAAATAAATCTTTAAAAAAAATGTCAGTGTGTTACTACCTGTATTTACGTAGGAGCATACTACAACCATAACCATGGCAAGTAAATGCCCTCACAGGTCCTCCACTGCTTCTGGGGTTCTTTCCATGTCATAAGAGCTAGTTTAATGGATACCATTGGGTCTCAACCTATCTCTGAAAGCGTGGAGAGAGAGAATGGATTAAGTCTTTTTAGTGAAATAATTACAGAAAACTTCCCTAATTTGGGGAAAGAGAGATCCAAGTACAGGAAGCACACAGAACTCCTATTAGACATGACCAGAAAAGATCCTTACCATGTCACATTGTAATCAAACTCTCCACAGTGAAACAAAAAGAAAATGTTCTAAAATGTGCACCAGAGAAATGCCAAACTGTTAGAGCATCTCCAAGCAGACTCAAGGCTGACTTCCCATCAGAAACCCAATAGGCTAGGAGAGAATGGTGAGATATATTCCAATTCCTACGAGAAAAAAATGTCAACCCAGAATACTATGCCCTGCAGAGCTCTCACTTGTGAATAAAGGTGAAATAAAGACCTTCCATAACAAACAGAAAGCTCCTCCAGCCTTAGAAAAGATGCTTATAGATGTGCTACACACAGAAACAGGGTCATCACTACGAAAGAAGGTGAAGGCAGAAAATCTCCCAGTAGAAGTACAAAGGAAATCCAAAGTTAACAATGGGAGCATTTATGGAAAAATGGCAGGGAAATGGAACTTACTCTGGTTTTTCTTCTGTAGTTCCTTAGATTTCAGAATATACTGTCACATATTATTCCACAATATGTGGATTCTAGCCACATATTAAGGCAATCTGTTTTTGAATCTTTTTAAAAAGAAGACATTTATTATATTGAATTATCTTTTTTTTCCACTTCTCCTATTACATACCATTTGTGTCATTAAGTTAAGTCTTAGTTCTTATGTCTTTGGGAAGAAGAGTGTATCAGTTACTTTAAATGAATTTTTCCCTGTCTTTGAAGCTCAGTTCATAAGTGTGTTGTTGCCACAAAAGGAAATACTTGGGTTTGCATTACTTGAATACTTGAAAATGAAATTGGTAATATATATTATGTAATGAATTAGGCTTTTATTTCTGGATAAAATTAAAATGAAATAGATTTAAACTACTTAAAGGATGAAATAATGATAGTGCTTATAAGCACTGTGAACACTTTTGTGTTTGAGGCATCCAGAATTTACTAGATGTTTCTCCTGAAATCCTGCTCTTCTTTTCTTCATGCATTTACTCTCATTACTGATGTTATAAAACAGCAGGGTTAAAGTGTCGTCATATCTGTGTTCATTATGCATCCCATAGCTTTCCTAGTTAGGAAAAAATAGTCTCAAAAACACTCTTAGTGTCTTTTTTTATTAATATTTTACCCATAATGATATTTTAGGTACCTTTAATCATTTTAATAAGATGTCTATAAAAATTTAAAACCTTACATATTGCATTTGAACTAGTTAGTGAAGAGTAAGAAAAAAAACTAGCTTATTGAGACTGCAGATGTTCCATTAGTTCAATTTAAAAATTTCCATTTAAACGGCATTGCTTTCATCTCTTCACATTCTAGCATTGAAGTGTTGTTGTGTTCCTTTGGAGGCATCATGTTGTCTTCCTTATTCTTGTTTCTTGAGTTAATGCATTTATTTTGGGGGCATTTGCGGAGATAGTTGTTGGGTCTTTTCTTTTTTTTCCCTGTGATGAGTCGACTCTTTGGACTGTGCCTCTGTGGATTAGTGGAGTGTCTGCTCTTTCACTGAGGCATGTGCTGGGTGTGGCCAAGGAGCTCTGTTCGGTGCTCCAGGGTGAGGGGAGTGTCCAAGGTAACACTCCAATTGGGCATGGTAAATATCTTCTTTTTTTTTAATTAGAGATGAAGATTAATCTTCTCTGTTGGCAATATTCTTATGCTCACCTCCTGTCCTCCAAGAAGGCCAATGCCTAGTCGCTAGGCCCAGTGGGTATAGTATTCATTCACAATGCTACCAAGAACCACATGAAGGATCCGTGCAGTCCTCAGTGTGAGCATGGGTGCTGCAGCAATGACCCTCACCAGGCAGTCAGGGAGCCCTGAGCATGTGGAGCCATCCACAGTGACTGCCCAGAGTCCCAGCCACAGCGTTTTCAGTCCCAGTACACTAGGCTTCCACAGTCACAAGCACCCAGCTCCCTGTCAGTTATCCCAGCTAGACTCAGGCATCTTCGCTCGGTTGGTCACCAGACCCATGGACACAAGCTGGCACAGCTGTTATGTACTTCCAAAATGACACCTTCTCTGGGCTAGTTACAGGACACCAGTGCTGGGTGGTCAGTGAGAGAGAAACATGCCCCTCTGTTTTTCCTCTCGGTTGGCAGGTACACTGACTCCACAGAGCTCCAAGCTGTACACATGCCAGGCTCTTCCTGCAGCTTTATCGCCAGTGGCTTGGGTTGCTGCAGTCTGGTCTCACCTCATTCTCCAAAGCTGGTGCCAAGTCTCTTGGCTTCAGGGTCCTGAGTTGTGTGCGTCTACATCCTCCATGTTGATCCACAGTGTCCCTCTAATTTGCATAGAGTTTCCTCTGCCATTTTCTCCCTAACTCTTCCCTGATATTGCACTCTCTCCACGTTTTTTTTAAACTATCTTCCCCTAGACTATAGCATTAAGCTCCCTCCCTATTCTGTCATCTTAGTGTCTCCTGTTGTTGTTTAAATGTAATTAGCAGGGCTGGTGCTGTGGCACAGCAAGTTAAAGCCCTGGCCTGTAGCGCTGACATCCCATATGGGCACCAGCTCAAGTCCTGGCTGCTCCACTTCCAATCCAACTCCCTGCTAATATTCCTGGGAAAAGCAGCAGAAGATGGTCCAAGTCCTGGACCCTTGCACACATGTGGAAGACTAGGAAGAAGCTCCTGGCTCCTGGCTTTGGATCGGCCCAGCTCCAGACATTGCAACCATTTGGGGAGTGAACCAATGGATAGAAGATTCATATTCATTCATTCTCTCTCTCTCCTCTCTCTCTCTCTCTCTCTCTCTAACTTTGCCTTTCAAATAAATGAATCTTTTTTTTCAAAGTATTATTTTATTCATTTTAAAAACAAAGTTACAGAGAGAGGTAGAGCCAGAGAGAGAGGTCCATCCACTGGTTCACTCCCCTAAGTGACCGCAATGGCCAGAGCTGAGCTGATCCGAAGCCATGAGCAAGGAGCTTCTTCCCGCTATCTGTGGTGCAGCAGGGGCCCAAAGACTTGGGCTATCTTGTATTGCTTTCGCAGGTTGTATCAAAGAGCTGGATTGAAAGTGGTGCAGCCAGGACTTGAACATCCCATGTGGGATGCCAGTGCTACAGGCTGGGGCTTTAACCTGCTGCACCACAGTGCTGGCCCCTCAAATAAATAAATCTTTTTTTTTTTTTGGTTGTTTTTCTTTTTTTAAACAGGCAAAGTGGACAGTGAGAGAGAGAGACACAGAGAGAAAGGTCTTCCTTTT
Organism: Sylvilagus floridanus; assembly: GCA_949820135.1. Lineage (NCBI taxonomy): Eukaryota > Metazoa > Chordata > Mammalia > Lagomorpha > Leporidae > Sylvilagus > Sylvilagus floridanus. The sequence goes on along the minus strand of OX463225.1, from coordinate 83,678,288 downwards.
TCCATTGGTTCATCCCCCAGTGGCCGCTCTGGCTGGCGCACCCTGGTGATCCGAAGCCAGGAGCCAGGTGCCTCCTCCTGGTCTCCCATGTGGGTGCAGGGCCCAAGGACATGGGCCATCCTCCACTGCACTCCTGGGGCACAGCAGAGAGCTGGACTGGAAGAGGAGCAACCGGGACAGAATCCAGTGCCCCGACCGGCACTAGAACCCGGTGTGCCAGCGCTGCAGGCAGAGGATTAGCCTAGTGAGACGCGGCGCCAACTCAAATAAATAAATCTTAAGTGTGAATGAAAATAGTTAGCTCCTGAAAGTCTGGGGTTAAGAATAAGAAGTACAGGCTGGCGCCGCGGCTCACTAGGCTAATCCTCCGCCTTGTGGCACCGGCACACCGGGTTCTAGTCCCGTTCAGGGAGCCGGATTCTGTCCTGGTTGCCCTTCTTCCAGGCCAGCTCTCTGCTGTGGCCCGGGAGTGCAGTGGAGGATGGCCCAAGTGCTTGGGCCCTGCACCCCATGGGAGAACAGGAGAAGCACCTGGCTCCTGCCATCGGATGAGCGCGGTGGCCATTGGAGGGTGAACCAATGGCAAAGGAAGACCTTTCTCTGTCTCTCTCCCTCTCTCTCTCTCACTGTCCACTCTGCCTGTGGAAAAAAAAAAGAATAAGAAGTACAGCATTTACATCCAGGTACCCAGGACTTCAGAACTCCTTCCAGCCACACTGCTCCACAGGATGAGGGCTCCTGGAGTTCATGCCCATCTGAAGCCCATGCAGCCCCTTCTAGACCACACTGTGGATTCTGAAGTCTCTGGAATTCCCTGTCCAGATGCCCACTTTCAGGGCTTCCTGGACCATCTCTCATCAGAACCACTATGCACACCTAAATCCAACAGACTGCCTAAGTGTTACCAGGTTGTCCCTTAACCTCCCCTGCACCAACAATTTCCTCTCTAGTTGCTAGTTGTGCTCGCCATTCTCAAAGAGGTGTTTAGACATCTCTTTTGATGCTGAGGAAGTGGCCCCTCAACCTGTAGTTAATTTTCTGTAATTGCATCTGATATGACGCTGCAGTGTTTTAATTGCAGTGAATTTTGTTGGGGCAAAGACTAAGCCGCAGCTTTCCAAACTGAGAAGTTGTGGTTCTTCTGCAATGCTCCTCAACAGCCAGGAAGAAGGAAGACACATGTTCCATATTATTTCTTCAAAAGGGCCTCGGGAGGAAAAAGAGAAAGGAAGAGATTAACTGACTTAATTTAACACTTGGAGCTATAAATCATGTGTTGCAATGTGGTGATGGGATGTTGCATCAGAGCATGGCAGTTGTAATAGTGCCATGGGCGGCCTAACCTGAGGACGTCTCTCTGATGCTCCATGCCCTCGTCCTAAAGATTCCACTCCTTTTGTTCAGCCAAGGACAAAGCACTGTGTGAATTGCATTGTGCCTCACTATAATTCTGCTCTCTTGGTCTAAGGCAGGAGAATTCCTTTAGAGTTGCAGGTCTGACTGGGCCAGACATCATTATACTGAGTCCCAGCACCCTTCTTTTTCCCTTTGTCACAGACAAGTAGGGAAGTGATTAGGTGTCTTCACTTTCTTCCTGAAGTCTGTCAGGCAAGCTGAGAGGTCGTATGGCGGGGTTGTAACGTCTTTGCCCTCAGAACCGTTCATTTTGAAAGTGTATGTAATATTTCCTGATTATTTCTCATTGCCTGTATCTCTAGCTTTGAAACAGAGTATGCGTCTAGGAATTTGTCCCTGAGAAATGAGGATGAGGCTTGATAGGTGTAAGTAGAGGAGACTTGCCGAACACTGCAGCAAGACTCTTACCAATTAGCTAATTGGTAATTAATTAATTTAATTATTTTGTAGCTAATCATTTTTAATCATTTTTTGTCTTATTGTAGGAGAAAATTCATAGTGTGTGGCTTCAATTTATTTATTTATTTATTTTTGACAGGCAGAGTGGACAGTGAGAGAGAGAGACAGAGAGAAAGGTCTTCCTTTTGCCGTTGGTTCACCCTCCAATGGCCGCCGCGGATGGCGCGCTGCGGCCGGCGCACCGCGTTCGTCCAATGGCAGGAGCCAGGTGCTTTTCCTGGTCTCCCCATGGGGTGCAGGGCCCAAGCACTTGGGCCATCCTCCACTGCACTCCCGGGCCACAGCAGAGAGCTGGCCTGGAAGAGGGGCAACCGGGACAGAATCCGGCGCCCCGACCGGGACTAGAACCCGGTGTGCCGGCGCCACAAGGCGGAGGATTAGCCTGTTGAGCCACGGCGCCGGCCTGTGGCTTCAATTTAAAACATAAACTCTTGAAGACAGGACTGGTGTCTTAATTGTATAGTAATGGTAGTGGTGGTATCTGTGATATGGGCTTGGGAGTTTGAGGAAATAGGCAAAGAAGTAACAGATTATGAAAAGAAAACAGCTTTAATCCTGATTTTGTAGAATGTGATGTAGCTTCAGATGTTGACACCAGTGTTTCAGATCTGAAACTGCAGAATTAGTCAGACTTAGCCACCCAGTAGCAGGGAGCATTTGACCTTGTTAGCCCTCCCCTCATGAGGGTCTGGCCCTGGAACACTCTAGGGTTATGAGAACAGAACCTCATTCCCACAGATGGAGAGAAGGAGAGGGAAAAGAGCTGAGCTACGTGTGTGCTTCCTCTCACTACACCCGGGCGAGACTAGGACTCCTCCCCACAAGGAGCCAGGGAGAGAAGGCAGAAACGGTACTCAGCCCGCTTCTCCCCCACGCAGGGGATATCAGGAGTGGGAAGAATCATCTCCGCCTGAGAGTGAAAGTGACGGGGTGGTCTTTATAAAAGCATGGAGACGCCCAGCAGATTTTAATGATTCGTAGATCATTTTGAAAATTTACAGAAATGGGGAAACATGTTCACAAGATAGTATGTGTGATAGTTAAGATATAATCTTGAAAGTCATATCTTCTAGTAATCCAACTGAAATGTTTATAAATCCATAGGATATCTGGGATTTACTCAAAATAATCTAGAGAGGAGACAGGTATAATGTAACAAGGTTGTCCATGATATGTTGGTTGTTGGAATTGAATGATGGATACATGGGGTTCATTACATTATCTCTAGTATAATGAAGAGTCAGTTTGAATCTAAATGCTATTATTAGCTATCCATATGTCCTTAACAAATTACCTGAGCCTCTATTTTCTAATCTGTAGATGAGGATAATAAAATTACCACATGGGACTGTTATGACATTCAAGATAAATTATATACCTATTACATGATCCATAAAAGCATTCAAGGATTGGTAATTATTATAGCTCTAAATAGAAAAATATTAAGGTATTGTCTTCCTTCAATAGGAACATTTACCTTCTTGTTACATGTATGTTTCCCCAATTTGCATATATTAACTAGGATTTTGTTTTAACAGCTCAGGTGCCTGAAAGGCCAGAGGGGCTTCTCAGGCCAGCCTCCTCTTGATGGAATCCACATTGTCAACCATTTGATGGGAGATGACGAGTCATTCCATTCCTCCGATGAAGATTTTATAGATAATTCCTTCCGGGGAAGTGGCATTGGTTTTCCTTTTCACAGAAAGTCTGGCCCGATGTCTTTGGACCCTGCTGGGGCAGATGGTAGTGAGAGTGAAACGGAGGACAGTGTGCTGGAGACCAGAGAGAGCGACCGAGTGATTCAGAAGGAGCGGCCCCCCACAAGAAGAGAGCCGTATTCAACCACTGTCTGACCATCACTGTGACCTAGCCTGGGTTTCTAAGGGATCAATTGTCATGACTAGGGGTCTTTGAGACTTACCTGTTTCCTATGTACATATATTTATATACATATATACATATACATATATATATATATATTTTACAATCTTACCTGCCTTTTTATCTTTGCCAAATCTTTACCACTGACTGACCATTGCCATAAAGTAGAGTGGAATATGGTTAATGGGTATAATAAGGCTCTAACAGTATTACTGAATATTAAAGTTTCTTGTTTAAAAATTACAATTATGTATGTGGGAACCATTTTGAAGCTCAAAACCATGGAAAAATGAACTTTGTTCACAGAAAACTCTTGTGCAATATCTTATGCTTAGTGAACAAATTGTGTATTTGTGTTTATCAGTTTGCTTTCAAGCTGGTTATCTACAGACATTTGACCAAGAGGTACATCTGATTTGCCTTGTGTTTTGTGTTTGGGGATTTTTTTCCCATTAAAATTACTGTTTTAGGGGCAAGAATTTGGCATACCCAGTAAAATGCCATTTGGGATGCCCACATCCCATATTGGAAGACCTGGCTTCAAGTCTCAACTCCACATCTCATTCCAGCTTCCTGCTAATGTATAACCTGTCAACCACTCGGGTCTCTGCCACTTACATGGGAAACCTGGATTGAGTTCCTAACTCCTAGCTTTGACCAGACCCAGCCCTGGCTGTTGTGGGCATTTGGGGGAATGAACCAGCAAACGGGAACTCTGTCTTTGTCTGTCTTTCTCTGTCTCTGTCTCTCTCTGTCTCTCTCTCTCTGTGTGTGTCTGTGTGTGTGTGTGCATGTGTCCCCCTTTGTCTCTTGAATAAATTAAGTAAATAAAATTTTAAATTACTGTTATTTTAGTGGGCCACTGAAAGTTCCCAAACACAAAGCCTTTTTTCTGTATGATTTTTTAAACACAAATTAATTGTTATATATTTTGAGAGTTTTAAGTTTTGTTTTAATTTCTAATTTCTGTGTGCATATGATGCTTCCATGTGTTGGTTTCTGTCAGAGTAGTAGGTTACCTGCAGATGACGTTGTTTATTTGTACATATTTGTAAATCTGCACCACCCAACACTGAACAGCATTTTATATGAGGAGCCTACATGCTGCAAAATGACTGCTATCAGCATTCTAACAGAATTTATGTAAATAATAGGTTAAAAGAAAATTGAAAAATAAAACCAAACACTAATATTCTCATAGCTTTAGTATTATGCCTAGCATTCAACACTAGCAGATTTATAACTTAACTGATGCCTGTTCAAAAACACTTGATGAAATATTTCATTTTGTGTGGCGTATAACTATTAAATTTGTCATGGTTAAAGAGATTATAACACATGTTACTTAGTGCTAATATTCTACTTAATATAATTTAAGCAGTGGGCTAAGGTCCAATATACACATCAGTTAATATCTCCAAATAATCTATGAGTGTTATTTTCAGATTCTCTAGTTCCTCATTAATAGATAAAGCCATAAAACTCTTTTCCTGCCAGTTCTTTATTTTTCATCATTTAGACATTTTTACAAGAAAACTGAATGCCCATCACTAACAAATTGGGAGAAACACCCAAATAACCCTTACCCAAGTCTCAGCACAGGTTGATAAGTATAGACACTAGTCCTGTGATTCCCTAGAAACTGTGGCCCATGGGTTAATCCCAGCCTTACCTTTTTAAAGAGGGGGAAATCTAAAAGTGTAGTTTGTGTAATGGGAAAATTATGTGAAATTCAAATACCTGTCCCTAAGGAAGGTTTTACTGGAGCACACCCATGCTTACCCATTTATTTACATCTTGTCTGTAGCTGCTTTTGTGTTACCATGACAGAGTTGAAACGGAGACTATATGGCTCATATAGTCTAAAATATTTTCTGTTGTTTTTTTTTTACAGAAAAAAAAAATCTGCTAACCCTTGATCTAGAAACTCTAAGCTAAAATGTAGGTTTACTTCTTTGTATTGGCTCAGTAGAAGATCAGACCATGTGTTTTTGCTATTGAGCTAATGATTTGGAAACAGAATTTCGTTATGGATGTTATACTCAGAGCTATTCCAAATGGAAAGTGTGCCAGCCGTTTTTATGAAGTCTTTGATTCCATAGAAAACTTTGGAAGGATATCCATACCTTTGGAGAAGGAGAAAGGAAGGAAAGAATTCCAGAGTCCTAGCACTCACTGTTCCTTAAAGAATGCAGCATTGACCTTAGGGTACATTTCATTGAATAAATATTGTAAGTTGACTTTAAACTTAGAACATCTTTCTAAAATTATGTTTGAATTCTCAACTTTGAAACATACTCTTAGAGAATTTCTTAAGCACTGTTTCTGGGTAGGAATTAGGTGTTTAAAGAATCCTGGTAAACAAGCCTTAATGTATTGACATTGTTATAATTTGGACAATGAAAATCTGGAAGCAACACTCTTCTCATTCAAGGTCCTTGATTGAAATAGCCATAAAGTGTTTCAAATTGTCCTGGCCTTTAGGATGCTGTGCCCTGATTTGACTTCATTCTGTAATTTGAAATGAATATAGGATTATTATTTAAGACTTTGAGGCATTGAACAATGTTCTCTTGGTTGATTATATTTCATCTGTAATGTTTTTGTGTCATTCAGATGTTATTCAATTAAATACCTAGAGTTGAGGAATATTCAGGGAAGAAAAGTAAGTGAAGTGACTCAGAATAGAACGACTTGCTGCCTTGTATAGGTGGCTTCCTGATGTGCTGCTACCCTGGGTTGAAATGCTACTTGTACAGACTGTGACCTGAATAAAGTGGAAACTGCATTGAAATCATGAAACAGAGACCTTTTAGATCAAGAAACACATCAACAGCCTTTTAAAAAATAAGGGGAAATTTTTTCTTCTTGGAAAAACAAGTCAAAGATGTAACTTTGCACAGTCTCCACTCTTTTATTTCTTTACTAGATAGCAGGCACTCAAATGTGTGCTGGCTAATTGAGAGACATCAGGTTCCAACTCACTGGCCAGTTATGTTGAAAGAAAGAAAAGCCTTTTTCTCAGCTCTGAATGTGATGCAGCTTGTTACTCTACAGATAGTGCCTTTGAATGAAATAAGTTCTAGCCCTTTTCAAGGAGATTGTTTCTGGCTTCATACACCAGTCATTCCTCATGATAAACTGTAATATTTTACATGATAAGCGATAATATTCAGATCTACAATTTAAGTATATAGATATGTTTTTTTATAAAGTTCTTTTGTGACCACCTTGGCTATTGACAGCTAACATTTCATAAAATCAGTGAGTTACTTAATAAAGCAATGAGTTTAGCTTGAAAGTTATTGCTGCTCTATCATTAACGCAACAGTAAGTTTTAAAAATTTTAATTCTACTGAAATTAAAGTTTCTGATTCAAAGTAGCACGGATACTGTTTATAATCAGAGCTTTTACATCACATCCATTGATCCCTTCTTTTTACTTCAAAGAAGTGATGGTAGAAAAATACATTCAATATATTACAGAGATGCAAAGTGATAATGTATTTCATTTTACTGTTGGGATTTTTTATTGTAACATTGTATGATAACCTGAAATGTTTACTTGTGCCTTTGCTTTAAACAATTAAAAAGTTTTCCATTTTATAACAATTTCCATTTCCTTTAATTGTTGGACTTTAAAAGGGAACGGGCATCACAACACTGTTTAAAAATGCTTGACCTAGTATAAGGTTTTCCATAATGAAGTCTGTGCTCCATGGGGGCAGGGACTACCTCCACCAGGCCCCCCAACATGTATTTAATTCCAGAGAGTCTGGGATGTGATTGGCATTCAGCAAGCAGTTTTCAGTCTAACAGAAGGCCAGGTGTCTAGATTTGTTTCCTTCAGGAACATGGTAATTAAAACAAAAAAAGCAATGATAGTATTTTCATACTTAAGATTATTGAATCTTGAATGTAATAAAGGTATTTAAATACACATGATTTAAATACACATATAGAGCATATTGTTAAAGGAAAATGATGCCCTCTGTATCTTTGTCATGATGTTAATATCTCTCAGTTGAGTGAGCATTTGGCATAGTGGTTAAGACACTGCTTGGAATGCCTGCATCCCATATCGGAGTACTTAGGTTCAAGTCTGGCTGCACTCCCAATTGTAGCTTCCTGTTAATGCACACCTTGGGAGGCAGCAGGTGATGGCTCGAGAGGTGCCCTGCCACCCATGAGGGAGACACAGATGGAGTTCTCAGCTCCTGATTTGGCCTGGCCCAGCCCTGGCTGTTGCAGGTTCTGGGGAAATGAACTAGTTAATGGGAAAAAGTTTTTGTCCTTTTATTTTTCATTTTATATTTGAAAGTCAGACACAGGAGGGAAAAAATGGAGATATTCTGTCTGCTGGCTCACTTCCCAAGTGCCCACAGTGGCCAGGGATGAACCAGGCTGAAGGCATAGCTTGGACCTCAGCCCGGGTCTCCCATGTGAGTTGCAGGGATCCAGGCACTTGCACCCTCACCTCCCAAGGAGCACAATGGCTGGAGGCTGGAATCAGAAGAGGATCCAAGACTCAAAGCCAGGCACTCTTATGTGGGGTGCAGGTGTCCCAGGCAGCTTCTCAACAACTGCACGGGGTCACTATATACTCTGCTTTATTCCCACAGGGATCCATCCTACTGTATAAAGAGCCATGAAAGATGACAAAACAGCTATAATCTAGGGGTTTGGCACCTGAGCACCACTGATATTTGTAACAAATAGTTCTTTGTTGTACATTTCAAGATGTTTTGGAGCATTCTTGGCCTCTACCCACTAGATGCCAGTAGCACCCCTACTTCTGTTGTGACAACCAGAAGAGATCCTGACATTCTCAAGTGTCACCACCAGAGAGTACAGAAAATAAAAATCATCCCTGATTGAGAACTGATAGAAATTTAGAAGTGAGACAAAAACCAAAGAGTCACTGACCATAAAATACATACATCCATTGAAGATTCACTCAAGTTTGACTATTGCTAGTAGCGAAAAAAGTACAACCTGAGCCACATGACCTTCACACCTGTAATGATGGCTATTAAAAGGGGGAGACAAGGCAGGTGTTAGGACGCAGCTGGTTAAGCTGCTTGGGATACCTGCATCCCAGCTGTTCTGCTTCTGATCTGCCTTACTGCTAATGCACCTGGCAAAGCAGTGTTTCAAGTAGTTGGGTCCCTGCCACTCACATGGGAGACCCTTAATGAGTTCTTACCTCCTGACCTAACCTCACCCCAGCTGTTGTGGAAATTTGGGGAGTGAACCAGTGGATGGAAGATTAATATTCTCTTTCTCTATTCCCCACCGCCACCACCACTGCCCCTACTTTTCAGGTAAGTAAAAATGAATAAATACACTTCTTTTTAAATTAAAAAATGAAAACTCGGCATTTAGCCTACTGGTCAAGATATCCACATCTCTTGTCAGAGAACCTGGTTCAAGTCCTGGCTCTGGCTCTAACTGCAGCTTCCTGGTGGTGTAGACCCCAGGAGGCAGCAGTCACGGCTCATATAACTGAGCGCCTGCCACTCGTGTGGGAGACCTGGATTGAGTTCCTCATTTCCAGCTTTGTCCAGCCATTGCAGACATTTGGAGAGTAGACCAGTGGCTGGTTTATCTGTCTGTCTGCTATCTGTCCACTCTCTGTCTTTCTCTGCCTCTCAAATAAAAAATATTTAAGGGAAAACAAGTTGACAAGATTGTGGAGAAATTGGAACTCTGAATTACTGCTGAAAATGTAAGGGAGGACAGCCACTATAGAAAACAGTTTAATGGTTCCTCAAAAAACAAAAAAAGGGCCTCATTGTGGTGCAGTGCATTAAGCTGCTGCCTGCCATGCCAGGCATCCCATGGGAGCACTGGTTCCAGTCTTGGCTGCTCTTCTTCCCATCCAGCTCCCAGCTAATGCACCTGGGAAGGCAGCAGAAGACGGCCCAAGTGCTTGGGCCCTTGCCACTCACATGGGAGACCAGGATGAAGTTCCAGCTCCTGGTTTTGGCATGGCCCAGCCCTGGCCTCTGTGGCCATCTGGGGAATGAACCAGTAGGTGGAAGGCTTCTCACTGTTTCTGTCTCTCCATCTCTCTGTAACACTGCCTTTCAAGTAAGTAAATCTTAGGGCAAGCATTTTGGCATAGTGTGTAAAGCCATCACTTTGGGAGGCTGGCATCCCATATGGTCACCAGTTCATGTCCCAGCTGCTCTACTTCCAATCTAACTCCCTGCTAATGGCCTGGGGAAAACAGTAGAAGATGGCCTAAGTAATTGGGCCCCTGCCACCCACATGGGAGATCCAGATGAAGCTCCTGGCTCCTGGCTCAGCCCTGGCTGTTGTGGCTACCTGGGGAGTGAGCCAGTGGTTGGAAGACTTCTTTCTGTCTCTCTCTGTGTCTATCCCTATGTCTCTGAAACTCTTTCAAATTAATAAATAAACCTTTTTTTAAAATTTAAATATCTTTTAAAAGTGCAATTATCATATGATCCAGCAACTCTACTTCTAGACAAACTTAAAGCAGACACTCAAATACTTTTATACTAATGTTCACTTCCCAATAGTCAAAAGGAATGTTACTCAGCCATTAAGAGAAATGGAGAGGCCAGCGCTGTGGTGTAGCAGGTAAAGCTGCCGCCTGTAGTGCCGGCATCCCATATGGGTTCGAGTCCTGGTGGCTGCACTCTGATCCAGCTTTCTGCTGTGGCCTGGGAAAGCAGTAGTAGATAGCCCAAGTCATTGGCCCCTGCACCCACGACCTAGAAGAAGCTCCTGGTTCCTGGTTTTGGATTGGTGCAGCTCTGGCTGTTACAGCCATCTGGGGAGTGAACCAGTGGATAGAAGATCTCTCTCGCTTGCTCTCTCTGCCTCTGCCTCTCTGTAACTCTGCCTTCCAAATAAATAAATCTTAAAAAAAAAAAAAATTGGCACAGTGGCATAGTAAGTTCAGCCTCCACCTGTGGCACTGGCATCCCATATGGGTGCTGGTTCAGGTCCTGGCTGCTCCACTTCCGATCCAGCTCTCTGCTATGGCTGGGAAAGCAGTGGAAGATGGGCCAAGTCCTAGAGCCTCCCAGAGGAAGCTCCTGGCTCCTGGCTCCAGATCAGCACAACTCTGACTGTTGTGGCCATTTGGGAAGTGAACCAGCAGATAGAAGATTCTCTCTCTCTCTCTCTCTCTCTCTCTCTCTCTCTCTCTCTCTCTCCCTCCCTCTCTCTCTTTCCCTCCCTCCCTCCCTCCCTCCCTCCCTCCCTCTCTCTCTTACTCTGCCTCTCAAATAAATAAATAAACCTTTTTTTAGCCATAAATTCTGGTACTAGGCCAGCACTCAAGTTTAGTGTTGATTAAACCTGGACAAGTCACAGCAGAGCTTGCTGGCCTCCAGGCTCTTCTTGGAAACACCAGACTCCCAACCAGGCCTTGCCCTAACTGAAATGGTCTTCTGGCAGGTTCCACAGACTGGCTCCCTGTCACTCACCCTCTGCTCAAGTGTCATTACACTGGACACCTTTTCTGACGCCACCCCTTTACAAAACAATGAGTGAGTTGAAAGGCAGAATGACAGAGAGAAGGAGAGACAGAGACAGAGGTCTTTCATCTGCTGGTTCCCTCCCCAAATGCCCACAACAGCCGGGGCTGGGCCAGACCCACGCCAGCAGATGGGAACAGGGTCTCAATCAGGGTCTCCCACATGGGTGGCAGGGACTTGAGCCCAGGAGCCACCATCTGCTGCCTCCCAGGCACAGTGGCGGAAGCTGGGTCAGAGGCGGAGTAGCAAGGACTCAAAGCAGGCACTCTGATGTGGGATGCGGGCATCCCAAGTGGCAGCCTAGCCCACGGTGCCACACCCAACGCCTGCCCTGACCCCTCCCTTTAGAAAGCCTCTTTCCAAGGCCGGCGCCGTGGCTCAACAGGCTAATCCTCCACCTTGTGGCGCCGGCACACCGGGTTCTAGTCCCGGTCGGGGCGCCGGATTCTGTCCCGGTTGCCCCTCTTCCAGGCCAGCCCTCTGCTGTGGCCCGGGAGTGCAGTGGAGGATGGCCCAGGTGCTTGGGCCCTGCACCCCATGGGGAGACCAGGAAAAGCACCTGGCTCCTGGCTCCTGCCATCGGACCAGCGCGGTGCGCCGGCCGCAGCGCGCCGTCTGCGGCGGCCATTGGAGGGTGAACCAACGGCAACGGAAGACCTTTCTCTCTGTATCTCTCTCTCACTGTCCACTCTGCCTGTCAAAAAAATAAAAAAATAAAAAAAAAGAAAGCCTCTTTCCAGCCTCACTTTCCCCGTAGCACCGATTAACGACATCCTATGCATCTTCCATCTTCCTGCGTTGTTGTTGTCTCTTCACACTAGGGTGAAGCTGTGTGAGTGCACAGATGGTTACCCCTACACTACTGCCAACAGCCCCTTGGCTCTCGGCACTTCTCTGTTGAATGAATCACCTTACCTCAGTTTCTTCACTATTAAAGTGGGATAAGCAAATCTGTGAAATATGAGTATTCAGAAGGTTCGGGGGGGGGGCAGCGCTATGGCACAGTGGGTTAAAGCCCTGGCCTGAAGCGCTGGCATCCCTTATGGGCGCCGGTTCGAGTCCTAGCTGCTCCACTTCCGATACAGCTCTCTGCTATGGCCTGGGAAAGCAGTACAAGATGGCCCAAGTCCTCGGGCCCCTGCACCCACGTGGGAGACCTGGAAGAAACTCCTGGCTCCTGGCTTCGGATAGGTGCAGCTCTGGCTGTTGCGGCCATCTGGGGAGTGAACCAGTGGATGGAAGACCTCTACCTCTCTCTGTAACTCTATCTTTCAAATAAATAAAATAAATCTTTACAAAAAAACAAAAACAAACAAACAAAAAAATCGTGGGAAAGGTGCATTACCTTTGAATTCCATTTTCCCCCAGTCCTTTTGAAGTACCTGGCACAAAAGTCGGTGGAAAACTCAGACTCCCAGGGCAGCGAGCCTGGCTCCAGCGCCCTCTATTGAATGCTGCTTTAGCACAGAGCGCGCACAGGCAAGAATGAGTGAGACCCACTTCCGCCCTCACCCATGGGCTGTGTGTTAGCTGGCTTTTCATCACTATAATGAAATACTCGACGGAGCTAACGTCAGAAAAATAAAGAGGTTTATTTAGCTCACAGTCCTGGAGGTGCGAAAACCGAATGACGCAGCGCCGTCGGCGAGAAGCCAGTTGTGTCTCCGCATAGCAGGTGGCGGGTGGGAGCGGGTGGTCGCGCCTCAGGCCACGCTTGCTCCCGTGTCACGGCTCTGCTGTGAAGGGGCTGAATGAGAATCGACCTCAGTCCCTCCCACCCCCACCCCTGCCATTCCCTAAGGACCTTCCGCAGGCCTCACCCTTGAGAGGCGCCACCCTGGGGACCAAGCCTCCAACACGCCGGCCCTTGGGTAACACCCAAACCATGGCAGAGTGAGAGACACAGGGGCCCAGAGGCGAGGCCATGGGACTTCAGAGATTACGTGCGGCTTGGGGAGGCCTTTCTCCTGCCTCACTTCCTGCCCACCTAAAAGCCCCTACTGTGCACCAGGCCAGGCCCCGAGCCCCGGCCCCTTCTCCCCCGTCGGCTGCTCCGCCGCTGCGTCTGGAAGGTCTGGAAATGAAGCATCGGCCCCAGCGAACCTTCCCTCCGAAGGCAGCCGCCCCGTGTCCTCGCTCCCTGGCCGCCCCGGCCGGCTGCTCCGCCGGGGCCCGCGCAGGCCGCCCCCGCGACGGCAGCGCGCTCCAGGGCCAGGTGGGAAGGAGCCGGCTGACTTTAAAGCTGTTGTTTCTCTGACTTCTGCGAAAAGGAAACGCTCGCTGTACACATGACAGGCTCCAAGGCCGAGAGATGCTCGGCGGTTGCCGTGCACCTGGGAGCTCCTAACAGTTCCCGGCCTTCGCGGCAGGGGGCGGGGCGGCAGGCAGTGCCCCCGCCCCGACGGAGCCGCGCCGCACTGGCCCTCCGCACTCCCTGGTGTCACCCGAGGCCTGGAGCGGCCGCCCCTCCCCGACACGGCTGTGTGAGCGGGGCTGAGCAGAGACAACTCCTTATTCCCCCACTAGCCTGCACTGTCGCTTCTGCTCGGTTTGCCTCGGAGTCGCACCTCCATGCTCGCCGCCACCGGAGTGCAGGGCTGGCCCACCCACGCTCCGTGCACAGACAAGGAGGCTGCTTTAAGGCATACGTGGTGCTTTCTGCAACTCCTTTACCACCAGATGAGCCGCGGTCAGGCTGGGGCGGCCCGGTTCAGGGGGTCTCTCTCTCCCTCGCCGCAGCCCCGGCTGAGCCATTGCTGCAGCGGCCGAAGGGAACTGCCAGAGGAGATGGTGAGAAACCAGAGGAGTCAGGAAGTTAAGCATCGATCCGCACACGTAAAGAAAAATCGCAGGCACTTCCCCCAGTGGAGTCTCGGTGGATCCCCAGGCTAACCCTTGGTCCAGCTCTGCCCTATTCTTGCAAACGGCCTTCCAGTTGTGCCTTTTGGAGGGATGTTGCTACAGGCCAGGGCTGGGATTGGAGTAATCACAGGCCCAAGTAGGGTGTGTGGGAAGGTGTGTTGTTTGGTCTGGCTCACAGCCCCTGACGCTCTGTGGCTATTTTAAACGCATCCCACAACCTTTCATTTGCTTCACTAATTTCTCTAAAATAGAATTGTTTATTTTGTGGGTCAAAATTGGAGAAGCTTCTTGTTCATCACCAAACTGCTCTATGGCGGCACTGGAGACACCGCTAGACCCCAAAAGGGCTTGTTGGCGTGTCCTAAGTGCTCGCCGGATGTCAGCTGCTGTTACCAGCTGAGTTCCTTCCGAAGGAAAAACTGTGCATCCTATCTCTAAATTCCCGGGACCAGTGCAGGCTGCGGAGCAAACAGCTCCTGATTTGAATATTCCTTCTGACCTGACTCCCCATTTGCATTCCCCATACTACACTTCCATCTGCACAGGAGACCTCCCCGCAAACCTATCGTTTGTAGTGAGGCATAACAATGATCATTTCCTGATGACAGCTGCTGGTGGTAATAGCAGTAGTTACTCTGGTTACATAATTATAATACCCGGAACCAGTCAGGATAGGCTGGGAGGTGCCGAGGCAACAAGCACCTGGGAATCTCAGCGGCTTGCAGCGGCCACTCGCGCTGCAGGCCCATCACACCCGCACCCACCGCTCCTCTACTCTGTGCCGCTGTTACTCTAGAACCCAGGCTCACGAAGCCACTTCTGTTTTGGACGTTGCTGATTGCATGGTGGAGCGAAGGGAGATGTGCTGGCTCCCCGACCTTCTGCCAGGAAGAAAACAGGAGTTCAGGAATGGTCCCCTACTCAAGCAACCAATTAAAAGCTGCAGGTTCAAGATCTTGACTTGAATGGATGTGGATTTCTGTGTCACCATTGACCAGGTTGTCCTCTCAACACTGGTGCACTTTTACTGTATGTGTGTAAAGTGCTCCTGGGTAACACTTTACAAGAGAATAAGCCCCAAGACTTACATCTAGGGTTGTTTCAGAATTGCTCTGACGTAGTGGGTTAGGCACCCGCCTGCGGTGCCAACATTCCATATGAGCGCTGGTTCAAGTCCTGGCTGCTTCTCTTCCAATCCAGCATCCCTGCTGCTGGCCTGGGAAAGCTCCTGGTTCCTGGCTTCAGATCAGCACAGCTCCGGCCATTGCAGCCATTTGGGGAGTGAACCAGCAGATGGAAGACCTCTCTCTGTCTCTCTGCCTCCCTCTAACTCTGCCTGTCAGATAAATAAATAAATCTTTAAAAGAAAAAAAAAAAGCAAGCATGATGGGATTTCTTTCTTAAAAACAAACAAAAACACAGTGATTGAAAAGATTTCCTAGTTGAGCTGGACAACAGCTTTCTGTTGTAGAAAAGAAAGGTAAACACTACTGCAGATGCAGATAGGATCACTCTGAATATCTCAAAGGCTCTAAAACTCTTTCAGCTAATTACTGTCAGAAAGATTTGATATTTGCAAGATAATTTATGCTTGTAAGTATTTCTCATTTTGAAAATTTACTTATTCATTTGACAGGCAGAATGGACAGTGAGAGAGACAGAGAGAAAGGTCTTCCTTTACCGTTGGTTCACCCTCCAATGGCCACTGCGGCCAGCACACAGCGCTGATCCAAAACCAGGAGCCAGGTGCTTCTCCTGGTCTCCCATGCGGGTGCAGGGCCCAAGGATCTGGGCCATCCTCCACTGCATTCCCTGGCCACAGCAGAGAGCTGGCCTGGAAGAGGAGCAACCAGGACAGAATCCGGTGCCCCGACCGGGACTAGAACCTGGTGTGCCAGTGCCGCAGGCAGAGGATTAGCCTATTGAGCCAAGGCACAGGCCCCTCAGCTTTCATACCAGGTCAAACTCCACCCTTGAACTGTCTGGTACAGCATACGGGTCACATTTACACACGCAATAGCTGCATTCCAGGATTTAGCTGGATGTACAATCTCATCTTGCCATCCAATATTTATTAAAAACTCAGAAGAGAAAAGTAATTTTTAGGGAGGATTATTTAAAGCATACATTAACTTATGCACTTTTTCAGATGCGGCTAGGCTAAACCCATCTGTGGATTAAGCCAGATCGGTAGACAGCTGGTACCCTGCTACGCAGTGTCAGAGCTTCTCAAAGAGTTTTTTTTTTTTTTAAACCAAATTGCACGTTTTTTTGATGTCGACAGTGTATTTTGGTTGTTACAAGAAATAGCAACTTTTATTCACTGTCATCACAGTTACCCCTTCTACGTTCCCAAGGAGCAATATATCTGATCTGGATAATAGGCACAGTTAATACTCACTGTTGATCCTAACTTGTGATTGAAAAGAAAGCAGAAGGGGATGGAGAGAAAAGAAGGAAGGAAGGGAAAGGGAGGCATTTCCACGGACCCTGACTTCCTCCTCCACGAATGCAAGCAGCTTTGGTTGAGAAGCACCGTGGAGTTTGCCACAGTGAAATGCCTCTCCACGGGCCAAACTGCTCAGTGCTCCAAAACCAGAGGCAAAAATGTCTCTGTGCCAAAAGTAGGTCACGTTCACCGGCAACTGGTAGACTATGGACATGCTCCAGAATCCTGACTCCAGCCACGTCTTGCGTGGAGCTCACATCTGTAGAAAAACTGAGCAACGTGCTGAGTGCTCAAAGTCAAGTCCTTCCCCTGCCACCCACACGGGAGACCTGGATGAAGCTCCTGGCTGTGTCCTTGCACGGACCTGGAAGACACAGGGCTGTCCCTCAGGGTGGCCTCTGGCAAACGCAAGATGCACAACGCCACTGCTGGTGAACCACAGCTGACTGCACTACAGTAACCCAGTAACCGTTGTCCTTGTAAGGAGTACACTCTACAGTAACAGTGGAGTGTGCAGTGCAGCAAATACAGCCAGCAATGCGGTTGCTTATCATCAAGTAGTAGGTACTGCACAGACTTGTTTGTGCTCTACTTTGTATTTCATTTTACATGAAAAGTAGAGGGGGGGGAGGTCTCCCATTCACTGATTCACTCCACAACAGCCAGGGCTAGGCTAGGCCAAAGCCAAGAGCCAGGGACCCATGTGAGTATCAGAGACCAAAGCACGTAGGCCATCATCTGCTGCCTCCCAGGGTGCACATCAACAGGAAGCTTGAAACAGAAGCAGATCCAGGACCCTGTGTGGCACCATAGGCCCACCCTGTGCTCTGCACTATTGTTTTTAAACATTTATTTATTGGTTTAAAGAGCAGAGTTAGAGAGAGGCACAGAGAGAGAGAGAGGTCTTCCATCCACTGGTTCACTCCCCTGATGACTGTAGTGGCCAGAGCTGGGCCAATCTGAAGCCAGGAGCCAAGAGCTGGGCGCTTCCTCTGGGTTGCTCACATGGGTGCAGGGGTCCAAAGACTTGGGCCATCTTCTACTGCTTTCCCAGGCCATAGCAGAGAGCTGTGGAGCAGCTGGGACTTGAACCAGCGCCCGTACAAGATGCCGGCACTGTAGCCGGCGGCTATACACACTACACCAAAAAATAAATAAATAAATAAATAAATAAATGAATAATAAGGTAAAGTCCTTGTGTCCTGGTCCAGATCAGATGGCCATCCCCAAGGCCTGGGATAAGAAAGAAGATTTTTTTTTTTTAAAGAGAAAGATTATTCATTCACGTTCTCCCTCCTTGCTACTCTCACTCCTTGGTGTGTCGAAGGACAGCAGAGACCCCATATCTGTCTCTGTATCCCACATTCATGGCTTTCTGGCCAATGTCCAGTAAGTATTCATTGAAGTGAAATGAATTGTGCAGTGCAGTGCACAAACCCTGTCCCCCTGTTGGACATGGGCAGCTTTGGGCCTTTCCATCCTGCAGGCATCAATGGCTCTTGCACACTCAGCCTCCACACTGGTGGCCTTGGAGTTAGTGCTTTGGGCAGAGTTCATGTTGGTGCCATCTCTGGTGTTTCCTTGTTGCCTCTTCCACTTCGGAACAAAGGGACCGCAACGTACGGGGCAGAAGCCCTGTTCATTGTCCACCCGGTGGTGGCGGTGGTGGGGGTTCGTGTCTGTGTCTGTGGTATGTTGTGTTGTGTCTGCACACTTGCATTTCATTAAAGCTCAGATGGAAACTCACGATGGCTCCTACTGACAGAATGGTCTGGCCTAATCGCAGGAACAGTTAAGACAACATTGGAAAGTCAGCGACCCTCTGGCTCTGTTCCGTGGAGATACAGCCCATGACATCTGGAAGTGACCTTGGAAAGCCCGGACTGAGGCCTCCTTCCTCCCCCCATGCGTGGAGGTGACTCCTGCAGGTCTGATGGGAGATGTCAGAATCCTTTTTGGCTGTGTGACCTGAGGAAGGCTGTGCAGCAGGGTGCTTGGAGACGAGGTGTGAAAGAGCCCGTGACAGTGGCCAGCGTGATGCCCGCTCTGTGCCTTCTGCTTGCTAACTCACTGAGTGCACACAAGGGCTTGTCAGTGCTGGCGCTGGAGCCATGCTCACAGATGAACAAACTGAGGTACAGAGAAGTGAGGAGCTCACAGAAGCATAGGAAACGGGAGAGCCAGCACTTCCAGTCTATAGAAATCTGGCTCGGTCCAGGCCTGGGGTTACTACATTCTGCTGCTTCTCGGTACTGTGATATTTGTGATTTTTCTTATTTGAGTTTTTGGCTGTAACTATTACACTCATCTGGGGAAATGATTTGCCAATATGTGTTCATTGGCCTTAAAACATTCTTGAGTTCTTATCCTTTGATCCAGTCATGGAATAATGAATTAATGGTGATCAATCCTAAAGAATTCTACATTCAGAGGCCTGTGTTGTGGCATAGTGGGTAAAGTGGCCGCCTGCAGTGTCGGCATCCCATGTAGGCATTGGTTCAAGCCCCAGCTGCTCCATTTTTAATCCATGCCTAGGAAAGCAGTAGAAGATGGCCCAAGTCCTTGGGCCCCTACACCTGCATGGGAGACCCGGAAGAAGTTCCTGGCTCCTGACTTTAGATCGGTGCACAGCTCCGGCTGTTGTGGCCACCTGGGGAGTGAACCAGAAGATGGAAGACCTCTCTCTCTCTCCTCTCTCTCTCTCTCTCTCTCTCTCTCTCTTTTTCTCTCTCTCTCTCTGCCTCTGCCTCTCTGTAACTCTGCCTTTTGAATAAAATAAATAAATCTTCTATACAATGTGAGCATAGTACATAAAATATACATTTAGCATCATTTTTTTCATCAAGACTGGAAGAAAATAGCCCAAGATGTAGCTAATGGTTGGGCTAAGACAGTGGGAGGGCTTCGACTTCGTGTTTCATCTGCTTTACAAATGCGCCCTCCCATAGCAGCTTTGGTCCTGTGCTTTCCTCTCCCTCCTGAGCAGGACGCCAGAGACGCCCATGCTGCTGAGGTGGGGGGATTGGGACCTTGCTGCAGGGCGCTAGGGACAGTGTCCCCTCTTCTCCACCCCATCCTCATGGTCTCCCAAGCCTGTGACAGGCACGTGGCTTTTGTCTCAAGGCTTTTCCACCCCGTGCTGGAGTGGAACAGGCAGTGTGGTTTGGTGGGAAGACACAGGATTTGTAATCAACAGACTTGGTTGGAGCCAGGCTTCTCAACGCCCACTCTGCTTGGAGGTGAGGCGTCAGACGCTCCTCAGGGGAGGTGCTCTGTGAGTAATTGTTCAGTGACAATACATAGGATTTGCTGTTTTAAAGTGAAGTGTTCCGTCTGAGGTAGGGGTGCAGTGTTCACTAAACATCCTGGAGGAAATGATGAAAAACTCGAAAGAAAAATCATTTTGTGTTTTCTCTCTCATTACATTTTCCATTCACCAAGTAAAATCGACTCCTTTTTTTTTCCCATGAAAGTTCACGCTGGGTGTGTTCCTATGAAGAGTCACCTCACGCAACCCACACAGATGATGCCACGTTATTCAGTCAATATGTTCTTAGGAGCTATGTAAAAACACGTATGTGGTGAGGTGAACAATTTTCTTACTTGAAGTAGGAACACCAAACAGGCAGCCCCTCCATTTTTAGCTGTTTGAAATACTTTGCAGAAAAGCTTAATTTAAATTTTTATAATACCAGATTGTATTTTACAATACGATGAGATTTAAATATACCAGTCTCAAAATGTTTACTAAAAGGAAATCGTGTTTTTCTTCATGTTTGGAAGGTTCAGAATATTAACACAAGATTGGTTCTTACTCATAGTGGAAGTCTTCTATTCATTTGTCTCCAAATTTATCTTTTACCTCATTTCCCAGTTTTTATATGTGTTAGTAAAAAAGCATTATCCACTTTCCACAAATGATGGTACAATTAAATCATACTGTGACTTATGGTGTGTCATATTAATTTTATTTTGATAACCTGATACTTGTAAGAGGAGAAGGCAGGCAATTCTATTGCCTCACAAGAGTTAGGGCATCACACAATTACTACTTTGCTTTTATTTTCCTTGAATCCACACAAGAAAAAAATGTATATAACTCTTAATGCTATGTGATTAATAACTCACCAAGACAGCTAATCCAAAAATAAAAACAAAGTTCTTTTTAATGCCATGAGCATAAATTTGCAGCAGTGTGAGGGGTGGACCACTGTCTAACACATCCTTCTTGTATACACAGTAAAAGCCAGTTCTATATTTGGTCCTCATCAAAGTCTAACTTTTCCATAGGTGATTTTTATAGTCTTTTAACTGTCAATAAGAGTTCTTTGGCTTATGTATTACATAATAACCCAAAACACTTACATTGGTGTGTACTGTATCAAGGACCATGAAAATATTCATGGTTAGATCCAGAGATTCCATCCCTTAAAATTTCATTCCAAAGAAGTAATTATAAACATGGGCAAACTCTATCAAGAAAACTTTTCATTGCATTAAGCAAACTCGTAAAAAAAAAAAAAATTTACACCAGAGGTAGGTGTTTGGCCTGGTGTTTGGGATGCTACTTGGGATGCTTACATCCCATAATGGAGTGCCTGAGTTTGAATCCCGTCCAGTCCAAATTCCAGCTTCGTGCTAAGACACTGTGGTAGGCACTACTGATGCCTCAAATAGTTGGGTCCCTGACGCCCATGTGGTAGACCTGGACTGAGTTCCCCGATTTGGCTTCTGCCTGGCCCAGCTCCAGCACTTGCAGCATTTGGGGAGTGAACTAGTGGAGAGGAGTTCTCTTTTCCTGTTTCTCTGCCTCTCAAGTAAATATGATTACATTTTTAAAAATGAAAACAAGCTAAACACTAGGATGAGAGCTATTTGAGTAAATTAGAGTCATCTAATTGATGGAATCTTTTTTACAGCAATTGAAAATAATGGAAGATTATATTAAAAGCCAAGGAAGATGAACATTGTGATTTTTACCTAAATAATTTTTACTATAAGAGTGTATTTTCCATTAGAGAAAATATGAAACATAGAGAGAAGAATACGATTATAATATTCAGCAAGAAAAGCAGAATGCAAGTTGTATCTATGATAAGATTATAGTTGTTGTTTTTTAAATAACAGAGCAAGAATACTGAGAGTAGTTTTGCTGGGTTGTATTCCTTAATAGATTATAGGTAACATAATCTATAACTTTAAATAACTGATATTTTTTAAACTAGGATACTCTCCCTCGGAGCATTCTCTTATTCTTGCTGCCCAATGAATTTGCAAAGTGTGGGACTCAAAGGACTGTTCCATGGTCTTGCAAGGTGGGGACTGGACTCTGACTTCACAAGTATGAAACAGGCCAGGAGGGGTGAGCCAACCTCCCAGGACTGCAAAAGCCAGCACTGGCAGACCGGGATGGACAGCTACCTCTGACTGTCCTCAGAAAGCCTGAACGTGTTTTCCCCTCATGGTAGCAGCACTGTGAGGATCCAATGAGGCCAATGTCTGTTGGAAATGGTGGCGCCACCTCTCCCTGAGGTTTCAGGATCACCTACTCTTTCTAGGTGCTCCCACCCCCCACCCCCCAATAGAATGGAGATCGCCACTGAAAAGCAAACAAGAGGCATACTATTCTGTTACAATTCTTTTTCTCAACATGGCTCAAACCTTCTTGTAAGGAACTTCTGATCCATAAGCCGCTGCTTGAAATACATGAGCCACTGACCCGAACTTGGGAATGTTTGCCATCTGAGAAGATCATTTGCTTTTGGTGCCTACAGATAAATGACTGTTTAGAAACAATTAGGAAATTGCTGAAAAATCAGTAAACTTAAAATTCTCTTTTTTTTGGAAAGTCCCTATAAGGGCTCCGCTTTGTTTATAGAAAATAATGCCCCAAGTTTACATTGTGCTTACCGTTAGATCCATTTCAGCTCCACAGCAGTGTATGTGGGTGGAGGAGGAGTCTTTTTAAACAATGTTCGTGGGCCTGTTCTTCACCCTCAGTTCAGCAGTGAGCAAGAGGCAGCTCGGAGCACTGGGACGACAGAGGTGGTTCATGGTATCAGGCCCTCCAGCGCTGGAACCCTGCAAGCTTCCTAACTGTGCTCTCCAAAGTGTGGAGCGCACCCCTCCGCACTCAGCACTCACCGCCTGGGAGCTGAGCTGACCGTGCCAGTTATATATTTCTCACGTGCATTTGTTTGATTAGCAATGCATCCACATGGTTCAAAAGGACAAAGATCTGTAGGGGGATTCAGTGCCATCCTTTCCACCCACTCTGCTTTGGGCGTCCCTGGCCCAGTTCCCAGTTCTAGTGAGTAAACTCAGAAATCCTGAGAGGCCATGAAAGGCAACCAGAAAGACGACTAAATTTAATCTGGATGAAAGGGATGTCTTCCGAGACAATTCTGCTCACTGTGCTTATTAGCGGCTTCATAGCCTCCTCTGAGTCTCTTCCTCCTCTCCCTCCCTCACCCCTCCCCCTCCTCCTTTTTCAATTTTAGGGTTTTCAAAATTTTAATTTTAAACTGTTATATAACATTCATACTTCTCATACTATTTATGAGGTACCGTATTAAAATGTGATCCATGCACACAATGCATAATGTATTTCCAGCCCCTCTACTGTTATCATTTCTACATATTGGGAACCTTTCAGCTCTTCTCCTCTGGTCATTTTGAAATGGATAATAGATTGTCGAAGACTGTCAATTCCCTGCCCCAAGTTTCCTCAGACTTCACACAGCAACACTCAACTAGACTACTAAATAGTCACAGCACCTTTTCAAGAAATTCTGGCTTTGAACTTTTTTAAGCTGCAAAGGAAATGGTTCAGTCATTTCTCTTGAACTTTGTTGATAAGAAATTCTATTTTGTCCAATTTATCATTTTCTTTTTTAAAAATGTGCTTTTTTCCCCCCCTGCTCTTGAGCTGAGTAGCAGAGAATAAGGGAAAGATTCATTTTTGGACTACTTTGAGATTTTTTTACACCTTAGGCTAAAACAAAGCACACAGGATCGAAGCGATCAACAAAATGTCCTTAATTTCCCTTTGGCTAATTCAGTATTTGTAATCCTTCTGAGATTGCTGAGCCCCTTATTTATCAAGAGAGGATGTGGGGCGCAAATGGACAGCAGCAGCAGGAGGCTAAGGAGCCAGCCCATCAGAGCTGCCCTGGCCTAGTGCCAGGCACCCAGTGGCAGTACAATGTTTAACTGATCAACCCATGCCTGAAGCAGTGCTACGCTCAACAAATACTTTCCACAAAGTTTTAAATGTACAATGTAAAATCAAATGCATTTTAGAAAACATTTTATGGGGAGAGGATTTAAGGGCTTTTTGCTTGTTTTAAATAACAATTTTGGATTGACCTACAAATAGGGTTATTTTGCAAGGGGAAGAAACACTCCCCCACCCCCCTCAGCGTCTGACACTGGAGATTTTACCGCTCACGAAGTACTGATCAAAATCCAGTTCATTTCATTCAGAAAAATAGCGTGGGCACAGTGATTGCCATTTTAGCAGGCAGAGCTTTGCGTACGCAGCAGGCCACACACTGTCCGTCGTGGCACACTGTTTAGGAGTGCAGTTCTAAGGTGTTCTTCCCTGTTCTATTAATAAAATCACTTCATCCATTGCACTCGCTCATTTACTCGGACTACACACGTCTGTGGAGAGCCCACCCACCGGGGATGTAATGCCGAGGCCCGGTGCCTGCCCTCACGAACGTGCAGTCGGAAACGAGGAGGCTTTCCGTGAGCAGTCACCAGGGTCGTGCTGTTGGGGTGCATTGCGGATCTCCGCCTGGACCCGGTGCCTGAGCCCGCAGCCCCGCTTCCTCAGGCTAGCCCCTGTGGGGGTGGGGGGCTCATCCAACCAGCCACAGCCGCTGCCCCCGCCCCCCCCCCCCCCAATCCCGCAGCCCCGAATCAAGCAGATCCGACCAACGGAAATTAGCCGAAGGCTGAGTGGCCCGGGCCGACGCGGGCGAGCCGCGCGCGGGGTGGGCGCGGCCACCGGCCCCGCCGGGCGCCCGCGGGACGCGCCGCCTGGGCCCAGTCCGCCGGGGGCTCGGCACTCGCCCACCTCTTCCAAATTTAACCATTACCTAAATCCGAAGGGAAATGAGCAAACCTCTCAGATTGGGTGTCAAGGTATTTTCAGCCTCGTTGGGCGTATTTATCCCCAAGTGTTTCCACAACAAGCTATTTCGGGGCCACGGGGCAGGTTTCGCTCTGCGGACGCCGCGGCCACTCGCCGGGCTCCAGCCCGGCGGCGCCGCGGGCCGGTGATTCACGGCCCGGACTCGGGGGCGGCGCAGCCCGAGCAGGCGGCGGGTCTGGGGGTGCCCACGGTCGGAGCGGCAGGGAGGCCTCCTCCGAGCCGCGCGCACCCCCACCCCACGCCGCTCCAGTCAATCTGTGTCCCGAATCTGTGACTTCTTCTCGCTGCGGAAGCCGCCCGGGAGCCAAGAATAGTTCTTTTTCTTTCGAGCCATTTCTAGTGCCTGGGTGTTCCGACCTCCGGGTTCCCCCAGCCCCTGCTCCCCACCCCCCACCCCGCACACACACAGGGCCGCGAAGGGGCTCCCGGAACCCGGGCTGGAGGCCGGTCCGGTGTCCGCCCCCAACCCCTTGCGCAAAGAGGGAGCGCGCCGGGGCCTGGGGGCAGGTCTGCGAGGGCTCGCGGGCCGCTCTGTAACGCTCAGGAAGTGAAGCTGTGGTTTTGGGGGCTGAGCTCCGAAGGAGATTAAAAAAAAAAGTCAGAGAGCGGGCTCTCCCGAAAGCCAGATCCCATTTGAAAGCTCTCCGAGCGCAGTGCCCGCGCCCTGACCTCGCAGGTAGGTCCGCTGTCGGGGGCGGCTGCGGGGACTGTCAGGGCACTGGCACTGCGGGGGGCGACCCGAGGGCGCAGGCGTCTCCCCACCTGCTGCCGGCCGCTGTGCGAGAGCGGGAGAGGGCTGGCCGCTGGGTTCTGGCGGGACCCGCGCGCCCAGACTGGAACTGTGGGGCTGGGGGGCGCGCACAAGAGGTGGTTTGGTGATTCGGCAGGGGAGTGGGATCCACCCGGGAAGGAAACATCTGGTGGGGAGGCGGTGGCCGCTGAGCTCGGGAGGCCGCCCCCTCAGCGCCTTTAGCGCCCGCCTTCCCGGGCGCTGAGCAAGAGGAGAGGCCCCGCGCGCCCGCGTGCGCCTAGGGCACCGCCCCGCCCCCGGCTGCCAGCTGCAGCGCCAGGTCTCCTTCCCACGCGCTCAGCCCCAGGCCCTGCCGCCCCCCACCCCCCGCCCCCCTGCAGGAACTGGCAAAGCTGGCCGGGAGGGAGGCGTGGGTTTGCCTGCCTGCCTGGGAGGCGGTGTCCGCGTCCACGTGCCGACCCTGCTAGTCCAGACCCATCGCGGGAGCGGACGGCCCTGCAGTACCCCCCGTTCGCGCTGCTCCCGGCTAGCATGCTTGGATCCCTAGGCTTCGCTTCACCCCAGTTTCTTCTTCCGAGTTCCATGGTTATTTAACTAATTGGTCCGGGCTTTTGTGCTGATTTGTACGGCCAAGAGTGCAAGGTGGGTGGGTGGGGGACCGAAACAGCACAGCCCCAGCCAGGCCTTGGAGCCAGTCCGGACGCAGGCGAGCAGCACCCTCACCCCTAGGGGCAAGCTGGCTTTGCCGTCGCAGGAAATGTCGCCGGGGGCCCCACGACATGGCCCAGCCGTCTTTTCTCCCAGGCCTTATCCCCAACTCCTCCAGGGAAGGGACGCCGTGGGGCTGAGGCCCTGCAGCAGGAACTGCGCTCCCTACAGGGGTCGAGGCCTCCCCAGGACTCGTTTTGAGCCATTGTGCCATCGGACAGACTCAAGCTGTGTCCCGCATCTCGTCCTAGGAGTGGCTCCTAGTCCGGCCGTGCGAACCGCGCGAAGCCGGAAGACAAGGGGTCCTGCCCCTGGCCTGGAGTCCCCAGGACCCTTGTTTCGGACCCAGCCAAGGCCACCAAGAGCCTGCCAAGGCCGCAGGTCTCGTGGGAGCGCGGCCCCTATCTCCTCCGTCCCGGGAGGCCGGCAGATTCGTTCACCGCGGACCTCGGCGGCGGGGTCCCGCCTCCAGAGCTGGCCGGGAGCTGAGCGGGAGTCGCGGCCCCGCCTCCCGCCGGGCTCAGGTTTCGACCCGGGATTAGGTGAACTGATTGGGGGTTAATGAGAGCGACACAGCGGGCGGCTCGCTCCCTGCTGGGTTTGCGGCCGACCCCCGCAGTCTGGCCACCGCCGGAGCAGCCTGCGCGCTCGGGCGTCTGTCTTGCCTTGTTCCCTAAACCTTCGGTGCTCCAGGGATTCCGGACACCGTGCGCTTCCCGGTCAGCGCGCCCGAATCGGGTTCGACTTCCCTTGGACAAGATTTGGGGTGAGCAGATTGGAAAGTGCTTCCTCCTCCCTCCCCCCCCCGGGGGGGGGGCTTGGTTTCCGAAATTATTTCTACAACGTCTGGAGTGGCTCTCCGGGGCCCCAGCCTTTGCGGGCCGCTCCCCCACCACCACCCGCCCCGCGGCTTCAGAGACTAGAGTGAGGGTCGAGCGGGATCACCCGGATGCGGGTTTCTCTCCGGACTGGGGTTGGTCGTCCGCCATCCCCTTCACTTTTCTACCCTCTGCCCTGCTGACTGTTCTCCAGCTCTGCTGGCCCCAGCTCCTCAGCGACAGTCCTCTCGGACCCCGCCCCTTAGTCCAGCCTAGTGCGCCCCGCCCCTGCCCCCCTCAGGTTTGCAGCGGGTTCTTGGAGGTCTTCTGGGTCCTCGACCCCTGACGTATCACCAGCCCCTGAACTGATCCGCCGGTCCCCGCGCTCCCTCCCCAGGCCTGAAGCTGAGCCGGGCAGGCAGTGGGGTAACCGAGCCGTCGGGTTCTAGGGCTCTTAGGAGAGCTGGATTGCGGGAGAGAGGTTTGCTAGGCCAGGAGCGGGGCGTGGGGCCGTGAGCAGAGCAGGGGAAGCGGGGCCTGAGCTAGGGCCCTCGGGGGACGGGTTTTACCGCTGAGCCGTGGCAATGGTGGCGGCGGACGGGGCTTGCGCCACCTGTCCGAGTGCCACCTGGTGAGCGCGGCGCGGCGCGGCGGGGCCAAGCCCCTCCTTCCGCAGGCCTTCGCTCCTCCCTGGCCCGCGCGCTCGCTTCGCCCGAGTGCCCAGTCCCAGGCCCCGGAGGGTGCTGACCCGCATTGCCATTGGGTTCTCCTCGATCCCTCCGTCTCAGATCTCCGGGCCGGGGCTAAGGAAGCGCTGGGCGTGACCGTGGGCTGACAGCGGCTCCAGGGACCCTCGGAGCGGAGTGGGGAGAGTGCCGGGCCACCATGCCGCGCTCATTCCTCGTCAAGAGCAAGAAGGCTCACAGCTACCACCAGCCGCGCTCCCCGGGACCAGATTATTCCCTGCGTTTGGAGAATGTACCTGCGCCAGGCCGACCAGGTGCGAGGCGCGCGGGCCGGTTGGGGCTGCTCCTGGGGAGGCGACGCACCGCTCACCTGGAACCGGGAGAAGCAGACCCTACGTCCCATTTGCGGCCGAGTTTTTGTTTTTGTTTTTTTCCTCCTACTGTCCTGGTTCCTCCGGGGCTTGTCGCCTCGATGCCACGGCCTCAACGGGGCTGGAGCTCGGATCCCGGCGTGTTCCAGTGAGGGTCTGGGAGGAGAGGGAGGACGCCTGGGCGCTACGGACTGGCGCCCCTTCAGAGTCCTTCGGGCCAATTGGGCCAGCCTGAGCCCCTCTCCCACCTCCTCTCCGCAGACAGCACTTCCAGTGCAGGAGGGGCGAAGGCGGAGCCCGGGGACCGTTTGTCCCCCGAGTCGCAGCAAACCGAGGCCCCCGACAGAGTCTCCACGTCCCCGGACAGCTGCGAAGGCAGCGTCTGCGATCGGAGCTCGGAGTTTGAGGATTTCTGGAGGCCTCCATCGCCTTCCGTGTCTCCAGGTAGGGCCCGGTTGGGAGCGCCTAGGGCTGCGGGGACCCGCGGTGCGTGGGCGCAGAAATGCTAAGTGGGTGGCTGAAAGAGTTTTTCCTGCAGGAGAGAGCTTGTCCGAGGGGTAAGAGGCGAGTGGGCTGGCATCCTGCCCGCCGAGTCCGCGGTGCCCACCCAGGGCGGCGGGAGCCCAGCTGCTGGTCCCCAGCACTGGTTGGCGCGGGGAGCCCTTGGGTGAGAGAAACACAAATCAGTCGTCTCCACCGGCAACAACGTCGGTGTTTCGTTTTCTGACCCGTGTCCCTAGAAAGTGCTAGGATCCCAGAATCCAGACCTCCGAGCCTAAAACGAACGGAGCCCTGGGCAGCTTGGGCCTGGCAGAGCCAGCGCCAGGAAGGAGGAAGGGGTCTGGGATGAAAATCTCAGCCAGCGGCTTGGTCGTGGCAGACGCAGGCGGGGGACCTGTTTCATTTTTCGTTCGGTCAGGTTGGCCTAGCCTCGGGACCAGCCCACTGGGGTTTCATTTCCAGCGAGCAATCGAGTTTCCCGCAAACCAAGTGACTGCACGTTGGGTGGGGGCGAGGCTCGATCCGGCTGGGGAAGGAAGGAAGGCGCAGACGGCGGCATTCTGTCAAGGGGCCGGTTGCTTCCAGTTTAGGTCTTACTGGTGTTCAGAGATTCCTCCACCACCCACCCACCCCAAACCCAGTGAGTGGACTTGGCCAGAGCAGAGCTCTGCGGAGTCTCTGGGAGCCAGTGGCGGGAGGGTCCTTCCTCGATGTGCGCTATGCGGCCGGCAGAGACCGGCCCCTCGGGAACCCCTGGCTTGGAAACTCCGGGTACAGCCTCCCACTGCAGCGGGCGGCTGGGTCAGGAGACTGCAGGCAGTATGTGTGTGTGTGTGTGTGCGCGCGCGCGCGCGCGCGCGCGAGCAGATTTGAAAGTGCGGGTGCACTCGGATACATTGGGTATCTAATTTTAGCAAAATGTTAGCAGTAAGGGGCGAGGTTTCAGAAAGCTATTCTCCTGGCAGGTGGTGGCTAAACATTACCAATTGTAAAATTACTCTCCAAGAAATTCGGGCTTCCCATGAAGCTATGTCACAGGAATGGAAACGGGGAGTACTTGGGGGTGACTCAAGCCTAAAGCACTTTTCCAGATGTCCTTTGGCTACCTGCTCTGGGCTGTTAATGTTAAGGACTCTTAACACCTGGTGTGTGTGTGTGTGTGTGTGTGTGTGTGTGTTTTCCAGCTGCCGTCTTGGGTAGCCTGGGGCCACTTTTTTTTTTAATTGATCTTCTTCGTCATGGATCACAGGAAGAAAAAGGATTGAATGGGAACACGTAGGGGCTGGGAAAGGGCGGGTGCTAGCCACAGTCCACGAGCGCTGTCCAGGGCGGGAGCGGCCGACGCCTTGGCCTCCCGCACAGCCCAACTCAGAGCTTACTGAGGCACCTTTCCCTAGAGGACCGCGGGGAGCGCGGGTCGTGCCAGAAAAGATCCCAGTCCCGCCGAGCGCTTCCACTGCCCTCGCCCGGAATTGACCCAGGTCCCCACCCCTTGGCGATTTAACCGTTTGCTACCCTGTTGCCTCCAGTGGCCTGCCAGCCCCCCGGCCGCCTTCTGCTTGGGGAGCATCCCTAGCACCTGGTGCAGGGAGGGTTCTGACGGGGAAGGGCTGGCATCGAGCAAGCTGAAGCCTGACCAGACGCCCCTCTTGTGCCTCCACAGCCTCAGAGAAGTCAGTGTGCCAGTCGCTGGACGAAGCCCAGCCCTTCCCCCTGTCTTTCAAACCGTACTCGTGGAGCGGCCTGGCGGGCTCTGACCTGCGGCACCTGGTGCAGAGCTACCGGCCGTGCGCGGCCCTGGAGCGTGGCGCGGAGCTAGGCCTCTTCGGCGAGCGCGCTCGAGAGCCGGGCCACCCCGCAGCGCTGTACGGCCCAGAGCGGGCTACCGGCGGCGCGGGGAGCGGGGCGCCAGGGGGCTGCGGCGCAGGAGGCGGCGGCGGCGGCGGCGGCGGCGGCAGCGGCAGCGGCGCGGGCCTGGGGCTCTATGGCGACTTCGGGCCCACGGCGGCGGGACTGTATGAGCGGCCCCATGCAGCGGCAGCCGGGCTGTACCCAGAGCGCGGCCACGAGCTGCACGCGGACAAGGGCGCTGGCGTCAAGGTGGAGTCGGAGCTGCTGTGCACCCGCCTGCTGCTGGGCGGCGGCTCCTACAAGTGCATCAAGTGCAGCAAGGTGAGGCTCCCGCTCCCACGCCCTCGGCCCGCACCCTGGCAGCGCCCGCTCCCCGCGGCCCCTCTCAGCGGCCTTTTCCCGGCCCCACCCGTCTCAGGTGTTCTCCACGCCGCACGGGCTCGAGGTGCACGTGCGCAGGTCCCACAGCGGCACGAGACCCTTTGCCTGCGAGATGTGCGGCAAGACCTTCGGGCACGCGGTGAGCCTGGAGCAGCACAAAGCCGTGCACTCGCAGGTAAGCGCGCGGCCCCACTCAGGTTTCCGCCCTCGGGGTCCTGCGCTTCTCCAGGGCGCGGCGTCAGCCGCCTGTGCCTGGCAAATTCCTCCTACCTGCCTCCAGTGCGCTCTTGCCAGCCGCCCTGCGGTGCGCCCTGGCCCCGGTGTAGGTGTGCAGGGAAAGGTTGGGCCGCGGCCGGCTCTGGCTTTGAGGCAGCCCTAGGTTTTGGTGTCACGTCATTGTGAGCCTTGAGAGTGATATGGATCATCAGTGTGGGTTTCGGAAGGTTTGTGTGCACCGACTCTTTGCTGCTGATACAACAGATTTATTAGCTGATTCTTTGCCTCTGTTCTTTGCTCCAAATGGCTGTCACTTAATCTGCATTGGCCCCTCCCAACTGAAAGGGCAGGACCTCGGCTGGTTAAGAGCGTCCAGTAACACATTTGTCGTGCCGTGTTTTCGTTGGTTCAGTCGTAAGGGTGCATCGTTGCCTAACCTGGCAGGTGCTGAGAGACACAGTGTACACGGATAGCTATACCAGGAGAAAGCTCCTTTACCAAGGTTGACTCACTGAAAAGAGTCGGCTCATCTTCCCCAACACCCATGCTGGCCCGGGGTGGGGTAAGGGGGCGTCTCAAGTGACTGAGGTTGAAGCCTCTTGTGGCGGGAGGGGGAGAAGTGCGTGCAGATGGGTGTCAAGAGTGCAGGGTGAGGACCCGATGTCACCAGGGGGTGAGGGCTGTGGGTGAAAAGCGTCGTGATAGAAAAGTTGTGAAGGGGAAGGTGTGAAAGGAGGCGGCTGGAGAGTGGAGCCGGGACGCTGCTGCGCTTGCTCGCTCGGGAGGCAGAACCGCGCTGCGGGGCTGCAGGCGCGGAGCGTGGCGGCCCGCGCGGATGCAGCAGGAGTGCCGCGTCTGTCTCTCCGCAGGAACGGAGCTTTGACTGTAAGATCTGCGGCAAGAGCTTTAAGAGGTCGTCCACCTTGTCCACACACCTGCTCATCCACTCAGACACCCGGCCCTACCCCTGCCAGTACTGCGGCAAGCGGTTCCACCAGAAGTCAGACATGAAGAAGCACACCTTCATCCACACAGGTGAGCTGGGGGCCAACACCCCCAGGCCAGCCACTCGCCTGCCCTCTCGGCGGTGTTCCGGTCCCACTGCGTGCTGGAGGAAAGCAAAGGGACTTGTTCTCCTAGGCTCACTGGGAGACGCGGTTCTCCCCAGAGGAGCCCGGATGTCTGAAGGACCACGGACCAGGTCAGCGTCTGCGCTAGGGAGATCTGCTTTCCTGCAGGTTAGCAGCTGCTCCACGTGCTGCCTGTCCCAGGCGCCTCTCAGAGCCTTGCTCTGAAGGTTTAGAGATTGAGGACTTCCTCTCGGACCCCACCCAGCCTCTGGCAGAGAGGCTCCTGTGTGGTCCCACTGGCTGCGTTTTTAGGAGTCTGAAAGCCTATTCTAAATGAGAAAAAAAGGGCAAATATTACTAAGCTCTGTGCTGAGCATTTTTAATGCTCTTTTGATGCTCAAAACACCCCTAAGAGGTAGGGATTGTTCCTTAGCCCCCTTTTAGAGATGAGTAAAGTGAGGCCACAGAAAGGTTAAATAACCTGCCCAGCTAGCAAGCTGGCAGGGCTGGGGTTCAACCTCAGGGCTGTCTGACTTCTCAAATGTCTGTGACCTTGACCACTGTTTATCATATTCTGCTTTCAGAGTCATAGAAGTTGGTAGAGGCAGAAAGCTGTTCACCTATTGCCCTTTTCAAAATACCAGCAAGCTCCTGCCACAGTAGTGACAGTTCCTTATCACAGGCGCTGTAAGTTATCAGTGCTTCCAAATCTCGTCTCATTTGATCCCCGCTGCTGCTTCACAGAGCAGAAGGAGCTGCTTTTCCGTCCTGTGCCTCAGAAGTCAGAAATCAGAAATCAGCCTGAGTACCTCATGGAGCCACAGAACACTCTGGCTCCAACCCTGGACTGCCCCCCTGACACTGTATGTGCAGGTGGGGCTTTAATGCCAGGAACACTCTTTTATAGTGGACAAGACATTTACCTGAGACAGAGACTGGCAGTTTTACTGCAGAACATGAATACTGATAGCAAATAAATTGTAGCTTGTTCAGAAGTACCCACCGTTAATGTGTACAGGCACACTGGTTGCTGCAGATCTTCTCACCGGAGCACCTGAGAAATACCCTACTTTAATCCCGCCCCCAAGCCTGAAAGTTCCATGTATTCACTCCTCCTAAGTAAGGGTATTGAACACATTTAGCCAATTTCAGGTAGGATCTCGGCTGAATGAAACTTTAAGCCCTCATCCATCATTTCCTTTTTAGCTAAAATTCACTTCCCAGATTTGGTGGACTGCAAAGCGGTGAGCTCAGTTTTGCTCGGTGGTTCCTGATCAAGGAATTTGAAGCGAGAGGACAGAAGGGAGTGTGGCAGGAGGGACAGTAGTGTCCTGGAAAACAAACTTCATGTTGTGTGTGTGTGTGTGTGTGTGTGTATTTTTTTTCTCCCTCGCTGTAACTGCCAAGCTGGGGCAGTTTGGAAATCCACGCTGTTTCCCCGAATGTTACACACAGCATGTGATGCGGAGGG
The DNA here is from genome assembly GCA_949820135.1 of Sylvilagus floridanus. Classification (NCBI taxonomy): domain Eukaryota; kingdom Metazoa; phylum Chordata; class Mammalia; order Lagomorpha; family Leporidae; genus Sylvilagus; species Sylvilagus floridanus. The sequence continues at coordinate 83,644,725 of OX463225.1, read as the reverse complement.
AGGAGCCCTTTTCGCATTCTATTGTTTATTAATCTGCCAGTGAAGGGTTAATCCTGTGATTAACCTCAGGAGAAGAAAGTAAAATCAAACCAAACCAAAAGGAGCAGCTACCCTGAGAAATACACCGTGGCGCCCCACCCCACCCCACCCCCACCCCCACCTCCAAGATGTGGGTTTTCAAGTGAGAACTGTTCTCGCTTCTGACCTCTTCTGCTGTCCTTTGAGGGCGAGAAGGCAGGCAGGCTCACTGGCACACACAGACCAACGCCCACTTGGAAACTCAGATTTGAAAACTTCCTCTGAATTAGAACAGTCACACGGTTTGTGGGACAGCTCCCCGCCCCCTCTCCGTCCTGTCGAACATCTGCTGGGCGGGCTCTCAGCCTCTCCAGGCAGGGGGAGTCCTCCCAGGCTGGCTCCAGCTGGGGTGGAGGGCACGTGGCCTTGCCTCTGCTTCCGCTCAGCAGGAGACGGTTTGAGGCCTTGAGCTGGGAAACCCCACTCAGAAAGTCTCCCTTTTCACCTGGTGTGCCCCTGGCTTCCTGAGCCCCACGTTGCAGGCTGGGAGTCAGTTCATATTTCAACATGTCACCCTCCAGCTTGCTCGAAGGCCTCAGACAGCGGGGACAGCCAGCTGCTGCTGAGAGCATGTGGGTCACAGTGGGTCCCAGCTGGTGTCATCACACACTCATCCTTCCTTCCCTCTCCCTCCCCTCCCCGCAGGTGAGAAGCCCCACAAGTGCCAGGTGTGTGGCAAGGCCTTCAGCCAGAGCTCCAACCTCATCACCCACAGCCGCAAGCACACTGGCTTCAAGCCCTTTGGCTGTGACCTGTGCGGGAAGGGCTTCCAGAGGAAGGTGGACCTCCGGCGGCACCGGGAGACGCAGCACGGGCTCAAATGAGCAGGCTGGCAGGCAGCAGCTAGGCCGGCACAACACTACAAGGGCAGCCCCCCACCTCCCCGCCCCCCAGCCCGCCACTCCCACCCCAACTTAGGCCTCCCAGTCAGCTGGTGGCTCCTGCAAGGATGTCCTGGAGCTGTCGGGGGTGGAGGGGTTGAGGAGCATTTCCGGAGGACAGCCAGCGTGGAGACCCCCAGGAACTTGCTGGGCCTTGAACACCAGAGGGTGCAAAATCAAGTGGGGGCGGGATGAAACCTTCGCAGCCCTGCTCCAGAGACAGGGAGGTCCTCCGGGTTCTCCCCTCCTCCTCCAGATCCCGAGTGGGAGGAGGGGACTCACCTGTTACAAGGTGAACAGGTGGACCCGTGCTAATGTGGTTTTCCAGAAAGATGAATGAGTGTTACTTTTTTTTTTTCTTCTGGGGGTCGGTTGACCCCTTTCTGTTGGGTGCTTGCCTGTAGATCTTGGGGGGGATCATTTCTTCTCAAAAACTGGTTCAGGAACTAATTTGGAGAAGGAGTTTAGTACTTTGGGGATCACGAGATACACTGTGGAGTGTCCGTCAGGAAGGAACGGACTTGGTGATGAGAGGGGCTTGGAGGCCTATGGAGACTTCCTTGGAGGAGGGAAAGGCAAAGCCTGCAGACCAGGCGTCATTCATTCATTCATTCAGCGAATGTGTGTGGACCACCAGCTACCAAGGTACCAAGCACCATGCTAGGTACTGGGGAGCCAGAGATTAAAGTCATGGCCCCGGGCCCCGTTCCAGCCTCTGAAAGCTAACAGCTGCACCTGCTAGCGACTGGTCTGCTCTTTCCCCCCGGAGAGAACTCTGAGAAGACAACAACCCAGGATCCTGAACCTTCCCTTTGGACCCTGCTGGATTTTACCACATGTAAACAAACAGCGGCTAAGGAGTTAGTTCAAAGCCTCTTGTGTATACTCAGTGTTTTCTTGTGAAGCTGATACTTTTAAGATGTCTAGCCAACAGGCAGGTGGGAGAGAAGCCTCTGTCTTCAAGGTTCTGCCTCTCCATGTGGACCACGTGAGGGCAATGTGGCATTTTTACTTTGGTGACATTTGTACGCATTTTTAGATCTTCTGGAGTGCATTATGTGTGTTTAATACGTATTTATTAGCATGATGTTTTAAGTTAATAAAGTATTAAGACTGGTACACGTGGCCTTTCATTTAGGCAGGGAATCTGGGGGAGGTGTATGTCTTAGTGGGGTGGGGGGTATGCTGGCGCTGAAGGAAACTGGAGAGTGAAAGCGAAGCAGGCAAGACCACATGCAGTGAAGAGTAAAATCTAGTTGCTCTGGTTCCCACGGACTTTTCCTTCCGTGCTCCAGGGTAATTGTTTCTCCGCAGAAGCACTAGAAGGCGTGTGAAGCTGAGTCCTTGATGAGCCCACAGCCACCTGGCTCTTTCCTCTGAGCCTCTCAGGGACTTTCAGGCCTGGAGGCTCCCAGACAGTAAAGAAACCAAATTTCTGGCCTTAGCAAATCCTTTAATTTCCTCAATAGCCGTTTCCTTGACCATTAAGTGTAGACATGGTTCTATCATCTCCGTCCATCAATATTTACTTCGATTCTGTAGACTCGGAATGAAAAATGTATCAGACTGGGTAGCTGCTCTGCCCCAGGCAACAGACCAACCGGAAGACGCATAGGGTAGTAGAACTGGCATCTGGATAAGGGCCTGCCCTAAATCCCTGCCATGTGCTCTGACACCTCCCAGCAGGCATTTGGGATGTGCAGGGCCCACGTGACTCCCAGTAGGCTGCTCGTTTTCATTCATATCAGGCTCACGTATACTGGATCGAGCGGCTAGTATGGCCCCAGCACTGTCTTGTGTGTTGGGGATACAGCAGTGAGGACAGTGTCCTGTGACACTTTCTTGATTTGGTCATTGCTGAGTCATCAGCTCCCAGAATAGTGCCTGGCACACAGGGGGCGATCAGTAAGTATTTGCTGAGATGGTGAGAGAAGGGACAGGGAAAATTGCCTCCTGCTTCATCTTGTGGGCTGGCTCTGCCCTTCACAGCACACAAGGAAGGCAAATGCCTCGAATGCGTCAGAAACAAGTGGACAGGACCTTCTTTCTGAGTTGGTGGGCTGGGGGCTTCGAGGCTGCTTTTCTCCTGTCCCTCCAAATCTCAGACCTGGGGTATCTTCACTGGCTTTCTAACATGGCGTCTTTCTACTCTGTGTTGGTTTTTACTCTGATTCAAAAGTTGGCCGTTTACTTTGTAATGCAGTTTAAGGTGGTTTTCCAGAACTGATGGGGGATGGACAGCAGGAACTGTCTCTTGCCATCTTTAGAGGCAGAGCTCCCAGTGAGTAAAGGTAACAAGATGTTCTTCCCACAGAAGTCACTGTGCCTACTGCTTGGTTGTTTCCAACCTGACTTCAAAAGTAAAGACATTGCACCAAGGGGTGGGTAGAACTGATTGAAACCCGTCCTGCTCTCCCCTTTCGACACCTGGAACACGTGGCCCATTTCATTATCCCTGCTTATGCCATAAGTGAGAAGTTGTCACTTCCATGTTAACCGAGTGCCTGTTTTTGGAAAGAATTGTATCTTGAGATCCCCAGTTTGGAATCAAAACAAATTACTGTGCCTATGACCGTGTGAAATTTGAAGATTGCAAATATCTCTCTTAATGTTATTACTTGGCTCGATTAAAAATAGATTGAATATTCCATGTCACATAATTCATGAGGCAGGCTCGCTATGGCTTTTGTCTGCTGAGGTAACAGGAGAAAGGGTAACGAGAGACACCGGAGCACACCTTTGTGTGTCTCACTGAATTTTTAATAACCCCGCCAGCCAGCCAGTTGGTGAAGCTCAGCTCGTGCCTAAAAGTGGAAAAGCACAGCTAGCTCTGAGAAGAGCAACCCTTTCAGTAGCTGCTTTGAGTTTGCCTTCATCTACACCAGGCGGGATTGAATTACCTATCGAGTGTGCCGGGCTATCAGGATTCAGGCCACGTAAAAGGCCAATTTCATCTGATTGATTTGAGACAGGATGGAACAAATGAGTTTTCGAAGCCCCGCCTTCTTTAAAGGGCTAGCAAAGTATCACTCCCTGGCGACTTCTTGACTGCCAGTTGCCCTTGAAAACCGGGTGGCCAGAGTGATTTGACCCAAGTTACTTTGCTGGGTGCCCGTTTGTTCAACCTGATCATTTAGCGGAAAAGCTTGAGCCAGGGGAAGATCTGAAACCTTTTACTACATTTTACCTTGCATTGCTAGAGCACTTTTGTTTAAATCTCTGCTCATAGTGTTTCTGTGGTGGAAACTTTTCAGGAAGTATGTACTGTACTCACTTGAACAATGTGTTTTCTTTCATTAAGTCAGATAAAAAATTTAACAAAATTTCACCCAAAATCCTCTTGCTTAAAAGTGCATGATGATTTTTTGGTGTCTCTTCCCAATCTTTATCTACATGTGTGTATTTTTGTATTTTTTAACCCTGTGTTCAGAGTATTTATAATTTATATCTGGGTAGTTATTTCATTTACTTATTCATACACAATATGGACACATTCTTAAAACTGAAACACTTCACAGTAAGAATTTGGACAACTTTTTGATTAAATTTATTTAATTCTGAGTATTTAGGGATTTTATCAGTCATTAAGAAAAAGTCTCTTCTGAAGTTCAGTGTTACTCACTTTGTAAATAAAATATTTTAAGAACACCAGAAATTACAGAGAATAAAACAATAAACAACAGTATACCCATTGTTCTACTGCATTTATTTCAGATTTTGTTTTAGAAATAAAATGTTCCAGATATAATTGAATGTTTTTTGGAATATATTCCTCCCTAATCCTGTTCCCTTTCACTTTTCCTCAGAGGCATCTACTATGCCAAAATTAGTATATATCATGCCACATTTTCTGCCTTTAATTTATGCATATTCCCATAAGCAATATGTAATTTACTATTTAGCATATTTTAACTTAATGTGACACTATACATAACCTTCTGTACCTTCCTTTTTTTTGCTTAACACTTGTTTTTGGAGGTTTGTCCAGGTTGATACATGTAGTGTGGATCATTTATTCTAGCTGCTGCCTTTAGAATTCTGTTGTATGAATGAATATTTTGCAGTTTGTCCACTCTCCCATGGGGAGAATTTTGGTCATTTCCAATTTTCCCTATTACAAACAGTTCTGAAGCAAGTAACCTTTTACATCTCCTTATGAAAAAGATCCTTTTGGGTATATTCCTGGGAATGGAAATGCTGTGTTTAATTAAACTGCTCTCCAAAGCGGTTGTACCAATTTATACTCTCACCAAGAGCAAAGGAGAATTGCTGTTGATCCACAACATCTTCCCAACACTTGGTATTGTCAAACTTTAAAAACACTTGCCAGTCAGATAGACGTAAAATGTCATTGTAGTTTTCTCAGTCCTGAATCTTTACTCAATATATTTTCATAAGTTCATTGGTTGACAGGTTTCTTTTCCTGTGAAATGCCTGTTCACGTGCTTTGTCCATTTTGGTTGCTTGAGTTGCTTGCTTTTTATTAATTTGTTCTTTAAGTATATTCTGAATACTCACCTCTTAATACATATTTAACTAACAGTTAACTAAATGTGCACTTTTTCACTTTGAAGAGAAGATTTGTTTGTTTTGTTTTTGTTTTTGTATTAATGTAGTCAGTTGTATTTCTCTTTTTCTTTATGGTTTCTATTTTTTTATTGTGGTTAAGAATCTCTTCCCTAATTGATGGTAATAAGATCATCCTCTATATTTTCTTCTAAAATATTTGAATTTTTGCTCCTAACATAGCTTTTTAGTCTGGCTGTACGTATATAATGTGAAACAGGATCTAATTGAAAATTCTTCCAATTATACCAACATTATTTATTGTAAATTCCACCTTTCCCCTCTGTAATGCCACCTGTGTAACATGCCAAGTTTCAGTTTCTGTACGCTCTCGTTCTGGGCTTGCTGATCTGTTCTGTTGCTTACTTTGTCTATCTCTATGCCAAAGCCATAGTGTTCTAATGAATTTAAGTTATTTTTCCTGACCTGTTTCATCCTCTTCAGGAATATGTCAGCTACTCTTGGCCCTTTGTTCTTACTTGTGAAAAACTCTGTTGGAGGGGCTGGTGCTGTGGCTTAGCGGGTAAAGCCGCCACCTGTGGTGCCTGCATCCCATGTGAGCTCAGGTGCCTGTCCTGGCTGCTCCACTTCTGATCCAGCTCTGCTATGGCCTGGGAAAGCAGTGGAGGATGGCCCACGTCCTTGGTCCCCTGCAGCCGCATGGGGGACCTGGAAGAAGCTCCCAACTCCAGCCATTGTGGCTACTTGGGAAGAGAACCAGTGGATGGAAGACCTTTCTCTCTGTCTCTCTCTCTCTGTCTGTAACTCTGCCTGGAACATACTTAAATACATAAATAAATAAACCTTTTAAAAAATTATTTACTTAAGAGGCAGAAAGATAGGGATAGAGATGAAGATAGAGAGAGAACACCTATCTTCTGTTTTACTCCCAAAATACCCACTACAGCCATGCATGGGCTGAGGCTAAAGTTGAAAGCCAGAAACTCTCCATGTCTCACAGGTGGGTGGTAGATCAGTTACTAGAGCCATCACTTGCTGCCTCCCAGGGTCTGCATTGTCAGGAAGCTGGAGCTGAGTACCACATCACACCCAGGTGTTCCCACAGGGATGGGATACAGGTGTCCTGATAGAGTGTTAGCTGCTAGGCAGAATGCCCTCCCCCACAGTTTTTTTTTTTTTTTAACTTCATTTTCTATTCATCTGCTTCTGATGTATGGAAACTAAATTAATATTTTTATGTTGATCTTGTATGATACCCTTTGCTGAGCCCTCTGTAGTTTGTTGCATATCATGTTAGATTTTCTGTGTAAAATGTAATGGTAAGATAGGCAAATGATTATAGCTTGGCTTTGTGCTTTCCAACATCTTCAAGGTCTGTATTGAACAGGGATGGAATGTGAGGCATCCTTGTCTTATTCGTAACTTCTAGGGAAATGTGTCTAATTTCCCACAACTTAGTGTGATGTTTGGTTAGTTTTTTGTGAGTTAATTTAAAAAAACCAGGTTAAGATTTTTTTGGCACGGTGGTTGAGACACAGCATTCCATATCCAAGTTCAAGTCCCAACTCCAGCTCTGCACTCCAGCTTCCTGCTAATGCATCCTGGAGGCAGCAGGTGATGACTCAAGTACTTGGGTCCCTGTCACCCACATAGGAGACCCAGGTTGAGTTTCTGGCTCCCAGCTTTGATCTGGCCCAGCTTTGACTGTTGTGGGTATTTGAGGAGTGAACCAGTGGATGGAGGATCTCTGTCTCTCTGCCTTTCACCACATAAGAATTTACATATTTAAAAAAAATTGTGTTTGGCAAGAATTTCCAGTTGTGTATATGTATGTTTTTAACCATTAATTGGTATTTAACTTTTAAAAAACATGTATTATTTATTCATTTAAGAAGCAGAGTTACAGAGATAGAGGGAGAAACAGAGATCTTCCATCTGCTGGTTTACTCCCCAAATGGCTGCAACAGCCAGAGCTGGGCCAATCCAAAGCAAGGAGCCAGGAACTTCTTCTGGGTCTCCCACAAGGGTTCAGGGGCCCAAGCATTTGGGCCATCTTCCACTGCTTTCCCAGGTACATTAGCAGGGAGCTGGATGGGAAGCAGAGCAGCTAAGACTGGAACAGCATTACATGTGATGTCCGTAGCACAGGTGGCAGCTTAACCCGCTGAGCCACGGCGCTGGCCTGGGTATTTAATTTTATTGTATGGTTTTTCCATGTTGAGAATCCTGTGGCTTTTCATCCTTTGATTTCTCATTGTGGACAATAACATTTGTAGATTTTCTAATGTTACATCATCTTGCATTGTGGGGGTGAGTAGGGGATGAACCACAACTTAATCATTTAAAAAAAAACTACATTGTTGGCCGGCACTGTGGCTCAACAGGCTAATCCTCCACCTTGCGGCGCCGGCACACCGGGTTCTAATCCCGGTCGGGGCGCTGGATTCTGTCCCGGTTGCCCCTCTTCCAGGCCAGCCCTCTGCTGTGGCCTGGGAGTGCAGTGGAGGATGGCCCAAGTGCTTGGGCCCTGCACCCCATGGGAGACCAGGAAAAAGCACCTAGCACCTGGCTCCTGCCATCGGATGAGCGCGGTGTGCCGGCCGCAGCGCACTAGCCGCGGCAGCCATTGGAGGGTGAACCAACGGCAAAGGAAGACCTTTCTCTCTGTCTCTCTCTCTCACTGTCCACTCTGCCTGTCAAAAAAAATAAAATAAAATAAAAAAACCTACATTGTTGATTTGGTTTGTTTATCTTTACTTAAGATATTTGCATTTATGCTTATTAGAGAAACTGGCTTACAATCTTCCTTACACTGTCCAAGTTTTGACTTGTCGCAAATGATTAGGGCAACTGTTCTTTTTTGTTTTCTGTAATAATTTGTAAAAGACCAGGGTAACATATTCTTTGAATGTTTGATAGAACTCATCTGAGGTTTTTTTGGATGACAAAGGGGAGGGCATATTTAAGCTTTAGTGACTCCAGGTCTATTAAGGTTATGAACTTTTTTCTAAATAGATTTATAATATATTCCAGAAAAATTATTGTTTCTTTCAGCTTTTCAAATTAACTGACACAAAAATTTCATTGGATTGTCAGATTAAAAAAATATAATTTATATATGTGTATATATGTATAATTATGTTTAGCTTTTCATTCTAATACTGTTTATTTGTGCCTTTAACTTTTTTCTTGCTCGATTGATAAAGATCTCTATTTTATTAGCTTTTGCAACATTATCATTCATTTTTTTAAAGGTTTATTTTATTTATTTGAAAGACAGAGTTACAGAGAGAGGTAGAGACAAGAGAGAGAGGTCTTCCATCAGATGGTTCACTCCCCAATTGGCTGCAACGGCCAGAGCTGTGCCGATCCGAAGCCAGGAGCCAGGAGCTTCTTCCTGGTCTCCCATGCGAGTGCAGGGGCCCAAGGACTTGGGCCATCTTGTACTGTTTTCCCAGGCCATAGCAGAGAGCTGGATTGGAAGAGGAGCCAGCAGGACTAGAACTGGCGCCCATAAGGATGCCGGCGCTTCAGGCCAGGGAGTTAACCTTCTGCGCCACAACGCCGGCCCCATATCATTCATTTTTATATCCTGTTGAACCAGATTTCTTATTTGGCAGATGTATTATTTACAAGCTCATTAAAAATGTATAAGCATGTTTGTTCAGTAATTTTTAACGTGATTTATAATTATATTTTGATCAGAGACAATAATCAGCATGATATTAATTTTCTTATCGTTGTTGAGATTAATTTTGTGGCTTTCTCCATGGTCAGTTTTTATAGATGGTGCGTGCTTGAAAAGAATGTGTTCGTTTCCAATGGCTGGTTCCAAGTTCTTCACATTAAGTTTAAAAAGGTCTTGTTTTGGGGTCAGTGTTGTGGCAAAGTGGTAAAGCAGCTGCCTGGGACCCCAGGATCCCATAAGGGCCCTGGTTCGTGTCCTAGCTGCTCCACTTCTGATCAAGCTCCCTGCTAATGTGCCTGGGAAAGCAGCAGAACATGGCCCAAAAACTTGGGCCTCAGCATCCACATGGGAGACCTGGAAGAAGTTTCTAGCTCCTGGTTTTATCCTGGTCCAGCCCTAGTCATTGTAGCCATTTGGGGAGTGAACCAGCAGATGGAAGATCTCTCTCTTTCTCTGTCTCTCCTCCTCTCTGTAACTCTGGCTTTCAAATAAATAAATAAATCTTTATAAAAAAAGATGTTCAAATCTTCCTTATTGTAAATAATTTGTCTGCTTAATCAATGTTACTGAGAGATACATGTTAACATCTCCCACAGTGATTATTAAGTTATGCATGTCTTCTTTGAGTGCTGTCAGCTCTTTTACTTTTGCCTATTTTTAGACACCTTATAAGGTGCATGCCATTTTGAATTATTATATTTTCCTAGCAAATTATTTCTATCATTATTCATTTCTATACACAGTTTTGGCTTTTTTTATTACAATTTTTAACTTTTATTTAATGAATATAAATTTCCAAAGTACAGCTTATGGATTACAGTGGCTCCCCTCCCCCATAACTTCCATCCCACCCACAACCCTCCCCTTTCCCGCTCCCTCTCCCCTTCCATTCACATCAAGATTCATTTTCAATTCTCTTTATATACAGAATATCAGTTTAGTATATATTAAGTAAAGATTTCAACAGTTTGCACCCACATAGAAACACAAAGTGAAAAATACTGTTTGAGTACTAGTGATAGCATTAAATTACAATGTACATCACATTAAGGACAGAGATACTACATGAGGAGTAAGTGCACAGTAACTCCTGTTGTTGACTTAACAAATTGACACTTTTGTTTATGGCATAAGTAATCACCCTAGGCTCTTGTCATGAGTTGCCAAGGCTATGGAAGCCTTTTGAGTTCACCAACTCTGATCATATTTAGACAAGGTCATAGTCAAAGTGGAAGTTCTCTCCTCCCTTCAGAAAAAGGTACCTCCTTCTTTGATGACCTTCTATACACAGTTTTTAATAATTCTTTTTTTCACTTTGAAGTTTATTTTGTGTGATTATAATATAACAACTTGTTTTTGGTTGGTTTTAACATAGTATTATTTATTTATTTTTAAAAAGTTTGGGGCCGGGCCGGCGCCGTGGCTCAACAGGCTAATCCTCCGCCTTGCGGCGCCAGCACAGCAGATTCTAGTCCCAGTTGGGGTGCCGGATTCTGTCCCGGTTGCCCCTCTTCCAGGCCAGCTCTCTGCTGTGTCCCGGGAGTGCAGTGGAGGATGGCCCAAGTGCTTGGGCCCTGCACCCCATGGGAGACCAGGAGAAGCACCTGGCTGTGGGGACCCATTGATAGGCCTGCCATGGGACCCCCCATGTTGGGCTTGGCTTATAGCAGTAATGCGGATGTAGCAGCTGATTGAACTTTCCATCTAGCTGAGGATTGTGGTAAACAACAAGATGGCGCTGATGCCCTGCCTGCTGCGTGACTCCACAGCTGAGCATGATCAAGTGCTGGATTGGAGAACTCTGTGCATGGACTGTGATTGAATGACTGTGATTGGTTGAATTCTGTATATAAGCAGACCGCGGGAGAAGGAGCGGGGCACGCCAGCTTTCCCCCTTAAGGAATGTGCGCGCCATCTCTCCCCCTTCTCCCGGTCCTCCACTCTCTTTCCCACTCCTTCTAAGTCTACTGAAGACCAATTAACTGCGAGCAGCGTCGTTCTTTTTGCGGCCGAAGGAGCTGCCACCTGGCTCCCGCCATTGGATCAGTGCGGTGCGCTGGCCTCAGCGCGCCAGCCGCGGCGGCCATCGGAGGGTGAACCAACGGCAAAAGGAAGACCTTTCTCTCTGTCTCTCTCTCTCACTGTCCACTCTGCCTGTCAAACAAATAAAAAATAAATAAAAATAAAAGTTTGGAGCCAGCTCTATGGCATAGTGGATAAAGCCACTGACTGTGGTGCTGGCATCCCATATGGGCGCCGGTTGTAGTCCTGGCTGCTCCTCTTCTGATCCAGCTCTCTGATGTTACTTGGGAAAGCAGTAGAAGATTGCCAAGTCTTTGGATTCCTGTACTGGTGTGGGAGACCAGAAGAAGCTCCAGGCTCTTGGCTTCAGATCAACGCAGCTCTGGCTGTTGCGGCCTTCTAGGGAGTGAACCAGTGGATGAAAGACCTCTCTCTCTCTCTCTCTTTTTTTCTCTCTCTCTCTCTGCTTCTGCCCTACTGTTACTCTGTCTTTCAAATAAATAAGTGTAACTTTTTTTAAGATTTATTTATTTATTTGAAAGACAGAATGACAGGGAGAGACAGGTAGAGAGAGAGAGACATCTTCTATCTGCTGGTTCATTTCCCAAATGTCCACAATAGCTGCTCTGGGCCAGACTGAAGCCAGGAATCAGGAACTCCACCTGAGTCCCCCACGAGGGTGGCAGGAATCCAAGTACTTGGGTCCCGATCTGGTGCCCCACAGCACCCACATTAGCAGTAAACACCAACGGAGAGTGGAGTCAGGACTTGAACTCAGGCATTCCAATATGGGATGTATGTGTCCCAGTTGGTAGCTTAACTGCTATGCCAAATGCTAGCTCCACATAATATTTTTATATCCTTCTGTCTTAAATCTTTTAATGTGTTTATGCTATAGGTATATATCTTCGTAAACAGTGTCAACTGAATATTATTCGCCTTTTAAAGTCTTTCAAACATGAGTAAAATACAATATCATAATGAAACTTCATTTTTCTTTTTAAAAAATCTATTTATATGAAAGGCAGAGTTGGAGGAAGAGAAGGAGAGAGGGAAGAGAAAGAAGAGAGAGACAGAGAGAGAGAGAAATAGAGACAGAGATCTTCCATCTGCTGTTTCACTCCCTAAATGGCGACAACAGTGCAGGGCAGGGCCAGGCTGAGGCCAGAAGCCTGGAACTCCATCTGGGTCTCCCACGTGGATGGCAGGGGACCAAGCACTTGGGCCGTCTTCCATTGCCTTCCCAGGTGCATTAGCAGGGAGCTGGATGGGAAGTGGAGCAGCTGGGACTAGAACCCTTGCTTATATGGGATGCTGGCATTCTGGGTGGCAATTAATGTGCTGTGCCACAATGCTGGCCCCTGAAATTTTCATTTCCAGTACTGTTTGTGTGTGTACATGTGCACCTGACCTTTTGATCTCTAAACAACTTAATCTAATAAAACTACTTAATAACTACTAATAACTACTTAATCTAATAAAAATCTGTGTGCTGTTCTCTTGTTTCCTCTGTAAGCTTTTACCAGTTAACACACACACACACACACACACACACACACACACAGAAAAGTCTCAATTATACTGTCAAAAGACCAGTTCATTTTCTGGTATTTGAGGAAGGATCCTAATTTGCAAGATTTTTAAAGCCTGAATTTGTTGTGACTATAGAGGAGAAGCAAAAGTAGGAAGTTAGATTTGCTTCTTGAAGCTAGTTTTACAAACTTCATTGAGAATTTTTTAATTTTTGGTACATTTGGAAGCCTAGTTTCAATTCTGTCTTTTAACATGAATTAGACAGTTTCCTAGGTTGCCCTTTCTGAGAAGTGGAACAGATGGATGTGCCCTTCTGAGACTGGCTGTGATGGCGATTCCTTTGTTGTTCCTGTACCAGGAAGATCGAAGTGGATGCCTCTTGGGACTTTGTAGGAGCGCCAGGGAGCGGCCTTTTGTTAAGCTTCAGTAGCTTTGCCTGTATCTCACCTCTTGGACATAACTTTCCAGTGAATTCTCACAAACTTCACTTCCTCTTTGAAACCACTCACAGTCCATGGGAATCTAGTAAAGAAGAGTAACAAGTTCTTAACCTGGCCAAGGGGGTCCTGACACGGTACAGTGTCTATGCATGCCATCTCTGGCACTTATCTTTGCGTGGTTATTGGTAACATCGTGTGTTTAGGCACTATATAAAAGAACATGAAAAAATTAAAAATTGAGGCCAGCATGGTGGCACAGCAGGTTAAGCTGCTGCCTGCGATGCTGGCATCCATATCAGAGTGCTGGTTTGAGTCCCCACTGCTCCACTTCCAATGCAGCTCCCTGCTGATGCACCTGGGAAAACAGCAGATGATTGCTTAAGTACTGGGCCCCTGCCACCCACACAGGAGACCTGGATAGAGTTCCAGGTTCCTGCTTTTGATCTGACCCAGCCCTGGCCATTGTGGCTACTTGGGAAGTGAACAAGTGAACGGAAGATCTCTCTCTCTCTCTCTCTCTCTCTCTCTCTCTCTCTCTCTATCTTTACCTTTCTGTGTAACTCTGCCTTTCAAATAAATAAATACATTTTAAACTAAAAAAAAAAAAAAGACAGCACTAAATTTGAGAGGCCAGGGATCTGGTTTATAATCTCTGTATAGTCCAGGTTTCTCCATGCAAACATAGCCAGTAGATTATACGCATTTGACAAATGTGATTATGCAGGCTGACACATCTGTAGTTTGAAAACTGGGAAGCCAGGCAAAACCAATACTCTAGTTCCTGTCCAAGAACAGTTGGAAGCCTGATGTTCCCGCCTGCCAGGCTGGCTGCTTCTCAGCCTTCTGTTCTATTCAGTCTTCCCTGATTGGGTCAGGCCCACCCATCCCATGGAGGGCAGTCTTCTGCACCATCTACTGACCCAAATGTTAATCTCATCTGGGAACACCTTCACAGACAGGTCCAGAATACCGGGCACCCCGTGATCCATCAAGCTGACACATGAAACTGATCATCACAGTCTCCAAACTGTATGTGGCAGAGTGCAGAGCTGGGTGGCTGGAATAACCCCACTGTGAAACTGCTCTCTCATGCATGGCACGGTCGGTTTGGGTGTGCACAGGTTGCTGCCTTCACAGGGGGTTGAGGGGCCTCAGCTCCTTCTATTTGGTGGCACTGCCCACTTCTACAGATTCATTTCTTGGAGTCCTCTGCCGGCTTATTTGAATTTAGCCAGCTGATGAATGAAGACTGAGAATGTGTGCAGATCACCTCTGTTCACATTCCATTGGTCAGAGCCCAACACAAGATCCCAACCTAACTGCAAAGGAGTCTGCGAAATGTAATCTTCCTTCATGGGACTGGTGCTCATCTTGTAGGTGGTCTTAGCCAGAGCCCTAACCAGCTTTTAGACTTGCTCTTACCTCCTTTCTGAGCCCGTTTCATTCTTTGTAAAGTGAGGAAGATGGACCAGACACTTTCTAGGGGACTTTCCAGCTCTGACCATCTGAGTTCCATGGTTCTAGCAAAACCCTGTCTGGGCCCTGGAAACACCCTGCTGGAGATGGTCTCTCCCAGCCTGAAAAGGAAGAATGCAGATCAGAGTTCCCCTGAAGATACTTAGCCTACACCTGCAACCTCTAGGAAGTTCACCCACTTCCTGAAGTTCCCAAGAATTAAGATAACCTTCTCTCCTTCACCCCACCCTCCCCCTGCCCAGGGTGCAGCCTTACCCTAGGTCACAGTGCCAGCACTCCCTCCCAAGCGTGGGTGGGTGTGTGCAAACACTAATGTGGCCACGATGCTTCCCCCTTATGTCTTCTTCCTATTTTCATGTTATGAAAAGTGATGACCTTGCTTGGCTCCTCCCCTAAGACAATTAAGTCACAACAGGAAGGGCCCAAGGTATGTCCATGGTGGAAGAGGACGTCACAAGAGGGTGGCTGGCTGTGTCAGAGTACTGTGCCCACACAGTATCTTCTATTCTGCATGTTCTGATCATTTAAATTAATTTACTGTTTTCTCCTTATCTGACTTCTCATGAGTCAGATACCAAGTCTATCTTGTTTAGTCTATAACAGTGCATGGTATAAAGTGAATGTCTTTTGAATGAATAAATACTACTCAAAAAAATTTCAATTTAGTCTAAGTTCAGAGTAACGGTGTTTCTTAGGGAAGTGTGTTAGGAATATATGCATTTGTGTCCTTGGTAATGCTTTTATCTTACCTAATTCTATCTGGTTGATACTTAGAAGTTCAGAATAATGAACAAGCAGCCAATGACAGATTATTCTGGGGCCAGTGCTGTGGCGTAGTAGGTAAAGCCGCTGCCTGCAGTGCTGGCATTCCATATGGGCATCGTTTCAACTCCTGGCTGCTCCACTTGCAATCCAGCTCTCTGCTGTGGCCTGGGAAAGCAGCAGAAGATAGCCCAAGTACTTGGGCCCCTGCACTCATGTGGGAGACCTGGAAGAAGCTCTTGGCTCCTGGCTTCGGATCAGCTCAGCTCCAACCATTGCAGCCAATTGGGGAGTGAACCAGCGGATGGAAGACCTCTCTCTCTCTCTCTCTCTCTCTCTCTCTCTCTCTCTCTCTCTCTCTGCCTCTCCTTCTCTCTCTGTGTAACCCTGACTTTCAAATAAAAATAAATGAATCTTAAAAATAAGACTTTACTGTTGTGAAGAAGAAATGTGCTAAATGTTCTGCATACATGTTCTCATTTGACAATATTCCTCATTGACAATATTCCTATGAAGTGTCTATCATTATCATCACCATTTTCTAGGTGAATAAGCTAAGGCACAGAAAGGTTAAACATCTTTCCAAGGTCGCAGAGTCAAAATGAGACACTGATGGGGTTTGAGTCCAGGCAGCCTGGGTCTCAGGACTGATCTTAGACTGTTTGCATCCTTCTTTGGGGTCAGCCCATGTCACTGATTTTATTTCTCTACTAGATCATGAATAATCTTATTCTGGGAACCCTGATACTCCTATCATTCAATCACATATTCACTTAAGAGCAATGATTCCAGTATACATATATATATATATATATATATATATATATATATATATGTATATGTATATATACACACACACATATATATACACACACATATATATATGTGTGTGTGTGTGTGTGTGTGTTTGCCAGGCAGAGTTAGACAGTGAGAGAGAGAGACAGAGAGAGAGTTATAGACAGTGAGAGAGAAAGGTCTTCCTTTTTCCGTTGGTTCACCCTCCAAATGGCTGCTGTGGCCAGTGCGCTGCACTGATCTGAAGCCAGGAGCCAGGTGCTTCCTCCTGGTCTCCCATGTGGGTGCAGGGCCCAAGCACTTGGGCCATCCTCCACTGCCTTCCTGGGCCACAGCAGAGAGCTGGACTGGAAGAGGGGCAACCAGGACATAATCCGGCACCCTGACAGGGACTAGAACCTGGGGTGATGGCGCCACAGGCAGAGGATTAGCCTAGTGAGCCATGGCGCCGGCCTCCAGTATATTTTTTAAACTGACAATGCACAAGGACTTTTTTTTTTTTAATGATTGATTTGTTTATTTGAAGGCAGAGAGAGAGAGAGAGAGAGAGAGAGAATCCATCTGCAGATTCACTCCCCAAATGGCTGCAATAGCCAGGGCTCAGCCAGACCAAAACCAGGAGCCAGGAGCTTCTTCTGGGTCTCCCACATGGGTGCAGGGGCCCAAGAACATGGGCCATCCTCTGCGGCTTTCCCAGACGCATTAGCAGGGAGCTGGTTTGGAAGTGAAGCAGTTGAGACTCAAGTAAGTGCCAATATGGGATGCTTACACTGCAGGCAGGGGCTTAATCTGCCACAGTGGCAGCCCCACAAGAGCACTTAAGAAGTGCAATTTACAACTTACCTCTCCCGAGCCCAGGACAATTTCATTGCCTAGTATTCTTTGATGCCATCGCCCAAGTTATTTCCCTCTGCCTGGAGACCAGGCTTCCTTGTGTCGCTGAATACACACGTTTGTGTGAGATGCTTGATGCAGTAGTTTGCTAATACCCAGAGGCAACGCTGTAGCCACTTTATTCACTAACTTACTGACTACAAAATGAGCAATGCAGATATGTTTTCTGGCAACATTGGGGAAGTGGGATTCCAGCTTCCTGCTAACCCAGAGCCTGGGAAGCAGTGGTGATGGCTCAGGCAGTTGGTTCCTGCTACCCACATGGGAGACCTGGACTGAGTTCCCCAGCCCTGGCACTGGTCCAGCCCTGGCATTTGGAGCGTCTGAGAAGCGAATCAGCAGATCGGAGCACACACGCTTACTCTCTCTCGCTCAAAAAAAAATCAGTTCTAGTTCTCTCTACAAGCTTTGAAATAGCATGATTTTCATGGCAGGTACCCCCCTTCCCAAACCCTTGCTTCCCGTACACTTATATATAGGCTACAATTATTACTTCTCTATTTAGAGATTATTGTGGTTTCAGTTTTCATTGTGTCCTTGTGGGTTTTTCTGTTTTGGTTGCCATTATAAATATCTCCTTTATTCCCCGATGTGGTCACTTTCTTAAACACCTTCTTTAGCACGTCTTCAGTAGAGTGTGGTTTGGCTGCAGCATCTGCCAGACGCTAGGGTATTGGCCTCTGTTTTGCTGCAAGG
Source organism: Sylvilagus floridanus (assembly GCA_949820135.1). NCBI lineage: Eukaryota > Metazoa > Chordata > Mammalia > Lagomorpha > Leporidae > Sylvilagus > Sylvilagus floridanus. Next base: position 83,626,933 of record OX463225.1, on the reverse strand, counting down.
TTGAGAATTTAGGTTCTGTGAACTGGGCATGGGGGTGGGGGAACGGGGAGAACATACATCTCTTAAATAATCATTATACATCAAGTGTTTTGCCACTATTTTCCCAGTTCAACATTCCTGTTGGGGTATGGTCATGATGGCTATTTGTAGGTAAGCAAATGGAAACTCAGAGAGATACTAAGTGTTGGAGGCAAGATTTGAACCTAGGGCTTCTGGAGGTGACCTGGGTGGGAAGACAGTTGAGCTGAAGGAGAGCCATGCACCTCATTCCTGGATATTTGGTTCTCTTTCTCCCCTGTCTGCTCCCAACCTTGCTTCTAGGTGGAGACGGCGAGGCAGCCCTGTTCCCGGCCCGGGGCCATGTGGGGCTTCGCGCAGAAATGCTTCCCATTGCAGAGGACAGGCAGCAGAGCCCTCCGGGACATCGCCGGTGCTCCTTCCTGATGGTCAGGCAGAGAGGAGACATTGAGATGCTTGTTGCAGAACACCTCCAATTCAGACATGATCCCAAATTCAGGCCACCCCTGTAGCCACCCATTTCCATTTACCAAACCTCCTCACACACAGACTCTTGGTATTGTGTATTTGTCCCACCTTCACCTGCCCCTTCTGGGTCCTCTCACGAAATGATAGAGCGACAGGCGGCACTCCTGATGCACAAATTCAATAACAACTCAGACAACGTCTAATGCTATCTAAAGACATCATGACATTTTATATCAATAAAGACTGTTTGAAAGATGTATTTATTTGTATTTGTTTGAAAGGCAGAATCACAGAGAGAGATAGAGAGAGAAAGAGAGAGAGAGAGATCTTCCATCCTCTGGTTCACTCCCCAAATGGCTGCAATGGCCAGAGTTGGGCCAGACCAAAGCTGGGAGCCAGGAGTTTCTTTCAGGCCTCCCACATGGGTGCAGGGCCCAAGGACTTGGGCCACCTTCTACTGCTTTCCCAGGCCATAGCAGAGAGCTGGATTGGAAGTGGAGCTGCAGGGACACAATCAATGAAGACTGAAATCAGTTAGTTCATCAGAGTTCCAAGGGGTTGCCAGCAAGGAAGTAACTTTGAAAGCCAGAATTCGGTCATGGGATTGGAGCATCTCACAGATGAAAAAGTGTGTGTGCAATAAACAGTGGCCATTCCTGACGGTTTCTTTGGTCAACTACTCTGAATGCCCTGAAAGGAATGACTCTTCTTCCTTCGCCTCTGCTGTTGGGTTGCTTCCTTCAGCACTGCAATGAGAAGCAACCTGTGCGTGTTAGCATTCAGGGGGTGGTTGGGAGATTTACTCCCGCCACGCTGATAAACTTCCTCCTTCTTAACGGCTTTCTAGACTCCAATCCTGATCATTGCCTTCTTTCCAAATTCTCTAAGTGTGTTGCTCAGGAAGCACGGGTAGTTGTAAACCACAGAGGTTGGCTCTTACCAACTGTTGCATTCAACCTGTAGAACACTGGACAGAGCATGGCCAGCCCTTCCAGGAGCCCAGAGCCACTCCAAAGTGAAGAAAGTGAACTCAGCTTGTGTTGTGTAAATTGTACCCAGAACAGTCTCAGGAAGTATCACAGCTTCCTGATTGCAAACCCAGATAAAAATCTAGGGCCACAGCTGTTAAGGACAAAAGCCACCAACCCCCAGAAAGAAGAAAACGACATCTAAAGGCTGCAGTTGTGAGACAGTCTCAGCAGATACATCAGAGTCCAAACAACAGTTCAGAGCAAGGAATCGGTTTTGTGTCTCAAGAAAACTAAGGTCACCCAAAGCTTAGGGAATAGCTGGGAGGCGGATCAGGAGCTCCGAATGCCAACACTGCATGGCTGGGCTTTGCAGGAGGGTTTCACCACAGAGCACGTCGTGTGGGGAGAGCGGCTGGGAGACTGTCATTTGGACTCGAAAGTGGAAAGACTGAACTCACAAACTCTTCTCTGTTTAATGTGCCGTCAGTGGCTCCTCCAATGTGTGAAACCCGCTGTGCACAGTTGATATACATGCAGAAGTCTCTAGAGCTTGAAAAGGAGATCAGAGCAGGATTCAAGTTGCTTTGCTGACTAGCTGTTTGATTTCAGACAATTGAATCTGAGTTGCTTCAACTGCTAAGTGGAAAGAATGACGCCTACAAGTGCAGCTACTGGGAGGATTTGCAGACAGTACATGAAAAATGCCAGGATCAGCGCAGGGAGCTGATCGGAAGTAGAGCAGTTCATTCTTGGGCTCTGGGGCCAGCGCTGTGACATAGTAGGTTAAGCCTTTGCCTGCAGTGCAGGCATCCCATATGGGTGTGGCACCTGAGCCATCTTCCACTGCTTTCCCAGGCATGTTAGCAGGGAACTGGATTGGAAGTGGAGCAGCCAGGACTCGACCCAGCGTGTATATGAGATGCTGTACCACAGGCAGCAGCTTTACTCACTATGCCACAGCATTGGCCCCAGTTTTTATTTTTTGTTTTAAGATTTATTTATTTGAAAGTCAGAGTTACGGAGATGGAGGAAGAGAAGAGGAGAGAGAGAGAGAGAGAGAGAGAGAGAGAGAGAGAGAGAGAGAGAGAGAATCTTCCCTTCGCTGGTTCACTCCCCAGAAGACTGAAATGGCCCAGGCTGAGCCATGACAGTCAGGAGCCACGAACTTCATCAGGGTCTCCCATGTGAGTGGCAGGGACCCAAACACTTGGCCCATTTTCTGTTGCTTTTCGCAGGGAGCTGGATGGGAAACAGAGCACAGAACTCAAATCTGTACCCACATGGGACGCTGTTGTTGCAGGTGGTGGCAGCTTTACCTGCTGCGCCACAGCACCGTTCCTATCCTTGCTGTTTTATCAGCTTTTGTTCCATGTATCTTGAAGTTCTCTACAAGGCTAACAGTGTTCCAGAAGAATATAAGACTATAATAATGAGAGTGGGACAGAACAGCATTTCTGAGATCCAGGAAACCCAATGAAACCAAGCAAGAAGAATAGAAAATAATTCTTACCTAGAGACATCAAAATGAAACTGCAAACTGCTTATAAATTAAGAGAGAAAGCCAGAGAGACAGGAAGACCTGCTTAAAAGAGGGGAATTAGACTGACAGTTCACTTATGAAAAACTGATGAAGTGAATACAATATAAGAATTTCTTGGGGCTGGTGCTGTGGCGTAGCAGGTAAGGCCGCAGCCTGCAGTGCTGGCATCCAATATGGGTGCTTGTTTGAGTCCCGGCTGTTCCACTTCCGATCCAGCTCTCTGCTGTGGCCTGGGAAAGCAGTAGAAGATGGCCTGAGTCCTTGGGCCCCTGCACCTGTATAGGAGACCCAGAAAAAGCTCCTGGATCCTGGCTTCGGATCCGCTCAGTTCCAGCCATTGTGACCAACTGGTGAGTGAACCAGCATATAGAAGATCTCTCTCTTTCTCTGCCTCTTCTCTGTGTAACTCTGATTTTCAAATAAATAAATAAATCTTTTTAAAAAAAATAATTTCTTTAATGTGCTGAGAGAAGATAACTATCAACCAAGAATTTCACATGCTGGGAAGCTATATTTTAAGAAAGGGATTAGATAAAGAATATTTGCAGCCAGAGGCTTCTCAGATGCTCCCCTGCCAGCTGAAGGTCTTCCTGAAGGCTGCCTCCCTGTGACACATCCTTTGCAATCCCCAGATGCTGCAGCAGCTGCCTTCTATGCAGTTTCCATACCTCGTGGTATGATAATGCCCTCCAGATCTAGGTGCTTCCGAGGAAGCCTGGGTAAGGAAGATAACTGACTCAGTTTCGAAAGATAAACCTGGCCTGTGTGATGGCTACTGAGCAAGCAGGGCAGGCAGCAGGGCTTACCCACGCCTCCCAGGAAGTTCCTTTGAATCTGGGCGCGGTGCAGTTCCTTGTACGGATCCCAAGTGTGGCTTATCTAATCAGCCTTCAAACTAGCCTGCTGGCTGCGTTATCACCAGCATTCAGGGTCCTCCTTCTTCACAGCTTTTGAGGATGGAATCTACCCTGTCTGAAAGCAATGCTAAGAGCAAAAGGACCTCCGAGGATATTCAACAAAGTATTATTTAAAACAATGAATCCTCGGTAAGGACCAATCAGCAGAGGAATGGGTGCATCCCTATATGGTAAGGCTAGGGATTCGGCAAAAGCGAGTTGAGTGGTATATAAATCATGATCCCACTGCAGTAAAAACCAATCAGTGTTATTATACCTAAGACAAAAATTTGGAAGAACATATATATTAAGTACACCACAATGTTAACAAGGATTACTTGGGGATGGGTGAAGTAGGATAGAATTTGGGGAGATATCATTTTATGTGTTACATGTCCCTGCAATATTTGAATTTCATATAATTCTGCATTACCTTTGAATTAGAAGGAAGAGGTGACAAGGGGAAGGAACAGAAGATAGTCAGGGTTAGAAGCTTTTCTCATTCCTGGTCTCCTGGTCCCCCTGGTGTGGATTTGCACTCAAGGTCAAACGCTTTTGCTCAAGACACAGAGCCACGTTCTTTCCTTTGCTGCAGGTGCAGGTTTACTCCAGAGGGCACCATTCAGCATTGTGCTCTGTTCTCAATGGGACACACCACACATACGGACATTCCTGCACGAGACAACTTTGTGTAGCTATTCGACCACTGAATTTGCAATTATTCATGTACCACTTCCAAGTCAATGGGTAAATGAATCCTGCTAGTTTTGAGATGTTAGAGTTTCATTTTCTGAGAAGTACTCAGAATGTGAGGAAATTCAATACAACATGAAGAATGGAGAATTTTTTTTTGACAGGCAGAGTTAGACAGTGAGAGAGAGAGAGAGACAAAGATCTCCCTTTCCTTTGGTTCACCACCCAAATGGCTGCTGCGGTCCGTGCACTGCGCTGATCTGAAGCCAGGAGCCAGCTGCTTCCTCCTGGTCTCTCATGTGGGTGCAGGGCACAAGGACCTGGGCCATCCTCCACTGCACTCCTGGGCCACAGCAGAGAGCTGGACTGGAAGAAGAGCAACCAGGACAGAATCCGGCACCCCAACTGGGACTAGAACCGGGGTGCCGGCGCCACTGGCGGAGAATTAGCCAAGTGAGCCGCAGCACCGGCCAAGAATGGAGAATTTCAAAGTGCTAAGATTAAACTCTGAGGTAGCCCACCCCTTCAAAACTTTAAAGCTCCAAAAAATGTTAAGCATAACTACACAGGCAGAATGGGAAATCTTGGCACCTGATGCTGGCTCGGGTTTTTAGGTGTTCCCAGGGAGTGGATGTCCTTTTATGTCTAGAGACACAGCCTAACAACAGGGGTCATATTTTCACAGGCTTGTTTTGCAATTTCATTCATTCATCCCCTCACTCAAAAAAAATTTATTGTGATCATTAGTATTCAATATAATAGCTCATAATTTAATAGGTATTTACTACTGGTTGGTTAACATTTAATAGCTGCGTATCACTTACTGTTCTTTAATTCAATGCCTTCTTTTCACTTGGCATTAGGGAAGATACAGAGACGACTGGGACTCTGAAGATATATAAATCATCGGGGTTGGCATCATATTTGAGTTTTTAATTCAGGGGTGGGGAACCTTTTTTCTGCCATGGGCCATTTGGATATTTAAAGCATCATTTGCAGGCTGTACCAAATTAGCAACTTCAAAACTAGCCTGCTATAGATGTATTGGACTTTGAGTCCCACCTGCAGTTGCCTAGGCAAGGCCAGACTTTCTCTACCCTTGCTTTAAGGGAAGGAGTTCATCACCTGGAGGAGACGAATTCCAAACAAAGGCAGGAAGGCGGAGGTGGGAGTGTGTAGGGCCTTGGGTGTATATTGGAGTTGGAGCACATGGTACATGGAGGGAAGGCACAGGAAAGACGGCTAACAGGACAGAAGCCGCGAATGTGTCCATCGTTAAGGCTAGGGAGTCATTTATCACTCAACTCTAATTTTACAAACAAAGACACCACAGCCATAGTGAAGAGAGGTCTTTTTGCTTCAACAGTGGTGGGCATGCAGTTAGACTTCAAATTCTCCCAGCTCCCACACTTGAGTTTCCAGTTGGGCTGTGATAGATCAAAGAGTGGCTACAGTGCCAGGCTAAAGGGAGGCTGCTATTTCGGTGCAGAGGGAAGCCACTGGACATTCTCAGCAGAAGATGAGTAGCAAAGGTGAAGCAGGGGCTGGGAGCACTTCAAGCTTTCTAGGATAAGTGACTGGAAAGCTGGAAGTTATATTTTGGTGACTCCGACTTCCTATCGCATGGCTTTTGTTAACAGAGTTGGGTCTAGAAAAAACAATGATTTGTCCAATTAAAAATGAATTATTTTCAAAGTAACTATTTGAATGTGACCTTTTAAACAAAAGACATGTCCTTAACACAGACTATAGTTCCAAAGAGGAAATTATCCAGGCTGGAGAAAGCAGAGACATTCTGTAATGGGTACCAGGTACACAACCGGCTTCCTGAGAATCTTTGTTTCTGCTCTTGGGAGAGGAGAACTATCTCTTGATCACACCCTTGACTAAGAAATCAAACACTGACTCCTTTTTTTTGTGTTCTTTACTAAAGGTTTATTGCAGTTGTGTTGGCTTTATTTTTGGTTTTACTTTCCTCCTAAGTAGCACCTCTAGGTAACTTATACAACAACAGAGATGGGCGAAAGAGGTCACTTTCAGCTACCGACACATAAGTCTGATTGCCGGCATCTATAGACCCGTCACATGATCACCAGGGCTCTCAAGGGAAGCACAGAGCCCAGAGTGAGTCAAACTGTCTGGGTTCCGATCCCAGCCCTGTCCCTCATCCTTGTGCCATCCTGGCCATTCAGTGTGTCTGAAATCGATTGTCATCTGTAAAAAAGAGCTAATGATAAATACATCCTGGGTTTGTGCTGGGTGTGAGAACTGCTAGCCAATATGTCGACAAAACTGACCACAACACCCGGTGCACAGTGGCATTGGCATTGGTTCGCTCACACCTCAGGAACAGACAAGCTGCTCAGAGAAGGCAGCAGCACTTCCGGATGGAGTTGTCGGTTCCGAAGTGTCGAGCGCCCTGATTTCAGATGAGCTCTAACAATGAGAGCAGATGTCACAAAACTCCGACTTGGCGATTTGGAGCCTTTAAGGAAGATGTGTATTTCCACATCTCTGATTTATGTAACACTATCCACCCCAAACCAAAACAGACCCTTTCTCTCCCCAGGTCTGGCCTGCTTCCCAGCTGTTCACATTCCCTCTGGGATTGTTAGAAGCTGCACTGACTCCGCAGGAGCTGGAGGAGAGTAAACAGCGCGGCCAGGCGAGCGCCCCACCCACCATTTTATTTTGTTAAATCACTCCTTTAGCTAATATTTCAGGGACAGACACGCGACGCATCTGGCTCCAACCAAATATTTTCAGTCACTCGGAACCCAAGGTAAATATTTGCCAGTTCGATTGCAGAAACATTGGTAGCGTGAAACTCAGAGTCATTTATCAACTTTCAATCAGGGCCTTTGCAGCTGCTCCAGCGTCGCGGCCCCGCCCCCTTCCCGTGGGCCCCTGCGCGGCCCCGCCCCCGCGCTTCCGGTCTCCGGCTTGGGGGCCCGAGGATTTTTGAAGCTGGTTATGAGTTACCCGTTTTGCTGAGTGAGTAGCATTTGGAGCAGCTGTTGCCAGGGCTGTTGCCAACGACTTGTCGAAAGGGTAGTGTCTGAGGTCTCCTGGAGGGTCGCGACTGCACAGGGAAGGGTTCGGAAGCCTCCGGGACACGTGGTGGAAAGCGTGATCTGAAGCGGGGAAGGCTGACGCTTATGCCCGTTTCTTGAGCTGCTGCTTAGGAGACGTCCGGTTGGCACAAGGCTTTTTAGCTGCGGTGCTGTGGGCTTTGTGTCTTATAAGGCTGCGGCGGGCGTGGATGAATCATGTACGTTTTAGGCAGGGAGAATAATAAAGGGGCACGGGGACCTAGGGAAGTGGGGGTTAGGTTGAGATTTCATGTAAGTAAACTCCTACCAATTCTCTGGCCAGGTTTTTTTTTGTTTTTTTTTTAAACCTTAGTGGAGTCCTTTTGAGACTCTGATAAAAACTAAGGGCCATTTCCCCAGAAAAAGATTTGTGAACACAGTATTTTGCTTATAGTCCGAGAAAACCCGATTTCCAGACTCCAGTGGGTCTGGTGTGGGGCATGAACGCCATGTTAGGAAACTTTGGTGGTTCTGGCCTGAGAACCCAGAATGCCTTGTCTTCCCCATGTGGTAGGACAAGGACGGTGAGGGTGAGGCACTTGCCTTGGACACATGATTTAAGGGGGCATCAAGCAGTACAGTTAAGATACATAATACTGAAAAAAAATTTTTTTGAGACACATTCCACTCACTGCGTAACTCTGCAAATGCACTGGATTGGACCTGGGAGCTTTCCTAGCACAATCCAGGCTCCCATGTGGGTGGCAGGAACTCAGTCCCCAGGGCTGTCACTACTCCCTCCCAGGGTGTGCATTGGTGGAATGGGGGAGGGGGGTCAGGAATTGAACCCACGCACTCTGATGTGGGAAGTGGTGTCTTATCTAATAGGCTGAAGATCTGCTCACAAGAAATATTTTAGTGCAGTGTTTAAAACAACTCTGCAAACTGTGGGTTATGGTCTGTTGTCCTTTTTTTTTTTTTTTGACAGGCAGAGTGGACAGTGAGAGAGAGAGACAGAGAAGAAGGTCTTCCTTAGCTGTTGGTTCACCCTCCAATGGCCGCTGCGGCTGGCGCACCGCGCTCATCTGATGGCAGGAGCCAGGTGCTTCTCCTGTTCTCCCATGGGGTGCAGGGCCCAAGCACTTGGGCCATCCTCCACTGCACTCCCTGGCCACAGCAGAGAGCTGGCCTGGAAGGAGGCAACTGGGACAGAATCCGGCCCCCTGACTGGGACTAGAACTCAGTGTGCCGGCCCGCAAGGCGGAGGATTAGCCTGTTGAGCTGCGGCGCCGGCCTGTTGTCGTTTTTTGAAAGTAGCATTTTATTGGAATCAGGGCTAGGACTAGGGTGAGATGGGTGAGGCAAGGTTGTAGGGGCAGATTATTTAACATTTTCATGTTTTGTAGTTTCTTTGTATGATTTTTAAAGTTTTAAGTGCTTAAAAATGTTACTTGTTTTGAATATTGATTTCTTTGCTGCTTCCAAGATGCTGTTTGGCTGAAAATTCAAGGTAACTGATTGTCATGCGCTACGCTCTGAGCCTCGTGCTTCCAGATAGCAAGGACAGTGGGGAAAACTCTGTTCATTCCTTCATCTGTTGATGGACATTTGGGTTTTTTCTATCCTATGACTATGGTAAATAATGCTGCTGTGAACACTGGTGTATAAATAGCTGTTTGAGTCTGTAATTTCAAGTCTTTTGGATGTGTACTCTGAAGTGGAATTGCTGGATCGTATGTAATTCTGTGTTCAGTATTTTGAGGAACCACCAAGGCCACCAGGGTTTTTCACAGCGGCTTCACCACTTTACCCTCCCACCAACAGTGAAGAGCTCAAAGTTGCTTCAAGTCCTCAGTAACATTTCTTTTCTTTTTGAGAATTACCATACTGATGGGTGTGACGCAGTATCTCACTGGTTTTGATGGTTTTTTGATGGTTTTCATGTGCATTTTCCTAGTGATTAGTGATGTTGAATATCTTTCCCTGTGCTGGTTAACTTCTTGTGTATCTTGTAAAACTATTTCAAGGCATTTGTTTGTTTTTAAAATTGAGCTTAGATGTTTTGATTGTTGAGTTTTTAAAAATATGTCCTAATTACTAGCCCTTTATCATATATATGTTTTTCAAATATTGTCTTCCATTTGGTGGGAAATATTTTGTCCTGATAGTATCCTTTGATGAATGAAAGCTCTTAATTTTTAAAAAGTTTTAATTTTGGGACAAACACCAGTTTTTAATTTTGGGTAAAGCTGGTGGTGCTGGAATCCCATATGGACACCAGTTCAAGTCCCAGCTGCTCCACTTCTGATCTGGCTCCCTGATAATGCACCTGGAAGAGCAGCAAAGGATGGCCCAAGTATTGGGCCGTGCATCCAAGTGGGAGACCCAGATGAAGCTCCTGGCTCCTGGCTTGGGATTGGCCCAGCTCTGGCTATTGTGGCTATTTGGGGAGTAAACCAGTGGATGAAAGCTCTCTGTCCCTCTCTTTACCTCTGCCTTTCAAAAAAATAGATAAATATTTTTTTAAAAATAAGATTTTTTAATTTTGATATAGTCCAGTTTACCTATTTTTCCTATTTTGTCTGTGTTTTGGTGTCATGTCTAAGTATTCATTATCAAAACCAATGTTGTGTCACTTTCTCCATGTCTACTTCTATGAGCTTAGTAGTTTTAGGTCTCACATTTGGATCTTTGATTCTGTTGGAGTTAATTTTTTTCCCATGGTATATACAGGGCCAACATCACTCTTTTGTATGTGGGTACCCAGGACTATTTGTTGAAAAGACCCCTTTCCCTGTGTACGACGCGTTTTTGATGCCAGACTGACTTTGCCTGGACCCTGGGCTGCTTCTCTGGGCTGTCCTCACCCTCTGATGTGTGCTCCTGAGATTGTAAAGTTGTTTGACTGGCAACATATGGAAGACATAAACTCAAATCTAGTGTAGGATGGCCCAGCAGAGCCTAGTGAAAGTGATTGCTGAAATCAGGACTATAGAGTGCTACTGAAATCTTGGCTAAACCAGGTTCATTTGTCATGAAATGGAGATAATGGCCATGAGGAGAAGACCTACTTTGTTTTGTCTAACAGTAGCATAAATGCTGGTATATTGTGCTAATGGTCATGATTGTGGTTAATGCTTATGAGGAGTGTGCTGTGTCTTGAGTGCTGTGTGTTAAACACTTCACATTTACCATCTCAGCACACAGAACAGCTTTGTAAGGGAAGTACTATCATTTTCACATTTTATCACCACTGAAGAGGTATAAAATGAGAATCATATCTGCCCTGCAGAACTGTTGTGAGGATTAGATCAAATAACAAGCATAAAGGATTTCGTTAAGAACATGCACATACTAGGTGCTTAACAGTCCTCAGTCCAGGAAATGATTCCCCAGCACACAAACTACATTACAAGCAGATTCTACTTGATTACTAACAGTCTTAACTTTCCTGTTACTTTGTTTTCAAGATGAATTCTATTGGTTATAATAGTCAGATAGAAAAAGTCTGATGCTGCTTATTTATGGGACTAGACTGTGTTATAATCACATACCTGCAAGGACAAAGCAAGACAATGGTTTGTTATTTTGTAAGATTTATTTGTTTATTTAGAAGTCAGAGTTACAGAGAGAGGGAGAGACAGAGAGATCTTCCGTCCACTGGTTCAGTCCCCAAATGGCTGCAACAGCCAGGGGTAGGCCAGGCCCAAGCCAGAAGCCAAGAGTTTCTTCTGGGTCTCCCGCATGAGTGCAGGTGCCCAAGTACTTGCATCGTGTTTTGCTGCTTTTCCCAGATGCATTAGTGGAGAGCTAGATGAGAAATGGAGCAGCCAGGACACGAACCAGTGCTTATGTGGGAAGCCAGCGTTGCAGTCAGCAGCTTTACCTACTATGTCACAGCACCAGCCCCAAGGCAACTGTTTACTGTTACAAACTAGGAAGGCTTGTACGGTCTCATCTAGAAGTGAGCAAGACCAGCAGCCCTGGAAACAGCTGTGTGTTTCGGTTCAGTGTGTTTGTGATGCCTTAACGCTTCATTTTGGATGATAAAGTACTATTTCCTTAAACCCTTTTTCATTTTCTACTTTTACTCCTTTTTTAATTTATTTTTTGATAATTAAGAATTAAAAAATAATTGATGTGAAGGTGACTGATTGCCTGAGACAAAACTAGAATAGGTAAACAGCACTTAAAATCAGTTACTGTATTAGCGTAAGCCTCAGTGGTTGTTGTTATTCTGGGCCATGCTTTCTGGAAATCATTTGGGCCCCCTTTGGGTGGGTCCAGGTCACACAGAGCCTCTTTGGGTGCAGCTAACAAATTAATTGGCAGTGGGATCAAGTCCTTGTCCTTAGTGGCAGCTGGGCCCTCCTTGGAGCCCTTCTGCAATCCCTTCTCTTATTGCTAATTGACTTCCTAATTCCCCCAAGCAGCTGTTGTAAACCTTCCCCACTCTCCTCCATCCCCTTGATCATTTCCCTGCTCTGACACAGCAGGTGGCAGGTGATGGTGCACTGGTGATCTGTTCTCTTGCCCACTGCCTTCGAGTCCTCTGCCGTACTCACCTCCTCCCTGGAGGTCCTGCCTCATCTTCGGGGACTCCATTCCCTGTTCAGGCCAGGTTTCTGTACTCACTTCCTCTCTTATATAGCTAAGTCTCTCTTCATTTCTATTCCCATATAAACCAGCTCAGATCTTGCTCACTTTCTAGAAGCCCCAACTGTATGTTTCCATTAAAGCTAATCTCTTTCTCTTTTCATTATTGTTAAGCTATTATTATTTTTCATTACAAAAGTAATATATACATTTGTAGCAGAAAAGCTGGAAAATACAATAATCAAACATACTTGAACCCTAAACATTATATCTCTACAGGTAAACACTAAAGTTAGTTAACATTTTGGTTTACTTTCAACATTGAGAGTATTCTGGATGTTGTATTTTATAACCTGACACTTTTCCTGTGTCAATATTCTTTTTTTTAAAAAAAAAATTATTTATTTATTTGTTTGAAAGGCAGAGATACAAAGAGGCAGAGGCAGAGAGAGAGAAATCTTCCATCTGTTGGTCCACTCCCCAAAAGGCCACAGTGGCCAGATCGAGGCCAAATAGGAACCAGGAACTTCTTCCAGGTCTCCCACGTGGGTGCAGGGGCACAAGCACTTGGGCCATCTTCCACTGCTTTCCCAGGCCATAGCAGAGAGCTGGATCAGAAGTGGAGCAGCCAGGTCTCAAAGCAGCACCCATATGGGATGCTGGCACTGCAGGCAGTGGCTTTACCTGCTAAGCCACATCACCAGCCCCTTCAATATTCTTTTACAACATTATTTTTCTGTCATTGTTTTAACTTTTCATAGTATGGATGCATTATAATTTATTCAGCCATTGTAGACCATCACAAGTGTTTTTCTAGTTATTTGCTATATTTAATAGCATTATAGTACAATCTTCCTGATTGTTCCTTTAATTTATGAAATTACTGAGTGCATATTTTAAAAGTTTATTTATTTATTTGGAAGACAAAGAGAACAAGAGAAGGAGAGAACAAGTAAACTTCCGTCTACTGGTTTGCTCCCCAAATGCCTGCAACAACTAAGACCGGACCAAGTTGAGCTGGGGGAACTCTTTCTGGTTTTCCAAGTGAGTTACAGGGAAGCAATTACTTGAGAAAGTCCCTGCTGCTTTCTAGGATGTGCGTTAGCGGGAAGCTGGAATCAGAATAGAGCTGGAACTTGAACCCAGGCACTCGGATAGGGGATGTGGACATCCAAGTGGCGTCTTAACTGGTAAGCCAAGTGCCCTCCTTGAGTGCATATTTTTAGTATGTGGATTTTTTTCAAAGATTTACTCATTTATTTGAAAGGCAGAGTTACAATGAGAGAAGGAGAGAGAGAAAGAGATCTTTTCATCTGCTGGCTCACTGCCCAAATGGCTGCAACAGTCAGAGCTGGGCCAGGTTGAAGCAAGGAGCCTGGAACTCCTTGTGGGTCTCCCATATGAGTGCCCGGGGCCAAGGACATGGGCCATCTGCTACTGCTTTCTCAGGTGCGTTAGTAGGGAGATGGATCAGAAGTGGAGCAGCTAGGACTTCAACTGGTGCCCATATGGGATGACGGCATTGAAGGCAGCAGCTTAACTCACTGCACCACAATGCCAACCCCTGAATATGTATTTAAAACATATTGACATTTTGAAAGAATAGCCTACTATCACTTCAGCTTTTAAATCCATTCAGTAAATTCCAAGTAGTCATGGCCTTTCTACTCTCACTGATACCACTCTGCACAGGTCAAGTTAATATCAATTACTAATCACAAGTATATTTTTTTTTATGATTGAACTTCTCTTTCTAGTCTCTTTGCAGTAACTTCTACTTTCTATCTTTGCCTTTAAAAATGTTTTTTTCTGGAGCCAGTGCTGTGGTGTAGCAGGTTAAGGTGCTGTCTGCAGGGCTGGCATCCTATATAGACACCGGTTTGAATCCCAGCTACTCCACTTCTGATCCAGCTCCTTGCTAATGTGCCGAGGAAAGCAGTGGAAGATGGCCCAAATGCTCAAGCCCCTGCTCCCATGTGGGAGATTCAGATAAGCTCCTGGGTCCTTGCCTCAGCCTGGCCCAACCTTGACTGTTTGTGGCTGTTTGGGGAGTGAATCAGCAAATGGAAGATCGATCTTTCTCTATAACTTTGTTTTTCAAATAAATAAAATATATCTTAAACAAAATATTCTTTCTATTTTGTTTGGGTCATTCTATCACTGGTACATGCCTGTTTGGGCTCTTTGCTTGTTCCTTTTCACCTGCTTGATCTTTTCTTTATTCTCTGTGCTTACCCAGGTCTCCAACTATTGAGTTCATGTCAGTGTCACACAAACCTCTCCAGCCTCCTATCTCACCTCTCTTTCCTCATTGTCTCCTCCTCTCCCCGTCCTCACGTACTGTGTACTCCAGCCATTCTGAACCACTTCTGTTTTCTTGAGTTTTTCAAGTTTTTGTGCATGTGGTGCTCTGTGCTTGGAGATCCCTTTTTCCTTTCTGTACTTAATAAAGCTTCCTTATCCCTCAAGATTCCTCTGTTTTGGGATGCTCCACGACAACCACTCACCCCTACTCTCTCTTTTTACCTAAGCAAGCCATACTTCCTCTACTGCCTTCAGTTTTCCCATTGGTAACCAAGAGGGTCAGAGGGGATCAGCTTTAAGAGCCCCTTCCAACCTTGATATTCCAAGACCCAATGAACTACACAAAGAGCAGACTTCATCAACAGGTACAGTGACCTCAACTGGCTTCCCTGACTTGTGGTTCTACACATTGCAGTCAAAATTTAGTTGTTTTTCTTTTTTTTTTTTTTTACAGGCAGAGTGGACAGTGAGAGAGAGAGACAGAGAGAAAGGTCTTCCTTTGCCGTTGGTTCACCCTCCAATGGCCGCCGCGGCCGGCGCGCTGCGGCCGGCGCACCGTGCTCGTCCGATGGCAGGAGCCAGGAGCCAGGTGCTTTTCCTGGTCTCCCCATGGGGTGCAGGGCCCAAGCACCTGGGCCATCCTCCACTGCACTCCTGGGCCACAGCAGAGGGCTGGCCTGGAAGAGGGGCAACCGGGACAGAATCCGGTGCCCCGACCGGGACTAGAACCCGGTGTGCCGGCGCCGCAAGGCGGAGGATTAGCCTGTTGAGCCACAGCGCCGGCCTGTTTTTCATTTTTAAAAAGTGTGCTTTTAGGGCTGGCACTATGGTGCAATAGACTAAGCCTCTGCCTGTGATGCCGGCATCCCATACGGGCATCAGTTTAGGCCTGGTTGCTCCTTTTCCAATCCAGTTCTCTGCTTAAGGCTTGGGAAAGCAGTGGAAGATGGCCCAAGTACTTGGGCCCCGGCACCCATGTGGGAGACCCGGAAGAAGTTCTTGGCTCCTGTGAACAGGACATGAATAGGTTGCAGAGAAAGCAAGATGAGGAGAAGACCTTCTGTGAGAAGGTAATGGGTGAGGGGACTGATTTGCTGTGGTATGGTTAGGATCCAGCAGGTACAGAGGAGTGCTTTGTAGGGAAGGGGAGCAGCTGCATTTGGGAGAATATGGAACAGTGTGAAGTTGAGAATGTGAGAACAAACAGATGAGAAGACAACAGCTAAAGACTATAAAATCTAACATCTGGGTGTAGGGGGTCAGCACAGATCAGGCCAGGTTGTTTTGGGGAAGACCCAAGTTGTGGCCTCAGAATAACCATGGGCTGCTGCCTTATAGACCTGCTCAGGGATGGGTCCTTGGTGGTCAGGCCACACCAGGAACTTCTGGATGTCTAAATATGGAGCATTGCAGGCCACAAAGAGCACCTTGCCCTCCTAAGAACCCTTTGCTGCGTCCCTCCTAAGGCATTCGAGATGATACATGGACCTCCGAACAGGCATCTCAGTCAGCTGCTAGAGACAATGCTACTCAACAATGCCAAGAATCTTGCTCTTCTGGGGCCACTGCTCTGGTGCAGCGGGTTAACACCCTGGCCTGAAGTGCCAGCATCCCATGTGGGCACTGGTTCTAGTCCCAGCTGCTCCTCTTCCCATTCAGCTCTCTGCTGTGGCCTGGGATAGCAGTAGAAGATGGCCCAAGTCTTTGGGCCCCTGCACCTACATGAGAGACTCGGAAGAAGCTCCTGGCTCCTGGCTTTGGATTGGCGCAGCTCCGGCCGTTGTGGCCATCTGGGGAGTGAACCATCGGATGGACAACCTCTCTCTCTCTCTCTGTCTCTCTGCCTCTCCTCTCTCAGTGTAACTCTGACTTTCAAATAAATAAATAAATCTTTTTTTTAAAGAATCATGCTCTTCTAACATCCATTTTGATTTAAAATCTTTCATGTTTGTGATGGACTTTCCTCTGTTGACAATGGGTTGGGTTTGGCCTGCTCATTAGGTGTGGAACCCCTGGCTTGTGGTAAATCCTGATTGGAAAACAATATAAACATGTTTCCGGGTAAATGTATAAATATATATAGATGTTGGTTGTCCCCTCCCTGCCACCAACACACACCAAAGCAGCAGCAATTTGAAGCAATTCAGACATGCTCAGCATCTGGCCCTCATAAAAGGTCTCAGGTGAGTCACATTCTGCACTAACAGAAAGTGCTTATGGAGAGAACAGTGTTTACCTCCCATTCTGCCTGCTACGCTCTACGCTTTATGATCAGTCTGATTTGTGTGCAGAGACTGGTAGGAGAAGCAAGGGCCCAGGAGGCTGCATATTCAAGGTAAAAATCAGCCATTTACCTTTGAAGAGCCAGCAAAAGTAAAACACCCTTCTGTGGTACCTTAGTTTGTCCATCTGATAAATGGGACCAGTGATGGCTTCCCTTTCCAACTGTGAGGAAAGAAGAACTCTTGCTTGACAGCCCTGCTGGTGTCAGCTGTAAAGTGAGCTCGTTAAATACATCATCTCCTTTCATGCCCAAGATGGTTCCCCAAAGGAAGTGGCATTAAGCATTCTTCTGATGAAGGAACAGACTTGAGGGGCTACGTGGCTTTTGAAGTGCGATACTCAAACCCATGTCTGTCTGGCTCCAAGTGTTCTCTCCATCCCTTCATGCTGACATTAATGTCAAAGAACATGTTATAGCCTCCTTTGGAAGGGGAGAAGCCAAATGGCTTCTGGGCTCCAAGGCCCTGGCATCCCTGTATCACTGCCCCCAAGGAAGGCCCACAAAAGCCCAGGTCCACTTCCCCAGAGCCCTGCCCTCTGCTGTGACAGCAGGCGGGTTGTTAATCTGATCAACGGCTTCCTGCCAAGGTGGGGGTGGGGTGAGCTAAGGGGTTGCTGTGTTGCCCTCCCCAGTGGCAGGTGGAAGACTCCAGTGACTTTGCTCACAGAAGCTATGACCTAAAAGGATGAGGGTTTGGGAGTCAGTCAGCCAGGGGTGGGAGTCCTGGCTCAGCTTTTTGCTTGTTGTATGATCCTAACTTGTCCAACTTCAGTTTCCCCATGGGTAAAACGTTGACCACAAGGCTCACTGTAAAGGGTAGATGTTGTTGGGAATAGTAAATAAGGTCATGTGGGAAATGACCCTAGCTCCCTCAGACTCAGCCCAGTAAACGGCAGCCATTGTTTCCATGCAGGGAGTGGGCAGACTTCTAGGAGAGCTATTTAGATGTTGAGTAGTTTTTGTGTCCAACTCCTCAAACCCACATCATGGCCAACCATTTAGTATTCGCTTATTCAGTAAATGCCTTGCAAACAGTCTCTGTGTTAGCGTCCTTTCCCTTGTGGAGCTCACTGTTGGGCTGGAACCATACAACGTGGAAGTTATCTGTTACCACGGCAACAGGATATGAGGCTATAAACCCAGCCATCTCACAGGGGTCTGTTGAAATCAGCATATTTGAAGCCAGGCCCCTCTCGGGGTGTAACCGGGGCTCTTGTGGAGGTGTGGGACACAGCCCTTCCTTGGTGGAGCTAAGACTGTTGAGGCTGCCAGACTGTTGAGAGGGCAGGGTTGGGGGAGCAGACAGCAGAGCTCCGGCGGGGTGGTGGTCAGCCACAGGACCCTGGAGGTGCTTCCCATCTGGTGTTGGCAAAAACCTTCCACCTTTGGCAGACACAGCCTGAGGCCTCCAGCTTAGAGTTTATGGGATCATATATCTGTTATCTGAAGCATTTATAGAGTGTTAGGTATTGCCATATCTTCCAGGGACAGTAAATGTGGCAAGGACCTGTTCCAGCTCCCAGCCCACTGACTCACCACTTACATTGACATTGGGCAGGTCAGTGAGCACTTTGGGCCTCTCCTGGGAGTCAGCAAGGTGAACTTGAAGGGGCCCAATGCCCGTCAGCTTGGTAGGAAGGGCAAGGTACCGTAGTCGTGGGGATTTGGTAGTACGGTATAGGTTTCACACCTTCTGGGCTTTGCAAAAGTTTTGTGATCCAGCTCCTCCCCACCTCACCTCCCTCCCCCACTATCCTGTTTGTTCCTCAACAACCAACACCCACACAAAGCTAGCAGGTATGTTTCTCATGAATCACAAAGAAGTCATTCATATTTCTTTGATTTTCAGGTTGTATCCTTACTGTTTCGTGTGTATTTAGACAACACGAATTCTTCTCTCAAGTCCAGCTCTCATTCTTCCTCCCCCAGAAGGCCTTTGTTAATTTCTGTAGCATATGTTGACCTCTCTTCTCTTACAGCTCCCATTATGTGACTGTTTACTATCTTATTCACTAATTTGTTCAGCGCACCAGCAAGCCTTCCCTGTTCTATATGAAAAATACTTCCCAAATCCGACAGCTTCTTTTTGTCTCCCATTTGCTGTCTCTCCATGTGTGCATCAGCAGGAAGCTGAATCAGAAGCAAGGCGCTTGGACTCGAGCCAGGCACTCTGACATGGGATGCATCTCCAGCAGCATCCTAACTGCTGCACACTCACTCACCCGGTCATCACCATGTCCTCAGCCTACCTGTCTCCTTTGTTTTTTCTGCTCCTCCTCACTAGAGAAGAAGCACCTTCAGGAGAGAAACCATATCTGTCTCACACATTGCTATATTCCCAGACTTCAGAATATCCATAGTTTATTCAATGAGCATTCAATGCCCCCTACATATGAAGGACTGAGAATTAATAATTTTTTTTTTTTTTTTTTTTTTTTTTTTTTTTTTACAGGCAGAGTGGACAGTGAGAGAGAGACAGAGAGAAAGGTCTTCCTTTGCCGTTGGTTCACCCTCCAATGGCCGCCGTGGTCCGCGCGCTGCGGCCAGCGCACCGCGCTTGTCCGATGGCAGGAGCCAGGAGCCAGGTGCTTTTTCCTGGTCTCCCCATGGGGTGCAGGGCCCAAGCACCTGGACCATCCTCCACTGCACTCCTGGGCCACAGCAGAGGGCTGGCCTGGAAGAGGGGCAACCGGGACAGAATCCGGTGCCCCGACCGGGACTAGAACCCGGTGTGCCGGCGCCGCAAGGCGGAGGATTAGCCTGTTGAGCCACGGCGCCGGCCGAGAATTAATAATTGTTATCACTGATTTGTGATACAAATGCCTGTCTGGAGCAGTTTCTTAAAGGTAGTCCATGAACTTCTGGTAGTCTATAAAGGAATTTGCAAGTTGGTTGATTACTTTCAGAGGAAAAACACATAAAGTGGTTTTATTTACATACATGTAATTAATTTAAAATGTAAGATTAATTTGTTTGCCATAGTAATTCAATTACTTTATTAATTGTTTCATGAAATTTATTGTCAAGACTATTGGTCAGTCATCTAATTCTGGTGATAAATTATAGATTACTTTGGATATATTTCACTTTATGATAGTGGTAAACATCTTAGTTGTAAAAATCTACTTTTTTGTTGATTGTGTTGCAATAATTCTTTCAAAAGTAGCTCATTGAAGAATAAAATTAACAATGAACATATTATCAATAGGGCAATAGAGAGTAATGCTGTGACTGTAAATATTTAGTAAGATCACAGTATAAATATGCACCATCAATCTGTACAAGCAAGGACAAGGTAATCTTTAAGAGTGTTGATTTATCACAGTAGCTGAACAAAGGCTCAAATAGAAGATATAGTGCTTAATGAAAATTGGACTTCATTGAGTTGTGAATGGTCCCAAGGGAGTTGGTTCTTTTGATACTTTCAAAGCTATCAAAGTTTGACATGATTTCTATTTTACATTTTTATTTTTATTTTTTGAATGGCAAGACAGGCACACGTACACACACACACACACACACACACACACACACAGAAAGAGGAGTCGTCCATCTGCTCATTCATCCCCCAAATGCCTGCAATAGCTAGGGCTGTACCAGATCAACCTGAAGCCAGAAACTCAATCCAGGTCTCCCATAGATTCAAGTACTTGACCCAGCACATTCCCAGGATGCATTAGCAGGAAATTGGAATCAGAAGTGGAGCCAGGACTCAAACTCAGGCTCTCCAGTATGGGAAGTGGGCATCCTAAGCAGCATCTTAACTGCTGTGCCAGACGCCTTCCTCTGATCAATTTTCAAACCACATACGCTTGCTCCTCTAGTAAATCAGGTCATGTTGTGTAGCATTTGTGTAGGAAACTGATGGATTTTGTTAATAAAGGTAGAGACTGACATTATAGAGATATCATTCAAAGTTGTATTTCTTAGAGCAAAAAATATATGCAAGTCCTATTACTATGAAGACACTTGAATAATCAGCTTTGGCAAGTTAATGATAAGATAAGCATAGGGCTTAGAAAGAAAGCAGAACAAACTTTGACACAATTCTTTTATCAAAATATTCTGTTGAAAGTAAGAAACAACTGAATGTGGAACCTGACTTATGGTTAAAGCAAAAACAATTTCATCCCTCTCATTGGGAACTGAGCATTTAGAAACTATTATGTTTTATGTATACAGTTTTAAATGTTAAAATAGATCTCTTATTAAATATGATGGGTTGGACACATGTCTTTATTTCCTTTTACATCCCAACATTGTCATTAAATGGATTTTGGAAAAAAATGGTGGAATTTTGCTATAATTCATGATGGAATAGCAGGGGTTACATTTACCTGCCACTGTAAACAACTAGAAACTGAACAACATGTATGGAACAGCTGTTTTCTGATACTGAATGAAAGGTAGCACAGGATTCTAGTCTTCAAAGAAAGAAATGAGGTGAGCTCTCCATTATCTAGTTTTCTACCTGGAGGCACATTCCAGGCCATGGAGAAAGGAGGGAGATCCAAAGGAGAGCAGTGTGATATCACGAAGTAAAAGGGAGACTGGAGTTGAAGGGAAGTTGAGGCGTCCAAAAGGAACAAGGAAAAATCGCAGACAAGGAGGAGTTATGCGGAGAATGAGCTCTAGAAACCTGTGTTGGAGTCTCCTTAAATCTTTTTTGAATGGTAAGAAACAGTACTAAGAATCTGAAAATTTTTCTAAGTTTGATGAAAACGCTATGACAAAAATCCAAGATCAATGAACCCCAAGCAGGATAAATACATAAAACTTACACGCAGATAAGAATTACTGCAGACTTGTCATCCAAAGAAATGCAAGCCAGGAGACAATAAGATGGCATCTTTAAAGGGTTAAAAAAGGGGCAAGCATTTGGAATGGTGGTTAAAACACTGCTTGGAATGCCTACATCCCATATTGGAGTATCTAGATTTGAGTCCCAGCTCCTCTTCTGATCTAGCTTCTTGTTAATATGCACCCTCAGAGGCAGCGAGTGATGGCTCAAGTACAAGAATGCATTATTATTTCACATACAGTATAAAACTCCTATCCTTTGTACTACAATTATCATACATTTAACTTCTGTGCCTGGTCTAAACATCACCACACGTAGTTTTAATTTTTGCTTCAGATAGTTAATTGCATTTTAAGTAAGTTTTAAAATGAGAGGAAAAAAGTTCTATATTTGCCCACATATATGACATTTTAGGTACTCTTCATTCTTTTGTGTACAATCGTGTTTCCATCTGCTATTTTCTTTTTACTTGAATAACATTTTTTTAACCATTTCTTACAGTGCAATACATTGACAACATATTCTTCCAACGTTTTTGGTATGAAAATCCTTTATTTTGCTTTCATTTTTGAGGACTTTTTCACTTGTTTTCAAATTGTCACTTTTTTTTCCCTTTGGCACTTAGAAAAAAATCTTTAATTTAATTTATTTGAAAGCAACAGATAGGTCTTCCATGCACTGGTTCACTCTCCAAATTCCTGGGATAATTGAGGCAGGGTCAGGCCAAATCAAGGCAATAAAACAAAAATTATTTTTTTTTTTTTTTTTTTTTTTTTTTTTACAGGCAGAGTGGACAGTGAGAGAGAGAGACAGAGAGAAAGGTCTTCCTTTGCCGTTGGTTCACCCTCCAATGGCCGCCGCGGTCGGCGCGCTGCGGCCGGCGCACCGCGCTCGTCCGATGGCAGGAGCCAGGAGCCAGGTGCTTTTCCTGGTCTCCACATGGGGTGCAGGGCCCAAGCACCTGGGCCATCCTCCACTGCACTCCTGGGCCACAGCAGAGGGCTGGCCTGGAAGAGGGGCAACCGGGACAGAATCCGGTGCCCCGACCGGGACTAGAACCCGGTGTGCCGGCGCCGCAAGGCGGAGGATTAGCCTGTTGAGCCACGGCGCCGGCGGCAACAAAAATTATTTTTAAAAACCAAGAAAATTGATAACATCTAGATAGATTAATCGAAAGACTCAAATTAATAACAGCTGAGAAAAGACACACTGTTAAGATCCTATACAGATAGGAAAATATTATGAATAATATGCAAATACATTCTAAAAGTTAGATGAAATAGAAATGCCTTCTCTAAAAGACACATATTTCCAACATTGATTCAGCAAGAAATAATTCTAAATACTCATATTTCAATAAAAGTAATTTATAGAAATGTTCCCACAGAAAATTTCCAGGTCAGGATGGTATCACTGGTGAATCCTCTCTGATATTTAAGGAAGAAGTAATGGCAATACTTTATCCATGCAGAATTTTCAGAAAATAGAATCTGACAGCTCAGACACTGATAGGGTGGTGCTGTGGGTTGGACTGATACTTGCAACGCCTGTATCTTATATCAAAGCACTTGGTTTGAGTCCCAGCTACTCTACTTCCTATTGATCGTCCTGGTAAGGCACCGGGGAAGTGGATGATGGCCCATGTACTTAAGCCTCTGTCAACGAAGTGGGGACCAGAATGGATTTCCAGGCCCTGGCTTTGACTTGGCCCAGATATGGCTTTTGTGGTCATTCAGGGAGTGAACCAGTAGATGGAAGATCACTGTCTTCCTTTCTCTTGGTGTCTCTCTGTTGCTCTGCCTTCCAAATAAATAAATAAATCTTTAAAAAAGAATGGGACAGTTCACTTTCCAACTCATGTTTTTCAGGCCAATAAGAGAGTATTTAAAAATGTTCATGGAAAATGGAATTAAATGCTAAGTTTTGGGGTGGGCGTTTGACCTGGTGGTTCAGATGCAGGTTAGGAGACCCACTTCTCACATTAGAGTGCTTGGACTGGAGTCCTGGCCCCAGCTCTCAATCCCAGCATCCTTCTACTGCAGACCCTGGGAGGCAGCAAATGTTGGTTGAAGTAGGTGGGTCAGTGCCACCCAAGTGGAAGACTAGATTGAGTTCTCAACTCCTGGCTTTGACTCATCCTAGCTCTAGTTGTTGTGGGCATTTGGGGAGTGAACCAGTAGATGGGAGCTCTCTTTTTCTCTATCTGTCTGCCTCTCAAAACATTATTGTGGTACCAAAAAATGTTTGAAATCCATGCATACAAAGGGTCTTCAGTAAATTCATGGAAAATTTGCATCATGAATAAATAATTCATGGGTTTCAGATATTTTTGGCATCAAAATAAACTTATCTTTTGATTCCACTTTTCCACAAACTTTTTGAAATATCTTTATATTACTTTGATTTCAAAAACTGGAAAAAGACATTACAAAGAAAAATTGCGAACCAGTATCCATCATACACATCCATCTTAACGAGCTATGAAAGAAATTAATACAGCAATATACAAAAAGGAAAACACATTATGGTCCAGTGGGGCTTATCCCAGGATGCAAGGCTAATATGGCATTTAATATAAAAAACAGTAATTGGGGCCAGTGCTGTGGCCTGCAGCACTAGATCCCATATGAGCGCCGGTTTTAGTCCCAGCTGCCCCTCTTCCGATCCAGCTCTCTGCTATAACCCAGAAGGGCAGTGGAGGATGGCCCAAGTCCTTGGCCCCTGCACCACATGGGAGACCTGGAGGAGGCTCCTGGCTTCTGGCTTTGGTTTTGGCTTGGCTCCAGCCATTGCAGCTATATGGGGAGTGAACCAGTGGATGGAAGACCTTTCTTTCAGTCTCTCCTTCCCTCTCTCTGTAACTCTACCTCTCAAATAAATAAACAAAATCGTAAAAAAAAAATATAATTTACATTATTAGCAGGTATGAGGAAAAATACAATCATCTCTATAGGTGCATTTAAAGCCTTGGTAAAATTCAACTTTTGTTTATGATTTAGAGACCTCTTAGCAAACTATGTCAGGGAACTCCTTTGACTTGGTAACGGGTCTCTATACACTTAGAGCTGACATTACAATTAATGGTGAGAGGCTGAACCCTTCTCCTCTGAAGGCTGGGGTCATAGAAGAATGTCTGTGCTCACCACTCAACGTTCAGTGTCATTCTGAAGGCCCTAGCCTGGGCAGTAAGGCAAGACATACAGATTGGCAAAGAAGGAGTATAATCATATGTATTTGCTGATGACATAATGGAATAGTAGAAAATCTTAAGGATTCTACAAAAACTTACTAGAACTCATAAGTAGTAGGAAAAGTATTCAGTCTTTCTAAAAATGGCCTAGAACTGGCCGGCGCCGTGGCTCAACAGGCTAATCCTCCGCCTTGCGGCGCCGGCACACCAGGTTCTAGTCCCGGTCGGGGCGCCGGATTCTGTCCCGGTTGCCCCTCTTCCAGGCCAGCCCTTGGATGTGGCCTGGGAGTGCAGTGGAGGATGGCCCAAGTGCTTGGGCCCTGCACCCCACAGGAGACCAGGAAAAAGCACCTAGCATCTGGCTCCTGCCATTGGACAGGCACGGTGCGCCGGCTGCAGCACTCCGTCCGCGGCAGCCGTTGGAGGGTGAACCAACGGCAAAAGGAAGACCTTTCTCTCCATCTCTCTCTCTCTGTCCACTCTGCCTGTCAAAAAAAAAAAAAAATGGCCTAGAACCCTTATTCTGTAGACATCTTCTATCACCAACAGGAGTAGCTGGTTTTCTTGGTGTGTGTGTTGCTTTCCACAAAGAACTTAAGAATTTAATCACAGAGGACAAAGCTGTGACAGGTGTGTGCTGGCAAACGGATCTTTACAGAAATGGGTTAGAAAAGTCTTCAACAGCTTCCTGCCCCGACTGGTAAACATTCCTTCTCTGCCCTGGAGGCTTGAGAAACTCCTGAAAGTGACTGGTTTTCCCAAATTTGGAAAAGCCAAGGGCTGCTTGATGTTTTTATTGTGTCTCAACCTATAAACCAAGCATGGAGGCTTCAAACAAAACTCTGGGCCTTAAAAACCAAATGGTGCTATAACGCCAACCGGGCACCCTTGACAAGCTCAGCTCTCCCTCTGGTGACAACCCTTGTTTTGCGATGGAAGTGGGGGATCTCGGTTTAGCTCAACCGGACAGGGTGGCTGCCCCCATCCCAGGTGAGTTTTGATTCAGAGTCCTGTTTTGAGTTCCCTCTCTCTCTCTCTCTTCAATGCTTTTTTTGTTATTGCTGTTGATGCTTAGTAGGATGAGCCATCAACATGGAGTTTGAGAACTGTGTGCCAGCAATCACACCTCTAAAAATGGCTGACCTTGTGTTGGGTAAATCTCTCGGGGTCTTAGTTGGCGCATTTTTTTTAAAAATTTTTTTTTTATTTTTTGACAGGCAGAGTGGACAGTGAGAGAGAGAGAGAGAGAGAGACAGAGAGAAAGGTCTTCCTTTGCCGTTGGTTCACCCTCCAATGGCCACGGCGGACGGCGCGCTGCGCTCATCCAAGCGATGGCAGGAGCCAGGTGCTAGGTGCTTCTCCTGGTCTCCCATGGGATGCAGGGCCCAAGCACCTGGGCCATCCTCCACTGCACTCCCGGGCCACAGCAGAACGCTGGCCTGGAAGAGGGGCAACCGGGACAGAATCCGGCACCCCGACCGGGACTAGAACCCGGTGTGCCAGCGCCGCAAGGCGGAGGATTAGCCTGTTGAGCCACGGCGCCGGCCTTTATTTTATTTTATTTTTTATTTTTTTTGGCACATTTTTAAAGTGAGGGATTTGGACTACCTCAGGGAGTTTCAAACTCTGTTTTCTACTAGTAAGACTCTTTGTACAAAGGAATCTCATCTGGATGCCCAACATGGGAAACAATGGTGACAGGGATCTGGTTGACTTTGAACTGGACTCTCCTCCGTGGGGCCATCCTGAGTGTGACAGTCTACAGTTGTTTCTCTTTTTCCTCAGTGATGGATAGTGTGTTAGTGGGACAATCTGAGGAAGACAAGGAGAGAAGGATGTGGGAACAAGTAAGATAATAGTTATGATCTTCTCGTATCAAAAATGAAAAGATACTGCAGAAGGTATTAGTAAAATGTTTCTCTGAAAAGTCTTACAAATGAAATTACATCAACTTATATGTATGCCAACTTCTGCACAGTACAGTACTGATAGTGGCCACTGCCTTGGCTGTATGACCCTAGTAGGTAGAGGTCAGATGAACTTCTAGTGGGCCTTGCTTTTCTTGCTCATCGAAATAAAAAAATTTCGTTGCTGCAACACTTCCTTTTGTTGCTGTCTTATTTCTGTCAGAGGGGCCCTGTAAGCTCTCTTGGGCCAAGGGTCATCCAGAAAATAACGAGCTTCCACTTTATGCAAACTAGAGCTAGGTGACTGAGACCTTGCTTTTGGTCTGCAAGACACAGGGAGTTTTGCAAGCCCTAAGGGAGTGCAGAGTTTCCTGAAGATGTTGCAAAGTGGTTGCCTTTCTTCTGAAGTCGCACAGTATTCTCCTTTGCTTTGGTTACGACTGCAGAAGCACTGGAAAGCAAAATGAAAACTAGCACCTTGGAGTGGGCTTTTCTCCTTGGGCCCCAGTGGTGAGGCCAACTCACTTAGATGGATGGGTTTGTGCCGCAGCTTTCTTGTAAAGGTATTTTGATCCAATTCTACCTCCCAGTTCCTTCACTGGCGGGCAGTTTTCCAAAAACATTTTCACTAAGGGTAGGACAGAGGCTTGGACATTCAGGGAAGGCTGGATGGTTGAGGATGTTTTATAAAAGTTTGTATTTTTCAGCGCGCCATCCGCGGCGGCCATTGGAGGGTGAACCAACGGCAAAAGGAAGACCTTTCTCTCTGTCTCTCTCTCTCACTGTCCACTCTGCCTGGCAAAAATAAAAAAAAAAAATAATAAATAAATAAATAAATAAATAAAAAAGTTTGTATTTTTTAAAAAATTAATTTTATTTATTTGAAAGGCAGAGAGAGAGAGAGAGAGAGAGAGCGCTTCTGTCTGCTAGTTCACTCCCCAAATGGCTGGGTCTCTCTCATGTAGGTGGAAGAAAACAAGCATTTGAACCATTCTCCAATGGGTTCTTAGTGTTAGCACGGAGCTGGATCAAAAGTAGAGCAGCCAGGATGTCAGTGTTGCAGGCAGTAGCTTAACCTCTTATGCCACAACACCAGTCCCAAAAGTTTATATTTTGATAGTTTAACTGGCAAAGGACACATGAATTCCCAAAGAAAATGAGCATTAAGGGAGAAGACAAATTCCATCAGGGCATTTCTTCAGGAATCACAGAGACCAGCCCTAGGCTGTCACTGTCTCATACCCTGAGCTTCCAGGCTGTGTTGCATATGCAAGGAGGGGTTAGGATTCCCAACTAGGGCTTTGATGTCGACCAGCCTGGTTGCAAAAGTGCCAGGAGTCAGTCCCAAGCTCAGAGTTAGGACGCTGTAGGAACAGCTCAGATGGAGGTCACCCCTGCTCCCCACTGGCTGCCAGCCCAGCACAGGTGGGCTCCTGGACAGCCTTACTCTTCTCTTCCTACAGCGCTTTTCATGTGAGGCTGTTAAAGATTTTCAAATTTCAGAATGATACCATGGTATCCTGTTCCCTAATGAGTAGGAAGCTCAAGCAACTTTCAGACATGAATATAGAGGCACAAGATGCTAAATTATACCAATTATACCTTAAGGTGTCTCCACTAAGGTGAAGCCCAGTGGGGTTTCAAGAGAGAATCTCAAGGGATGGGAAACATTCAAAAGGCAAGATTGAAAAAAAAAAGCCATAATTCTTTGCACCAGTTCCTAAAGTATTTAATGAAAAGTGAAACTGAATCACACTGCTTACTTTTCAGAGTAAAACCTAGTTAGAATTCAATTCTTCTCTGAAAGAGGAACAGGTATATTATGAAAACACTTTTTCTATTCTTTGAAATTCTGTTTACAAGAAAACTGGGGGGTTGTGCTTCACTGAGGGAACCCTTTACATCAGTAATGTAAGGGGGACCAAGGAGTGGCGTCCTGGAGAGGAGACAGTGCAGAGCACAGGTGCGGACCACAGACTGGGTAACACATGTCAGGCTTTGGGACCATGTGCGCCAATAGTGCCAAACTTGAGAGCTAGCCTTTTCACCAGTGACCTACTCTTCCTTTTCAGTCTGTTTAGGATCTTGTAGGAGCGGAGAGCAGGCATGACTTTCCATGGGTGCGCACTGGAGACTGTACAGAACTTCCAGGGCCAGCACCAAACATGAAACCCACAGAGTGAGCTCTCCTGTTGCTCCATGGGTGGCAACATATGTGTTGCACAGAGGAAAATGTTACACAGAGCAATGGAGAGCACGTTGATAGGAAGATGCTTCTGAGGGGTTGGTGCTCAGCCCTGTGATAGGTAACCTGTGGAAGATGCAGCTTAGAGAAGGCTGCCCGATCCCAAGTGATGGTTCCAGGAGTGATGTGCCCAGCAGTGGGAGGAGCTGACTGGCCAGGGTTCTTGGAGGATATGACACTGGCAATAGTGGTATGAGCCATTAGCACAGGTTTCTAGGTTCTCTTCATATATATATATATATATATAAAATATATATAATATACATATATATAGTGATATATATATATATATATATATATATATACACACACACACCATCACTTTTCCTTTTGTAGACATATGGTTCCATTTGAAAGTAATGTTGGTGCTACCTAAGTGGGTTCCTGCTGCTAGGAATTTGAAACCACTCTCCTTGTTCATCTGTAGACCATCAAGAGCTCTGAATATGGTCCACGTTTCCCCTTAATTTATAAAAGTAACTAAAAACAATGGCATACAGATCCCCCTCTGTGTAAAGCACAAGGACTCTAAATAAATGATTTGGAATTCTTTTATAAGAAGAATTTTTTTTTTTTTTTTACAGGCAGAGTGGACAGTGAGAGAGAGAGACAGAGAGAAAGGTCTTCCTTTTGCCGTTGGTTCACCCTCCAATGGCCGCCGCGGCCGGCGCGCTGCGGCCGGCGCACCGCGCTCGTCCGATGGCAGGAGCCAGGAGCCAGGTGCTTTTCCTGGTCTCCCCATGGGGTGCAGGGCCCAAGCACCTGGGCCATCCTCCACTGCACTCCCGGGCCACAGCAGAGGGCTGGCCTGGAAGAGGGGCAACTGGGACAGAATCCGGCGCCCCGACCAGGACTAGAACCTGGTGTGCCGGCGCCGCAAGGTATAAGAAGAATTTGAGGGCCGGCACCGAGGCTCAATAGGCTAATCCTCCGCCTTGCGGCACTGGCACACCGGGTTCTAGTCCCGGTTGCCCCTCTTTCAGGCCAGCTCTCTGCTGTGGCCCAGGAGTGCAGAGAATGATGGCTCAGGTGCTTGGGCCCTGCACCCCATGGGAGACCAGGAAAAGCACCTGGCACCTGACTCCTGCCATCGGACGAGCGCGGTGCGCCGGCCGTAGGGCGCCGGCCGCGGCAGCCATTGGAGGGTGAACCAACGGCAAAGGAAGACCTTTCTCTCTGTCTCTCTCTCTCACTGTCCACTCTGCCTGTCAAAAAAAATAATAATAATAATAAAAAAAAGAAAGGCAGAATTACTGAGAGGCAGAGGCAGAGAGAGGTCTTCCATCCGCTGGTTCACTCCTCAAATGGCCACAGTGGCCGGAGCTGGGCCATCTGAAGCCAGGAGCCCAGAGCTTTGTCCTGGTCTCCCACATGGGTGTAGGGGCCTAATTTTTTTTTAAAGATTTATTTATTTATTTGAAAGTCAAAGTTACACAGAGAGAAGAGAGGCAGAGAGAGAGGTCTTCCGTCCGATGGTTCACTCCCCAGTTGGCCGCAACGGCCAGAGCTGCGCCGATCCGAAGCCAGGAGCCAGGAGCTTCTTCTGGGTCTCCCACGAGGGTGCAGGGGCCCAAGGACTTGGGCCATCTTCTGCTGCTTTCCCAGGCTATAGCAGAGAGCTGGATCGGAAGAGGAGCAGCTGGGAATAGAACCAGTGCCCATATGGGATGCCGGCGCTTCAGGTCAGGGCTTTAACCTGCTATGGCACAGTGCCTGGCATCAGAAGTAAACTGTTTATCTACATTTTAGAGTTGGAGAGCTTGAGTTGGGGTGGAGGTGGGGAGAGCATGAGAGAATGCTCTCATCTGCTGGTTCACTCCCTAAATGCCTGCACTGGCTGGGGCAGAGCCAGGGTGAAGCCAGGATCTGAATCAGATTTCTAAAGTGGGTGGTAGAAACCTATTTACTTAAATCATTACCACTGCCTTCTCAGGTCTGCATTGCTATGAAGCTGGAATCAGGAACAAGAGGAGGCATTGAACCCAAGCAGTCTGATATGGGACACAGGTGTCTTAACTCACCAGGTCAAGTGACTGCCCCAGAACTGTTACGGTAACAATAATGTATGTCCCAATGCATGAACATGGAATGCACCCACATTTATTTATATCTTCTTTAATTTCTCTGAATGCTTTATGCTTTCCATTTAAAAAGTGTTGTACTTCTTTTATTAAATTTATTCCTAAGTATTTAATTCATTTTGGTGCTACTGTGAATGCAACTGTTTTCTTAATTTCATTTTTGGATTTTCTCATTGCTAGTATACAAAAATTGATTGTTGTATATTAATACTTAGCTGTGACCTTGCTCAACTGGATTAATTCTAGTCCACCATTCTTCCGTTGTTGTTAGATCTTCAGCCAGTCAGATGGGATAAATAAAATATCAAATGGACCCCATACCAACAAACTAGCAGCAGCCTTTGTGTGTGTTTCTTTTTTTTAATTTTTAAAAGTTTACTCATTTCTTTGAAGGCTGAGCAACAGACGGAGAGATAGATATCTTCATCCACTCATTCATTCTCCCAATGGCAGCCAGAGTTGGACCAGGTTGAAGGCAGGAGCCAGAAACTTCATCTGGGTCTCCCACAAGGGTGGCATAGACCCAAACACTTAGGCCATTGTCCACCACCTTTCCAGGTGCATTTGCAGGGAGCTGGATCAAAAGTAGAGCAGCCCAGGCTCATGCTCTGATACGGATGGATGTCAGCATTGCAAGCGGTGGCTTAACCAGCTGTGTCACACTGCTCACCCCTGGAGTTTAGTTTGCAGTCCTTTGCCACAGAGTACAGGACTCAAGTGCGGAACGTTTATGTGACTTGGCCACAAAGCTAATTATTGGCAGAAACAAGAAAAGAATTCCTAGTTCTGCCTCCCTGCCTACAAGCCTCCCCAGCCCTCCTGGCTGCTTTCTGGTCCCTTTCCATGGGCTTTCACAGCTGCCGTTTCCTCCAGTGTCCAAAGAACAGATCAGGAGGCCAGCACTGTGGCACAGCAGGTAAAATCACTATGACGCAGAGGGCTCACGTTTGTGTCCCGGCTGCGCCACTTCTGATCCAGCTCCCTGCTAATGGCCTAGGAAAAGCAGCAGCAGATGGCTAAGTGCTTGGACCTCTGCCATTCATGTGGGATACCAGAGCTCCTAGCTTTGGCAGCTACTTGGGAAGTGAATAGCAGATGGAAGGCACCTTTCTCTTTCTCTTTCTGACTTGACTCTTTCAAATACATAAATACTTAAAAAAAAAAAAGTATAGATCTGCTTTTAACTTTTTTTTTCTTCCAGTAACCCCAAATTGTCTGAGACACCCCCCCACCCCTTCAAATGTTCTGGAGGTCTTCCTAATTTGCCTGCTTTACAGATATTTTATAAAGCAACCCAAATTCTCAAGATTCTTTTTTTTAAAAAAATATTTATTTATTTGAAAGGCCTAGTTAGGGGGGTGGCAGGAGAGAGGGAGAGGGACGGGGAGAGGGGGAGAGAGAAAGGGAGAGAGGTCTTCCATCCGCTGGTTCACTCCCCAATTGTCCACAACAGCTGGAGCTGGGCTGATCCAAAGCCAGGAGCCAGGAGCTTCTTCTGGGTCTCCCACGAGGGTGCAGGGGTCCAAGGACTTAGGCCATCTTGTACTGCTTTCCCAGGCCATAGTAGAGAGCTGGATCAGAAGTGGAGCAGCAGGGGCTTGAACCAGCACCCATATTGGTTGCCAGCACTATAGGCGGTGGCTTTTCCCACTACTCCATAGTGCTGGCCCCTACATATCCCATGTTAAAAATCTTCCTTGAGTCCAGAAAGTTCTGAGATTCTTGTGTTTTGGACTCATGAGATTACTATGTTGCTTAGGCCCATTTTACAGCTTCTTTAAAAGAATAATGATTAGACTTCCAAAGGCTTCATCTTAGTATGCATTTATTGAGCTAATTGTTGTTCATTAGAATCTAGAAGTTAGATTGGGTGGCCAAAATAATTTTCTCAGGTTTCTGGTTAACTTATATGATGGCTAGAATCATCCAGAAAAATTAAGCGGTAATTAATTATATTTTCTTGAATACTCATTCAAGTTTCAACTTAAGACTTCAGCTTTCATTTTCAAATGAAGATACAATGTCTCGTGGTTAGGTTTCATGGACTTGGTTATCCTTGCTGGAGTAATAGTTCTCTATCTGGGAAAGTCATTCTCTGCAGTTAGGCACTGGGAGGTAGAGGGTTAAAACCTAAGGCGGTTTTTCTTGGGACAAAGCTAATTATCAGTTACTACCAGATTCCCACTGGGGCTAGAATTCCAGAAAGAGGGAAGAGAACTCCATCTTCTATTCTGCTTTCTTGGATTATATCTGTGAAGCAAAAAAAGATAGTTTGAATAAAACATCTAAAATACTTTACCAGCTGTTGTGGACAGTGCTGTCTTCCCAACATTCCGTTTCTTCCCCACTATGTAACAGTGGTTTGAGTGGAATAGATCCAGCTGCATGTTAAACATAAGGGATAGGCCTTGACTGATATAGGTCAATTGGAAAATCCCTTCTTTTCTCCATTCCTGAATGATTCGGTTAACTCATAGCATTCCTATGTTAATGTGCATTGTGTAGGGTTGTACTCAATCTGTGTGAAGTTCAAAACTCTCACCAGGACAGTGTGGTGTGCTGTGTATAAACTGGGAACTATTTTTTTTTTTTTTAAGATTTATTTATTTATTTGAAAGTCAGAGTTACACAGAGAGAGGAGAGGCACAGAGAAAGAAGTCTTCCCTATGATCGTTCACTCCCCAGTTGGCCACTATGGCCGGAGCTTTGCCAATCCAAAGCCAGGAGCCAGGAGCTTCTTCTGGGTCTCCCACGTGGGTGCAGGGCCCAAGCACTTGGGCCAACTTCCACTGCTTTCCCAGGCCATAGCAGAGAGCTGGCTTGGAAGTGGAGCAGCCGGGACTTGAACTGGCATCTATATGGGATGCTGGCACTGCAGGCGGCGGCTTTACCTGCTACACCGCAGTGCCGGCCCCTAAAACTGGGAACTATTGAACAATTGTGTCACCTCTAGTAGTCAGCTTCTAAGATGACCCTGCATGTTGCTGCCTCCTGGTATTCATGCCCCTGTATTTGTTCATTTCTCTCATCTTGAATGTAGGCTGGACCCAGTGACTTTCCTAACAGAATACAGAAAAAAAAAATGTGATGGGATGCCACTTCTGAGATTAGTTATACAAAGACTGTGGCTCCTACTCGGGGATCCTCTCTTAACTGCTTGCCACATGCCATGCTGTGAGGAATGCTACAGACAGGTCCACATGGCAGGGAACTAGGGGAAGTCTCTGGATAACAGTCAGTGAGAGCCGGGGCCATGGCTCAACAGGCTAATCCTCCGCCTCGCGGCACCGGCACACGGGGTTCTAGTCCCGGTCGGGGCGCCGGATTCTGTCCCGGTCGCCCCTCTTCAGGTGATACTGTGGCCCTGTATGTGGCTTAACTGCAGCCTCAGGCAAGAACAGGCCAGAGGATCCTGGCTCATCTGTACTCAGATTCCCGACTCACAGGAACTGTGAGATTTTAAACAAACGTTTGTTTTAAGCCACTAAATTTGAGTGATTTGTAAAGCAGCAAAAAATAATATACTATCCTAACAGAAGTTGGAGCTATATATTTTCCCTGTTAGTTGAAAGCATATTAACATATACTACCACGTTATGATCTTGGAAAGGTTATTAGGCATTAAAATGTTTACATTCAAATGAAACTACCATGGTATACAAAAATCATACAAACAAAAACCTATCTACCTACTTAAACTGTCTCCATTTCTCAAATGGAAAATTATATAATAAAGCCTCATTCATTGACAGCCCCTTATAATACTGACAAAGTCTGGGCCTCTGATTACTAAACAAATAAATAATGACCACAGGGTAACTGTTCACTTAAAAAATATCCATTGTTCAAAGTCATTAAAATCACACTCACATATCAATTTACATATAAACTTTAAACTTTTCCATTTGGAAGGCAGAGAGAAAAAGAGACACAGAGAGAGAGACAGAGACGATCTCACCAAAACAGGCAGGTGAGGAGATTCCAAATGGATCTGCAAACAGAGACCTCCCATCTGCTGCTTCACTCCTCAAATACCTGCAACAGCTGGGGCTGGGAGAAGCCAAAGCCTGAGCCAAGATTTCCATCCAGGTTTCCCAAGTGGGTGGCAGGGACCCGATTTATGGAGACACCTCCCAGGGCAAGCTGGACTCAGGAGCAGAGCTGGGACCTGAACCCAGGCACTCTGGTATAGGATGCGGGCATCTCAAGTGGCACCTTAACCACCAGGCTAATCGCCTTCCTCTATTTACATACTAGTTTTAAGTATGGTAGTTAAAATGACTCTTCATTGGCATCTATGCATGAAAGCAGGCCTTTAAGGACTTCTGCTTAGGCACTGCGTACTGGGTGAAAAAGAAGCCTTCCAACCAATGGACATAGGGTGTCAAGAAGTGAAAAGTATAATTAGTTAAATTCCTGGATACAACATTCAGTAAAAACAAAAAACCTTAGCCATATTATCTTCTTTGTTTTAAAAGATTTATTTATTTGAAAAAGTTCTACAGAGAGAAGAAAAGACACACACAGAAAAAGGTCTTCCATCTGCTGGTTCACTGCCCAAATGGCTGCAATGGCTGGAGGCTGGCCCAGGCTAAAGCCAGGAGCCAGGAGCTTCTTCCTGGTCTCCCATGTGAGTGTGAGGGAGGGGCTCAAGCACTTGAGTCACCTGCTGCTTTCCATAGTCAAGAGCAGGGAGCTGGATCAGAAGTAGAGTAGCTAGGTCTCAAACTGGTGCCCATATAGGATACCTGTGATGCAGGCAGTGGCTTTACTTGCCATGCCAAAGCTCTGGCCCCAGAGGCACATGACCTTGAAGGGCCTTTGAGTTTGAATGCTGTGCTTACCCAGACTGCCCTGAACTCAATCCCTAGGTAACAACAGCTTTTGCTTTACAGGATCCTCAGGATTGCAGGGTCCTTTGAAACGGCCATTGGGTTCATCTGGGAGGCACTTACTTATATCTATTTTCTAGCAGTTTCAATAAGGGATGATACTCTTTCTTATCTGCCAAACCACTTTTCTCAAATATCATTCCTATGTATTTAAAGATTTACTTGAAGACTGCTTTATAAAAAAATCAAGTAATAAATATAAAATGAGATACATCAAGTGTGCTTCTGAGAAGGAGATGGGATTGGAGGCAGAGGTAAAGAGGCAATCTTCCCTTTTTATTACATATGGAACTCTATATTGCTTAATTTTTAGTTTATAACACATTTGTGTTGCTTTTGTAATTTAAATTAGTTTTGAGGTCAGCATTGTGGCATAGTGGGTAAGGATGCTGCCTGAGATATCAGCATCCCACAAGGGCACTAGTTCGTGTCCTTGCTGCCACACTTCCAATCCAGCCCCTTACTAATGGCCTGGGAGAGCAGTGAAAGACTGCCCAAGTGTTTGGGCTCCTGTCACCCATGTGGGAGATGGGAGACTTGGAGGAAGCTCCTGGCTTCTGGTGCTGGCCTGGCCCAGCCCTGTCCACTGCAGCCTTCTAGGGAGTAAACCAGCAGATGGAAGATATCTCTCTGTAACTCTCACTTTCAAATAAATAAATCTTTTTTTAAAAAAAGTTTAAAGCTTTTTTTTTTTTTAAAGGAAAGTTCCTTGAGAAGGTCTCATTTGTATTTTAAGATGAATTCCTTCAGTTAGATCATCAAAGTGGTTTCTATCTAAGCAGTTGGGAGTGTGTGAAATGAGAAGGAAGTGATGGAGAGTTACAATGAAGGCAGGGTAAAGGAGGGACATTGTGGTGGGCAGTTCTGAAAGAGGTGAGATTTAACAACGCCAGAACTGAGTTCACCTGCTTATCCACACAGGAGCTGACTAAGTATAGGCTGGATAGGAGGGGATTTCATGGAAGAGGCAGAGGATGAGGGTGTCACAGTGCATCAGTGCAGTGGTGGGGTCCAAGTAAACTGCCACTCATCAAGAAGAACATGTGAGATGGCTTGAGCTTGAGGATGAAACTGAGAGTGGGGAGTTTCCTGGATTGCAAGAACCAGAACTGCAAGAGCCTGTAAAGGAGGAATAGCTACCAGGATGGGACGCAGAATACAAGCGTAGGCAGCGAGTGGCTGAGGCAGCTAAGAACAGAGGGAGACCATGTTCTTCCTAATGAGCCCCTGGTTTTTGAAAATTTCCATTATGAAAAATGCATCTACATAGGCAAAACTAAAGTAAAACACATTCCAACTCACCACTCTGGTTGACAGCTTGTTTTAAATATGGTGGTTAAACTTTCAAGGTCTTCATTCTTTAAATGTAATTCATCCAGCAGGGTGGCTATAAACTGTGTGAACACCGCATTTTCCTGTGAATGCTTCTGAATGCCAAGAATCGGGGCCAATCTGAAACAACCAAAAACACAAGGTGCATATCTGTGAAATGAGATGGGCTAAGGACTCTCACATTCACCAGAGCACAGAGATTTTGTGAGGATAATGGAGTCTTTGTGATTCAACAAAATCTCCAGAGAGAAAAAGGCAGCAGAGAAGTCTCAGGAAAATATCAAAAGATTAAACATTGTTAAGTACGGAAAAAAGTCCAAAAAGTCCAAAAGCCTGAATCTATGACACGTTCTTCATCATGGCAGCAAAAGCTATTGAAACTCTGCTCAGAAAGGAAAATTAATGAACTCATTCCACTTGAGGAAGAGTGGTGTGGAGAGGCACTTAGAGCTGAGAATTATTTTAAAAATATAATTTATATGGAATTATTTATGTTATTTATATTGACTGTGTCACTTGGAAAAAAGCAATATACAAAGATCATCTTTTAATATTTATATTTTTATTTATTTAAAGCATTTAAAATTTATTTTCATTTTTCTTCAAAGGTCAGCCCCCCCCCCCCAATACCCACGGAGGGGAAGAGAGAGAGAAAACTGATCAATCTTCCATCAGCTTGTTCAGTCCTCAAATGCCCTCCAGCAGGGACTAGACTAGGTCAAAGCCAGAAACCTGGAACTCAATCTGGGTCTCCTACATAATTGGCAGGGACCCAAGTACTTGAGCCATCACCTGTTGCCTCTTGGCTATGCATTAACAGGAAGCTGGAATGGAAGTGGAGCCAGGCACTCTGAAATAGGATGTAGGCATACCAAGTACGCCTTAACTGCTGAGCCACATGCCTGTCCCCTAGTATTTTTATTTTTGAAACACTACGTAAATGAATTACATCTCACAAGGTATTTAATACCAACTTCATAAGAAACAATGTGCTTTTTTTTCTCTAATAATTTCTAGTAAATACCTTTAAAGAATGAATGACTGGGGCTGGCACTTTGGTGTAGTGGGTAAAGCTGCCACCTGCAGTGCCAGCATCCCACATGGGTGCTGGTTCAATTCCTGGCTGCTCCTCTTCCAATCCAGCTCTCTGCTATGGCCTGGGAAAGCAGGAGAAGATGGCACAAGTCCTTCAGCCCCTGCACCCTCGTGGGAGATCCAGAGGAAGCTCCTGGTTCCTGGCTTTGGATCAGTGCTGCTCCGGCCATTGCAGCCATCTGGGGAGTGAATCAGCAGATGGAAGACCTCTCTCTCTCTCTGCCTCTCCTTCTGTCTCTAACTCTGATTTTCAAATAAATAAATAAATCTTTTTTTTAAAAGAATGACTGCCTATAATAGAATCTTAAAAGTAATTTTCCTTGAAATGTGATTAGTCAACATGATCTCCTAAAAGTCAGCAATATATAGCATAATTAGAAAGATTAAAGACCATTTTGTCTCTATAGAGAGTATGCTTTGTAGAGTCCTTGCAAGGTATATTCTTGGAAAACTTCTTGGGAAAAATTCTTTCCCCCCCAAATAGTCTTACACTTCCCACAACTCTTTCAGATGCTTATTTAACCCAAGTCATTCCTGCTGTATAATTCAAGTATACATAAAACAACTTTCGGACTTAGCATCAATAGAAAGCTCAGGGAATCAGAGCAAGTCAGTTCTGCAGTAGTGAGTGTGGAATGGGAAATGTATTCTGAGGGGAAGGTTTATTTCTTCCTTGCTTAGCCATCTCATACAGAAGGCAGAAGAAGGAGGAAAATCTTGTCAGAATTGCCCAAAGATGGCTAGGAGGTAAATTCTCTTTATCCTTAGAGGTATCTTAGCAAGAACGAGAGAGTAGGTGACGCCAGTAATAGTTCGGTGAAATCTACAGAGTTCAATTTGGGAAGATCACTTGTAATGCATTCCTTCCCTCACCTTCCTGTATGGATGACAGCTAGGGAAGGGAGTGCCAAGCTCCTACACTTCATCAGCTTTGTCTGCAGACAGTTAATACTGGCAGACAGGACTACTCAAATCTCCCAATGGTCAGCCCAAGCTAGGTACTCAGGTGAACTTAGTGCTGGTCAGCTTTCCTGAGGCATCTTCCTACAGAGAAGGTGGAATGTAGAGGCAACTCTGTTTTTTTCTCAAATTTAGGTAAAGTCAATATTCAAAATGTAAGTTGTAGGGTGGTATGTGGCAAAGTAGGTAAAGCCACTGCCTGCAGTGCCGGCATCCCACATTGGCGCCGGTTCGAGTCCCTGCTGCTCCACTTCCAGGCCAGCTCTCTGCTATGGCCTGGGAAAGCAGAAGATGGCCCAAGTCCTTGGGCTCCTGAACCTGTGTGGGAGACCCGGAGGAAGCTCCTGGCTCCTGGTTTTGGATCAGCGCAGCTCTGGCCATTGCGGCCATCTGGGGAATGAACCAGCGGCTGGAAGACCTCGCTTTCTCTTTGCCTCTGCTCTCTGTAACTCTGCCTTTCAAATAAAAAAATAAATTTTTTTAAAAAAACCCAAACAAAAAAACAAAACAAAATATAAGTTGTCACTCCCCCACAATAAGTCTAAAAATACTGGGAATGAGATGACATTGGCTAAAATAAAACCAAGAAGTCCTGAGCATGCAGATCAAATATACTGACTTCACAGAAACCTAGCTCTTGTGTGTATTTAAAATGTTATTTACAAGATACATCCAAAACAATTTCTTGGCTTTCAAGCCCAGTATTTGGCTTACATGAAACTGCCATTAGTACTCAACCCAAATTTCCAAACTTAGTCCTAACATTAGAGATAAATGGTGATTACAAGATTCTCAACCTGTGCGCCCAGGAGAGCAGAAAATATGAAGAGATGTTACAGAGAAACTGTGAGAGAACCCCTCTGCCAACAATCCTAGTAAGACACTATTTTAGGAATAGTAACACTTCTCTAGCAAAATTTTAAGGCTAAAATGACTCTATATAAATTATTAATTCATTACAAAATATATTCAAATTTATCTCAAATTTTTGTTTATAAAGAAAAAAAATCAGGGTTAATAAGAAACTTTAGTTAGGAGAGAAAAAACGCAACTATGTAATCCTAAGCCGTATGAATACCGCTCATCAATCAGGCCTTCTTTCCTTAAAGGCCTTGGGAGGTTTGCTTGGAGAATTCTCCAGACAGGATTCTGAGCAACCACTTCAACTGCTCTGTACAGGCTCCTGAAGTGAAGTCTGTTCACTCCCCAGTCTACCTACAAGCCTGGTGGGGAACTATGTATACAACACAATTCTAACCCTGGTCTTAGGGTCTAAGTAGAAAATGAGGCTAATAATACTTCATACCTTAAAAGAGTACCATCAAAAAGTTCAATTGAGATATTGTAGAAGAAGATGTCTTATCAATTATAATAATTATGGTAATCTCAGTTAACGTTTGCTGTGTGCTACCTATGAGCACTTACTGTGTACTTGCTCTAAGCATGAATTATCTTTTTTTTTCTTTTAATTTGTTTTTCTTGACAGGCAGAGTAGACAGTGAGAGAGAGAGACAGAGAGAAAGGTCTTCCTTTTGCCGTTGGTTCACCCTCCAATGGCTGTTGCGGTCGGCGCGCTGCGGCCGGCACACCACGCTCATCCGATGGCAGGAGCCAGGTGCTAGGTGCTTTTCCTGGTCTCCCATGGGGTGCAGGGCCCAAGCACATGGGCTATCCTCCACTGCACTCCTGGGCCACAGCAGAGTTGGCCTGGAAGAGGGGCAACCGGGACAGAATCCAGCGCCCCGACCAGGACTAGAACCCGGTGTGCCAGCGCCGCAAGGCGGAGGATTAGCCTGTTGAGCCACGGCGCCGGCCAGCATGAATTATCTTTATACCGTGATGCTAAAGGATGAAGTTACCACCTGTTTTATGTTTGAGGAAATATAGGCACAAAAAAGTTGTATTTCTCTAAGGTCACAAAAAAAATAAGCAGCTTAAACCTAAGCAGTTCACCCCCAAAGTCCAATCTTGTAGCCCACGTGCTACCTGTCAGTCTTTGTAGGCTGTAGATCCCGCTAAAGTTAACCCTTGCTTGCCTGATGTGTATTTAGGCATCAATGAACATGCGGAAAGAACTGAATAATTTAAACTTGCATTGCAGAACCAGAGGACTAAAAGTGCAAAAATGCAAGTGGCTGGTAGGCAAAGGAAGTGCTGATACAGAAATCACATAGGGGCTGGTGTCTGCAGATTTCTGCAGCAGGCCATCAGCAGAGAGGCCTAGCAGGCAGCTGAGGATTTCCTGACTATTATAACACCTGAGCCGACCCGAGGTGTCACTGTATGATGAGACTCCTGCAGAGTCAGCCTGCAGATTTGCTTTGCCCTTATTTCTCTCCTTAGATTTTCCTTCTGATATTTAACTGAAAAGACTTCTTCTCTGCCCCCAGTCCCTACCACAGAATGTAAATGATCACGGAACTATAGAATACTCAGTTTCTAAGAGTTAGAAGCTGACTTAAAATTCTTTCTGCAACAAGGGTAGGTGTAAATACATAAATACAAAAGTTCCTGTGCACCTCTAAACATTAATCATCTGGTGGATGACTTCTGGAGAGTCTCATAAAAATTTTTTTTGTCTTTAAAATTATCCTCTCTGGAAACTAGGCTCAAAAACACAAGGAACAAAGAAAGTTTTGACAAGTTATGAAATCACAAAAAATAGTGTGTCAAGAAAGATGCTGAACCCTGAAAATCTGACTTAAAATTTTATGAATGATTCATTTAAGAAAATTATGATTTCTTTGCTATTTTAAATCTAATTTACATTTGATTACATATATTATCTTTATGTTTTCTAGTTTCTTTGTCTCATACTTTAACATATTTCTTTACTTAACAGCAGTTGACAAGCTGCCCACTCTCCCAGCTTGGTTGCTTACTACACATCTTCTGATTTTTTGTGTCATCTTTGTAGCAAGAGGCTCTGTGCTTGTATATATGAACTGGAGACAAGATTGTAACATTCTATTAGCCTATTATGTTTTAGTTGATGGTAAGAGTTTGTTGTATCCATTGTTAAAGATGCTACTAACCAAGTCCTGGGGTTCTTTTTATTAGAGTGCATGCTGCCCCACTGACAGGTGTTGTGGGGCTGACTGGTGTTGAAGTGTCCATCGGACATACTGGGGCACTGCACTGAGCTGGGAGACTGGGTTCTAGCCAGTCTCGTTCTGTTAGCAGTGAGCAATACAGTCCCTTTGTGTGCTTGGAATCAGGTTAAATGACAAGGGAACAAGCACACTTGCTGCTCTACTGTTTCAAGTCTTCATTTTGAAAACACAGACAGCCCTTTCTAACTAGTTCTTTACCATATGGTGAATGGCATGACATCAGAAGCAAAAATCCAGTGTCAAACTGAATCTCATTGATAAGACCTTTATTTAACTGACTGCTCCACATATGCTACACATCAAAAGAAAAAGAATATAAGTCAGGTTAGGACAGGTACCTTCCATTTGTTATTACTGAGCTATCAAACAACATATGG
Source organism: Sylvilagus floridanus (assembly GCA_949820135.1). Taxonomy (NCBI): domain Eukaryota; kingdom Metazoa; phylum Chordata; class Mammalia; order Lagomorpha; family Leporidae; genus Sylvilagus; species Sylvilagus floridanus. Next base: position 83,584,138 of record OX463225.1, on the reverse strand, counting down.
TTAACAGGAATTATTATATATAGTAGTGGTAGGAAGAGTTTCAAGGTTTGGACATGGCAACTGAAATGAAAGATACTTAAAAGTTTTTGTTTGTTTGTTTTACAAATGCTTCATCCAAGGGCTTAGAGATGTATGAACTTTTGATTGAGTCTCAGAAATAAGGTGCCCATCATTTAGAGGTCACTGGTTTGATCGCATCAACAGAACAAATGACATCAGGAGTTCAAGTTGTAGTTGACTGGGCAAGTGGAGCCAAACAACTGATGGAACTCCTATTGTTCATCTCTGGTTGTGCGACACAAACTGAACCTGGATTTTAAAATGACTTTCCCATTCTGGGCCATACTGCTGCACTTAAACCAAACCACTGGGGACTCTAAGCCATTGCTGCTAGAACACTGTAAATCACGGACAGTCTGAATTATCCTTTTCTGGTCAATCCTGGGTGATATGTGCCAATATCACATCTGGTACCTGCCTGAAATGATACAGCAATTTTCTCTGAACCTGATCCTCAAAACTGAGCAGAAACAATAACTCTTAGCGGGAGTTTCCTGAGTGTTCACTATTGGTTTTCAAATTCATAGAATCAGACTGGTAGACTGTTGTAAAATGATAATGAGTAACAGTCTTCATGTACAACAAAATCTTACTGGAAGAAAGAGTCGTGAGAATATCTGTATGAACAAATGTCACCAGAAAGCATGCTTCTCTATGGTTTGGGGTTGGAGGAAGGGACAGGAAGTGAAAAGCCACACTATTTTCTGTACCTATCAGATTTGAGAAATTACTAGGTTCATACAGAGTTCGGCTGTAGTAGGGAAACCTGTTCTACTGATTACCATGCAGAAAGGTGATGAAAATGCAAAGACCACCAACAGGTAACAATGGAGACTTTTTTTTTCAACATTCACTTTCTCATCCTTCAGAAGTCAGAGCTGGGAAGGAGAAGGTAATGTTTCAATGTCTACATGTGCAAGCACTGTGCCTGTCACTTTACCAATGAAAACAAACAGGTATTATAAGACCTGACACGTTGGTGGCTTAGAATCAAACAAAAGCCTTCTGGGATAGATGAGCCACCTGCATCAGTAACGGCATGGGTAGGAATCTAAATGATGAGGTTTTACTTTAGGATATTATTTTATGAGGCTACAGTGCCTAATTTCCTCAAGTGTGATTTATTTTCAACCTATTCAACTTTCCTTTTCTTTGATTAAAGTTATTTTTCAATTTTAGAGTAACACGGAATACTTAACAGATAAAAGTTCTTGAGGTAAGGGATTTATTCAGTGTCATCCTTGTTATGAACAGTGCTAAAAATGAATGTTCTTATCACAAAGGTGTCTTGCTTAACTATCAAGTCTCATCTCTTTCTCCTTGCATGGCAGTGGCAACTGTCACCTTACCCATACTATCCTCTTCTAAAGAATGAGTTGGGATTTTCCCTTCTCTACATGAGCAAGTGCTAAATGATAAAGCATTAAACCAGAATACCTCTGTCCGCACAACCACACCTTCAAAACTGAAACACAGAGAGCTGTGACCAGTAACACCAAGGGTCAAAATGTCATCTATTTTCAGAAAGTTGAGGGCTGACACAAACCCCAGACATTTTGCAAAATGCCTTTCTCAGATACTGAAATCAAGAAATTCTGAAATCAAGAAAATGTTCAAAAGGAATTTCATCTATATATTTGGGGCTCCTCAACATGCAAGTAATTAGAATTTCATATTTAACATTAACTCTTCCTTTACATTCTTGTTTCTTATTACAAAGAAGACAGAAGAAGATTCAACTTATCAGTGAGCCTATGACATGTGTGTCCCTGACTTCCTCTCCAAACACAACAGCCAGAGAAGCACAGGGAAAGAATCAAAAAAGTCACCTTTTTTGGTACCGGGCCATGTGTGGTGACAACTACTTCATAAGCTGTACTGATGTTTCTAAGTAAACATGGTCTACCCATTTTGAAAGTTTTTAAAAAATATTTGTTTACTTGAAAGAGTTTCAGTGAGGCAGAGGTAGAGAGAGAGAGGTCCCCCATCCACTGGCACACTCCCCAAATGGCCCCAACAGCCAGAGCTGGGCTGATCTAAAGACAGGAGCCTCCCCTGGGTCTCCCATGCAGGCGCAGGGGCCCAAGGGCTCGAGCCATCTTCCACTGCCCTTACAGGCCAAAGCAGAGAGCTGGACCGGAAGAGGAGCAGTCGGGACCCGAACTGGTGCCCACATGGGGTGACAGCACCACAGGCGGCGGCCCTTCCCACTATGCCACAGCACCAGCCCCAAACATGGTTTACTCTTGACAAAGAAACAAATCCTAAAAAGGTAGAGCCAAGTCTAAAATTCAGACACTAAAATGGATGGTGAATGACTTTCTAAATTGGAACAAAGGAGTTTGCTTCTCTTAAAAAATGGCAATTTGTTGGGGCCTGCACTATGGCGTGACAGGTAAAGCTGTTGCCTGCAGTACCGGCATCCCATATGGGCACCGGTTTGAGTCTAGGCTGCTCCACTTCTGATCTGGCTCTCTGCTATGGCCTGGGAAAGCAGTGGAAGATGGTCTAAGACCTTGGGCCCCTGCACCCACTTGGGAGACCTGGAAGAAGCTCCTGGTTCCTGGCTCCGGATTGGCGCAGCTCTGGATGTTGCGGCCAACTGGGGAGTGAACCAGTGGATGGAAGATCTCTCTCGCTCTCTCTCTCTGCCTCTCTGTAACTCTGACTTTCAAGTAAACAAAATCTAAAAAAAAAAAAAAATGCTAATTTGCTTCCCAGTTTTTCCCTTTGTCTCAGGATCTCAACCACTGAGTCAAACATTAAGAAGCTACAGTGAGTTCTAAGTTTGTAAAGGAAAAAAAAAGTTTTTTGAGACTAACATTGGTTTCCAACCTTTCTGTGAAGCTGTACCAAGTGTTAACTCTAAGGTGAGACTCAAGTTAATTTCTTAAGGTCATGTAAGTCACTACAAAATGAGAAAATAACCCCAGACGCACTCCCACTAGTCAACATTTCTAACCACTAGACCACATATGCTCACATGTCTGATTCATTTTAAGAACTGAGTAGGTCTCATGATTTTCAAAAACCTACTTATACACACTCCTCAAATTTTCAAATCATTACAAAATAAAACACGTTATTAAAACTGACACATCTACTGCTTCTAATTCATCCTTTCTCTGCAACAGCCAAAGAGCATTTTCCACTACCATTAACTCACAAAGACTTTAGAAAAAGCTAAACACTTCTAATCAAGTAAATCCTGGTAGACCAACCAAGTCAACTGATCTAGCATCTACCTACATAAAACACCAATAAGCACTGGAATTAAGACACTGGTTCTCAATTCTCAGGAAACTTAAAAAATACTTAGGCCCCAACTCAAGACTGGTGACTCAGAATCTTTGAATCAGTCATTAGAATTTTTAAAAAACTCTCTATATGATTCTAATGTATAGCTACTTTGAGAACCAGTGATTTGAGTATCCATTAAAATTTTAATTGAATAAATTTGTATAGTTCTGATTTCTTTTTCTTATTTTTGCTTTTTTAAATAATTTATTTGAAAAGGCAGAGTAACAGAGAGGAAGGGAAGGAGGGAGGGAGAGAGAGAGAAAGAAAGAGAGAGAGAGAGAGAATGACTCTGTCTACTGCTCACTCCCCAAACGGCCACAATGGCTAAAGCTGGGCCAGGTTGAAGCCCAGAGGCAGGAACTCCATCTGGGTCTCCCACATGTATGGCAGGGACACAAGCGCTCGAGCCATCATCGCTGTTTACCTAGGGAGCTGGATCCAAAGTGGAACAGTTGGGACTTTAACTGGCACTCCACTATACGATGCTGGCACTTAAACTTGCTAACTATACTGCTGGAAGAAATGAAAAGGTAAAGGAAACGAGGGGTCGGTGTTGTGGCATAGCGGGTACAGCTGCCAGCTGTGCCTGTCTGAGTCCTGACTGCCCCACTTCCAATCCAGCTTCCACTAATGGCTTGGGAAAAACAGTGGAGGATGGTCCAGGTTCCTGAGCCTCTGCACCATGTGGGAGACCTATAAGAATTTCCTGTCTTTAGCCTGGCCCAGCCCCAGTGGCCATCTGGGGAGTGAACCTGCAGATCCAAGATCTTTCTGTCTCTCCCTCTCTCTCTGTAACTCTTTCAAATAAATAAATAAATTTAAAAAAAAAGAGCAGGGGATTCCAAGAAGGCTGAATACGGAAAGGATGTACTGCTTCAGGCAAGGGAAAACTAGTAGCAAAGAAGTGGAGGAAGTGGATTCCCGGGGGGAGCTGGAGAGAAATCTGAAGTGAAAGTTCTGTAACAGGAAGAGGGACGCTGTGGATCATTGTGAAGGTGCAGACCGCACAGCGACGAGCATGGACACAACTCATGATCCCCATAGCTGAGAGCCAGAGGAAGCACCGGCTTTGCAGAGCAAGGTGAGAACAGACTGCAGCAGCCCGTGCCTGGGGATACTGCTGGAGGGAGAGCCTGGAGCAGCGCACTGTCAGAGTCTGGCCTGAAGCCCTAACAGGGGGCAGGGACCCACCGCACCCCATGAAAAAAGGGCATGTTTCTTCCTCCTGATCCCCCAACAAGGACACCCCACGACCAGCACGGAGAAGGCACCATTTTGTCACCAGTAGCAGCTGCAGTGGCTCTTGTACATGTGTGTGATCTGGCAAAGGGAAAAATACACATTCCCCACTGACTTTGATTCTGACTAGGAGGGTGGGTGGGGGCTGGGCACACATGTAGGACTGTGGTGTGCCCCCAGCCTCTCAACGTAACACAGGCTCTGGGGCTCAAACTACCAAGGCAGAGCACCCACATGCGGCTACTCTGGGATGTCTCTGTTCTCTCCACGGACGGGACAGGCTGGTGGGGTGAAGTGGATTCTCTGCACCCCGTGACTGTGTAAGCCTTGTGTGCTGAGACTGTGGGAACTCTGTGATTGCACCATAGGGCACAGGGTGAGCTGGGTTTCTGGGCAACCACTGTGTGTGATGCCAGAGGCTCGGAGCTCCCTGAGTGCCTGGAGTGGGTCACTGCAGCAGGACCCATGCTCACACTGAGGACTGCACAGATCCTTTGTGCAGTTCATGTAGCAGTGCGGGGCAGCCCACTGTGGGCTAGCCTCAAGCACTGATGACCTTGGAAGAAAGGAGGTGAAGGTGTGACTACACCAACAGAGGTGATCATATCCTCCACTCTGCTGACAACAGAGGAGAGCTACCACACCCAACTTAGGTGTCACCCTGGACACTTGCCCCACCCTAGAGCACTGACAAGACCTCCTTGACAACACCCAGCACACACTTCTGGGTATTCACTGAAAGAGAAAACACTCTAGGCCAGTGCCACGGCTAACTAGGCTAATCTTCCACCTGTGGCGCTGGCATCCCGGGTTCTAGTCCTGGTTGGGGCGCCGGATTCTGTCCCAGTTGCCCCTCTTCCAGTCCAGATCTCTGCTGTGGCCTGGGAGGGCAGTGGAGCATGGCCCAAGTGCTTGGGCCCTGCACCCGCATGGGAGACCAGGAGAAGCACCTGGATCCTGGCTTCAGATTGGCGCAGTGCACCAGCCATAGTGGCCATTTTGGGGGGTGAACCATTTAGGGAAGGAAGACCTTTGTCTCTCTCTCTCTCACTGTCTACTCTGCCTGTCAAAAAAAAAAAATTAAAAAGAAAGAAAGAAAAAAGAAAGAAAGAAAGAAAGAAAGAAAGAAAGAAAGAAAGAAAGAAAGAAAGAAAGAAAGAAAGAAAGAAAGAAAGAAAGAGAAGACACTCCAGTAAGCCATACAGGCACAGTTCAAATATTTTAACAAATGCCTAAAAATAACTGCAGAAATTCAAGAAACAGGAATAAGTAAGATAACATGACTCCCCCCCCACAAGGAACACAGTAGCACTTCAATATTAGAATGTGAAGAATAAGAGGCTAATTAAATGCCAGAAAAGGAACTCAAAACACTGATGACAGGATTACTCAGAAGCAATGAGAAGCAAATTCGTGAGTTAAAGAAATCCATACATAACATACAAGAAAAAATTTCTCAGAAATATTAGAAATGAAGAATTAAATATATCAAATAAAAATACAATGGAAAGCGTTAACAACAGACTTGGTGAGGCAGAAGACAGAATATCCAAGCTAGAAGACAAATCTTTGGAAATGTCTCAGTCAGACAAAAAAAGTTAGAAAAATTAAAAACAGTATTGAAGATTTATGAGATACTATCAAATGACCCAACATTTGGGTCTTAGGAGTTCTTGAGGGTGTGGAAAGAGAGAATGAGTCAGAAGGCCTGTTCAGTTAAATAATTACAAAAAACTTCCCTAACTTGGACAAAGGAGGGGAATAGTCCAAGTATACAAGGTGCATAGAATTCCTAATAGACATGACCAGAAAAGATCTTCACCACAACACACTGTAGTCAAACTCTCCATAGTAAAACATAAAGAAAAGATTCTACGTGAGAGAAATGCTAGATTACTTTCAGAGCATCCTCAGGTTCACAGCTGACTTCTTTTTTTTGTGTGTGTGTGTTTTTTTTTTTTTTTTTTGACAGGCAGAGTGGACAGTGAGAGAGACAGAGAGAAAGGTCTTCCTTTGCCGTTGGTTTACCCTCCAATGGCTGCCGCGGTTGGTGCGCTGCGGCCGGCGCACCGCGCTCATCTGATGGCAGGAGCCAGGTGCTAGGTGCTTTTTCCTGGTCTCCCATGGGGTGCAGGGCCTAAGCACTTGGGCCATCCTCCACTGCACTCCCTGGCCACAGCAGAAGGCTGGCCTGGAAGAGGGGCAACCGGGACAGAATCTGGCGCCCCGACCGGGACTAGAACCCGGTGTGCCAGCGCCGCAAGGCGGAGGATTAGCCTGTTGAGCCACGGCGCTGGCCCACAGCTGACTTCTCATCAGAAATCCTACAGGCTAGGACAGAATGGAGAGACATAGTCCAAGCATTAAAAGAAAAAAACTTGTCAACCTAGAGTACTGTATCCTGCAAAGTTCTCATTTATCAATGAAAGTGAAATAAAGACCTTCCAAAACAAAGAAATTGAAAGAATTTGTCACCACTTGTTGAGCCCTAAAAATGATGCTTAAGGATGTACTTTACACAGAAACACAGAAAGACAGTCATCACTATGAAAGAATGTGAAGGCAGAAAGTCTGCTAGTAAAAGGACAAAGGAAATCTAATGCAAACAATTGGAATATTTATGGAAAAATGGCAGGGCCAAGTTGTTACTTATCAATAATAAGTATGAATGTAAATGGCATAAATTCTCCAATTAAAAGATACAGACTGGTTGAATGTATTAAAAAAATAAGACCCATATATTTGTTGCCTACATGAAACACACTTCACCAACGAAGATACACACAAGCTGAAAGTGAAAGGTCAGAAAAAGTTATTCCATGCTAACATAAGCCAAAAAAGAGCTGGTGTAACCATCCTAATATACCAAATTGACTTTAACATAAAATCTGTTACAAGAAACAACTAAGGGCATCATGTAATGATTAAGGGATCATTTAATAGGAACATGTGACTATAAAAATGTATATGCACTTAATGCCAGGTCATCTGGCTATTTAAAAGCAATGTTAATGGATCCAAAGGGAGTCAGGCCAGTGCTGTGGCTCACTTGGCTAATCCTCCACCTGCGGCGCTGGCACCCCAGTTCTAGTCCTGGTTGGGGCGCCAGGTACTAGTCTTGGTTGCTCCTCTTCCAGTCCAGCTCTCTGTTGTGGCCTGGGAGGGCAGTGGAGGAGGGCCCAAGTGTTTGGGTCCCTGCACCCCACCCGCATGGGAGACCGGGAGGAATTACCCAGCTCCTGGCTTCAGATCGGTGCAGTGCAGGCCTAAGCAGCCATTAGGGGAGTGAACCAACGGAAGGAAGACCTTTCTCTCTTTCTCTCTCACTGTCTACTCTGCCTGGCAAAAAAAAAAAAAAAAAAAAAAGGCAGTCATAGACTTCAACACAATAGTTAATGCAGGATTTCAACACTTCATTTTCATCAATGGACAGATCAAGTAGACAGAAAATCAACAAAGAAACAACAAAGCTAACTTACACTGAGGACCAAATGGACTTAATTGACATCTATAGAACCTTTCATCCCACAGTTGCAGAATACATATTGTTCCACTGATGAACATAGATGTAAAAATCCTCAACAAAATACCAGCTAATTGGATCTAAAAATATATCAGAAAGATCAATCACTTGGACCAAGTGGGATTTATACCTGGTATGCAGGATTGGTTCAACATTCACAACTTAATAAATGTGATAGATCACATTAACAAACTGAAGAATAAAAACCATATGATTATTTCTTTTTATGATTATTTCAATAGATGCGGAGAAAGCATTTGATAAAAGACAACATCCTTTCACGATGAAAACCTGTAAATCTGGTATAGAAGGAACATTCTTCAACACAATCAAGACAATTTATGACAAACCTATGGACAACATCTATTGAATGGGGAACAGTTGGAAGCATTTCCACTATGATCTAGAATCAGACAAGGATGCTCACTTTCATCACTGCTATTCAATATAGTCCTGGAAATTTTAGCCAGCATAATTAGGAAAAAAAAAATCAAAGGGATACAAGTTGGAAGGGAAGAAGTCAAATTATTCCTATTTGAAGATGACATGATTCTAAATATGGGGGAAGCAAAAGACTCCACTAATAGACTATTTGAACTTGAGTTTTGTAAAGTGGTGGAATATAAAGTTAACACACAAAAATCAATAGCTTTTGTATATACAAACAATGCTATGGCTTAGAAAGAGCTTCTAAAAAAGTTAAATACCTTAAAATATATTTAACCAAGGAGGTAAAAGATCTCTACGATGAAAATTAAAAAACATTAGAGAAAGAAATAGAAGGCACACAAAAAATGGAAAAATTTTCCATGTTTGTGGATTAGAAGAATTAATATCATCAAAATGTCCACAGTACTGAAAGCATTTTACAGATACAATGTCATCCCAATCAAAATACAAATGGCATTCTTCTCAGATCTAGAAAAAACTATGCTGAAATTCATATGGAAACATATGAGACCACAAATAGCTAAAGCAATCTTATATAACAAAAACAAAGCCAGACGCATCATAATACCAGATTTTGAGCTATACTACAGGGCATTTATAATTGTTTTTAAAAAGATTTATTTGAAAGACAGAGTTACAGAGAGAGGTAGAGACAGAGAGAGAGAGAGAGAGAGAGAGAGAGGTCTTCCATCCAATGGTTCACTCCCCAGATTACCACAATGGCTAGAGCTGAGCTGATCTGAAGCCAGGAGCCAGGAGTTTCTTCTGGGTCTTCCACGCACGTACAGAGGCCCAAGGATTTGGGTCATCTTCTACTGCTATCCCAGGCCATAGCAGAGAGCTGGATTGGAAGTGGAGCAGCTGGGACTAGAATTGGTGCCCATATGGGATGCCGGTGCTTCAGGCCAGGGCGTTAACCCACTGCGCCACAGCGCCCATCCCAGGGCATTTATAGTTAATACAGCCTGGTACTTGCACAAAAATAGACATGTAGGCCAATGGAACAGAACAGAATCTCCAGAAATCAATCCATACATCTATACCAATCAATCTTTGACAAAGGAGCTAAAATCAGTCCCTGGAGAAAGGACAAGTCTCCTCAACAAATAGTGCTGCAGGGGCTGGTGCTGTGGCGTACCAGGTAAAGCTGCTGCTTGCAGTGCTGGATTCTCATATGGGTGCCAGTTTGAGTCTTGGCTGCTCCACTTCTGATCCAGCTCTCTGCTATGGCCTAGGAAAGCAGTAGAAGATGGCCCAAGTCCTTGGGTGCTGTACCTGAGTAGGAGATCCAGAAGAAGCTCCTCCTGGCTCCTGGTTTCAGATTAGCACAGTTCTGGCTGTTGCAGCCAATTGGGGAGTGAACCAGCAGATGGAAGACATCTCTCTCTCTCTGCCTCTCTTTTTCTATGTAACTCTGACTTTCAAATAAATTAATTAATTAAAAAATAGTGCTGGGAAAATTGTATCTCCATGCGCAGAAATATGAAACAAGATCCCTACCTTACACCTTATAAAAAAGTCAACTCATCTCTCTCTCTCTCTCACTGTCTGTAACTCTACCTGTCTAATAATAATAAAAAAAAAGTCAACTCACAATGGATTTAGGATCTTAATCTACAACCTGATAGCATGAAATTACTAGAAGAGGACACTGGGGAAACTATGCAAGACATCGGCATAGGGAAAGACTTCTTGGAAAAGATATCAGAAGCACAGACAAATGGGATTACATCAATGTGAGAAGCTTCTGCACTGCAAAGGTGCAGAAATGCTCAACAAAGTGAAGAGGCACCCTACAGAATGGGAGAACATATTTTTAAACTATGAAACTGATAAAGGACTAATATTCGGAATCTAGGATGAGGTCAAGAAACTCCACAACAAAACAAACAATCCAGTTAAGAAATGGGCAAAGTACTTGAACAGGCATTTTTCAAAAGAAGAAATTGAAATGGCCAAGACACATGAAAAAATGCTCAGGATCATTAGCTATAAGGGAAATGCAAATCAAAACCACAACAAGGTTTCACCTCACTTCAGTTAGAATGGTTTTCATACAGAATTCAACAAACAATAAATGGTGGTGAAGATGTGAGGAAAAAGGTATCCTAATCCACTGTTGTTTGTGGGAATGTAAACTAGTAGTCATTGTGGAAGACGGTATGGAGATAACCGCAGAATGCTGAAAATTATATCGTATGAGCCAGAAATCCCACTCCTGGCAATTTAATTGAATCAGCATAAGAAAAAGTTATCTGTATTCCCATGTTTAATGCAGCCAATTGATAATAGCTAAGATATGGAATCAACCCAGATGTCCATCAACTGATGTTTGGATCAAGAAATTATAGTGTGTGTGTGTGTGTGTGTGTGTGTGTGTGTATAGCATATATTATATATATATATATATATATATATATATATATATATATAGCATGGAATACTACTCAGCCATAAAAAAGAATGAAATCCTGTCTTTTGCAATAAAATGGATGCAACTGGAAACCGTTATACCTAGTAAAATAAGCCAGTTCCAAAAAGACAGATACCGGACGTTTTTCCTCTGTGGTAACTATTAGAGTACCAAAAATGTGATGTATAGAGTGAAACTGACATTTTGCGATTCGATGATTGTTTACAACTCTTTATTGTTGAGGAACACTGTTCCTTCCTTCTTACAATTGAACTCTTTACTTAGTGTAGGGTTAATCTTACGATTATAAAGTAAACTAAAAATAGATCATTTTAAAAATTAAGAGACAGAATAAGAGAGGAAGGAGCAGAAAGGATGGGAGTATGGATGGTAGGTAGGGAGGGTAGGGTGGGAAGTATTCCTATGTTCCTAAATCTGAATACATAGAATCTGTTTACCTTAAATAAAATTTTTAAAAAAAGGAAAAAAAGAGGGGAAAAGAAACTAATCTTTTAATTCCATTTACCATGAGCTTTCTGAGGTAGGCACATACTTAAAATTATAAGGAATAGACTGTATTAACAATATATTTTGAAAAATGTTTTCCAAAGGCATGTCAAATAGAAATAAAATAAAATAAAAAATGATTAAAGTATAACATATTCCCATATTCAGAATTGTCATGCTCAAGCCCATAAATATGCACAATATTTTTATTAATAAGATGTCATTAAAAAAAGTAAAGGAAATGTAATGTTCACATAAATAATTGCATAATAAAGTGAAAGGTAACGCTATTAGAAGAGACACTTATGGGAGTTTAAAGAGAGAAGATAATGCTTTTACCTGTGAGGGTTAAGAAGCACTTGTAAGGTGTCAACATTTGACCTGGACCTTGAAGGCTGGGACAGAGGTATGAACAGGAAAGGCATTTCAAGCAGAGGCCACAGTCAGTGGACACCATGTAAGTACCTAAGAGAATTAAGCTGGAAAGGCGGGTTGCAGCCACTTTAGAAGGGCCTTGAACTTCATGCAAAATAATGCAGTAGGAGCTGGAAAGCCACCAGGGTTTTTTTTTTTTTTTTTTTTTTAAGATTTATTTATTTATTTCAGAGGCAGAGTTATAGACAGAGAGAGAGAGATAAAGGTCTTCCACCCACTAGTTCACTCCCTAGAAGGCCACAACAGCTGAAGCTGGGCCAATTCAAAGCCAAGAGCCAGGTACCTCCTCAGAGTCTCCCATGTGGGTGCAGGGGCCCAAGCACTTGGGCCATTTTCTGCTGTTTTCCCAGGCCATCAGCAGGGTGCCAGATCAGAAGTTGAGCAGCTGGAACTTGAACTGCTGTCCACAGGGGATGCTGGTGCCACAGGCAGAGGCTTAACCTAATATGCCACAATGCTGCCCCCAGTCACCAGCTTTTTGATTAAGTCCTGTTCTCATTAAACTTTAGTGACATGATAATTATAGCTGGAGGAAGATGGACTCGTTGAGTGAAGAGACATGTGGCAAGGACACCCATTTAGGAAGGCTATATTATAGGAGTCTAGGTAAGTAATGAAGGCCTGATGGGGACTAGCAGAAGTGTAAACAGAGGAAAAAAAAATTGTACAAGAGAATAACTAAAAAGACTAAGCAATTGATAACAAACAAGAGAAGCCCAAAAGACGAGTCAGGAATGGGTACTGTGTTACAGTGGTTAAAACATCCACAATATCGTATTAGAAAATCTGGGTTTCAGTCTCCAGTTCTGATCCAGCTTCCTGCTAATGTGCACTTTGGGAGGTGGCAGGTGAGGGCTCAAGTGCTCGGGTCCCAGGCACCTATGTAGGAGACCCAGATGGAGTTCCAGACTCCTGGCTTCAGCCCTGGAAATTGCAGGCATTTGGAGACTGAACCAGCAGATGGAAGATCTTTCTCTGTTGTGTTGCCTTTCAAAAAAGTACATAAAACTGAAAAATAAACATATCAGATTTTAATTCTAGGTAATTAGATATATATAAATGCCACCAAAAGAAAGGGGACATTTGAAAGGGAAAATGAGCTCAATTTGAAATATGACTTTGAAATGCCTGAGGGATATCCAAATGGAGATGCTCAGGGAAATAATTAAAAAAATTATTTTGGTCTACAATTTAGGAGAGACGTCAGAGTTCAAGATACAATTGTGGGGTGTCAGGACACAAGAAATATTTGACTAGGAAAACTATTTTAATTCCCAGTATAACTACACTTTGTTTTACCACTTATATTTGTTCTGATTTTTGAAACTAATCTTTCACCAGACTTTTCTGAAACTGTTGTGCCTTTGCCTCAGCTATTCCAACTAGCAAAACTGCATCCTGGGATCAGTGCTGCTTTTTCTACCCCTACAATGATATGGCTGTAAACTACAGGAACCTGAAGCTGGAACCACTATGACCCATGATCTCCAGCTTGATCTAGATCCTTAATGCCACTTACCAGTTTTCTCGCTCCCTTGCTAGATCCTTTTCTGGATCCTCTCAATGAATACTCTGTGATTGCTATTTTCATTATCTATATAACCAGCAATGACTTTTAAGACTGCAACTTCATATTCTACTTTATAAAGAAATTGTCATACATGGTTTAAAAATTTCTCCCTTCTATTTATAAGCATACTTTTTTGCCAGTTTTTTTATTTAATAAATGTAAATTTACAAAGTGCAACTTTTGCATTGTTGTGGCTTTTTCCCCCATAATCTCCCTCCCACCCGTAGCCGTCCTATCTCCCACTCCCTCTCCCATCCCAATCTCTTCAACTAGATTCATTATCAATTATCTTTATATACAGAAGATCAACCTAGTATTTACTAAGCAAAGATTTCAACAGACTGCACCCACACAACCGCACAAGATATAGAGTACTGTTCGACTAGTAGTTTTACCGTTAACTCTCATAGTAAAACCCATTAAGGACAAAGATCCTATGAGGGGAGCAGGTGCAGTGACTCCCATTGTTGATTTAACAGTTGACACTATAAGCATACATTTTGCTCTATTGTTCTCCCCCCCCCCCCCCGTCTCATTGTCTATCGACCCCACTTCTTTGTGCATTCTCCAAGACCCTTCTCCTTTGTGTGTAACTCCTTCCCACCCACCCATAGCTTCCAATTATTTACTGGCTACTTCTCCATACCCTACAAACATGCTTAAGGTTCTTTCTGTTAAAAAAAAATTGTTGCTGTTCACTCTCCTACCCTTATCAAGCCTCTCAAGTCTTCATTCACTGATTTCACTTTCTTCTATTAACATGGTATATAGAGGTTCACATCTTTCTTCAATTTATATAAAAGTGGTTTTTAAAATGTGTATTCTTCCTCTTGGGAGATATGTATCTCTTCTTCTACTTTCCAATGTACAGTTATAGATCTCAACACAGAATCTTAACTGGAGAGATTTAGTGATAGTTAATTTTATTGCTTTGGGATCTGATTTTGGAGTATGAAAGTTGTGTCTTAAAGTGGTTTAGATGAGCAATGTTTTTCTCTGCACTGAAATCAGAGGAATAATAATATAACAATAACCTAGCCATTACTTTAATCTCATGAAACAATTTTGCAGTGCAGAGCTGATTTGTCACTCAGTTAAAAACCTCCATCTTGAGGTGGCATAATGGGTAAAGCCGCCGCCTGCAGTGCCAACATCCCATATGGACACTGGTTCGAGTCCCGGCTGTTCCACTTCTGATTCAGCTCTCTTCAATGGCCTGGGAAAATAGTGGAAGATGACCTAAGTCCTTTGGTCCCTGCACCCACATCAGAGACCCAGAAGAAGCTCTTGGCTCCTGGCTTCAGATTGGCCTAGCTCTGGCCTTTGTGGCCATCTGGTGAGTAAACCAGTGGAAGGAAGACCTCTCTCTCTCTCTGCCTCAGCCTCTCTGTAACTCTGCCTTTGAAATAAAATAAATAAATCTTAAAAAAAAAAAAAAAAACCTTCATCTGCAGAAAAGCATCATGATGTGGGGCCTGAAAAACTCACTGGAAAAGAAAATCAGTAAGCAAAGGAGGCTGTACAATACTTTAGAAGATTAAGGTACTGTAAGGTGATTTAATCCCTTCCAAAATGGCAGGTGTTTACCAAGTAGTTAGCAGCAGTTTCCAAAAGTGCTTTTCCTACACTAGAATTTTCATATTAAGCCTTGATATTTTGATATACTCCCTAGTCTTTTAATGCTCCCTGAGTTGTATTAAAATGCAAAAAAAAGCAACTCCCAAACTCATTTACAACACAAAGCCCATAGTTAGAACCAGATAATTACAAGCCTTGTTTCACCCATTGGCTTTTATTATCTGCTTTAAAATTTTGCACAAATATTTAAATGAGGAAAAAAGGAATCACTTGAGTTTTACTGGCAAGAACAATATGACTTTACTATTAACTAGAATTATCAGAATGAGAAAAGTCAGAGGCAGAGGGATATCTGCAAGGTGTCCAGTCTTTAATACATGATCTAAACATAAGTGCTCAAAGATAACAGAAAAACACACTAGGTGATCGGGGTCTTGAATTTATAAAGCATTCTTAACATATCTGGGAATAATAATTTTTTCTCTTTCTAATGTTCATTCAGGTCTGCAAGACTAATAAAATATGGTTAGTAAAACTAGTTAAAGGAAGAATTTGCCTCCAGAGTGAGAATTTCCATTAGGAACCATTAATATTTGATAGATACTTCCAATTCAATGAACAAATATCAACATGTAAAACATTTAAAGAATTCTCCAGAAGTGTGTGTGTGTGTGTGTAATGCATCAGATAAATAACCAGAAAATTTAATGCTGAATTGACCTATGAGGTGATTAACTGCTCAAAATCAATTCTATTTTATTAATCCAAGTCTAGTTTATCAGTCCACAAAAGAAAAAACAGTAAGTTCATGGAAGAGGAAAACATTTGGAATAATGTATCTGAATGAAAGAAGCACCTTTAAAAATTAAAATATTCACTAATTATAGTATATAAACCTTATACTTAACATCTAACTTTGTTTTTGTCAATTTTTATTAAATATTTTATAAAAACTTTATTTAAAAAAAGTAATGCTAGATTTGGTTAAAAAGAACAGTTATTTTTTAGGATAAATAGTTACATCCCTATCAAACTATACTCACTCTAGAAAATACGAATCAATACAAAGAGTTTGTCTCTGTAATGAAAGTCTTTCCTTCATAACAGTAATTAACTATTTTTATATTTTTCACTGTAATGCAATTTTTAAAATATAGATTCACTTGGCTGGCGCCGTGGCTCACTTGGCTAATCCTCTACCTGTGGTGCTGGCACCCTGGGTTCTAGTGCCGGTTGGGGCGCCAGATTCTATCCCGGTTGCTTCTCTTCCAGTCCAGCTCTCTGCTGTGGCCCAGGAAGGCAGTGGAGGATGGCCCAAGTGCTTGGGCCCTGCACCTACATGGGAGACCAGGAGAAGCACCTGGCTCTAGCTTCGGATTGGCACAGTGCGCCAGCCATAGTGACCATTTGGGGGGTGAACCAACGGAAGGAAGACCTTTCTCTCTATATATATATAGATTCACTTATTTATTTATTTGAAAGGCAGAGTGACAAAGAAAAAAAAGGAGAGACAATCAGCAGTCTTTCATCAGCTGGTTCATTGCCCAAATGCCTGCAATACCCAGGGTGGGGCCAAGCTGAAGTCAGGAGTCAGGAATTCCATCTGGGTATCCCATGTGGGTGGCAAGGACTCAAGTATTTGGTCATGATCTGCTGCCTTCCCAGACGCATGAGCAGGAAGCTGGATCAGAAGCGGAACAACCAGGAACTGAAACAGCACTTCAATGTGGGACGCAGGTATCACAAGCAGCAGCTTAACCTGCTGCGCCATAATGCTGGCTCCTTACAAGTAATGCAATTCTATTAGTGTTACCAAATCCATAACATCTAGAATAATTTATTCAAGTTTTCCCCATCCATTCACTTGATTTATTCTTTTTTAAAAAAGATTTATTTATTTATTTAAAATGCAGAGTTACAGACAGAGAGGGAGAGAGACAGAGATCTTCAACCTGCTGGTTCTCTCCCCAGATGGCTGCAAGGGATGGGGTTAGATCAGGCCAAAGCTGGGAGCCAGAACCTTCATCTGGGTCTCCATGTGGGTGCAGGGGCCCAAGCACTTGGACCATCTTCTGCTGCTTTCACAGGCACACTAGCAGGGGGCTGGATCAGACGTGGATCAGCTGGGACAGGAACTGGCACCAATATGAGTTGCTGGCTTCACTGGGTGTGGCTTTACACATTATGCCACAACACCCAGTCCCTCATTTGATTTATTCTACAAATATTTTCTGAGTGCTTACTAAGTTCCAAACTGATGCTTGGCAAGAAAGTGAAAAAAAAGTAATCCAGACAATGCCTGACTGTACAGAGATTATGTTTTAGTAAGAAAATGGTTTCAAATTCACCTCACCTACTGTAGACCTCTTTCTTTATTGTACTGTCTCTTATTCTCATGTAGAAACTTGTGTGTAAATGTAAAAAAAAAAAGTTTGTTTGGTGACCTAAATATGTATATTCCTATGACTGATTTGTGGATCATGGAAGAAGACAGAAAAGATAAAAATTGAATATGTGGGGAAGTGGAAACCCCTAGAATTAAACACAGTGGCTGTACAGAAATGCTACCCTAGGGGCTGGTGGTGTGGTGCAGCAGGTTAAGCCACTCTGCAACCATAGCATCCCACATGGGTGCCGGTTCAAGTCCTAGCTGCTCCACTTCTGGTTTAGCTCCCTACTACTGGACCCAAGAAAGCAACAGATGACCCACATGGGATGGAGTTCCAGGTTCTCGGCTTTGGCCTGGCCCAGTTCCAGCCACTGTGACCATTTGGGACTGAATGAGTAGATGGAAGATCTCTGTCTGTCTGTCTGTCTCTCTCTATATATGCCTTTCAAGTAAATAAATAATTTATTAAAATGAAGAAATGCTGCCCTATATTAGTAGTCCTAGGAAAGATCACTGCTCTGTGGTAGGAGGGGGTAGGAATCAGAGCCAGTAATGAAATAATATGGGTTTTTGAAGCAGAAATATATAAAGAAGTTTGGTCTATTTACTTTTAAAATTAAGGTCAAGAGTCAAAAGGCTTCCAATTAACACTGATATTCAAGGCAAGGAGGAGGAAATGTGAAGGGAACAGTTGAGAAAGGGAAGTAGGTGAATGGGGCTAGAAAAGACAAAGCAAAAGGCAAATGCCTTTGCTGACAATCCCAGTTGCTTCATGGCCACTTACAGTTACCCTCTTTCATTCTCCCCACTCTGCCTAATACACCTTTCCTTCTGATACCTACATGCTCAAGGCTCCACTATCTTGAGAAGTCTGAAGATTTACCACATCATATCAGATTATAATGCCATTCTCCTTTCCTCTTGTGCTAAGAGTACAAGAAGAGTAATTAACATTTGCTATGTCCAGTATCCCCACATCTGTCTACTACAACAGCCTTTGCAACCTGTTATCTGTGCCTATCATTCTATGTAAACTCCTTTCTTAAAAGTTACCCACAACCACTAATTGTTAGAACAAGAGCCTTTTTGCAATCTTCATCCTTGTTCAGCAAAGGACAAATATCTTGTCTTCATAAAGATAGTTACCAACTTTCTTGAATCTCAAACTCATTTTGGATGCCTCACAGTGTTCTGGTTAATATGCATATCTCTCTGAGGCACGTTGTGTAGTGCAAAGTGCAGATGCTATGAAGTCAGATAGATCTGAGATTGAATCCAAACTTAGAGCCCATTTCTTCCTCTGCTGAGTGGACTACCAGCAAGCACTGAGTCATCAAAGTGTGAGAAGCAAATGAAATAATGTATGTAGAGAGTCTAGCCTAATCTTGCAGAGTGTCCAAAGAATGTCTCTCTCTCCCTACTCACTTCTGCTTTTTCTGAATTTTTAGGTACCCTTGGCCTAGATGTAGCCACTCCACAAGGTTCTGTTTCATCTTGACTCTGCATTTAATATCCTCTATCTTTGCTATCTCACCCATTCCAATGTTGACTTCAAAACCTAGGTCCGGTTTTCCTTGCCATTAGTCAGCTCCACTTCCACATTTTTAACCACCTGCTGGGGACTCATTCAATTGGATCATCTGCCTGAATCTTAAACTGAGCAGGACAGTCCTCAGTACTTGCATACCAGGCACAAAACCAATGAATCATTTCTTTCAATTAGTTCTTCCTACTCACCATCCTAAAGGTACCAGTATCTTCCCAGTCACCAGTCTTAATATCAAAATGTTTGACTCCTCATGCTCAGCCTATATTGCTAAACCCTATAGATTCTAGAGTTGTAATGATTCTCATCATTAGTGTGTCCTTTTTTATTTTCACTATAATCATATTAGTTCATTGTCTCACTGGTTAATTAGGCTTTTAAAAGGCTTTGAGAAAATCCATTGGCAGGGACAAGATCCAAAATGCATGGAATTTATGAGAAGCTATGGAATCACAAAACTGATGAACATTACAGAGGTTTGGCAGGTAAGTGGATGATAGTCTGAGGTCAAGGACAAAGGACAGGTGTGTTGTTTCTTTGTTTTATATTTACTTATTTGAAAGGTGGGGGGATGGATAAGAATGAGGGAGAACTTCCATTTTCTGGTTCACTCCCCAAATACCTGCAATGGTAGAGGGTGGGCTGGGCTGATGCCAGAAGCCAGGAACTGGATCAAAGTCTTCCATGTGGATGGTAGGGATCTAACCACTTGAGATATCACTGTCTGCCTCCCAGGGGGTACATTCATTAGCAGGAAGCTGGAATTGGAAGTGGAGCCAGGACTTGTTCCTGGGCACTCTGATATGGGATGTGGACATCTTAACTGTTACATCAAAGGCTCACCCCATGTTTTGTGTTTTAACTATAAGGAGCAGATGTTTGGCACATTGGTTAAACAGCCGCTTAGTATGCCCACATCCCACTTCAAAGTACCTGGGTTTCACTACCAGCTCTGCTTCTAGTGACAGCTCCCAGCCAGTGCACAACCTGGGAGACAGCAGATGATGGCTCAAATATTTGGGTCCCTACAATCCACATGGAAACACTGGATCCAGTTCCTAATTTTTGGCTTCAGCTTGGCCCAGACCTGGGCATTACAGGTATTTAGGGGAGCAAACCAGTGGATGGGATCTCTGTCTCTCAAATAAAATAAATTTAAAAATTTAAAAAGATGAATAAGCACTTATGAAAGTACTCAACAAAGACCAAGAAATGATAGTTTTGAAACTAATCTCATCCATCTACTCATTCAAGCATTGCCAGATATTTATTGTAAGTCTATGATGTTGTAAGTACAATGCTAAGTGCTAGGTATCTAATGGTGAGTAAAATAAGAGATGGAACCAGCCCCTGAAAGTCTTTAAGTCTAGTAAGGGAGGCAGACATTCATTAAGTAACCATACAATTAAAGATAAAACACAACAGCACAAGTGCTAGGAAGGAAAAGTACATAGTTGTGAGGGCCTATTAATAGAGACATTTGATCTTTAGGGAAGGCAGGAAAAGTTTCTCGAGGAGGAAATATTTCCTTAAGTTCTGAAGTTGAAGAGGACTTAGCCAGAAGTGCCAGCAGCATGGTTGGATAGAGAGGACCTTCTAGACCTGCAACCTAAGCTGGGAGAGAGTACGATGAAGAAGATATGAAAGATGGTCAGAGTGGCTGGATGGGGAGAACAAGGTAGGGTGTGTAAGATGAACCTGGAGAAGAAGGAATTAAACTATCCAGGGTCAGGCAGGCCACAAAAAGAGGTTTTCCTTTAAGAGCAATCAGAAGCTTCTGAAGGCCTGGTACGAGGAAAAAGACAGGATCAGATCTGACTCCCTGTTTCTGCAAGACTGATCTTCTAAAGCATAGGCTTCGGATTGCTCTGCTCAGAACTTGAATGATGTTCACTGCCAACTGAATTAAGTCTACCTGTCATTAAAGAATCTATCTCTACAATAGACTCAACCTTCGTTTGCAGTTACCTCATACTCCTGACTATACCTCTTGCTTTTTTTCATGCTGTAGGTACTTCCTGGAGTGTTCTCATTTCTAACTCTTGAAATCTGTTGTCTTTTGAACCCATCACAAATTCCACTTTCCATCAGGCTTTTTAGATCCTGATTTAGATATTTTATTTCTTTGAACCCATAACAGTTTGTGCTTCTGTGCTGATATCTAAATTCAGTTCTTTATTGCAGTTACTTATGGACATGTTCAGCCCCCTGCTCCAACCTCTAGTGGCTGAAAAGTCTGAGGACAGAAGATTTTTTTTTTTTTTAAGATTTATTTATTTATTTGAAAGTCAGAGTTACACAGAGAGAGAAGAGGCAGAGAGAGAGAGGTCTTCCATCCACTGGTTCATTCCCCAATTGGCTGCAACGGCTGTGGCTGTGCTGATCCAAAGCCATGAGCTTCTTCCAGGTCTCCCATGCAGGTGCAGGGGCCCAAGGACTTGGACCATCTTCCACTACTTTCCCAGGCCATAGCAGAGAGCTGGATCCGAAGTGGAGCAGCTAGGACTAGAACCGGCACCCATATGGGATACTAGCGCTTCAGGCCAGGGCATTAACCCATTGCACCACAGAGCTGGCCACCAGAGGACTTTTATAACCTTTATATTCCCTACATGGTTTTATGCACAGTGCTACTCAAGAATCATTTAGTGGATATTTCTGAGTATAATTTTTAAGTATTTAAAACTTTTCTGTTAGCCGGCGCTGTGGCTCACTTGGCAAATCCTCTGCCTGCGGTGCCGGCACACTGGGTTCTAGTCCTGGTCGGGGCGCTGGATTCTGTCCCAGTTGCCCCTCTTCCAGTCCAGCTCTCTGCTGTGGCCTAGGAAGGCAGTGGAGGATGGCCCAAGTGCTTGGGTCCTGCACCCACATGGGAGACCAGGAGGAAGCACCTGACTTCGGATAGGTGCAGCGCACCAGCCGTGGCAGCCATTTGCGGGGGTGAACCAACGGAAAAAGGAAGACCTTTCTTTTAGTCTCTCTCTGTCTAACTCCGCCTGTCAAAACACACACACACACACACACACACACACACAAACTTCCACCACTTTTCTGTTATTATGTAGATGGCTGCATCTACACTGATGTACTATTATGATGCTCCAGTACATGGATGTCGGTGTCATCTTGTCAGGTATACATGGGCTCTACTTATTGCTGATTTTCATGACATGATGATAAAAGAAAAAAGTCCAAACAAATTCTTTAGCATGGAAATCGGGGAGGCAGTGTGTGGCACAGCTGATCAGGCCACTGCTTGTGATGCTGGCATCCCACATGGAGTGCTAGTTTGAATCCCCAGCTGCTCTGCTTCTGACCCAGCTTCCTGCTACTGTGCCTGAGAAAGCAGCAGAAGATGTCCAAGTGTTTGGGACCCTGGCACCCATGTAGGAGACCAGGACGGAGTCCCTGGCTCCTGGCTTTGAACTGGCCTAGAACTGGTTGTTCAGTCTTTTGGGGAGTGAAGCAGTAGATGGAAGGTCTCTCTGTTTCTCCTTCTTGCTCAGTCACTCTGCCTTTCAAATAAATAACAAATAAAACTTAAAAAAAAAAAAACAAAAAAACAGAGCTTCCAGTAATGTGCCTATCAATCCTTTAGCAGACAATCAGATAGTACTATCTCTGAGAAGAAACTCAGGTAACTTTTGAGTACCTGATTTAAAAAAGCCGTAACAACAGACACTTGGTATTTTTTATCAATGAAAGAAAAAGAGAAGAGGGAGAAAAAAAAAAAAAAACCAACATATTATCTAGAACTACAAATTTAAAAAATCCTTAGATGAGATTTGAAAAAAGAAACAGAAACTTGTAAAATAACTTTCTGATTTACTGATGAGACTTACTCCCACAATAAAATGTAAAAAAAAAAGGGCCACTGTTGTCATGAGAATTCTATAAGCAAAACAATTTTAAAATATATTTGTGCTCTTTATTGCCTCTAATGCTGAGGTCCTAAACCACTCCACTTCCCTCGGCATCAGGGAACGCTGCTTCCTTATGTTTCATATACAGAGCAATATAATGTCCACCAGAGTCTGCAGTAGACAGTGAGGGAATCTTGGATATGTTCCTCCCAATTACTTAAATGAGCACTCTGTAATCTTTCAGCAGAAAGAATGACTAGACATATCATCCAAATGTATTTCTTTGCCAAGCTTAATGACTAAGATACCCAGTGTCACCATGGATCCCTTATCAGCAAAATAAAATTGTCTCCTATGCTAAATATACTACTTCCCATTTTATCTTTCAGTAGACTTTGATATTCCATATTAGAACCGTTTCCTAACTTTTTTTTTAAAGATTTATTTTATTTATTTGGAAGACAGAGTTACAGAGAGAGGTAGAGACAGAGAGAAAGAGGTCTTCCATCCACTGGTTCACCCCAAAATGGCCACAATGGCCGGAGCTGAGTTGATCCAAAGTCAGGAGCCTCATCTCCCATGTGCGTGCAAGGGCCCAAGGATTTGGGCCATCCTCCACTGCTTTCCGAGGCCCAGGTGCACTAGCAGGGAGCTGGATTGGAAGTGCAGCAGCTGGGACTCGGACTGGCGCCCATATGGGATGCTGGCACTATAGGCCAGGGCTTTAACCTGCTGCATCACAGCGCCAGCCCCCAGTTTCCTAACTTCTAACACCTCATAGTTGAGTCTGCACTGCCAAGTTAATTTCACTTGTATTTAGTCTAATCCTTCATAATGCAATGAAAAAAATATTCACTGAGGTTAAGTAATTTATGCAAAGTTATACTGCTTTTTAGGGATAATAATATGACACAGTCTAGAATGAGGCTGAGTTCAGGATCGCTAA
The DNA here is from genome assembly GCA_949820135.1 of Sylvilagus floridanus. Lineage (NCBI taxonomy): Eukaryota > Metazoa > Chordata > Mammalia > Lagomorpha > Leporidae > Sylvilagus > Sylvilagus floridanus. Next base: position 83,560,319 of record OX463225.1, on the reverse strand, counting down.
AGACCCTCGTATAGTTAAAGATGTTCTCATCTGAGATAAAGGAATTACATTTAATTTTTAAAAGTTTAATAATTAATTACAAAAATTAAAGTTGCATTTAGTTTTATCTTAGGCACAAAGCCAAACTCCCAAAACTTAAAAACCAAAAGCCATGTGAGGCTGGTACTAGTAAGAACTTCTAAGAGAAACAAAGTAAGTAGAAAAGAAGACTATTCCATGAAGAAGTATGTCATTATGGGATTTCCACTTCAGAACTATTATCTAGCAAACTGAGATAAAAACTTTGATTATAGAAGATGAGGATTGCCAAATAAAATAAAATGTTTTTCTTATAACAGATGGTTTATGCCCTGATGATGTTTGCATTTAATGCTCTAAGATTACCTATTAATAAGGAAGCAGGGATGATTTTCATTGATATTTCTAATTCAAAAGAAACAAGCTCTTTGTAATTCACTTTGTAGTGATATATTACAGGTACGTTTGTTTAAAGGGCTGGGTTGTAGTGACTTTAAAACTTTATATCTAAATCCTGTTTGTAACAGATCTACAGAGCAGTTTTGTAGATGAGTGTTGGGAAAGCTTTTCTTCATAATTGTTGCTATGTAACAGTTCTTCCAGAATATTGACTCTAGCTTCCCTCCACCCCATGTTCTCAGATTGAAAAGGAATCAACCAGAGAAATCCACACACAATGGTTATCAGACTTTCATAATGCAGAACTCTGAGCCTGCCTTTAAGCCTTGTGTTTCCTGTCTTTCAGGGAGCTCAGTAAGGATGTGAAGATGGCACGGGTGCATCTGGGGAATGTTCCTGAAACTGAGGCTATGTTTGGCAAGGACTAACTGCTGCCATTACCACAGCTGCTGCTACTTGTGATGGGAAAGCAGGAGAGCATATATTTTTGCTGAGGACATTTGGTAATTTTTAATATGGATCATAGCCTGAGGTTAGGGATTCTAAACTACTTTTGGAACTAAAATAAATAAACAAATAAATAAAAATAAAAATAAAAAATTGGGACCGGCATTGTGGTGCAGTGGGTTTAAGCCAGTGCCTATGAGGCCTGCATCACTTATGAACATTAAATCCCAGTTGCTCCACTTCTGACCCAGCTCCCCGTTAATATGCCTAGGAAGGGAGCAGAAGATGGCCTGAATACTTGGGCCCCTGCCATCCATGTGGGAGATCTAGATAGAGTTCTAGGCTCCTAGCTTTAGCTAGCCCAGCCCTAGTCATTATGGCCATTTCAGGAGTGACTCAGTTACTGGAAGCTCATGCTCTTTCTCTTCTTCTCTAAGTCTTTCAAATAAATAAATAGCATAACTCTTAAAAAAAACCTAACATTATAAAGTTGCCATAGATACAGGAAAAATTACTATAGAAAAGAGGCTTTGATTAAAAACTTAATCAAATATTATTTCTTTAGGAAATATCTGTAGTCTCACATTGCTCTGATGGCTGAGGGTAAAGTTACTTCAATGAAAAAAAAAGGTTTGGTGAATACAGAAATAATCAAATCACTGTTAATCCTCCATAAATATGCGTATATTTAGAAACTGCACAATGACAAAGGTAATGAGATGGTAAACATCATCAGGTAAACCAAAGATTTAGACAAGCAAGCAAGCAAAAAAATTGTTGTGGATACTTAGGCAGTTGAAGGAAATACCACTAGGTACTATTCAGACATATTTACATGATCTCAACTTCAGTATTATAACCTCTTCCATCCCCATCACATCTTATTTTGTATATGAGACAGAAATTCCCAGACTATAAGCAATTGTTATTACAAGTCCTTGAAGGTCTCAAATCAATTAGAATCAGTATATTTAAAGTTTTGGAGCCCCTAAAATCACTGTGAGTGTGTGGTCAGCTGAGCTGGCTTTTAAGGTTCAATCTTTGGAGCCCTTGCACATTACTAGTAGAAATCGAAACTGGCATAGCTGCTGTGGAAAATAGACTGGTAGCTCCTCAGAAAGTTAAACACAGAGTTACCCCGCGGCCTAGCAATTCCACTCCTAAGTACAGACCCCAAAGGACTGAAAACGTATGTCCATACAAAACATTTGCACACGAATGTTTATAACACTGTTATCCACAATGGCCAAAAAGTAGAAACAACCCAAATTTATCAACTGATAAATGAATAAACAAATGTGGTATGTCCATACAATGGAATATTATTTGGCCATAAAAAGTAATGGAGTATTAGGATGAACCTTGAAAACATGTTAAGTGAAGAAAGTCAGATACAGAATGCCACATGATATATGATTCCACTCATATGAAATGTTCAGATTACAGTAAATCCATAGACAGAGAGAGTAGAATACTAGTTACCAGAGGGTAGGAGAAGGGGAAATTGGGACTGAGCTTTTAATAGATACAAGGTTTCTTTTTGGGGTGATAGCAATGTTCTGGAATTACTGCTGCTGAATGAACAACATAGTGAATAATCCCCAAAACCAGTGAATTGTACATTTAAAAATGGTGAGTTTTATATTACATAAATTTTATCTCAACAAAGTTCAATTAAATATAAAAATTTCATAATTATAAGAAAATATCTTAAAAATTTCAATGATCTTCTAATATGGTCTCAAATGCCCTGAAGTAAATTTGGAATGTTAAGATAAAGACTTGGGTATACTTCTGAATACCAGTAAATTTCTAGGGAAACATCTCTTTGCTTTTCATAGAATGCTCACAAATTTTTCTGGAAAACTTAGTTATGGGCAGGCTTTAAAAAAACAGCCTCCTGAGGCAAGAGGCCTTAGTCACATCTTTCCATTCATGCCTGGTAGCCCCAGGGAAGTGACTCTCCAGAGTATCTGTCTGTATGATGGTTACCTAAAGTGGCTGCCCATGTCCAGTGATGGCTTTTGTTTAGTGATCATGGTCAAGTTGAGCTTGTTTAAATACCATTTCCCAGACTTACATGCTACTCCCTGAACGACGGGAATACTCAAAGCTTTTAGAGGGAATAAACTATCACATGGTCTCTGCTTAGGAAGTGGGCCACAGTTCACTGGAAACAGCCAGTTCAGATAAGCAAAATGAAAGCAGACATTTTTGGAGATGGTTTTGAAAGCTTTCCATTAAAGAACATCAAGGGCATAAAACTAGGCATAACATGTCTCCATGTTAGACTACTGCAAGTCACTTTACCCCTATTCCTGAGTGGGATGAAGTAAGTATTCATCTCTTTTATTCTTTGACCAGATAATTTCCATGGAATGTAACGCGTCTCTCTCTCTCTCTCTCTCTCTCTCTCTCTCTCTGGCCACCCATTAAGAAGACAGTTGATTTCTATGCTACAATTAACCACAGACCACCAGAATATAAAGCAGTGGCCCGTTTACAAAGGTTCCGTGTTAAACCTTGGTAAAACAGTTATGTTTTAAGTACAAGCCATTTTGAGGAAACCTCATTCCCATTTCTGGCAGGGAGTATGAAGGCATAAAGCTCCTTTAGCTGCAGCTTCAGTCTGGATCTTTTCCTATGTTTCTCAGCTTTAAGGCAACATCAGAACAACTCCCTCCCCCGTGGTGTACAGGCTCTGGTCTAATGACAGAAATCAAAGGTTGAGGAGGACTGAGAGTAAAGGGCAGAAGAATAGGACAAATGGGACAGAGCTGAAGGAGGTGTCCCATGGTTTTAAAAATCTTCTCAAAATACCAGTCAAAATTTCTCAAAGAAGCTATTCTCATTACTATGTTCATGATTAACAATGATTCTTCACTTTCTGGTTTTCTATATTGTGGGTAAGATGGAAATTATGAAGAATATAAAAATGAATACATGATACCCTATGATCGCCATCACAAAATATACTCGTATACAATTCATTCTTGTGCTTTCTAACTGGGTATATAAACACTTCAAAATATATAAATACATTAACAAGTTTTGCACAGTAGAGTTTATAGGTACTAAAATATTTATAGAAGACTATATATTTATACACATTTTTATTAAAAATCATGCATGAAAGACTATTGAGAAAGCCTAATATATTACTAGGGTATATTAATAAATAAGGAAAAATCAGATACAATGCATTATTTCAACATGTAGACGTTTTCCAAGAACAAAACCTGGGGTTAAATGTAAAGCCTGATAAAGTTCAACTGAGATACAAAGTTATAACCAGTGCTAAAGCAATAAATATCAGCAATTACCAGGAAACTTTATTGCATTTCTAATCAGTTCTTTAAAAAAAAGATCAATTTTCATTATTATAGATATTCTTCATGTGAGGAATTTAAAGAGTTTTATACAGAGAAGAAGAGACATACAGAGAGAGACTGATCAATCTTCCATCCACTGGTTCAATCCCCAGGTGGCTGCAATGGTCAGGGCTGGGCCAGGCTGAAGCTAGGAGCTTCATTTGGGTCTTGCATGTGGATGGCAGGGACCCAAACTCTTGGGCCATCATCCACTGCTTTTCCCAAGCCATTAACAGGGAGTTAATTTACAGGGAGTAAACCAGCAGATAGAAAGTCTCTCTCTCTCTCTCCCTTTCAGATAAGTTTTTTTGTTTGTTTGTTTTTTGTTTTTAACTAGTGGAGCTGCCGAACACAAACTGGTACTCATATGGGATGCTAGTGTACAGGCAGTGACTTTACCTGCTGAGCCATAACACCAGCCAGGAAGATTTTTTTTTTAAGATTTATTTATTTGAAAGGCAGAGTTACAGAGAGGCAAAGACAGAGAGACAGAGAGAGAGGTCTTCCATCTGCTGGTTCACTCCCTAGATGGCCACAATGGCCAGAGCTGCACCAATCCGAAGCCAGGAGCCAGGAGCTTCTTCTGGGTCTCCCACATGGGTACAGGGGCTCAAGGATTTGGGCCATCTTCCACTGCTTTCCCAGGCCATAGCAGAGAGCTGGATTGGAAGTGGAGCAGCTGGGACTCAAACCAGCGCCTATATGGGTGCTGGTCAGCTAAGCCAGCATTGGTCCCAGCCAAGATCTTTAACTGTTAACACTTTACTAAATAAAAATGGGAGGATTCAACACACATTCATTTCTTCATTCTTAAGAAATTTATATTGCTTAAATTGTGCTTTCAAAGATCTTTTTTATGTGTTCTTGGCAACCAGTTAGGGTCTGAATATGCAGTATATATATCAATAGGGAATGGGTGTTTAGCCTATGATTAAGATGCTCATATACACAGAGCACCTGAGTTCAATTCCCAGCTCTGGCTCCTGACTCCAGCTTCCTGCTAATGCAGACTCTGGGAGGCAGAGGTGCTGACTCAAGTAACTGGGTTCCTGCCACCCATGTGGGAGACCTGGAGAGCATTCCTGACTCCTGGCTTTGGGCCCAGACTCAGCCCAGCCCCAGCCATTGTGTGCATTTGGGGAGTGAGCTAGTGAATGGGAGTTCATTCTTATTTTTCTATGCCTTAAATAAATAATAATTTGAAAATAAATATCAATAAATGTTACAATTACAAGTCATTCAAGTCTATTAGTGAGAAATGTAAATTAAGTGGGACTGGGTCCATGTTATACACTCACATTTAGATGGATTTCATTAATGTAGTGATTGGGACAGCATTGTGACACAGCAGCGTAGGCTGCTGCCTATGATGCCCACATCCCATATGAGTGCCAGTTTGGGTCCACTTCTGATCCAGGTCCCTGCTTATGGCCTGACAAGGCAGTACAAGATGACCCAAGTGCTTAGGCCCCTGCCATTCACGTGGGAGATCTAAGATGGAGTTCCTGGTTCCTGGCGTTAGCCTCGCAGAGGCGTGGTGGTTGCAACCATTTGTGAAGCGAAACAGCAGATGGAAGACCTCTCTCTCTACCTTTCCCTTTCAAATAAATAAATCTTTTAAAAAAATGTACAGTAGTTAACCATACTAACATTATTTGAACAAATTTCTTTCTGAATTATATGGGTCTAAAATGCCTATCAACATACAGTGATAAATGACATGCTGTGATCCAATTTTTTTTAATTGTTAGTACATCAGCAAAAGTAAAAAGGTACCTCATAAAGCTTGTGAAAAAGAATTATATTGGTGAAAAAGTTTATTTTGGTGAAAAAAATTAGAAATCCGTGTAGTGATTTCAGAATATGTATTTTGACCCTTCAAACAATTGAAGTCACCAAGAAAAGGGGATTTACTGGGGCAAAGCTGCCACCTATGACACTGGCATCCCATATGAGTGCCAGTTTTTGTACCGGCTGTTCCACTTGTGATCCAGCTCCCTGAAAACATGCCAGGAAAGCAGCAGAGGATGGCCCCAAGTACATGGGCCCTTCTACCAAGTGGGAGACCCAGATGAAGCTTCTGGCTCCTGGCTTTCGCCTGGCCCAGCCCTGCCCTGGTCACTGTGACCATCTGGGGAGTAAACCAGTAGATAGAAAATCTTTCTCTCTCTGTCCCTGTCTCACTTTCAAATAAATTAATATTTTTTTTAAAAGATGATTTAGTGCAAAAAATCTTATTTACTTTTAAAGATATAGATGTGAAGATTCAAAAACCCAGCTTTGCTTCTGTTGTTAAAGACTCTGGTGTTTTGGTTGAAATGTTGACTAGCTGAGTTAGACTTGAGCCATTACCGTAACATACCCATATATGTATATGTAGAGGTGTGTGTATGCATTCCTTTTTAAGTAGTTCCCAAGAGGGATTTTGAAAACAGCTTTGATGCATTTAAAAAATGATAGTAATAACAAAATTCTGTAATATTCACATACAAATAATATAATCATAGTATTTTGAACATATTATCTCATATTTGCATATTCAGTGACAAAATTACCATTCAGAATTTTTTCCTTAGCTATAAAGCCTTGTTTTGGGGGCCAGCAACGTGTCACAGTAGTTCAGGTGCTATCTGTACCCCTCACAGAAATGTTAGTTTGAGTCCTGGCCACTCTACTTCTAATCCAGCTTCCTAAAGTGCCTGGGAAGACAGAAGATTGCTGAGAACTTGGGTCCCTACTACCTACGGGGGAGACCAGGATGGAGGGCTCCTGGTTTTTACCTGGCCTAGCCCTGGCTATTGCTAGCATCTGGTGAATGGGCCAGTGGACAGAAGATCTCTATGTCACTCTTCTAATCAATCAATCAATCAATCTCTCTTTTTTTAAAAATGATTTATTTATTTATTCAAAAGGCAGAAATACAGAGAGATCTTCTATCTGCTCATTCATTCCCCCAGATGGCTGCAACAGCTGAGGCTGGGCTGAGCCAGGCCAAAGCCAGGAGCCAGGAGCTTCACCTAGTTTCCCATGTGGATACACAGGCCCAAGCACTTGGGTCATCCTCCATTGCTTTCCCAATGAACTGGACTGTAATTGGAGCAGTCAGGACTTGAACCGGTGCCTGTATGGAATGCTGGCACTGCAGGCAGAGGCTTAACTTTCTACACCACAGCACAAACCCCATAAATAAATCTTAAAAAATGAATTTGTTTTTAATGTGAGTACCAGAAAATCCAACAAATTCTAACTACAAAACCTTCACTAGAACTTTGAGAGTAGATACAAAGGTTTCTGAATGATAGAATAATTATTAAAAAAAATACTTCTACATATTTTTTTTTTTTTTGACAGGCAGAGTGGACAGTGAGAGAGAGAGATGGAGAGAAAGGTCTTCCTTTTTGTTGGTTTGCCCTCCAATGGCCACTGCGGCCGGTGCACCGCGCTGATCCAAAGCCAGGAGCCAGGTGCTTCTCCTGGTCTCCCATGGGGTGCAGGGCCCAAGCACTTGGGCCATCCTCCACTGCACTCCGTGGCCACAGCAGAGAGCTGGCCTGGAAGAGGGGCAACCGGGACAGAATCCGGTGCCCCAACCAGGACTAGAACCCGGTGTGCCGGCGCCGCAAGGTGGAGGATTAGCCTATTGAGCTGCGGCGCTGGCCTGGATTCAGTCTTAATGGCAATACGCTTTTAGGCTGAAAGGTGGAGTTGGTGCTCCTCTATGGTGCCTGAGGACTCCATATTTTCACTGTAAGGCTCTTCATCCAATGCCTTCTCTAAAAAGTAATTAGGAACTAAGTGAAGGAAAGGGGTATAAATTTGAAGTGTAATTACACTTTATAGTTTTAATATGATGGGTATATATTTTACTGTGAGTGATACAAGGACAAAGTTGAGGATGAGAGGAAGCATCAGTTGAGCCACAGATACCCTGGGGGTCAGAAATATGAAAAGCTAATGGGGACTTTCTGAGAAAAGAGGAAATAAGAAATAAAATAATACAGGGGCAGGAGACTCTGTAGAAGCTGATAAAGAATAAGGAGTTTCAGGTAGTAAAGATACAGCATGGAAAGGATCTGTAAGGAGGGCTTACAGCAAAAGTTAGAATTATAAGATTTCAACAGCAAAAACCTAGGAAGCACCATTTGAGTTGATATCTATAATAAGCACATTTTTAAAAAGAAGCCCAAAGGGCCCTAATTGGAACGGATTTTAGTTGTCCAGGGATCAAAGGTATCAATGACAATAAGAAAGGTTTGATCTAGCTTTAGGGGCTGGTGCTGTGGTGCAGTAAGTTAATCCTTCACCTGTGGTGCCAGCATGCCATAGGGGCACCAGTTTGAGTTCTGGCTGCTCCTCTTCTGATCCAGCTCTCTGTTACGGCCTGGGAAAGCAGTAGAAGATGGCCCAAGTCCTTGGGCCTCTGTACCCACATGGGAGATCCAGAAGAAGCTCCTAGCTTCAGATTGGCACAGCTCTGGCCATTGTGGCCATTTGGGGAGTGAACCAGTGAATGGAAGACCTTTCTTTTTGTCTCTCCCTCTCACTGCCTGTAACTCTACCTCTTAAATAAATAAAATTGGGTATTATGAAAGACAAAGAACACAAGGGAAATGACAAAAAGTAATACCATTTATTGCCACAATAGAAAATAGCTATCTAAGATGTGTACAGTCCTTTCTTAAAAAAATATTTATTATTATTATTATTATTATTATTTTTACAGGCAGAGTGGACAGTGAGAGAGAGAGACAGAGAGAAAGGCCTTCCTTTTGCCGTTGGTTCACCCTCCAATGGCCACCGCAGACGGCGCGCTGCGGCCGGCGCACCGCGCTCGTCCGATGGCAGGAGCCAGGAGCCAGGTGCTTTTCCTGGTCTCCCCATGGGGTGCAGGGCCCAAGCACCTGGGCCATCCTCCACTGCACTCCCTGGCCACAGCAGAGAGCTGGCCTTGAAAAGGGGCAACCGGGACAGAATCGGTGCCCCGACCGGGACTAGAACCTGGTGTGCCGGCGCCGCAAGGCGGAGGATTAGCCTGTTGAGCCACGGCGCCGGCCAAAAAATATTTATTTATTTACTTGTAAGGCAGTTACATAGATGGTAGGGATGGGAGTGGGGGAGATAGCTTTCTTCTGCTGGTTCACTCACTAAATGGCTGCAGTAGCAGGGCTGGGCCAGGTCAAAGCCAGGAGCCAGAACTACATCCAGGTCTCCCACATGGTGGTAGAGTCCCCAAACCCAGTGCATTAGCAGGAAGCTGAATCAGAAGCAAAAAAGCTAGGACTTGAACCAATGCTCCTATATGGGAAGCCGGCACCAAGGGTGGCAGCTTAGCCTACTCTACTACAAGGCCAGCCTTCAATCTGTTTCTTGAATTCAGTTAAGTTACTATTTTTTGGGTCACTGATCCTTGAAATCAGAGGTTCCCTATATTACATGCAAAGTTACGAAAGTCAGGCCGGCGCCGTGGCTCAACAGGCTAATCCTCCGCCTTGCGGCGCCGGCACACCGGGTTCTAGTCCCGGTCGGGGCGCCGGATTCTGTCCCGGTTGCCCCTCTTCCAGGCCAGCCCTCTGCTGTGGCCCGGGAGTGCAGTGGAGGATGGCCCAGGTGCTTGGGCCCTGCACCCCATGGGGAGACCAGGAAAAGCACCTGGCTCCTGGCTCCTGCCATCGGACGAGCGCGGTGCGCCGGCCACAGCGCGCCGTCAGCGGCGGCCATTGGAGGGTGAACCAACGGCAAAAGGAAGACCTTTCTCTCTGTCTCTCTCTCTCACTGTCCACTCTGCCTGTCAAAAAAAAAAAAAATAGTGTATAAATGGACTAGTAAAGCATTCATTATTTTGTGCTATATGAGTGCCTCTACTAAAATAAAATACTAGAAGTTTATTTTTATATGTAATAATCATATAAAACGTTAATGGTAGCCTTCATTATTTGATTTTCCACACTTTTTCTGTTTCTTGGTACACAATATGTGGCAAGAGTTCAATAAAAAAAAAATGTAGGATTTAATGTGTCTCTGATAAACAGCTGCTCATGAAGATAGTAATTCCAGTCACTGGCTTAGAAAGCAAGATTCTGAGATTACTGCTGGGTCTAAGCCTCTGACTTGTCAACCAAAAACGTTACTTCCTCTTTAGCACAAAGAATTACAGAAGTATAGTTAAGCAGATGTCTATGAGGGTTTATTAGCAGGCGTACGATATGGTGGGTGAGCAGAGATACTGATATTTTCTTTGCCAGTGACCAAAATATTTACAAATTTCATAAAAATGGAAAGAACTTTCTAAAAAATTAATAAGATCTGTTTCACAGATTACCAACTCAACCAGAACACTGAATAGTAGAAATGACAAAAGATTTGTTCCTATAGTTGATAAAAAATTTATATCAGGGCATTCAAGTAAAGTTATTTTCTGTGTTCTGATTTAATGAATCATGTGAGTTGTATCGGTTGGGTGACACAGATTCTGGCTCACTGAAGCCTACTCTAATGCTTCCCAACACAGCCTTCCTTGGGACAGTGAAGCCAGAATAACATGTCAGACTGAAGTAAGATCAAAGAAAGAGAAAGCAGCTGGCAATACTATGAAGCTGACTCTTAACATTTCTTGCCCTGTGATTGTCTGGGAAGTTTGCAATGTCCTATGGGCTTTGATGACCTAACAAGGACCAAGAAGCAACAGTAATGCAATAATGACTGGTCCTCCAAAGGTTTTTGCAATTCAAGCTGAAAAACACTACATTTATTAAATGGTTTAACCCTACTGAAAAATAGCCTTGGAAACCACTAGTGGTTTCTTAAAAGGTGGTTGAGTAGTAAATGTTTTATATACACTTGTTCAGTAAGCATCTATTTTAGGCCTTTAAATTTGTTAGATTTTAAAGTATATATTAATTTGGAAAAAAAACTTCTCTGATGCTATTAATGATAAAATATATTGAAAAACGAAAAAGCACTGAACATGTAAAAATGTAGATGTAAAATAACGAAGCACATCAATACATTAATAATAAAATAGACTGTTAAAAATGAAACTAAAGGAAAAGGTTTATCTCTTTCAAAAGATAACAACAAACAGTATTTGTGACAAACAAGGTCCTCAGAAAAAACAAAGCTGGTAAAACATATAAAGAAATGATTGAACCTTATCAAAATAAAACATAATTTTACATGAAAATTTTTTAGATATACAGGAAAAAAAATAAGCACAAAATAGACGTACGACATTTTCCAAAAGAGAAGTTATTTACAAAATCAGTGAATAGCTTTGTTTTTCTCTAATCAAAATCATTCATATTTAGCATTTAGAGTTAAAATCTTAAAGAATACTTACAATGACAGCAACACCATAGCAATTAAAGTCCATTCTGCGGGTTTGTGTATAATATTTCTATTTGTTAATCTGGAAGATAGTAAGATAAAATTAACTAAGTACTGCTACATTTAAATAAGTAAACCTTCTATTTCTGGATAAAATTATATTTATTTATTTATTTATTAAATTTTTGACAGGCAGAATGGACAGTGAGAAAGAGAGATGGAGAGAAAGGTCTTCCTTTTGCCGTTGGTTCACCCTCCAATGGCCGCCGCGGCCAGCGCACCGCGCTCATCCGATGGCAGGAGCCAGGTGCCAGGTGCTTTTCCTGGTCTCCCATGGGGTGCAGGGCCCAAGCACTTGGGCCATCCTTCACTGCACTCCTGGGCCACAGCAGAGAGCTGGCCTGGAAGAGGGGCAACCGGGACAGAATCCGGCGCCCCGACCGGGACTAGAACCCGGTGTGCCGGCGCCGCAAGGTGGAGGATTAGCCTGTTGAGCCATGGCGCCGGCCGATAAAATTATATTTATGACAATTTGTGTTTAAGAACTTTTTAAAATATTATTTATTTATTTGAAAGTCAGAGTTACACAGAGAGGAGAGGCAGGGAGAGAGACAGAGAGAGACGTCTTCCATCCACTGGTTCACTCCCCAGTTGTCTGCAACGGCCAGAGCTGTGCTGATCCGAAGCCAGGAGCCAGGAGCCTCTTCTGGGTCTCCCACGTGGGTGCAGAGGTCTATGGACTTGGGCCATCTTCTACTGCTTTCCCAGGCCATAGCAGAGAGCTGGATCAGAAGTGGAGCAGCCAGGACTTGAACTGGCGCCCATATGGGATATTGGCACTGAGGCGGTGGCTTTACCCACTATGCCACAGCGCCACCCCCTAAGAAGTACTTTCTAAATACTTGTTATATTTGATAAGAAAGAGTCAATATCTGATAATGATCATTTCAAAAGGAAGCTTTCAGTCCCATTTTATATATATAACAACAGTATGGTTAGACAAGATGGGGGTATAGTGGGAAATTAAATTCAAGGTTTTTCAAAACACATATACATATCCTGTGACAACATCCTCTATGCTTTCCCCTAAGCAAATATTTTATTAAATCTAACAAAGTACACAATTTCTGACTCTAATTTTACTTAATGTTTTGTACTCTTTTACCTGGTGCTAGGTTGGCAGCAGGCAATTAAGGGATGTCATAATCCATATCTTATAGAATGTGAGTTGGCTTAATCATAAAAATAAGTCCTTAGTAAAGAGTACTTGTTTTCAAAAAAATTAGAAGTAAATTCTATAACTTAGCTGTTCATGGTGAAAGAAATTCTATCATATTAATTCCTCAAAAAGTGTTTAGAAAGATCACTCTGTATTAATAAACAAGTGATAATACCAAGGTTGGAGAGGACAGGAAGAAACAGTTGATGTGAACAATAAACAATTTGGCAATAACTAACAAAGTGGACAATGCATTATGAATAGTCTGAATGTGTGTTTTCTCATGTTCTCACGTATGCATAAGGAAATGTGTATGAAAGTTGTTCATGTAACACTGCTTGTTATGGGGTAAATTGTGGCATAGTATACTGAATGAACTGGATTTACAAATTTTGCTGATTATAATTTGAAATGAAAGAAAGCAAATATGGTATGGTATTATAAAAAATTTTTTTAAATAAAGATTTATTTATTTGAAAGGCAGTTCAAAAGAGAGACAGAGTGAGACAGACAGATAGGCACCTTCTATCTTCCACAACTGCCAGGGTTGGCCAGGCTCAAGCCAGGAGCCAAGAGCTCCATCAGGGCATCAGGGTCTCCCACATGGGTGAAGAAGTGGAGCAGCCAAGACTCATATGGGCACTCATATGAGACGTTGGCATTACAGGTGGAGGCATAACCTACTGCACCACGATGCTGGCCCTAGAAAGATTGTTTACAGACACATACATATGTAATGAAAGTATAAAAACAAATTCTGGAAGGTTACACGTTCACTTCACAGTGTCAGCTGTTTGAGGAGGAAAGCAGAGAGGGAATAAAGGGGACTGTCTTCCTCCTCTGCTTTAGCTATTCCACCTGTCTGAAGCTATCTGCTGCCAGATAAATTTACTTACGTCATCTTTGCAATAAGGTCTGTCCAGCACAACCTATCAAAAAGTGCAATTTGAGGTGGGTATTGTGGCACAGTGGGTTAGGCCACTGCTTGGGATGCCTGCATCTCATACTGGAGTGCTTGGTTTGATTCCTGGCTACTTTGTTTTTCTGATCCAGCTCCCTGCTAATGTGCCAGGGAGGCAGCTGAGATGGCCCAAGTACTTGAGTTCCTGCTACCCACGTGTGGTACCCAGATGGAGTTCTTGGCTTTGGCCTGGCCTAACCCTGGTGTTGTGGGTACTCCCTCTCTGTCACTCTGCTTTTCAAATAAGAAAAATTAATATTAAAAACAAAAGTGCAATTTGCCCTCTTCCTCCTAGCCCAATATTCATGAACCACTGATGGTGCTATGTATTTTTCTTCTTTTTCCATACTTGGATCTTTTAGCAAACCATTATTGATCAGCTGTTTTCTTTTGTCTGAAAGCAGGAACTTTTATGTTCTTTACCTATTTGTTCCAAATGTCCAGAACAAGTGCCTGTTAGTAGGCATTCAACCAATATTTTTCTAAATGAATGAATTAATTTCAAATTTTAAGCAATATTAAAATCTATTTTGAGTGGAGGATATATTACATTAATCTGAATTTTCTCTATAGTTGAAAACATTTTCAAAATTATATAGTCTAGATGATATAAAAAGGGAGCCCTGTATAGTGGTAACAGTCTGAGAAATATGGGTTTAATCCTCAAATCGGTCACTTAGTAGTGTATGATCTTGGGTATGTTATTTGATGTCAGTAAGCCTTTTAAATTTAGCAAAATAAAGATGGTAATTATGCCTACCTCATAAGGTTCTTGTGAAGATTAAATGTACAAGACATTGCCAAATCCAACAGACACTTCCCAATCCTCATCTTTTGACACTGTTCATTCTCTTCTTTGTCAAACATTTTCTTCACCTGATTTCCCTCTTTTATTGTACTTTGCAGATCTTTCAGAGGCTACAGGGCCTCTGCCCTTAGGTCTCTTCTCTTCTCTAGAAATGTTTTGTCCCTTGGTGATGTTATCCAGTCTCATAGCATTAAATATATAACTGTGCTGCCAGTTCTCAGATTTATTATATGTAGCCTGGACCTCTTCCTTGAATTCCAGACTTTTTTTTTTAAGATTTTATTTATTTATTTGAAAGGTAGAGTTACAGACAGTGAGAGGGACAGAAAGAGAGAAAGGTCTTCCTCCCATTGGTTCACTCCCCGAATGGTCACAACAGCTGAAGCTGAGCAGATCTGAAGCCAGAAGCCAGGAGCTTCTTCCAGGTCTCCCATGTGGATGCAGGGGCCCAATGACTTGGGCCATCTTCTACTGCTTTCCCAGGCCACAGCAGAGAGCTGGATCCGAAGAGGAGCATCCGGGACTAGAACCAGCGCCCATATGGGATGTTGGCATTGCAGGCCATGACATTAACCAGCTACGCCATAGCACCAGCCCAGGCCCAAAATTCTTATGGTTAAACTCACTCTTTCCATATCCTTGGTCTAACTGGCCATCAAGTCTCAATGGCTCTATCTTCAAAATAGAACCTGATCACTTTATATTACCTTCACAGCATTCTCTTAGGTCTATACCATTTCTTGCTTAGATTACCAAAATAGCTTCCTAATTGGTTTCCCTGTGTCTGCCTATCTGTTACAATTCTCAACTCAGCAGCCAGAGTGGTGCCGCTTAACATGTTAGATCATAGCATTCCTACGTTAAGAACCTACACATTGCTCTCAGTCTCTTGCTGAGTAAAAGCCAGCAAATTACCATGGCTGTAGAACCTGTACAATCTGTACCACACTCAACCCTTACTCCACACTTCTCTGATCATGATCTTTTTTTCTTCTTGCCTCCACTTGTTTCTCCAACTTCATCAGCATTCTAAATATTCTGTGGATACAGAAAGCTCATTTCTGCTTTCAAGTCTTTACACTTGATGGTCCCTTGGACTGATTTATTTTCACAGACAGTAACAGCGTGCTCCTCTTTCTTGTCGTTCTTTACACAAATAATATCTTCCCTAACTAGCCTATTTAAAATGATAACTTTCTTCCTCCTCAATACCATTCTATTTCCCTGCTTCTGGGAAGAAAAGAATGGATGGGAAAGGGAAAAAGTCAAGTACCATAATAATATCAAATGAAAGGTCTTCAAAAAGTTCATGGAGAATGTGTATTATCTTGTAATTCCATTTTTATGAAGTTTCTAAAGTACCCCACACGTATTATATTTTCCAAAATTACCACCTCTATTATAATATAAGCTCCATGACAGAAGGGGTTTTTTGGTCTATTTTGTTCACCGCTGGACCTGTAGTAACAAAATTTACCAAAAAGTTCAAAGAAAGTTAAGGATGCAAGAAAAAAGAACAAAAACAAAACAGTATTTTCCAAAGGAAAGACAGATTTAAGATTTCATGAATTCATTTACTCATTCAGCAAAAACTGTACTGAGTGCTTGCTACAACCATTGTTCCAGGCGCTCTTGGGTTTTGCTTTTACTTCAAAGTACTTCTAGTAACAGAACAGCAAGTTTATTGTTTTCATGTTTTCCCTTTTGCTGAGCCAACAGACTGTCCAGCATTGATGCTAAATGAATATGTTTATTATTGTCTGGTTGATAACTAAAAAGTGAAGATAGTAATATTTGTTAGAAAATGATTAAAATCCACATTTATAAAATACAGTAATTGCAACTGATTTAGAAAAATATCTTGATTAATCATTGATGAAATTTTAAAAGGATATTTGTGTCAAATACTATTTTAATTAAAGTCTGATTTAGAAAAAATGTCTTGATTTAACACTGATAATAAGTGTGAATCATTACTGAACAGCTTCTGATGGCACCTATTTTATACTATTACCGGTAACTCAATGTAACATTCTGGATAACAGACTGAAGCAATTCAGTGGAAAGGACATTTCTATTCACTGGGGAAAGATTCTCCAAACAACTGAAAAGCTGCTCTATGTTTGGGTCCTAAAACAGGCTGTCAACTCTGGCTGCACATTAGAACCACCCAGGGGGCTCTTAACAAATACTAAAGTCTGAGTTCAATCTTAACCAATGAAACTCAACCTCTAGGGGCGGAGCCAGGCATCTGTAGTTCTTAAAAGCTCCCCAGGTAATCCTGATGCACAACTGGCTTCAGAATCATTGTTCTACAAGTTCCTATTATTGATTATCATTTCAAAGAGAAGGATATGGTTATTCAAGTCAACTCCTTCCCGCTGTCAGTATCGATTGAAAAGACTTCTCAACACTAGTCACTGTCATCAATATGGCACTTTTTCAGAAGCTTCACTTGTTAGCTCTAGCAATAGAAACATACCTGCTAAAATTGTCTGTCAGAATCTGAAGACCCCAAATCAGTTATCCTATAAGCAACTGGCATTTTTCTAAAAGGCAGCAAAAGCAATTCAAGTAATTTTTATTAAAGTTCTGGACTTTCACTTGCAGGTATTAAGGAGTAAAGATTTTCAGGGGCTGGCAGTGTGGCACAGCGGTAAAGCCACCACCTTTGACACTGGTATACCATATGGGCTCAGGTTCAAGTCCTGGATGCTCCACTTCTGATCCAGCTCCCTGCTAATGGCCTGGGAAAAGCAGTGGAAGAAGGCCCAGGTGTTTGGTCCCCTGCCACCCATGTGGGAGCCCCCAATAAAGCTCCTGGATTCAGCCTGGCTCAGCCCTGGCCATTGCAGCCATCTGGGGAATGAAATCAGTGGATGGCAGATCTCTCTGTTGCTGTCTTGCTGTAACTCTGACTTTCAAATAAATAAACTAATTTTAAAAATTTTCAAAAATAATTTAACATCAAATTCTGATTTTGGGAACAGATACTAATATCATCTTTTACCATCATAACGCTTATTTTCTCCAAATTTTTTTTTTTTTTTTTTGACAGGCAGAGTGGACAGTGAGAGAGAGAGATACAGAGAGAAAGGTCTTCCGTTGCCGTTGGTTCACCCTCCAATGGCCGCCGCTGACGGCGCGCTGCGGCCGGCGCACCGCGCTCGTCTGATGGCAGGAGCCAGGAGCCAGGTGCTTTTCATGGTCTCCCCATGGGGTGCAGGGCCCAAGCACCTGGGCCATCCTCCACTGCACTCCCGGGCCACAGCAGAGAGCTGGCCTGGAAGAGGGGCAACCGGGACAGAATCCGGCGCCCCGACCGGGACTAGAACCCGGTGTGCCGGCGCCACAAGGCGGAGGATTAGCCTGTTGAGCCACGGCGCCGGCCCTCCAAATTTTCATTAACTTAAAAACATTTATAAAAGTACAATGAGTATAAAATAAATCCCCAAATGTTCATCCCAACTTTTGACAGTTATCAATGTGGCCAACGATGTTACATCCACACAACCCCTTTTGAACACCACTCATAAGCTGGGCAATTCTGAAGCAAGTCTCAGACATCTTATCTTTTTATCCAGTCTTTGTTTTACTTTCATGTAAATAATGAGAAAGTAACTGGAAGACACTTAAAATTCCGTAACAGGAAAGACAGAGGTGTTGAAGTATTCTGCAGATCTAAGAGGAAAAGCACCTCTGGAAGTCTCAGATTTCCAGTGTATAAGCCACCTCTTACAGGACTGACAGCATGCCTATTGTCTTAGTTAACTTTGGTGTCACAAGAAGGCTGCTTCACAACAGAACCTTCTTTAAAAAAAAAAAAAAGATTTATTTATTTATTTGAAAGTCAGAATTACACAGAGAGGAAGACAATCCCATAATAGCTTTAAAAAAAATTCAAACACCTTGGAATAAATTTAACCAAGGATGTCAAAGATCTCTATGATGAGAATTACAAAACATTAAAGAAAGAAATAGAAGATACAAAAAAAGAAAAAAAAAGGAAAAATCTTCCGTTTTCATGGATTGGAAGAATCAATATCATCAAAATATCCATTCTTCCGAAAGCAATTTACACAGATTCAATGCAACACCAATCAAAATACCAAAGACATTCTTCTCAGATCTAGAAAAAATGATGCTGAAATTCATATGGAGGCAGAGGAGCCCTCGAATAGCTAAAGCCATATCATACAACAAAAACAAAGCCAGAGGCATCACAATACCAGATTTTGAGACATTCTGCAAGGCAGTTATAATCAAAACAGCCTGGTACTGATACAAAAATAGGTGGATAGACCAATGGAACAGATAGAACAGAAATGCCAGAAATCAATCCAAGCATCTACAACCAACTTATATTTGACCAAGGTGCTAAAACCAATCCCTGCAGCAAGGACAGTCTCTTCAACAAATGGTGCTGGAAAACTGGATTTCCACATGCAGAAGTATGAAGCAGGATGCTTACCTTATACCTTAAACAAAAATCCATTCAAAATGCATTAAAGACCTAAATCTATGAGCTGATACCATCAAATTATTAGAAAGCATTGGGGAAACCCTGCAAGACACTGGCACAGGCAAAAAATTCTTGGAAAAGACCCAGAGGCACAGGCAATCAAATCCATAATTAACAAATGGGATTACATCAAATTGAGAAGTTTCTGTACTGCAAAAGAAACACTCAGGAAAGTGAAGAGGCAACTGACAGAACAGGAAAAATTATTTGCAAGCCATGCAACCGATAAAAGATTAATAACCAGAATCTACAAAGAGATCAATAAACTCCACAACAAAACAAATACCCATTTAAGAGATGGGCCAAGGACTTAAAACAGACATTTTTCAAAAGAGGAAATCCAAATGGCCAACACACACATGAAAAAATGTTCAGGATTATTAGCTGTAAGGGAGATGCAAATCAAATCCACAATGAAGTTTCACCTCACCCCAGTTAGAGTGGCCTTCATACAGAAATCAACAAACAACAAATGCTGGTGAGGATATAGGGGAAAAGGTACCCTAATCCACTGTTGGTGGGAATGTAAACCGGTAAAGCCAATATGAAGGCTGTATGGAGAAACTTCAAATATCTGAATGTAGACCTACCCTATGACCCAGCCATCCCACTCCTGGGAATTTACTCAAGGGAAATGAAATCAGTAAACAAAAGTTATGTGCACCTCCATGTTTATTACAGTTCAGTTCACAATATCTAAGACATGGAACCAACCTAAATGCCTGTCAATTGAAGACTGGATACAGAAATTATGGCATAGGTACACTCTGAAATACTACACAGCATAAAAAAAAATGAAATCTGTTCATTTGCAACAAAGTGGATGAATCTGGAAAACATTATACTTAGTGAAATAAGCCAGTCCCAAAGGGACAAATATCACATGTTCTCCCTGATCTGTGATAACAGAGCACCTAAAAGTAAATCTGTAGAAGTACAATTGACACTTTGAGAAGGGAAGCTGCCCTTGTCTTGACTGCTGAGGAATAGTTTCATTTTGTTTTTTCATTTTTTTTCTTCATACTATGTGTTTAATTCTTTACTTAACAGAGTTAATCAAATGTGTATAAAGTCAATTAAAAATAGATCTCAGTAAAAATTAAGAGTTGGGAATAAGAGAGGGAAGAGAAAGTTTTTAACTGTAAAGCAGTATTGTTCTGCATACATTCCTAAGGACCTACTTCTAAGGGTATAGTTTAAAAACTTGTCATGGGTCTCCAAATCCCATTAAGCTGGATGGTAAAAATGCCATCTTAAGTGTTAAAGTGAACATGTAGATAGGATTAAATGTTAAAGTGATCATATAAATAGTATCAAGTGTCTGGTAATAATAATAGATAGAATTAAAAAGGAAAGAATGTTCCAACATGGGAAGCAACTCACACATCAGACACATATAATGACAATTGCCTTAAGTAAAACTCTGATCTCAGAATCAGCCCTTAAGGCTTGCTGGTCTGGCTGAAAGACCTGTTAGAGGATTTCAGGCATGGAAAGCCAAGACATTGTGGCAAAAAATGTCCTACATGAAGGATCTCTGTGAGTGAGACCCCAGTGGAAAGAAGTGCCCATCAAAGAAGGATGTACTTTTCTCTGAAGGGAGGCAAGAACTTCCACTTTGCTTATGGCCTTGTCCAAATACTGACCAAGTTTGTGGATTCAAAAGGCTTTCATAGCCTAGGCAGCTCATGTCAAGAGCCTCGGGTAGTCACAGACATCATATGTAAGACTATTAGTTGTTAAATTAACAACAGGAGTCACTATGCACTAACTCCCCATGCAGGACCTCTGTCCTCAATGAGTTGTATTATGAGAGTTAACTGTAAAACTAGTTCTCGGGGGGAAGCCATTGTAATACATAAGCTGTACTTTGGAAATTTATATTCTTTTTTTTTTTTTTTTGACAGGCAGAGTGGACAGTGAGAGAGAGAGACAGAGAGAAAGGTCTTCCTTTGCCGTTGGTTCACCCTCCAATGGCCGCCACGGCCAGTGCACTGAGGCCGGCGCCCCGCACTCATCCGATGGCAGGAGCCAGGTGCCAGGTGCTTTTCCTGGTCTCCCATGGGGTGCAGGGCCCAAGCACTTGGGCCATCCTCCACTGCACTCCCGGGCCACAGCAGAGAGCTGGTCTGGAAGAAGGGCAACCGGGACAGAATCTGGTGCCCCGACCGGGGCTAGAACCCGGTGTGCCGGCGCCACAAGGTGGAGGATTAGCCTGTTGAGCCACGGCGCTGGCCGGAAATTTATATTCTTTAAATAAAAGCTTTATATATAAAAAAGAAAAAAAAAAGAAAAAAAAAACTAGTTCTCAAAAAGCTTTTTGGCCGGCGCCGTAGCTCAACAGGCTAATCCTCCGCCTTGCGGCGCCGGCACACCGGGTTCTAGTCCCGGTCGGGGCACCGGATTCTGTCCCGGTTGCCCCTCTTCCAGGCCAGCCCTCTGCTGTGGCCCAGGAGTGCAGTGGAGGATGGCCCAGGTGCTTGGGCCCTGCACCCCATGGGGAGACCAGGAAAAGCACCTGGCTCCTGGCTCCTGCCATCGGACGAGCGCGGTGCGCCGGCCGCAGCGCGCAGACCGCGGCGGCCATTGGAGGGTGAACCAACGGCAAAGGAAGACCTTTCTCTCTGTCTCTCTCTCTCACTGTCCACTCTGCCTGTAAAAAAAAAAAAAAAAAAAAAAAAGAAAGAAAGAAAAAGCTTTTTATTGGTGTGGTGCGTGTGTGTGCAAATTGTTGACATCTTTACTTAGTATAGAGTCAATCTTCTGTATACAAAGTTAATTGAAAATGAATCTTAATGGAGAATGGGACAGGAAAGGGTAGAGCGAAGAGGAGTAGGGCTGGGAGTGTGGGTGGGAAGGCAGGTATGGTGAGAAGAATGATTATATTCCTAAAGTTATACTTATGAAATTTGTATTCCTTTAAAATAAAAAAATTTAAAATTTATAAAAAATTTATTCAAAAGTTAACAGTTACACAGAGAGAGGAAGACACACCTACACAGAGAGAGGGAGAGAGAAAGAGACAGAGAGAGAGAGATCTTCCAACTGCTGGTTCATTCCCCAAAAGGCCGCATCAGCTAGGGCTGGGCCAGGCTGAAGCCAGGAGACAGAAGCTTCTTCTGGATCTTCCACATAGAAGTAGGGGCCCAAGCACTTGAGCCATCTTCTGCTGCTTTCCCAGGAGCATTATCAGGGAACTGGATTGGAAGTGTAGCAGCCGGGTCTCAAACCGGTGCCCATATGGGATGCCAGCATTGTAGGCAGCAGCGTTACTCACTATAAGGTGGCCCCATAACAGAACCCTGTTAAGTGAAGTTCTTACTTGGAGTCTGGAGAGGAGATAAGTGAAATGACTTTAAAATATTTATATATATATGTATTTTTGGGGCCAGCACTGTGGCACAGCAGGCACAGCCACCACCTGCAATGCTGGTACCCAACATAGGTGCTAGTTCCTATCCTGGTTGTTCCCCTTCCTATCAAGCTCCTGGCTAATGGCCTGGGTAAAGCAGCAGAAGGCAGTCCAAGTGTTTGGGCCCCTGAAACCCATGTGGGACACCTGCATAAAGCTCCTGCCTCCCAGCTTTGGCCTGTACCAGTGCTGGCTGTTGCAGCCATCTGGGGAGTGAACCAGTGGATGGAAGACATCTTCCTTTGTCTCCCTCTCTCTATGTAACTCTTTCAAAATAAATCAATCTTAACACACAAGATTGATTTATATCTTTGAGACTAATGACTACAGAGAAAATCAATGGTAGATTTCTTACAAAATCTTTCTGTAACAATTCCATCAGGCCCACTGCCTCAAGTTCACCTGATGCAAAGGTCTGGGTCCAGGTTTCTGGCATGGTGAGATCACTAGTTCTCAATTTGATGGCTCCTTCCAAGTACACTGAACATACTACCAGATGCTCCGTTTTTACATATGTGAGGGTCAGATCAGTGTTTGGACTGCTGGTATAGTAAAGCTACCACTTCAGAGAATGTGAGACATGATACACTGCAAATGACTAAGTATTTTTCACATCTGTCTTAATGTCATTTCCTTACAGGGAGGACTGTCCCCGAGGATACAATAATGTCTTCCCCAACTCGAAGGCTAATTCCCTGTTGTAAGCTTCCATTAATTCCCTATATTGCCCTTTTGTAAACTTTATCATACTTGTATTTTGCTAGATTTATTGAGGTATAATTGGCAAATAAAAATTACATGTTTTAGGAGAGGTGCTGCGGTGTAGTGGGTAAAGCCATCGCCTATGGGAGCCCTATGGATGCCGGTTTGAGACCTGGCTGCTCCACTTTCGATCCAGCTCTCTGCTATGGCCTGGGAAAGTAGTAGAAGATGGAACAAGTCCTTGGGCCCCTGCAGCCACATGGGAGACCCGGAAGAAGATCCTGGCTCCTGGATCAGCCCAGCTCTAGTCATTGTGTTCGTTTAGGGAGTGAACCACAGTATGAAAGACTTCTCTCTCTCTGCCTCTCTATAACTCTGCCTTTCAAATAAAATAAATAAATCTTTAAAATAAAAAAAGAAAAGAGCTTATTGAAAAACTATTTTTCTGAATTACTCTCAAGCATACAAAAAAGCTATTGATGATGAGGCCAGCATTTTGGTACAGTGGTTAAAACCACCACTTGCAACACTGGCATCCCCATGTGAACACTTGTTTGCGTACCAGCTGCTCTGCTTCTGATCAGGCTCACTAATGTGCATGGGAAAGCAGCAGCAGATGTCCCAAGTACCTGGCCACCAACCACCCATGTGGGAGAACAGGATGAAGTTCCAGGCTCCTGGCTATAGCCTGGCCCATCTCAGATGTTGTAGTCATTTGGGGAGAGTCAACCAGTGGTTACACAATCTCTGTCTCTTCCCCTCTCCCTCTGCCACTCTGCCTTTCAAATAAGTAAATAATTCTTTTTAAAAAAATCACTTTAAAAAAGAATTATTTATTTATTTGAAAGGCAGAGTGATAGGCAGTGGCAGAGGCAGAGAGAGACAGAGAGACAGAGAGAGAGAGAGGTCTTCCATCTGTTGGTACACTCCCCAAATGGTCACAATGGCTGGAGCTGGGCTGATCCAAAGCAGGAGCCAGGAGCCAGGAGCTTCTTCTGGGTCTCCCATGTGGGTGCAGGGGCCCAAGGACTTGGGCCATCTCCTACTGCTTTCCCAGGCCATAGTAGAAAGCTGGATTAGAAGAGGAGCAGCTGAGATTAGAACCGGCGCTCATATGTGATGCCAGCGTTTCAAGACAGGGCTTTATCCTACTATGCCACAGCGCCGACCCCCACCATGGTGTTTTTAAATATGCTTGAACATGATTGCTTATTTGGTATTACCAGTATATAGTATACTGTCTACAAGAAAAATCTAATAGCTGACAAGTGTCAAGAAATTGTTCCTGTACTATAATTTTTTTTTTTTTTTGACAGGCAGAGTGGACAGTGAGAGAGAGAGAGAGACAGAGAGAAAGGTCTTCCTTTGTCGTTGGTTCACCCTCCAATGGCCGCCACGGCCAGCGCACTGAGGCCGGCACACCACTCTGATCCGATGGCAGGAGCCAGGTGCTTCTCCTGGTCTCCCATGGGGTGCAGGGCCCAAGCACTTGGGCCATCCTCCACTGCACTCCCGGGCCACAGCAAAGAGCTGGCCTGGAAGAGGGGCAACCGGGACAGAATCTGGCGCCCCAACCGGGACTAGAACCCCATGTGCCGGCGCCGCAAGGCGGAGGATTAGCCTATTGAGCCACGCCGCCGGCCCCTGTACTATAATTTTTAAACTTTAAAATATCTACTATTGTTGACAATAATAAAGTATAACAACAATAATTACATTTTTGGGTGAAATGATTCTTCTACCCTTGAAGTTACTCTGTTGGTGCTATTTGGCATTGGCACATACTGATCTTAATATCTGGTCATCAATATTTGACCAAAATTTGTATTTGCCACATCTCTGCTAATGAGGTATTTAGAGAGCTCTCTCTGTTTCTTGGTAGAGAATCTAGACTTACCCTGGCTGAATATTTTTACCTTAATAGTTTTAAATCCCAACTGTTCCACTTCATAATTGATATAAATCAGTTGTTCTCCCTTTCCTTGTAGATATTAGCTCTTCACGTCTATTTCACACAACTCAATATAAATTACTCACTCTGTTGTACTGTTCACTTACTTAAGTTACCTTCTCACAGAAGACTTCTTCCTTGAGGGTGGGCACTACATTCTTTTTGTGTGGCTTATAATGTCTTGCCTAGGGAGGACCATTTGATTTACACACACTATTTCACAATATCTACAATGGTACTGGCTTTGTGTCACAGATAAAATGTTATATTCAAATTTAAGATAGTGAAGGCAAGTCACTTTATTTGTGACTTAGTCTATGATTCTGCAAAATAAGCAATAACGTCAAAACAACTTACAAGGAAAATTGTAACTATTAACACTTACCTGAAAGTTCGGACAAGGTTTTTAAGTTGTGTATAAATATCTGCTAATGTAATCTGAAGAGGACCCAGAAGTGCAGGCAATCTGAAAGTTAAAAAAAAAAAAATCACACATAAAAATATGGTTTATTTATACAAAAACTTTTATTTTTGCCTGGGTCTGGTTTTTCCATAGGCAATAACAGCATTTAAATGGAAGCAAGCAATCATGATTTGATCAAGTAGTTAAGCTTGATTATGACTGATAAGAAGTCATAAGGATATATTTCATAGTAACCAACACTTCACTTTTGTAGTTTATGTCTGAGTGTAAAGCAGTGAAATGGAAAATCATTTCGGCTGCTGTCTACACTCTTTTTTGTTAGTTTTGCTTTCTTGTTTACTTTCAAATCTTAGACCAAGATGAAAAGAACCCAAGTTCAGAGGAAGTGCCCTCAAAATGGTCCTGGGGGTATGGTATATTACTCTCTATAGAATCATCTTGGTAGAAGTGAAGATTAGTGCGATACTTTTAGAGAGCAATTTGACAACATATATTAACATATTAAATGTAGCTACCTTTTGACCCAGTAGTTTTACTGTGAAAAAAATTTATCCTAAGGAAATAATCAGATAAACATAAGAAAGATACTTATTGTCAAAATATTTTTATTAGTGAAAAATTGGAAACAAATGTATATCAATGGGTGGTTGGTTAAACAAATTATGATATATCCACTCAGTAAACTGTAATAAAATCTTTAAAGTGATGTGAATCTATTTTTTTAATCTATTTTTCAAAATGTGAAAACCTATGATAAATGTTAAGTGAAAAATATGTATAATATTGTCCTACTTTTAATAAAAACATATAATGCTTTTGTATGTCATATTACATATCAAACATAATCTACTCCTAGGTTTGTTTTTATAAGAGAGGGAGCCTAAGGGAAGGAATATACAGATAACATATATATCACACACACGTCATAGATAAACATCAAAATATTAATAGTAGTTACTGTAGTTGGTGAAATTACAAGTGATACTCACTTCCTTCTTTGTATCATTTTAGTACTGACTCAATCTTCTCCAATAAGTATGTATTACCTTATTTAAGAAAAATTTCTTGGGGCCAGTGCTATGGTATAGAAGGTTAAGCCTCTACCTGCAGTGCCGGCATCCCTCATGGACATCAGTTCTAGTCCTGGCTGTTCCACTTCTGATCCAGCTCCCTGCCAACATGCTTGGGAAAGCTGCTAAAAATGTCCCAAGTGCCTGGGCTCCTGCCACCTATGTGGGAGACCCAGAGGAAGCTCCTGGCCAGTTCAAACCATTACAGGCATTTGGGGAGTAAACCAGTGTATGGAAGATCTCTATCTGTATCTCTGCCTTTCAAATAAATAAATACATCTTAGAAAAAAAATTTCTTACTACTGAAGATTTAAACATGTTTCTATAAAGAAAGAATAGTAATAATAACCCACAGATGTATTTTCAGAGTCAACCTCCCTGTATTGTGCTACATTTGCTTCATTTTTCTTTCCTTTCATTTTGTTACAGTAATATTTTAAAGTAAAGTAAAATAAATTCCTGAGTTCATGTCATTTGACCCCCTATTTCTATTTGTATCACTAACTATGTAGGCATTTCCCTGTATAACCAAATTAACAATAGATTAACAATAGTTCCTTAATATCATCTAATACCCAGTACATACTCAATTTCCTCAAATTATTTTAAAAAGCCTTTTTCTCTACACATTTGGCTATTCATGTCAGAAGTCAAAAAAGGTTTTATTTTTACAACCAACCAACCAAAAAACCCATGCCACATATTTTGTTTTGTTTTCACTGGTCTTAATGCTTCTTTTTCTTTTTTTTTTTCCTATTTTATGCTTCCTTTTCTCTATGTTCTCCTATCACATATCAAATTCAGTTCTTGTGTCATTATCAACAATTTGGTCATCTTCCACTATTCCTTTCCGTATCCTCTGTTTTAGCCAAAAAGGAGGAAGAGAATTACATCAATGAAATACCTAAATGATCTTAAATTTAAAATCGATACTTTCATTAGCAAAAAGTATAGAAAATTATTTCCACATAATTCCTTATCTACTAAGTGCATTCCACTATAGACAATCCATCCCAGTTTACAAAACCTTTGTAATTAAAGTCAAGGCTGGTATCTTCTAGGCCAATGAATCAGATAGGTGGTGAGTTATACTGTCTTCTAAATTACTAGTTAACAGAAACAAATGTACAATCAGGAAAACCAGATAGAAAGGCAACACTAGTAACAGATTTATTATATACAAAGAACTTGACATACAGAGCCACTCAATAAATACTAAATGCTTATTTACAAAGCCAAGCAAAAAGGATTTTAAGTGTTTAGAACAACACTGCAAGTGTTCTAAAGTAAAACCATCAAACTTCCCATTATATCAACAATTTTGTTATACTTTGTTCAAAATATTATAGCTCCCAGAAAATGCTTTTCTTAAACTGTCACAATATCAAAATTTGTACATATTTACAACTCCTTAAACAATGAGTGACATATTTTTCCGTGTTTTCTGCTGTCTAAAAAAGCAAAGGCAGGTTGAAATATTCATGATAGCCCTCACACCTTTGGACAACAGATTTCTAAGCTCCTTTCACAGAGAAACCAAGATAGCAATTTAAAAATGTCTTTTATGACAGGGTTAATTTAAAGAACAATAATTTCCACCACAAGAAGCTTAAAGCTAAAATGCAAAGCTGAGCTGAAGAGAAACTCAAGTTGCTGAGTGTGAAAATGGTTCCATGAACACATATGCAGAAAAGTTAACAGACTGTTAAAACTGTAACAACTCATTCACACACGAAACTAAGGTGACACATTTACCACAAATCAGTATTTAAGTAGGTCTAGCTTTGATATTTTTTTCCCTGACTTCACCGGATTATTAAGTAGGAGTGAGGTAGTTTGTTTTTCTACTCATATAATCTCAACTTTCCTCTTTATGGTGTGCAATTTGTTCTCTACAAACCTAAGTTCCTGGATAGAATACCTTACAAATCTAAAGTTCTCAAGTAAAGAAATTCATGTAAACTTTTTATATTATTGTTTAAAATGTCCAAAATTCAAGAATGAAATTTATAAATTATGAATTCATTAACAGCAAGTTAACTCAGAAATATTATAAAACTGGAATAATTATATACTTACACTTTACTCAATTTTTCAAGCACAATGCGTTTTCTGATCTGGTTCTGGGAACTTGAGTCTACCAGTGGAAAGGTGGGATCATGCTGAATCAAATTTTTAAACAAAGCAAAACAAATAATAAATTTACATTCCTTGATAAGTATAAAAATAAGCATTAAATATAGTTCACAATTATTACAGTAGGAAAACACTAGATTTGAGAAGGATATTATTTAATTTCATTATCAGCTCAGTCATTAGGTTGATGTGAACTTGCTTGAATGATTTGCCCTCTTTGGAGAGTTGGTTTTCTCATCTGTAATACTATGATATTAATAACTCCTTTATTAAGAAAAGTATACAAAAGGATTCTGCAAATTGCTAGCTGCTATACAACTGTAGCTTTCAATATTAAAATCATAAAAAACTTTTATAACTATATTATGGGAAGTTCTGCTTCCAGAAATTTCAGACAAGACAATTCAAACGAACACTCCCTGCATCTTACTGAATCCCAAGTTCAAATCCTCTTAATTCCTTTTAGGTGATTTGAGACTGAAATCAAGCACGTCAGAAACAAATATAAATCCATTCCAGAGGAAGATAACACCTGTCTTTTTCCTTCAAATCTAGGAGTAGCGAGGACTCACAAAGTAGACCATACTTATACTTCTGAACACAGTTCCTTTATTAAACTTTCCTCAAGTTACTAAATTATCATCTTTTATGATGAGACCATGTCAAATTTCTAGATCATTTTCACTCAATCTGAAAATATGAGCAAAGTTGGCACTGTCATGCAGCAGGTTAGGCTACCACCTGCAACGCCAACATCCTGTATGGGTACCAGTTCCAGGCTCAGCTGCTCTGCTTCCAATCTAGCTCCCTGCTAATGTGCCTTGGAAAGCAGTAGATGATTCTCCCCTGCACCCATGTGATAGACCTGGAGGAAGCTCCTAACTTTGGCCTAGCCCAGCCCTGGCCATTGTAGCCATTTAGGGAGTGAATCAGCAGATGGAAGACTGATTTCTCTATCTGTTTCTCTCTTTGTTTTACATTTTTTTTTTTTTTTTGACAGGCAGAGTGGACAGTGAGAGAGAGAGACAGAGAGAAAGATCTTCCTTTTCCGTTGGTTCACCCCCCAATGTCTGCTGCAGCCAGCGCACCGCGCTTTTCTGAAGCCAGGAGCCAGGTGCTTCTCCTGGTCTCCGGTCTCCCATGGGGTGCAGGGCCCAAGCACTTGGGCCATGCTCCACTGCACTCCCGGGTCACAGCAGAGAGCTGGACAGGAAGAGAAGCAACTGGGACAGAATCCGGTGCTCCAACCAGGACTAGAACATGGGGTGCCAGCACCACAGGTGGAGGATTAGCCTATTGAGCCACGGCGCCGGCCTGTTTTACTCTTTCAAATAAATCTTGAAAAAAAAAAATGAGCAAAAGTTCCAAGGTAAATATTGGAAGATGAAACTTATTTTACATAAAAAAGGCTTAATCATCTTGGATTTATTACAAGAATGCAAGGTTGATTTAATAGTAAAAATGTAACTGGATATCAACTCATGATAACTATTAGTAAATTAGAAACAAAAAGAAATTTTATAATCAGATAAAGTGGACCTAATAAAAACTTCAACACTCATCATAGTTAGTGATAAAGTAATTAAAGGTTTTCTCCTGAGATGCAGAACGAGACCAGGAAGCCCATTGTTCTAGAGGTCTAACCTAGTGGAATAAAGCAAGAAAAAGAAACACTGGGCCGGCGCCGTGGCTCAACAGGCTAATCCTCCGGCTTGCGGCGCTGGCACACCGGGTTCTAGTCCCGGTCGGGGCGCCGGATTCTGTCCCGGTTGCCCCTCTTCCAGGCCAGCCCTCTACTGTGGCCCAGGAGTGCAGTGGAGGATAGCCCAAGTGCTTGGGCCCTGCACCCCATGGGAGACCAGGAAAAAGCACCTAGCACCTGGTTCCTGCCATCGGATAAGCGCGGTGCGCCAGCCGCAGTGCGCCATCCGCGGCAGCCATTGGAGGGTGAACCAATGGCAAAGGAAGACCTTTCTCTCTGTCTCTCTCTTTCACTGTCCACTCTACCTGTCAAAAAAAAAAAAAAAAAAAAGAAAAGAAAAAGAAACACTGGCAATAAAGATTGAGGTAGAAATAAATAAAACTATCATTCATGTAAGATATGACTGCATATGTAGCAAATCCAACAGAGCTTAGATAAGTTACAATAATTTGATTACTATAAATTATGAAATTTGCAATTTAAGCTAGTTTAATGGCTTCAAAATCAATGTACAAATAGTTTGATTTTCCATATAAAGCTTAATATAGAAAACTTAATGATAGTATATAAGAACAAAATACCTAGGAAGAAATGCAAAGAAACACATTCAAGACCTCTACACCTAAAATTATGAAATATTATTGGGCACTATTAAAGCTGTCTTAAAGGGAAGGACATACCATGTTCCCAGGTTGATATAAAGATTTTATTTCTCAACATTCTAAAATATGCTCTAATGATTATTTTCCAAATCTGTGAATATACTAAAAACCACTGAACTGAAAATTTTAAATAAGTGAATCACATGGTATATTTGTTATATCTCAAAAAAGCTATTATCAAGGAAATGGCATCCCCAGGGTCCTGCACACAGACTTGTGCAATCAATGTTTTTTGAGTGATGAACAATAGTAACACTACATGGCTTTTAATGTTCAGATTCTTAGAGCCTATTAATGGAATGGTTTGTACATACTTACCAGTTCTTTGTATGAGAACTGGCACTTCTAAAAGTGTGTTCTGTTTGGCAGTTAAATAACTCTCTTGCCAATTTTCTTTTTTCTTGTCATATATGTATTAAATTTGTCCTTCACACTGTCTGAATTATTACCTTTTGAATTAATAGGGGCTCAATTAAGGAGGTTTAACTAAATTTCAGATAACAATATTCACTATTATGCTGCCCACAACAGATTAAACTAGTCCCCAAGATTCAAAGCTTATAAATTGCTTTTGAGCTCTTCAAGTGAGAGACCTAAAGGAAAAGATGGTGCCACTACTGTGATTAGTCTTCAGGTACAAAATAAAACAAAACAATAAAAATCTGCAAAGGATGAATCAAAACCAGAAACTGTAAATGCCTGCTGAAGAATTTATGGAGTGATGTCATGAATTATTTTAAAGGCTCCCAGATACTGAACAGAGAATTTAAGAAATCATTCATTCAATAAGACAAGTTGGTGGAAAAGAATTTGTTCGAATGCTTGATGAAGAAGTGGAAAAATATATTGAAAGCCATTAAGAAATGTTCACTTCCCAAATGCTGGCAATAGCCAGGGTTAGACCAGGCCAAAGCCAGGAGCCCAAACTCCATTTGGGTCTCTCACGTGGGTGGCAGGGACGTAAGCACTTGAGACATCATTATCTTCTGCCTCCCAGGATCATTAGCAGGACGCTAGATCAGATGCAGAGGAGACTACACCCAAACTGGAATGCCAATATAGGATCAGAGCATCCGAAGCAATTGCCTAACCCTGTATGCCACAACATCTACCCAAGAGATGACATTATAAACCAAAAGATAGACTGGCTAAAGAAATTTTCTGAAAATTTAAAAATTAACTCTTTGATAGTCTTACTCCTGCTCCAAGAGTTGCTTTGCAGAGTTTTCTAACTGTTAGCAGCTTGGACAAATTCATCAAGACATACCTCTTCTGAATCTTCTGATTTGGTGGTTTCTTCATTCAAAACATATCGTCCTCTAAAAAACTCTCTGATCCTTAGATTTAACGTTTCGGTTTCTTTTTTCAAGTTCTCATAACTTGGCAGTGGTTTAATGGCTGTCTCTGAACCTGTAAAAGGTAGAGACTCATCCAGGCTGTTCTGAGATTCTCTCAAAGCCGGAGAAAGACTATCTGGGTCAGAGTTGATGTCATCTTCATCAAGTTCTTCATTAACCAGAGATGCTGAAGAGGGCTGCAGACACACAGAAGCATAATTCTGACCGTACAAAAATCTCAAAGTTTCTTCTGTCTTCCACTCGATCAAAGTCTCCTTCAGGACTTTAAGTAAATTTTTCTTTGCAATTTCAGGACACACCTGCACTGAACTAGAAACTTGATTTGGTCTGGCAAATTTCCTCTTAAAATGCTCAGCACTTTTCTTACTTATGCCCACTAGAGTTATTTCCGATGTAGTGTATTTACTGTCAGAATTTTCTACAGCTTTTAGTTCTTCTTGCAAAGGACTATTTGAAAAAATCTGCGTATCTACTCTCTGTAAAGGAAGTTCACAAGCAGCAGCCGTCTCCTGACTATCTACTCTGCAATTGCCTAACTGCCCAGTGATATCTTCTATCGTCTGGTCTGTGTCTATGTGTTTGGAGTCTGCTTTTCGACCAGCTTTCTTTTTCGTTAAGCTTTTTTTGTGCAGCTGTGGCCTTGCACACATTTCATCTGGTCTGTTTCTTGGTAGAATAGAGGAAACAAAGTCTTGCTCATTATCACTGGCACTGTCACTACAAGTGCTAGACGAACCAGAGTCATACTGCTTTTCACAATGCCCAGGATTATCAATATCTGATGTTTTGATGGCTTTATTGCACAACTGTACTTCTTCTCCAGAATCGCCACTGTAGAAGGAAAGGTAAACAGACTAAGTACAACAGGAAAGCAAAGTGTCCCAGAGCATTTCAGACTTGTAACTTTCAAGGTAGACACTTTTACTCCTTAGGCATGGCCTTATTTATAGATAGGCTCTAACATATAGGTATCAGAGGTTGTAGTTTCTCTATATCTAATAGTCACTTGATATACTTCTCCTTCCATTTTTTTTTTCCTTTTGTCTTCCTTCCTAATTATTTTTAAATTGTTAAAGGAGTACACACAGCAAGAAAAAAAATCCTTTGATAATTATGACTTTTTGGGGATTTTTTTTTTGTCTGTTGTTTCTATATCTGATTTATATAGCCTTTAACAAAGTTTTTATTTTGGGGCCAGCGCTGTGGCACAGGTTAATCCTCTGCCTGCAGTGCCAGCATCCCATATGGGTGCCAGTTCTAGTCCCGGCTCTCCTCTTCCAATCCAGCTCTCTGGTATGGCCTGGGAAAGCAGAAGATGGCCTAAATGCTTGGGCCCCTGCACGCACATGGGAGACCTGGAAGAAGCTCCAGGCTCCTGGCTTTGGATTGGCCCAGCTCTGGCCATTGCAGCCATGTGAGGAGTAAACCAGCGGATGGAAGACCTCTCTCTGTCTCTCCTTCTCACTATCTCTAACTACCTCTCAAATAAATAATAAATAAAATCTTTTTTAACAAGTTCTTATTTTGAAAATTTCATTACTTGTTTTTCAAGGATAAATTACAAGAACATTTTTTAGTTTTGAAAAATCAAAAAAGAGATGGATAAACAGTTTCCAATTCTGGTTGGTCATCACCTAGAAAATTCCACAGAATAAAAAATGTAAGTTAACAGCAGAAAATAAAGTTGAAAAATCAACATTTTCAAACAGAAGATATTTAAGTTTGAAAATCCAGGGTTATAACAAGATGCTAACAACAAAATACAGTTTGTCCATTTGACTATGTCTTTCAATTTTCTGATTAGGTCTGAATAAGTATTACGAAAGAGAGAAGGGAAAAAGTAGCTTTGCTAATTTAAACTTGAGACAAACGAGGAGAGGTGAACAGTTTTTCTCAAGTGCACATATAAGAAAAGAGCAACACTCTGAATGAGAATGGAAGAGGAAAAGTTTGTTCAGTATTTGACAGCATTCTTTATTAGAATCTTTATAGCCATGGGACTGTCTTTTGGATAAAAAATGGTAAGTTAAAAAAATTAGAATTAAACCTTCATACATTTCATATTTCCTCTTGGTATTTTTTTCTGGTTCTTTTTTTTTCCTACTTTTTTGTTTTTAAAGTTTTCTCTTGGAATTTTAAGGAAATTATATTTTTTCTATAAATTGAAGATATACATAAAAAAATCTCTTACTCAATTCTATGTAACTAACATAGTGATTAATAACCAGGAACGTTTATTCTCAGAGGTCATGATGTGTCTTAAGAGATGGCCATGACTGGGAAGCAATATCATAAGCAGAGTTAAAAAAAAAAATCACAATTTGGGGATTTATATTAAAGTTTTAGAAACTATTTCAAATAATTAAATAACAGATATATTAATATCCTGAAATCCTATAAAATAAGATCATAAAAACCTTTCAACAAATGTAATTGGCAAAATCCAGCAGACAAAGAAAAACAGTATCTGAAATAGAGGCTGTGTTTGTGTATGTTTGTGTCATATTTCAACAGGTTCAATTAGACTTCCTCAGTAGGAACAGCTGTACAATAAATCATACAGATCAAACACATCATCTTACCACCACAAAAGAAAAAGCTGGACAGGTCAAATATTTCTTTATGTGGGCTAGAATGGGACACCTACATAATGTAGCAGCACAATAAGTCCAAGAGCTCCTACCACCTGGTACACTCCCAATGTTCCTATTAACATGAGTACTACACAGAAGGTAAGGGATACTGATTCAATCATACCTTTGTCCTTCGTTTAGCAGCTGAAAATCGGGATGGCTGTGACAAAAACACAGAATAGAAAATTAAATTCAACTAACACGCCAAACATGGTCAGGTGTTCATTGTAACTACACTGGGTCAAAAATACAATTAAAAGGGAACAGTTCATAAAAAGATTATTTCCTTTAAGAAAAAAATTCAAGGACAAAATACTGTGAAACTCACTGACGAGAAATCTGGATTAGTCTCTTATCTGAAATTAACTCATTTTCAGGACTAAGTTTATATTCTATTCACCTAATGTTTTCTTTGACTAACACGAATGAAAGCAAATCACTCCCTTCTCTAAATTCAGACATTATGATTGTCTATACAATTGATCTGATTGATCATGTCCTCCTTTATGGCCTGCTATCAGAACTATTATCTACACATTTTATTTTTCTTACATTTAAATCTGGTTTCTTAACTAGATGACAAGCTCTTTGAGAGCAGAAATTATGTTTGTAATTCTCTTGTAGTTCCTTTATATGACCAATGGGAGACTTTTTGCCTCAATTTCTGAAAAAGCAGTCATAGTATAGAATAGATGTGAGGCCGGCGCCGTGGCTCAACAGGCTAATCCTCCGCCTTGCGGCGCCGGCACACCGGGTTCTAGTCCCGGTCGGGGCGCTGGATTCTGTCCCGGTTGCCCCTCTTCCAGGCCAGCCCTCTGCTGTGGCCCGGGAGTGCAGTGGAGGATGGCCCAGGTGCTTGGGCCCTACACCCCATGGGGAGACCAGGAAAAGCACCTGGCTCCTGGCTCCTGCCATCAGACGAGCGCGGTGCGCCGGCCGCAGTGCGCCGTCTGCGGCGGCCATTGGAGGGTGAACCAACGGCAAAGGAAGACCTTTCTCTCTGTCTCTCTCTCTCACTGTTCACTCTGCCTGTCAAAAAAAAAAAAAACCAAAAAACAAAAAACAAACAAAAAAAAAGAATAGATGTGAGGAACGTAGATCAAGTAATTTAATTTAATTATAGAAAGAATTCTGTTATGCAATACCAGAAACCATATTTAGCCACCACAGATATTTAGAAGGGGGAGAAAAATCTCTTTTCAAAGCAAAATATAAAGCAGAATAAACATAATAGTAAATGAATCCATAGGACAGGAGAACTCTGTAAAATACTTCTGAAATAACCAAAAAAAATTGTGTCTTAGAGAACTGGAGAAAAGGAGCTGGTAGGCTCCACACATAAAGAAAGGGTAAGGAAACAGAAATACTGATTTCTTGTTAAACTGTACACATGTTGAATATTGCATGGTACCCCATAAAAATGTACAAGCACTACATGTTAATTTTTTTTAAAGAGGCCAGCATGTGGTGCAGCAGGTTAAGCCACAGCTTGTGACACTGGCATTCCATATTAGAGCTCCATATCAGCCTGCTCTGATTCCAATCTAGCTCCCTGCTAATGCACCTGGGGAAGCAGTGAACAATGGCCCAGTGCTTGGGCCCCTATCACCTATGTGGGAGATCTGGATGGAGTTCCAGGTTCCTGGCTATGGCCTCACCCAGCCTCACCATTGCAGCCATTTAAGGAGTGAACCAGCTGATGGAAGATCTCTCTTCTCTCTCTGCTTCTCTCTATATATCACTCTGTCTCTCAAAAAACAAGTCTTCCAAAAAATGAAAAGAAAAAAAAAGAGGCAGTTATTTGGCCTACTGTTTAAGGCTGCCACATCAGAGTGCCTGGGTTTGAGTACTGGCTGTCTCTAATTCCAGCCTCCTCTTAACACGCATCCTGGGGGATGGCCAGGTAGGACAAGTGGTCCTTGCCACCTACATGGGAGACTTAGAATGGGTTCCTGGCTCCTAGCTTTGGCCTGGCGTAGCCCCAGCTGTCGCAGGCATTAGGGAAGTGAACCAGATGGGAGCTCTGTCTCTCTGCTTTTCAAATACATAATAAAAACAAAACAAAAATGTACCTTCTACAGATTGCAAAATGGATTAAACAAAAAGAAATATAAGGAACTAAATACACATTAGAGAGAAGCTAAGGCATAAATTATGGGATCACATATACCACTTGAAGACCAAAATAAGGATACACTGGAGGTCATAATTTTACAGAACACTGTCAATTGAAAAAAGTCAAGCTCAATAGATAGATGGAAGCAGAATTCATTTGAATGATGACATTTCAAGGCTGCCAGTCCAGAATGTCACAAGTATTTTTTCTGTATAATTAATCATCCCAGCATCAACTATGTAAGTAGTGTCTAGATAATATATATTCCCTTAGTTTAGTTTCAAGTGTGGAAGGCACTGCAGAGAAGAGGCTCTCTTGCTAATCCTTCCTTAAGTTATGGGAGACACTGTTAACTGATTAAGGCATTCATTCCCATTAAATTCCTTCTTTTCACCACACATTAGAGACATACAGAATGAAGTCAATATTGGCCATCCTTGCTCTAGTGCAGGGATGGGGAATTTTTTTTTTTTCAGCCAAGGGCCATTTGGATATTTATAACACTATTTGTGGGCAATACAAAATTATCAACTTAAAAATTAGCATGCTCCAGATTTACTGAATTTCCAGTCCCACCTGCAGTTGTCTTAACAGGCCTTATACAGCCCATGGGCTGATGTTCCCCACCCCTGTTCTAGAGATACGTCTGCAGTTCAGGAATCCCCCAAACTAAAAATAAATAATTTATGCCAATTTTAGAAATTTACCTTTTTTCTGCCCCCCTTAATATCTTAGCCAAATTAGGCAAAGCCTTTCCCTAGCCTCTCAATTATCCTGTTTATCTTACTGCTTTCCACTCACAAAATTTCTAATTACAGAAGTTATTGCTGCTTAAAAAAAAAAAAAAGATACTACTTGAATGGTGATGAGCTTTGACTACTCCAAAGGATATTTTAACTCCCATTAAGGTTTTGTTTTGTTTTGTTTGAAAGGCAGAGTTAGAGAGAGAGAGAGGTCTTTCCTCTGCTGGTTCACTCCCTAAATGGCCATAATGCCCAGGGCTGGAGCAGGCGAAAGCCAGATGCCAGAAGCTTCTTTCAGGTCTCCCATGTGGGTTCGGGGGTCCAAAGACTTGGGCCATCTTCTACTGCTTTCCCAGGCCATAGCAGAGAGCTGGATCGGAAGAGGAGCAAGCAATGACTTAATCCACTATGGCACAATGTGCTGGCCCCTTATTAAGGTTTTTAGGCTTAAATAATTAGCTAACATTTACAATAGAGTATTCATTCTATTTTCCACTGACTACTTCCTCCACTTCGACTTCTAGTTCTGTCACTTTTTTTTTTTTTTTTTGACAGGCAGAGTGGACAGTGAGAGAGAGAGAGACAGAGAGAAAGGTCTTCCTTTGCCGTTGGTTCACCCTCCAATGGCTGCTGCGTATGGCGCGCTGCGGCCGGCACACTGCGCTTATCCGATGGCAGGAGCCAGGTGCTAGGTGCTTTTTCCTGGTCTCCCATGGGGTGCAGGGCCCAAGCACTTGGGCTATCCTCCTCTGCACTCCCGGGCCACAGCAGAGGGCTGGCCTGGAAGAGGGGCAACCGGGACAGAATCCGGCGCCCCAACTGGGACTAGAACCTGGTGTGCCGGCGCCGCAAGGCGGAGGATTAGCCTGTTGAGCCACGGCGCCGGCCTAGTTCTGTCACTTTTATCCTACATCCTCATCCCATTCTTCCTGGATAAAATTAAGGTTCAGCACTATGCAGTAATTTGGCATTTGGTCCTATAACAGGGTCTGAGCATCACTCAGGGAAAGAAAATTTGCATAGATAGTAGTGATTTTCAATTGGACTCTTACATTTAATAGCTAACTTGCAAATGCAGAATACATTCCATCATTCAACAAATTCCCTTAAAAATCAAATTCTGTGCATGTGTGTGTGTAATATATACATATATATATATATATATATAGAGAGAGAGAGAGAGAGAGAGAGAGAGACTATGTTGGGCACACTAATATTTCTATTAGATTCTTAATATGTTAATATTCAGATTCTTAATATGTTAAAATTTAGTAGATGAAAAAGTATGTTCTAAAAGCTTTTCAAGTATTAATCTATATAAGAATAAGCTAGCTACTATTATCATCCTCACATTATAGATAAGGAAATTGAATACAGAAAGAATAAGAAATTTGCCCCAAATCACATAGCTAGTAAATGGTGAAGGCAGGAGTCAAATTCAGAAAACACTGCTCACAGTAGTATTTATACTCTTGTGTCATATAGTAATTATACTCTTGTGTCATATAATTCAAGAGAATAAATGTATTAAGTACCCTGAGAAATACATGAGCTGCTACAGAAAATCAGAGAAGACTTCCTGCTGAGCCAATCAAAAAAAGTTTCAGAGAGGAGTCATCAGTTGGGCTTTTAAAGATATAAATTCGTATATAAAGGCATTTGAAGCTAATACT
This sequence comes from Sylvilagus floridanus, assembly GCA_949820135.1. NCBI lineage: Eukaryota > Metazoa > Chordata > Mammalia > Lagomorpha > Leporidae > Sylvilagus > Sylvilagus floridanus. The sequence goes on along the minus strand of OX463225.1, from coordinate 83,520,669 downwards.
ATTAGCATTGTGTTACATCACAAACCTTCCTCCCTTTCTCTTTTAAAACATGTAACAATGCATAAATCCACCCTACCTCTTAAAAAAAAAAAAAGACTCTGCCTGCCAAGCATTAAGCCCTTCCCCCTTTCAATGTAAACTTTCCTTAAACAAGACTGTACTCATCATTTTCAATTTAATATCTCCTGTTCAGCTACAAACCCTCAGTCTCCTGGAATCTGAACTCAAAACTTCCCTGAATGTTTTTGGTAAGATCACCAAAAATCGTACAACTCTAAATCTAATGGATATTTTTATTGGCTTTATTTTTCAATTTGAGGAGGAAAGGATAGGGATAAAAGGTGATCTTAAAGGAGGAAGAAAAGGAATAAATCATAAAGCAAGGCCCTGGAGAGAAAACAAAATCGGTAACACAGAGGAGGGTACTCTATGCATATAGGTCATGATAAGACAGAGAAAAAGAGTGCACATGAAGAAAATAAAGTTGAAGGAGATTCTGTTGGATGCTTTCAATGGCTTCAGTAAAGTGGTAGGTGAAATCAGTCTACTGTGGGTCAGGGTCTCCGGCTAATGAGAACAGAAAAGGTTTGTATATATCAGATCAGCAACAAGGAACAAAGGAAAAAAGAGAGCACACAGCTGCCAACAGAGCCAAAAGCAGGCAGAGTGCAAGCTTTGGTGACAGACTTGGAGTAAAAACTCAAATACACACACACACACACACACACACACACACAGTTACTTCACAATTTTTTTGAAAACCTGAATTGGAAGATGTTTCTTTTGGTGTAAAAATATTGAAATCCGGCCAGCGCCGTGGCTCAACAGGCTAATCCTCCGCCTTGCGGCGCCGGCACACCGGGTTCTAGTCCCGGTCGGGGCACCGGATTCTGTCCCGGTTGCCCCTCTTCCAGGCCAGCCCTCTGCTGTGGCCCAGGAGTGCAGTGGAGGATGGCCTAAGTGCTTGGGCCCTGCACCCCATGGGAGACCAGGAAAAAGCACCTAGCACCTGGCTCCTGCCATCGGATGAGCGCGGTGCGCCGGCCGCAGCGCGCCATCCGCGGCAGCCATTGGAGGGTGAACCAACGGCAAAGGAAGACCTTTCTCTCTGTCTCTCTCTCTCTCACTGTCCACTCTGCCTGTCAAAAAAAAATATATATATATATTGAAATCCATCAGTTTTTCCTAATACACATTTTCCATGAGCTTTTTGAAGATACTAGACATAATCAGTGTCCCAGACTGAGTCATCACTCCCTTCTGAGCCTTAGCTTCACCATCAGGAAAATGAGTAACATTATATTTCCCTAGGAATGCTTTGAGAACTGAATTAAATGAAATTGAAATGTTAATGGTCTTACATGAGAACTTTTACCAATAACCATGAGAAACTTAAGCACAGGAATAAAAGGTTGGCTAGAGGTTGGGAAAGTGGGCATGGCAGAAAGTTAAGGGAGAAAGAACCTGGGATTGACTGAGAGGACAATACTAATAGCAGACTCTGGATGTCAAGGAAACTGTAATAAGTGTATGCCAGCCCAGAAGAACAAAGCTGGGAGAGACAGAAGGTCACAATGAGGTCACCAAACAGACTGATAGCTGTAGATGAGATAGAGGCTGTGGTCAGAGACGGGAAACTCTTATTTCAAGATCTTGAAGGAAGAGTAGTTCCAAGTAAGAATGAGGTCCAAGTGTGGTGGAATCAAAGGGTAATCAAAATGTAAACTTATTGTAAATCATGAATATGCTTTAAGACAGTTTTATAAGAAATCCCCAGCTATGCAATTTGACCTTTTTTGAGAATTAAAAGAAAATTCAACCTCTAAAAAAGACTAGTAAAATGCCTACTATATGCTAGGTAGGTTTTTAAAAATTGTAGTAAAATACATCTAACATAAAATTTACCATCTAACACAATTTTTAGGTATGCAGTTCAATGATAGTAAGGACATTTACATTTTTACTATTATTATCATACATCACCAGCACTTTTTTACTGTCTTAAGTTGTTTTATATTTTATATAATCCTCACATAACTTACAACCTTTTCATAGGTAAACCTAAAGCTTTGAGAGGTTAACCAGCTTCCTAAGATTACACAGCTAATAAATAATAAATCAAGTATTTGAACTTAGGCCTGATTTCATAGTATAAGCTTTTTCCATAGCATATTGCCTCTATCATTAATATCAGAAAAAAAAAAAGACAACCAAAAGTTGTGGGGATACCATGTTTAGTTAATACATCATTGGAACTCATTATAGTTTACAAACTATTTTCTTCTCCTTCATTTAATTTCTCTGATTTCAGGTAGAGAACACCACACTGTGTCCAGATGTTATCTGCTTTACCAGTGACCTTAAATATCCTCTCTGATTTCAGTCCTATAAAATGAAGAAGGGTACCTGATGCTAAAAATAAACTAAATGAGTTTATTGAGGTATTAGATGAAAGGCTCAACATAAAACTTCAGTCTTTGCTATGCATTGTTTTATAATGAACACGATAACAATTTACATTGCTTTCATACATGAAATTAAAATTCTCATTTGTTAAAAGTGCTATTCTCTTTCTGCTAAGTATTTTCCATTTTCTTCAAAATTTATATTGCTCTGGAGATAGTTCTATAAGTTTCAACTAAAATAACAAATTACAAACATTTTTATCTTCTTTTCACTAAGGCATAAATTAGATGATTAGTCGTAACTTTTGCAAAGTAAATCTGAAACTGCAAATAACTTATGTCAGAAAACCTACACACACTACACACAGACACACACACATACACACACACACACACACGAGGGGAGTTTTCAAAAAGTTTATGGGAAATGTGTATTATTAAAAATTTATGCATGGGTTTCAAAAAAAAAATTTTGCACCAAAATAAACATCTTTTAATTCTGTTTTCCACAAATGTTTGGAAGTTCCCTTGTATACGTCTTTGTATATCTATCATCTGGAATGTGAACATTATATATAAATCAACAGAAGCAGTTGGTTACAATTCCCCGCTGTGGTGGAAACTTTTCAAATATAGCTTCAGACATGTTAAAATCTGTTTCAGAAAGCTTTTATTCTCCAATACTGAGCAACAGAGGTGGCTGTTCAGGAAGAGGTTCTAAAAGTTGTTCTGCAGAGGTTTTTGGCTTCCGCACCTCTGAGATTATACTGTTTATTGCCAAGAAGCCATGTGTGAAAATCCCCTACTCTGGGCCACATGATGGCGCTTTTAGCTCTGTCAGCATTAACCATTCACCCCAATCTGATCTTTAAAATCATAATTTGGTTTTCAACATTTGTCCTTCCTGGTTAGAATTTTAGATTTTAATTTACAATTCAAAAAACTTCTCTCCTTCAATGACTTGTCAAAGCATACATTTAATCAAACAGGATTTATAAATGCAAGTACATGTCTGTCTAAATGAGCACATTGTTTTAGAATATCAAAATGTATGTGGTCTGTTTCTGGCCACTATGTGGGTGAAACTTTTCTAACTCACAATGTGAAAAGGATTATTCTGCATCATGACCCAGACCGTACTAGGTCAATGTTTTGTCTCTAACAGGGCATCAGCAGCCATTTTCTGAGAGCATTGTTGCTCTCCATGACAATAAGCCTAGACTTCCAATATGTTTTCTTTTTTCTTTTTTTTATTTTATTTGAGAGGTAGAGTTACAGACAGTGAGAGGGAGAGACAGAGAGAGAGGTCTTCCGTCCATAGGTTCACTCCCCAAATGGCCGAAATGGCTAGAGCTGCCAGGAGCCAGGAGCTTCTTCCAGTCTCCCACACAAGTGCAGGAGCCCAACGAATTGGGCCATCTTCTACTGTTTTCTCAGGCCATAGCAGAGAGCTGGATTGGAAGAGGAGCAGTCAGGACTAAAACTGGCACCCATATGGGAGGATTAACCTACTAAGCCACAGCACCAGCCCCTCCCAATGTGTTTTCAAATCTTAAAAATGATAATCTACAAAGCCCTGAGTCCAAAGTCTTGATAAAAGTATAGAGGCAGAATTCATGTATTTGTCCAAATTTTTCATAAGTCTGAAAAAGTGAGCTTACTGTAGTATAAAGCAGTATCTTGTAAATTTTAAGAGACCACTACTAGGTTTTTTTTTTTTTTTTTCCGAAAGGCAGAGTGGACAATGAGAGAGAGAGAGAGAGACAGAGAGAAAGGTCTTCCTTCCGTTGGTTCACCCCACAATGGCCGCTGCGGCCGGTGCACCGCGCTGATCTGAAGCCAGGAGCCAGGTGCTTCTCCTGGTCTCCCATGTAGGTGCAGGGCCCAAGGACCTGGGCCATCCTCCACTGTACTCCTGGGCCACAGCAGAGAGCTGGACTGGAAGAGGAGCAATTGGGACAGAATCCGGCGCCCTGTCCGGGACGAGAACCCGGTGTGCCGGCGCCACAGGCGGAGGATTAGCCTAGTGAGCTGCAGCGCTGGCCAACTACTAGGTTTTAGTATTTAGAATCAGGCAAATAAATTTATACTACTTGCCAGTACTACGGCGTAGTAGGTAAAGCCGTTGCCTGCAGTGCCGGCATCCTATATGGGTGCTGGTTCTAGTCCCAGCTGCTCCTCTTCCAATCCAGCTCTCTGCAATGGCCTGGGAGAGCAGTAGAAGACGCCCAAGTGCTTGGGCCCCTGTACCCACATGAAGGACCTGGAGGAAGCTCCTGGCTCCTGGCTTCGAATTGGCACAGTTCTGGACATTGCAGCCGACTGGGGAGTGAACAAGCAGATGGAAGATCTCTCTCTATCTCTGGCTTTCAAATAAATAAATCTTTAAAAAGAAAAAAAGACTAAGATAATGAAAATATATCTCCAATAAATGCTGTTATTTAAAAGAAGCCATTTTGGGGATGGCTAGGTGGTGTAGTGGGTAAAGCTGCTGCTTGCAATGCTGGCATCCCATATGGGAGCCAGTTCGTATCCTGCCTGTTCCATTTCCGATCCAGCTCCCTGCTAATTGCCTCAGAAAAGCAGCAGAAGATGGCCCAAGTGTTTGGGCCCCCGTACCCATGTAAAAAACCTAGAAGAAACTCATGGTTCCTGGCTTCAGCCCAGTGCAGCCCAGGCTGTTGTGGCCATTTGGGGAGTGAACCAGCAGATGGAAGATACTGCTATTTCTCCCATTCTCTTTGTTAACTCTGACTTTCAAACAAATAAATCTTTACTTAAAAAAAAAAAGCTATTTTCCCTTTATAAGATTGGTTCTGTTGTACCTCATACCATATGTGAACAAACTTTATTTAAAATAAAACATTTCTGTAGAACTTCCATGTGTGTGCAACAATTAGACAAGTTTTTTAAATGCTGAATTCTAAAATTCTTAACCTTAGCACACAGTAAAAAAACCAATCCATCTGTAAAAAAAACAGTGACCTCTAGTGGATTCATTAAATAACACTGGCATCAATGATGCATCCAAATACAAAAGATACTAATATAGTTAGTTATAAAATGACCATAATATAAGGACTATAGTGACTTTATGCAGTGAGACAGATGAATATTTATAGATTACTCACTGGTTTCTTTTAATCAAGTGGAATATGATGAACAGACTCTTGGCGATTGGGGTGGGCACCTGGCTTAGTAGTTAAGATGCCTGTGTTCCATACCGGAGTGCCTGGGTTTGATACCAGCTCTGGTTCCTGACTCTGGTCCCCTGCTAATGCAGTTATGGCTCAAGTGCTGAGTTCCTGTGCAGCTGTGCAGCAGGTGTCTGGGGAGTCAGTTAATCGCCAGGAGCTCTCTCTCTCTAAATCAATTCTTTCTCTGCCTCTCAAATAAACAAAAGTAAAAATTAAAAAATTCTGGCCTCATTCAAAATCTACCACTAAGAAATACAGGTAATCTTCTCTCTTTTTAAAAGTATGTATTTTTATCTACTTGAAAGGTGGGGTGGTGGTGGGGGGACAGACAGGGAAAGGGAGAGGGAGAGGAAGAAGGAGTTAGGCAGAGGGGAGTAAGAGAGAGAGAGAGATTTCCCATCTGCTGGTTCACTCTTCTTTTTTTTTTTAAGTTTTTTTTTTTTTTTTTTTTTGACAGGCAGAGTTAGACAGTGAGAGAGACAGAGAGAAAGAGAGAAAGGTCTTCCTTTTGCTGTTGGTTCACCCTCCAATGGCCGCTGCGGCCGGCGCACCGCACTGATACGAAGGCAGGAGCCAGGTGCTTCTCCTGGTCTCCCATGCGGGTGCAGGGCCCAATCACTTAGGCCATCCTCCACTCCCTGGCCACAGCAGAGAGCTGGCCTGGAAGAGGGCAACCGGTACAGAATCTGGCACCCCGACTGGGACTAGAACCCGATGTGCTGGCGCTGCAAGGTGGAGGATTAGCCTATTGAGCAATGGCGCCAGCCGCTGGTTCACTCTTAAATGGCTGCAACTGCCAGGGTTAGGCCAGGCTAAAACCAGGAGCCAGGAATTCCATCCAAGACTCTCATGTCAGTGAAGGAGCCCAAACACTTGAGTCATCTTCTATTGCCTCCCAGTATGCATTAGCAGAAAGCTGGATCGGAAGTGGAGCAGTAGGGACTTGAACCCACACCCTGATATGGGATGTAGACATCCCCAACAGCAGTTTAACCTGCTGAGACACAATGCCCACTCCCACTTAATTTTTCTCTGAATTAAATTTTCTAAGGACCCTATTTGTGATTCTTTTTATCTTGTATACCAATACCAGACTAAATTATGGCTTTGATGGCTCCCTAGGACTTGAGGATTTACTGAACTTTTCATGGCCACTTTTTACTTACCTTTCTATATCTTCTGTTTTTCCCTCCAACATATAGTATTCCCTCCTTATCTGTGGGGAGCATGTTCCAAGACCCCCAGTGGATGTCGGAAACTGTGGACAGTATAAAACCTAAGTACTATGTTTTTTATATGTGGCTCTAAGCAACTCATAGGTGGGTAGGATACACTGCCTGGACACATTAGACAAAGAAATGATTTATGTCCTGGGCAATATGGTACAAGATTTCATCATGCTATTTGGAAAGCATGCAATTTAAACAGTATTTCTGGAAATTTCCATTTAACACTTTCAGGGTAACTAAAAATATGGAGAGTGAAACTTGTGGATAAGGGCAGATTATCCTAGATTCCTTATTTCAATATTCAATACCCCAACCCACTTCCATGAATTTCTCATTTTTATACAGTTTCCCATTATACAAGGTCCTAACTTTGCCAACTGTCATCTCTACTAAAGCCAATACAAATTTGTTCATTCATGTATTTGTTCTACCATTCCAAAAATAAACTCACAGGTTGGGTTTTATATCTGCGGATGTACCTCTCCAGGTACTAAGCATGTACTATTACTTTGAATGTGAATTAAATTGCTTAGTTTAGATTAGGGAGACAAAGGCCATTTTCACCTTTTTTTTTTACTGATGTAGGGATGGGAATACAGATAAGGTATAACTTCAAGAACCACAAATTTAAAGTGGCAAGGTTTCAAGTTTTGGGGAAAAGTGGGCATTCTGTCTGGACACAGGTTGGTAAGATTAAAGCAAGTGATTAGAGGGAACAACCATTTTAAATTAGCTGTACAAAGTATCAACAACCATGTTTTAAGAAATAGGGATCTGGGGCCAACACTGTGGCATAATGAATTAAGCCACTGCCTGTAATGCCAGCATACCACATGGACGCCATTTTGTGTTCCGGTTGTTCTACTTCTGATCCAGCTCTCTGTTAATACACCTGGCAAAGCAGTGGAAGACGGCTCAAGTCTTTGGGCCCCCACACCCACGTGGGAGACCCTGGCTTTGGCCTGGCCTAAGCCTGGCTGTTGCAGCTATTTGAGTAATGAATGAGTAGATGTAAGCTCTCTCTCTGTATTTCCCTCTCCCTCTGTAACTCACCTTTCAAATACATAAAACAAATCTTACCAACCACCACCCCCCCAAAAAAAAGAAAAAAGCGATGGCAAAAAAGGTGGTTTGATAAATGGTTTGAAGCAGTTGAAGCAGAAGAGAATGGAACAGAGGGTTATGTTTAAGAAGCAGAGAAGGTATCTTTGGAAGTAATAATAAAGATGACCTAAGAAACACCAGCCTTAGAAATACACAAGGGGGTTGGCACTGTGGTGTAGCAGGTAAAGTCTCTGCCTGCACTGCCGGCATCCCATATAGACACAGGTTTGAGTCCTGGCTGCTCCACTTCCGATCCAGCTCTCTGCTACGGCCTGGGAAAGCAATAGAAGATGGCCCAAGTGCTTGGGCCCCTTAGGAGAACCAGAAGAAGCTCCTGGCTCCTGGCTTTGGATCAGCCCAGCTCCAGCCGTTGCAGCCATCTGGGGACTTAACCAGTGGATGGAAGACCTCTCTCTGCTTCTCTGTAACTATGCCTTTCAAATAAATAAATAAATCTTTCTTAAAAAATACACAAATAGGCCGGCGCCGTGGCTCAACAGGCTAATCCTCCGCCTTGCGGTGCCGGCACACCGGGTTCTAGTCCCGGTCGGGGCGCCGGATTCTGTCCCGGTTGCCCCTCTTCCAGGCCAGCCCTCTACTGTGGCCCGATGGCCCAAGTGCTTGGGCCCTGCACCCCATGGGAGACCAGGAAAAAGCACCTAGCACCTGGCTCCTGCCATCGGATGAGCGCGGTGCGCCGGCCGCAGCGCGCCATCCGCGGCAGCCATTGGAGGGTGAACCAACGGCAAAGGAAGACCTTTCTCTCTGTCTCTCTCTCTCACTGTCCACTCTGCCTGTCACCAAAAAAAAAAAAAAAAAAAAACCACAAAAATGATTAAAAAAATGCACAGGTCATAGTAGGGAATGGTTGCTCAGGGGAATGAGGAAGTGATAGGCAGCACTGGAGAAAGAAGGATTAAGAAGGGAGAAAAACAGAGGACTAATGCATCCTGGGAAGCCATAGATGGCTCAAGCACTTGGGTCCCCACCACCAACATGGGAGACCCAGACAGTGTTCTGGGCTCCACCTGGCCTAGACCTGGCTGTTTCAGTCATTTGGGCAGTGACCCAGCAGATGGAAGATCTCTATCATTCCACATTGCCTTTCAAGTAAATGAAAATAAACAAACATGAGAGAGCGAGCGAGAAAGAAAGAAAAAGGTGCTCTTGGTTTCCTAATGCCTTTAACAATGACATGATATTTTACTCTCCAAATAAGAATGCTGACAGACTAGATGGTGAAATGATGAACGATTTAGTCTATTTTTTAAATTTCAATTAACAAGTACCGCAAGGTGGTATGCTTTACATATTTCAAACCACACAGGATTGGACTGGCAGGCAAAGATGTCTGATATCAAAGGTACTGTCATCACTGCACCCATGCTAGTTGAATTCAGAGTGGTATCACCGTGGGCATCAAGGAAGACTAAGGTTGCTTGTTTATTTATTTATTTATTAATTTTGAGAAAGATATATTTAGTTAACTTGCATCTCATTACATTTATTTAGCATATCTCTTTACTATCTTACCACAAATAACTGCCTTGTGTTGTTATAATACTCTATCAAACATGAATTAATTGGGACATTATCTTATTAAGCCTTGTTACAGTTTGATTACCTTTGGTGTATTATGCCATTTCACTTTCAATAATAAATTTTCTCAAATTTAGCATCTAGTAAAATACCTCAAATGTTTAAATATTTCCCAAGAGGCAGAACTCCAGCAAAGACCATAAATGTTTTTGAAAACAAAGAATTTTTTAATTTGCTTTCTTTAAATTAACAAAATAGTGTACTGACTTTGAGATGAAATGAATCAGTAATTGAACTTTTTAATCTTAGTAAATAGTTTCCTAATAATAAAGTGAGTTCAGCTGGATCCCAAGACCTATTATCTTCTGAAAAAAAAAAATAACATTTATTCTGGATTACTATATTAACAGTATTCACAGACATAACTGGTACAGCATAAAACTAGAGTTATAGTTTCTGCTTAGTGATTAAAGCTGAAACAGTCAACAAACAGTATATGTAGGAATTTTCTAAGTGCAAAATCCTTGATAACTAAGCTTAAAATGGTAATGTTCTACAGAAAACTAGACCTCTCAGCCTAGCTCAAAAAACCAGAAGTTATTAGACTACAAGAGCAAATGTGTATGAATAATGCTTTAAATTACCTGTCTTCTTCTCGAACCCACACTGGAGTTTTAGGAATTTGTGCTTCAAAAAACTTAGAGGCTTTGTAACAAAAATTGCTGCAAAAACACTGAAAAGAACATTTTAAAACTAGTTTTCTTATTGTGAAATATTAACTATATACAGAAGAGTAAAAAAAATACATGTGTAATTTTAAAGAATACAGAGAACACCCATGAATCTAGCACTCACATACAGTACCTTGGAAGGCCTCTGCGTGTTTCTCCCCAACTGTACTGCCCTCCACATGCCCCAGCAGTAACCATTATCACAGATTTGGGTTAAACATTCTCTTATTTTTCTTTAGTTTTACCACCTGTATCTTACCCCTATAAAACATTATCATCCAGTTTTGCCTTTTTAAAATGTTATCTAAATGGAATCATGTTGTCATGTATTGTTATCTTTTCTTCTGTTTTTCAAAATTATATTTCTAGATTCATTCTGGTAGCTTATTCATTTTCACTGTGTATTATACTTCATTGTCTTAGTATATTGCACTTTATTTTTTATGGACAACTGAGCTCTTTGTAATGTTTTACTACTGCTATAAAATTTAGCATATTAACTATTTATTAAGTGTATAGTTTGGAGGCATGAAGTACATAAAATTGATGTTTTCATGTAAATTGAGGCAGGGGTCAATTCTCATTTTTCCATCTGGATAACTAGTTGTGCCAGTACTAGGTACTGAAAAATCCATGCTTGCTTTATTAATTACAACACACACAGTACTATGTATCAAGTGTCCACATATTTGGTAAATCTGTTATTCTGTTCCATGATTTACTTGCCTAGATTTGTGCACTTTTAAGTTTTAAACACTGAAGTCTTAAGAGACGCTCAAGCAAGGAATTTTTTAGTACCTTGACTGAAATACTTACAACTAGAAATAAACTTTTAACATAGTTATTTTCTAACAGGCAAGATTTTATAATTATTTTCAGAATTCTACTTCATATATTGAATATTAGCTGTTACCTTGAAAATAGCTTTCAAACTTACCTTTCTTTCAGTAATATCATATACTTTATTGGTTTTGGTAGAAATTTTGTATTTCTGTTTTGGTACCTAAGGAAAATTAAGTACAGCTTACAAAAGAATCTAAGTAATAAACATGAACATTATATTACAAGATTAAGACTTCTACACATCACATATTTGGCTAATCCATGCCATTAGTGTATCATTTCATTTCCTGATCTTTCTATAAGTATTTTGCTAAATAAAAATATATAACTAAATAAAGGCCTATATTTTAAAAACTAGTTATGGGCTGGCGCTGTGTAGTAGTGGGTAAAGCCTACCCAACCCACATGCGTGCTGGTTTGAGTCCCAATTGCTCCACTTCTGATCCAGCTCTCTGCTATAGCCTAGGAAAGCAGTTGAAGATAGTCCAAGTCCTTGGGTCCCTGTATCCAGATGGGAAACCTGGAAGAAGCTCCAGGCTCCTGATTTCAGATCAGCACAGCTCCAGCTATTGCGGCCATTTGGGGAGTGAACCAGCAGAAGGAAGACCTATCTCTCACTCAGCGGATGGAAGACCTCTCTCTCTGCCTCTGCCTCTCTATAACTCAGCCTTTCAAATAAAGAAATCTTTAAACAAACAAACAAAAAAGCTAAAGAAAGCTTAGAGCAAAAAAAGTCACAAAAGCCTGGAAGTACTTTAAAAAAAAAAAAGAAAAAACACTAGTTACTTACAATTCCCAGTTTCTTTTGACATAAAGGGTAGCCACAGAGTTTGATAATAGAACGCTCATCCACGACATCACTGTAGTGAGCAGGTGTGATAAACATTCCCTATAAAGAAATGAGACAGAGGTTTCTTCCCAGATCAATGGAAATGCGACTTATCAGCTCTCTAAGCTTCATGAATCTCATCTGCAAACACAGACAATATCATCCACCTAAAAACTCTGAAGTTAGAGAGAAAATAAAAGCCACTTAAAATGTCTTATAGTTAGCACCCCAAAAACATTATTATTAAAACAAAAATGTCTGTCACAGCCAATTTTGCATATTAATAGATAAGTTTAGGAAGTAATTCTAAGACAGAGAAGTGATGATACAGCTATAGCAAAGCTGAATAATGACAGTATCTTTTATTTTTAAAAAAAGTCATATTCAAGTAACTATAGAGACTACTAGTTGAAGGGAAGAGTTGAAGGAAGAAGGACAGAGGCAGCAAGGTGACTACAGAACACAATAATGCATTACAGATTGCATAAAGAACTGGAGGAGAGGAGCTGGCAGGCTTCAAACATAGGGGAGGCAGCGGGGGGAGATAAGGATGCTGATTGCCTGATTTGATCAGTGAGTGTTGTATGCATGAGTTGAAATACTGCACTCTGCCCCATAAAGGTATACAATTATGTTAATCAAAAATTTTTAAAGATACATTTATTCAAAAAGTATACTAACAATGTAAAGTTAATAAAATATGATTTTACTTATTTTCTAAAAGTAAAATCTGAAAAAAAGTTATATTAAAAGATTTCATTGTCACTCTTAAGCAAATTTCTGTCCAAAACTTTTCTGCTCCTGAAAAAACTGCACAAAATGGTAAGAGGCTGACATCAAATATTTTCCTTTGACATCTTCATGTTCACATTGCTTACAAGTTTTTCTGTTGTCACAGTAATTGCTACACTCTTTGTTGAAAGTGACATTGTTACAAATGAAGCATTTCTGTTTTGTCTGTGTTCTTTAGTGTCATCATGCATGTAGATTCTGATGCAGTAACCTATATCAATTTACAATACTGTCCTGTTCATATTTCTCTTATTTAGAAAAATTTCCAAAATATGCTAAGAATTATTTTTGCAACAGAACCTCTGAGTTTTAGTTTTTTCTCTTAAGGATTATGATGACACAAAAGAGATTTTTATTCAAAAATTTAATGCAATAAAGCTGCTTAAAAAAACAAATTTTAATTCAGATTGCAATTTTCTTATTTTGTGTCTAGTCATAAAAGACTAATAAACCAGGTTTTTAAAAATATCAAAATAAATTACATTAACAAAAATAACACTGTTTGTTAAAATGGCACAACAGCATATTAGAAAACTGACATTGTGACCATAAACACAAAGTGAGGAAAATCAAGTGGTACTAGCAGATTTATTAAAATAACTACAACTAAGGGGTAAAATATACTTATCTATCTTTAACTTCTTATTTTTAATTGACAAATAATAATTGTATACAGTTATTGGGTACAACATGTTTCAACACATATATACATTGTGGAATGAGCAAATCAGGTCATAACAAATCCAGTTCATATACTTATCACTTCTTTGCAGTGAGGACATTAAAAATCTACTCTTTTAGTAATTTTGAAGCATACATTATTACCTATAATCATGTTGCTATGTACTTGTTATTTTTCATTAGCATATTTGAAAGTCATTATACAATGAAAAATGCATGGCACTTGATTATTTTAAAAGGTACAAGTAATATAGCTTGTTACATACATGTAATGACTGAAAACAGTTTCAAAGATTTCAATAATGCAAATACATTTCATGTTGTACTGATTTAAAGATATTATACCACAAAACTAATAATTTACCAACTTAACACATACACATTCCATTAGGAATTCTTCTGTAATATTCTCTTCTAAAAGCTGTTCAACAATACGTAGAGCTTTTCTCTCGAACTCAATCTTCCTTCTCACAGCTGCTTCTAGTTCTGCCTTCCTAAAATTTTAATGAGAAAGTTAATCTATATATGAGCTTTATTATGTCCAATATTCCATGTTTTAAATCCAACACTAGCCTAACCCACCGTTGTGCCTACACCCACCCACACACATACACACACATTTAAAGATTTTATGCAATGAAAGGCAGAGTTACAGAAAGATAGAGAGAGAGAGAGATCTTCTAGCTGCTGGTTCACTCCTCAAATGGCCACAATGTCCAGGGCAGGGCCAGGTCAAAGCCAGGAACCAGGACCTTCTTCCATTTCTCCCACGTGAGTGCAGGGAGGCAAGCACTTGGGACATCCTCCTCCGCTTTCCTAGGCTAATTAGCAGGGAGCTGGATTGGAAGTGGAGCAGCTGAGACTTGAACTCGCACCCACATGTGATGCCGGCATTGCAGATGGCGACTTAACCCATTAAGCAACAATGCCAGCCCCAAGTTCATATTTTTTTAATAACTGCTACTGTTGATCCAACACTCTTCAAAAATAAAACAAGATAGCTATTGCCCTGTATAGACCAAAAAAATCAGTCATAATGGTTACTGCCAGGATCAGAACACAAGCAAGCATTTAGTGACTTCTATAGTTAACAGGTCAAGGTTTTTTTTTTCCTATTAAGAGTTTATACTCTTCACTCTCATGTGTATCTAAAAAGGCATGCTTTTTCTTTGGTAAGTAGCCAGAAATCCAAACAGATTAGAGAGGAAAAAACATGACATCTGTTGTTTTTATAAGCAGAAATTTCTGTCAAGTCTCAAAGTTAACTGATAGTCAATTAACAAAACACAGTCACATTTGCAAAGATGCATTCACTTACTTTTGTTGTGGAGAATGTATGATTTGGGGCAGGCATTCAGTCAATGGTTGAAATCCTAGTTAAGATGACCTGTGCCCTGTATTGGAGTACCCAGGTTTGACACCTCCGGCTCCTGACTCCAGCTTCCTGTTAATGCAAACCCTGAGAGGCAGCAGTGATGGCTAAGGGTTGAGTTCCTGGCATCCATGTGGTAGACCTGGATTGTGTTTCCAGCTCCTGCCCCAACCACAAATCTAGCCACTGTGAAGATGAGGGGAGTGAACCAGAGGATGGGAGCTTTCTATGTCTTCCTGTCTCTGTCTGTGCTTGTCAAATAAATTAAAAAAAAAAAAAAAAGATTGCAAGGAAAGCTTGTTCTTGCCATTTACTAGCGGGACTAGGTGAGCCTTTGCTGGTACCCTTGCATTACAGAATATAAAAGCAGAGATTGGATGATCAAACAACAGTCCCTAAAACAGTAGTTTTAAGATCCCATCTGCACATTAGGATCATCTGAGGAGATCTTAAAAAAAAAGGTACTATGTCTAGGTTCCAACGTAGACTAAGTTAGAATTCTGAGGATAAGGCATGGTTTGGGCATTTTTAGAAAAAGTGCTTAGATAGGGGCCAGTGCTGTGGCGTAGTGGGTTAACACCATGGCCTGAAACGCTGGCATCCCATACAGGCGCCGGTTCGAAACCTGGCTGCTCCGCTTCCAATTCAGCTCTCTGCTATGGCCTTGAAAAGCATCAGCAGATGGCCCAAGTCCTTGGGCCCCTGTACCCACATGAGAGACATGGAAGAAGCTCCTGGCTCCTGGCTTCAGATTGGCGCACCTGTGGCCGTTGCAGTCATCTGGATAGTCAAACATTGGATGGAAGACCTCCCTCTCTCTCTCTGCCTCTCCTTCTCTTTCTGTGTAACTCTGATTTTCAAATAAATAAATTTTTTTTTTTAAAAAGTGCTTAATCTTACTGTTCAACAGGGTTGAGGGTGCCATAGACCAAAGATATCAACCATACTGGTGACTCATTTGCTGCTCTCCTGTCCTAGTCTCTGCTTGCCTACCAAAACTACCTTTGCTGGTTTCTTGGACCTTGACCTACTTCTCACGTTCAGACCTAGAATGCAGTCACTTTTCATTCTAGTTTTCATCATTGATATCTTTAGACTTTAGACTTGCCTCGAGCAACACGCTTTACAAAAACAATTTGGAGAACTGATGTAGTTTTGCCAACAATTCACCTAACAGGAACCTTAAAACAAGAATTTTGCAACATTCATTCTCCCATCATTTCATAAAGGCTATTTTTATATGAAAGAAGTATAAAATACATGAATACAGTTTATATAGCCATTTTTTATACTGAATATTTAGTTTCATGAAAACTCATTATTTATTTTTATCATTTTGCTGTCTACCAATGAAAGATACGCCATGTAGTAGACAGGGCCGGAGTTGTAGCATAGTGGGTTAAGCTGCTGCTGCTACTGCTGATGCCGGCATCCCATATAGGCACTGGTTGGAGACTCAGCTGCTCCACTTCCAATTGAGCCCCTTGCTAATTTACTGGGGAAAGCAGTGGAAGATGGCCCAAGTACTTGGCCACCTGCCACCCTTGTGGGAGACTGGGATAGAATTCCAGGCTCCTGGCTTTGGCCTGGCCCAGTGCCAGCCATTGTGGCCATTTGGAGAGAGAACCAGTGGATGGAAGATGTGTCTGCTGTCTGTCTCTCTGTCTGTAATTCTACCTTTCAAATAAAAAAATAAATCTTTGGGGAAAAAAAGATCAGTAGACAACCCACATTACAAAACTGCTGTCTCATCAATCACTCTAACCTGTGATAACAGCCACATTCCTCTTCACTGATAGATACTAGAGCTGCTGCCCACTGCCCCAAAAGACAATAGGCAGTGCATATACAGGGGCAGTTCACAAACTTTTTGGTCTCAAGACTCCTTGATAGCCTTAAAATTAGAACCTTTGCTTATGTGGGTTACATCTAACAATAGTTACAATAGGACTGACACTAAGAATTGTAAAAGTATTTATTTATTAATTTACTGAATAATAATCAATGCATTACATGTTAACATTTTCAAATAAAAAATTTTGTGAGAGAAGTAGAATTAATCCCTATTTTATCAAGTCTATTCCATATCTGTTTTAATAGTATTTGCATGGATTCAATATAGACGTATTTTTCAGTTTGAATAAACTATTTTAGAGGGTCTCTTCTCTCAACAATTATTTGGCTACTCCTACGGATTTTCTTTCTTTCTTTTTTTTTTTTTTTCGGTTGTTTCAGCATCCTGGGTGATCTGCTCAAAACAGATTTCAAAGCTTACCTATTTTGCTCAAATTGTAGGAAATGTGATCTCCACAGGATTGTGGTCAGATCAGTTATAAGGACAGCTGCAAATCACCATCACACTCGATATTTCCAAAAGTTAGTATTATGTTGCTCCACAGGGAAATACTCTCTAAAACAGACCCCAGAGCCATCCAGTTCTCCACTCATGGATGACCACCACTCCTCGGGTTTTAAAACTTTTAGAACTTTGGCTGGTCTCGCAGCTCACTTGGCTAATCCTCCGCCTGCGGCGCCGGTACCCTAGGTTCTAGTCCCAGCTGGGGCACTGGTTCTGTCCCAGTTGCTCCTCTTCAAGTCCAGCTCTCTGCTGTGGCCTGAGAAGGCAGTGGAGGATGGCCCAAGTGCTTGGGCCCTGCACCTGCATGGGAGACTAGGAGGAAGTACCCGACTCCTGGCTTCAGATTGGCACAGCGTGCTGGCCATAGCAGCCATTAGGTGGGGTGAACCAATGGAAGGAAGACCTTTCTCTCTATCTCTCTCTCACTGTCTAAATCTGCTTGTCAAAAAAAAAAAAAAAAACCCAAAAAACAAAAACCAAACTTTTAGAACTTAAATCCCACTACGTTGTTTCTTAAAGCTGTCGCCTTTGCACGTAGACAATCTTCATGTCTCACCACAGCCTCCCAGTCTCCATCTGAGCCTTCCCGATGCTTTCTTCCCTTGCGCTAGTGTGGCACCTCATCCTCGGCATCTCTTTATTTGAAGCGGTTCTTTGGCTGGAGGTCTCGTCTCACTACTCTTTATATGGTTCACACCTATTTAGCCGTCATGGCTTGGCTTCATTGGTATTTCCTCAGAGAAGTTTTTCCCTGGAAACCCACAGCTAACTTCCCTACCACCCTCAACTTCACTGGACTTTTGTTATTAGTTCCGCCTCCTAACATCATAGCCTAACTTATCACTTTGCTATTTGCATTGGTTTAATTAGTATGTCTCTTTTTCACTAGACAAGAACTATGTCTACTATGTTAACATCACACCCTCAGAGCCTAACAAAAGTCTGAAATATCTCATCCTCAGTAAATAATTTCTGAAGGAGGCCAGCGCTGCGGCTCAATAGGCTAATCCTCTGCCTGCGGCGCCGGCACTCTGGGTTCTAGTGCTGGTCAGGGTGCCAAATTCTGTCCTGGTCGCTCCTCTTCCAGTCCAGCTCTCTGCTGTAGCCCAGGAAGGCAGTAGAGGATGGCCCAAGTGCTTGGGCCCTGCACCCCATGGGAGACCAGGAGAAGCACCTGGCTCCTGGCTTCAGATCAGCGTGGTGTGCCAGCCGCAGTGGCCATTGGAGGGTGAACCAACGGAAAAGGAAGACCTTTCTCTCTGTCTCTCTCTCTCTCTTTCACTGTCCACTCTGCCTGTCAAAAAAATAATAATAATTTCTGAAGGAATGAGTAAATTAAGGCCAAAGTGAATATAAGATTAGTGAATCTTCAGGAAATGATAAATCATATATATGAATTATATATACATATACACGCAAACATACACACACGCACACACACACACACACTTTTTAAGCCCCTTCACTGACTGCTCTGATTCTAGAAAACTTTTGTGACATGAGATAGTATCTTGACTTTAAAAAAAAATTTACCTGAGAGGCAAAGAGACAGAGAGAGAGACAGATAAAGAATTTCCATCTGATGGTTCATTCAGAAAATGCCTGCGATGGCTAGGGCTAGACTAAGGACTAAGGTTGAAGCCAGAAGCTGGGAATCCAGTCCAGGTGTCCCATGTAGTTGGCAGGGACCTAATTATCGGAACCATCACTGCTGCCTCCCAGGGTCTGAACAGGCAGGAAGCTGATGTTAGAAACCAGAGCCAGGAATTGAACCCAGACTTCAAAGTGGCACATGGGCTTCTCAACCACTAGGCTAAACATCCACCCATATCTTGCCTTTGAAGAAATCAAAAGACAGTACAGGATAGCTTTTTGATGAAAATCTGGACTTTATGTAACAAACAACAAAAAGGTTTTTCAGAGAGCCAGAGACATGACTGAACAGTGACTCAGTCTCTAGCATATAAAGCAATAAAAGAAGAGTGTACCTCAAAAGGTGAGAAGGGGGACCTGGGTAAATCAGTAACGTTGTTACCAGACACCTTCCTACAGATATTGGTATCTTTAACCAGCAGTCTGAGTGTCTAGGTTGATTTTGTTTTATTTAATTCATTTGAAAGGCAGAGAGACAGAGATCTCCCTTTTACTGGTTTACTCCCCAAATGCTTGCAACTGCCAGGGCTGGCCCTGCTAAAGCTAGGAGCCAGGAACTCAATCTGGGACTCCCAAGTAGGTTGCAGGGTCCAACGACTTGAGTCATCACCTGCAGTCTCCCAAGGTGTGCATTAGAAGGAAGCTGGAATTGGAAATGGAGCCAGGACTGGATCCCGTGCATGTTGACATGGAACACAGACCATCCCAAGGGGCATTTTAACAGCTGCACCAAGTGCCCACCCTCTAGTTTGGTTCTCTTAAAGCCTGGAGTAGAGGGATGTAACAACTTACAGTGCTTTCCTTGCATCATAATTGTCTCCCAATAGACTGGTTTAATTAATACAATACTGGTTTAATAATAAAGACTGGTTTAATTAATATAATACTGGTTTAATAATAAAGACTGGTTTAATTAATTCAAGGCACACAGATAAGCGAATGCAGTTGTTCAAGCAGTTCTCTTACCTTTTAGAAGCATCTTCTGATTTCAAGGCTCTTGTCTGTTTAGTGCCTACAATTTAAAACTATATATATAGGTCAACTCTACACCAACATATCAGGTGCAGCAGATTCCTACCCAAATAACAAACTGTAGCCCACCTTCTCTTTTTCATTTCCAATTATATGTGTAAATCAAAATGCAACTGGAAGGGAAACCAATGTCTTCGTAAATTAACTACTCCCTCATTTTTCTTAGTCACAACGTTATCTCTTGGTGACTGAATGGGCTCACGTGTCACAGCTGCTTAATCAAGCACTCCTAAAAATCCGAGATCGGAGTACTTTCTCACAATCCCCCAACCGTTCGCTCCCAGGAGGAGAGAGGCGAGTCCAACACCTCCGAGGACAGGTCCGAGGGTTAAGGCAGGTTGTATACACTGCCAACCTCGCCCTGGTCACTCGCCCACCCTGGGGACCCCAGCTCGGGGCTCCCAGCACCCCCACTGCCCTTTCCTTCACACAACCCCCGTATAAAGGGTTCGGGTCCAACCGGGAGACCTTTCCCAAAACGCGCAAGGACTGCGGTGCAAAGCTCTAGGCCTCCTCTGCGCCAGACAACCCTCCCCTAGGGGCAGTCTTTGGAGAGCACCCACGCGCCTCCGGCCGGAATGCCGTCGCGATCCTGTCCCGGGGCTCCAAACGTGGGAAGAGGGCCCTGTTCCTACCTTTGGCGTTTCGGGAGGCGCGAGGAGCCCGGGCCTTCCGGCCGGGAGAACACGACTCCAGCCAGTCAGCCATGGGAGTCAGTCTTGAGAAAGCCAGGAACCTCCTCCGGCGACTCCCGCCCCCGTCCCGCCCCCGCGAGGCCCCGCCCCCTACGCACAGCGCGGGGCGGGCCTGCCGCGGCGGGGCGGGGCCGGGCCGGGGGCGGGGCCAGGAGAGCGACCTGCGCGGCCCGAAGACGAGGTGGTGGAGTGGGTAGAGAAGGCGCGAGGTCTGGCCGGTAGGTGGACGCGCCGAGAGCCGTGGGGCGGCAGGGGCTCGCGGCTACTGGTGAGCGGCGGAGGACTGGGTGCCGCGGGCCTTGTAGGCCCCCGCGGGGTGGTGGGGCCGGAACGTCCGGGCGAGCCGGAGAAATGGCCTCCTCTGGATGCCGCCCGCACGCGTGCGAGGGTGTTACCGGCCTGTGAGCGCGCTGCCCGGAGACCCTGCGGACCTGCGCCGGCTCTGCGGGCTTGGAGGCGCGGGGCCGGCGACGGTGAGCGGGGCGGAGCGGCGCCCTCCTCCTGAGCGCTCGCCGGGGCTCGGCGGGGCAGTTTCGCCGGGTTGATGACTTTGGGGACTGCAGCTCTCAGACATGGGATGGAGGGCATCTGAGCCTTCACCCTCTTTGAGTGGTTTAGATGTATTGCACCCTCCCCCCCTTTTTTGGTCAACTTTGTATTAAAAAAGTAAACAATTGCTAAACAAAATTTTTATTTCAAGTCCGCCTTTTGGAAATACTTTTCTATTTGCCTCGCTTTTTGGGAGTGCTCCTTGGGTTTTTGTTTTATCTGAAAACTATGCTCCTGGAAGACTTAAAAGGTGAATAAGAAAAAAAATGCAAGTCTTAAAAAATCGTTGATTTCTTACTATAATTAGTAGTAACATTTTGACTACAAAACTTTGCATTTTCTTTATTGTGTTTACTACTGTTCATCATAAGTTATGTATGCATGAATACATCAGTGGGATATTACACAGTTAACTGTTTTTCTTAGTACATTTCAGCGACAGAACTAGGATATATAAGGAGGAATGGCTGTAGAGGAACTTCAGTCCATAATAAAAAGATGTGTAAGTGATTTTTTGTCTTTTTGTAAAGTTAAATACCTTTCAAAAAACCTAAGGGAATAGATTATTTTTAAATAGTTTTGTGTTTATCTTCTTTAATCCCTGCTCCTTTTGATCTATAAATAGAATGAGGGCAGGAAGGCACATTGGATTATTTCTCCAGGTAACATACTGATCTAAATAACCTTTTTACTGTTAATGCTGATCCTTTTCCCTAGGTTTCTTTGGTACAGTGGATTTCGAGATCATTCAAGTACTTATTAGGGTAACCCTGATTTTCATGTATGTACTCATATGGAATTTATCTAGAATTAAAATATTTTTTTCTGGAGAGAAAATAAATCAAGAAGTTGTTATATTGAACTTTTATTTGTATACATGTTTAGTTTTTTGTTTTGTTTTTACCAGCAAATACTAGAAGAGCAAGACTTTAAAGAAGAAGATTTTGGCCTATTTCAGATAGCCGGCCAAAGATGCCTAGAAGAAGGGCATATAACCCAGCTCTTAGAAATTATTCAAAATGAAAAGAATCAGGTAAGTTCAATCTTTGTGTTTACTTTTCAGTCTTTATTTGGGAAGAGAATAATCACATGATGCCATTATTCAGCCCTTCCTTTGTGTATCACACATTTAAGAATCAACTTAAACTTCCACAGTAGGAAACTGTGGAAGACAAAACAGAAACTAGGAATGTTTCTGTACCTTAAGGTAGGTAGAGTCTGGTGGAAGAGAGAAACATGGAGGCAACTAGCAGTAAGGAAGCAGAATAAATGAGAGAAATGCTGGGAAGTCTAAGTGAAGGCTTTACAAGGAGCACGATTACTTCTGGTTTAGGGAGGCAGCTGTGGCATTTTAACTGTTAATTTACATTGAGAAGTAGAAGTAACAGGCTCATTCTTAATGAGCAGCCCTTTCTCCAGCTGGAGTGGTTATGGAAAGCCAAATTTTAATTAAGCAATATATTACACAAAATATTTTTGTGTATAATGTTACAAGAAGAGAAAGCTGAGTGACCTTACTGGCCAATATTTTCCCACTGACATGATCTAAGACATCATTCTCCACATTGGGAAAGGATCTTGTTTGTGGATCAGGAACAGTTTCTTCCTGGGAACACACTGCCAGATTTTCTGTCTTTGGACTCCCCTTCTTGTCTCTAGGGAACATTGTGTTCTCTCTAGGAATATGGTCTTTCTTCATTTTAAGTGCTATTTATTTATATGGAAGTTGTCTTTGTTGATATCACATCTACCAATGCTGGTCTGTGATTCTGTCCAGGGCACATTGATTGGATTTGGGAGATTCCTATTGTTGTATAATTTAAATGACTTATCCCTTTTTAATTTTTTGTTTTTGATATGTGTCTAAAACTTTCTAGCAAAAATAAAGGAAATTTCATGTTTTTGTAAAACTCTTGATTTTTTTTACCAATTGCATTCTCAGAGGATAATCTTGAGTATTTGTAGCTTTTATCAAATAATGAAATTAAATAACAGTAATTTTTACTGTTTGCCACATGCTATCCTAAGTAATTTACGTTTACTAACTTAGTCTCTCCAGAATCCCAGAAGATAGATACTACAAGGGTACTTCAGAAAGTTCATGAGCGGCTGGCGCTGTGGCGTGGCAGGTTACGCTGCTGCTTGCAGCACTGGCATCCCCATTGGGTGCTGGTTCGGGTCCCAGCTGCTCCACTTCCAGTCCAGCCCTCTGCCAATGCACCTGGGAAAGCAGGAGAAGATGGCCCAAGTGCGTGGGGCCCTGTACCCACTTGGGAGACCCAAATGAAGCTCCTGACTTCTGTCTGGCCCACCCCTGGCTGTTGTAGCCATTTGGGGAATGAACCAGCAGATAAAAGATCTCTCCCTCTCTATAATTCTTACTTTCAAATAAATAAATAATTTTTAAAAGTTCGTAAAACAAGTAAAAGATGTTTGTTTTGGTGCAACAAAATTTTTGGAAATCCATGAATATGGAGAGGGGTGGTTCTTAAAGAGAGCTGGATCAGAAGTGGAGCAGCCGGGTCTAGAACCGGCGTCCAAATGGGATGCTGGCGCTTCAGGTCAGGGCTTTAACCCACTGCACCACAGCGCCGGCCCCTTTAAAAATGTTTATTGGGTGAGTATTGTGGTGCAGTATTGTGGTTAAGCTGCTGCTTGGGACAGCCACTTACATTTCAGAGTACCTGGGATTGACTCCCCAACTCTGCTTCCAATGCAGTTTCCTGCCGATGCACCTGAAAGAAAGCCAATGATGGCCCAAGTAGTTGGGTTCTTGCCACCCATATGGGAGACCTGGATGGAGTTTCATGCTCCTGCCTGGCCCAGCCCTGGCCAGTGACCCTGTGGAAGGAAAAAAATCTCTCCCTGTGTCCTTCCCTCTTGTGCTGCCTTTCAAATAAATAAAATAGATAAAATTTTAAAAATGCTTAGTATGAAAGAGTATGCATAGATTTGAAATTTTTTATACCAAATAAGCTTCTTTTTAAATTCCATTTACCATGAACTGTTTGAAGTGTCCTCATACTATTAAATTCATTTTGTAGATGAGAAACATAAACCGAAAAGTTAAGTGACTTATCCAAAATTAACTCAGCTTTTATTTGACATCCAGAATTCAGTCCTAGATAACTTTTTTTGGAGGTCTTAACCACTGTACGCCACCTCTGGTTAGCACTGTGTAACACTTGCAAGAGAATTTTAGGGTGGAATAGAGTGGACTGACTGACTGTGGAGGTGAGGCATCCGAGATAACTGGTTTCCTAGTTTGCGAAAAGACAATGCACCATTTGATATCCAGAACTGAAAAAGGAAACCTACGTATAGGAGCAGATTTCCTTTTTTCTTTTTAAAGATTTGTTTATTTGAAAGAGTTACAGAGAGAGATGGAGAGACACAGAGAGGAAAAAGTCTTCCTGTCTGCTGATTCACTCCCCAGATGGCTGCCGTCAGCTAGGACTGGGCCAGGTTGGAGCCAGGAGCATCATCTGGGTCTCCCATATGGGTGGCAGGGGCCCAAGTGTCTGGACCATCTTTTGCTGCTTTCTCAGGCTCGTTAGCCGAAGCTGGATCAGAAATGGGACAGCTGGGACTCAAACCAGTGCCCACATGGGATGACAGCACTGCAAGCAACAATTTAACCTGCTGCGCCACAGTGCCAGTTCCCAGGAGCAGATTTTCTAAAGGAAGACAAGTGAGTTCACTTTTAGAAATTTTGAGTTTAAGATGCAGCAGACAATTGGAAAACAAGATTAGGAGACTAAGCTGTGGATTTGTGCATGACTGTTAAAGGTGAAGTAATTGAAGCAATGTGGGGAGAAAAAGAATCTGCCTGAGTTCACAGGAAGAGGAAAGAAGGGAAGAGGCCCAGAATCATCTTGAGGAATTAATGAACAGGTGAAGAGGAAGCAGCTGCCAGAAGACTGGCATCAGTGAGAGAGAGAAATGTGATTGTTCTTCATGCATTGCATACTCGAGTGCTTTATTTTTAGTATGCTTCAAAATAGCTAATGGGATAGATTTAAGTACAGTGAGGCTTAGTCTTACTAGCTGGAGAATCACCCTTGTGTGTGTGATCTAAATGCAGAGGTTCAGATGTTCATAAGACAGTATTTAAAACTGACTGCCATTTAATTTTCTTGCCAGGTAACCCTATCAACATTGATGAGGGTTCTGTTAATCTGTTGTTTAATGTTTAAAAATATATACCATGTGGATAGTAATTTGTCCTAAGATTATATTGTAGGACTTATCAACCTTAATGCTATTAACGTTTGGAAAGGATAATGCTTTATTGTGGGGGCTGTCATGTGCTTTGCACCATAGTTAGCAGTAACTTTAGCCCCTACCTGTCAGATACCAGTACGAAAACCTACCCCACCACCACCTCCGGTACTGACGACCAAAAATGTCTCCAGAAATTGCCCTGTGTCCTCTTTGGAGGTAGGGGGAAATTGCTCCAGTGGAAATCTCTGATACAGGAAGAAAAGCATGGGCTTGGGAACTGGATAATCTTACATGCAAACCCTGAGATTCCTATTTATTCTTCAGTGGATCACATAAAGGGTAAAAATAGGCTTATAAAAAAGCAAAGAACTGTTTAGTTGGAAGAGAAGAAATTAATTAAGTAGAAATATAGGCTTATATAATAAGTAATGGTGGGGTAAATATTTAGTAATTTGGAAAAAAACATTTGTAACTGCATAACATAAATTGCTGAGTAAAATCCTAAATATTGCAAGTCAAGCCACACAAAAAGTAGACGAAAACAAATATCAAATCTTTGGAAGTGAGATAATCTGTTATGCTTAAAACTAATAGGGACATTGGGGCCAGCGCCGTGGCTCACTTGGTTAATCCTCTGCCTGTGGCGCCAGCAGCCCATATGGGCACCGGGTTCTAGTCCCGGTTGCTCCTCTTCCAGTTCAACTCTCTGCTGTGGCCCGGGAAGGCAGTGGAGGATGGCCCAAGTGCTTGGGCCCTGCACCCACATGGGAGACCAGGAAGAGGCACCTGGCTCCTGGCTTCGGATCGGCGCAGCACGCTGGCCGTAGTGGCCATTTCAGGGGGTGAACCAATGAAGGAAGACCTTTCTCTCTGTCTGTCTGTCTCTCACTGTCTAACTCTGCATGTCAAATAAAAAAAAAGTAATAGGGACATCATTGTGGCACAGAGCATTATACTGCTGCTTGCCAGTTGCTCCGCTTCTGATCCAGACCCCTGATGATGTGCCTGGAAGAGCAGCCGTTGATGACTCAAGTACTTGGGTCCCTGCAACCCATGTGAGAGACCAGGATGGAGTTACGGGCTCCTGGATTTGGCCTGGCTCACCCCAGATGGATTGGAATATTTGGGGAGAGAACCAGTGGATGGAAGATCTCTGTCTCTCTCTCTCTTCTCCTCTCTCACTGTCCCCCTCTCTTTCTCACTATTGCTTTGCCTTTCAAATAACTAAATTTTTTTTTTTTTTTGGACAGTCAGAGTTAGACAGTGAGAGACAGAGAGAAAGGTCTTCCTTCCGTTGGTTCACCCCCCAAATGGCCGCCACGGCTGGCGCGCTGTGCCAACCGAAGGCAGGAGCTAGGTGCTTTTTCCTGGTCTCCCATGGGGTGCAGGGCCCAAGCACTTGGGCCATCCTCCACTGCACTCCCTGGCCACAGCAGAGAGCTGGTCTGGAAGAGGAGCAACCTGGACAGAACTGGCGCCCTGACTAGGACTAGAACCCGGGGTGCCAGCGCTGCAGGCGGAGGATTAGCCTAGTGAGCCGCGGTGCCAGCCAATAAATTTTTAAAAATAAAAGTAATAGGCCGGCGCCGTGGCTCAACAGGCTAATCCTCCGCCTTGCGGCGCCGGCACACCGGGTTCTAGTCCCGGTCGGGGCGCCGGATTCTGTCCCGGTTGCCCCTCTTCCAGGCCAGCCCTCTGCTGTGGCCCAGGAGTGCAGTGGAGGATGGCCCAAGTGCTTGGGCCCTGCACCCCATGGGAGACCAGGAAAAGCACCTAGTCCCTGGCTCCTGCCATCGGATGAGCGCGGTGCGCCGGCCGCGGCAGCCATTGGAGGGTGAACCAACGGCAAAGGAAGACCTTTCTCTCTCTGTCTCTTTCTCTCACTGTCCACTCTGCCTGTCAAAAAACAAAAACAAAAACAAACAAAAAAAATAAAAGTAATAGACATCATTCAAACTGTATTTGTTAAATTCTTATTTTGTAACAGGTTCTATTCAAATTGTGGAAAGTAAGCATAACAGTGAACAAAAGTCACTGCTCATATGGATCTTTAATTCAAGTGAATGAGACAGATACATACATGATAAATAAGTTATATAATATGTCAGAAAGTGCTTAATACTTATATAGAGAAAAATAAAGCAGAGTAAGGGAGGTGGGCTATGCTGGGTGACATTTCACAGAGATTTGAAGGAAGTAAGGATATAAACTCAGGGACTATTTGGGGGAAGAGTGTACCAGGCAGAAGAAATAACTACCATTAGAAGAATATTCAACCAGTGCCGCGGCTCACTAGGCTAATCCTCCGCCTTGCAGTGCCGGTATACGGGGTTCTAGTCCCGGTCGGGGTACTGGATTCTGTCCCGGTTGCCCCTCTTCCAGGCCAGCTCTCTGCTGTGACCTGGGAGTGCAGTGGAGGATGGCCCAGGTCCTTGGGCCTTGCACCCACGTGGGAGACCAGGAAGAAGCACCTGGCTCCTGCTTTCATATCAACGCGGTGCGCCAGCACCGCGCCAGCCGCGGCGGCCACTGGAGGGTGAACCAACAGTAAAGGAAGACCTTTCTCTCTGTCTCTCTCTCTCATTGTCCACTCTGCCTGTTGAAAAAAAGAAGAAGAAGAAGAAGAAGAATATTCACAGAGATAACTGAACTAACTCAATAGGTTAAAACATATGATTGTTTGCTATTTATGAAAATCTAGATCTTCATTTTGTGTCATATTCCAACATAAGTTTTAATGAATAAAAGATAAACATTTGAAAAAAAATTTAAAGAGTGTTTATAAATCTATAGAAGGGAAATCCACCTTGGTCTAAAAGCAGTAGAAAAGGAACTAAAGGAAAAAGTATTACATGTGGTCATATGAAAAATGACAGAGTGGGGGCTGGCGCAGCGGCACAGCGGGTTAAAGCCCTGGCCTGAAGCACCGGCATCCCATATGGGCACCAGTTCTAGTCCTGGCTGCTCCTCTTTTGATCCAGCTCTCTGCTATGGCCTGGGAAAGCAGGAGAAGATGACCCAAGTCCTTGGGTCCCTGCACCCACATGGGAGACCCGGAA
The DNA here is from genome assembly GCA_949820135.1 of Sylvilagus floridanus. NCBI lineage: Eukaryota > Metazoa > Chordata > Mammalia > Lagomorpha > Leporidae > Sylvilagus > Sylvilagus floridanus. Next base: position 83,492,376 of record OX463225.1, on the reverse strand, counting down.
GAAGCTCCTGGCTCTTGGCTTCGGATCGGCGCAGCTCTGGCAGTTGCGGCCACCTGGGGAGTGAACCAACAGATGGAATACACTCTGTGTCTACCTTGCTCTGTCTTTTAAATAAATAAAATAAATCTTTAAAAAAAAAAAAAAGAAAAATGACAGGGTGAATGTTAGGCCTCGTGCTTAAGCCATCAGGCTGCTTGTATCCCACCCTGCAGGAGTTGGGTTCAATTTCCATGTGTAGCAGCTTCTTTTTTTTTATTTTTTTAATTTGACAAGCAGAGTTAGAGAGACAGAGAGAAAGGTCTTCTTTCCGTTGGTTCACCCCCCGAAATGGCCGCCATGGCCAGCGCTGTGCCAATCCGAAGCCAGGAGCCAGGTGCTTGCTCCTGGTCTCCCATGTGGGTACAGGGCCCTAGCACCTGGGCCATCCTCCACTGCCTTCCCAGGCCACAGCAAGAGAGCTGAACTGGAAGAGGAGCAACCAGGACTAGAACCTGGAGCCCATATGGGATACTGGTGCCGCAGGTGGAGGATTAACCAAGTGAGCCATGGCGCTGGCCCACCGTGTAAGCTTCTGATTGCAGCTTACTGGTGATGTGTACCCTGGGAAGTGGCAGTGATGGCTCACTTATCTGGATTCTTGCCACTCATAAGAGATTTGTGGATTGAGTTCTTGGTCCCTCCAGCTGTTGTTGGCAAACGGGAAGTGAGTCAAAGGATAGGAGCTCCCTGTATTTATCCAAACAGTGCTCTGGTTGGCCTGCTCTAGCAATCAATAATAAAACGCAAGGCCAACCAAAAACCCAACAGGTTTTTGTCATAAAGAGTTAACATTGATGTGTAGGTAGCACATGCAGATTGCTAAGATGAACACTGAAATAACTGGCTGGTAAGTGAGCAAAGATGTGAACAGATAGTATTTTCTCTTTTGTGAACTCTGTTTCACAAAACGTTCTCCACGGATGGTTCTGTGGGACATGTTAAACCTGTTTCAGAGTATTCAGTGAATTTTCTGCTTAGCATTGCCTCGCTGATTTCTCTGTTTCTCCGAAAAGTCTTAACTTGGCTTCTGGGGTGTCTCTCCTGCTTTCTGCCAATGGAGATAACTATTCTCTTGTTAAACCTGCACTGACCTTCATTGTCTTACAACACTGGAGTCAGGAAGAAGTATTGAGTATGCCATTCCATCATCTTCCTACGTCTGTTCTTAGAAATGGTTTATTCTATATTTTTAAAGGTGTGTTTACTTATATTTGAAAGACAGAATGACAGGGAAGGAGAAACTGAGATCTTCCATCTGCTGATTCGTTCCTCAAATGCCTACAATAGCCAGGATATGGCCAGGCTGAAGCTTAGGGGCCCAGAACTCCATCCAGGTTTCCAACAGGAATGGTTAGGAACTTTAGAACTTGAATCATTATCTGTTTCCCAGGATGTATTAGCAGGAAGCTAGATCAGCATGTGGAGTAAGCTTGAACTAGCACTCGATTAAGGGACTTGGACATCCCAAACATCATCTTAATCTGCTGTGCCATAACACCTGCACATTTTTGTTTCATTTTCAAATACTGAGCCTAGAAAAGTACTCCATGAGGGTAGAAATCTTATCTGATGGGTTCCTAACCTTTGTCACCCATAATATATAATAATAATATAGTGTATACTTGGTAAATGCTGATGAATTGAAGTACAAAGCAGGCTGGAGAAGTGGAGTATAATACTTAAATTTTGAAAGCCAGTGGTTTTGATAAGGAATGTGTATAACTGTATAGATAAACTTTCTGTGGTAAGCATTTTGAAACATTAATGAAGTTACATCCTTTCTTTTTATGTAAGTTACAAATGATTATGTTTAGAAATTCTGTAAGGAATTGACTGGATTTCCTTTATATATGGGAACAAAATTCCTTGTGGAAATTAAGTCATTGCTCATCTTAAGCAGATTATTTCTCTCTTTGGAAATAGAGAAGTTATTTATTTTTTTAAATTTATTTTTTAAAGTTTAAAACTATAAAAAATAATAATTATTGAAACTATTTAAATCCTGGCAAGGTCAAGGTACCTGATAAAAAAGTAGACTCTTTTTCCTTTGCTCAATGAATATATTAAAAAACTGTTTTAAAGTACTGACATCTGCTAACAGCCAGCCCTACAGAGAGTCACTGGTAAAATGTAGGCCTTGGTGGCCTCATTTTTTCTACTTGAGAAAATTCTGACCTTTTCCAAGTTAGGAAGCATACTGCCAGAGTCCAGTAGATGGCAGTGTTTGCTGACTCCAAAAATGTTTTTACAGGTCATCTTCAAGACTATGGGCTGGAATCTTGTGGGACCTGTTGTTCGATGCCTTTTATGGAATGATAAAGAAGATGATAAAAGAAAAGATTATTATCAGATGCTTGATTTATTGGTAAAGGTAAGTTAACAAAACTGAGCTCTTATAAAACACAGCAGAATCTTATAATTCCCTTTAATGTGTAATACTTGTTGGGTAAGAAAATTTTCGCTTCATGAAAATACATGCAGCAAAGGATTCTGGAGAAAAGCTCCATCTGATTAATTGGATGAGCAGAAATTCAGGATTTCCTGAATTTCCCGGGTATAAGAATTCTGTAACCTCTTTTTAGCCCCACTGATTCAGACTCTCCAGGGAGAGATCTGAGAAGCTATATTTTAGCAAATACCCATGTGGTATAAATGGTGAAATCAAGGTTTAGTGAAGTAGTTCAAGGCTATGCTGATCTTTTGGCCACATTGGAATTAGAATCAAATGTCACTGCTGTTGCCTCTGGTATCTTCCCTGAAAGAATATGAAAAACTAGAATGCAGTCACAGTGGAACTGTAAATAGGAAGTAATACACAAGGTTCTACTGACAACCTTAGAGAGAGATCATTGATAAAAGACTAGTAGAGTTGTAAGTCAGTATATGATGGCTTAGAAATATAAATCTGAAGAAAAGGGATATTATAGGAAACCTCTTAGAGATCAGTGCAGATAAATGCGAATGTATACTTAAAAACAGGGAACTTCATGTAGAAGTTTAAAAAACAAGACAAAGGGCAGGCATTTGGCCTAGCAATTAAGACACCCACATCCCAGGTCAGAGTACATGGGTTACATACCGAGCTCTGCTGCTGACTCCAGCTTACTGCTTAGGTAGATCATGCAAGACAGTGCTGATAGCTTAAGTGACTGGGTTTCTGCCACCCCCCTGGGAGACCTGGATTAACTTCCTGGCTCCCTGCTTTGGTCCCAGTTAGGGATATTGTGGGCATTCGGAGAGTGAGCCAGCAGATGGGAACTCTGTATGTTGAGTAAATTTTTTTAAAAAACAAGTGAAATGACAAGATGTGGCCAGTGGAAAAAGTAATGCAAAGTTGTATCTGTTCAGGAAGCATGGGAGAGGTCTGGACTCGTCTTAAGTAGCCGGGCAGCATGGGGTAGGGAGCCCTAGGATCTAGGACAGCCTTCAGAGTGAGCGGTGAAGGTCATGGGAAGCCTGAGCTCGGACCAGACTCTTCCTTCCCCTAGTTCTCTAATATTTCCTTTTGACAATTGTGTTAGATGTTTTAAGCAAAAATAATTATATTATCTCAGTATATGCCTTCTTAAAATAGTAATCATGTGGCTTTAAATACAACTTGTATTAAACAGGTTCAATTGTGAATATTTTTATAGTTATGTAATCCAAAGGAATTATTGTTGGGTTTGCTTGAATTGATCGAAGAACCCTCTGGAAAACAGATATCCCAAATTATTCTTCTTTTACTTCAGCCATTGCAAACAGGTAATGAGCATTTTGATATCAAAGTATTTGTTGTTTTATTTGTGTAAGTGCCTTGATATTTACCCTAAAATGTCAACAGTACACCAAAGTAAAGTTTATGATGAATTATTGAGAACTGTGTTTAAACTTGTAATAGCAATGCCAGTTTGAATCCTGTTGCTGTGTTTCTGGCACAGTATGGATACCCAGTAAATATTTTGATGAATATCATATTGCTTTCATGTGCTGTGGTGGAACCTGTAGCGTTTCCCCTATCCTTCCTATCTACAACTTATATCTAGAATTTTTCCTCTAAACATATTTAAAGTATAACTTCTGTGGTGTCTAGTACTCAGTTGGATAGCGTGGTGGCAGTCTTGGATCTTGGTTAAAAAGTATTAGAAGGCCTGGCGTTCTGGTTAAGCCACAGCCTATAGCACTGGCATCCATCGAGTCCTGGCTACTCCACTTCTGATCCAGCTCCCTGCTAATGTCCTGGGAAAGCAGCTGAAGATGGCCCAAGTCCTTGACCCCTGCACCCATGTGGGTGACCTGGATGAACCTCCTGGCTACTGGCTTCAGCCTGGCCTAGCCTTGGCCATTGTAGCCATTTGGGGAGTGAAACAGTGGATTGAGGATCTCTCAATTTCTTTCTCTCTCTTTCTCTCTCTCTCTCTCTCTCTCTCTCTCTCTCTCTTTCTCTCTGCCTTTCAAATAAATAAATAAATGTCAAAAAATATTCTGATACAGCTCTCTATTAATGCACCTGAAGACAGCAGATGACACAAGTGCCTGGCCTCCTGACACCCAATAGGAGACCCAGATGAAGCTCCTGGCTTCAGCCTGGCCCAGCCCTGACATTTGTGGCTATTTGAAGAGTTAACCAGCAGGTGGAAGTGCTAGCTGTCTCTGTCACTCTGTCTCGGTAACTCTGCACTTGAAATAAATAAATCTTAAAAAAAAAAAAAGCTAAGGAATTTTTTTTTAATTTTTAAAAAGGAAATACATACATTTTACTCTGACAGAGACTCAGAATCAGAAATTAGAATAAATTCATTTTAAATATGAACAGCCACCAGCTTTGTACCACTTGAAAGGTTCAGTCTTCTAGATAAAACTCTAATACTACCACCTCCCATTTGTACGGTGCTTTAGAATTTACCAGACACACATATGTTATGCTTATAACCACCAGAAATATGGAAGGAATGTGTTTTTTTTTTTTTTTTCTACAGGCAGAGTGGACAGTGAGAGAGAGAGACAGACAGAAAGGTCTTCCTTTTGCCGTTGGTTCACCCTCCAATGGCCGCCGCGGATGGCGCGCTGCGGCCGGCGCACCGCGCTCCTCCGATGGCAGGAGCCAGGAGCCAGGTGCTTTTCCTGGTCTCCCCATGGGGTGCAGGGCCCAAGCACCTGGGCCATCCTCCACTGCACTCCCGGGCCACAGCAGAGGGCTGGCCTGGAAGAGGGGCAACCGGGACAGAATCCGGCGCCCCGACCGGGACTAGAACCCGGTGTGCCGGCGCCGCAAGGCGGAGGATTAGCCTGTTGAGCCACGGCGCCGGCCGGAATGTGTTTTTTATTAACTATGTAACCTGTTACAAATGTACCTGAAGATTTAATGGCATGTTTTGTGAGAGGCCCTGATTATAAGATGCCCCATAAATGTACATGCCATCAAGAAGGAAATAACACTGGCCCTCAAGCTATGATATGATATCATCTCGATTTCAGATTTGTTTAAATGTGAGGGGGAAAGAGTGCTTGGTAGTTCTACCTACTGAACTTCTTTTCTTTTTTTAATTAAAAAAATTTTATTTATTTATTTGAAAGGCAAAGTTACTGGTTCATTCCCTAAATGGCTGCAACAGCTGGGGCTGGGCCAGGCCAAAGCCAGGAGCCAGAAGCTTCGCATAGGTGTCTTCTGCTGCTTTTACCAGGCACATGAGCAGGAGCTGGATAGAGGTAGAGCAGTCAGGACACAAATCTATGCCCATATGGGAGGCCAGAAGGCAGCAGCTTAACCTGCTGTGCCATAACGCCGCCGCTCTGTTGAACTTCTGATCCCGTGTTTATTGTACTCAAGGTTGTTATTGTACCTCAAGTAGCATCTTGGTCTGTTTCAGTGATTCAGAAACTCCCTAACAACAAAGCATATTCCGTTGGATTAGCATTGTCTACCCTTTGGAGTCAACTATCTCTTCTTCCGGTTCCATACTCAAGAGAACAAATACAGACAGATGACTATGGCCTCTGTCAATGTTGCAAGGCCTTGATAGGGTTTACTAAGCCATTTGTGGAAGAAGTCATTGATGCCAAAGAGAACTCAGTGGAAAATGAAAAGTTAAAGGATGAATTACTGAAATTGTAAGTATATTTTAAGAACATCTCACAGTGTATTTTAGAAATGGGTAGTTCAGTTATTTTATGTTTGTTTGCCTTGTTTGTCATGTAAATATAAATCTAGTTTCAGATTTTGAATTTTTTAAGAATATGTGGTTCAGTTGATATAACTAGCATGGACATTTGATGAGACATTCATATTTTTAAAACTTACAAAGCCCTAATCCATTCATTTAACTTTATATTCTGTGTTTTGGCCTTACTCATCAGAGTACACAATGAAAGTGGGGGAAATAGGTATTGCAGCTCAGGAATCTGCCCCTTCTGTGGGGTAATTGTGTTTTTATTCTCCCTTGGAAAGCAGCAAGAGGACCACTATACAGTTGAACATCCAGCTTGACTACAAGAACAGCAGAAGGCCCGGCCATTAGCATGCATCCCAGGGGCACCAGGGATTGAACATACACTGTTCAGTATGGCTGGTCCAAATTCATACGTGCAGCTTTAGTTAAAAAATTGCCACATCGACTTGAGTTTTCTTGCACTAATGAAAACTACTCCCTGGACTGGCACTGGTTCCTCAGACAAGCATGAGAATTCATTGAACAGTCCAAACATAAAGTGGATTTCAACATATTGAATCTAACATGATGTTCTAATGTCCTCCCCATAAGCTGTGAAGTTATTGGTACTTATCCTAGTTTGTGCTGCTAAAAAAGGATGCCTAAGACTGGGTAGTTCATAATGAACAGAAATTTATTCACTCATACTCCTGGAGGGTGAGAAGCCCAAGATCCAGGCACTAGCATTGTTGAAGGTCTTGTTTGATCACGAGGCAGAAGGGCAAAGAGGCAAAATGGGGCCAAGCTCGCTGTTTTAAAACAACATTAATCCCACTCATAAGGGTAGAGACCTCACCTACTCTCCTGTCCACGGTCCCCTTTCTGAATATTCTTAGAGTGTCAATTGAGTTTCAACTTGAGTTTTAGAGGCGACAGACATTCAAACCATAGCAGTGCTTAGGTTATTTTTCCTGTAAACGTAATTTAGATTTTAACTAGGCATTTTACATTTGGGAAGGGTTGATTTCATAGTTACCTATTTCTTATGCTCTAGTTGTTTGAAAAGCTTGAAATGCCCTTTGCTGACAGCACAATTCCTTGAACAATCTGAAGAAGATGAAAATGATCCTTTAAAGTTTTTTGCAGCTGAAATAATAGTAAGTACAGCTAATTCAATTTGTGATAGAATCTGTTACACTATATTACCCTGCCATATTCTTTGGTGCTGCTGCAAGTGGACATGTAAGTTGATACCTTCATTAATAAAGCAATATGTGTTTTCTATAGAACACAGATAAGTGAAAAGATGGAAAATAAAATGACAATAACTTCATTATCCAAAGACAAACACTGTGTTTTTTTTTTTGGACAGGCAGAGTGGATAATGAGAGAGAGAGACAGAAAGAAAGGTCTTCCTTTGCCGTTGGTTCACCCTCCAATGGCCACCGCAGCCAGCGTGCTGCAGCTGGCACACTGCACTGATCTGATGGCAGGAGCCAGGTACTTATCCTGGTCTCCCATGGGTGCAGGGCTCAAGCACTTGGGCCATCCTCCACTGCACTCCCTGGCCGCAGCAAAGAGCTGGTCTGGAAGAGGGGCAACCGGGACAGAATCTGGCGCCCCGACCAGGACTAGAACCCGGTGTGCCGGTGCTGCAAGGCGGAGGATTAGCCTAGTGAGCCGCGGCGCCAGCCCAAAGACAAATACTGTTAACACCTTCTAGACTTTTTCTGCTGGCATACTCACAGACAAGAAAATGTGTACATATATATGTATAGGAGTACATAAAAAGTTGATGGAAATGGAATTTAAAAATTATTTTGATGCAAAAAATTTTGAAATTCATGCTGTTTTTTCAAAATGCATTTACTTTGTGTTGTGAAGTGCACTCGTATATAAACTTTTTAAAGATTGTGTCATGTATGTACTCTTTCGAAATCATCTTTTATAACGGTGCATTGTGAGCGCTTATCTTTTGGCTTAATAGTATTATATGGTCTGGATTTAGCATAATATATTTAAATTGGGCCATATAGTTCAACATTTAGATTGTTGATAACTTTTCATTATTATCAGTCAATTGCAGCTTTCTCTCTTGTTTTAGCTTTTATGTCTGTGGTAAGTAGTATCCTTGTAACTAAATTTTTAAATTCTTTATTTCCTTTAAATTCCTTAAATGAATTCCTTAAAGGAATGTAAAGTGGGCTTTCTGTGCCCCTAAAATTCCTTTTTAAGACTCAAATATTTACAAGAGCTTGCAGAAATATGTAAATCTTATTTTAGAAGCAATTTGCCTTTTTTATTAAAAAAATTTTTTATTTTATTTGAAAGGCAGAGATGCAGAGAGAGTGAGAGACAGAGACTGAGAGGTCTTCCATCCACTGGTTCACTCCCCAAATGGTCACAAACCACCAGAGCTGGGCCAGTCTGAAGGCAGGAGCTAGGAGCTTCTTCCAGGTCTTTCATGTGGTTGCAGGGGCCCAAGCACTTGGGCTATCCTCTGCTGCTTTCCCAGATCATAGCAGAGAGCTGTATCAGAGTTGGCATAGCCAGGACTTGAACAGCACCCATGTTTCATGCCGATGCAGGCATAGGCTTAACCTACTTCGCCACAACACAGGCCTGCGGTTTGCCTTTATGTATTAAACATTTTAGCAGCGGTGTTTGGCCTGTATTTCATATTGTATTGCCTAGGTTCAATTCTTGGCTCTTACTTCTGACTCTTGACTCTAGATTTCTGCTAATAAAGTCCCTTTGGGAGCAGTGTTGATGGCTAAGGTAGTTGGGTTTCTACCAGTGATGTGGGAGACTTGGATTAAGTTCCCAACTCCCGCTTTGGCCCCCAACTATTGGCAGGCATTTGGAGAGTAAACTAGTGGATGGAACAGCCCTACCTCTACACCCACACCCTTCTCTCTGCCTTTCTGTTTTTTCTGTTTTGTTTTTGTTTTGTTTTTTAAAAATTGTACTTATTTATTTGAAAGGCAGAGTTACAAAGACAGAGGAGAGAGAGCACGCTTCCATCCATTGATTTATTCCCCCATTAGCCACAATGGTCGGGCCTGGAGCCAGGACAAAGCCAGGAGCCAGGTGCTTCATGTGGGTCTCCCATGTAGGTAGTAGGGGTGTCTTCTGCTGCTTTCCCAGGCACATTAGCTGGATAGGAAGTGGAGCAGCCAGGACACGTAAACCAGTGTTGCAGACAGTACTTTATCTGCTGTGCCACAGTGCCACCCCATCTCTGTCTTTCTTTGTCTGTCACTCTCTGTATCTGGCTCACAAGTAAATAAAATTTTTTGAAAAGAGAATTTTAAATTGTGCTGGTATTCTGTTAGCGTAGTAATCTGAAGTACAGAAATATATGTACTTGGCGTTGGTGGTTATGAATTTCAAAAAAGAGCAGTCATTGTGGCTATGTGTTTTTTTTTTTTTTTTTCCAGCCATGTTAGGCTGCACAAGGGTCAGTGTGGCTTTGGAGGAAAGCTGCATTTAATTAGATTGGGGTTTTGAAAACTAGGTGCATTCTCAAAAGCAAGAGAAGGGCAAGAAATTGAGCATGTATACAAAGGAGTGACTTTAGTGATGGTTGGTAGAATGTAAATTGGGAAGGAGGAAAGTCAGTACATAATAAATGTGTGGGACAATGAAAAGATGATGGGATCACTAGGTTATACATCTTGGTATGGTTGTTGGAATTAGGATACTAAGATGAATAAGCTGAAAAATAGGTTTAGAGAATAGGGTGCTAGAAAGTAGAATGGAAAAGTTATGATTATTAATATGAATGTCTGGGGTATGACCATAGGAGTGGGTGTTCTAAGAGAGAAGATAGAAGTTACGATCATTGGACTAGCAAAAATGAAGATTAGAAGATTGTTGATTATCCATTTAAGCCCCCACAGAATTATGATAAGAGTAGTATTAGAAAAGCTCTTAGACTTGGGACTAATAACTGCAACAAGGAGATGTAGAGGTAGTAAAGTCACAAAGAATGAGTTTCAAAGTGGAAGGATTTTAGGGAGTAGTGGGGAGAGTAATCTAGAAACAGCGGGCTCAGTGTTGCAATGGGTAGAGATGAAAAAAAAATAGCAACCCTTTGTGGGGTTTCCAGGGAAAATTTTCAGAAGAGAACCAGAATTTCCTTGAGAACAAAATAGGTAAGAAATTATTTAAAGCTGAATGGATTTTTCTGCTGAATGTGAAATCCAAAGGCCATGATTGAAGGATCTGTGTGGTGTAAGGAGGTTTGGGGAAAGTGCCAGAACATTATGGGAAGTAAATTCTGAGAATGAGAGGTGACATGGTGACTGTTAGGAATAGGGATCCCTAGTTTAATAGGGTTAATGCTGATGGTAAAGGTACTGGTGGAGAAGCTGAGCAATGAAAAGACAGGAGAGGTGAAGGAGTTTCCCAAGAGTGCAACAGTGTCCCAGTGCTAGAGCACAGTATGATTATACTACTCAGTGCAGCACGGTGTCTCAGAAACACTGCTGTATATGGTTTGTGTACTCCGTTTTGAGAGATGGCCATGAAATTCAGAAACTGTTTAAAAGCTGTTAAACCTGGGAGTGATTTAATCAAACTGTTTTGCATTCATCACTTTAAAAAAAAAAAGATTTATTTGAAAGAGTGAAAGAAGGAATCTTGCGTCCACTGGTTCACTCAAATGACTGCAACAGCCCTAGATGGGCTGATCTGAATGAAGCCAGGAGCCAAGAGCTTCTGGGTCTCCCACATGGGTGCAGGGGCCCAAGCATTTGGGCCATCTGCTGCTGCTTTCTCAGGCACGTTAGCAGGGATCTGGATCAGCAGTGGAGCAGCTGCAACAAACCATTAGAGGGGAAAAAAGAAATGTTTATGGGATAATTAAAGTCTTGTGGCTTAAGTTGTAGCATGCAGCTGGGCAGAGGACCAAGGTTATAGGAGGACTCCTGGAGAGGAAGTCAGAGTGAGTATGCATGTCAAGTAGTGCATAACAGGAGTGGGATATAACTCAGGGGAATCAAACCCACTGAATTCAGATTTCTAGATGAACAAGAAATAATCTCCAGAGAGCAAGGGGGTAGAGATTAGGATTGTGTAAGGGACTTCAGGAAGCTGGTTAAAGGTTTGGAACACTGAGGGAAAAGAAAAGATAGTGGAAGACTCAAGTGTTAGTTGGAGACCACAGCTGTATTGAAAGCAGCTTGTATTTTTGTGCCATCTTCTGCAGCACTTCTCAGCTGCCTGGGTGTAGAAATAGATGAGGTGAGTTGCAGTTATTTTTAGACTGGCATTTTATTGGTAAAGCCAGCTATAGAATGTCGATAGTTCAAATGATCAATAATGTGGGATCCAGGTTGGAGGGGACAGATAGGTAAAATGAAGGACTCACAGGACTGGAGAAATTAGAGGTAAAAAAGCAGATTGGTAGGAGAGATGGGGGAAAAAATAGGTTGTAGTCAGAAATTGGGATACTGGAGTTTAAGATATCTAATGGAATAGCTCCAGATGTTGACAGAAATCCAGAATGAGACTAGGTGCTGAAATGGTTTGGAAGTAAAGGTCAATAGAATTTAGAAATCAAGAACTATGCGGCTTGCTTTTTTGGGGGAGTTATTTTACAAACACAATCGACTTTCCCAGGATCATAGCAGGTGTTGAGTGGAGAGACAGTGAGTGGGTGCCAAAGTGTTCAGAGAGTGTGGGGAGATGACTAGGAGTCAATATGCAGCTGAGAAAGAGAAAAAGGACAGCGTAGCGTCTGCCTCAAAGGAAAATGTACTTTTGCCAAAGTGTTAAGAAAGGGCCAAGGTAATACTAAGCCTCCGCTGGTACCTCCAAACCCTTCTCCCTTCCTGGCCCTGCAGTGAAAAGAGTATGAGAGAATGAGTAGCTCTCACCAGAAGGCAGATAAATTAATTACAGCAGAAGCGGTTATGAGTGTAGGAGAATGGTCCTGAGATCTCAGAAGGAGCCTTAGTCGTAGAAGGAGCCAGCAGTAAGGAAGCATAAGCAGTCCAGAAGTAGATGTAAGAAGAGGCGGAAAAAGAGAGGATTTGCCTTCTGTGCTGCAGAAATACTGCTAAGTGTAGTGAGGTTGGATGGACTGGCCTCAGCCATTCTATTTGAGCACAAGTCATTTTGGTAAAGAGCTGCTTGAATGCACCAGAGGGTACAGCAAAGGAACACTCCGGAAAGGACAGAGACTGCCATGAAGATTGAGGGATGGAACGGCGGCAGGTACAGCTGAGTGGTATGTGGGTAGATGGTGGACGTTCCGGGCTGGGTGTAGGTTGAAGCCCTGAAATTCAGGCAGCACTCACTGCAGAATCTAGTTACATGTGATGATATTTTTTTGAAGGCTACCTTGCTCTGAAGAAATACACATAGCATTGGCTGAATGAAGAAATGGGGCTTTATGATTAAGAGGACATTTGGATTCTGAGTGCAGTAAGCTTTTTGTCTTGTAGCTATAATGAGTGCATGATTTTGAAAATTGGTACAGCAGCATATATTTAGCATCTGGTAGCTGAATAGCAGTCTCTTGTGATTGAGGATGTTTTTCTTGGTTCTTTTTTGTGCTCTGAAATGACTAATGAAACCATCTGGGATCAGTAGATTTTAACTCGATGAAGGCCAGGAAGGTCTTATTTGACTTTGTATTTCTCTGCAATGTCTAAACGGATGTATTGAAAAAAAAAAAGAGTAATTATGTATAAGGTCATTATTCATTCTGTCTTCGCTATTTTTATCATTCATTCCTTTTTAACTTCTATATGGTAGTTTTTGTTGTGACTTTAACTTTCTAGCATCCCATATAGAGAGTATGGTAGGAGAGATTTGAAAGGCAGAGGTGGAGAGGAGAAGAAACAGATCTTCTGTCTGCTGGTTTACTCCCCAAATGGCTGCAATGGCCAAGGGTGAGCCAAGCCAAAGCCAGGAGCCTGGAGCTTCTTCTGTGTCTTCCATGTGAGTGCAGGGGCCCAAGCACTTGGGCCATCTTCTGCTGCTTTCCCAGGCACATTAGCAGGGAACTGGATCGGAAGCGGAGCAGCCAGAACATGAACCAGCGCCCACATGGGAGGCAGAGAGTTAACTTGCTATCCCACAATGCGGGCTCCAAGACTTTAACTTCCTTAACATTTTTTATGGCACATAGGTATTATATTATTTTTCAGTAAGGAATCTGAGACTTAGAGAGGGTAGGCAAGTTACCCGGTGTCCCACAGCTAGTGAATGGCGGAGTCAAAACTCAAAATCTGTTTCAACAGAGCAAACAATAACAAAAGCGCCTCCCTGTTGTCATACAACACTGTCTGATCATGTGGAATTAAAATAGAGCAGTGACCTATGTTTCCCGGGTGTAAAGCTTGTACCCTGTGTCTGTCCACTCATACAAGGATGCCTCTTTTTCCCTTGTGCTGCCAGAACCCACGTAACCCAAGAAGAGCATTTTGTCTCCTCAGGCCCTGTTGCTGAGCAGGTTCCTGCAGCCCGCTCTGAAGGGAGGCAGAAGTGGCCAGTAGAGCGCTGTTCTGAGAGGAGTGGTCATCTGGCTGAGTGGGTGGCTTACTCTCATTCCATGCTACTTCTGTGTCTCACACGGTTAGATTGCTCTGTCATGCCTCAAAAGCACTTTGTAAAGAAATGGTGGTAAAAAGTACATACCTTAAAATGTAACGTTTTGGCCGGCGCCGTGGCTCAACAGGCTAATCCTCCGCCTTGTGGCGCCGGCACACCGAGTTCTAGTCCCGGTTGGGGCGCCGGATTCTGTCCCGGTTGCCCCTCTTCCAGGCCAGCCCTCTGCTGTGGCCCGGGAGTGCAGTGGAGGATGGTCCAAGTGCTTGGGCCCTGCACCCCATGGGAGACCAGGAAAAAGCACCTAGCACCTGGCTCCTGCCATCGGATGAGCGCGGTGCGCCGGCCGCAGTGCGCCATCCGCGGCAGCCATTGGAGGGTGAACCAACGGCAAAAGGAAGACCTTTCTCTCTGTCTCTCTCTCTCACTGTCCACTCTGCCTGTCACACACACACACACACACACACACACACACACACAAAATGTAACGTTTTAACTTTCTAGACACAGTTCCGTAGGTCCATGTTGTTTCCCAGTCATCACGACCCTCCATATGCAGGGTGTTTTTGTCTGCCCACTTGAAACTGTTCCCATTAATACTAACTTCCCGTTCTCCCTTCTCTTCATCTCCTGGCACCCACTTTTCTATTTTCTATGCCTGAAGCAGTTAAGAAAAATTGTTTTTTAATACAAAATGATGGGGCCGGTGCTATGATGTAGTAGGCTAAGCCTCTGCATGTGGCACTGTCATCCCATATGGCACCAGTTCGTGTCATAGTTGCTACTCTTCTGATCCAGCTCTCTGCTCTGGTCTGGGAAAGCAGTGGAAGATGGCTAAAGTGCTTAGACCCCTGCACCCACCTGGGAGACCAGAAGAAGCTCCTGGCTCCAGGCTTTGGATTGGCCCAGCACCGGCTGTTGGGGCCATATGAGGAGTGAACCAGCAGATGGAAGACCTCTCTCTCTGCCTCTCCCTCTCTCTAACTTTTCCTCTGAAATAAATAAAATCTTAAAAGAAATACAAAATGATTCCTTTTGTTTACTTCAGAGCCCTCCATCCAGCAGTCGTTTAGCTACCAGCTGGTGCTGAATTGATTTAGAAAACCATCTGACATTTAAATTCTTACATAAAATATGATTTTGCTGTTTATTCTATATTAGTTTTCTTCTGCTGTGTAAGAAGTTACTATGAATGTAGCAGTAAAACAACATACTTTTTTTTTTTTAAGATTTTATTTATTTATTTGAAAGGCAGAGTTACAAAGAGGCTGAACTGTGTTAATCCAAAGCCAGGAGCCAGGAGTTTTTTCCGGGTCTCCCGTACAGGTGCAGGGGCCCAAGGACTTGGCCCATCTTCTACTGTTTTCCCAGGCCATAGCAGAGAGCTGGATCAGAAATGGAGCAGCTGGGACTTGAAGCAGCACCTATATGGGATGCCGGCACTGCGGGCGGCAGGTTTACTCGCACAGCGCCAGCCCCACAGTGTACTTTTTAAAATCACAGTTCCTGTGGCTCAGGAGTCTGGTCTTCACTTAGTTGGGTCCTCTGTTCAGGGTGTTCTTAAGGCTATCGCCAGTCATTAATTGTTCCTGCAGTGTCATCAGAAACTTAAATGAAAAGATAAGCTCACATGTGCTCACCTCTTCTTGTTCCCCAGAGCGTTGGCACAATTCATCACCTCAGGCTCGAGAACCAAGGCCCCCATTTCCTTGCTTGCTTGCTTCTTTCCTTCCTTTCTTCCTTTCTTTTTTTCCTTCAAGATTTATTTATTTATTTGAAAGACAGAGTTACAGAAAGGCAGAGGCAGAGAGAGAGGTTTTCTATCCGCTGGTTCGCTCGCCAGATGGCCACAATGGCCAGAGCTGCGCCAATCCGAAGCCAGGAGACAGGAGCTTCCTCTGGGTCTCCCACGTGAATGCAGGGACCCAAGGACTTGGGCCATCTTCTTCTGCTTTCCCAGGCCATAGCAGAGAGCTGGATTGGAAATGGAGCAGCTGGGACTTGAACCGGCACCCATATGGGATGCGGGCACTGTAGGTGGAAACTTTACCTGCTATGCCACAGTATGGCCCCCAACTCCAGCCAGGGACCACAGCTTCTGGAGGCTCTGTGGACACTCTGGCCAAGCAGCTGGCTCATGACATGGTGACTCGGTTGTTGAAAGGCAGCAAGGGAAGAGTACAGGCAGAGGGAAGGCCTGTACCTCTTTAAAAACCTTCTGCTCAATTAGGTCAGGCCTTCCCAGGATAGTCTTGGTTCTGAATAACTCAAACCAGCTGATTACAGGCCCTCCCTACATCACACAGGCCAGCGTTGTGCACAGTGAGTGTGACAAGCTACACTTGGAATGCTAGCATCCCATATAGAGTGCCAGTTCATGTCCTTGCTAATTCCACTTTTGATCCATCTTCTATGTGCTTGGGGAAGTAGCAGATGATGACCCATGTACTTAGGCCCCTGCCACTCATGTGTGAGAATTCCTGGCCCCTGGCTTTAGCCTGGCCCACAACTGGCTATTATGGGCAGTTGGGGGATAAACCAGCAAATGGAAAGTCTCCTCTCTATCTCTACCTCTGTCTGTTGCTCTTGCCTTCCAAATAAATAAATATTAACAAAGGGCGGAGCAGGAGGGCACTGTGGCACAGTGGGTTAATGCCCTGGCCTGAAGCGCCAGCATACCATATGGGCGCCAGTTCTAGTCCTGGTTGCCCCTCTTCCAGTCCAGCTCTCTGCTATGGCCTGGGAAGGCAGTGGAGGATGGCCCGAGTCCTTGGGCCCCTGCACCCACATGGGAGACCAGGAAGAAGCTCTTGGCTTCGGATCGGCGCAGTTCTTGCCATTGCAGCCAACTGGGGAGTGAACCAGTGGATGGAAGACCTCTCTCTCTCTCTCTGCCTCTCCTCTCTCTGTGTAACTCTGACTTTCAAATAAATAAATACATCTTTAAAAAATAAAAAAATAATTTAAAAAACCTTCCTGATCATTTGGGTGACTTCTTGCTGAATTCTGACAAGTCTTGAAGGTTGGGACCCTCAGGGGAGGGGATATATGGGATGTGGTTATGGTTGTGGTTGTGGCTGGGGCACTTAGAGTCTGTCTGCTGTTGTCCTTTTGTATCCATTTCACAGGGGTTTTTATCAGCAATTGGACACCCTTTCCCCAAAATGATTTTTAATCATGGAAGGAAAAAGAAGACTTGGAATTACCTTGAATTTGAGGAAGAAGAAGATAAACAGTTAGCAGACTCTATGGCTTCACTGGCCTATCTAGTATTTGTACAGGGCATCAGTATTGATCAGCTTCCGATGGTCTTAAGGTAAGAATGTTTGGTTTATTTATATATTCTAAAAGAAATATCATTAGACTCTCAATTTTCTGCATTCAATATATGCATATTAATATATACTTTAAAGTTAAAAGAGAGGCTGTTTTTCTAAGTGATACTGGCTATAATCTACTAAAGGCAGTAGGAATCCGTGAAACAGGATGGTGTTGAAGTCTATGTAAGGGGATGATGAAGACAAGAGGGGCAGGGGACTGGCACAAGACAAGAGGCAGAAAGTGTTAAACCAGGCATGACTTTGAAGACTGGGGGGCCACCTCGGGCTAAAAGAGAGGGAACTAGCTAAGCACTCTTGGGTGTCATCATCTCTTCACTGGATTACAACTATAATCCTAAGAAGGTATTTATATATCCATTCTCATTCCCTTTTAATCCAACCTGTTCTGAACACACTACAAAGTAATATGCATTGGAAACCCTTCAGCAGTTTTGTACTGCTCTAAGAACAAAATCTAAATGCCTCCTCGTGACTCCAGAGTCAAGCTTCTGCACCATCTGTTTGCTGCTCGAACGCGCTGTTTCATCTCCTGTAGCCGGCTCTCTTGTTTGCCATGTTCTGATTGCACAGACCTTCGGTTTTCTTACACAGATGTGTCAAACTTTCTGCACCTTTGCTTAGAGCCATCTCAGTGTCACTTTCTGAGTAAAGCCTTCTCTCGGTACCCAGTTTCAGTTGAATTCTCCCATTGTAATTGCCTTGATCTTGTCCTTCCCCAATGAAGTTTATCAAAATTATTTTTCAAATAAATAATTTTATAATGTAACAACTTCTGACTTTAAAGTCTGTGATGGATTTTGATAGTCTTAGGCATTGGGTATATTCATATACATTTATGTTTATATATGAATATACTTAGGGGTATAAATAAATATTACAAGAATGGCTGCTCTTTGCATGTTCATCATGCATGAAACGTTATGCTAATACACTATCTCATCTTTGCAGTAACCTTGTGAAAGAAACCATTATCTCAATTTAAACATAAAAGTAGCAGACAAGGTAGCACCCAAGATTATACAACTAATTAAAAGTATAGGTAGAAATTCTAGTACAATTGTATCTGATTCCAGAGTCTATGTATACCCATCACATCCTACCACCAAAATAACCAGTATATGCCTGTTAGTTTGCTAGGGCTGCTGTAACAAAGTGCCTCACACTGGCTTGTGAAATCACAGAAACCTATCATAGAGAACTAGAGACTCATGTCTCTTCCTTAGCTCCTGGTGGTTTGCTTACAATCTTGAAGGCTCTCTGGCTGCAGATGCATTATCCTGTCCTCTTCGTGTTCACATGGCAATCTCCCTGTCTAGATGTCTCTCTCTCACATTACTCCTGTGTATCAGGATGCCAAAACCCTGGATTAAGGCTCAGTGAGCTCACTTTAGCATGATTGCTTCTGTTTAAAAAAAAAAAAACACTATCCCCAAATTCGAGTAAGATCATGTCCTGAGGTACTAGAGTTAGGACTTCCAGCATGGCTTTTTGCAGGGGAACACAGTTCAGCCAACTACAGTATATGTAAGGCTCTTCAGAAAATTCATGGAAAATGTGTATTAGGACAAAAACTTATGCATGGACTTTCTGGTGCCAAAATGAACTTACCATGTAGTTCCATTTTCCATGAACATACTCTCATAGGTGTATACAAAATTTTAGTGTTTATATATTATCTTTACGCTTTTTTTTTTTTTTCTATTTTAGCCCATCGTACCTTTTGCAGTTTAATATGGGGCATATTGAAGTCTTTTTGCAAAGGTAAGATAATTTAGGCCGGCGCGGTGGCTCAACAGGCTAATCCTCCGCCTTGCGGCGCCGGCACACCGGGTTCTAGTCCCGGTCGGGGCGCCGGATTCTGTCCCGGTTGCCCCTCTTCCAGGCCAGCCCTCTGCTGTGGCCCAGGAGTGCAGTGGAGGATGGCCCAGGTGCTTGGGCCCTGCACCCCATGGGAGACCAGGAAAAAGCACCTAGCACCTGGCTCCTGCTATCGGATGAGCGCGGTGCGCCGGCCACAGCGCGCCGACCGCGGCAGCCATTGGAGGGTGAACCAACGGCAACGGAAGACCTTTCTCTCTGTCTCTCTCTCTCACTGTCCACTCTGCCTGTCACCAAAAAAAAAAAAAATAAAAAATAATTTAGATGGTACCTTAGAACAGTATAGGCAACAGTTTTTTAGATAGGATCACAAAGTTTCAAGCAATAAAAACAAAAATAGACAAATTTTTAAAAAAAATTTATTTGAAAGAGATGCAGGGAGAGAAGGAGAAAGAGTGAGTGAGAGAGAGAGAGAATGAGAATGAATGAGAGAAATCTTCTATCCACTGGTGAGAGAGAGAGAGAGAGAGAGAGAGAGAGAGAGAATGAGAATGAGAATGAATGAGAGAAATCATCTATCCACTGGTTCGTTCACTCCCCAAATGGCCACAAAGGCCAGAGCTGGGCCAGGCTGAAGCCAGGAGCTTCTTCCAGGTCTCCATGTGGGTACAGGGGCCCAGAGACTTGAGTTTGTTACTTCTGGCTTTAGCTTGGCCCAGCCCTGGTGGCCATTTGGGCAGTGAAGCAGTGAATGGAAGATCTCTCTACCTTTCAAATAAATGAATCTTTAAAACAAAAAAAAGAAGATGGCCATCACCGCGGCTCACTTGGCTAATCCTCTGCCTGCAGCGCCGGCACCACAGGTTCTACTGGTTGGGGCGCTGGTTCTGTCCTGGTTGCAGGAAGAAGTACCTGTGGCTTCGGATTGGTGCAGCGCGCTGGCCATAGCAGCCATTTGGGGGGTGAACCAACGGAAGGAAGACCTTTGTCTCCCTCTCTCTCACTGTCTAACTCTGCCTGTCAAAAAAAAAGAAAAAGAAAAAGAAGCAGGACTTTTTCTTTTAAAAAAAATTGCCAGGTAGCAAATAAACTTAATTTCTCCAGACAGAAATGTAAGAATTTTGCAAAATTCAATACTTTTCTTATCCTATAATATGTTGAAATTATCTCGGGGACCAGTCAGGGCCTTGCAGTACTCTACTCCAGGGATACTAATGACATCTCTCAGTGTTCTCTTCCCAGTGAAGGAAGATTTGTAACATGACAGATGTCCAAAGCCTCAGCCTGCAAGGCAGGCATTTCAATTTCCATGGGTTTCCTGACACAAGTAATTATTTTTTAAAGATTTATTTATTTATTTGAAAGAGTTACACAGAGAGAGGAGAGGCAGAGAGAGAGAGAGGTCTTCCATCCACTGGTCACTCCCCAGATGGCTGCAGTGGCCGGAGCTGCACTGATCCGAAGCCAGGAGCTTCCTCTGGGTCTCAGACCCACGCAGGTCCAGGGGCCCAAGGACTTGGGCCATCCTCTACTGCTTTCCCAGGCCATAGCGGAGAGCTGGATCGGAAGAGAAGCAGCCAGGTCTCAAACCGGCGCTTCAGACCAGGGCATTAACCCACTGCACCACAGCGCCACCCCACAAATAGTTATTAATGCTGTGGGTTTGCTTTGTTGTGTAGGCCTTAGTGATTTTATATTCATTTCATGTAGTCTCTTACTCATACAGAGAATATGTATTGTGTTGAATGTAAGTGCTACTCTCCTGAGCTTTTCAAATTGTTTAGTCATTGAACTAAAAACACTTTTAATTTCTTGTGTGATTAGAATAAGAGCCTGGAGCCTGAGATAGTATTTGCCACAGATATTATTTAGTTAAGAATGATTAGAACTTTTTCAAAAAAGTATCATCATAAGTGAAGAGCATTTAATTCTTTTTTGTATAAAAAGAACTGAGGGGCCGATGCTGTGGTGCGTTGGGTTATAGCCCTGGCCTGAGGTACAAGCATCCCATATGGGTGCTGGTTCTAGTCCCAGCTGCTCCTCTTCCGATCCAGCTTTCTGCTATGTCCTGGGAGAGCAGTGGAGGATGGCCCAAGTCCTTGGGCCCCTGCACCCACATGGGAGACCCGGAAGACGCTCCAGGCTCCTGGCTTCGGATCAGCGCAGCTCTTGCCATTGCGGCCATCTGGGGAGTAAACCAGTGGATGGAAGACCTTTCTCTCTGCCTCTCCTCTCTCTGTGTAACACTGTCTTTCAAATAGATAAAAATAAATCTTTAAAAAAAAAAAAGACTGAAAATATTTTACAAAATGGTCAAGTGGAATATAAAGTATTTTTGTTTAAAGATTTATTTATTTATTTATTTATTTGAAAGGCAGAGTTACAGAGAGGCAGAGAGAGAGAGAGAGAGAGAGAGAGAGAGAGTGTGTGTGTGTGTGTGTGTGTGTGAGGAGTCAGGAACTTCTGGGTCTCCCGTGCAGGTGCAGGAGCCCAAGGGCTTGGGCCATCTTCCACTGCTTTCCCGGGCCATAGCAGAGAGCTGGATCAGAAATGGAGCAGCCAGGACTCAACCCGGCACCCATGTGGGATGCCAGCACTACAGGCAGCAGCTTTACCCACTACACCACAGCGCTGACCACAAAGTATTATTAACACTAACTTTTGCAGATCTGTTGATTTGTTATCAGGAAATAAACTCTGAGCAGGCTAATTTTGATCTCTTTTGGATGTCAGTAGCTAAATCAAAAGACAGAATAAACTGGATTAAGAATTTTGGCAAATTCTTGAAGAGAAGTTCTTCTTAATGATGTATATTTAAAAAATTTTACATTTCAGTTATTTATTTTTCCTAAAGTGAGGAATTGTTCTAAACCAATTTATAAAATCATGCTGATATATTTAACATTCTCTTCCAGAACAGAAGAGTCTGTTTTCTCCAAAGGATTGGTAAGAAGTCTTTATTCTCATTGTAATTTAAATACATAGTCATGTCAACAATTATAGCTGCTGATTTCACCAAGTGTGTATCTTCATAATTTTAATCTGCAGGAATTGCTGGAGAATGGTTTGTTAAGAATAGAGGACAACAGTCTCCTTTATCAGTACTTGGAAATCAAGAGTTTTCTTACTGTACCTCAGGTAAAAACAACAAAAGATACTCTGATTTTAACGCAGCCTATTCTGAACTTCAGTAAGGTAAAGGTGTTTTCTGATCCTACTCCCATTTTCTCTGTTTATGTCCTTTGAAAGCGCTCATGCAGTGCTATTCAGTGGAACGCTGTGATGATGGAAGTGTTCCATTATCTGCACTATGAAGTGTGAAAGCCACTAGCTGCTTTGAACACTTGAATGTGTGGCTGGTGTGATGAGGAGTTGAATTTTAAATTTAAATTAAATTTTGCCATGAGTGACTACCACAATTAGTAGCATAGCATCTAGTGGAAAAGGCTAACCTTATTCTTACACACTTTCTGTGAGAAGCTTAGTTAAAGAAACTCCTTTATTTTTCTTATAACTCAGATTCTCAGGACTCCATCTTTAGGAGTCTACACTGACCCATTACTGGAAAGGCTAATCCACATTTTGTTCCCTCCTGTGGTTAATTTTGCCTAGTACTCTTTGTTATGATATCCAAGTAGGTCTTTAGATATGAGTATAGACATTTCTTAATAATTAAATGGAATAACATGGCTGATTTTTGTTAATACAGTGGTATTTCAGAAAATTCATGGAAAAATGGAATTAAAAGATACGTTGATGCAAAATGTTTGAAATCTATCATGTTTTTATTGTATGTATTTTATATGATTCTTATATGTATTGTATATGATACGTATTTTATATGGTACTTTGAAGACCCCTTAATGTGTTAAGGTTGTTGGTTTTTAATGAATGGATTGCATTTCTGTGTTTGATTTCATATTCTTATCACTCTAAACAATAAATAGTTAAAAATACCATTCACTTTTAAAATCACACTTTGTAATACAACACTGTTACTTACAAAATCAATTATAGTTAGCCGTGTGGTAGACTTGGAATGGTGGAATGAAAGGCTCAGGGAAAAACAAATTTACTTCACTTGTAACTTTCCTACCTACAATTCTTTAAATTTTTAGTACCCACTGTTGATAATATGCTTGCTTGTTGAATCAGAATTAAAAATTTTTTTTGTTTCCAGGGTTTAGTCAAAGTAATGACACTTTGCCCTATTGAGACATTGGTATGTAAGTAATAATTGGTTACAGTGAGAAATTTTGATAAGTAACAATATTTTAAAATATTTTTTCATTTTATGTTAACAATATTATTTGTTCCATTTTAGAGGAAAAAGGGTTTAGCTATGCTTCAGCTATATATTAACAAGTTGGATTCACAAGGCAAATATACATTATTTAGGTATGTATCAAGCAAGGGTAGTTGCTAAGTGTGTGGTTGATTGAAAGGCAAGTTAGCCTGTAATCATTCTAGCATGTAGTATTTCAGTATGTCTTATGTGTAATTCAGTTGTAATTGGAAACCTCATTGTAATAAGTTCTCTTACCTGAGATAGGTAGAGAAGGGGTTTATATACATGTGTGTGTGTGTATTATAAGAATAATATATATTTCAGTTAATTGAAATATTTAAAACCTAAAGGTTTATGTATTCTTAAATTTTAAGAAAAGATTAAACTGAGATTAAAAATACTCCTGCTAGAACTTTACATATGTAATGATTTCCATTGTTCACTGTTGAAATTAATGGCTCTGGAGTTATAACTGACAGGCCATTCATTTTAAGTTGATATTAGAGCTATCAAATAGTGCTGTTTGTGGCAGAAAAGATTGTAACAATTTTCTAAGTTAAAGATTTAAATTCTCTGTATAGGGCCAAATAGTGAAGATAGGTGTTATGGACCTCACAGTGTATTCGTTGCTCAGCTTTGTCTATGTATTAGAAATTATTGTGTTCCAATAAAATTATTGTCAAAAACAGACAGTAGGCTAGATTTGACCTGCAGACCTAAGTTTGTCGGCCCCATTCTAGGTAATAAAAATGAGTTAAAAACAGATTTGGGTAGTGGTGAAGTGTTACAGAATCTTCTTTGGGATGAGCTAACACTAGCACTCCTGATCCGACCTTCATTTCAATTACCAGTCAGAGCAGGTTTGTGAAATCTCAGTAACTAGTCCTTATACTGGCTTTCCTGCTTTCTTTCTGTATCTTGACCAAGGACTCTCCTCCTCTCCTAAGCTGGTCATACTGAATTTCCTTTCTTTGCTTAACTAATCTAGCCAGCACAAGTCTGCTTTTACAAGGAACAATTTGGGTAGTTTTTTAGGTTGTTAGGCAGATGCTTATTTTTGCTGTGTTAAATTACTGCAAATGTATGCAGAGTAATTGTAATACAGCCTAGAATAATTTCGTGTTTTGTGATTTTGCTTTTAAGGTGCTTATTGAATACCAGTAATCATTCGGGTGTGGAGGCCTTTATTATTCAAAATATCAAAAATCAAATTGACATGTCATTTAAGGTAAGAGCATAGCCACGATATTATCTACCAATTTATTTAGTAGGGTAAAATATTCATATGTAGAATGCATTAAATGTGAGGTTTTCCTCCCCAGTCTCTTTCTAGTATTAGTATATTTTTTGCCTATTTTTACTTTTTTAAAAAAATCATTTATTTGAAAATCAGAGATGGAGTGGAGAATGTAGGGCAAGAGATCTCTCACCTGCTGTTCCAATTCCCAGTGCCTGACCAGGAACCATAAATTCAATTAGGATCTTTACATGGATGGCAGGGACCCAAGTACTTGAGCCATCACCAGCTGTCTCCCAGGATATGCATTAGCAGGAAGCTCCCATTGAGACTGGCGCCAGGACTTGACCTCAGGCATTTCAGTGTGAGATGCAGGCATCCCAGGCAGCATCTTAACCTCCACCCCAAATGCCTGCCCCGAATATTACTTCAGACACATACACACACACCCCACACATACATACACATACACCACACACCACACACTTGAATCTTGAAAACTTTTGTTGACTATAAATTTAAATTATTTTAATTCTTTGAGCTGCTGGTAACTTTTGTTTTGCTATATAATTTGGAAAAATTAATTGAAACAATTCTCATTTATTTGAAAATACTCAGTAATCCCATACAGAAAACAGAAAGAGCACTAATATGCTCACAATGGCAGGTGTTGTTCTGTAGGTCTGAAAAGTGAATGAATATATGGAAATTAAAGTTTAAAAAAAATTTTTTTGACAGGCAGAGTGGACAGTGAGAGAGACAGACAGAAAGGTCTTCCATTGCCATTGATTCACCCTACAATGGCCGCTGCGGCTGGCGCGCTGTGGCCGGCGCACTGTGCTGATCCGATGGCAGGAGCCAGGTGCTTCTCCTGGTCTCCCATGGGGTGCAGGGCCCAAGCACCTGGGCCATCCTCCACTGCACTCCCTGGCCACAGCAGAGAGCTGGCCTGGAAGAGGGGCAACCAGGACAGAATCCGGTGCCCTGACCAGAACTAGAACCTGGTGTGCCGGCGCTGCAAGGTGGAGGATTAGCCTATTGAGCCGTAGTGCCGGCCAGTTTAAAATATTTTTTAAAGATTTATTTATTTGAAAGAGTTAAACAGAGAAGGAGAGGCAGAGAGAGAGAATGAGAAAGAGGTCTTCCATCCACTGGTTCACTCCCCAGTTGGCTGCAACTGCCAGAGCTGCGCTGATCCAAGCCAGGAGCCGGGAGCTTCTTCCAGGTCTCCCACGTGGGTGCAGGGGCCCAAGGACTTGGGCCATCTTCCACTGCTTTCCCAGGCCATAGCAGAGAGCTAGATTGGAAATGGAGCAGCTGGGACTCGAACTGGTGCCCATATGGGATGCAATAGGCCATGGCTTTACCTGCTGCATCATAGCGCTGGCCCTAAAGTTTAAAATATTTTTAAAAAACATAATAATGTTTTATTTCTGTAGTGACAAGCTGTTATTTAAAACTTTTACAAATTTTTTTTTTTGCTTTTCAGAAAACGCAAAACGATAAATGGTTTACAGGACCACAGCTGATTTCTCTTCTGGATTTGGTGCTCTCCCTCCCAGAGGGTGCTGAAACGGATTTACTGCAAAACTCAGACAGGTGAGGTGACCATTACTAAAGTTCACATGGTAAACACCTAAACTAATAAAAATGTGTTTTCCTGGGATTGTATAATCTAGGGGGTTACTTCATAAAATTAGATAGCAAGGTTCCTATGTAAGTGATTTGATAAATGTACAGAAACCTGTTTTTCCCAGATTAATGACCAGCATTGTAATTTTATATCTTTGTTGCAACCACCATTCCACAGATGTTGGCAACTGCAGCATTTGTAACTAAAACTAAGAATCACATGCATATAACTGATAAAAAAGCTTATGTGTTTAGGTTTTGTTGTTTTTATTTTCCAAGTCATTTTTTAAAATACAGAACATATAATTTAGTAAACCACAGTAGACACTGACAAATGATTTTAAACATTTATAAAAGAAATCTTAAAATTCAAACGAGATGATGCTGTCAGATATTAAAGATAACAAGATTCTGTTGAAGAAAAAAATAGTAATTATCACAGTTGAACTCTGAGAACTTAAATGTAAACAAGAGTGTTACTACAACTCCAAAACATACACTGAATATAATATTTAATGGCAAACATAATTATCAAAATGTACAGGAGCTCTTAATATACATTGAAATTGCTGTTGATTATATGAAGCTATAAGTAACAAATATGTTTAATTAACAGGATTATGGCATCATTAAATTTGTTGAGATATTTGATTATCAAAGATAATGAAAATGACAATCAAGTAAGTGAATTATTTGATGAAGAAACTGTGAGTATATTTAGAATTTGTAAGGAATGTCTCAGATGTTCTTGATTAATATTTACGTAGGCCAATATGTAATATTTTACCAAGTTACAAAGGCTGGAAAAAGTGCCAACAATTATTCTAAAACCTGAAGTTAATTCCCAGGAGCATTTACTGTCCCAAAGCTTCCCTTCCCTTTTCCTTTCCTGCTGTACCTGTGCTCTTTCTTTTTTTAAAGGTAATTATTTGTTTATTTGAAAGTCAGAGTTAGAGAGAGGGAGAGAGATCTTTCATTCACTCCTTAGATAACCACAATGGCCAGGGCTGGGCCAGGTTGAAGCCAGGAGCTAGGAACTACATCCAGGTCTCCCACGCGGGTGCAGGGCCCAGGGACTTGGGCCATCTTCCACTGCTTTCTCAGTCCGTAGCAGAGAGCTATTAATTGGTAATGGTGCAGCCAGGACACAGACTGGTAAAGGCAACTTTACCTTCTACACCATGAGGCCAGCTCCTGCTCTCTCTCTTTTTTTTTTAAAGCAGTGTTTTTTTCTTTTCTCTTTTTAATTTATTCATCTGAAAGGCAGGTTGACAAAGAGAGACACAGAGATACTTTCCATCCTTTGGTTCACTTTCCAAATGGCTACAACAACCAGGGCTGGGCCAAGCCAAAGGCAGGAGCTGGGAACTCCATCCTGGTCTCCCCCATAGGTGGTAGGGGCCCAGACAATTGAGCCGTCTTCTACTGCCTTCCCAGGCCCATTAGCAGGGAGCTGGATCAGAAGCAGCTCTGCTTATGCTCTTTTGCTGAAAGTATGCTTAGCCTTATCGAGTTGTTTAGTTGCAGGTCCTAAGTTAATTATCCTTGTGGAACGCAGCATACATTTGGGTGTCCTGTTCAGTTTTTTCTGCCTATAGTTCATGATTTAAATCTGAGCTATATAAAAGAAAATCATCTGATATTTTGCTTCATCAAATATGACAAATTGAAGTATTTTCAGCACTAAAACCGAATTTGTTAACAGCACCTTTTGGATAATGTGTAGGAAGGTGAATTTTTTTTAATAGCTCATCATTAAAAGTGTTCAGTAAATAGAAAAGTATTTGAGGGAGATGTGTGATGCCGTAAAATTATATTAACTTTTTATCTTCTCTCTTTCTACTTACCCTGTTCTAATAATTTCTTTCCCTAAATGTCACCTTCATTAACTGTAACTACTTGAATCATGAATTGCTGATGTTTTCTTAAGAAAGTAATAAAGATGCCAAAAAGATTTTCTACATCAAGTAAATTCACTATTTGGGGTAAAAAGTTTCTGGAAAAAGTAGAAAATTCCTTTCCTCTTGACAGATATATATCCATCTTTACCCAAAACTGGTTAGTTCTATCAGTACCAGGTGCAGTCTTGTTTAGCATTTGATTGTGATTCACAGTGCTGTAAGAAGCTGTTTTCCCCTTTTCATAGATAATGTAGGCACAGCACAGCAAAGACATTAATTTGCACAGGGGCGCATATTTTAGTACGTTTGAGACAGCTATAACTGTAGACAGTGTGGCCAGAACTTTTGAAATCCAGCTAAATCTTGAATCCTTAAGGAACTTCTAATAAAAATAGAAAAAATACAACTTAAAATTCAGCAAGAGTAGAGACTGAGACTTTAGGAAGGTGTCCAGAGGGTAAACTGTAAGTCTTGTGTTTGGTTTTGTTTGGTTTTTTACTATTTTAGCAATCAGAAAAGGTTCCATAAGAAATAATCTGGGCCTGGTGGTGTGGTACAGTGAGTTAAGCCACCACTGTCAATGCCAGCATCCCACAGAGGAGGGCCAATTTGAGTCCCACCTGCATAGCTTCTAATAACACTTCCCTACTAATGTACCTGAAAAGGCAGCAGATGATGGCCCAGCTACTTGGACCCCTGTCACACACATGAAGGGCTTGGATGGAGTTCTTGGCTCCTGGCTTTGGCCTGGCCTAACCCTGGCTGTTGCAGCCATTTGGGGAGTGAACCCATGTATGGAAGATTGGCTTGCTCTTTGTCTTTCTCTCTTTCTCCACCTCTGGTGGCCTTTCAAATAAATAAATAAATCTTTAAAAAATAAATTAAAAGAAATACTCTAATTTGCTTGACAGGAAGAAAAGGAATCTTGTAAATTAGGAGTGATAGATTCTTAGGTCTGGAGCACTCTATGGTGCAGAGGCAGCAGATGGGTCTCTCCCTAGAGAGGGAAAACATGGCAGCAGCTTGGCATTTTGTACTGTTTTGCTGTGACCCACAGATGATGCCTCACTTCTGTTTGGCATGAACATTTTATAGTAAAGTAAGAGCTACAACCACCTTCCAAAGTTTACATTCTTATTTAATGGTTTTTCAAAAAATTTTCTTAGAGATCAGATACTCCAAATAGTTGTCATGTAAATTACTGTAAGAATTACTGTTCCAGGTAAATTAGCAAAAATACTCATCCAAGATGGCAATCTGACATCTTTGAGGCAGCTTTTGCCTGTTTATCATGGAAGCATTTCTCCCAAGTGCATTTACATAGCTGTATACATAAATGAGAGAAATGTGTCCACTATGGTTAATTAATAAGTAACAGCTTCTGAGATGTTAGAAATTTTGGTTAAAAGAGAAACAAGGCCGGCGCCGTGGCTTAACAGGCTAATCCTCCGCCTTGCGGCGCCGGCACACCGGGTTCTAGTCCCGGTCGGGGCGCCGGATTCTGTCCCGGTTGCCCCTCTTCCAGGCCAGCCCTCTGCTGTGGCCCGGGAGTGCAGTGGAGGATGGCCCAGGTGCTTGGGCCCTGCACCCCATGGGGAGACCAGGAAAAGCACCTGGCTCCTGGCTCCTGCCATCGGACGAGCGCGGTGCGCCGGCCATTGGAGGGTGAACCAACGGCAAAAGGAAGACCTTTCTCTCTGTCTCTCTCTCTCACTGTCCACTCTGCCTGTAAAAAAAAAAAAAAAAAAAAAAAAAAAAAAAAAAACAACAACTTATAAATATGTACGATTATTACATGTTAATAGAAAAATATAAAACCCTTACAGATTGTTAAAAACACTTTTTAAAATCTTTTTAAAAAACTTGAGAGGCAGAGTTAGAGAGAGGGAGAGACAGAGAGAGAATCTTCCATCCATTGGAATCTTCCATCCATTTCACTTCCCAAATGGCTGCAATGGCTGGGGCAGGACCAGGCCAAAGCCAGGGGCCTAGAACTTCATCCAAGTCTACCGTGTGCATGCAGGGACCCAAGCACTTGAACCATCTTCTGCTGATTTTCCCAGGCGAATTAGCATGGAGCTGGATTGGAAGTGAAGCAGCTAGGACTTGAGCAGGCCCTCACATGGGATGCCAGCATTGCAGGCACCAGCCTAACTTGCTGTGCCACAAATGCTAGTCCCAAAAAACCAACTTACGTTTTATACTTCATGTTCTTTATTTGGTGGGTACTTTTGTAATTGTTTGATTTACCATTACTTATTCTAATGCACAGGCAATTATCATAATATGCTTTACCTTTTGTCTTGTCTACTTACATCCTTTTTCAGTTTGTAATGGTAATATGTAAATGAAAGCAGGGTCAAAGGAAACAGATGCCGAGTGAAAGGATATGTGTGTTTTCAGTTTTGGATTCTTACCTAGTTCTTCCCTATAACTTCACTTTTCCTAGTGGTAGAGGAGGAAAGGATGTGTATGATAGGCATTAATGTGACCAGTTATTCACAGCTGTGTAGGTTTTATTTGGAGGGCTATAATAGTGAAATATATACTGCTAGGATCAAAAAAGTTCATTTCAACTTAGGTTTTCAAGAGTTCCTAAGGTGGTGTTTTTTTTTAACCTATTTTCTTGGGTAAGATTATCTGGAAACAGTAATAATGGATTTTCTTTTTTTTCTTTTTTAAGTGAAGACTTCATGACTCCCTTCTTTTAGTATTTAACAGTAGATGTTCTTAATATAGAAATCTCTGAAGAGCTTCCTGTTAGAGAGTTTCCATCAATAGGGAAG
Organism: Sylvilagus floridanus; assembly: GCA_949820135.1. Taxonomy (NCBI): domain Eukaryota; kingdom Metazoa; phylum Chordata; class Mammalia; order Lagomorpha; family Leporidae; genus Sylvilagus; species Sylvilagus floridanus. The sequence goes on along the minus strand of OX463225.1, from coordinate 83,461,646 downwards.
GGAACGATCTTACAGAACTAAGTATGGCAAGGTATCAATTGAAAGATCAAGGTGTGAAAGTAGAAGGTAGAATCATTGTTGGCTTAGAGGGGAGGAGAAATGTTTCAGACTGTGGATCATCATCAAATAATTTGTTCATGGATAAAGCTTGCATGTTAAAGACTTTCAACCAGGAGGCTGACCCAGTGACGCAGTAAAGCGCATGGTGCACTGCAGACACTTTGGTTTCAGCCAGTGCTGTTTGTTTTGATGGGTATGTACATAACGACTGGATGTATTAGACAGTTTACCTGGAAAAACAAGGAACATGTGTCATTCATTTTTGTTTCTTCTACTGTTAATGCCTGTTTTGTAAATAGTAGGCAATTGATAAATGTTAAACCAATTAACTAATTTTTTTCCTTAATTCTGAGCAGACTGGAGTTTGGACAGAACTTGGAAAGATTGAGAATAATTTCTTAAAACCACTCCATACAGGACTTAACATGTCAAAAGCACATTATGAAGCAGAAATTAAAAACAGTCAAGAAAATAGCCAAGGTTGGTAGTGTGCAATTTTCAGTGAGATCTAAAAATTACTTAAATTTTGGAAGTATTGTATTATATTCAAAATAAAAAACTGGTTTTATTTTGTATTTGTTTACTTTCTACCAAACAAGGGACTGACAGCTTAGACATTTTTCCTTAAAATGATTCATAGAAGATCTGTGAGTCAATTAGCACTGAGATGGGGTTAGTGAAGATTTATGCTGAATTGAGTGTAATTAAGAACCTAATTGTATTGCAGGTATTTTAGTGTGGGTTTCATTGTACTTCCCTCAGTATTACTGAGTCACCCATCTTAGCCCTGAATAAATGTATACAAATTATGGAAAAGAAGTTTTTAAGTCAGCAATTCTACAGTAATCATAGGAACACTTCAATTTATGTAGTGGTTTTTTGTAACAGGCAGTACAGGTTGAGTATGTCTTATTCAAAATGCTTAGGTCCAGAGTGTCTCAGATTTTAGAAATTTTTTATCATTAGTATTATGAAATATCTGCATAGACTTTACACAAGTTAAATACTCCTAATCTCAAAAATCCCAAATCCAGGTGCTCCAAGATCTGAAACCTTTCAAGTGCCAATATAATTAAAAAACTTTTGGATTTAAAGCATTTCAGATTTCAGCTGGAGATGTTTAACCTGTACAATAAACTTGTCCTTTTCAGTGTTCCTGCTTTAATTTTGATTATATACTTGGAAAAGTTTTATGCACCTTATACATGCCAAAATAAAGTTATTTACATGAAAAATATTCATTCATACTTCCTAATTTTGGTAATTTACAGCTTGATTTAAATGTACCGTGGGCGGTTGAACAGTAAAGACTTAAAAATTTACACAGCTGACACAATTTATGATGCTGCTGCTGACGATTAGAGAGGCAGAGCTCCCATAGTGGTTTACTACACAGAAGCCTCAACAGTGGGGGCCAGGCCGGGGCCAGAACTGGAAACCCAATCCATGTGTCCCACCTGGGTAGCAAGGACCCAATTACTGGAACTAAGGCCTGCTGCCTCCTAGAGTCTGCATTATCAGGAAGTCGGAATTGGGAGCCAGAGCCACTAACTGACCCCACACACTCCGATGTGGGATGGTGCTATCTCACCTGGCATCTTAACTGACAGGCTAAATGCCTGCCCAGACTTAATTCTGAGTTAGTGAATGATGAAAGTAGCTTATACATTTATTATTGAAATCTGAGAGTTGTTTTAATTATTAAGTGTGACACATGACTTTTCGCTTTTCTTACAGCGATACAGAAGTCTAAGGATCTCTGTTCTATAACTGTAGGTGGAGAAAAGATGCCAAATATGCCTCCGGAAATGCAGCTTCAGGTGATGAGACATTCTCCTTAGCTACATCCAGCTGACATCTTTCCTCTGATCTGCTTTGCCTTGTGTTAAAGGCAAAATTAATAACGCTAATTTTTCTTGGCATTGCAGGTCTTACATTCAGCCCTTTTCACATTTGATTTGATTGAAAGTGTACTGGCTCGAGTAGAAGAACTCATTGAAATAAAAACAAAGTCTACCTCTGAAGAAAACACTGGGATAAAGTAAAAGTTCTACTTCCTAAATAAAAACTAAGAAAATACTCTGTTTTCTATTATTATTTATTTAATACCTTTATAAAAATTTGTTTCTGTAAAAATTGAACTGCTAGAAATATAAATGTAGCCTTTTTCATTTATCAGTTTCTATAATGACAGTGTGGATTGGTAGTTTTATTTGGTTTTAAAAAGTTATCTAATGGTATAAACAATGCCCGTATGTATATTCTAAACAATAATTTTGAAAATCCAATACAAGCTCATAATTTTGTATTAAAATTTCATTAAATGTTGTTGTCTTTATTAATATAACTGTAGTGAGTTTATAAAAATACCAATACACATTTTGCTCTACTTAGATGCTGTGTAACATTTTGGAAACCCTAGTGTCAGTTGGATTTCACACACACTGCTGTTAACCATGCAGAAAGTTGAGTTCAGGCCTGTTGATTGCTGCTCTTAGAGTCTCCTGTTCCCTGCCTTAGGAACAGTCTTAGGGAGCAGAGTCCCATTGCTGCCTCACCAGCAGAAGTTGCAATGTGAGAGCATCTGCAAAGATTCATTTCAAAGAAACTCGCTGCCCTGAGGAATGCCTAAAAATATATGATGTTTCTTTTAAGGAGCTAATTACAAAGTTCTGTAGTTTCATTTCTTAATAAATACTTGTCCATCCAATTTGTATCTTTAAGAAACTGGATCTGGGTTTTATATTATGTATTGTCTAAATATTATTAATGGAATCATCCAGCAAAATTGCTAAAATGAAATCACTTTTAATTGTATACATGTTATTTTAAATTAAGCATTTTTTTTTGAAAATTAAGCATTTTTAAAGTAAATACGTATTTGAACATTATGGTTTTTAGCAGGTCTGATTATTTTAACAATCTTCCAAAAGAACACTTAAAGTTGATACTCTAATTTGGAACAATTGGATCATCATTTAGTTTTATCTTCTGAAGTGTTTTCCAAACAGGACTTTGCTCAATGATGTAAGCTTTAGCTGTTATCATTCTGTAGCAGATGTTACTGATGCATGGTTTGGAAGCAGTCTGGAAGAAGATAAAAGTGTGCAGCACTGTTTACATAAGGTATTTTACCAGATCATATCAAAAAAAATCTAACTTTGATTCATTCTGCAGACATCTCTTGATCAGCTATGTGCTAAATATTACATACCAGAGTACTTGAAAAAGTTCATGGAAAATGTATATTAGAAAACTATTGGCCGGTGCTGCGGCTCACTAGGCTAATCCTCCGCCTGTGGCACTGGCACCCCAGGTTCTAGTACTGGTTGGGGCGCCAGATTCTGTCCTGGTTGCTCCTCTTCCTGTCCAGCTCTCTGCTGTGGCCCAGGAGGGCAGTGGAGGATGGCCCAAGTGCTTGGGCCCTGCACCCACATGAGAGACCAGGAGAAGCACCTGGCTCCTGGCTTTGGATCAGCGCAGTACCAGCTGTAGCGGCCATTTGGGAGGTGAACCAATGGGAGGAAGACCTTTCTCTCTGTCTCTCTCTCACTGACTAACTCTGCCTTTCAAAAAATAAATTAAAATTTATAATTTAAAAAAAACTATGCACAGACGTCAATTTTTTCTTGCACCAAAATAAGTATTTTTTTTTCTTTTTTTAAAGATTTATTTATTTATTTGAAAGTCAGTTACACAGAGAGGGGAGAGGCAGAGAGAAAGTCTTCCACTGGTTCACTCCTCAGTTGGCTACATAGCTGGAGCTGAGCTAATCCAAAAGCCAGCAGCCAGGAGTTGCTTCTGGGTCTCCCAAGTGGATGCAGGGGCCCAAAGACCCAGACCATCTTCCACTGCTGTAGCAGAGAGCTGGATCAGAAGAGGAGCAGCTGGGACTCTAACCAGTGCCCATATGGGATGCAGGCACTGCAGGTGGTGGCTTTACCCACTATGCCACAGCGCCGGCCCCAAAATAAGTATCTTTAAAAATTTGAGGGGCAGGCACTGTGGTGTAGCAGGTAAAGCCACTATGTGGCACTGGCATCCCATATGGGCACCCATTTTCTACTTCAATCCAGCTCCCTGCTAATGTGCCCGGGAAAGCAGTGGAAGATATTTGGGCCCTTGCACCCATGTGGAAGACCTGAAAGAAGCTCCTGGCTCCTGACTGGCCCAGCTCCGGCCATTTTGGCCATTTGGGGAGTGAACCAGTGGATGGAAGATCTCTATCTCTCCCTTTTTCCCTCTCTACCTCTGCCTTTCAAATAAATCTTTTTGTAAAAAATTATTTGAAAGGCAGAGTTACAGAGAGATAGAAGGAGAGACAAATCTTCATCTGCTGACTCATTCCCCAAAAGGCGGCAAGGACTGGGGCTGGCCAGGCCAGGCAAAAGCCAGGAGCTTCATCTGGGTTCCCACATAGGTGACGGGCACAATCATTCAGGCCATCCTCCACTGCTTTCCCAGTGGAGCAGGGAGCGGGATCAGAAGTGGAGCAGCCAGGACTTGAACCAGTGTCTGCATAGGATGCCAGTATCTTAGGCAGCAGTTTAACCCACAATGCCAGCCAAAATAAATAATTCAATTTTTCCATAAACTTTTTGAAACACTTTCATACATATAATAGGAAAATGCCTGATCTCTAACTTGAAGGGATTACAAACATGTAAGCCCTGAAGTGACTTGGTATAAGAATGTATAATGGGTGTATGTTCCAAGTGTAAAGGTAAAAAACGCCTAACTCTTAACTACAGAGGTGGTGGTGGCTGGGCAAACTTCACAGAGGAGGACAAGCTTGAGAAGGAGATAAACATTTCATAAACTATCTGCAACCAACATTTTGTGACTACAGTCTGACCATTATTTATACTGTAGGGTTTTAAGGAAGGTGTAAGTAACCTATGTGGCCAGCACAATATAAATATGGCCAAATGTTCTTTTGACCCAAATCCAAGTCATAAATGCATGGTGGCATGAGAAGGAAACTGCAAAGTAAGGTGTGAGAAATGCTGAAATAACTTCTCGAGGGGACAAGAAGCAGGCTATTTTTCCATCATTTGAAGTAAAAATGCCCTACAACACATATGTGGATGAATGTGTCAATTTCTCCAGTGACTCACCTTAGCTATGGTGCTCATTAGATTAATTGCATTTACTGTGTTGTGTACTGGAAGTATCCGTAAGTTACTACCCAAGAATCTGAAAAGCAATTGATAAGTGTTATAGACCATATAATTTACTGACCAATATCTGTTCTCTTAAATAGATGGGAAGAGACAAAACCATATTGCTTATTACTTATTCATTCATGACCTGCCTTATTCCACAGAGGGTTTTAGGTGGCTTTATAGCCAGAACTTAACTCACTAAAAAGTGTTCACTTTGGGTTTGGTGTTGTAGGAGAAGCCCATAAATCACCATGAACTCTGGAAATTTGTCTGCTGATTCATAAAATAGCCGTTTGGCCTGTTTCATTAAATATGACAGGTTAATATTAAGTTTATCTTCCAGCAAAATAAAAACACCTTCCCAGAAGAAATAAGAACCAAAGTAAAAGGGAAGGTGCTGTGGCATAGTAGGCTAAGCCTCCGCCTGCAGCACCAGCATCCCATGTGGGCACCGGTTTGAGTCCTGGCTGCTGCTCTTCCAATCCAGCTCTCTGCTGTGGCCTGGGAAAGCAGCAGAGGATGGCCCAAGTCCTTGGGCCCCTGCATCCACGTGGGAGACATAGAGGGAGTTCCTGGCTTCATATCCGCCCAGCTCTGGCTGTGGCAGCCATTTAGGGAATGAACCAGTGGATGGAAGACCCTCTGTCTCTCCCTCTGTCTGTAACTCTACCTCTCAAATAAATAAATAAAAATCTTTAGGGAAAAAATAAAAAAAGTAAATTACAATTGAGTCGTAGTACCCTTCTTCCATACCTCTGCTGAATCCTGAATATCAATTTCCATTCTTCAGGCCCATGGAGTGCTGCAGACAGAACTAAAAAACTATTTTGGTGAATATTAATAAACTTCTCAATTTTTGCTAGATACAGTTCTTCAGGTGACATAATGCATTCTTTAGCGTCCATCAATAAAAATGCAACTCCTAGGAAATGAGAATGTAATATAAAATGTCACTGTGTCATATACATCAAATTTTGTAAAAAAAAAAAAAAAAGCAAAATCCACAAAACATAGCATCTAGATCATAAGCATATGAGAAGTAGAAACAACTATAACAATTCTTAAGAATTTAAAGGAAAAGCTGATTTGGTCAGTTAATTATGTTGTTTCAGACTAAGGTACTGCACATGAAGGTAATGTCTAGTTTAGATGAATTATATTTTAACTGTTTTCAGGTTATAGTTGTTTTCAGAATTTACTTGTTTATTAGAAAGAATATTATCAAAGGACACAGAGGGGCAGGCAGATGGGAGAGCTGCACAGGAAGCAGAGGGATTGTAGAAAGGGGCATGGAGCTTCAGTGCCCTCTCCAGCCTGCTGCCATCCAGGCACCTCCATGCGTTCAGCAACCAGAAGTTCCCACAATAATTTTTAAAAGCTGGAAATCAACTAAAGAAAGGCAATCTTAAACTTTAATTTATTTCTTGTTGGAGAACTCTTTCTATTAGAACATAAAGAATCATAAATTATTATAGACAGTGAGCAGATAGTTGCAATTCCTGATCAGGTCCATAAGAATGATCTTGAAGGAAAGTTTGATTTAATTATAATTCTTATATATGATCTAAGGAAAGTGACTATGTGACAATATAATAATTGAATGAACTTGGCAATGTGTTATCTTCTCTGTAACATGAGAATAATTCTTTGTTAGGTTTGTCAGGACTGAATAAGATCATGTGTATAAAGTGGCCAAGGCACACAGTAGGTATTCACCAGAAACATTTCACGTCTCCCTGGAGGACGCTCTTCAGCAGGGAGAATGAGTTTGAGGCCAGTCCACATTCAGCCTGCAGGTCTATATTGAGGAGCTTTTCAAAGTGCCTGTTTTCTAACCCCTGTTAGAAAAGAGGTCTAATGCTACCCGACTAAGAAAATCCTTTACTTCACCTCTTGTGTCACTTCTGTCATCTCCCAACGGGCAAGGTGGAGTTGCCCCTTGCCATCTCTCCAGCCATCTTTTACCCTAATCTAATCTCTTCCTAGATACACCTTGCCTATGACTCACAGCTATACCATTTTATGACTTCAGGAACACTTGCTTGTTCACACACTGTTCTTTTAGTTATTATTTGTTTATATTATATTCAGAAAACTCATAAAATCGTGACAAAGATTCTCAAAACGTGGTAGAGGCCTGCCTTTGTCTTTTAATTAAACTTGTTTTTTTATTTTTATTTATTTATTTATTTTTTTGACAGGCAGAGTGGACAGTGAGAGAGAGAGACAGAGAGAAAGGTCTTCCTTTGCCATTAGTTCACCCTCCAATGGCCGCCACGGCCGGCACGCCGTGCTCATCCGATGGCAGGAGCCAGGTCCAGGTGCTTTTTCCTGGTCTCCCATGGGGTGCAGGGCCCAAGCACTTGGGCCATCCTCCACTGCACTCCCGGGCCACAGCAGAGGGCTGGCCTGGAAGAGGGGCAACCGGGACAGAATCCGGCGCCCCGACCGGGACTAGAACCCGGTGTGCCGGCGCCGCAAGGCGGAGGATTAGCCTGTTGAGCCACGGCGCCGGCTTAAACTTGTTTTTATTTACTATGATTAAAGTTGTGAAGAGGCCTCACCAAGGTCAGACAGAAAAAAGAAACTTACCCTGGAAATGGAATGTGGTCATCATCTGCTTCAACTGTAGTTACTACCTGCTTTTATGAAACCATTTCAGGTTCTGCTTGCTAGTATACAGCAGTGGTATTAACCCTTGTCAGATAGCATATGGCTCAGTATGTGTAGAAAAAAAATCATTAACTATATATTTGTAGTTTTGTATGAATTCCTGTGGCTACCATATAACATTAGGATAACCAATCAAATGGATGCACATAACCATATAAGGGAGACAAAGGCTAAAAACATATATAAGGAAACACCCCTTCTTTATTCCAGGCTCAGGATTTTAGATAAGAAATTCCACCTATATATCTTTTTTAAAAAAGGGGGCCAGCGCTGTGGCGCAGTAGGTTAATGCCCTAGCCTTAAGTGCTGACATCCCATGTGGGTGACAGTTCGAGACCTGGCTGCTCCACTTTCAATCCAGCTCTCTGCTGTGACCTGGGAAAGCAGTGGAAGATGGCCCAAGTCCTTGGGCCCCTGCACCCGCATGGGAGACTGGGAAGAAACTCCTGGTTTCTAGCTCCTGGCTTCAGATCAGCACAGCTCCGGCCATTGCAGCCAACTGGGGAGTGAAGCATTGGATGGAAGACCTCTCTCTCTCTCTCTCTCTCTCTCTCTCTCTCTCTCTCTCTCTCTTTGCCTTTCCTCTCTGTAACTCTGACTTTTGAATAAATAAATCTTTAAAAAAAAATTCCACCTGGGCCTTCTGCCAGCATAGATATAAAAAGACTACTTGCTATTAAAAGGCCTTGGTGTCAGGGGCTGGTGCCGTGGCTCACTTGGTAAATCCTCTGCCTGCAGCGCTGGCATCCCATATGAGCACTGGGTTCTAGTCCCGGTTGCACTTCTTCTAGTCTAGCTCTCTGCTGTGGCCTAGGAGGGCAGTGGAGGATGGCCCAGGTCCTTGGGCCCTGCACCCGCATGGAGACCAGGAGGAAGCACCTGGCTCCTGGCTTCGGATCAGCATAGTTCCTCCGTAGTGGCCATTTGGAGAGTGAACCAACGGAAGGAAGACTTTTCTCTCTGTCTCTCTCTCTCATTGTCTATAACTCTACCTGTCAAATAAAAAAGGCAAAAAAAAGGGCCTTGGTGTCTTTGTACATAATCTGGCTACAATATGTTGCTTTTTAAGTATGGATTTTGAGCATTGTTGCAATATGGACCTCAGTACAGGTTAATACTTTACTGATTGTTAGTAAAGTGGCTTTTTCTATTTTCATTTTAGTTATATAGCAAGTAGCTTTTCCCCTCCTCTACTAGATTCTACTGGTTCAGCTTTAACAATTGTAACCTAAAAAAGAAATATATTTTGTTGCCAGTGCTGTGGCATAATGGGCTAAGCCTCCCCTATGGGCTGGCATCCCATATGGGAGCCAGTTTGAGTCCTGGCTGCTCCTCTTCTGATCCAGCTCTCTGCTATGGCCTAGGAAAAGAGAGGAAGATGGCTCAAGTGTTTGGGCTCCTGCTCCTGTGTGGGAGACCTAGAAGAAGCTCCTGGCTCCTAGCTTCAGATCAGCCCAGCTCCAGCCATTGCAGCCATTTGAGGAGTGAACCAGAGAATGGAAGACCTTTCTCTCTGTCTCTCCCTCTCTCTCTCTCTCTCTGAAATAAACAAATAAACAAATCTTCTTTTTATTATTATTATTATTATTTTTTTAATTTTTGACAGGCAGAGTGGACAGTGAGAGAGAGAGACAGAGAGAAAGGTCTTCCTTTGCCGTTGGTTCACCCTCCAATGGCTGCCGCGGACAGTGCGCTGCGGCCGGCGCACCGCGCTCATCCGATGGCGGGAGCCAGGTGCTAGGTGCTTCTCCTGGTCTCCCATGGGGTGCAGGGCCCAAGCACTTGGGCCATCCTCCACTGCACTCCTGGGCCACAGCAGAGGGCTGGCCTGGAAGAGGGGCAACCGGGACAGAATCCGGCGCCCCAACCGGGACTAGAACCTGGTGTGCTGGCGCCACAAGGCGGAGGATTAGCCTGTTGAGCCACGGCGCCGGCCAGCAAATCTTCTTAAAAAATACATTTTACAATTGGTTATATGCCCTTCTTTTGCAGCAACAACATTTTGTACATTTACCTCTCTCAAAAGACATCTTAGACTATTACACAGTTATTTAACTACAAAAATTATTAGAATTTATACCCATATTTCTATAAGAACCTTAAGGCACTTAGCAAATATACTGTACCAGAAAGGGAAAATATAATTGATCCATTCTCCACTGAATCTGAATACCGAATCTTGTGGCTCCGATTTTCTAGGGCAGTTGCGATTTCACAGCCCTTTTAAAAAATGTTCAGAAACATAAACTTTAAGACATGCTTATAAGTTTTACTAAAGTAATGAAAAAAATAAGTTAAAGATTTGACCATTAAAAGACAAGCAACCTGCTTTCTATGGAAAAAAAATAAAAATAAATAAATAAAAGCAAAACATTTAGTCTTACCGAAACACTGTAAGTGTGGAAGAGTCATGTACAACTATTTGGGGAGAGAAAGTAAGGGGAATATTGAAGAACTAAACCATAAGAACCACAGCAAATACAAACTTGTTTAAAAAAAACTGGAAAATGAATTTTTATATTCATTAATATGTAACTGTGGAAGATGGATAGTGTGGTATTTCTTGGTTGACAAACCACAAAGTGCTAGATACACAGAATACCACACAAGACACAACCAGTTTTCCAATTCATCTATTTACATGACAGTTACGTCAGAGGCTTTTAAAAAGTTGTAAGGTCAATCAGAAAACATATATGAAGACAGCAATAGGACTTGTGGTTTAAATACTATTTCAAAAGTCACCTCATTTCCTATTCCAACCAAGCAGTTAGATCATATTACCCAAGATACTAGAATCTATGTGGTTGACAGTGTTTCCAGATTGGTTGAAATTCAAGCTTGTTAGTTTCCACGTGGATACAAATCCCCAAGGTGGTGGTGGTCATTTGGCTTAGCAGTTAAGATTCCATTTGGGCTGCTGCTTCCCAAACTGGAGTGCCTGCATTTGAGCCCTGATGCTGTTCCCCATTACTATTTCCTGTTAATGCACACCCTAGGAATCAGCTAATAATGGTTCAAGTAGTTGGGTCCCCGCCACCCATGTGGAAGACCTGAACTGAGTTCCTGGCTCTCAGCTTTGGCTTGGCCCCACTGCAGAGGTTGTGAGTATATGAGGAATAAACCAGTGGGTGGGAGCTCACACTCTTATCTCCCTCCCCTTCAAAATAAATATTTTAAATTTCTTAGATTCTTATTTTATATTTTGTTTCAGTGCATGCGTATCAGCACATTGGCTGATATTTATGTATAAAACATGCTTCTTTTTCTTCCTAAAGAGAGTGTTTTTGTGCTACTTAAATCTTGATCTAGAGTTCAACTATGGTTCTTTTCTCCTGCTGTTTTAAAATTATACACTGCTTCCAGCAATGGCAGATTAAGTAATATAGGTCAACCCTCTTTCTGAAGGCAACTCGAAAAATTGGGCTAGAAAAAATGGATTTTTTTTTTTGAACCTACTTGAATGCATCAGAGAGCTAGCAGGAATAGCGAACAAATATAAGACCAAGATCCATACAGAAATTCAAAGATACGAGCCCATCATTTAGGCCATTTCTTCCCTGAGGGCATCTGTCAATTCAGGAAGAGGCAGAAGGGAGGCTGAACAGAGCTTTTGACAAAAGTAGAACAGCTCTCACAGGGACTGAAGCCCAGCTTCAAACCATTTCAATCCTTGCAGTTGTATTAAGGTGATACTACTGAATCACTAGTGCTACCAGCACCTTGCAGAAACACTCCCTAGAGAAACCTCTCTCTCCCTTCTTTAAAGATTTGTGTATTTGCATGGCAGAGTGACAGAGAGACAGATGCATACAAAGAGAAAGAGAGAGAGAGAGAGAGAGAGAGAGAGAGAGAGAAAGAAAGAAAGAGTCAGTCAGTCTTCCATTCACTGATTCACTCCTCAAGAACAGTCAGGGCTGGGCCAGGCTGAAGTCAGGAGCCAGGAACTCCATTCTGGTCCTCCACATGGGTGGCAGGAGCCTAAGTACTTAGGCTGTTATCTGCTGGCTTTCCAGACATATTAGCAAGAAGCTGGATTGCAAGTGGAACACCTGGGTCCTAAACTGGCACTCCATCATGGATGCCAGTGTCCCAAGCTGTAGTCTTAACCCACTGCATCACAATGCTGGCCCTAGATTATGTCTTATGTAGTCTTCCCTGAGTGCTAAAAAAGGTAAAATTAGGGGGCCTTCTTAATCAGGTCTCTTCATCTGAATTATAAAATAATTCATGCCTATTTTCTCAGTTCTCCCAAAACTAGTGCCATTCTGCATACACTGAAGGTTAAAATTCATCATATCTATACCTGAGGGTGTGGGTTGCTAGATTTAGGAAATAAAAATATAGAACACCCTGATAAATTTGAATTACAAACTGACAACACAAAATTTTTATATGCATATATTTCATGCAATATTTGAGATATACTAACACTAAATTTATTATTAGTAGTATTAAGATTTTATTTATTTATTTGAGAGGTATAGAGATACAGACAGTGAGAGAAACAGAGAGAAAGGTCTCCCTTCCGTTGGTTCACCCCCCAAAATGGCCGCTACAGCCGGAACTATGCCGATCCAAAGCCAGGAGCCAGGTGCTTCCTCCTGGTCTCCCATGCGGATGCTGGGGCCCAAGCACTTGGGCCATCCTCCACTGCCCTCCCGGGCCACAACAGAGAGCTGGACTGGAAGAGGAGCATACGGGACTAGAACCCAGTGCCCATATGGATGCCGGCGCCTCAGGTGGAGGATTAGCCAAGTGAGCCACGGTGCCAGCCCCCTAAATTTATTATTTTTAACTGAACTTCAAATTTAACAAGTCTCCAATGTGTTATCTGGAAAATATTTAGAGCATTAGTGGCTTCTCTGTCTTACAGAATCCAGACTTCTTTAGAAGAAAATAACACTAATCTAGGCCCCAAATTATTTCTACAATTTCTCAAATAAAAATTCTAACAATCAAAAATAATCAGGGGTAGGCGCTGTGGCGCAGTGGGTAAAGCTGCCGCCTGTGGTGCCTGCATCTCATACAGGCGACCAGTTCAAGTCCCGGCTGCTCTACTTCCAATCCAGCTCTCTGCTCTGGCCTGGGAAAGCAGCAGAAGATGGCCCAAGTCCTTGGGCCCCTGCACCCACATGGGAGACCCGGAAGGAGCTCCTAGCTCCTGGTGGCTTCTGGCTTCAGATTGGCTCAGCTCCAGCTGTTGTAACCATTTGGGGAGTAAACCAGTGGATAAAAGACCTTTCTCTCTGTCTCTCCCTCTGTCTGTAACTCTACCTCTCAAGTAAATAAATAAATCTTTTAGTAAATAAATAAATCTTTTTTTTTTTTTTTTTGAAAGGCAGAGTTAGACAGTGAGACAGACAGGTGTGACAGGTGTGAGTCAGGGAAGCTTACTAAAATTTGTCTTAAGTTTTTTAGGATTTATTTATTTGAAAGAGTTATAGCGAGAGAGGAAGAGACACAGAGACCTTCCATCCACCGGTTAAATTCCCCAGATGGCAGTAACAGCTGGGTCTGGGCCAGGCCAAAGCCAGGAGCCAGGAGCTTCTTCCAGGTTTCCCATGTGTGTGTCAGGGGCCCAGAGACACAGGTCATTAGCAAGGAGCTGGATCAGAAGTGGAGCAACTGGGACATGAACCAGTGCCCATATGAGATACCAGCATTTAGCAGCTTTACCTGCTACACTACAATGCTGGACCCTGCCTTACATCTTTTGAAGTGGAAAGAAACATATCAAGCAAACAACTAAAGAAATAAGACAAAGGTAAGAAGAACAGGGACAACAAGAATAACATGGAAAGGCATTCACACCTGAAGTTCTGATTCTTGTTACGATGACTCTGGAAGGTGTGTAGGAGTCAATTTGAGGACAGTGTTGGGAATAGCTGCTAGCAGATCATGACGACCCACGTATGCTGTGCCAATGAATTTCACTCATATTCTATTGAGGAGATAACTAAAAGAAGGATAGTAAAAATTGTCGAGAACCCTCGCCAGCAAGGGTCCGACCCACGGATTCACGCACGACACGACCGCTGTTGATCGGTTCTCAAGGAACTTTTATTTTTAGTGACAGCAGAAGGAAAGGAGAGAAAGAGAAAGAGAAGAGAGAGAAAGGGAAGCAGCCAAGAGAAAGAAAGAGAGAAAGACTGAAGAGACTGCCCAACTTCCCGCCCCTATCCCCGTCTCTTATCCATTCTCAGTCCCCTAGGGTGAGCAGTCCATTGATCAGATCAAAGGGCATGCATATCCTCAGGTTGAAGGTGTATCTCTTGCATGTCTTGCGGTCAGTACTTCCTTGACTTTGTTATGCTCAGCAGGTTAAGGCAGATTGCAATGAGGAGGTCCCCACAGGTGGCCAGCCTGTGGTTCCCCACAGCTCCCCCATTTTAGTTATATATGGCATGGAATCATGCCTGTCTTAGGTTCCCAGCGACGTGCCACCTGCTTACCCGTCATCGAGTCACTGGGAAGCATGTCCCATGCTCAGCAGGTTAAGGCAGATTGCAATGAGGAGGTCCCCACAGGTGGCCGGCCTGTGGTTCCCCACAAAAATAATAGCAGAAAATAATAAAGACAGAATTACAAAGTACTGAGTTGAGAAAAAATAAATTCAAGGATTAATAGGGGAGCAGGGTTGTGGTGTAGCAGGTTAAATTGCTGCCTGTGACACCAGCATCCTATACGGGTACAGGTTTGTGTCCTGGCTGCCCACTTCTGATCCATCTCCTTACTAATGTATCTGGGAAAGCAGTGGAAAATGGGCCAAGTGCTTGTGCCCCTGAACCCACATGGGAGGCCAGAATGAAGCTCCTGACTTAAACCCAGCCCAGCCCTAGCCATTATAGCCATTTGGTGGAGTGAACCAGTGGACAGAAGCTCACTCTTTCTCTCTCTCTGGCACTGTAACTCTGCCTGGTAAATAAATAAATCTTTCCAACTATATGAAATATCTGAAAATAAAAACACTATTTATCAAATTTGTGAAAGTGTTTAGAGCAAAATGTATAGTATTGAATGAATGTTCAAAAAAGAAGAAAGATCTGTGGCCCAGGAGTGCAGTGGAGGATGGCCCAAGTGCTTGGGCTCCCACCCACATGGGAGACCAGGAGGAAGCACCTGGCTCCTGGCTTCAGATCGGCGCAATGCACCGGCCGTAGTGGCCATTTGGGAGGAGAATCAACGGAAGGAAGACCTTTCTCTCTGTCTCTCTCTCTCACTGTCTAACTCTGTCAAAAAAAAAAAAAAAGAAAAGAAAGAAAGAAAAGGAAAGGAAAGGCAAAAGACTCAGAATAGTCAACACAGTATTGACAGAGAGGAAGAAAGTCAGAGTTGATCTTACCTGATCTCAAGACTTACTAGAAAGCTGCAGTAATCAAGACAGTGTGGTATTTCGGAGAGAACAGAGAAAATGATCACTGGAAAAGAACAGAGAGCCCAGAAATAGACCCACATAAATACAGTCAACTGATCTTTAACAAAGGAACAAAGGTAAGACAGTGAAGCAAGTAGTTTTTCAGACTTGAAATTAAAATGTAAAACTATAAAATTCCCAGAAGATAATTCCCAGAAAAATCCTAGATGACCCAGGGTTTAGCAATGACTTTCTAGACATAGCACCAAAGGCATTGTTTCATGAAAGAAGTAACTGATAAAATGGACTTCATTAAAATTAAAAATTCTGCTCTATGAAAGAAAGTATGACTAAGGCCGCTGCCTTCAGTGCTAGCATCCCATATGGGCGCTGGTTTGAGTCCCAGCTGCTCCACTTCCAATCCAGCTCTGTACTATGGCCTGGGAAAGCAGTAGAAGATGGCCCAAGTCCTTGGGCCCCTACACCGCATGGGAGACCTCCTAACTCCTAGCTCCTGGCTTTGGATCAGCTCAGCTCTGGCTGTTGCTGCCCTCTTGGGGGTGAACCAGCAGATGGAAGACTTCTCTCTCTTTCCCTCTGCCTCTGCCTCTCTGTAACTCTGCCTTTCAAATAAATAGATCTTTAAAAAATATAAAGTATGAATAGATTAAGACAAGCCATAGACTAGGAGAAAATATTTTAGAAGACATATTTGACAGGAGACTGCAATCCAAAAAATACAAGAATCTCTAAAACTCAACAATACAAATCCTTGATTTTTAAAAAAGGCCAAAGCCTTTAATAGCCATCTCATCAAAGATAGATGCATATACAGATGGCAAATAGGCATATGAAAGGGTGTTCCACATATGTCCGTGAGATACTACCACTTACCTTTAGAATGCCAAAATTCAGAAACTGACTGGGCCAGCACTGTGGTGCAGAGGGTTAACGCACTGGCCTGAAGTGCTGGCATCCCATATGGGCGCCAGTTCGAAACCCGGCTGCTCCTCTTCCAATCTAGCTCTCTGCTATAGCCTGGGAAAGCAGTAGAAGATAGCCCAAGTCCTTGGGTCCCTGAACGTGTGTGGGAGACCCGGAAGAAGCTCCTGGCTCCTGGCTTCGGATTGGCGCAGCTCTGGCCGTTGCAGCCAACTGTGGAGTGAACCATCAGACGGAAGATCTCTCTCTCTGCCTCTCCTCTCTCTGTGTAACTCTGACTTTCAAATAAATAAATAAATCTTACAAACAAACAAAAAAAAGAATACTGACAACCCCAAATGTTGGCAAGGGTGTGGAGCAACAGTAACTCATTCATTGCTGATGGGAATGCATATCACAGCCAAGCTGGAAGACCATTTGGTGGTTTCTTACAAAACTAACTACACTTTCACCAGCTATCACACTCCTTGCATTTATCCATAGGAATTTAAAACATAAGCCCTCACAAAAACTTGCATATGTATGTTTATGTCAGCTTTACTCATAACTGCCAAAGCTTGCAGGCAACCAAGATGTCTTGTAGTAAATGAATAAACTATAATACATTCAGATTTAGAATTATTATTAAGTCAAGGAATGGCTTATCAAATCATAACAAGACACAGAGGAAACTTAGATGCATATTACTACTAAGTAAAAGAAGCCAATCTGAAAAGGCTGTGTACTGTATGATTCCAACTATATGACATTCTGGAAAATGTGAAACTATGGAGACAGCAAATAGATGAGTGGCCACCAGGAACTGAGTGGTGCAGGAGAGATGAACAGGAGGGGCACAGAGGATTTTTTAATGTAGTGAAATTATTCTATATGTTACTCTAATAATGGATGCATATTATTAACTGTTTTCCAAAACCACAAATGTACAATGCCAATAGCGAACCCTAATGTAAACTATAGACTTTTGGTGATTATGCTGTGCCAACATGGATTTATCAATTTTTTTAAAAAAGATTTATTTATTTTACTTGAAAGTCACAGTTACACAGAGAGAGGAGAGAGAGAGCGCGAAAAGGTGGGGGAGGGGGAGGGGGAGGGGAAAGGAGGAGGGTTGCAATGGCCAGCCGAAGCTGTGCAGATCTGAAGGCAGGAGCCCGGAACTTCTTCCAGGTCTCCCATGCAGGTGCAGGGGCCCAAGGACTTGGGCCATCTTCCACTGCTTTCCCAGGCCATAGCAAAGAGCAGAGAGCTGGATCAGAAGTGGAGCAGCCAGGACTCAATCCGGTGCCCATATGGGATGCCAGCACTGCAGGCAGCAGCTTTACCTGCTATGCCACAGCGCTGGCCCCAGATTCATTCATTATTAACACATATACTATTCTGGTGTGGGATGCTGGTAACGTGGGAGGCTCTGTATTTGTAGAGACAGAGAGTTCCTACTGCTAGAGTGCCAATAGAAAACAGGATAAAATATAGGTAATTATCAAAGAAATAAAAATAAGTTTATGAGAAAGCAGATATAAAATATTCTTATTTTGGTGTAAAATTTTTATAAATTCATAGTTTTTTCAAAAATGTATTTTCCATGAACTTTTTGAAGATCCCTTATATGGGAAAAATGGCCAATCTCTCTCTTCATCAATTAAGTATAAAATATAAATTATACTTTTAATTTTGTTTAAAAAAAAAGTAAAACTTGAATTGTTGGGGCCAGTACTGTGGTGTAGCAGGTAAGGCCACTGCCTGCAATGCTAGCATCCCATATGGCCGCTGGTTCAAGTTCTGGCTGGCTCCACTTCTAATCCAGCTCTCTGTTATAGCCTGGGAAAGCAGTAGAGGATGGTCCAGGTGCTTGGGCCCTTGCACCCACGTGGGAGACCCCAAAGAAGCTCCTGGCTCCTGGATTCAGATCAGTGCAGCTCTGGCCATTGTAGCCATCTGCCTTTGCCTCTCTGTAACTCTGCCTTTGCTTCTCTGTAACTCTGCCTTTCAAATAAATAAATCAATCTTTAAAAATAAAGGTGATCCAAAATAGAAGGCCAGAGTCATATGAAAGAAAATACAGCAAAAAAATAGAAAACATGAGTAAATCTAAACAAGTTCCAAATTTAAAAAAATAATATTTTGTGTAGTTAAAACAGAATTAAAATATATAAGAAAATATTATATTAAAAAAGTAAGAAATAAAAATGTTGTAAGATCCCTTTGTTGTTGAATAAAAGGCTAAAAGTATTTACTTTAGATTTTGTGGAGCTGAGTAGATGTTAAAATTTCTGGGAGAACTATTAAAAAGAAGAAACAGAGACTATAACTGACAAAGCTAGTAAAGAAAAAGAAAAGAAATGAGAAAAAACTAACCAACCAATATAAAAAGAAGCAAGAAAGGATAGAAAAAGAAACATTGAAAAGGCGGGACAAACAGAAAGCAGAAAACAATGTAGATGAATAATAAATATACTAGAAATAGTTGCTTTTGGAAAATTATCATGAGTTTATGGTTCCCTCTTTCAAAAATCAATCTGGGGCCAGTGCCGCAGCTCACTTGGCTAATCCTCTGCCTGCGGCACCAACACTCCGGGTTCTAGTCCCGGTTGGGGTGGCAGATTCTGTCCCAGTTGCTCCTCTTCCTGTCCAGCTCTCCACTGTGGCATGGGAAGGCAGTGGAAGATGGCCCAAGTGCTTGGGCCCTGCACCCGCATGGGAGACCAGGAGGAAGCACCTGGCTCCTGGCTTCAGATTAGCCCAGCACACCGGCCAGCTGTAGCAGCCATGGCGGGGGTGTGTGTGTGTGTGTGAACCAACGGCAAAGGAAGACCTTTCTCTCTGTCTCTCTCTCTCACTGTTTAACTCTGCCTATAAAAAAAAAAAAATCAATCTGGAAAAGCTATAGCAACAAAAGAGAAAGATGGATTCCAGAAAGCTAACACTAAGAAGCATGAAAAATTCTTGTGAAGCTTAAGCTGTATTAAACTGGTGTGTGTTATGCAGCTGGATAGCTGAAGTCAACAGGGCAAAGTACAATTTGAGGCAGCAATAAAAAAGAGGACAGAGTAGATAAAAACAATTGGGTGTCAGCTTTGTGGTATACAGATTGGGCAGCCACCTGCAATGCTAGCTGTCCACTTCCCATCAAGCTCCCTGTTAATAGCCCGAGAAAGGCAGAAGATGGCACAAGTAGGAGACCATGATGAAGCTGCAGGCATTTGGTATCAGCCTGGCCCAACCCGGCCATTGCGGCCATTTGGAGAGTGAACCAGCGGATAGAAGACCTCTCTCATTTCTCTTTGTAACTGCCTTTCAAATAAATAAATATATCTTTTTAAAAAAACATTTTAGGATGTATTCTTTCTTCTCTCCTCCTTATCACAGGAACAATGATTTCTTGCCCCTTCATTTCAGATTCCGGCTGCTGTCCATTAGATAAACATCAGGGCAATGGGAAAGTCAGCCAATCAACTGCCCTCAAGCATTCTACTTCCTCTGGCCTTCCTCTCCAAATTGTAAGGAGATGGCCTCATTGCAATTCTGTCTTGGCCAGGGGGATCAGTTTCTGGTGTTTGTCTTTCAAAAAACTTTAAGTAATAAATATGTGCATATGCTTTACTGTTTCTGGTGTCACAGAACATCTCTACTAGAACAGGCTTAGAGACAGAAAATAAAAAGAACTTTACAACTTTCAAAGATTTGGGGAAGCAGGATATTGAAAATGGATATAAAGGGATTACATAAATAAGACCAGTGTCTGCAAATAGTAATTGATAGAATTAAAAAGGAGAGAATGATCCTACATGGGAAGCAGGAGACACAGCAGACTCATAGAATGGCAAATGCCCTAAACAGCATTCTGGCCTCAGAATCAGCCCTTAAGGCATTCAGATCTGGCTAAAAAGCCCATGAGAATTTCTCAGGCATGAAAAGCCAAGACACTGTGGCAAAAAAAAATGACCTAAATGAAAGATCTCTGTGAGTGAGATCCCAGTGGAAAGTATGGGCCATCAAAGAGGGCAGTACCTTTCTCTGAAGGGAGGCAAGAACTTCCACTTTGAATATGTCCTTGTCTAAACAAGAATGGAGTTGGTGAACTCAAGAGGCTTCCAAAGTCTTGGCAGCTCATGACAAGAGCCTCAGGTGATTACTGATGTCATAAATAAGAGTGTCAATTGTTAAATCAACAACGGGAGTCACTGTGCACCTGCTCCCCATGTAGGACCTCTGTCCTTAATGTGTTGTACTATGCGAATTAACAGTAAAACTACTACCCCCCAAAAAAGTATATAATTTCTCTTAAAATACATTTTACTTATATAAAAATAATTTTAAAATATGACAACTGCTTTCAATTTTTTAAAGATTAGTGGCCCAAATAACCCATTTACCTTAAGAGATGAGCTTATAATAACAGTGGTTGTCCATTTTATCTTTTCTTTTCCATCACTTTCAGCCATCTGTTTGTCTTTTGATCAACTCAGCTTCTAAAAGGTGTACAATCTAAGAAAATTAAGAGCAAAAAGAATACATAAAAATGTCTGGTTAATAAAGACAAAAATAAAACTAGGGTAATGGAGACATCTTAAATAATATTTGAATATCAAAATTTGACTATGTTTTGAAAATTTGAATGTATTTATTATGCTATTAATAATTATGAAAAACAACAAACAGTTCACACTTCAGAACACTAACTTACGGAAAGAGAACTGTGTCAAAAATTGTGAAAAGTCTAAGGTTTTATCCTCTTTTCAAGCTAAAAAGCTAGCCTGACAGCTTCATGGATGCAAACAAAAGACACAAGCCTCAGAGACAAAGGGCATTCTACTCATGCATAGCAAGAGCAGTATGGTCCATGTGTTGCACTAGTTCCCAAGCCAGCTGCCACAGGGTGATAGGACAAAGTCCAGGAGACATTTGTATATACACTGGGTTGTTACAGGAAAAGAATCCAAGTTAGGAAACTCCAATATTTTAGTAGCAAACTTGCCTTCTAAACTGGAAGGAAATACTGTATCTTACAAAGCGATCTGCTATACAAGCATCCTTGAAAAGATAGTCCAGGGGTGGTACCTGAATATTTGCATTTTTAAAAAAGATTTACTTATTTGAAAGGCAGAGTTACATAAAGGTTCACTCCTCAAATGGCTGCAATAGCCACAGCTGGGCCGGTCCAAAGCCAGGAGCCAGAAGCTTCTTCCAGGTCTCCCATGTGGGTGCAGGGGTCCAAAGACTTGGACCATCTTCTCTTGCTTTCCCAGGCACATTGGCAGGGAGTCAGATCAGAAGTGGAGCAGCTGGGACTCGAACCGGCACCCACATGGGGTACTGGCATTGCAGGCAGCAGCTTTACCCTCTATTCCACAATGCCAGCCCCTCAGGTAATTTTTGATACACACAAATTATTACTTCCAAATGTATAAATCTTTTAATTTATGCTTAGTGCTTTCTGTTTCTTATTTAAGAAATCCTCACTTGGTGCCGGCATTGTGGCACAGCAGGTAAAGCTGCTGCCTTTAACACCAGCATCCCCTACGGGCACCAGTTCTTGTCTTGGCTGATACACCTCTGATTCAGATCTCTGCTAATGGCCTGGGAAAAGCAGCAGAAGACAGCCCAAATGTTTGGGCCCCTTCCACCCATGAGGGAGAGCTGGATGAAGCTTCTGGGTTCCTGGCTTTGGCCTGGCTCAGTGCTGTCTATTGTGACCATCTGGGGAGTGAGCCAACAGATAGAAGATCTCTCTCTCTCTTTCTTTCTCTGTCTCTTTCAAAATAAGTAAAAATAAAATCTTTTTGAGAAAAAATATTATTCTAAACTTTTATAAAAAAAGAAATCTTGGGCCGGTGCAGTGGCTCACTTGGCTAATCCTCCCCCTGCGGCGCTGGCACCCCAGGTTCTAGTCCTGGTTGGGGCGCCGGATTCTGTCCTGGTTGCTCCTCTTCCAGTCCAGCTCTGTGCTATGGCCCGGGAGGACAGTGGATGGAAGACTTCTCTCTCTCTGCTTCTCCTCTCTCTGTGTAACTCTTACTTTCAATAATATAAATAAATCTTTTTTTAAAAAAAGTCTTCATATCTACATGGGAAGTCTTTCTACTTTATTCTTTTTTAAATATTTATTTATTTATTTGAAAGGCAGAATTACAGAGAGGCAGAGGCAGTGAGAGAGCGGTCTTCCATCTTTTGGTTCACTCCCCAGATGGATGCAATGGCTGGAGCTGTGCCAATCCGAAGCCATGAGCCAGGAGCTTCCTCCGGGTCTCCTAGGTGTGTGCAGGGGCCCAAGGACCTGGGCCATCTTCTGCTTTCCCATGCCATTGCCGAAAGCTGGATCTGAAGTGGAGCAGCTGGTACTAGCACCGGTGCCCATATGGGATGCTGGCACTACAAGACGGCAGCTTTACCAGCTATGCCACAGCACCAGCTCCTTTATTCACTAGTTTTACAGCCATTTGGGTGTCTTTTCTTATTCCTAGAAATTTAGAATCACGTTAACTGCGTAAAAAGAGCAATTGGAGGACTTTTTTTTTTTTTAAGATTTTAAATTACAGCATAGTGACAAAGAGGAGGAAACAGAAATGAGAGCAGATGATGAAGAGGAAGAGGAAGAGGGAGGAGAAGGGGGAGATTTTTCCATCCACTGGTTTACTTCCCAAATGGCCACAACAGTTAGGGCTGGGCCACGCTGAAGCCAGAAGCCAGCAACTCCATTCTAGTCTCCCAATCAGGCGTCAGGAACTCAAGTACCATCATCTGTTGCTTCCCAGGTGCATTAGCAGGGAGCTATATCAGAAGCAAAGTAGAGAGGTAAACAGATGCTTAACCTACTGTATCTCAAATGCCTGCCCTTGGAGAACTTTTTAAAATTAGAATGGCTTCTAATCTATAAAACAATTTGGAAAAAATTAACTGCTTATGTATCTTAGAACTTACTCTTGCATTTTCATTTAAATTTTTTTTATTTGACAAATAGAGTGAGAGAGAGAGAGAGAGAGAGAGAGGTCTTCCTTCCGTTGGTTCACCCACCAAATGGCTACTACGGAGGAACTACGCTGATCTGAAGCCAGGAGCCAGGTGCCCCTCCTGGTCTCCCATGTGGGTGCAGGGGGCCCAAGCACTTGGGCCATCCTCCACTGCCCTCCTGGGCCACAGCAGAGAGCTGGACTGGAAGAGGAGCAACCAGGACTAGAACCCAGTGCCCATATGGGATGCCGGTGCTGCAGGCAGAGGACTAACCAAGTGAGCCATGGCACTAGCCCCTCATTTAACATTTTGTCATAAGAATTTTTCTTACATATTTTTCAAAAATGTGTAATGGTGGCACAATCTTCTGTCATGTGGATATACATTTGACCATTATCATTAGTAATTGACTCTGGACATATGATCAAGTCCCAAAGTTTTCCCATTAAAAATGATTTTAAAGTAGCATGGAATCATCCTTCAAAATCATACATCATATTCCTCCCATAATTAAAATCATTCAATGATACATCATGCCTACAGAAAAATATCCAATCTTTGCTTCTCAGCCTAATGTCCTGCCATTCCCTCACATTTTACGTTTGCTTTAGTTATTCTGAAGAACCTGTTGTCCTCCAACAAGACACGTTTTTTTTCCACACCTCGTCTCTTTACATATTCTGAACAAAATGGTCCTCCCCCTCCTTGTCAACTTTACTTATTTTTAACAGTAAGCAGATTGTATGCACCTGCTCCCAAAAGCTTCCACTGCTCTCCAGACAATCAGGACTTTCCTTTTATGTTCATACAGTATCCCAAACATATCTCTAGTACACCACTCATTAATATAGTTATATAATTTGGTGACACAGATGTATTCCCAATGAAGACTTCTCAACGAAAGCTGCTCAAACAGGCATTTTTGCTCACTTCTGTATCCCCAATTCCTGACAATTTTTCCAAATATAAGCAGTCAAAAGTAAGAGGCAAAATAAAGATCACAGCAAGTTGGGAACAAGTAAACAAAGTCCAGCTGAAAACAAAATGGGTTGAATACCATTAACCCTGCAGAATTTTTGCCATCTCTATTTGTCAGAGATCTGTTCTGCATAGATCAATCGAGCTGGCTTAAAAGGCACCACGCCTCAATATGTCATGCTCCAGGAAACAAGGCCATGTCTCCTGAGTTCACCTGGTGAAAAGTTCCGATATATTTTAGGGTGTATTTAGGAAGAGATGAAGTTACATGATCTTTCCTGGCTCATACCTACCCACTCATTGTTTCTGACACGGAGTTGGCGGAGCCATCAACAAGAGATCAGCACATCTACAATGTCCTCTAGTTCTCTATATCCGGTTAAGGGGTAAGGAGTAAAAGAAACAGGGCATTTTTACAGGCAAATATATGTGGTAGGTGTACAGATGGAGCATTTACTTTCAAGGTAAGAAGTAAGGCATCCAAAGTATTCTGGTATATTCTGACTGATAAATACTGAGTGATGGGAGGAGAGGTTATAAGCAGATATGAGCAATATTTTTTAAAAGATTTATTTACTTGAAAGGTGGAGTTACATAGCGGGAGAGGCAGAGGCAGAGGCAGAGGCAGGGAGAGAGATCTTCCATCCTCTGGTTCACTCTCCAAATGGTCGCAATCACTGGAGCTGGGCCAGTCCAAAGCCAGGATACAGGAGCTTCTCCCGGGTCTCCTTCATTGGTGCAGGAGGCCAAGGACTTGGGCCATCTTCCACTGCTTTCCCAGGCACATTAGCAGGAAACTGGATTGGAAGTGGAGCAGCCAGGACTCGAACCAGTGCCTGTATCAGATGCTGGCGCTACAGGTGGTGGTGGCTTAACCCACTTAGCCACAGTGCCGGCCCCATGAAGAATACTTTAAAAAAAAAAAGATGTATTTATTTATTTGAAAGTCAGAGTTACACAGAGAGAAAGAAAGGCAGAGTGAGAGAGAGAGAAAGAGAAAGAGAGGTCAGTCTTCCATCCACTGGTTCACTCCCCAACTGGCCGCAACGGCTAGAGCTGCACTGATCGGAAGCCAGGAGCCAGGAACATCCTCCAGGTCTCCCATGCAGGCGCAGGGCTCCGGGCCTTGGGCCATCTTCCACCACTTTCCCAGGCCATAGCAGGGAGCTGGATCAGAAGTGGAGCAGCCAGAACCCGAACTGGTGCCCATATGGGATGCTGGCACTGCAGGTGGTGGCTTTACCCACTATGCCACAGTGCCGGCCCCAAGAACACTTTAAAAACCTGTATTATCAAAGAGAGATCTTTTATCCACTGGTTCACTTCAGTGATGGCCACAACAGCTAGGGTTGGGCCAGACCGAAGCCAGGAGCTTCATCTAAGTCTCCAACATGGGTGGCAGGGACCCAAACACTTGGGCCATATTTTGCTCATTTTCAGGGGCCATCAGCAGGGAGCTGGATAAGCAGTGGGGCAACAAGGATACAAACTGATGCCCATATGGGATGCTGGCATCTCAGGCAGTGGCTTTACCCACCATACCACAATGCCAGCCTTGGGTGGAGGCTTCTTGATATTGAGCTTAGCTGTTTGCAGTTACATTCGCAGATTTCCTCCTTAGCTGGGTTTAAGGTCTGCCATTCCAATCCTCTTGTTTCAGTAGACTCTTGAAATTCTTATGCAAAGATTATTACTTAGAAGATGAGTCATAGGCAATTCAGAATATTCATAGTTGGTTTTGTTAGTTAAGATAAGGGAAAGGAAAATTGCTTCATTAAGGTGAAAATGAAATATGCCTTTATGAAGTGTACAATTTCCTGTCAGTTTCCTTCATTCCATATCTATGGAATAAGTGCACTGACTCCATTCTGACTACCTCCTGCTAACTGAGGGTGGAATAGGAGATTTTCAGAATGCAAAATTTTGACATAGGAAAATACATATTCCTTGGATCCCTCTCTAAGGGAGAGCTGGTAGCTTAACTGGTAGCTTGGAAGCAAGGTGGCTGCAATTAAGGACAATATAATTTTTTTTTTTTTTTGTGACAGGCAGAGTGGACAGTGAGAGACAGAGACAGAGAGAAAGGTCTTCCTTTGCTGTTGGTTCACCCTCCAATGGCCGCCGCGGCCGGCACGTTGCGGCTGGCGCACTGTGCTCATCCGATGGCAGGAGCCAGGTGCCAGGTGCTTTTCCTGGTCTCCCATGGGGTGCAGGGCCCAAGCACTTGGGCCATCCTCCACTGTACTCCCAGGTCACAGGAGAGAGCTGGCCTGGAAGAGGGGCAACCGGGACAGAATCCGGCGCCCCAACCGGGACTAGAACCCAGTGTGCACAGGCGGAGTATTAGCCTGTTGAGCCACGGCGCCGGCCCGACAATATAATTTTTAAAAAATACTTATCTATTTATTTGAAAGGCAGAGTTACACAGAGAGAGAAGGAGAGAGAGAGAGAGAGAGAGAGAGAGAGAGAGAGAGAGAGAGAGGTCTTCTATCCGGTGGTTCACTCCCCAGTTGGCTGCAATGGCCGGAGCTGTGCTGATCTGAAGTCAGGAGCCAGACGCCTCCTCCAGGTCTCCCACGCAGGTGCAGGGGCCCAAGGACTCAGGTCATCCAGAGGACAATATAATTTTTACAGTCATGCCGGCGCTGCGGCTTACCAGGCTAATCCTCTGCCTGAGACGCCAGCACACCGGGTTCTAGTCCCGGTCAGGGTGCCGGATTCTATCCCGGTTGCCCCTCTTCCAGGCCAGCTCTCTGCTGCGGCCAGGGAGTGCAGTGGAGGATGGCCCAAGTGCTTGGGTCCTGCACCCCATGGGAGAGTAGGATAAGTACCTGGCTCCTGGCTTCGGATCAGCGCAGTGCGCCGGCCGCAGCGCGCTGGCCGCGGCGGCCATTGTAGGGTGAACCAACAGCAAAAGGAAGACCTTTCTCTCTCTCTCTCTCTCACTTTCCACTCTGCCTGTCAAAAAAAAAATTTTACAGTCATGTTTAGATTATCAGATAATATTGCTAACGTGTTTCCAAACAGCCTTAAGTGAGCAGGTAACCTCCCTTTGTTCCATAAATGGCAACATGCAGTGAGGTTGACTGCCCAAGAATGAACAATTCTGCTTCCTGCAGTCCATCACAGGTGACTTCAATTGACCTCAGATGAGTTGATCGGCATTGGATGACAATGTCCAGGTTTTTGAAAAAAATAAAGCATTGGGCATTTCTTTTTTTAGATTTTGAGTCAATACACTCAGTCTTAATCTGCTTCCTGATTACCAAGAAGTCGACGAGCTATTTCAGATTTGACAACCTCGGTATGGGTGCTATATATAGATTACAGCATAAGGTTTGAGAATTCCAAGCATCATATCTAGTTATCTTATCTTTGAAATGGTGTCCCTCTGTAGAGGCTGAAGCTCTGGAAGTCCATTTTGAAAGTTATTATCAAGAAAGTATGCATATGAACCATTTCTTTACAACTTCTCAAACTTATGTTTTAGTTTAGGGTTGACACCACTGACTGCATCTTAACTTCTAACCCCCCCTTCCCCTTTCTTTATATATAAAATACATGAAATGTGATAACATTAAAAACATTAAGTAAATAATTTTTTAAAGCCCTGTGTTATGCACCTAGAGCTATGATCAGTGCATAAATGTCAAAGTGACCTGAGGAGGTGGAATTACACAAAGGTACTGGATGCGTTTAGACAGGTTCCACAGAAGCTGTCTTCTTGGTGATGGCTTTTTCCTATACCAAAATTTTGTGGTAGTAAGTTTCTGAGTACTTGGAATGATCCTATGGAGTCAGGAGTGAGTGGGATGACTGTTGGTCTTTTCCTTGGGCACACATATAATAGATCACTATCAATACACAAAGAGTTGGCAGCATTTGGCACAGAGGTTAAGATACTCTTGGGATGTCCATATCACATACTGGAGTACTTGAGTTCAATCCCTGGCTTTGCTTCCAAATCCAACTTCCTGCTAACACACACCTTGGAAAGCAGCAGGTGATGGCTCAAGTACCTGGGGTCCAGTCCACCCCCATGGGGAACGCAGACTGAGTTCTAGGATCCTGGCTTTTGCCAGGCCCAGTTCCAGTTGTTGCAGGCATTTGGGGAGTAAACCAGTGGATAGATTTGTCTCTAAGTCTTTCAAATATACAAAGATGCAGGTTCCTAACCAGCAGCCCATATCAGAAAGGTAGGGGGTAAAAGCAACTTAGCACTGGAGAAACTTGATAAACACTACCTCAGGCAGGTGGTCAAGGCCTATATCAACAGTTACAAATCGTGCCAAGAGTGTGTATCCTTGATATGATGTAGTCTCCTTCTCAGTAGCCTATAATCCCAGTCTTAGCATGAGAAAAAAAACCAAACACATTCCAGTATGAGACTGTCCTACAAATTATCTGACTAGCACTTCTCAAAGCATTTCAAGGTCATCAAAATAAAATAAGTCTGGGGGCCAGCGTTGTGGTGTAGCAGGTTAGGCTGCCATTCACGATGCTGGCATCCCATATTGGAGTGCTGGTTCCAGCCCAGCAA
The DNA here is from genome assembly GCA_949820135.1 of Sylvilagus floridanus. Lineage (NCBI taxonomy): Eukaryota > Metazoa > Chordata > Mammalia > Lagomorpha > Leporidae > Sylvilagus > Sylvilagus floridanus. The sequence continues at coordinate 83,432,980 of OX463225.1, read as the reverse complement.
TGATCAGTTTCTGCTAGACAGCCCAAGTGTTTGAGCCACCGCTCTGCATGTGGAAGACCAGGATGGAGTTTCTAGGTCCTGGCTTCCACTTGGCCCAGACCTGGGTGTTGTGGCCATTTGGGGAATGAACCGGAGGATGAAGAATCTCTCTGCCACTCTGCCTTTTAAACAAGTAAATAAATCTTTTGAGAAAAAGGTTAAGTCTGAAAACTGTCACAGCAAGAGGAACCTAAGGAAACATTAAAATTACATGTACCTTGGTATCTTGGTTGGGAATTTGCAACAGAAAAAAAGAACACCAGGTAAAACCTAAGGAAATCTAAATAAACTATGGATTTCTTATACTCTGGTTTCTCCTCAGATCGTATAAATCTTTGGCCTTTTAAGGTGCTGTGGCGTACTGGGTGGAATTGCCACCTGCAGTGCGGCATCCCATGTGGGCACTGGTTTGAGTCCCTGCTGCTCTACTTCTGATCCAGCTCTCTGCTGTGGCCTGGGAGGGCAGTAGAAGATGGCCCAGGTCCTTGGGCCACTGTACCACGTGCGAGACCCCAAAGAAGCTCCTGGCTCCTGGCTTCAGATCAGTGCAGCTCCAGCAGTTGCAGCCATCTGGGGAGTGAACCAGCAGATGGAAGACCTCTTCCTCTCTCTCTCTCTCCCTGCCTCTGCCTCTCTGTAACTCTACCTTTCAAACAAAATAAATAAATCTTTAAAATTAACAAACTATAGATTTCTTGCAATATTGTTTCACTAACTTAACAAATATATACCACCAAGATATTATCAATAGGGGAAACTGGATGTAAAATATTAATAATAGGGGAAATGGGATATAGAATCTGTGAGAATACTCTGTATTATCTTCTCAGCATTTCTGTAAATCTTAAACATAAAGTCTATATTTAAAATCCTACTTCTGCTTCAAGGTCCATTAGAAATTCTGTCTCCTTCAAGAAACTATCCATGATCCCCTTAAACTGAAACTTCTAATTCAGAATCTGTTTTACATACCTCTGTGGAGCACTTATCATATTTTGCCCAACATAACTGCTCATCAATGTATTTCATTTCCCCTACTAAATCATAAACTTAATGTCAACCAAATCTATATTCTCCATGTTATTTAACACAAAAGTAGTTCACAATAAAATTCAGAAACTAATCCAAATGAAAGTCATTTTCAGTGATGGTGAGTTAATATCTCCCGGGATGGTTTCATTCTACTTTTGAACAACTCTAATAATTACAAAGTTCTTCCTGCTGGGTTGAAACCAGCTGCTCTATAATTTCCTCATTTACTGCATGAATGAATGAATGACAAGTTAACTAGCTCCATGAGAGCAGGGACACCTGTTTTACCTGATCCAGCAGGTACAAGCCGACGTTGAAAAAACATTCGTTTCTGAATGAGTAAATAGTTAGATGACTGGGGAGGGGTTGTAACTTTTATCGCCTCTCCCCCACATAATTGCGTATATGCAGAGGGCTACCACTGAATACAGTAGTTGGTTTTTTGGGCGCTTACTGGCATGCTATCAATGTATGCATGTGTGAACATCAGTTTATCATCTCTATATATTCCTTTAAATATTCACAGTGCTAGTCACAGGTTTTATAAACCGTTTAACCACAAGAGAAGTAAATTTTGTGCACTAATAAGTGAGAAAGGAATTATGGGCAGTGGACCCCCAAGAGTACACAGATCATGACTGGGAATGAATCCAAAACTAGGGCTGGGGCAGCCAGGCTTCTCGGTTGCTCCCCCGGGGTAAAAGCTGCTGGATGAAAGCCACCCCAGAGCTATGGGACTTTGGGCAAATTACTTCACCTCAGCCAGCCTCCTTTCTCCTTACAGAAGAAAAAGCCGGAACTCAATGGCCTTTTACACCTTGGCTAGTTCCAACTCCCTTTTGTACGGTTTTGTTTATTTTCTTGCACTATAGCGTGCTTTCAAATTTAAACAAGATTTGCAGTGCACAACAATCTCCCGTAAACCACTTTCTCTTCCTGTTCAGTTTCCTTCTTCAGGGAGCTTCAGCCTACAGTCATCTCCGTGGCCTCACTCAGTCTCTACTTTTTAGATCTTAACACAGCCTAAAGGCAATAATATATAAATTCGTAGAACGCTCAACCGGCCTTCTGAAAAGTGTTACAGCCCTCGATGCACGACCTGAGGCAACCCCTCAGGCAACCCTAACACCAAACTCTGAAGGGCAGAAAAGGGTGAGGAAGATCCTTCCCCGGCCGCAGCCAAGGCCTCGAGGTGAGGATTTGATCTTGCCAAGTCTGAGGGAAAATGAAACACACTGGCAAGAGGAAGAAAAAAAACGTACAGACGGGTCTTTCGTGGCCCCAATCGGCAAAGCTGCGACATACCTGCTCCACAGGTCCTTGGAGGCAGCGCAACTGCTCCCAAGTTTCCAGAACCTCCCAGGAGCAGCGAGAAGCCCACCCCGTGCGGGAGAGCCCCGGCTTGGCCCAGGAACTCTCGAGCCGCGAAGCACCCTGGGCCTGCTGGGCTTCTGCGCAGCCGCAGACTGCACTTCCGGCCTCAAAGCATTGCGCGAACTGGTAAGTGGTTACGGCGAGCAAGCGTTTTTTCATGTTACACTGGGTTAGCCGAAATTGAATTTTAACGATGATTCTCTAAATTTTAGACTGAGTTCTTGTACTAGTATTATTAGCATATCTGGTGTATGCGGCTTATGAGGACTCATTTCGTTCATGACTAAATATATAGCGGCCTGGGTGTTTGCCTTTTCGGACGATGTTTTGTTTTCAGTCCTCACTGAAACTTAGCGTGTTGCAGGGCAGCGGTGATCAGAATGGTAAAAAATTTTAAAGCAAGAAAAAGGAAAGTCATCACTTGCCTAGAGCCTGGTGCTTAGGTTAACAAAGTTTTTAATGTGTTTTGTTTTGTAAAACGTGTGTTCCTGGGTGTGGCAGAGGAGGGGGAAGTGCTCCAGAGAAAGTCCCTGAGAATCCACTTGTAATAGGCTTTCTTTTCTGAGGTAACCATTTTGCAAGCTTGGATTTCATATAACTGATGTAATTAGAAGCAGGTGCACTGTTTTGCCGCTCCTGTTGGACATTTTGCCAAGACAGCATAGGACAGAGCCTAAGAGTGAAGGCCCTGTTCCAGCCACACCTTCTGGGCATGCGAAGTCAAGGCACTGACTCAATGCTGGTGGAGGCCAGCGAAGTTTAGGGTCACCTTGGAAGGTAACCCTGGAAGTGGATTGGAAGTGGAGTAGCTCAGACTAGAATGGGCATTCTGGATATGATGTGAGTGTCCCAGGTAAGGCTTAACCTGCTGTGCCAGGACAGCTGTCCCAGCCTCAAGGCTTTTGTGCCAACTTTTCTGTTTAAAGTCCTTCTTCCTGGGGCCCGTGCTGTGGTGTAGCCAGTAAAGCTGCTGCCATTGATGCCAACACCCCATATGGGTGTCCTGGCTGCCCGACCCTGCTAATGCGCTTGGGAAAGCAGTGGAAGATGGCCCTAGTGCTTGGGCCTCTGCACTCACGTGGGAGACTCAGAGGAAACTCCTGGCTTCTGCCAGGCCCAGTTCTAGCTATTGCGGCTATTTGGGGAGTTAACCAGCAAATGGAAGACCTCTCTCTCTGTCTCTCCCTCTTTCTCTCTGTTACTCTGCCTTTCAAGTAAATAAAAAATACAATTAATCTTTAAAAAAATTTTAAAGTGCGTCTTATCTCCTGCCAGCCCCCCAGATGTTTTCATGGCTCGCAAGCTCTCCTTTATTTTACAAAATGTTTAACTGATACTAATTGTAAGATTTATGGGGTATCATGTGATGCCTTGATGTGGATGTATATATTCTATATTGTTCAAATCAAAAACTTATCTAGCTCTTCTGACATTTGTAGTCTTCTTATGGTCAAAATATTCAAAATCTTCTCTTTCAGCTTTTTAAAAAAATATACACTGCCTGTTGTTATCTGTAATAACAGAATTTCTTTCTCCTATGTAAGTATAACTTAGTACCCATTAATTAACCTTTTCCCATCTCTCCATCCCTGCTACCCTTCTCATTCTCTAGTAACCACCATTCTACTCTCAACTTCTATGAGAGCAATATTTTTAGATTCCGTGTATGAGTGAGACACACAAGTAAGTATTTATCTGTTACTAGCATATTCCACTTAATATAATGATCTCCAGTTCCATCTATGTAGTCACAAATTATACAGTGTCATCCTTTTTATGACTTAATAGTTTTATATTGTGTATATGTACCACATTTTCTTTATTCATTATCCATCAGTAGACACTTAGGTTGATTCTATTACTTGGCTTAGATGAATGTTGCAACACACATGGGAATTCAGATATCTCTTTCCCTCTCTCTCTCTCTCTTTTTTTTTTTTTTTTTTTTGTTTAAGGATTTATTAATTTGAGAGAGTTACAGACAGAGAGATGGAGAAACAGAGAGAGGGGTCTTCCATTTGCTGGTTCAAAACTCCCCAAATGTCCGCAATGGCTGGAGTTGGGCCGATCCTAAGCCAGGAGCTAGCAGCTTCTTCCGGGTCTCCCACACAGGTGCAGGGGCCCAAGGAGTTGAGCCATCTTCTGCTTCCAGAGAGAGAGCTGGATCAAAAGAGGAGCTCCCAGGACATGAACCAGTGCCATAGCAGAGAGCTGGATCAGGAGAAGAGCAGCCAGGACATGAACCGGCGCCCATTTGGGATGCCACAGAACCAGCTCAAGATATCACTTTCACATACTGATTTTGTTTTCCTCAGATATATACCAAGTAGTACAATTACTGGGTCATATCATAGTTATGTTTTTAATTATAGAGAGAAATTCAGTATTGTTTTTCCAAAATGACTATACTGATTTGCACTTACTCTAACAGTGTGCAAAGGTTTCCTTTTCTCCACATCCTCTCTACCACTTGTCTTTTGATGATAGCTCTTCTGATTGGAGTGAGGTGATATCTCATTGTGGTTTTGATTTGCATTTTCATAATTATTGATGAAATTTAACTTTTTTCATATGTCTGTTGGCCATTTGTATGTTTTTCTTTGAAAAAAAGTCTTATTTAATATCTATTCCCCACTTTTTAGTTAAATTATTTGCTGCTTGCTATTGATTCTTTGAGTTTCTTATATGATCTGACTGTTAATCCCTTGTCAGGTGAATAGTTTGCAAATATTTTCTCTTGTTCTGCATGTTGTTTCTTCACTTTATAGTTTTTTTGCTGTGCAGAAACTTTTTAATGTGATGTATTCTCATTTGTCTGTTTTGCTGTTATTGCCTGTGCTTTTGAGGTCTTATCCAAAAAACTCTTTCTCATGTCCTGAAGCATTTCCACTATGCTTTCTTATACTAGTTTCATAGTTTGGAATCTTACATTTAAGTCTTAGATTCATTTTGAGTTGATTTTTGTATATGGTAAAGATAGAAGTCTAGTTTCTTTTTTTTTTTTTTTTTTACGTGTGGATATCCAATTTTCCCAGTGCTATTTGTTGAAAAGAATATCCTTTCTCCAGTGCATGTTCTTAGCACCTTTGTTACTTATCAGTTGGCTACAGATGTGTTGGTTTACTTGTAAACTCTATTCTAGTCCATTGGTCTATTTCTGTTTTTGTGTTAATACCATGCCATATTAATTATTATAGCTTTTTTAATATTTAATTTTTTTATTTTTGACAGGCAGAGTGGTCAGTGAGAGAGAGAGACAAAGAGAAAGGTCTTCCATTGCCGTTGGTTCACCCTACAATGGCCACCATGGCCGGCGCGCTGCAGCCAGCGCACCACGCTGATCCAATGGCAGGAGCCGGGTGCTTATCCTGGTCTCCCATGGGGTGCAGGGCCCAAGCACTTGGGCCATCCCCCACTGCACTCCCGGGCCACAGCAGAGAGCTGGCCTGGAAGAGGGGCAACCGGGACAGAATCCGGCACCCCGACCAGGACTAGAACCTGGTGTACTGGCACCGCAAGGCAGAGGATTAACCTATTGAGCCACAGCACCGGAAATTATTATAGCTTTATATTTTGTTTGGAAGTCAGATGGTGTAATGCCTCTACCTTTATTTTTGCTCAAGACTATTTTAGCTATTCAGGGATATCTTGTGATGCTTTTAAACTTTAGAATTGTTTTCTAGTTCATTGAGAAAGGTCATTGGTATGTTGATAGGGATTTCATTCAATCTGTAGATCCACTTTGGGCAGTACAGAGGTTTTTTAAAAATATTAATTAATTAATTAATTTGAAAGGCAGAGTGACAGAGAGAGAGAGAGAGAAAGAGAGATTTTCCATCTGCTGGTTCACTACCCAAATGGTCACAACAGCTGGAGCTGAGCCAGGCCAATGCCAGGAGCCAGAAACTCCGAGTCTCCCACATCAGTGGCAGGAACTCAAATGCTTGAGTGTTCATCTGTTGCTTCCCAGGTGCACTAGCAGGGTTCTGGATCAGAAGCAGAGTAGCTGGATGTAAATAGTTACTCCAGTATGGGGTGGTGGTGCCCAGGCAGCAGATTAACCTGCTGTGCCACAGCACCAGCCCTAGAATAGACATTTTTACAATATTGATTTTTTAAAATATTTGTTTGTTTATTTGAAAGGCAGAGTTACAGAGAGGCAAAGAGAGAGAGAGAGAGAGAGAGAGAGAGAGAAAGAGAGGTGTCTTCCTTCCACTGGTTCACTCCCCAAATGGCTGCAACAGCCAGAGCTGTGCCAATCCAAAGCCGGGAGCCAGGAGCTTCTCGCCCTTTTCCCACTTGGGTGCAGGGGCCCAAGCACTTGGGCCATCCTCCACTGCACTCCCGGGTCACAGCAGAGAGCTGGCTTGGAAGAGGGGCAACCGGGACAGAATCCAGTGCCCCGACCGGGACTAGAACCCGGTGTGCTGGCGCCTCAGGCAGAGGATTAGCCAAGTGAGCCTCTGTGCTGGCCTGTAATAGTGTTTTGGTGAACCATTTTTGTTTTCCTATATGTAAGGTTATGCGGTCTGCAAACAGTGACAATTTGACTTCCTTCTTTCAGTTTGGATACTCTTTATTTCTTCCTCTTGCTGGATTTCTCTGGATAAGGCTTCCAGGTCTATGTTGAATAAAAGTGAAAGTGGATATCTTTGTTTTGTTTCAGATCTTTGAGAAAAAGCCTTCAATTTTTCCTCATTCAGTATAATGTTTGTTGTTAACTGGTATATGTTGCCTTTATTATACTGAGTTACTTTCCTTCTATTTCTTTTTCTTTCTTTCTTTCTTTTTAAAATTTATTTGACAGAAAGAGACAGTGAGGGAGAGAGAGAGAGAAAGGCCATAAATAATAAATAAAATGAATATATATGTCAGATTATATGTTTGGAGGTGATGAGTACTATGAACAAAACAAAGCAGGTTAAGGGATCAGGAGTGGTTCCAATTTGAAACAAGGAAGTCAGAGTAGGCTTTAAGGAAAGGTGTTAACTGTGCTAAGATTTGAAGAAGGGAAGAGTAAGACCTTAGTGACTGAAGAGTGGACAGGAAAGTGAGCATAGAACTGTGTCTAGGAGCTCAGTGCTGTACTGGTAAAACCCAACAGTGGGAAGATCCCAAATGTCCCTGTCCTCAGACTGGTGCCTACAGATGGGTGTCTACGGACCTGTTCCAGTGCCAGATGCGACACATAACTCCAGTCTATGGGACTCAAGTCCCAGCCAGCATCACTGATGGCTAGCTGCAGTGGTCTTGGGCTGTGAGTCTACATTAGCACACACAGCTGATAGCAGTGTACAAGCTAGTACTCAAATGGTGGTAATATGATATTACCTACATAATTAACACCAATGGTTCAAATCATCCAAGTAGAAGACATAGAGTGAATGGGTCAAAAAAAGAAAACCCAACTATATGCTGCTTGAAGAAACTCACTTAACCAGTAAAAACAGAGACTAAAAATAAAAGATGGAATAAGATATTCCAATCCAAGGGAATTCAGAAGAAAACAGGAATAGTCATACAAATACATCGGATAAAATAAGACTTTAAACCAAAGCAGTAAAAAGAGACAAGGAAGGTCATTTTGTAATAATAAAGGGGTCAATTTAGTGAGAGGAAAGACTGAATGACAAAATCTCCCACCAGGGGGCCAGCACTTTGGCACAGTATGTTAAGCTTCTGCCTGCCCTAGCTGCTCCACTACCAATCCAGCATCCCTACTGATGCCCTGGGAAGGCAGTGCAAGATGGCCTAAATTCTTGGGCCTTCGCACCCACATGGGAGATCTGGAAGAAGCTTTTGGCTCCTGGCTTCTATCAGCCCAGTGCCAGCTGTTACGGCCATTTGGCCGTGGATGGAAGGCCTCTCTGTCTCTCTGTCTGTAACTCTACCTCTCAAATAAGTAAATAAATCTTTACTAAAAAAAACTCAAACCAAAGAAAAGCTTTTCACTGATGAATTCTACCAGATATTCAAAGAAAAACTAATATAATTCATGAATTATTCCAAAACACAGAAGAGAGGGAATCCTTCAAACTCATTTGATGAAGCAAGCATTACTGTCATACCAAACCCAAATAAAGACACAACAAAAAGAGAAAAATACAAGCTGTGATCTTTGATGAACAGAAATCCAAAAGACCTCAATAAACTAAATCCAACAGCACATTAAAAAAATTACTCACCAGGACCAACTGAAATTCATCCCAGGAATGACACATATAAGTCCTGCCTCCTTGATTCACTTCTCCCTAGAATTCCTAGACAGAAATATGTTCCATTTACATTCCTGCTTATAGTCAGACCCATGCCTAATTCAGCATCTGTGAGAAAGTTATAATGAAAAATTAATTCCATAAATTATTGATTCTTGGATTGAAATGTATATTTCAACCTGAAAGCATAGAATCAATAAAACTACATATTTTATAAAGCTTGCAATGCCATATTTCCACATTAGTTGCAGAATGACAGACTGTTATGAGACTGTGCAAAGAACAGCTTAATGCTGGGGTGTGTGTGTCTGTATGTGGCTTCTGTTTCATAGGCCGCAATAAATCCTCTAATCTACTTAATGGCTGGGATATTTTGATAGATCTATAATAATGAGTTTACTTCAATATCTTTCTCGTACCATCTGTTGCAAAGATTCAACAAACATTTTCTTTTGATGTTCCACTCTGGATGTTCTCTTTGTTTTCTGCTTTACCCTGATATTTTTTACCTTGCTGTTGTGCCTGTCAAAAGGAAACACACACATACACACATACACATGCACACTCACAGAGGTGAATGGACTCATACAAGTCTCATGAAAAAAAGTGGCTATTTTCAAATCTAATCTTTTTCCAGTTTTCTGGAAAAGTGGCACAATGGCATATTCTCAGACTTTTACTATGTGCATGCACTGCAAAACGTCACCCAGCAAAGAGAGCTTGGAAGGCAGTCCATGGATCTCCTGTGCACGTGCCTATACTTGGATTTTCCCTAAAGGGATACCTTTTTCTAATTTGCACAAAGGCTAGTGGTGGCCCCGTAGGTGTGGCCCAAACTCAGGCTGGGAATGACAGTTGGAGAAGGTTCCCCTGGGAGGTGTGTTCTTGGGCTTCGATGAGTTCACCGGCAAGCTTGATCAAGGCCCTCCTGGGTGGAGGGCACGGGACCTGCAGAGCCCTGCACATGAGACTCCTCGCCAGGGCAGTGAACCTCCTGGACAGTGAGAGAACAACCCTGCTGCCCATCTCATTTCTCTTTCTTCATCATGACTGTTGAGCATAACGTCCAGCTTGGAGGAAGGGCTACGTGGATGGCAGGTGGGCAGACTCAGCAGGATTCAGTAGAGTGCGATACAGGAGGCTGGACTGCTGCACCCCGCCATGGCAAGCTTGTCTGGAACGGCTTTGATGAAGGTGAAACAGGCTGGCTTTGAGGTGCAGCTATGCCGGCATCCATATGAGTGCTGCTTTGTGTTCTGGATACTCTACTTCAGACTAGCTTCCTGCTACTCTGGGTGTTGGGGCGGGCTCTCAGCCTGGGGGCCTGCTGCCTGGAGATCCTGGGTGCGCACACTCTCCTGAGACCCCATGTGCAGCCCAGTGTTTGGGGGTCGATGGTACTGCTCTACATGCCCTACATCATTCATTGCTGAGCCTCCCCCTCCACTTGGAAGAGACAGCAGCCACCAATTTCTGCAATTTTTGACATTTTGAAAGATTCTTGTTTTTGGCAAAGGAAACTGCCTTCAGTCCTCAGTCATACTGTAAAAGCAAGATAAAAACTCAGTGTGCCAAGGAACAACTAAGTCTGAGAACATAAAAATTCCTAAAACTAAGGTATATGAGCCAGATAAGAAAATTCACACATAGGCTTCTTTACAAAGCTAGTCAGGTTTTTTTTTTTTTTCTCATATGGATCTGATATGGAATGAAAAAGGGTAAAAGTACATAATATTTACCTCTTGATTCCTGATTCAGGTCAAGGCTTTGTATTAGCAAGAAACTTTGTGGGTATCATTTTTGGCATTGCTTTTGAAGGCAGCCAGAGTTATATTAATCACCTCTTCTTGTCTTCTTCCTGTACAATCATTATATCTCTACTTCTATATTTATAGAAAGAAGAGTTCCAAGGAAAGAGGGAACAGGAATAGGGTGCAGGCTGCATGTTGAGAAAAACATGGTCCCAAAATACAGCACTGTAGGTAGGGGCGGAGAAAGGATGAACCTGAAGGCAGTGTAAAGCAGAGAATTGGATTTTTCATGTGCTCCGTAATTGCAGAGTAACAGCTGATCAGCCAGTGGGGTAGGATAAGCTAACAGAGCAAAGCTGCAGTAGGTAAAGGCCTAGTAGACATGGGAATTGAACTGTCAACTGTCAACATACATACAGATGGATAGGTGGCAGGACTTAGACAAATATGTACATTTTATCTGTTAATAAATACTAACTCTGAAGACTGTTACTCAAAGGAAGGTGAGTAGAAGAACAACAGAAGCTGATACTGAATCCATGGAAAAGGATCATGGGGCTGGCACTGTGGTGTAGTAGGTTAAGCCGCTGCCTGCAGCGCCAGCATCCCATATAGGCACCAGTTCAAGTCTAAGCTACTCCACTTTCAATTCAGCTCCCTGCTAATGGCCTGGGAAAGCAGGAGAAGATGGTCCAAGTGCTTGGGCTCCCTTACCCATGTGGGAGACCCAGAAGAAGCTTCTGGCTCCTGGCTTTGGATTGGCCCAGCTCCAACCATTGCAGCCACTTGGGAAGTGAACCAGTGGATGGAAGATCTCTCCCTCTGTCTCTCCCTTTCTCTGTCTGTAATTCTGTCTCTCAAATAAATAAAGAAAATCCACAAAGAAGAACATAAATACAATCTACTGCAGGATCCAAAAGAAAATCTCAATACACTACTGGCATCCTTAATAGAGTTCCAAACGCCCACACATGTTTTACAAACATATATCAGTAAAGTCTAAGAAAGATAGGCTGAAAGGGAAAGTTAATATGAGTTTTGAGTGAAATAGGAAGGCTTTCACTGATATAAAAGTTTGCAATCACTGAATTAAAATCCATAATGAAAGATCTGATTTTAGGGTATTACTGAATCGGTAAAGAAGATTACCTGAGGTATTCCACAATTAAGAGAAAGATGAGAACGAGGTGGTAGAAATAGAGGTAGGGAAAGAAAAAAAAACAATATTTGGTGTTCATGAAGAAGCAACCAAGACAAAAGTAAGAAAATCAAATATATGATGAGAACACTTTCATGAGGAGTGCAAAAGCCCAAAGACGTAGATGGAATGGAATATAAATGGCAAAATAAATGACAAACACCTATGTCCAGTTATAGTCTGACAGTGTTTTTAAATGACAAATGTCATTAAAGATTACCTACATTTTATTTCCTACAAAAGAAACAAAAGGTGTTATCTATGAAAAATATAAATATCATGGTAGCTTTACACTTCTCTGTTGCCATATAAAATTACAGGAGATAATTATTTAGAGCTATTTTTCTACCAACTGAGAGATAGGAAGCGCTGGCAGTGAGCACTAAAATAACTTAAATGAAGACACAAACCTAAAAAACTCTTAAATGTGGTCATAAAGCTAAATGTAAATGCACTGCATTGATTTATGTACCTCTTCAGAGCCTTTGGACCCCTCAAACTCCTGATCTGAGACTTGCTCTTCTTGATGCAGATAGCTCATGCAACTCTATGAAAGGTTCATGGCGTTCCTGCAGCAATAAGGCCTACCTGCTTCAACTGCTATGTTGTCTCCTGATGCCACCAGCTGGGTCAGTCTTTCCAAGTTGGCGTTAGAACCTAGCTTTGGCATATACTCTATCATACACGCTGCGTGGATGCTGTGATGGTTCAGTGAGATCAGTAGGGGCCTATATCATCGTCTGGAAGTGTGGGAGAGTTAATTCCTGTAGGGCAAATGAGAGAAGGAAGAGAGGAGTGAGCAGGTAAACTGTTCATCTTTCCTCCCGAATAGACTGTTCCGAAATCTAAAGATTCCTTTGGCCTTTCCAGAGATGTCCTGTGTGACTAACCAACAAACTCTCTGTAGTTAAGATTGAGGCAACTTAGTGACTTGCCTCTTTGTATTTGCTTCCCTCCATCCCTGTTTTACTTCACTTTTCCCCTTACTAATGCTCCTCTTATACTGGACTCTACAATAAAGCATTAGTTCCACAAGCTTTGACTTATGCCCTGTTTTCTAAGAAAGTAGGCTAAAACAAAAATCAAAATTATCCATAAAAGAGAACATGCATATGAGCACAAATAGGAATACAACATACTAAACTTACAGGATGCAGAAAAGCAGTGTTAAGAGGGAAATTGATATCAGTAAACACATAAATCAAACAAGGAGGAAGAATTTAAATAAACCCTCTAAATAAAAGAAGCAAACTAAGCCCAAAGTTAGTAGAAGGAAGGTAATAATACAATCACAACAGAAATAAATGAAATAGATACTATAAAATTATTAAAGATCGGCCGGCGCCGTGGCTCAACAGGCTAATCCTCCGCCTTGCGGCGTCGGCACACCGGGTTCTAGTCCCGGTCGGGGCGCTGGATTCTGTCCCAGTTGCCCCTCTTCCAGGCCAGCCCTCTGCTGAGGCCCGGGAGTGCAGTGGAGGATGGCCCAGGTGCTTGGGCCCTGCACCCCATGGGGAGACCAGGAAAAGCACCTGGCACCTGGCTCCTGCCATTGGACGAACGCGGTGCGCCGGCCATCCGTGGCGGCCATTGGAGGGTGAACCAACGGCAAAGGAAGACCTTTCTCTCTGTCTCTCTCTCTCACTGTCCACTCTGCCTGTAAAAAAAAAAAAAAAAAAAAAAATTATTAAAGATCAACAAAATTGTCAATTAAAAATTGACAAGCCATTAGCTAGACTCTTAAAAAAGGTGAACATGCAAATAAAATCAGAGATGAAAAAAGAGATAACTGATACCACAGAAATTCCAAGTATCACAAGAAACTGTTATGAACAACTAAACATCAACAAATTGCAAAACTAAGAAGAAATGCACCAATTTGTGGACACATATAATCGACCTAGATTGAATCATGAAAAAATGGAAAATTTATACAGAGCAATAATTAATGACATGATTGAATTAATACTAAAGAGTCTCCCATCACAGAAAAGCTCAACACTTGATAATTTTACTACTGAAATCTATCAAACATATAAAGAACTAATACCAATAGATAGGTAGGTAGGTAGGTAGATAGATGAAGGTACCTCAAAAACTTAATGGAAAGTTATAATTAAAAGATAGTGCATATTTCCATCAACTTTTTGAAGATCCCTCCTATACCTATGCAACAACATAAATGAGTGTGGAGACCATTATGCTGTGTGAAGGATGTAGTTAACAACAAAGGATGTGTTGTAAATTCCAACATAGCTAGGAAAGAGAATTTTGAATGTTCTCACCACAGAGAAATGATGCATAGTAAAGCTGATGAATATGGTAATTTCCCTCATTTGATTGCTGCACCATGTATACATTCGAAAGGCTGAAAAAGGGGTGGGGGACAGAGAAAGAAAGATATCTCCCATCTTTTGATTCATTCCTCAAATGCCTGTAACAGGTGGGGTGGGGCCAGGCTGCAGCCAGGAGCCAGGAAATCAACCCAAGTCTCTCACGGTATAGACCATCACCTGCTGACTCTCGGGGTATGCATTAGAGAAAGCTGGAGTGGGGAGCACAGCTGGATCTAGAACCCAGGCATTCCAGTATGGGATGCAGGCATCCTAGAACACTACCGAAGTACCATCTGTCTTCTTCTTCTTCTTTTTTAAAAAAGATTTATTTATTTGAAAGAAAGAGAAGGGAGAGGGAGAGGGAGAGGGTGAGGGAGAGAGAGAGGGAGAGGGTGAGGGAGAGGGAGAGAGAGAGAGAGATCTTCCATCTGCTGGTTCACTCCCTAACTAGCCACAACGGCCAGAGCTTCGCCAATCCGACCCGAAGCCAGGAGCCAGGATCTTCTTCCAGGTCTCCCACGTGGATGCAGGGGCCCAGGACTTGGGCCATCTTCCACTGCTTTCCCAGGCTATAGCAGAGAGCTGGATTGGAAGTAGAGCAGCCGGGACTTGAACCAGCATCCATATAGGATGCTGGCACTGCAGACAGCAGCTTTACCTGCTATGCCACATGGGTGGCAGGAACTTAGCTACATTAGTCATCACCTCTGCCTCCCAGGGAGCCAAAGAAGAGGTGGATATTGAACCCGGGTGCTCTGATGAGGGACATGGTACCCTACCAGGTATTGTAACTACTAGGTCAGATACACATGCCTGGTTCTTTTACTAATACCTTTGGCTAAATATGAAAATGGCTAAATATATTTTTGTTGTTTACTAGCTTTTTGCATTTTAATTTTTGTTAAAGTTTTCCCTCAGTTTATCTTCTGCCTTGTCATTCTATTTAAAATATTTTGGACATATTTTAGTTCTAAATTGTAAACAGCAAAATTGTCAATCTTCTATTTTAGTTTCAACTGCTATGGTTTCCTAGGTTTTCTGCTTTCTTATTATAAGATTATATTAAAATATTACTCATGTTTTCTTTTTTTAAGGCTTATTTATTTATCTGAAAGAAAGAGTTAGAGACGGATGGAAAAGAGAGAAAAGAGAGAGGGAGAGAGAGAGAGAGATCTTCCATCTGCTGGTTCACTCCCCAAATAGCCACAATGGCCAGAGCTGGGTGGATCTAAAGCCAGGAACTTCATCTGGGTCTCCCACGCGGGTGCAGGGGCCTAAGCACTTGAGCCATCTTCCACTGCTTTCCCAGGCCATAATAGAGAACTGGATTGGAAGTGGAGCAACCAGGACATGAACTGGTGCCCATATGGGATGCCAGCATGTTAAGCCATGATGCCAGCACCCCCACTCATGCTTTGTTACACTACTCGTCTGATTTGGTTGTTACAAGTTAAAATTTGGCATGTTTTGTCTTATTTAACCTACTTATATAGATGTACTATGTGACAGTTTTTCTCAATATTAAAGCACCTATTATACTAATATACT
Source organism: Sylvilagus floridanus (assembly GCA_949820135.1). NCBI lineage: Eukaryota > Metazoa > Chordata > Mammalia > Lagomorpha > Leporidae > Sylvilagus > Sylvilagus floridanus. The sequence goes on along the minus strand of OX463225.1, from coordinate 83,417,487 downwards.
GCTAGATGTAATCAGAGTTGTGCATTCCTGTGCTGTAATCCAATACTTCTGTGTTTTTGCTGTCTGTAGTCAGGTTTTAGTGATCACATTATGATGGCTTATTGGATCCGACAGCTTCTTTTCTTTCTGTGTTCTCTGAAATGACTCAGTGACACAAATTAGCACTATTTTGAAAGGTAGAGTTTGGGCCGGCGCCGTGGCTCAACAGGCTAATCCTCCGCCTTGCGGCGCCGGCACACCGGGTTCTAGTCCCGGTCGGGGCACCGGATTCTGTCCCGGTTGCCCCTCTTCCAGGCCAGCCCTCTGCTGTGGCCCGGGAGTGCAGTGGAGGATGGCCCAGGTGCTTGGGCCCTGCACCCCATGGGGAGACCAGGAAAAGCGCCTGGCTCCTGGCTCCTGCCATCGGACAAGCGCGGTGTGCCGGCCGCAGCGCGCCGACCGCGGTGGCCATTGGAGGGTGAACCAACGGCAAAAGGAAGACCTTTCTCTCTGTCTCTCTCACTGTCCACTCTGCCTGTCAAAAAAAAAAATAAATAAATAAAAAAAATTAAAAAAAAAAAAATATGAAAGGTAGAGTTTGAACAGTTTCTGAATTCCTTCCAAGGTTAATAATCCATGTAAATTTTGAGTCCACGTTGGTAATTTATAATTTGATACAAGTCATTCGCTTTGTGGAGATTTTCAACTGCATTTTTATGTTTGTGCAAAATACTATATTATTATGTTAATTTCTGTTATTTCCTCTCTTATTTTGTGTATTTATGCTTTATTTCCATTAAGCTAGCAAAGGTTATTTTGTTTTTAAGGATCAACTCTTAGATTTATTTGTTCTACTCTTTCTTTTTCCAATTAAGCCCCCTATTATTTGTTAATTCTTTCTTCTTTCTTTTAACTCAACTGGATGTTATTTTCTAATTTCTCCAATATGTGATGTTCTCTATAATTTACTCTAAATTGGAGAACTACAAGAACATAGTTTATGGGGGCCAGCGCTATGGTGTAGTGGGTAAAGCTAGCACCTGCAGTGCCAGCATACCATATGGATGCCAGTTCAAGTCCCTGCTGTGAGAGACCTGAGCCTGGATCAAGGTGCAGCTATCTTAAAATAGACCTCCATCTTGTAACTCGGGCCTGACCAGGCCCTGAACCCTAAGCAAAAAGCTCCTGAAAAAAAGAAAAATAAACCCCCCTTGTGATAAGCTCCCCTAGCATCAGCCAATCAGCAGAGAGCAGGGAAATACCTAAAGTTCCAGGTGTCTTTTCAGGTAGTTAAGGTGATTGATAACATCCCGAGACCCTGCAGTTTGGTACGCACACCCTAGCAGCTTGGACTCTATACTTTAGCCAATCATTTTAAAAAGCATCAACCCCAAAAGCCATCCAACCACCTTTACTAGCTCCATTCTCACCGCTGGCTGTACTAATCAATTTTTAGAGATGTTCTTTGGATTTCCCATGGAATGAGATGATGTGTTGAAAGGTGTTATAATGTATAGAATGTCTCTGAAAACCCTATAAAAACCTCATTCACTGAAGAGTTGGGGCTCTCAACCAGACTCGGACCTACAATAAAACTCTTATGTGTTTCACAGTGGATTCGGCTCCTTGGTGGTCTTTGGGGACAATCGAAATGGGCATAACAGCTGCTCCACCTCTGATCCAACTCTCTGCTATGGCCTTGGAAAGCAGTAGAAGATAGCCCAACTCCTTGGGCCCCTGCACACCTGCATTGGAGACCTGGAAGAAGCTCCTGGCTCCTGGCTTTGGATCGGCACAGCTCTGGCCGTTGCGGCCAAATTGGGGAGTGAACCATCAGATGGAAGATCTCTCTCTCTCTCTGCCTTTCCTCTCTCTGTGTAACTCTTTCAAATAAAATAAAATAAATCTTAAAAAAAAAAAAAAAAAAAAGAGGGCCAGCACAGTGGCTCACTTGGTTAATCCTCTGCCTGCGGGCGCCCGGTTGTAGTCCTAGTTGCTCCTCTTCCAGTCCAGCTCTCTGCTGTGGCCTGGGAAAGCAGTGGAGGATGGCCCGAGTCCTTGGGCCCCTGCACCTGCGTGGGAGACCAGGAGGAAGCACCTGGCTCCTGGCTTCAGACTGGCGTAACTGGCTATAGTGGCCATTTGGGGGGTGAACCAATGGAAGGAAGACCTTTCTCTCTGTCTCTCTCTCTCTCACACTGTCTAACTCTATCTATCGAATAAAAAAAAAAAAGCAGTTGAAAGAAAAACTTTTGACATTTTAAATTTAGCAGAGTTTACTTGAGCAAATTCATGAATTGCACAGTACTCAAACTCAGAATAGGTTCAGCCAGCTCAGCTCTGCAATGGGGATTATTTATAGCCAGAAAAGGGCAATAAAGTACAGAAATAGCTTCACCAGCTGCAGCTCCACCTTTTGTCTTATTAGAACATGGTCTGATCAATTGGCAGCTTGAGATTGGCTGAGGATTGGCTGCTCATGATTGGTGGACACTGAGCTGCTTGTTCTACCCCTAAGGGAGGCTTTCAGTTTGTTATCTACTGGGTTACGTTGTAGTTTCCTATGTAGGAACTCAAGATGTGAAGACAGCCTCAGGTCCATGGCCTTTGCTTATTTATCAAAGCAGAACATGTATATTTTTGAGACCTGATTGTATATACATAAAAAGACCATTTTGTAAGAGTGTTAGACATCTTCTTTTCCAAGCATGTGGTTATTTAAATGCAGATATAGTTCAATTGCAATTTTTAAAACTTATATTTCTTTCCAGGATCTAAGATTAAGATGACATAGAAGGAGAAGAGGTAAACCCCAGTATACTTTATGTGAAAACCCTTTTAGGGAAAAATGTTATATCTTTGCATAAAACTACCATTCCCGAGTATGTTCCTGATGTGAGGAGTCAGATGGGTTAATAGGTAGGCAATGGAATTTGGGGTGTAAAATATTTGCTTCCTTCCCCAAAACCTTATCTTTAGCAAGAACAAATAGGCCAACCTGTTTTTACGATGAGAATAGCAAGGGAGCGCTTCCTGAGCTCACAGCTTATGTGAAAACAAGTTATTTCTTCCACTCTTCTGTATGTGTGTGTGTGTGTGTGTGTGTGTGTGTGTGTATATTTTACGATTTACTTATTTATTTTTAAGAGTTACACAGAAAGAGAAGGAGAGGCAGAGAGAGAGGCCTTCCATCCACTGGTTCACTCCCCAGTTGGCCACAACAGCCAGAGCTGTACCAATCCGAAGCCAGGAGCCAGGAGCTTCTTCCAGGTCTCCCACACAGATGCAGGGGCCCAAGCATCTGGGCCATTTTTTACTTCTTTCCCAGGCCATAGCAGAGAACTGAATCAGAAGTGGAGCAGCCGGGACTCGAACCGGCACCCATATGGGATGCCAGCACCACAGGCGGCAGCTTTACCCACTCTGCCACAGTACCGGTTCCCTGTATGGTTTTTTGTTTTAGCAGGCCAGACAGGCCTTTTGATGGGTTTTCTCTCCATCTGGTAACTGAATACCAATCTGATTGTCAAGGTTTTTTTTTTTTTTTTGCTTCCAAATTGTACTTAAAAACCTGAATGCCATGGGGCCTTTTGGGTTTTTTCCTTTCTTGAAAGCCCCCTCCATGCCACTCTGGCTGGAGACTTTGACTGTAATAAATCTACGTAAATCTGCTGTCGGCTCGGAAATTATTCTTTCCTGTGAGACAAAGAACTGAGGTGACAATAATTTCTCCACTGCCATTTTCCTGTAACACTGACTTGGAAATTCAATGTTTAATTGGTCGAGAGAACATTAAAAAAATACAGAATCAAAGAATGGAAATTCTCATTTAGTATTAAAATTCTTGTGTTAATATTGCCTAAATATTGAAGTAATTAATAAACCAACATATGAGGTGAATCATTTTTTAAATTAATTGATTTACTTGAAAAGCAGAGAATTACAGAGAGAGGGAGAGACAGAGAGAGAGAGGGACATCTTTTGTCATCTGATTCACTCCTCACATGGCCATAATAGCCGGGGCTGGACCAAGCCAAAGCCAGGAGCCTGGAATTCCTGGGTCTTTCACATAGGTGGCAAAGGCCCCATCCTTCACTGCCTGTCCAGGCGCACTAGCAGGGAGCTGGACTGGAAGTGGAGCAGAGGGACTCGATCTGGCGCTCATATGGGAGGCAGGTGTCTCAGATGGTGGCTTAACCTGCTGCACCATAATACCAGCCTGAGAGGTGAATCATTGACATCATGCAATATTTACATGGTAGAAACACATTTCTCCTATCTAAACTAAGCCAAATTCAAAGTAATCCTGGTGTCAGAGTTTATAATACAAAAACAGTATCAACATCACCAGAGAAGAATATGTAGATAATTCCAACTCTAAAATAGCTCCTGTAAGAATTCATTAAACTGAGCCAAAGTTCCCATCCTAGCGCTTCTCCCTGAAAAGAAAAAAAAAGGAGAGGGAAGGGAGAGGGAAGGGAAGGAAAGGGAGAGGGAAGAGAGAGGAAGGGAGGGGGAGGGGGAAGGGAAGGGGAGGGAAGGGAGAGAGAAGGGGAGGGAAGGGAGAGTGTAGGGGAGGGAAGGGAGAGGGAAGGGAGGGAGGGAAGGCAGGCAGGCAGGCAGGCTTGCAGCAAAGAGTGGATATGTGGAAAGATTGTGGTTTGTTGGATTTCTGAATTTTGAAAGACATTATATTGTGTACCTTAATGTTCTCAAATTAACATCTAAATTGAAAGTTCTTTTTTTTTTTTCTGACCAGGAATCATTAGCTTTCCACTTAACCTGTGCTATTTACTCATAAACAATAAAACTCACTTTTCTGTACTAGAAAACACGGAAAATTATGGGTGAGTTAAAAGATAAAAATAATTTATAACCCCCCCACTTAACTATAACCACCATTTACAATAGAACTTCAGATTCATTGCAATCCTTATCAAAACACCAAAAGCTATGTTTCACAGAAATAGGAAAAAAAATCCCAAAATTTACACAGAACCATAAAAGACCCCAAATAGGCAAAGCAATATTTAACAAAAAGATCAAAACTATAGTCATCACACTATCTGATGTCAAAATATACTACGGTGATATAGTAAAATCAGTATGGTACTGGTGCAAAAACAGATATTAGGTCCCATGGAACAGAACAGAGAACCCAGAAATAAATCCACACATTTATGGTCAACTGATCCTTGGTAAAGACACCAAGAACACAGTGGGGAAATCAATAAATAGTGCTGAGAAAACTAGATGTCCACATGCAGAATATGAAACCAGACCTTTATCCTATATACAAATGTCAACTCCAGGTAAAGACTTAAATATAAGGCCTGAAATAATAAAACTCCTAGGAGAAAACATAAGGAAAAAGCTTGTTGGCATTGGTCTATGCAATTATTCTTTGGATTTGATCCCATGAGTACAAGGAACAAAAGAAAAAACAGACAAATGGGATAACACCAAACTAGAAATCTTCTGCACAGAAAAGGAAACAACCAACAGTGTGAAAAGACAGCCTACAGACTGGGATAGTGTATTTGCAAACGATATTTATGCTAAAGGGTTAATAATCAGCAACAAAGATGAACGCAAACAAAGTGAAAGGATGGAAAAAGATACTCCATGCCAACAGAAACCAAAGGAGAGCTGGTGTAGCCATCATAATATCAGACAAAATAGACTTCAACACAAAAACTGTTAAAATAGACAAAGAAGGGCACTATGTGTTGATTAAGGGATCAATTCAACAGGATGATGTAACTATTATCAACGTATATGCACCTAATTACAGGGCACCTGGCTGTTTAAAGAGAAAACTTAAGGGATCTAAAGGGAGATATAAACTCCACTACAATAGTAATGGGGGACTTCAGTAACCTACTTTCAGCAATGGACAGATCAACCACAAGAAAATTAACAAAGAAACAGCAGAGTTAATCAACATTATAGACCAAATGGACCTAACAGTTATCTACAGAACTTTTCATCCTACAAGTGTTGAATACATATGCTTCTCACAAGTGGATGGGACTTTCTATAGGATTGACCACATGCTAGGACATAAAGCAAGTCTCAGCAAATTAAAAAAAAAAAAAATTGAAATCATACCATGCATCTTCTTGGACCACAATGGAATAACTGGAAATCAGCAACTCGGGAATCTCTAGACTATATGCAGACACATAGAGACTTAACAACATGTTCCTGAATGAACAGTGGGTCATTGAAGAAATCAAAAGAGAAATAAAAAAATTTCTGGCACAAATGAAGATGACAATACAATACATCAAAACTAATGGGAGGAGCTGGCACTGTGGCGCAATGGGTTACAGCCCTGGCCTGAAATGCCAGCATCCCATATGGGTGCCAGTTCTAGTCCCAGCTGCTCTTCTTCTGATCCAGCTCTCTTCTATGGCTTTGGATAGCAGTGAAACATGGCCCCGGTCCTTGGGCCCCTGCACCCACGTGGGAGACCTGGAAGAAGCTTCTGGCTCCTGGCTTCAGATCGGCGCAGCTCCGGCCATTGCGGCCATCTGGGGAGTGAACCAACAGATAGAAGACTTCTGTCTCTGTCTCTACCTCTCTCTGTAACTCTGCTTTTCAAATAAATAAATAAATAAATCTTAAAAAAAAAAAAAACTAATGGGATACAGCAAAAGCAGTGTTAAGAGGAATGTTTATAGCAATTGGTGCCTACATCAAGAAATTGGAAAGGTACCATGCAAATGAGCTATCAGTGCATCTCAAGGATCTAGAAAAATAACAGCAAACCAAACTCAAAACTATTAGGATAAAAGAAATGATTAAAATTAGAGAAGAAATAAACAAAATTGAAATAAAAATACGAAAGGTCAGCAAAACGAAGAGCTGATTTTTTGAAAAAATAAACAAAATTTACACACCAATGGCCCAACCAAAAAAAAAGGGGGGGGGGCCCAAATCAATAAAAGTAGAGATGATGAAAAGGAAATTAACAACAGACACCACAGAAATAAAAAGAATCATCAGAAATTACTACAAAGAACTATATGCCAACAAACTGGAAAACCTAGTTAAGAAATGGATTCCTGGACACATACAACCTACATAAATTGAGCCATGAAGACACAGAAAACATGAACAGACCCTTAACCAAGACAGAAATTGAATCAGTAATAAAGACCCTCCCAGCAAGGAAAAGCCCAGGACCAGATGGCTTCACTGCTGAATTCCACCAGACATTTAAAAAGAACTAACTCCAATTCTTCTCAAGCTATTCAAAACAATTGAAAGGGAAGGAATCCTCCGAAAATTCTCTCTATGAAGCCAGCATCACCTTATTTCCGAAACATGAAAAAGATACAACAGAGAAAGAGAACTACAGACCAATTTCCCTGAAGCACATTGATGCAAAAATCCTCAACAAAATACTATCCAAACAAATCCAACGACACATGAAAAAGATCATTCATCCAGATCAAGTGGGATTTATCCCTGGTATGGAAAGTTAGTTCAACATTCGCAAATCAATCAATTTGAAACATCACATTAACAAACTGAAGAACAGAACACGTATGTTTATCTCAATAGATGCAAAGCAAGCATTTGATAAAATACAACACCATTTCATGATGAAAACTCTAAGCAAATTTGGTATAAAAGGAACATTCCTTAACACAATCAAGGCAATCTATGACAAATCCATAGCCAGTTTCATATTGAATGGGGAAAAACGGAAGCATTCTCACTATGATCCAGAATCAGACATGGATGCCCACTCTCACAACTGCTATTCAATATAGTCCTGGAAGTTTTAGGCAGAGCCATTAAGCAAGAAAAAGAAATCAAAGGGATACAAATTGGAAGGAGGAAGTCAAACTATCCCTATTGCAGATGACATGATTCTATATATAGGGGATCTAAAAGACTCTACTAAGACTATTGGAACTCATAGAAGAGTTTGGTAAAGTAGCAGGATATAAAATCAACACACAAAAATCAATAGCCTTTGTATACACAATGTCATGGCTAAGAAAGAACTTCTTCTTCTTCTTCTTTTTTTTTTTTTTGACAGGAAGAGTGGACAGTGAGAGAGAGAGACAGAGAGAAAGGTCTTCCTTTGCCGTTGGTTCACCCTCCAATGGCCGCCGCGGTCGGCGCTCTGCGGCTGGCGCACTGCACTCATCCGATGGCAGGAGCCAGGTGCCAGGTGCTTTTTCCTGGTCTCCCATGGGGTGCAGGGCCCAAGCACTTGGGCCATCCTCCACTGCACTCCTGGGCTGGCCTGGAAGAGGGGCAACCGGGACAGAATCCGGCGCCCCGACCGGGACTAGAACCCGGTGTGCCGGCGCCGCAAGGCAGAGGATTAGCCTGTTGAGCCACGGCGCCGGCCAGAATGAACTTCTAAGATCAATCCCATTCACAATAGCTACAAAAAAAAAATCAAATACATTGGAAGAAATTTAACCAAGAATGTCAAAGATCTCTATGATGAGAATTACAAAACATTAGAGAATGAAATAGAAGAAGACTCAAAAAAAGTGGAAAAATCTTCCATGTTCATGGATTGGAAGAATCAATATCAAAATATCCATACTTAAAACAACTTATAGATTCAATGAGATACCAATCAAAATACCAAGGACATTCTTCTCAGATCTAGAAAAAAATTGATGCTGAAATTCATATGGAAACACAGGAGACCACGAATAGCCAAAGCAATCTTACACAATCAAAACAAAGCTGGAGGCATCACAATAACAGATGTCAAGACATACTACAAGGCAGTTATAATCAAAACAGCCTGGTACTGGCACAAAAACAGGTGGATAGGCCAATGGAACAGAATAGAAACACCAGAAATCAATCCATGCATCTACAATCAAGCATCTTTGACAGAGGAGCTAAAACCAATCTCTGGAACCAGAACAGTATCTTCTACAAATGGTGCTGCCAAAACTTGATCTCCAAATGCAAACGCATGAAGCAAGACCCTTACCTTACACCTTACACAAAAAATGCACTCAAAATAGATTAAAGTCCTAAATCTATGACCCAATGCCATCAAATTATTAGAGAACATTGGGGAAACCCTACAAGACACTGGCATAGGCAAAGAATTCTTGGAAAAGGCCCCAGAGGCACAGGCAATCAAAGCCAAAATTGACAAATGGGATTACATCAAATTGAGAAGATTCTGTACTGCAAAAGAAACACTCAGGAAAGTGAAGAGACAACTGACAGGATGGGAGAAATTATTTGCAAACTATTCAACTGATAAAGGATTAATAAGTGGACTATATAAAGAGATCAAGAAACTCAACAGGGCTGGTACTGTGGCAAAGCACGTAAAGTCGCAGCCTCCAGTGCCCGCATCCCACATATGCACCAATTTGTTGAGTCCCAACTGCTTCACTTCTCATCCAGCTCTCTGCTGTGGCCTGGGAAAGCAGTAGAAAATGGCCCATGTCCTTGTGCTTCTGTACCCACATGGGAGACCTGGAAGAAGTTTCTGGCTCCTGGTTTCGGATTGGGGCAGCTCCAGCCATTGCAGCCAATTGGGGAGTGAATCACTGGATGGAAGACCTCTCTGCCTCTCCTTCTCTGTGTAACTCTGACTTTCAAATAAATAAATTTATCTTAAAAAAAAAAAAGAAATTCAACAACAACAAAAATCAACCCAGTTAAGAGATAGGCAAAGGTCTTAAAGAGGCATTTTTCAAAAGAGGAAACCCAGATGGCCAACACATGAAAAAATGTTCAGGATCACTAGCTGTCAGGGAAATGCATATCAAAGCCACAGTGAGGTTTCACCTCACCCCAGTTAGAATGGCCTTCATACAGAAATCAACAAACAACAAATGCTGGAGAGGATGTGGGGGAAAAGGTACCCTAATCCACTGTTGGTGGGAATGTAAACTGGTAAAGCCACTATGGAAGACAGTATGGAGATACCTCAGAAATCTCAATATAGAATTACAATATAAGCTAGCCATCCCACTCCTGGGAATTTGCCCAAGGGAAATGAAATCAGCATATGAAAGAGTTACTTGTACCTCCATGCTTATTGCAACTCAATTCACAATAGCTAAGATATGGAGTCCAATCATCTGTAGACTGGATAAAGAAACTATAAGATATGTATACCGTGGAATACTACAAAAAAAAGTAATCTGGTCATCTGCAACAAAATGGATGAAACTTAAAAACATCATACTTAGTGAAATAAGCCAGTCTGAAAAGGCCAAATACCATATGTTCTACCTGACCAGTGATAAGTAAAAAGCACTTAAAAGGCAATCTGTAAAAGTGAAATTGATACTTTGAGAAGCAATGACTTTGAACAACCTTGTCTCTACTGTTGAGGAACAGTTTTTTTTTTTTTTTTTACTATTTGTTAAACTCTTAACATAGAGTTAATCATATGTGTATAAAGTTAATTGAGAATAGAGCTTAGTTAAAAAATGAGAATAGGAGACGGAGGAGGAAGACGGAGGAGGAAGAGGAATGGGAGAGTGAGTGGGAGCGTAGGTCTGGTGGGAAGAATCACCATGTTCCTAAAGTTGTAATTATGAAACATAAAAAGTTTGTATTCCTTAAATAAAAGGTTTCTGGGTAAATAAAAGAGTAGTAACTTTGTGGTGTAATAGATTAAATAGCTAAAGCTAATTATGTTGTTATATAAGAACAAATGATTGTGTATTAATGATTGCTGATATTCAATATAGTTAGATTCTCCCTGTTGATAACTTGTTGAAAAATTTGCTAATTTAGAAAAACAACTAAAACACTTCTCAAATTTCTGATCTACAAGTATTTTAGGGAAAAAGCTTTCAGAAACCAGTATATGAAATCTCATTACCCTAAGGGCAAATATCTCCCAATATCAAAGGTTCAAGTATTCACTCCCCAGTTGCACTTTGTAGGAAATGTTTTCTCTTTTGCCTTTCAGACAAAATTAGGGAGTGAAAGCCAATCTCATCAAGAAAATAGGGAGGCTGGTGCTGTGACATAGTAGGTTAAAGGTTAAGCCTTTGCCTGCGGTGCTGACATCCCATGTGAGCACCTGTTCAGGTCCTGGCTGCTCCTCTTCTGTCCAGCTCTCTGCTTATGGCCTGGGAAAGTAGTGGAAGATGGCCCACATGCTTGGGCCCCTGCAACTACATTGGAGACTGGGAAGAAGCTCCTGGCTCCTGGCTTCGAATCAGCCTCGCACTAGCCACTGCAGCCATTTGGGGAATGAACCAACAGATGAATAACCTTTGCTTTTCCCTCTCTCGGCCTGTAACTCTAACTCTCAAATAAAAAAAAAAATAAATCTTAAAAAAAAAAAAAAAGGAACTAAAGTTTAGAGACAAGCAAAAAAGCACAGAGACACAATTCAATTCAATTCAATTCAATTCAATTCAATTCAATTCAATTCAATTCCATGAATGTCTCACACACCCGTTTTCAAGTTATTATTCAGTGCCAGCATACTGCAGGTGCAATTCCAAAATATTCCTTACATGGAATAGAAAAAATGGAGAGTACTGAACTGTGAGTCTCTGTAGAAATGACAGGGAGATAGTTTCCCCACTGTTTTTCAATATGGGGCAGATGCCTCTTCCTGGATAAATTTCAAAAAGAAAGACACAGGACTTTCTCTTGTTTTATTAGTAGTGTGGTTGAAATTTGGCAAGAACTTGCTTCACAATTTCTTGGACCTGCATTGTTGGGAAAGCTAAATGTTTTTTCCAACATTCAGCTATCAGCCTGCACCATTCCAATCTGAGTCCGAATGTTATTCACAGAGTAACTCTATAAACTGACACAAACACAGCAGTATTTTTATTGTTAAATTACTATGTCACTATATGCCAAGCAAAAAGTAAAGGGCTGATGTACTGTGCATTCACATTTTCAATTCTTGATTGGTAAATAAATGAACAAAGGATCAGTTAGGAATGGAAAACTGAAGCAAGTAAGTCTTCTAATTTCCCCAATAATTATAGAAAACATGCTGAAAATGTTAGAAAACACCTTTTTCTACATGTGGTATCATATTAATAAATAATATGTTTTACCTCAACAATTTGGAAAGATTTTCACAATATTAAGAATCTTTATCTGGCTAATGCAGTTATCATTTGGATAGCATATAGGCATCAAAAAATAAAGGGGTGCCATAGTTTAAAATTTTCTAAAATGTTAACACTCTTAATGTTGAGTTTCCAGTTCCAGAATTGTCCATTCCCCTTGAGGTGAACAATCTTCAGAGGAAAAACTGGCCATGCTGATACTTGCTGAGGAATTATCAAGTGGAGACGTTAGTTCGCTCCATCTGTTCAAAGTGCCAACATGAGCTGTAACCTGAGGTTTTGAGCTGTCTCGTGCTAAAAGTAGTGTCTGATTGATTAGATACTGTGCTAAGTTTAAGTCTTCTGGGACAGAATCTGTAATATTTAAGTTTGAATCCTGTTCAGAGAGCAGTTGTTTTAGTAGTGTCCAATCTTGTTCTGCAAAGTGTTGATCATCTTCAAAATCTGTATCTGTAACGTGTGTTTCTGATTCCATTTTCTGTTCAAATGCTTCTATTACATCCATCTCATATATTGGAGAGAGGGTTTTTGCAGGCCGATGGTCAGACATGCAGGTTTGTGCCAGTGTGTCACAATCATCTATGTCTCCTGAAATAATTCATAATACTACACAATGTAAAAACTGCACATGTTGGTACTCCTCAGAGTTTTGTAGAACAATATTAACATAATACAACAGAGATAGTCCAAAAAACACAAAATGGGGAAAATAACACAAATAAATTGACAAGATTTTTGAGGCATTTCTTTTTCTAAGTTAAAAAATTCAAAGTATTGTTCAGCAGCAAAATCAACACAAGCAACTAGCAATAATTCTCCATATCTTAAGTTGAAAACTTGTGATACAGAAAACAACATAAATTGTTGAAACAGAAACATAGAATGTGCACATATATCTAATACACTACAATAGGAACGTAAAGAGGAAAAAAGACATAGTTATTTGATGGTGACTTTTAAGGTAAGTCAATTCCAAAAGGGAAAATAAATACATTTTATCTAAAGGCTTATTTGTATATTGCACATGCAAAGGAGGATGCAAGCAAGGACAAACAAACGTAAAAGTACAACTCTGAAAGATCTCCCTATTATAATTTTGCTGAATAGGGACTAATGATCAGTACTTTTCTTAGTTATGATACACAATAGCTACTCAGTCAGCCACTATTGCATATTCTCAATTTGGGTCATTAATTTGAATTATTAATAAGGAACATAAAAACATAAAAAAAACAGACAGGAAATCATCTAAGCATGTGAAATAAGCCTGGGCTTTTTTCATATATTATCACTACTTCTAAATATAATCTCTTTTAGGAAATTCATCTTTTTAATTAAAAATTTCAGAATAGAATTATAGTGCTCCTGAAAGTCTTAATCTCTGTAAAATGTATATAAATTGTAATAATCAATCTAGTTGTTAAAATAGTTCAGTGCTTTTAGTTACATATTACTATAGTTATTGCACAGCCCTCTTAGATACAAGCAAGTCCATAAATCATATCTAATATATAATAAAATTTCTCAGTCAAGAATTCTTATGATAAATTAGTTATAAATAACTATAAATAATAGCAAACTAAGTTTTTCTCTTTATTCCTTCATGTAAAGTCTCTTACTAGGTTAGCTCTAACAAACAACCCAATTTTTTACTAGCTATCAATTCTTCACCATGATTTTTAAGTGAACAATAAAGATGAGTCACTAGCTAATTTTCCTTTATTGAGATATTTACGTTTTCATTTAAAATTTGAATCTGCTGCTTAATTTTAGCTAACTGAAAGATAACATTCAGGGCTACATACAACTTTAAAATTCTATAAATTCATGTTCTGCATTTGGCATTTCTATTTCTGTACATTACCTGCAGATAAAGCAACATTAGCTTTTACGGCAGCTGCGGAATGGCTCTCTTTGATTTGACCTTCCTGAGGCAGAACTTGACTCCGAAAAGAGTCGAGAGATTTTGCAGAGTTGTTCTTTGGTATGTCAGAACTGGGTTCTCTTTGATGAAGCTCCAAATGGCATGGTCTTTCTTGAGATTTCATGTCAGCATCTAAGAGTCTGCTGCGCTGCTGCAAGCTGTTATCCACACTGCTTCTACTGTTTGTTTTTTTATCTTCTGGAAGAAGCAGTCTATCTCCTTTGGACAGGCCATCTATTGTGTTCTTTTTTTCTGTGGTGGAAATAATTTGTTTATCTTTTCTTGAAGAATCAATGCTACTTAGACGTACGAGAGTGTTTTCATTTTTATATATACCCTTGCCTTTATCTTGCTGTTTACATTCTAAAATGCTAGCTTCTCTCCCTTGTTTTGAGAATCGAGAATAGCAGGTCCTTCCATGACGTTCATGAGAAACGCCATCAAAAACATCCGAAGGTGAAAGAGCATCTGTGGGAGGCTGAAAGGGAGTGTGGCCTTCCCCTTCATCAGACCCCAGTTCTTCACATTCATCTACGGAAAGTAAAACTGACCTTTTAAACTTTTTAGTTGTAGAAAATTCACGACTTTCATTTTCAGTTGCATCTTCAAAAGCTAAATTAATTATTCCTTGAAACTGCTGTGGAGCTGCATTAGAGACAGAGAGATTTTCTGCCATATTTTCAGCTTCAGACCGTTCATCTTCCGTTTCATCAGCTGAAGAAGAAACTTGATCTATTTCCTGAGCAAACTGCACATTGCCTCGTGGAATATTTTCTTTCTCCCTAGGGTGGATTACTGTAGATCGTGGCCAGATTTCTGGTCTCTTCCTAGGAATCTCATCATCACTTGTTGAGTTAACTTGGAAAAGATCATTACTACTTTGCTTTTTCATTTTTACTTCAATTCTTAAATTACTATCATATATTTTTAATTCTTCAGGAGTACTGGTATCACTGCTACTTCTTCCAAGAAAATCATGGCACAGCATAGTGCCACACTTAGAAATGCCTCTGTCGTTCGACCCATCGTCATCCTGAGACCCCCCAGCATCATAGTCTTCAGATCTGGGCTTTATGTCGTCGGAGGATGTGGTAGCACTGCCAGTGTCCGACTCAGGACTCTCTCGTGGATGTAGCACACTGGTACTCAAATTCCAGTGGCCCATGAATGGGGCTTCTGGAGTTCCATGGCTCTCTGGAGTTTCTGCTGTTTCCATATTTTTAGGAGAATTTTTTCCTGATAGTTTCCCTGAAAAACTTTTGGAAGAAATATCTGAGTCTGCTGTTGCATGTTTGTCTTCGCTTACAGCAAAGTCATCAGAGAACTGACTAGGACTTCTTGGTTCTCCTACATGACCTGTACATTTTCTGTCATCCTGAACAGAATTTAAGGTACCGTTTGTCCTTTCAGGAACACAAGATAAAACATCTTTCACACACATAATGCTTGACTTTTGGTTTGTACCTATTTCATTGTCCTTATCTGATAGTAAATGAATTTGCTCTGTATTTGTTGAGTCTAGACCACAAATTGGACTCGAGTTCAGGGAGTTTTTATCTGGATTTGAAACCATGGGTTTTAGGGCAGTGGTGCTACAAAATTTTGCATCTACATTATTACTTCCAGCAGAATTTTGAGTGGCACTGTAACGATCTGTTTCTTTGTGACTGGGAAATTTCGTTTCACTTCCATCTGAACAAATCTGGTTTGATTCCAGTTCATGCTCCATTGATTTCTCCAGCTTTGAAATGTTTTGGCATTCTAACATCAACTTGTCTTGTTCTTGATTGTTCAGTAGTTTTTGTCGGTCCAGTTTGTGTGACGACTGGCAAGCTTCTGCAGCACTGACTTTAGGCGCAAGGTTAACCACAGGCCTGGGAGACTTCTGTTCAGAAAGACTGTCCCCGTTATTATTATCTTGTACATCACGAAGCATACTTTTTTGGACAAGAGATGTTTCGCTTTTTAATGGTCTTTGAGAAGATGACTGCGTTTTCAGCATTACCTGTCCTGGAAGAGTCTTTTGTTTTGAATCTTTATTATTCAACGTTTCACCCTTCCTTGGCTGATTGAGGTTTTTAGGCATTGCTGCTATTTTTGCATTAACCTTAGGCATAGGTGCCTGTCCTTGCTTGGCAATTTTTCTCTTGGGTGTTTGTTTATCTGTAGTTGTATTTTGTTCCAACTTTGTCACATTTTCATCAGATTGCCTTGAAGAAACTGAAGATTTTACTGAATTTGGTGACTCTCCTTGGGATCCTAAGAAAAGTTTAGAAATATAATATAACTTTCAATTTTTCAGTGAAGTTTTGTATTTGTTTTTTAATTACTTTAGAAAAAAAGTCAACAAAACAATGAAAGGTTAACATATCTGTGATTTAAAAAAAGAACAGATTAGAAGCTAGTCATAGGATAAAATTAACTATTTTTTAATTAAAAATACAGGACTATTCCAAGATCTTAGTAAAAAATGTTTAAAACAGGATCTTTTTCAAGTAAAGAAACTTGATCCGTATGTCAAAGTTGGATTTTTACAGGAGTGGGAAAGTCCGATTTTCTCACATCAAAGAAGGGTCTTCCTTTTGAAGCTTTTTGGGAAAAAATAGATGATGCTCTATACAGTTAAAAAGAGAATCAAGCGGCCGGCGCCATGGCTCAACAGGCTAATCCTCCACCTTGCGGCGCCGGCACACCGGGTTCTAGTCCCGGTCGGGGCGCCAGATTCTGTCCCGGTTGCCCCTCTTCCAGGCCAGCTCTCTGCTGTGGCCCGGGAGTGCAGTGGAGGATGGCCCAAGTGCTTGGGCCCTGCACCCCATGGGAGACCAGGAAAAAGCACCTGGCACCTGGCTCCTGCCATCCGATGAGCGCGGTGCACCGGCCGCAGCGCGCTGCCTGTGGTGGCCATTGGAGGGTGAACCAACGGCAAAGGAAGACCTTTCTCTCTGTCTCTCTCTCTCACTGTCCACTCTGCCTGTCAAAAAAAAAAAAAAAAAAAAAGAGAGAATCAAGCTAAATATAAAACAGAATTATTGAAGCTGTTACAGTTTGTTTCTTCATACATAAATTAACCCAATTTACTTCTCATAACCAGGTAATTATTATTGCAGTTCATTAGGTTTAATAATTTAAATCAGCAGTGGAAACTAGAACTGATGACTGAAGGGAAAGAGGGATTACTTTTGGGAATCCATTTGATTACACTGGTTAAAGTCTTATAGATAGTATTTTGCGCATTCAAATCTATCAAAGAGAATTATCAACTACTTCTAAATATTTGCTTTTTATCTGTTGCTAGAATATGAATAATTGTTCAGTGCTTTATTTTTTATTTTTGATATTAATAATTAAAATTATTTTTATGATTTTATAAGCTGCTCTCACATATATAAATGCTTAATGCATAATGCAATTTTTAAATGAGTCATTATATTAGCAAGTTATTTAATCTCATCAATACTCTTTTCTAAGAACATTGGAAACCAATGGGGGGATTGAGGGAAAGTATGGTTATCTTCTTAGAATTGTATGTGTAGGGGTTGGCACTGTGGTGTAGTGGACTGGGCATCTGCCTGTGGCACTGGCATCCCATATGGGCACAGGTTTATGTCCTGGCTGCTCTTCTTCCAATCCAGCTCTCTGCTATGACCTAAGAAAGCAGTGAAAGATGGCCTAAGTGCTTGGGCCTCTATATCTAAGTGGGAGACCCAGAAGGAGCTCCTGGCTCTTGGCTTTGGTTCAGCTCAGATCCTGCCATTGAGGCCATTTGGGGAGTGAACCAGAGGATGGAAGACCTTTCTCTTTCTCTCCCTCTGTTTGTAACTCTCTCTCTCAAATAAATAGATAATTTTTTTTAAAGAAAAGAATTGTATCTATGAAATACATGAAATATGTTCTCTTTATATTAATAATTTTTTTTAAAATGGGCATAGCACAGATTTTGGGGAGAAAATTCTTCCTCTATATATTATACCAGTCTAGATTGGACTATTTTTTAAAAAAGATTTATTTATTGGCTGGTGCTGTGGCTCACTTAGCTAATCCTCCACCTGTGGCGCCAGCCCAGTTGGGACGCCGGATTTGTCCCAGTTGCTCCTCTTCCAGTCCAGCTCTCTGCTGTGGCCCCGGAAGGCAGTGGAGGATGGCCCAAGTGCTTGGGCCCTGCACCATCGTGGGAGACCAGGAGGAAGCACCTGGCTCATGGCTTCGGATCGGTGCAGTGCGCTGGCTGTAGCAACCATTTTGGGGGGTGAACCAACGGAAAAAGGAAGACCTTTCTCTCTGTCTCTCTCACTGTCTAACTCTGCCTGTCAAAAAAAAAAAAAGATTCATTTATTTATTTGAAAGTCAGAGTTACAGAGAGAGAGAGGAAAGGCAGAGAGAGAGAGAGAGAGAGAGAGAGAGAGAGAGAGAAAGGTCTTTCATCCATTGGTTCACTCTCCAAT
This sequence comes from Sylvilagus floridanus, assembly GCA_949820135.1. Classification (NCBI taxonomy): domain Eukaryota; kingdom Metazoa; phylum Chordata; class Mammalia; order Lagomorpha; family Leporidae; genus Sylvilagus; species Sylvilagus floridanus. The sequence continues at coordinate 83,399,080 of OX463225.1, read as the reverse complement.
TGGCTGCAATGGCCAGAGCTGTGCCGATACCAAGCCAGGAGCCAGGAGCCAGGAGCCAGGAGCTTCCTCCAGGTGTTCCCATGCGGGTATAGGGGCCCATGGACTTGGGTCATCTTCTGCTGCTTTCCCAGGCCATAGCAGAGTTGGATTGGAAGTGGAGCAGCCAGGACTCGAACTGGCAGCCATATGTGATGCCAGCACTGAAGGCAGCGGCTTTACCTGCTATGCTAGAGTGCCGGCTCCAAGGACCATTATTTTTTCAAAGAATTCTTTATTTTGGTTTTACAGATGGAATCCTATAGTTATCAATGATATTTTCAAGAAATATGAGAATATATGCTTATGAAAGGACCAGAAAAAAACAGATAAATTAGTAATTCCTTTAACTATCTCTCATAAAAGATAATAAAAAACCAAACTCACATCACAAACACTTCCCTGAAAAGTAAATGTGTAAATTTTTTTCTCTAGAGCGTGAATCAAATTGTAAAATGAGTGGAATCATGTTATACAATGATTTTGATTATTTGCTATGGCAGATCCAAGTCAGGGTCCTGGTTATCTAATTTTAACAAAAATACTACTTTTAGAATCCAGGACTATTTCAGCTTTACCTTGAGTTTTAGCAAGATTACTTGGGGCACTCTTGGTCCTCTGCTGAGCTGTAGCACATCCACTCCCATTCCCTCTTTTCTTCAAAACTGCTTGTGGTACTGGATCACTACATCCTTTGCCACTGACCTTCTTTAGCATGCTAAGAAAAATGGTTAGCATTCAGTATCACACTGAGATTCCAAAAAATTAACTTTTAAAACATCCATACATGAAATATATTTTTCTCAAGAAATAAAAAATATAGTTTTTCTGAAAACAGAATCATCTGTGCATAAGTGTTTAAGTTTATAAAACTGTAGCTGAAGTACAATAAAGTAATAAGTATAATCATGCATCACAAACAATATTCTAATATTTTACATTGATCATTCTACATACACTTATTTCAATGAGAAAAAAATTTAAAATATCATTATATAAAAACATTAATTTTTTAACAAAGAAATTTTCAAAATATTCAACTAGAAGTTGGTATACAATTAACTTTTAGAGAAAGCTAATCTACAGATAATATACTGAATGGAGACCTACCTATTATTTATATTATTGTCTGGTTCATGAGTGTTTTTTTTATTAGAAGTTCCATTGGTAACTCTTGAAACAGGTCGAGATTTTATGGCTATAAATTAAGAACAAGTGAGTCATGAGATGGAATATATTTACTATGTAACAACTGTGTAAATTTACTGGCTACACACTATAAGTAAAATTAAATGTTAAAGTAGGAATTGTTTTCCCTCAGTTTGCATGAATACAACAGATAAATAATTTTTGGCATGTGAAACTAAATAAAAGCTCTAAAACAAGATCATATTTTTCTAGGAACTTTAACTGTCAGAATCTGTTAACAATTAGACTGCTGGAGGTGCTGCTATGGCACAGAGGTTTAAGCTGCAGCCTGTGATGCCAGAATCCTGTATCAGAGAACTGGTTTAAGACCTAGCTATTTCCTTTCTGATCCAGCTCCCTGCTAATATGCCTGGGAAGACAGTGGAAGATGGCCCAAGTGCTTGGGCCCCTGCCACTCATGTGGAAGACCTGGATGGAGTTCTGGGCTTTTTGCTTTGGCCTTACCCAGCCAGGGGCCACTGCAGCCATCTGGGGAGTGATTCAGTAGATGGAAGATCTCTCTCTTTCTCTTCCCTCTCTCTATCACTCTGCCTTTCAAATAAATAAATCTTATTTTAAAAATTAGATTGCCAAGACCTACCCACAGTGGAAGTTTTGACACTCTCTACACTGTTTTTCACCATCTGTCCTGATGAATTGCAAAACGAAGGCTTATGACCAGAAGACTTCTCTGTACCCATTGATCCATTTTCTTCTGGTTCATTGAGACATTCAGTGGAAATCAGTAACTCCATACTTGAATTTGTAGATCTGTTGGAGTGTCCTGCAATGCTGGGACATGGAGAATTTTTCCCGGTCATTTTCTTCAGAGGCTTTGCTCTGGCCTGTACATTTGAGTTTCCAGTAAGTGTCTTGGGTCTGGCACCTGTAATCTGCCCTGTTTGATTTCCATTTTCCATTGATTTCCCTTTTCCATTTACTGAGTTTTTCTGTCCAGCTGCTGCTGCTGGTGCCGGTCTTTCCACAACTTGTCTAGATGACATGGTTTCCAACTTTGCATTGTCATTGTTTTCTGTTTTGGGCTTTACTATAGTTTTAGGCTTTCCAGAAACACTTTTTTCCCCAGTTTTTAATTCTTTTGTATTCTTAGATGCTATTTTCATACCATCCTTTTCCTTTAAACCATCATGTTTCAGAGTTTTATTTGTACTATTTCTGTGAGTGCTTGAGGAATGTCCAGAGGCTCCTAATCCATCCGACTTCATCTTTTGATTAGCAGAGACAGAACTCCAGTAGTCTTTCTTGCTATTTCTCCTGCAAGATTTTTTGTTTATAACACCTGTATCAGAAACTTGTCTCCTTTGCTATAAAGAAGAAAAAAAATACTTAGTAACTTAACTGAAGTTTTTGGCATTTAATACTTACTATTTCAAAAAGCCACTTTTTAAAAGAGAAAAAAAAAAAGCAAAGTTCCTTTGGTGATTTAGGGTCACTCAAAACTTAAATTGTCTTTTTATCATTTGATCAAAACTTTCTGTCTCTGGTTATATTATCTCAATTAAATCTGAAATACACTATAAACTGTTTATTTAAAAGGCATGCTGTTTTAACTTCTGAAGTACAGATTAATATCTACAGTTTCAGGATATCTTCAGTGAATGATATCCCAGGTTATGTCTAATAAACCATGTTCATACCTCACCTCACGTAATCCTCATAATATTTCTATGAAATAGTTCCTGTGGCTATTTCTATTTCTTAGACAAGAAATTGGAGATGAAAACACACATGTGATTTATCTAAGGTCACATCTGGTAAAGGGTGCAGTTAGGACTAGAGCTCGTGATTTACTGCCTCAAACAGGTAGTAAATGGTCTAAGCTGAGGAACCTTACAGATTCTACCAAAAACTATCTCTTCATCAGACTTTACCATCAAAAATTTAATCCTCCATGCTAAGACTAGTTTATTTCTTAGAGTTTATGTAACAGTTTCTTTCTTTTTTAGAGCTTCTAAGCAAAACACCATTTTATTATCTGAAAAGCTTCATTTTTAAAAGAACATTATTAGCCAGCTAGAGGAAGTGGAGAAAACAAGAGCTCCTAAGATTAACTGAAATAGGTAAAAAGTAGAAAACAAAGGGCCACTGAAGACAAATCCACCTACTTCATCATTTTGCTTAGAACCAACCATTGGTATGCAAGGGAACAATAAATCTTAAAAGCTGGTAGGAATTTTAGAATAAATTTTTAAGGTTATATTGTCATTTTTCATATAAATATGTAAGTGCTTCTTTTTTTCTCCTTTGGAAATTTGTATGACAGCCTATGTTGTCTTCACCTTTTGTTTCTAAACCCCTTGGCACCTTGCCCATCCCATACCAGGCACCCCATAATGTTGAAAAATGTTAAAATTGAGCATATATTGCTATATAGTTCCAGGTCTACTTATTTCTAAGTATGAAAAGCTCTTAATTACATTAATTGTGTAATATAAAATATAATGTGCTACTTATGTATATATGTGCATGCAAGCACACACACACACACACACACACACACAGATGTGAAATAAATAAATAACTTGGCTGAATTTATGTAAAAGCAAGGTATGGTGATAAAGGAATCACCATATTCTTGTCCTGGCTTTGCCTTTACCTGACCTATTTAAGAAGTGATACTCACATCTCTGGGCATAGAATCTCATGTCTACAGTACAGAGACTTGTCCTGGTCATAGGAATGTTCTAAGATTCTGTCCAATACTTCTAAAGCTCAGAGAAGCTCATTTTAAAATTTTTATTCTTTCTTCCTTTCTTGACCAAATCTTAGCTAAACAAAAACCCAAACAAACAAAAACCCCCTAAAACCACATTTCTTTACTTTAATAACTAAAACCAGGCCTTTTAGAACACTTTTCACATTAAAACTGATTCTACTTAATTTATGCTGTCTTTGAATCTATACATTTTGAAGTATTATGAAATCTATGTGATATATGGGATAACTACACTCCATTAAAATTTCACATTAACATGATACAGTATGATGAGGACTTAACATTTTGGTACATCTAAGTACTGTCAGACTTATATCTGTAAAGCTTACATACATTTATTATACAGCAATGGCCAACTGGGAGTGGTCACCACATGCTACTTACAGAAAAGTAGACAAGTGGCTAATCCGCTAAGGTAGGGGTAGGGAACTTTTTTCTGCTGAGGGCATCTGCGTATTTGTAACATCATTTGTAGGCTATACAAAAATATCAATTTAAAAATGAACCTGCTACAGATTAGCTGAATTTCAAGTCCCATCTGCAGTGCCTTGGCAAGGCCAGACAAAATGAGTTCGCAGCCATCCATGGCCCATGGGCCAGATGTTCCCTATCCTTGCCTGAAAGCATGCCTCTTGATAGCTTTTTGTGTTCTGGTACTATTTCCTCTTTCCTTTTTTGTTAAATTTTTATCGTAGGGGGCTGGCACTGTGGTACAGTAGGCTAAGCCTCCACCTCTGGTGCCATCATCCCATATGGACACTGGTTCATGTCTTGGCTGCTTTTCCTTTTCTGATCCAGCTCTCTATTAATGGCCTAGGAAAACAGCAGAAAATGGTCCAAGTGCTTGGGCCCCTGCATCCATGTGTGAGACCCAGAAGCTCCTGGGTCCAGATTGGCCCAGCTCTGGCCCTTGCAGCCATCTGGGGAGTGAACCAGCAGATGGAAGACCTCTCTCTCTGCCTCTTCCTCTCTTTGTCTGTAACTCTACCTCTCAAATAAATAAATCTTTAAAAAAATTTTTTTAATCATAGATGAATTTAAATATAATCAGAAGAAGACAGAACAGTATCATGACTGCCCCTGTAACTAACACTTGGCTTTAACAATGATTAATTCATGGGCAATTCATAAATACCTATCCCCATTTTATTATGAAGCAAATCCCAGATACTATATATTTTATCCATAAGTGTTTTAGTTTTGCACTCTTAACCTTTTTTAGGTAGGCATTATCTAATTAACTTTTCTCTCCTTTTTCCACCTTGTAAAGATTTCATCTCTCTTTGGAAAACACATTTATTCATCCCACATATATTGGGCATCGAGTATACATCAAATAACTGCATGTAAATTACTTCACCTAATTTTCACAATAATCTTGCTGGGTTTTATTACTCCATTTCATATATAAGCAAAGTAAGACAGGAATGTCACAAGTAATAAATATGAAGTCAAAATTGGAACTCATCCAGCTTCATATCCAGCACCTATTTTAGGACAACACTGCCTTTGGAGGGAAACTTACTGCCCTGTTTCCTTCTTGTTGTTACCAGAAAAAACCCTTAGACGCCATTAAAATCAGGAATATTTAAATCAATGAGATTCTGTACTGTTTGTAAGGCAGGAGGAAGAAAAGTCTTGTTGACAACAGGAGAAAGGAAAGCCAAGTAGGCTGCTTCCTGGGGGCATTTAAAAAAATCACAGTGGTAACAGGGAATCAGCAGCTAGAATAGTGTCCTAGACCATTTCCTAGAGTGGTTTCTGCAGAACTGTGTGATTTGCTTAGAAGGAGTTGAAGGGAAGCCTTGTGGTGTTCCATAGTAATCTCACGGGGGAAATTCCTGGTAAAATGGAATTCAAAGTGTTCTTCCCTATAGCGTTTCTTTATTTTATTTTAATTTTTTATAATGCTTTTATTTAAAGAATATAAATTTCCAAAATACAGCATATAGATTACAATGGCTTACCCCCCCCCATAACTTCCCTCCCACCCGCAACCCTCCCCTTTCCCACTCCCTCTCCCCTTGCATTCACATCAAGGTTCATTTTCAATTCTCTTTATATACAGAAGATCAGTTTAGTATATATTAAGTAAAGATTTCAACAGTTTGCCCTCACATAGCAACACAAAGTGAAAAATACTGTTGGAGTACTAGTTATAGTATTAATTCACAATGTATAGCACATTAAGGACAGAGATTCTACATGATATATTTTTTTAAATTGATTAATTTTCTATGCAATTTCCAATTTAACACCAAGATTTTTTTTCATTTTTAATTATATTTATATACAGAAGATTGATTCAGTATATACTAAGTAAAGATTTCATCAGTTTGCACCCACACAGAAACACAAAGTGTAAAAATACTGTTTTTCTACTAGTTATAGCATTACTTCACATTGGACAATTAATGTGTTGTCCTATAGCGTTTCTCAGCACTGCTTTTTTTTTTTTTTTAAGATTTATTTATTTGAAAGGCAAAACATCAAAAACAGAGACTGGAAGAGAGAGATATCTTCCATCTGCTGGTTCACCTCCCCAGATGGCCACAACAGCCAGGGCTGGGGCAGGCCAAAGTCAGGAGCAACAGTCCATCTGAGTCTGGCAACTCCATCTAGATGGCAGGGACCCAAGCAGTTGGGCCACAGTCCGCTGCCTTCCCAGGTGCATTAGCAAGGACCGGATTGGAAGCAGAGTAGCCTGGACTCAAACCAGTACCTGGATACGGGATGCCGCTGATGCAAGTGGGGCTTACCTACGTAATCACAACACTAGCTCCTCTATTAAGTTATAATGTGCATCCTCAGTGTAGCCCTTTGTTTTTTAGTTATTAAACATTTATTTAATTTTTTAATACAGAACATACGTGGAACAGAGGAGTAATAGATTATAAGTAAGAAAGACAAAAGGGAAAGATGTCCTTCCTTCCTTTTCTTTCCCTTCCTTCCTCCCTCTCTCCTTCTCTCTCCCTTCCTCTCTCTCTCTTTCTTTTTTTTTTTTTCTTTTTTTTTTTTTTTTGACAGGCAGAGTGGACAGTGAGAGAGAGAGACAGAGAGAAAGGTCTTCCTTTGCCGTTGGTTCACCCTCCAATGGCCGCCGCGGCCGGCGCGCTGCGGCCGGCGCACCGCGCTTGACCGATGGCAGGAGCCAGGAGCCAGGTGCTTTTCCTGGTCTCCCCATGGGGTGCAGGGCCCAAGCACCTGGGCCATCCTCCACTGCACTCCCGGGCCACAGCAGAGGGCTGGCCTGGAAGAGGGGCAACCGGGACAGAATCCGGCGCCCCGACCGGGACTAGAACCCGGTGTGCCGGCGCCGCAAGGCGGAGGATTAGCCTGTTGAGCCACGGCGCCGGCCCCTCTCTCTCTCTTTCTGACTTATTTATTTATTTATTTGAAAGAGATCTTCCATCTGCTGGTTCACTCCCCACATGGCCACAATGAGCTTCATCCAGGTCTCCCACATGGGTACAGGGGTCCAAGCTATCTGCCCCTCCTTTCCTAGGTGCATTAGCAGGGAGTTGGATCAGAAGTGGAGCAGCTGGGACTCAAACTGGCACTCATATTGGATGCAGGCACCGCAGATGGTGGCTTAATTGCTAAACCAGAATGCCAGCCCCATCAAGATACCTCAAGAGACATGCCTGTCATGTCAGAGTGCCTGGGTTTTGTTCCAAGCTCCTGACTCCAGCTTCCTGCTAATGCAGACCCAGGGAGCCAGTGGTGATAGCTCACGTGGTTGGGTTCTTACACTCATATGAGAAATCTGGATTGTGTTCTCAGCTCTTGGTTTTGAGACTGGCAATTGCTGTCATTTGGGGAATGAACTAGCAGATGGTGAGGTGGGGTGTGTGGAGCTCCGTCTGCATCTCTCTCTTTCTACCTATCAAATTAAAAAAATTTAAAGAGGAGCTGTGATGTGTAGCAACTTTCCCAACTTAGTTGGTGCTAGACGTTCTTAGGTGGGGCTGGCATCTGTAGGCATTTTGGGGGTGATCCAGCAGATGGTGGGGTGGGAGATGGAGAGCGTTCACTCGCTCTCGCTCTCTCTCTGCCTCACAAATTAAAAAAAAAAATTCTAAGAGGGAGCTCGATATGTAGCAATTCTCAAACTTGGTGCTAGATGTTCTTAGATGGGGCATATGATGGTGTTAGGATATTGTGAAACACACAATCCTAGCTCCAGCATCCCAGTTTCTCACCCAAAACGTTCAGAGCTTGACTCCCTACCCCTAGCTATGCAAGCTCTTGGTTATGGCTTGGAGCTGTATTTGCTAGCCAATGACTGATGAGGATGAAAAGAGGATTCTCTATTTTGTTCTGCACAGGCAATATGTTCTTTGCATTCCAAACTAAAACTCTCAATATATGACTTCACAACACTGTAATCCAGTAGTTGGTGTAATTTGGTACTTAAATATATGACTGAAGAAGTGAACATCTTGTATTTTAGGATATAGTGAACAAATACCTTTGTGTATGTATGTGAAGTAAAAAAAAAAAAAAAAAAGCAAAACCAAAGAGCTATCATTTTAATCATTTCTGAGTACACAGTGTAGTAATGTTAACTACTGTTAACTAGTAATGTTGTACAGCTGACCTCTAAAACTTTTTCATCTTGCAAAACTGAGTCCATATCCATAAATAACTCCCCTTCTCATCCCCTCACCCTCAACTTCCTGCCCTGCACTCCCTGGCAACCCCCATTCTTTCTATTTCTGAGAGTCTGACAACTTAAGATACCTCATATAAGTAAAAAAGTAAATTTCAAAGTAAAATAATTGTATTTTTGCTATTAATTAGTTTTTCACACTGAAAATATACTTTGTGAATTAAGATCTTAGAGAAAATTGGAACTCAAACTTTCTTTTTTAAGAAGTAGGTTAATTAGAAAGATATTGAATTAGGTCTAAAATTCCCGACAATTTCTGTCCTACTGGAATAGCTCTAATATATTAGTTGCCAAAAAGGTTTTCAAGGAAATGAAAAAGGGAAACAATTCCTATGCCAGCTGTGTATCAGAAATTTACTAAATACTCATTTGATCTTAAAAAGGCTCAAAGTTATTTCCATTAAGAAATAGTTTTGGGGCCAGTGCTGTGGCGTAGCGGGTAAAGCTGCCACCTGAAGTGCCAGCATCCCATATGGGCACCTGTTCAATTTCCAGCTCCTCCTCTTCTGATCCAGCTCTCTGCTATGGCCTGGGAAAGCAACAGAAGATGGTCCAAGTCCTTGGGCTCCTGCACCCATGTGGGAGACCCAGAGGAAGCTCCTGGCTCTTGGTTTCGGATCAGCTATTTGGGGAGTGAAACCTTGGATGGAAGACCTCTCTCTGTCTCTTCCTCTACCTCTGCCTCTCTGTAACTATGCCTCTCAAATAAATAAATAAATCTTTAAAAAAAGTTTTAATAATGAATTAATAAATTTTAAAGAATTATTCAGAAATATAAAAGGGTAAACTTCAAGTTATTTGGTATTTTTCCATTTAATCTATAGAATTTAGAGAGCTTACCTGAGAGCTACTGAATATAGGCTTTTTGCCAAGTCTTCGATCATCACCTTTGTCAAATGCAGCTGTAGAAAGAAACAGCAGTTTGTTTGTACAGGAAGCATTATTATTAACATAGAAGTAGAAGGCAACAGCATACTAGCAGAAAACAGTTATATTTTGACGGAAATTAAAAAAAAACTGAAACCAATGTAGCACACAAAAATACTCCCAATTCTATTTTATATCTTTTTATTAAAAGCCTAATTTTCAATATTATTTTCTGGTCCATGAGATTTTTTTTTAAATTAATTTTTAATCTCCCTAGGCTCTAGTCATGAGTTGCCAAGGCTATAGAATTCTTTAGGGTTTGCTGACTTCGATCTTATTCTGACAGGGTCATAGTCAAACTGGATGTTCTCTCCTCCCTTCAGAGAAAGGTACCTCCTTCTTTGATGGCCCCGTTCTTTCCACTGGGATCTCACTCGCAGAGATCTTTCATTTAGGTCTTATTTTTTTTTTTTTCCCCAAGAGTGTCTTGGCTTTCCATGCCTAAAATACTCTCATGAGCTCTTCAGCCAGATCCGAATGCCTTAAGGGCTGATTCTGAGTGTCAACAGCAGGAGTCACTGTGTACTTACGTCTCATGTGGGATCTGTCCTTAATGTGTTGTCCAATGTGAAGTAATGCTATTACTAGTACTGAAACAGTATTTTTACACTTTGTGTTTCTGTGTGGGTGCAAACTGATGAAATCTTTACTTAGTATATACTGAATCGGTCTTCCGTATATAAAGATAATTGAAAATGAAAAAAAAAAACTTGGTGTTAAATTGGAAATTGCATAGAAAATTAATCAATTTTTTAAAAGTATCATGTAGGGTCTCTGTCCTTAATGTGCTATACATTGTGATTTAATGCTACAACTAGTACTCCAACAGTATTTTTCACTTTGTGCTGCTATGTGGGTGCAAACTGTTGAAATCTTTACTTAATATATACTAAACTGATCTTCTGTATATAAAGAGAATTGAAAATGAACCTTGATGTGAATGGAAGGGGAGAGGGAGTGGGAAAGGGGAGGGTTGCGGGTGGGAGGGAAGTTATGGGGGGGAGCCATTGTGATCCATAAGCTGTATTTTGGAAATTTATATTCATTAAATAAAAGTTTAAAAAAACCTGAAAAAATTAATTTAAAAAAATTAATTTTAAAATAAAAAATAATTTTGTAAAATTAATAAATAGGAAATGCACAATCTCACAGAGAAGATTGCTGCATTTACAAAAAAGCCAAAATTTTCTCAAGTTGTAACATTTTGAGTAACTGGGTTTAAGTTTTCCATTTTCAAAAAAAAATACAGAGTATGGCAAATGTGATATTTTATAAACTATTAGATGTAAGAAAATATTTATCCTAAGATATAAAAGTACACTGTTGAAATATTTTTTGGTTTTGAAGTATATCAGGAGGAAGGAGGAAAGATATGAAAATAAGGTTCTGTTGAAAATAAAACAAGAAACCTCAAACACATCATTCTTTTTAAAATGAAATAAAAATTCATTTCATAAGTTAATTTTATATGAGAATTATTGAGGAGCTCATGTTTTAATCTTAAGAATTAGAATGATGGGAAAATATATAAGAATAATGGAATAAGGACTAAAATTATAGTTTAACTAATGTATTGCTTTCTTTTGAAGTTTATAGGGCTTTAAAATATATTTTGAAGAAATATACAGGAACTATAAAGATTATTCAATGTTTGTCAAGTCAACTAGTAGAAAACAGATTATATTATCTGTAAGTCTACCATGCACCTCCCACAGCCTCTGTTCTATCAGATATGTGCTATAAGACAAAGCAAGACCCTGGAAATGGCATTACAGGAACTAACTGCGAGTAAGCAAGTGACTGCACACTACTACACGGGAAGACACTCATAAGAGATTTTCTCCAAAATGTCAGTAACTCAGCCAGAACATAAGAAATGCTATAACAAAGACAACCCAGATCCATTCCTTTATTTGGGTTCCCAAATGCAGTAATTATAGGACTTATTACAATTCAACATATGTAAGATTTTAAAAAAATTATCACACTGATAAAATGTAACATAATGAAAAGTTTTTTGATAATTAGTTGGATTATCAGTAACATTTTATTTACATATGTGAACATATGTATATTATATTTTTAATTAGCACTTTGAAAAATTAAAGAATGCTGTTTGAAGAGCTCAACTATGAGATCCACTAAAACAGAGAAAAAACAAAGTTTGCTTTCACAGAAGAGTTGAAGGACATCTACTCATGGAGTACTGATCATGTTTCTTCACATTTATATAGATTTTGTAGCAAAAATAAACTACCATCTGAAAATCAGCATAGAAATAGTCACAAAGAAAAAGACTTCCATTTCTAAAGACCTTCTTTTCATGAATTTTCTTGTTTAGAAAATGGAATTCCTTTGAAAAGTGCTCTTCAAATCACATCTAGCTATACCATCATATTATGTTTAAAACACGAGACAGAGCAGGTCAGATTCTGACTATTTCACTAAAGAACTGAACATATCTATGCATTATCAAGAATATACCTCATCATACTTGGCTCCCGTGTTTTATAGCACAAAATGTTTGCTTCATAAAATATAATCTCTCAAAATATTTTTGAAAGTATACTTGCTGAATATGCCAGTATTTTTTCTAAGTACCTGCTTTAACCCCAAAATAGGCATGAAGCCATTTTTAATTCCACACCCTCAAAATTTTATTTTAATATTTTTGAAACAGGCATTCAGGGCAATACACATCTTTTGTTTATGCTAATGTTCCAAGTGGTACCTATTAAATATGTCCGAGAGCACAGTGCGGCTCCTGAGGGACGCTCCGCAGCCGCACACACCACATCACTGGACCGATCAATTGTAAAATAAGCCTTCTAATCTAGGCAACACCACAAGAAAGCACATCTTATGGAAAAGCACTATGGCAAATATATTTTAAGGGGGAAGAGAAAGTATGTTTGGTGGATTACATTTTCATATCCTCCGAATTTCTTCAAAAGACTGCTTTTAAGCAAATTTGTCTGGAATATTGTTGCTAACATATAGTGGGATTAAAAAATTAACATATAAAAAGGAAGTGAGTTTCATTTTCTATGAACTGAAAAAAAGCATGATTGTTAAAACTGCTTAAACATACTACCACAGTTTGACTTACCACTCTATTATCAAGCTGAAGCATACAAATGTTAATCTTACCACTTAACTAGAATGCCCTCAAAATAATCTGCTGTCACAAAGATCATAAAAATCCAAAACAACCTCAAGGTTAACATACCTGCTTGGATTTTCTCTTGATCATCTGTGCTCATCAGTTTCCAGCCCTCTGTGTGACGAACAGCATAGAAAGACTGAACCTGGAAGATCCACAGCTTATCACGCAGAGCTTGGATCTTGCACGTAAAACCCTGTGTTCAAGCAACAAATCAGCAGCTGGTGAGAGCCACATTGTCATAGCAACCAGTCATTATTCCTTTCTGAATCTACTTACTCCTAAGCTAGATCAATGATGTCATCACCTAGATTTTTAAGATCGTTGGTACATGTAATTTACAAAGGCTTACTCAGTAACAACAGAATTTTATGGTGAACATGAAGCTAAATCTTATCCTTGCAAATAAACATTATTTTAAAATACCAATGGTCTTTACATGGATACCTTCCACAGTGTTTTCAAATCAGCTATGACATTACAAGGTCAAATACTCTAAACAACAGTAATAAATATGCTGAAATGCTATTATCATTAATGTTGAATACAAATGATAATAATTTGTAATTAGCTTATTAATTACCATTGGTTAACTGCACCTAAAAGATTTATATTGTAATTTTTCTTTTTTCCAATGTCATTTTAAAAATATGATTTTAGAAAAGAAAAAAGAATTAAAATAAATTATGAAAATAAAAGACACTGATGATTGAAAACTCTAAAATATACATTTTATATTCAGAAAGTTAAATGTGGTGTCTAGGAAGAAATATTAGAGTTATGCTGTGCCAAATAATATTGCTAAGTACCAAACTATGCTTAAAATTAACCAAACTACTGAATTCTTTAAAAAACTTATTTTAACTTTTAGTTTCCAACAGATTCAATGTAATTTGTAGATACAATTCTAAGAATATAATGATACTTCCTTCCTTTCTTCCCTCCAAACCTCCCCCTTCTCTGCCAAATTCTAAACTTTTATAACAAATACAATTGGAGGTAAATGGAATTCAAAAAATCTTGTATTGTAAAATATTCCAAACATACACAAACACAGAGACCATAATCAAGCCCCAGCTTCATAGATGCAGACATATGAAACATTTTAAGGTTAAGATATTACATTATTTTAATGACTGTTATTACATTCAGTACCATTTCTTTTGTACTATCCGAACTCAGTAATGTGTCCAGGGCCATGAGGAGAGAGCAGCTGTTTTCAGTGGTAATGTTTTCTTCAATTGCTTTTAAAATTTTGTCCAACAGATCATATGTGCTGCTCATTGCTTGTGACTATAAAACACAGAAACTGGTATTTAATGGGAAACCATGTAAAATATATAAGAAATGTGAAAGTCTGTTCTAACAGTAGAATAAGCTGTATGAAGTCAACTGGAAATCATATTTGCTCTTTTCCTTTGTTAAAAAAAATCTGCACATATACACACATATGAGGGCACTTCAGAAAGTTTAAGGAAAATGGAAATAAAACATAAGTGTATTTTTATGCAAAAATGTTTAAATCTATGAATAGTTTTTTCACAATGTACTTTCCAAAAACTTTTTGAAGATTCCTTCTTTACATGTATTTATACACTTAAGAGCTAACATGCCCTAAAAATAGAACCTAAAAATAAGCATTACTATCTCTTTTTTTTCAATGATTATTTTAGAGGAAGTAGCTCCACAGTAAGATTGGAAATTTAGCATGGACCATAATGGTATTGCTGACCAAAACAACAGCATTATGACTTTGGTTCCTAGAATGTGACTATGCTGATTGAAGGCTACAGTTGGCCAGAGTTACACTGTGCCTTGCCAGAACACTCAAACCTGTCCCTCCTTGCCTTCATTCCCTTGTGAGCCAAAAATCCTGTCCATCAGTGCTCTAAATCCTATGCAAACATGCCATCTGCTAAGGAATTTACTTAAATCATACTAATTTAATCAAAGGCAGCCTGCATTTAAAAAAAACTCTTATGTAATTAAAATCAGAATACAAATATGGGGCTAAAAATAGGATATAATTTTGAGACATAGTACCTGTAAGAGAAGAGCAAAATTTTCACTTTGAATAATCTTGGAGAAGTTTTTTACAATAAATGCAATACATTCCTCTTGGAGCTGAGATGCCATAGTCAGTGCTGCTTCTGTCCACTTCACTCTGGGCAAACTGATGACAAGCCTGTCACTTTCCATCAGAAGAAAAGCAGCATTCTTATCATTCTTAGAATTTAAAAAATATTAGAAAAAAGTTAGATAGTATTATTCCGCAGAAAATAACTTTCTAATAAAACATGGTTCTTTTGTGATATTACCTACAAAAAACAATATGGCAGGTAGCTAATGTATTTGTAATTTGTTTTATTTACAATATTCATTCTTTCATTCATTCATTCATAATTATCCAAAAGACCCAACTTTGAGCTGAGATAGACCCACCTTTAAAAGGCAGCTAAAACAAACTTGAGAGCAAATTTATAACTACCAAGAAAAACTTTACTACTCTGAGATTATCAATACTTATTGGTTGGCTGACGCTGTGGCATAGTGGGTGAAGCTGCCGCCTGCAGTGCTGGCATCCCATATGGCGCCGGTTCCAGTCCCGGCTGCTCCACTTCTGATTCAGTCTCTGCTATGGCCTAGGAAAGCAGTAGAAGATGGCCCAAGTCTTTGGGCCCCTGCACCTGCATGGGAGACTTGGAAGAAGTTCCTGGCTCCTGGCTTTGGATCAGCACAGCTCCGGACATTTGGGCCAATTGAGGAGTGAACCAGCAGATGGAATACCTCTCTCTCTGCCTCTCCTTCTCTCTCTTTCAAATAAATAAATAAATCTTTAAAAATACTTATTGGCTATAAAATACATGTTATTGGGGTGGGTGTTTGGCTTACTGGGTAGGCCACTGGTTAGGACATCCATGCCCCACATTGGAGTGCCTGGGTTCAATTTCTGGCTCTGGATCCTGATTCTAGCTTCTTGTTTATGCAGATTGTGGGAGGCAGCAGTGATGGCTTACATAGTTTAGTCCTGCAACCTATGTGGGACACTTGGATTCAGTTCCTGGCCCCCCGCCCCCCCCCACCCCCCGCCCTGCTATAGCTGTTGTGGTTATTTGGGGAGTGAAACAGCAGGTGAGAATTTTCTTTCTCTCAAATAAATTTTTTAAAAACAAAAAAATGCAGGGCCAGCATTGTGGTGTAGTGAGTAAAGCTGCTGCCTGCAATGCTGGTGTCCCATATGGCTGCTGGTTCAAATCTTGGCTACTCTACTTCAGATACTGGGAAAGTACCAGAAGATTGCTCTAGTCCTTGGGCCTCTGTTCCCACATGGGAGACCAGGATAAGCTCCTGGCTCCTGGCTTCAGTCTGACCCAGCCCTGGCCACTGAGATCATTTGGGGAGTGAATCAGTAGATAGAAGATTTCTCTGTTTTTTCCCTCTCTCACTCTGTAACTCTGCCTTTCAAATAAATAAAATAATACTTATAAAAATGGAAAAATGTGTGGTCCTTGTTGAAAATTTAGAAAGGCTAAAAATTACTTATAATCCCCAATGATTTTCCTCTTCTTCTCTAAGGAGGTAAGACTCTACTTTTTAGAAGAGTATTTTATAAAATTATTTATTCATTTTTATGGCACAGGAAAACATGTTTACAAATATTGATCTCTATGAAAATGGGATGACAATTCACAAACACTGTGTGCTCCAAGGTAAAGGAAAATTGTCAATTCATATTTGATTTCTAGTTCTTAAAAAAATGCTTAGTAAGTAACTGGTTACTGAATAAAGAATTACCCAATAGGCTGCAGAGGACTGAAAAGCATGGCTACAAAGTTTCACAGCCCCATCCATTAAGGTAGTATCTATTTCCTCTTCAGGCCTTGAGTCTGGACTGGCTTTTTCACTTGCTTTAGCCAACAGTGGTGAAATGCAAGATGCAGAGCCTACCTCAAGAGGCCCTGCAGCTTCTCTCCCCTCTTGGAATGCTGGGACCACTCTAGCCATAAAGAAGCCCAATAAGAAAAGGCCAAGCGGAACAGGAGGTTCAGCCTCCAACTAGCAGGTAGGTGAATTCAGTCATGGAAGTTAGTTCAGGCACAAGAACCACAGTCAACCCAAAGGATTGTGAGAAACAATTACAGTTTTCAGTCACTTAGCTCTGGGGTGATTTGTTTCATAGCAATACATAATGGATCAATCTGGAAATGACAGACTGAAATACTAAACACGGACAGCACTGTGTGGACTTCACTCACTGTATCATTTAGCTCTCAATGAAGGCACTCTATTTTCCCTACACCTACATTAAAATGTTACATGCTATCAGAGAACCTAGTCTTTTTCTTTCAAGCACTTAATTCACTTGTAATTTTGCAAACAAGAACACAACCATTTTAATAATGCCTCGCCCTCTCACTAAACTACACGTTCAATAAGTGTGAGTCCATGCCTGGTTTTACTCACCATTTTGCATAACATAGCAATGAATCACAGCAGACACTCAAATATTTGTTGATATCTTAACATGACCAAAGGTTGAGATTTTATGAGGGTCTCAAAAAGTTCATGGAAAGTGGAATGAAGAACTAAGTGTATTTTGGTGCAAAAGTTTTGAAATCCATGCATAGCTTTTTCATGATACATATCTTTCATAAACTTTTTGAAGACATATATGTAACTTTCTAATATAAGTTTAATCCTTGAACATCAAAACTTAAATATTTTATACATTTAGCAAGATTTATTTTTTATTTATTTATTTTTTATTATTTGACAGGTCGAGTTACAGACAGTGAGAGAGAGAGACAGAGAGAAAGGTCTTCCTTCCGTTGGTTCACTCCCTAAATGGCCGCTACGGCCAGCGCTGCACTGATCCGAAGCCAGGAGCCAGGTGCTTCTTCCTGGTCTCCCATGCGGGTGCAGGTGCCCAAGCACTTGGGCCATCCTCCACTGCACTCCCGGGCCACAGGAGAGAGCTGGACTGGAAGAGAAGCAGCTGGGACTAGCACCCGGCGCCCATATGGGATGCCGGCGCCATAGGCTGAGGATTAATCAAGTGAGCCACAGTGCCAGCCCTCCATTTAGCAAGATTTTAAAATGTATTACAGACTTCCATTTCTTTGAGCAAAAAAAGTCGTAATTTTCCATAATTCAAGTCTTTTTTCCCTTAGTACCATTATCTTTTCCTCCACTGGTGATTTCCTGAGCAACTGTACAATTACTAAGAGCTTTAGGCAATATTCCCAAATTACTGTAAGTACTATAAGTACTGCTCTGCTAGTAGAGCCAAACATAAAGTATTTCAAATAAATTTGGCAGGTATCTACAAAGTGTTTACTATATACATAATGTTATGTATTTGTGACAGTAATTTTTTAAACAATACAGAAATGGAGTCTAGTAGTTGTAATTTAGCTTGGAATCTATTAGAAAAATAAAATATAGACACAGGTAAATCATAACATAGATGACACATGATCTTATTCCATACTGACATGAATATATTTTAGACATTAAGTGTTAGAGTATTTTGAGGTTCAAAGAAAAAAATGTGATAGTTCTAGACGAAATACAACATTGTAATTGAGTAGTTAACATAATCACATGATTCAAAATTCAAAAACAAAAGGCATGATTAGAAAAAGTTTTTCTTTCCTTTTCATCCCCATACTACTCATTTTATAACCAATACTATCTTCTTCCCTCTTTCCAATTATTTTCTGTATATAGTTATGTGCTATACGTCACAGTGCACTGCCATACAAGAGTGCTCCCATAAGGTCAGAATGGAACTAGAAGAGTTCCAGGTGAAGAGGCAAGAGAAAAGACAACCACAGGAAGAGACAGAGAAGAACCTCCAAGAAAATTCACAAAAACGGATTAAGTAGAAGCTTTTGCAATTTCTTTAAAAAGTCTGAAAATGAACTCTTTTGTTTTTAAAGAATTATTAATTTATCTGAAATGTAGAGTTACAGACAGAAAGAGGGAAAGATAGTGAAGTCTTCCATTTGCTGGTTCACTTCCCAAATGGCCACAATGGCCAGAGCTGGGCCCATGTGAAGCCAGGAGCTTCTTCCTGCTCTCCCAAGCACTTGGGCCATCCTTTGCTTCTTTCCCAGGCCATTGGCGGGGAGCTGAATGGGAAGTGGAGCAGCTGGGACTCAAACTTGTTCTGGTGTGGGATGCTGGGTACTCAGGCAGAGGCTTAAACTATGCCACAGCACTGGCCTTGACAATGAACTTTTTTTTTTTTTTTTTGACAAGCAGAGTGGACAGTGAGAGAGAGAGACAGACAGAAAGGTCTTCCTTTTGCCGTTGGTTCACCCTCCAATGGCCACCGTAGCCAGCGCACTGCGCTGATCTGAAGGCAGGAGCCAGGTGCTTTTCCTGGTCTCCAATGGGGTGCAGGACCGAAGCACTTGGGCCATCCTCCACAGCAGAGAGCTGGCCTGGAAGAGGGGCAACCGGGACAGAATCCGGCGCCCCGACCAGGACTAGAACCTGGTGTGCCAGAGGCGCAAGGCGGAGGATTAGCCTATTGAGCCACGGCGCTGGCAATGAACTTTTAACACCAAAAGTTTTCATTAATAAAGTGGAATGTCCATGTTGTATTATCAGTTTACAAGCATATCTATGATGTAAAAAGAGAAACAAACCAAGCAATAAAGCATGGAAATACTTATGAAAATATTAACATTTCCTCAAGAAGAGCCTCTTGCAGATACTTCAGGAGGTGTTCAGAGAAGGCATTGTTTCCAAATGAGAAAAGGGCTCCATGTGTGCCACTGCTCCTGAGGATCTCCCAATGGGACAGATATGTAGGCACAAGACAATGATGTTGATGATTCCGATTCCAGCTAGGCTAGTATGTATGCTGGTCTTGAACAAAAATGTTTCTAAACACCAAAAATATAAAAATGCTTACAAAATAAAGATACACAGAAAGACAATGTTTTTGAGAGGCAGAGAGAAAGGAGTGAATGAGCTGGTTCTCAGCTGCTAGTTCACTTCCCAAATGCCCAAAACAGCTGGGACTGAATGGGTAGGAGCTGGGGCTGGAGCCAGGAACTCAATCCAGGCCCCACACAGGAGTGGCAGGAACTCAATTTCTTGAGCTATCACTTTTGCCTCTCAGGTCTGCATTATTAGGAAGCTGGAATTGGGTGCGAGGTCTCAAATCTAGGCATTTCAATATGGGACATGGGCATCTCAACCACTAGAAAAACAGCTGCACCAGAAAATATTTTTGTGTACTATACAATGTGCTTGTGTTTTAAGCTAAGTATTACTATAAAATAGTAAAAAAAAAATTTATAAGGTAAAACATTATAGTAATCTAAAGTTAATTTATTTTTGAAGAAAGAAAAACATTTTAAATATTAATCTTTTTTAAAAAGAAAAGTATTGATCGCCTGGCCCCTAATTAAAAAAAAAGTATTTTAAAATAAATTTAGGGTAGCCAAAGTGTTCAATGTTTATGAAGTCTCCAGTGGTATACAGTAATGTCGTAGACCTTCATATTCACCCACTACCCACTCATTGTCTCATTCACAGCAGCTTGTAGTCCTGTAAGGGCCAATCATGGTAAACTCCTTTACGGGTATAGCCTTTTATGTTTATCATACTGTATCTTTACTGTACCACTTCTGTTGAGATATGCTTAAATATACAAATACTTACCATTATGTTACAACTGCCTATTATCTTCAGTACAGGCTTACAGCCTAGAAGCAAAAGGCTGCACCATAGAGCCTTAAGTGTGCAGTAGGGTATCCCATCTAGGTCTGCGTAAGTACATTCTTGTGTGGTTTGTAAAACACCATGATCTGATCTTCACAATGTGTCCCTGTTGTTAAATGATGTTTGGTTGTATATGTATTTTTCTCCTTATTTAATCAAATGGAGCATTAATATGCATGGTTTTCTATACATTGCCTTTTACACTTAGTATCTATCTTGAATATTTTTAAGTCCATAAAGTGTAAAAACTTTTATTGTTTAAATAGCTATGTAGTAACCCATAATATAGATATCCCATAAGTCATTTAACCAGTAGTCTATAGATATTTACATGGTTTCCAATATTTTGTTATTATAATGTTTCAGTATTTACCATGTGTAACATTATTTCACAATATACGAATATAGCTACAGGACACATTCCAAGCAGTAGAACTGTTGGGTCAATACTACCTGGGATCTGCATAAACACTGAGCCTGAGAAATAGGCTGGTACGCAGATGCCTCATTTGGGGAAGTGATCCCAACAGGCCCTGAGGAGAATGAAACAAGGAAGGAGGAAAAGCCAATATAAAGGTGTGTTGTCTAACTCCCTGCAACCCAAAATGTGATCCGTGGCATCAGACAGAGCTCCTCCCTTGACTTACTGAATTAGAATCTGCATTTAAACATGATCCCTAAAGGTTTTCTGTGTGAATTATAATTTGGAAAGCACGGATAGAACATTAACTATTGTAGGCAACTAGGGTTCAATATTTTGGGTGGGCATTTGAAGGGGCATCAAGGATATACTTTGAATTAACAAAACTTGGAAACAGTTGCACCAGCTGTTCCCATATCCCATTTGTCAAGGCTTGCTGTCTGGGGTGTTAATTCCCTTTCATTAGCAGTTTACACAGATCAGAACTGCTGAGCTGCAGGTAACCCTTGTGGAGTAGCAGTGAAGGCTAGGATGGAAAGTGATGAGAGAGATGTGTGATGTGGCTGAGAAAAAGTGCTGTCAGACCACACCTAGGTGAGGCTAGATGCTGCAGAAATGGCTAGAGTACACACACCAGGGGCTTCCAAAACACTGCCAACATACAGTCAATATGAGCACTGTGTTTCTCAAATGGTAGATTCTTCCCTAGCAACCTAGAGCCATACACTTAAGTGGTTCACAATCAGCACTAGAAAACAAAATGAAGGGAAAAAAGGGGAGGGAGAGAGAAACAGAAAACACCAGTACTTCATATATGATAAGGCTATGAGTTCTTTTGTGAAACTGGTGTTTCAGTTCTGTATGTGTTAGTGTATATGGCTGTTGTGGGCATTTGGGGAGTGGACCATGGATGAGAGTGCTCTCTGTCTCACTGCCTTTCAAATAAAATAAATAAAACTTTTAAAAAGAGCGAGAAGGCATGCTAAAAAAAAAAAAAGTGACTGTTTGAGGAGAGATGACAGCAGCAAAATGGCATAATGAACACATCAATTCAACAATTAATGGGTGAATTCTCTTTGTGAGAATTCCAGAAAGTTGTTGAGAGGCTCGTACACCTGGGTAAATGTAAAACCAGACATTTTAAAGCTGGAAGGGACATTGGAGACACTCGCTCACCAGAATCTTTACCTCTAGCATGCAGCCATACGGCTCTCAGCTTCTCCCCGGGGAAGGAAAGAGATGGATCATACATAAAACATCATAACTTTTCTGGGGGCTTCCCAGAAGACTGGCTTCTGTCATACCAGACTAACTGGAATGCTGATGATGCCTGGCAAACTCTAGCTAGCTGAGGGAGAAAAGAGATGATGGTTTGGGCTGGCAATAACAATAGTCCCTCCTGCCAGCTCAACACAGAGACAGTAGGTAAAAAACTCTTGCTGCAGGCCGGCACCATGGCTCAACAGGCTAATCCTCCGCCTTGCAGCGCTGGCACACCGGGTTCTAGTCCCAGTCGGGGCGCCAAATTCTGTCCCGGTTGCCCCTCTTCCAGGCCAGCTCTCTGCTGTGGCCCGGGAGTGCAGTGGAGGATGGCCCAAGTGCTTGGGCCCTGCACCCCATGAGAGACCAGGAGAAGCACTTGGCTCCTGCCTTCGGATCAGCGCGGTGCACCGGCTGCAGCGCGCCAGCCACGGTGGCCATTGGAGGGTAAACCAACAGCAAAAGAAGACCTTTCTCTCTGTCTCTCTTTCTCTCTCACTGTCCACTCTACTCTGCCTGTCAAAAAAAAAACAAAAACAAAAACAAAAAAACTCTTGCTCCCAGATTCTCCCTGGGGATGGAAAGGGTTAGCCTGGATGTCCAATATACTAACTCAACTGGGGTATATCTGAAGAACTGGCTTTGTCTTGCATGTATCAGACAACCCAGAAAAAAATATCCTCCCAGGGGCCAGTGAGAATAAAGATGATGGTTTGGGCAGTGAGTCAGCATGGTCTCTCACTCTGGCTCAAAAAAAAAAAGTGAATGGACCAAAAATTTCAGCTTTCTGTTCTCCCTGGGGAGAGAAAAAATTAGAATATGTGTCAAAATCCAACCTTTAATTGGAATTTCCCACAAGATATGCTTCTGTCCTGCCTGTTTGGAGACCTGACATATGCTAGCTATCTGGGGGCTACTGAGAACAAAGATGGTAGATGAGGTATCTTGCAACTAGTTACCACAGCCCCTTTTTCTGCATCAATGCAGAGCAGACAGGAAAAACCCCAAGCTCCATCTTCTCCTTGGGGAGAGAAGGAGTTGCAGAGTATCCAATGATCCAGTTTTTCTGTGAGGATCCCAAGGGATTGGCTTTCATCTTGCTTGGGTCACAGCACTAACAGGACACAGCATACTCCAGTTCTCTGGGAACCACCAAGAACAAAGAAAGTGGGTTGGACTAGCAAAAAGGTTGAGAACCTCCCACAATCTCTGGCTGGGCTGATTGGTAAAAGTCTTCTCCTATATGAGGCTAGTGGAAGATGTGATTATTCTGTCTAATGTGAGGTCACTGAAAGTTAAGGAAAATGAAACAATAAAATACATTTCAAACAAAAAGAAGACAAACATCCAGAAACTGACCTAAATGTTATGGAAATACATGGTTTATCTGACAGAGAATTCAAAATAACCAACATAAAGATGCTCACCAAAGTGTGAAGAAAGCATGAAATAGTGATAATTTCAACAAAGAGGAAGAAAACATTCAGAAGTACCAAACAGGATTGGGTATTTAGTGTAGTAGTTACAATGTTGCTTGGGATGTATACATCCCATACTGGAATGACTGGGTTCAGGTCTTGGCTCTGATTACAATTCCAGCTTTCTGCTACTGTACTCTCTAGGACAAAGCAGATGACTTAAGTATTTGGGTCCCTGCCACTTATATGAGAAACGAGATTAAGCTCCAAGCTCCTGGATTTGGCCTGGCCCAGCCTGTGCTGAGCATATGGGGACTAAACCATTCAGTGAAAGACTTCTCTGTCTGTCCGTCTCTGTCTCCTTGCCTTTCAAATAAAGAGAAAATAAATTAAAAGTTTAAGTACTAAAAAGAAATCACAGAGCTGAAGAACACAACAGCAGACTAGATCAAACAGAAGAAAGGACCAGCAAATTTAAAGACAGGTCATTGAAAACTGCTCAATCAGAGCAGAAAAAAAAAATAAATAAAAAAGAATGAAAAAGAATAAGAAATCTTAAGGGACAACATCAAGTAGACCAATACACTCAATACAGCAGTTCCAAAGGAAAAAAGACAGAACAAAGGTCATCAGGAAAGTTCTTTAAAGAAATAATGGCTGAGGCAGATGGAGCTGAAGCTCAGTGGATAAAGCTGTTGCCTACAATGCCAGCATCCCATATGAGCACTGGTTCAAGTCCTGGCTGCTCCACTTCAGATCCAGCTCCCTGCTAATGTGCCTGAGAAAGCAGCGGAGGATGGTTCAAATACTTGGGTCCCTGCACCCACGTGGGAGACCTGGATAAAGCTCCTGGTTCTTGGTTTTGGCCTGGCCCAGCCCTGGTTTTTGTGCCCATCTGGAGAGTGAACCAACAGATGGAAGCTTGCTAATTCTTGCTCTTTCTGCCTCTCCCCGTTACTCTCGTCTCTCTAACTCTGCCTTTCAAGTAAACATTTTTTTTTTTTCCCAAAAGAAATAACAGCTGAAAACACTCCAAATCTGGAGAAGGAAATGGACATTCTGATCCAGGTAGCCCAACGTACTCAAATAAGATGCCCCCAAGAATCGATACCAAGATTCATTATTATCAAGTAACCAAGTCAAAGATAAAAGAGAGTTTTGGAAGAAGTAAGAGAGAAAAGCTATTTGTCTCACACAAAGGAATGTTCATAATACTACCAGCAGGTTTTCCAGCAGGACTTTTGCAGGACAGAAGGAAGTGCAATAATATATTCAAAGTGCTGAAAGACAAAAACTACCAACTAAAAAATTATACCTGGCAAAAATGTCCTCCAAAAGTGAAGGACAGGTACAGATTTTCTCAGGCAAACCAGTCAAGGGGACTCACCACCACAAGCAGACTGCCTTACAAGAATGCTACAGGCTTGAAACAACTTGAAACACAAACTAAGCAGCGACATGATAGCATTAGATAATACAAAACTCACTGGCAAAGGCAAATGTAAACATAAATAGATAGTTCCAACTTATAACGGTGCACCTTACAATTTTTCAGCTTCATTAGGGTGCAAAAGTAATATGCATTCAATAGAAATTGTACTTCAAATTTTGAATTGATCTTTTCCTGGGCTAGTGATATTTGCTACAATATTCTCTCATGATACTGGACAACAAGAGCAAGCCATTGCTCCAGTCAGCCACACGATCATCAGAGGGAAACAACTAGGATGCTACAGTGCACTGTCTAGCTATGACATGATGTTCAGTGGGTTAGGTGTCTTAAAGGCATTTTTGGCTTAATAACATTTTTTGAAGATTTATTATTTATTTGAAAGTCAGACTTACACAGAGAAAGGAAGATACAGGGCGAAGGGATCTTCCATCAAGTGGGAGCAAGGTTCTTTTTTTAAAAAATCTTTTTTTATTAAATATTTCCAACATTTACAGATTGTTGGCAATGCATTTTTTCCTTCCTAAATCCATCTGGGATTTTCATATGGAGTTTTTCTTTTTTTAAATTTTATTTAAGGTATTCAAATTTCATGTATTTCATATATACAGATTTAGGAACACAGTGATCCTTCTTACCCTACCTTCCCTCCCACCCTTGCTCCCAACTCATCCTCCTCATTCATCTCCTATTCCCTCTCTTAATTTTTACAATGATCTACTTTCAGTTTACTTTATACTCATAAAATTAACCCTAAACTAAGTAATGAGCTCAACAAATAGTATGAAGAAAAAAAAAACACTTCCTTAATAATAGTAACAAGGGCTGCAAACAATCATCAAGCTTAAAATGTCAATTTCACTCCTATACATTATATTTTTGGTACTCTATTAGTTACCACAGACCAGGGAACACATATGGTATTTTTCTTTTGGGGCCTGGCTTATTTCACTAAGCATAATGGTTTCCAGTTATAT
Source organism: Sylvilagus floridanus (assembly GCA_949820135.1). Taxonomy (NCBI): domain Eukaryota; kingdom Metazoa; phylum Chordata; class Mammalia; order Lagomorpha; family Leporidae; genus Sylvilagus; species Sylvilagus floridanus. The sequence continues at coordinate 83,373,091 of OX463225.1, read as the reverse complement.
CAACTTTGTTGCAAAAGACAGGACTTCATTTTTTTTTTTTATAGCTGAGTGGTATTCCATAGTGTATATGTACCATAATTTCTTTATCTGATTATCAGTTGATAGACATCTGGGTTGATTCCTATCTTAGCTATGGTTAATTAGCTGCAATAAACATAGGGTACAGATAACTCATACGATGCTTTCATTTTGTTTAGGTAAATTGCCAGAAGTGGGATTGCTGCGTCATATAGGATATCTATTTTCAGCTTTCTGAGGTATCTCTCTATACTGTCTTCCGCAATCAGCCAACTAATTTTTGACAAAAGTGACCAGACCATACACTGAAGAAAGGATAATCTCTTCAATAAATGGTGCTGGCAAAACTGGATGTATGTATGTAGAAGAATGAAATTAGACCCCTTACCTCTCACCATATACAAAAATGAACTCAAGATGAATCAATGAGCTAAATTTAAGACCTGAGGCTATGAAGTTGCTGGAAGAAAATGTAGGGACAAAATTTTAAGACATTGATATAGATGATAACTTCTTGGATAAGACCCCCAAGCACAGGCAACAAAAAAAAACTAGAGAAATGGGATTATATAAAATTCAGAAGCTTTTGCACAGCAAAGGAAAAAGTCAATGGAATGAAGAGACATCCAACAGAATAGGAAAAAACATTTGCAAGCTACCTGTCTGAGAAAGGATTAATATCCAGAAAGAAAGAGAGACGGAGGGAGGGAGGGAGGGAAATAACTTAGAACTGCATCTACAAACTACACTGCATCTCTTCTCTTTGTATTAATATTACATTAACGTAAGAATTGTGTTAGAGAAATTATCATCCATTTGCTATGATCCTAAGAACCTAATGTATTGATAAATTCCTTAAAAATAAAAAATATGTTAAATTGAAAAACCACAGTAGGAGATCACCACACAAGTTCTGATGGCAACCTATCATAAAAGCAAAAGAAAAGTGCTGGCAAAGATGTGGAGGAGGGCCAGCACTGTGGCTCACTTGGTTAATCCTCTGCCTGTGGCACTGGCATCCATATGGGTGTCAGGTTCTAGTCCTGGTTGCCCCTCTTCCAGGCCAGCTCTCTGCTGTGGCCCGGGAGTGCAGTGGAGGATGGCCCAAGTGCTTGGGCCCTGCACCCCATGGGAAACCAGGAGAAGCACCTGGCTCCTGCCTTTGGATCAGCACAGTGCGCCGGCTGCACTAGAACTATTCACATGATCACAGTTGTTATTTATAATTAACTTTTTTTTTTTGACAGGCAGAGTAGACAGTGAGAGAGAGACAGAGAGAAAGGTCTTCCTTTTGCTGTTGGTTTACCCTCCAATGGCCACCGCGGCCGGCACACTGCGGCCGGCGCACTGTGGCCTGGAAGAGGGGCAACCTGAACAGAATCCAGCGCCCCGACCAGGACTAGAACCCGGTGTGCTGGCGTTGCAAGGTAGAGGATTAGCCTAGTGAGCCGTGGCACCAGCCTATAATTAACTTCTTCAACTACTCAATGTATATTTCCTTTGTCCTCAGCAAGTACCTTCACTATTTGTAGTTCCTTAACTGGTTGTGGAGCCCAAACTTTCCTTCCATTAGAACCTAGCCTACTAACATCACTAATGCCTAAATCAGATTACTACAGCTTTCTCTAATTTTACTCATAGAACCTGGAGTATGGCATTTCAGATGTGCTCTTCTGATATTGTATAGTAGCAACTTAATTTCCTCTTGATAGGCTTAATCTATCAAAAATTTCCCTTTTTTGCCTGTCTATTTACAAAGTGTCTAGATAAAGGCAGTTCAATGGAATCATTATTGTGTTCCCAGCTGGAAGCATTCTTCTCTTTAGAACTATAACCTGATCAGCAGAGCCTAAAGTTGCAGAGAAAGGAAGCAAAAAATTTTGCTAGTGGATCATAGGGTGTAATTGTGTGTGGAGCCATTTCCAACCCTGATTTCTGGATGCATGAATCCTGGCTAGGGAAGAAATAAATGGCACCATAAATCAAAAACTAACTTGGAGCATATATTGTACCCTGGAGGACAGGATCGCAAATCCACAAGGAATTGCCACAAATATGGCACTGCAATGAATCTTCCAGAGGCCACTCTTCCACTCTCTCAAGCCAGATGCTTTAGGATGATGCAGATCCCTATAATACCAGTGAATTCCATGAATAAGGCCTGTATTTCATTTCACTGTATTTCATTTGCTGTGAAGTGAGTTAGTTCCCTAGTCAGAAGTGATTCTGTGTGAAATATTACAATGATGGATGAGGCATTCAGTAAGCTCATGGTCAATGATTTTTAGCAGAAACACTGTGCACAATGGAGGTTAGACCATGTCCAGAGAAAACGTCTGTTCCAGTGAGAAAAAAGCATTGCCTTTTCCATGACAGAAGTGGTCCAGCGCAATCAGCCTGCCACCAGGTAGACAGCTGATTCCTTGGAGAATGGGAAATTAACTGAGAAGTTTCAGTTTTATATCTAGATTGACCAGGGTAAGTAGAAGTCCATTTTGCTGAGCTAATGTATACCCTTCATAGCTGACATCATGCCCCCTTTGTTAATGAACCAATCGATGGCCCCAGTGGTTCTACTCACTTGATTATATCCTAGATGACTGATGAATTGGGTAGTAAGAGTTATTTCAGAGAAACAGAATCTTAAGGCTAGGTTTTCTGGATTGGTTCTGTATTATCTAAAACTGGCTGGCTCTCTTATCTTCTTATCTTGCTTTTATAATAATATTCCATATTCCTATGTAAATCTTTAAAAGCACTATACAGAATTGAGTAAGACTTTTGATGGACATACAAACTAGGGTATTCAGGTTATACTCACTAAAGACTGAATCAACATATGAAGACAACCTCTCTGAATCTCAGGAGGTACATTTGCGAAGCTTCTCTCAGACCAAAACCTTGCAAAATGCTTCACAATACACCTGTTAAAGTAAAGAATTCCAAATTAGAGAAACGAAAACTTTTTCTTTATAGTTAATAATATTTTAGCTTTTAATTATAAAATTACACATGTATGTTTTGACTAACATTTACTATAAATTTTATGAGCTTTAAGATGAACATAACTATGCTCCCTTTGTGGTAAACACATATTTTTAGCAAAGTTCGGGTTGTCTGCACAGATTTTAACACAACTGATCATGGTTTGGCTAAAATAAAATTGATTCCATGCATCCAAGTAATGTCTAAATCAACATTTCTACTCAAATTGATGCAACTAGTTAATTAGTAAGCCACTTACATTGTACTCAAGAAAACAAGCTAAGTCTACTTGTATGTAAAATTTGGAGAATTTAAGGACAAAATTCATAAATTAATAGTATCAGCACCATTTAAGATAACTTACTTCATGCAGTCAGCAAAAAGAGTTTCCACTCCAACTGAATGAGCGATAATAAGGCATTCTAGTATAGATGCCAATGTTCTGGGGACAGGCTAAAATTGATAGAAAACACATTTACTCTTTTTCAATTTACAGAGGCTAAAAGTATTTGTTTCATAAATATAATCTGATTTATACACCTAAACTTTAGAATAAATATATGTAATTCAGGGGCTAGCATTTGGCACTGAGATTGAGACACTGGTTAAGATGCCAATTCAGACACCCACATCCCACACTGCAGTACCTGGGCTGTTTCTGGCCCCAGCTCCTGACTCCAGCTCCCTGCTAATGCAGACCCTGGCAGTCAGTGGTGATGGTTCAAGTAATTGGGAGACCTAGATTGAGTTCCTGGCTCTGACCTTGTTTTGGTTCAGTCCCAGCCACTTCCAGCATTAGGGAGTGAATCAATGAATGGAGCTCTCTCTTTGACTCCCTGTCTCTCTTCATCTCTCTGCCTCTCAAGTAAATAAATGAATAACTTCAAAAAATAAAATAAAGTGAAAAAATATTCCAACAAAATATCATACTCATTATTAAAAATATTTCGGCCGGCGCCGTGGCTCAACAGGCTAATCCTCCGCCTTGCGGCGCCGGCACACCAGGTTCTAGTCCCGGTTGGGGCACCGGATTCTGTCCTGGTTGCCCCAGCTCTCTGCTGTGGCCAGGGAGTGCAGTGGAGGATGGCCCAAGTGCTTGGGCCCTGCACCCCATGGGAGACCAGGAAAAGCACCTGGCACCTGGCTCCTGCCATCGGATGAGCGTGGTGCGCCGGCCGCAGTGCACCGACCGCGGCGGCCATTGGAGGGTGAACCAACGGCAAAGGAAGACCTTTCTCTCTCTCTCTCTCTCACTGTCCACTCTGTCTGTCAAAAATAAAAAAATAAAAAATAAAAAAATATTTCATTTCCTGTTGATTTAATAGAAATAAATATGCCTTTTATGTTTTTAAAATTAAGTAGATTATTCAAAATAAATATAAAAAGCTGCAAATAACCCATATATACTCATGGACATAAAAGACTAGAAGCAATGGTCTAAACATTATTCATAAAAGCGATTATTTTTATGTTAGATATAATTAGTTTACTGAGAAATCTTAGAGGAGATACTAAGATAAAAATTTTGCCAACTAGTGTTTTCACTCATACTATCCCTTAATGACATTATAGGCAGATTCCATAACTTTCTGATTATTCTGTTATTGAAATTCAGTAGAGTACTATTTTAACATGTGTCTTATTTCTGAATTAATTCCTTTTTTTTTTTTTTTTTTGAGAGGCAGAGTGGACAGTGAGAGAGCCAGAGAGAAAGGCCTTCCTTCCGTTGGTTCACCTCCCCAATGGCACGCTGCGGCTGGCGCACCACAGTGATCTGAAGCCAGGAGCCAGGTGCTTCTCCTGGTCTCTGGTCTCCCATGTGGGTGCAGGGCCCAAGCACTTGGGCCATCCTCCACTGCCCTCCCGGGCCACCGCAGAGAGCTGGCCTGGAAGAGGAGCAACCGGGACAGAATCTGGTGCCCCAACCGGGACTAGAACCTGGTGTGCTAGTGCTGCAGGCGGAGGATTAGTCTATTGAGTCACGGCGCCGGCCATATTTCTGAATTAATTCTTACTCTATCACTGACTAGAATTATGGTTGGGGAGATGTGGAATACAGAGGAGAGCACAGTACAGTCTCTTGCTCCTGCATTTTCTGGGTCCAGCTTCTGTGGAAGAGGGATTTAGATGACTATGGTCACCTTATGTAATTATGCAGAGATCAAAACAGTAGGAAGATGTCCTGGACTTTGGTATAATTCAGCTTCTGTGGAAGAGGGATTTAGATGACTATGGTCACCTTATGTAATTATGCAGAGATCAAAACAGTAGGAAGATGTCCTGGACTTTGGTATAATTCAGATGCTGTTGGCCTTTGCTGATGTGGTAGCTCTCTTGGGGATAGATCAGGCTGCATCCCAGCCTCTCAGAGGATAAGGACTCCTCAGTGGTTCATAAGGAACAACTTAGTCCTGCATCATTCTTTTTTGGCTTTCATGGGACCAACAATGTCCTCCTTCCCAGTAGACCAGATATAAATGTGCAAGAGACTTCCCACATTTTTTTCTCTGTACGATAGTAACTGCCATCTCTTATTACTGGGCTGGTCCTGGCTTCTCCAGCAAGCCTCCTTCCATTAGAAATCTCCACATTTGGGGCCGGCGCTGTGGTGTAGCAGGTAAAGCCACCACCTGCAGTGCCGGCATCCCATATGGGTGCTGCTCCACTTCTGATCCAGCTCTCTGCTGTGGTCTGGGAAAGCAGTGGAAGATGGTCCAAGTCCTTGGGCCCCTGCACCTGCATGGAACACCTGGAAGAAGCCCCTGGCTCCTGGTTTCGAATCGGTGCAGCTCCAGCCATTGCAGCTTTTTAGGGAGTGAACCAGCAGATGGAAGACCTCTCTCTCTCTCTCTCTCTCTCTCTCTCTCTGCGTAACTCTGACTTTCAAATAAATAAATAAACCTTTAAAAAAAAAAAGAAATCTCTACATTCAAATATATTCTCACAGGCTTTTCAGGCATATTCCAAGCTATCTCAATACCTCAAGAAAACTCTTATTACTTTCTTTTCTTCTTTGTTGGAAGCTTCAAGGTGGATACATTTTAGAGAGATATTAAAAGTCCATCTGGGGATGAAACATCATCTCCTTATTGTAGATACTTCCCATTTTTAACCTTTGTGACACACTTGGATCTCTCTCCTAATTTTCATCTGACTAGAAGATGGGAGAGGCATATGAAGGAGAAGGAAAAGCCTTTCACCAGATTTTTAAAATCTCTACAAAGCTTAGGGCACCAGAGCCTGCCCTCCTTCTTCCAGTCCCCTTACCTGGATGCTGGAGTGAATGGTTAGTGAAAGGTGACTGAGAGTTTGTTTCTCTCAGTAAACCTGGTGGGAGTGGTAGTGGTGCTGGTACTGTTCCAGATGTTCACAGCTCTTTTTTAAAATGTGGACTGGCTCCTCAGCTATTACTTATAGGGAGTTAGGAGCCCACCCAATACAAAAATCTACATTTACATTGCTATTAAAATGACTGAATTAGAATTTATATAATTTATATAATTTATTTATATAATTTATTATATAATTTATATATTATTGCTGCAAGTACCCAATAAAAGGAAAATATAATGTAAACAATTCTTTAGAGATTTGTTTTTGTTGACTGTAAAAGTAATACATGCTCATTGTAAAAAACTTAGAAAGTGCAGAAAAGCCTAAATAAGAAAATGAAGATAGCCTACATAGTACATTAAAATAATGAAAGATTGGGGCCAGCGCCATGGCACACTAGGTTAATCTCCCGCCTGTGGCACCAGTATCCCATATGGGCGCCGGTTCTAGTCCTGGTTGCTCCTCTTCCAGTCCAAGCTCTCTGCTGTGGCCTGGGATAGCAGTAGAAGACAGCCCAGGTGCTTGGGCCCCTGCACCCACATGGGAGACCAGGAAGAAGCTCCTGGCTTCAGATCAGCGCAGCTCCCGCGTTACAGCCATTTGGGGGGTGAACCAATGGAAGGAAGACCTTTCTGTCTCTCTCTCTCTCTCTCACTATCTGTAACTCTACCTGTCAAATAAATAAATAAAATGTTTTTTAAAAAATAAATTAATTAATGAAGAATCTAAAGAATTATGTACAAAATGGTTTTGAAATACAATGTGTAGAAACTTTCATTAGACACTAAATTTACCTTTGAATAAACTAAAATTAAAAACAGTTAACATTCACACCTGGGAAGACAGATAGACAAGACCTCTAGTCCATCCAAAGGCCTACCATACAGAGAGTATACTTTGAGAAAAGAACCAATGAAGCATTGTGTAGTTCGGTGATAATTGGAGAAGGTAACTTAGTTCTTGACAGCCTTTCTCCTTCAGGCAAACCCTAATTGAGTCCCAGTTATACACTCTGTCTTTGGATTATATAGGATGCTCCTACATCTTTTTAGTAAACTCCCCATATCAATCTTAATTACAGTGATTTGAATTACTTCTTCATTTTTTGTAAGCATATTATATGTGTTATTTCTCAAGTGGAGCTCCCATTCATTAAACTGGCTTAATATTTTTTTTTCAAATATTTGTTTACTTATTTGAAAGGCAGAGCTACAAAGAGAAACAGAAGGAGAGACAGAGAAGTCTTCTATCCACTGGTTCACTATTCAAGTGGCTGCAACAACCAGAGCTGAGCCAGACTGAAGCTGGCAGCCAGAAGCTTCATCTGGATCTCCCACGTGAATGGTAGGGGCCCAAGTACTTGGACCATCTTCTGCTGCTATCCCAGGTACATTAGCAGGGAGCAAGATGGGAAGTGGAGCAGTCAGGACAGGAACCAGCACCCATATGGGATGCTGACATTGCAAGCAGCAGCTTTACCTGCCATACCACAATGTTGTCCCCTGACTTAATATTTTTAATATTGAAAGTACTATTACTATCACAGTGAAAAATAATAGTAGGTAACAATGAATGACTTAAAGCACTGAGCAAAGATTTCTAAGATTTAATCATTACCTTTTGAAAGAAATTACAGTAATCTCTTCTTAAAATATATATGGCTACTTCTTTTAATCCTTCTAGTCCATACATATCAGCCATATTGAGTATTTGACTAAAATAAAAATTGATGTTCAGTTAATTCTCAAATTTAAAAATCAAGGAACACAGTACTTTCTTGATAATATACAGTCTATCTAGAAAAAATAATAATCTGATTTAAATTCAAATTTTGCATTATATAATAGATATTCTTTATGGATTATGGAATGAAAAAAGGGCAAAAACTGAAATCACTGACACATGATTTAATTAGTGGAAAATAACAAGAAGTGAATTTGGAGATGCTTCAAATTCCCCACACATTCAGTAACATCATGGTACTTCAAAGAGTTGGTGGAAAACAGACCTAAAAGATAAGATGTTGAAATATATGCATAAGCAGAGTCTTTAAAAAGTTCATAAAAATGTATATTATGAAAAAACTGCCTGTATTTTAAGAATTTATGAACCAAAATCAACTTATCTTTTAATTCCATTTCTCCATGAACTTTCTAAAGTATAATTATGGAGAGCAAAATCCAGGAAACTGTTCTGAAGGCTATCTAAAGTTACAAAATTCATTGTAACAAATTTGTACAATAAAGATTTAATCAGGAATGGGGGAAATTCATTGATGCTTATCATACTGAAAAATCTATAAGTGACTCTAAGATTGTAGACAGCATCCAAAGACCTGATTCCTTTGCTTTTGTCATTTGGGAAGTATTTCTGCGCCCTTACACATACTCTGGGTATTCAGGAAGCCTTCAGGCCTTGAGAACATGATGCAATGTCATATGGGCTGCCAAGGGATAAAACATTTAGTGCTCAGTCCCTGACTCATGGCAGAATCTCCCCTAAAACATATCTGTTAGATTTGAAGTTAAGGGAACCCAAATGAATTTTTAAAATTTTTAAATTAAAGGTGCAATTGTCATTTGGTGAAAAAGGAAAGACATCTGGAATTAGAGCAACAAAGCAAACTTTCACTCCCCATTAGGATTTTAGAAGCACAGATGGCGTTTCACAACAGAGAACTTAAGAATCACAAAATTATTGGTCTTTGGGATGCCTCATATTTTTAAGTAAGTTTTAAGGACTTTTTTTTTCTTATGTTGTTTAAAAAAGACAACATGAAATGAAAAGTACAAAATAGGAAAAATAACTTTCAATGTTTAGTGTGATCAGTTTTATTTGCTAAAAACTTGCCATTTGCTTTCCAAACAAAAATAAGGTTCTTCTAACATAATTTAAATCTAATAAAGGCTTTTATTAATCTTTTTACTTTGAGTTGCTAAATCAACTCTTCTTCTAAATGAGTTGACTTGATTGTTTTTAGACATGCTCAAAACATAAGATATAGCAAAATTAATAATAAAAACATAGCTTCTACTTCACTGACACTTTGTAACATAGCTCAATGAAGCATAGCCATAAGATTTTAATATTTTTATGTTTGAAACTATTAAAAAGTAAAACTTACCCAACATTAGCTTTTGCTGGAAAATCCAAAGTTCCTCCATATATAAAATGCATCATAATATTCATTTCTACATAGTTTATACTGAAAAACAAAAGAAAATACAAATGTAGAAATAATTAAGGTTTACCTGACATCAATGATACATTGTATTTTCCCATAATTTGTTGTCAAGATAGAATTCTCACTTTTATCTGAAAAAATATTCTTCACAGAATTTCCATGTAGGTATACCATTAATTTAAAATGAACTACAGCTGTGGATTAATATATATGCAATTAAATGTTATTAGTATATTACCAAGTTGCTAGTTATTTATTGAGTATTTTCTACCACAGAATTTTAGAGTTAGAAGGGACTTTTAAAAAAAATGTTTATTTGTCTATTTGAAAGGCAGAACAACAGAGGGAGGAAGGTGGGAGGGAGGAGAGAAATAGACATTGCCTACAATAACCAGGACTGGGAGTCAGGAATTCCATCCAGGTTTTTCCCTTGTGGGTGTCAGGTACTCAAGGACTTAGGGCAATCATCTGTTGCCTTCCAGGATGCACATTAGCAGGAAACTGGATCAGAAGCAGAGGTGGAACATGAACCCAAATACTATGAAATGAGATGTGGGCATCCCAAGCAGAGGCTTAACCCATTGTACCACAACACCCCCACCCCGTCCCCAGCAGGTACTTCAGATTTCATTGTCTAGCCCCCTGACCATTAAGAAACCTTCTCCTCAGCACCTCTGATTTTGCTTAAAGCAGCAGATGGACAGTTCTGTTTGCTAGAAAGATTTCTTTTATGCTCACAGACTTCTTAATTTGTAATGCCTATCAATGACTCTAGCTTGGCCTACAACTTCATTACACAAATGAAAAAGTAAAGATATGACTTGAGAAGTAGAAGCTTCTGCATAGCAGAAGAGAAAATCAACAGACTGGGAGAAAATACCCATAAATCATTCATCCAAGAAAGCACTAATATCCAGACTACATAAGGAACTCAAAATTTTAGCAACAAAACCCCAAACAATCCAGTTAAGAAATGGGCAAAGCAGGGAGGGGGGTAGGAGAGTAAGGTGGGGGGAGTTAGGGGAGATGGGGGAAGGGGGGCAGGTGTGTAGCACAGCAGTTAAGCTGCCACTTTGGATGCCAACATTCCATATTATAGTGCCTGGTTCCCATCCTGGCTACTCCACTTCCAATCCAGATTCCTGCTAATGTATACCCTAGGAGGCAGCAGGTTATGATTCAAGTGGTTAGGTACCTGCCACCCATATGGGAGAACAGATTAAGTTCTGGAGTTCTGGGCTCCTGGCTTTGGCCTTGTCCAGCCCTGGCTGTTGTGGGCATTTAGGGAATAAGCCAATGGATGGAAGATCTTTTTTTATCTGTCTTTCAAGTAAAATGAAAAAATAAATTTTAAAAAAGGAAATGGGGAGACAGGTGCTGTGGTGCAGAGGGTTAACTACCACCTGGAGAGCTGAAATCCCATATGGGTGCCTGTTTGAGTCCCAGCTGCTCCACTTCCCATCCAGTTCCATGCTAATGCACCTGGGAAAGCAGCAGATGGCCCAAGTCCCTAGGCTGCTGCCCCTAACATGGGAGACCCAGAAGTTCCTGGCTCCTGGTCTGCCTGGCCCAGCCCTGGTTGTGGCTGCCATTTTGGGGGTAAACCAGTGGATGAAAGATCTCTGTCTCTCCCTCTCTCTGTAAATCTGCCTTTCAAATCAATGAATTAATTTTTTAAAAAAGGAAATGGTCAAATAATCTAAATAGATTTTTTTTCAAAAGAAGACGTACAAATGGAAACAAATATGTGAAAAAAATGCTCAGTATCACTAGACATTAGGTGTTGGAACAAGGACATAAGCCTCAGCATTCTCTGACATTGCCCAAAGGAGATAAACACTGGGATGTATTCCTTACCCTTGAATCTTGAACGGGTCTCACACCCTACTGTCTTCATACCCTCACCCCCAAATCCCCGGAAAGACCAGCTGCTCTGAAGACCTGAAAGACCAGTTCCAGGAATTCCCCTCTGCCTACTGCTCCCTACCCCACCACCATCCCCAGCCCTCCTAAAATATAAAAAGGCCTTGCGGGGCTGGTGCTGTGGCACAATGGGTTATGCTGCCGCCTGCAGTGCCGGCATCCCATATGGGCACCAGTTCGAGACTCAGCTGCTCCACTTCTGATCCAGCTCTCTGCTGTGCCCTGGGAAAGCAGTAGAAGATGGCCCAAGTCCTTGGGCCCCTGCACCTGTGTGGGAGACCCGGAAGCTCCTGGCTTTGGATCAGCGCAGCTCCGGCCGCTGCAGCCATTTGGGGAGTAAACCAGCGGATGGAAGACCTGACTCTCTCTCTCTCTCTGCCTCTCCTCTCTCTGTGTAACTGTGACTTTCAAGTAAAATAAATAAATCTTTAAAAAAAAAAAAAAAAAAGGCCCAGCCCCTGGAGGTCGAGGCCTTCTGCCATTTGTTCCATCATGGGCTCCATCACGGGCACACGGGCAGTTAGTCACCCACCTCTAGGGATTTATTTTCTCTGAATGAATTTGATCTGCCTATAAATTTGTACACTGCTTCCTCTCTATTCTGTGCCTCTTTTCCTAACATTTTGGTGCCCCATGTGAAGAGGCACCAATATGCAACTCTTTTTCTAACATTAGGGAAACACAAATAAAAAAGTACAATGATTTATTATCTCACTACAGTTAGAGGGGCTATTATCAAAAAGACAAAAAATAGCAAATGCTGGTAACAATTTGGAGAAAAGGGAACACTTATACATTGCTGTTGGGAATGCAAATTAATACAGTTATTATGGAGAACAATATGGTGGTTCCTCAAAAAACTAAAAATAGGTCTACCATATGTCTCAGCTAGCTCATTTATGGGTATAAATCTGAAGGAAATGTAAACAGCATATGAAAGAGACACCTGCACTCCCAGGTTCACTGAAACACTATGCACAATAACTTACATATGAAAATCAACCTAGGTTGATTTTTTCAATGAATGAATGAATAAAGATGTGGTGTATACAAAGGATTATATTTAGCCATTAAAAAGGAATGAAATTCTGGCATTTGTAGCAAAATGGATGGAGCTGGAGAGCATTACATTAAGTGAAAGAAGCTAGACGGGGGCTGGTGCTGTGGCACAGTGGATTAACACCCTGGCCTGCAGTGCCGGCATCCCATGTGGGTACCACTCCACTTCTGATCTACCACTCTGCTATGGTTTGGGAAAGCAGTAGAGAGGATGGCCCAAGTCCTTGGGCCCCTGAACCCACGTGGGAGACCCGGAAGAAGCTCTTGGCTCCTGACTTTGGATCAGCACACCTCCAGCTGGTGTGGCCAACTGGGGAGTGAACTATTGGATGGAGGACCTCTGTCTCTCTCTCTGCCTATCTTCCCTCTGTGTAGCTCTGACTTTCAAATAAGTCAATCTTTAAAAAAAAAAAGGTAGACATAAAAAGATAAATACCACATGTTTACTCTCATAAGTGGAAGTTAAAAATATACACAAATATAAACATACATAATTGATATATATATTTAAAACAGTGATTACTAGAGTTTGGAAAGGGTGGGGGAGGTGAGATGAGGAGAGACTGGATAACAGGTATCAAAATACACTCAGGTGAAGGTAACGGGGTCTGGTAGAGTGATAACTTTTGGTCCCTATTGCCTATCACATCTCAATCTCTAAATTCATGACCTCTGCTATGGTTTAAATATGGTTTGCCCCCCAAACTTTTGCTGAATTACAATTGTGAGCTGTTAAGAGGTAGAACATTTAAGGGAATTGCAGTTCTGTGCACATACACAGACTGACTCATCATGTGATCAATGGCTTAACAGGTTAATGGGTTATCTCAAGAGTAGGTCTCCTCTAAAAATCAGTTTGCTAAGTCTCTTGCGTGCTCCCTTGTCTCTTACCACGTGATACCCTGAACCACCTCAGGACTCCACCAGCAAGAAGTTCATCACCAGATGAGGCCCAACAAACTTGGACCAAAATCACAAATCTCTTTTCTTTATAACGTGCCAGTCTGTGGTAGGAAGAAAGACAAGCTCCTTCTCCCCACCCCCCACGCCCCACTCCAAACTCAGTCTGCTTTCTAGTTTTCCTACCTTGTTGACAGCACTGTTATAGGGCTTCTTGCAGCTTGCCCCACTTCCTGTACTTCTGTATTAATGGGAGTGAACTATCTGGATGGTGGACAACAACCACTGGTTGTCAGTCAGAAGAAACTCAAGATAAATATATGAAATACATAGAACTTGTATACTGTAAATAAAATTTTTAAAAAATGACTTGAGACAAGAGGGAGAGGTAATTTGATTCCCCCACCCTCAAACTAACAGGAAGATGCATCAGAGAAGAATCTCATCTGCTACACAGATTCAGACTTCCTATCTCAGGGATATAGTAGGCAAGCCAACTTTGGATCTTACATTAAGGCACATTGTACTGCTTTACCAGTTTTTAACAATAATAAAGAAAATGTTTTCTTAATCTGCTGATTCTTTTGTTTTATTCTGAATGGGACAGAAGTATGCTATTTATTGGGCCCCCTGAAAATTCAGAGACAATTTTCATCAAGGTGCTTAAGTGCGAACTTCAAATTCATCTTAATTCTCTCCCTTAGTTATACCTTCAGAAATTTCATGAGTTCAACTTCTTCTCCCTATTTGCCTGCTCACTGCCTGGTTCAGTCTCTATTTTCTCTCATCTGTACTCTGACAATACCTTTTCTTTTCTTTTCTTTTTTTTTTTTTTGACAGGCAGAGTGGACAGTGAGAGAAAGTGACAGAGTGGACAGTGAGAGAAAGTGACAATACCTTTTCATACAAGTTTCCTGCCTAAAAAATGCTTGCACCCCATTTCCCACATTGCTATTAGAGTGACTTTGCTAAAATGTAAATCTGATAGTTTCTCACTTTCAAAACCTTTTAACTTTCCTGCAAAGCCTGCAGAAAAAGTCCAAATTCCTTGTCTCGGTATACAAAGTCCTTTTTCACCTGACCTCCAATTCTTTTCTAGCAGCTGCTCCAAGATAAATGAACTTACTCATCTTCCATACCTCAACTACTTAAATTCTTTATAATCCATGCCTTAGCACTTACTGTTCACTGTGCTTAAAATGCTTTCCCTCTCCATTTACTTCATCATTCAGACACAAGACATGTGGCTCTTACTCAGTTTCCTTAATACTCTCAAGGCAGAAAAAAAAAAAATCACTGAATACTAACACAACAACTGACATTTACTGAGCACTTATCATGAGCTGGTGCAAGCTATTAAGCATTTTGAGTGCCTCTGGATCATTTAATCGTCATAAAAACTCAATAACAGACACTATTATTAGTCTCATTTTATAGATGAGGAAACTGAAATTAAACTTGCCTAAGGTCAAATGGCTAGTGATGTACGTGAATTTAAATTCAGGCAGAATCATTCTAAAGCCTGGCTCTTAAACAGGATACTACACGTATGTCCATTATCCCACTTACAAACAGACTTGCAATATTTTTGTTCACATATTTTTCTCTCCTCCTAGACTGTGTTCTATGGGGGCGGGCAGTATTTGTATCTTAATTTATCCTTGTATCTATCTCTAGTACCAGCAGAATGTCAGCACTGATTCAATACCCCCAGGATCAGCATTTTCTTTTCCCAATTAACACTAGAGATCTGCAGTAGAATGACGATGCAACAGTGCTGATGAGATTCTCACAGATTGTTAAATATCTAACATCTGCTAAAGGAAAAACATGAGGAAGGTGAGAAGAAAAGCAATGAAGTCCCACAAAGAAGGACTCAGAAAGGTGTTTGTTTTGATTCTATATCCTTAAATAATATATATTCAATACATTACTGATGAAAGTTTAATAAATGGCTTATTGGGACACATATAGAGGAACTCAAACCTTCACCGATATGCTGGATTGAATTTTTCATTAATTTAATAAATATCCACTGGCCCCTACTAGGTTAAGTACTAGTTACTGCAGATTCAAAATACTGCATCTTTAATCCTTAGGAAAAAAGTGAAATACCTAGACATTCTTGTTTATATAATCATGGTTATTACAAGATTTAATCTCAGAATGATTAAGCCATATTATCTGTATACTTGTAATCTAAAACACTAGCATAATTACTAGAATGCATATTATTCCATACACCTTTCCTCAGATTCTTCAAGAGTCATTCTTATCAACATTAGTGAGAACTGGCTGTTTATGTTGAAAGAATACTTTAAGATGACATATTTAAGCAAAAAATAATGACTAAATAAAGTCTTTTATTAAAATAAACAGAAAAATCTCGACAGTTGAGCCTATATATCAATATATATGATTGCTATTAAAACAGCAAGAAACTATTTTCCTGCTGTCTTGACAGATGTTTTACTAAGCTGCATTCTCATGACGATGTTTTAAGTCATTTTTATTTTTACTAAAAATGTTTATAAAGACATAATCAACTGGTCTAGTAAAATAACAAATTACTCCAATAGCCCACAGTTTAAACGGAAAGATTTAAAGAACTACTCCAAGTAAAAATTCATCAAAATAAAAGCTTGTAGGAAATGAAAACATTAAATATACCAATGTTTCATAATGAGCACAATGATCGAAGATGAGATTGAACAAGCACCTCACTTACTAAAATTGAGTTTTCTTAAGTTTCAGGTTCCCATGCTGATGGGGTAAGGTAACATTGGGACGCACTCATTTATTTGTTCATCTATTCACACTGAGTATTTATTGAATGATAGGTTCTATTCCAGACTTTGGAGATACAAGAAGCTTCTACTCCAGAGGATGGCATGGACAAAAATATACAAATAAACATGTAAAGAAGACAGTTTTTATAGTGAAAAGTGCAATGAACACAGTGTAACAGAAAAATACAAGAAGGAGCAACTGAGGGAACAGCTACTTTAGTGGTGTAGTCTGGGAATGGGACACTTCATCTGAGATTTCAATCATTAGAAACTAACTACACAAATTACTAGGTGACAAACTCTTAGGCAGAGAGAACAGCAAGTATAACTCCCTGATGCAGGAATGAGCTTACTGAAAGAACAAAGATCAACAAATGAGAGCAAGAATGGTATAAAAGAATGGAGATGGGGTTCAGATCACGTAGGGTCTTGTATATCATGGCAAAGAGCTTCGATTTAATTCTAAAATTCTTCAATGAGAAAACATTGAGAAATTTTTTGTCAGAAGAAAATTATGGGGGCCAACACTGTGGCACAGTAGGCTAAGCATCCACCTGTGGCACTGGTATCCCATATAGGCACAGGTTCGTATCCCAGCTGCTCCTCTTCCCATCTAGCTCTTTGCTGTGGCCTTGGAAAGCAGTAGAAGATGGCCCAAGTCCTTGGGCCCCTGCACCCACATGGGAGACCTGGAAGAAGCTCCTGGTTCCTGGCTTTGGATTGGCTCATCTCTGGCCATTGCGGCCATCTGGGGAGTAAACCAGGCGATGGAAGACCTTTCTCTCTGTCTCTCCCTCTCTCTGTCTGTAACTCTACTTCTTAAATAAATAAAATCTTTAAAAAGAGAAAAATATGATCTATGCTTTAAAATATCATACTGAAGGCTCAAAGCAATCACAAGAATCTCCTAAGAAAGATTAGAAAATTCAAATTTATGCTCCAATGCCCAAGCCATCATCAAAAGATTTCTATTTCTGTAAGATGGGAATACATATAGTTCCTTTATAGAAGTGTTGGCTGTGTTTCACCTTCCATTCTAAGAAGTGGAAAATTCTTTGCTTCCTCTCACTAGAACAGAAAATTTTCCTTCCAGCTATATGCTTCCATTCTCCCAGCATGACTGAAGCTAGGATTATAGAACTGTTTTTCTCTTCTCAATTTACTGAAGGCCATCTCTTTTAAAAAATATTATGCGCACTACACCTTTGAGTTATCAACTCTATAAAAACACTGTGGTTGTTTCTGGAAGGACAGAATTTCTTTCTAATCTATTTGTAGCAAATATCTTGCAGTTATGCAACAACTGCACAGTTCCAAAAGAAGCTGATCGTGCAAAACAGGGATTTCTGTCTTAGTCCTGGGAACGGCCCTCACCTTCTCCCTAGGAAATGACGACAATCTAATGTAAAGAAAGAAGGAAAAGACAAACAGTAATGTACAATCCATACTATGTACAAATTGCTGTGCCAAGTTTTTCCTTACTGTAAGTGTCTCATTAAATCCTTAAAACGAACTCAGGGTTTTGTGAGCATTTGGAGAGTGAACCAAAAGACTGGAGATTTTTCTCTCTGTCTCCCAAATAAAATAGAATAAAATATTTTAAAAATAATATAATAAAAGGCTAAGTGTTTTCCATTTAAGCTCATTAGCACATGAAGGGTGATTGAAGAAAATGGAAAAAAACAAACAAAAAAAATTCTCCTTGCTTTATTCCCATAGCTAAACTTAGAGGTCATTTTGAACTACATAAAGCAAATAAAAGTTGAAGGGGCATCTTTTCCAAATGGCCTCCCTTTCAGATTCCAATCCCACCCAATGTGTTCCCTAAAGTACCTACCAAGAACTTGATGGTTCTATGAGTCAGAGTTTGAAAAGAACTGATTAAAAAAAAAAAAAAAAAGAACTGATTCTGATTTAAACTGTGGAGGAAAAAGCAGTCTTGAGCTTGCTCAGGAATGAATGCCAAAGGGAAACCTTGATTTCTTCACTGACTGCAGTGGAATGAACCCTGAAGAATCAACAAACATGTGATTTATATTCAGCATAAGCATTTATTTGACCCAATGACCCTGGGAGACATTTAACTTCACTGATCTTGTTTTCACTGATCTGTAATACATGAATATACCTTCTCTATCTCAAAGACCAATCTAAAAACTAAAGCGCATAGTGCATTGTGGAAGAAGCATAGAAAATATGAAGTATGATCATAAGCTATTATAAGAGCTAAGGATAAAATATATTAGGAGAGAGGAACAAAGAAATACATAATAGGTATCAAGTAGCAAATATTATAACTAACCTACAATGAACTAAGAGTTCTTTCAGGAAAACATTACACATATGCTCTATGTATGTAAATTACTTCCTTCTGCTACAAAATAAGATCTTAAAATCATATACTTCTTTTGGCTTTTGTCTCACAACAGAGAATCACATTACTTTTTTTTTTTTAAGATTTATTTATTTATTTGAAAGCCAAAGTTACACAGAGAGGAGAGTCGGGAGGTGAAGGGGTGGGAGGTGGGAGGGGGAGAGAATAGGTCTTCCATCTGCTGGTTCACTCTCCAATTGGCCTCAATGGCTGGAGCTGCACCGATTCAAAGCCAGGAGCCAGGAGATTCTTCCAGGTCTCCCACATAGGTGCAGGGGCCCAAGTACTTGGGCCATCCTCTACTGCTTTCCCAAACCATAGCAGAGAGATGGATCGGAAGAGGAGCAGCCGGGTCTCAAACCGGCACCCATATAGGATGGCGGCACTTCAGGCCAGGGTGTTAACCCGCTGTGCCAAAGCACCAGCCCCAGAATCACATTACTTTTAATGAATGTGAAAAAGTTTCATTCTGAGTCAAACTAGTGTTATTTTTCTAACTAAATTTTTATTGAAATCAGTCCAAAAAGAGTGGACTAGCAGTTTAAAAGATGTCTAGGGGCTGGCGCTGGGCTGTAGTGGGTAAATCTGCCGCCTGCAGTACTGGTATCCCATATGTGCGCCAGTTCAAATCCCAGCTGGTCCACTTATGATCCAGCTCTCTGTTATGGCCTGGGAGAGCAGAAGAGGGCCCAACTCCTTGAGCCCCTGCACCTGTGTGGGAGATCTGGAGGAAGCTCCAGGTTCCTGGTTTTGGATCAGCCCAGCTCCGGCCGTTGAGGCCATCTGAGGAGTGGACCAGCGGATGGAAGACCTCTTTCTGTCTCTCTCTGCTTCTGCCTCTCTGTAGCTCTGCCTTTCCAATAAATAAATAAATCTTAAAATAAAAAATGATGTCTAGGGAGCTGGCATTGTGGGTAAAACTTTGGTTTGTGCCCCAGCTGCTCCACCTCTGACCCACTCCCTACTAATCCTGGAAGGGCAATGGAAGATAGCCAAAGTGCTTGGGCCTCTGAACCCACATGGGATACCTAGATGGAGCTCCTGATGCAGTCTCAGCCATTGCGGCCATCTGGAGAGTAAACCGGCAGATGGAAGATCCCTCTCTCTCTCTCTGTTTCTCTCTGTAATATAAATATGACATATAAATATGTCATATAAATATGACTCTTTCATATAAATAAATCTTTTTTAAAAAAAAAGATGCCTGGGGGCTGGCATTGTGGCATAGTGGGAAAAGCTTTGGTTCATGACCCAGTTGCTCCACTTCCGATCTAGCACCCTGCTATTGGCCTGGAAAAAGCAGTGTAGGATGGTTCAAGTGTTTTGGCCCATTTACCCAGGTGGGAGACCCGGAAGAAGCTCCTGGCTCCTGGCTTAAGTCTGGCCCAGCGCTGGCTGTTGCAACCATCTGGGGAGTGAACCAGTGGATGGAGATACCTCTCTGTCTCTTTCTCTGTAGCTCTGACTTTCAAATAAATAAATAAATCTTTTTTAAAAATGATGTCTAAAATATATGAAATACAGCCACTGGACAAATTTTTAAAATGACTTCGTAATTGTTATACTTTGAAGTGGCATACTTAGAAAGAGTTTGACTTCAGCTAGCACTACATTTCCTGTATTTTAATCACCATAAAGGAAGAGAGTTTATCAATAAGACGCATACATCATTTATGGTGTTTTTCAATGGTAAAGATAAAATTTCACCAACAGACCTGCCTACACATTCCTTTTATCCACAAGATAATAAAATCTTTGGCTTGGCATTTAGAAATCTTCCATAATCAGAAACTGCCTATTATAGACCCAATGTTTGTGCTCCCTCCCCCTAATTCATATGGTGAAGCCATATGTGTTTGGCCATATTTGGTCATTACGGTGCCTCTATGAAATAACTGAGGTTAACTGAGGTTGTAAGATGGACCTTGATCTCATGAGTATTCTTAGAAGAGACACCATGGATCTCTCTCTCCAAGTGTACACTGAGGAAAGAATGCATGAGCACACAGTAGGAAGATGGCCATATGCAACCCAAAGGGAATGCTCCCATCAGACGGTAGCCTTGCTGAAACCTTGACCTTGGACTTTCAGTCCCTAGAACTGTGAGAAAATAAATTCTGTTATTTAAGCCATGCAGGTTGGTTTTTTGCTATAACTAAGTAGATTAATATAGAAATTCTATTACTAAATGCTCCCTACTACCTCTCATTTCAGAAACTTTACTTTGGTGAATTCTATTATAAGAGAAATATTTAATTGAGCATACAGGGAAATCAGATTCCTAAAAAGAGCTCGGTATGAAGCACTATTTGCAATCATTTTCAGTTAAACTACCTTTTAAAAATTATGCTTACCCTTGAAGAGTAATACACTCCCGGGTGCTTTCAGCCCAACAGCCACTCAGCATTGCAGCGAAATAACTCGACCTGGCACTTAAAATGGCCCTAAAGGGAAGAAGGGGAAACACAGGTAGACATCTACGTACTAGGAAAAATGTAATCTTTTAATGAAACTCTTCATTTTTACTTCTTAAAACATGATAATAATCCATTTTTCTTGTTTGTATTCACTAACAGGAATTATTAGAATAATAATTACAAGCCTATTATCTAAGTATTTTGATTGCTTATTTAAAACATGATTCCAAAGCACTTGACATCTTTAACTTTTTACCATTAAAGGCTCTTTAATATCAATTAAAATTAGTCCCATGATTAAGAGTAATAAACCATAGATAAATGGAGAAATAAAGACTAACGATGACACTTAACAGCTTGAGAAAACATAGAGACTATAATTACTGTTTGTCGATTAAATTTTTTTAATTATGAGAAAAAAAATAAAAGAAAGACCTCATCTAAAGTTCTTGAGTTCTAATTCAGAACTCCCCCTAAATATGCTCAGGAAGCTGGGCTACACTTGAGGACTGAAAAAATGACAGGAAAGATATTTTCTTTTGAATTCCATTCTATCTTCTCAAGTAAAATGTTGATTTTTTTTTGTTCTTTAATCCAAAGATTACCCTTTGACTTCTACTCTGTTCTAGGCACTATCTAGGTGTTAGGAGTACAGTGGGAAATGAGATGCACAGAACAATGCAGTATTCCAGTGCAGGGTGGGATGGAAGAGTGGAGGAGGACAGGAAAAAGCAAAGACATCTCTGGCAAGGGCCTATTCAGTTGTCTCAGATCAACCAGCCTATAAAACAACTAAGGAAGATGGGAGATATATATATATATATATATTTCATGAAAATATATTTTTTTTCATAAAAGGAAATGAAGGCATAGTTTGAAGACCTCTGGACATCTGACATTATAAGACAAGTTAGAACAGAGAAGACAAGTGGCTGGAGTTGTGGTGTAGTGGGTTAAACCACCTTCTGAGGTGCCAGCATCCCATACGGTTGCCGATCTGTGTCCTGGCTGCTCCACTTCTATTTGCCTGAGAAAGCAGGGCAAGACTGGCCCAAGTACTTCGGATCCTGCAGTGATGTAGGAGACCCAGAGGAAGCTTCTGGCATTGGCCCTGCCCAGTCCTAGCTGTTGTGGCCATTTTGGGGGAGTGAACCAGCAGACAGATCTCTCTTTTTCTGTCTCTCTCCTTCTCTCTGTAAAAGAACCTTTCAAATAAACAAACAACTCTTTAAAAGAGAGAGTGGGGAGACAAAAGAGGTGATGCAAACATGTGAAGTGACTTTTTCCATTGTGACAAGTGCCAAATCTGAAAGCAAAAGCAATGACTGGGAGCCTGAGCAGTAGAGGACAGCTCCTCCTCAGAGGCTTGCAGGGCCACCGGAAAGAAATGAGTGAACAGGAAATAGACCAGCCCTTATTAGAACTCAAGGCTAGCTTTGAAACAGCTCAATCCCTGCCTAGAATAAAGTGATCAGCATTTAGTCCAATGGCCAGCAATGGCAAAAGAAAATTCTGTCTTCATTAAAATAATGTTACCCACAGAGTCAAATTACTTTAAATTTTAAGTAAAATGTCCAGCAATCATCCAAAGATAATCTGGCAAAATAATGAACAATTAAAAATAAAGAGAAAGGATCTATTTACACTAGTATTGGAAAAGGTCAAATACATAGGAAAAAACATAACAAAAAATGTGTAAGACCTCTACACTAAAAAGTATAAAACATTGTTAAGATAAATTTTTAGGTGCTACTGTTGTGTTACAGTGGGTTAAATCACTACCTGCAATGCTAATATCCCGTACCTGAACACTGGTCCTAGTCCTGGCTGCTCTGATTCCAATCAAGCTCCCTGCTAAAGAGCAGAATATGGACCAGCCACCCAGATGGGAGACCCGGCTGGAGTTCCTGGCTCCTAACTTTGGCCGGGCTTAGCTCCAACCATTGCAACCATTATGAAAGTGAACCACTGGATGGAAGATCTCTTCCTCTCTCTCCAACTTTCTCTCTGTAACTCTGCCTTTCAAATAAATACATAAATCTTTATCTCCGCCCGAAAAAAGATAAATTTTTAAAGGACTAATGAAGAGATAAAGTATGTTCATGAATTAGAAGATCAAAGCTATTAACATGTTCTTAAATTAATTTCTAGATTCAAAACAATCCCATAAGATGATTCAAAACTATTTTTGGAAATGAAAAGGACTCATAATAGCCAAAATAAAACAAAAGAAAAAAATTGAAAGACATGATTTCAAGCAACATAATGTTGCTTTCAATAAAATAATAATAATGAAGATATTGTGGTACTGTTGTAAGAATAAATATATGGATTACTCAAAAAGAACTGAGTTCTGGTATATGACCAACTGCTTTTCAACAAAGGTGTTCTGGCAATTTCATGGGGGAAAAGATGGCCTTTCAACAAAAGGTATAACAACTAAATGTTTGTAGAGAAAGAAATGAACCTTGATATTTATCCCATACCACGTACAAAAATCTATTTGGTCCATTTTGTTCATTTTGTCCAAAATGTAAATGTAAAAGTTAACATTATGGGCCAGCGCCGTGGCTCAACAGGCTAATCCTCCGCCTTGCGGCGCCGGCACACCGGGTTCTAGTCCCTGTCGGGGCACCGGATTCTGTCCCGGTTGCCCCTCTTCCAGGCCAGCCCTCTGCTGTGGCCCGGGAGTGCAGTGGAGGATGGCCCAGGTGCTTGGGCCCTGCACCCCATGGGGAGACCAGGAAAAGCACCTGGCACCTGGCTCCTGCCATCGGACGAGCGCGGTGCGCCGGCCGCAGCGCGTCGGCCGCGGCGGCCATTGGAGGGTGAACCAACGGCAAAGGAAGACCTTTCTCTCTGTCTCTCTCTCTCACTGTCCACTCTGCCTGTGTAAAAAAAAAAAAAAAAAAGTTAACATTATAAGACCTCAGAAAGAGCTGGTGAAAATCTTGGCAACTTTGGGGCAGGCAGAGATTTCTTAGGACACAAAAAATACAAATTATTTTTTTAAATATGTAAATATAAACTTTAAATAATTTTTAAATGCTTTTTTTTTTGACAGGCAGAGTTAGTGAGAGAGAGAGAGAAAGAGAGAGAGAGAGACAAAGGTCTTCCTTTTTCCATTGGTTCACCCCACAAGTGGCCGCTACGGCCGGTGCGTTGCGTCCAGCACGCTGCGGCAATCCGAAGCCAGGAGCCAGGTGCTTCCTCCTGGTCTCCCATGTGGGTGCAGGGCCCAAGCACTTGGACCATCCTCCACTGCACTCCCGGGTCACAGCAGAGAGCTAGACTGGAAGAGGAGCAACTGGGACAGAATCCAGCACCCCGACTGGGACTAGAACCTGGGGTGCCACCGTCACAGGAGGAGGATTAGCCAAGTGAGCCGCAGCGCCGGCCATAAAATGACTTTTGACAAAAGCACAATAGCAATTCAATGGAGAAAGGATAGTCTTCACAACATAAGGTACTGGAACAATTGGACATTCACAGGTTAAAAAAAACATAAACCTAGAGACTAAACTTATATCTTACAAACACATACAAAACTCAAAATGAATCATAGATCTAAATGTAAAATGCAAAACTATCAAAGTTATAGAAGAATGCATAAGAGAAAATCTATGTGACTTTTGGTGTGGGGATAAATTTTAGATACAAAATCAAAGCACAGGCCGGCGCCGTGGCTCAACAGGCTAATCCTCCACCTTGCAGCGCCGGCACACCAGGTTCTAGTCCCGGTCAGGGCACTGGATTCTGTCCCGGTTGCCCCTCTTCCAGGCCAGCTCTCTGCTGTGGCCAGGGAGTGCAGTGGAGGATGGCCCAAGTGCTTGGGCCCTGTACCCCATGGGAGACCAGGAGAAGCACCTGGCTCCTGCTATCGGATCAGCGCGGTGCACCAGCCACAGCGGCCATTGGAGGGTGAACCAACGGCAAAGGAAGACCTTTCTCTCTGTCTCTCTCTCACTGTCCACTCTGCCTGTCAAAAATTAAAAAAAAAATCAAAGCATAATCCATGAAAAAAAATCAATGTTTGACTTAGAATTTAAAACTTCTGTTCTGAAAAAGACATTGTTAACAGAACAAAAGTCAATAGTTAGGAGAAAATATTTGTAAATCACACACTGGATAAACGACTTCTATACAAAAATAAATTAAATTTTTTATAACTTTTAAAGCTCAACAATAAGAAAATAATCCAGTTTTGGCCGGCGCCGTGGCTCAACAGGCTAATCCTCCACCTTGCGGCGCCGGCACACCAGGTTCTAGTCCCGGTTGGGGCGCCGGATTCTGTCCCGGTTGCCCCTCTTCCAGGCCAGCTCTCTGCTGTGGCCAGGGAGTGCAGTGGAGAATGGCCCAAGTGCTTGGGCCCTGCACCCCATGGGGAGACCAGGAAAAGCACCTGGCACCTGGCTCCTGCCATCGGATGAGCGCGGTGCGCCGGCCGCAGTGTGCCGGCCGCGGCGGCCATTGGAGGGTGAACCAACGGCAAAGGAAGACCTTTCTCTCTGTCTCTCTCTCTCACTGTCCACTCTGCCTGTCAAAAAAAAAAAAAAAGAAGAAGAAAAAGGAAGGATCACATAGTAAGCCAGCAAGCAGGGAGAACAGCTGTGTTCAACTCGAAGGCTTTTACAATCAACTCTCTCACAAGAGCTGTCTTCCAAGAGCATATCCTCCATGACATAAGGACTTCCCAATAGGCCAATCTCCTAAAAACCATAATTGGATTAAGTTTCCACTCTCTTAGTACCATTAATTTCTGACTTTGGGAATTAAACATCTGCATAAGTTAAGGAGCCATATCCTGTTGCACACCATAGTACTGACAGAAATGCAAAATGGTACAGATACTTTCAAAGCCACTTGGACAGCTTCTTACAAAGTTAAACATAGTCTCACCATATGTAATGACACTCCAATGTATTTAACCCAAGAAATATGAAAATTCATGTCTACACAAAAACTTACACATAACTGTGTATATAACAGCTTTACTTATAATCAGCAAACTAGAGACAACCCTAATGTCCTTCAAATGTAAATGATAAACAAACTGTGGCACATTCTCACAACAGAACATTCAGTGATAAAGGATTTTAAAAAAAGAGGAGGGGCTGGCGCTGTGGCATAGAGGGTAAAGCTGCAGCCTGCAGTGCCAGCATCCCATATGGGCTCTGGTTTGAGTCCCAGCTGTTCCACTTCCGATCAGCTCTCTGCTATGGCCTGGGAGAGCAGCAGAAGATGGCCCAAGTCCTTGGGCCCCTGCACACCTGTGGGAGACCCGGAAGAAGCTCCTGGTTCCTGGCTTCGGATCAGCACAGCTCTGGCTTTTGTGGCCATCTGGGGAGTGAACCAGAGGATGGAAGACCTCTCTCTCTCTCTGCCTCTCCTTCTTTCTCTGTGTAACTCTGACTTTCAAGTAAATAAATAAATCTTCTAAAAAAAAAAAAGAGGAATTTGTTATCAAGCCACACAAAAACATGGATGACTTGTTCTTTCTTTTTTTTTTTTTTTAATATTTTCTTTATTTATTTGACAGGCAGAATTACAGAGAGAAGGAGAGGCAGAGAGAGAGGTCTTCTATCCACTGGTTCACTCCCCAGATGGCAGCAATGGCCGGAGCTGTGCCAATCCAAAGCCAGGAGCCAGGAGCTTCTTTCAGGTCTCCCATGTGGGTGCAGGAGCCCAAGGACTTGGGCCATCTTTCACTGCTTTCCCAGGCCATAGCAGAGAGCTGTATCTGAAGAGGAGAAGCCAAGACATGAACCAGCATCACAGATGACTTTTAAAGGCATATTGCTCAACGAAGGAAATCAGTCTTGAATAGTCTATGCACTATGTGATTACATTTATGTGTCATTTTAGAAAACATACAACTAGGGACTGGTGCTATGGTGTAGTAGGCTAGGCCTTCACCTGCAGTGCAGGCAGCCCATGTGGGAGTGGGTTCAAGTCTGGCTGCTCCATTTCTGATCCAGCTCCCTGATAATGGCCTGGTAAAGCAGTGGAAGATGGCCCAAGTGCTCAGGCCCCTGCACCTAGGAAGACGTGAAAGAAACTCCTGGCTCCAGGTTTTAGCCTGGTCTGGCCCTGGCCATTGTGGCCATTTGGGGAGTAAACCAGTGGATAGAAGATCTCTCTCTCTGTCTCCTCCTTTTATCTCTCTGTAATTCTGCCTATCAAATAAATAAATCTTGAAAAAATAATATTTTAAAAGAAGACAATGAATTCAAACACTCAATAATGTAACATTCATTACCATACCTGGCATCCAATAAAAAATTACTATGTATATGAAGAAGTAGCAAACCGTGAACTATAATAGGAAAAAGATCAGTTAATAGAAACATAACCAGAAATGAGAAGATGAAATTAGCATACAAAAAATTATAACATAAGTAATGTAATTATCTAAATAAAACATGGGAAAAAAAAACAGAAAAACAGGAGCCTTAGTAATCTGTGGGACCATACTGAGGCCATCCAGTAGGGCTGGGGGTCTGTGGGCCCCTCAGACATAGGTGGAATTCCTACACAAGCAGGCTGCCGGCTGTGGCTGGAAAGCTTCTATGCAGACCTGCCCCCATCTCCCCACTATAGCTTCTGGTATTACATGGGTGACCTTGTAGTTATAAATCATGTCTTCAAGTTAGTTATAATCTTCCACTCAGAGCTAACAGAGGAGGTGGCTGAGCCCCTAAGGAGGATCAGGCTGTCTCCAAGAGACTTCCACTATCTTCACGGGCCCCAAGCCAATCAACATACAGTACGTGAACCCCTGCCCCGGTCCAATGGGCACCCACATAGGATGGCCCAATGAAAAAACAGTAATGCCTTAAAAATGCTGGGGACTTACTGAAACCCAGTGTCCCGTTCAGGCACTCCATCTGGTCTCCTCTCACTCAGACCAGATGTTTTTCTGTCACTTGCCAATCAAAGTTGCTGCTTCTTTGCAAATTGTTTCCCAGCTTTTTATTTCTATACTGAGCTAAGAAAAACAACCAGGGGCTGGCGCTGTGGCTCACTTGGTTAATCCTCCGCCTGTGGCACTGGCATCCGATATGGGCACCGGGTTCTAGTCCCGGTTGCTCCTCTTCCAGTCCAGCTCTCTGCTGTGGCCCAGGAGGGCAGTGGAGGATGGCCCGAGTGTTTGGGCCCTGCACCTACATGAGAGATCAGGAAGAAGCATCTGGTTCCTGGCTTTGGATCGGTGCAGCATGCCGGCCGTAGTGGCCATTTGGGGAATGAACCAACAGAAGAAAGACCTTTCTCTCTGTCTCTCTCTCTCTCTCTCTCTCTCACTGTCTATAATTCTACCTGTCAACTAAATAAATTAGAAAAAAAAAAGAAAAGCAACCAAAAAACTTGCACCAGCAACCAGCTTCCCCTCCGTGACCAGTAGCACATATCAGGTGGCCTAGTCCCAAGTGGAAAGAGGGACCATTAAAAAAGTATAGGGGGAAAAAGTTTTCTAAATTTTATAAAAACCACAAATCTATGGATTTAAGAAGTTCAACAAGCCATAAGCAAAATAAACATTAAGAAAGCAGAAGAGGGGGCTGGCGCTGTGGTACAGGGGATAAAGCCCCGGCCTGCAATGCCAGCATCCCATATGGGCACCTGTTTGATTCCTGGCTGCTCCACCTCTGATCCAGACCCTGCTAACACACCTGGAAGGGCAGCAGAGGATGGCCCAAGTCCTTGGGCCCCTGTACCCATGTGGGAGACCTAGAAGAAGCTCCTGGCTCCTGGCTTCAGTTTGGCCCAGCCTTGGGCATTGTGGCCATTTGGGGAGTGAACCAGTAGATGGAAGACCTCTTTATTTTTCTTTCTCTCTCTCTCTCTCTTTTTCTTCCTTCCTTCTTTTCTTTCTTTCTTTCTCTCTCTCTCTCTCTCAAATAAACAAAAATAAATCTTTCTTTAAAAAAAGAAAAAAGAAAAAAGCAAGCACAAGAGGGGCTGGCACTGTGGTACAGTGAGTTAAGCCGCCGTCTGCAGTGCTGGCATCCCATATGGACACTGATTCAAGACCCAGCTGCTGCACTGCCAATCCAGCTCCCTTATAATGTGCCTGGGAAAACAGTGGAAGATGGCCCAAATGCTTGGGCCCCTGTACCCACATGGGAGACCCGGAGGAAACTCCTGCCTCCTTGCTTCAGATCAGCTCAGCTCTGGTCATTGCAGCCATTTGGGGAGTGAACCATCAGATGAAGGTCTGTCTATCCTTCTCTCTCTCTAACTCTGCTTTTCAAATAAATATATAAATAAATCTTTAAAAAAAATAAAAACACAAGAATTAAAAGAATTTTAAAGTACTTTAGAATAGGGTAGGTGTTTGCTATAGCAGTTAAAACCTATTAGGGATACCACATCCCATACTAGAGTATCTAGGTTCAAGTCCCAGTTCTGCTCCTGATTCCAAATTCTTGCTATTGCACATTTGAAGGCAGCAGTGATGGCTGTAGTAGTTGGGGTCCCTGTCACTGGACTGAATTCTAAGTTTCTGAATTTAGCCTAGCCCAGCCTTGGTTGTTGTGGGCATTTGGGGGCGGGGGGCGGGGGGGATCAGCAGATGGAATCAACTTTTCTCTCTCTCTCTCTCTCTCTGTCTGCCTGTCTATAACTCTGCCTTTCAAATCAATCTTTCTTTTAAAAATATTTATTTATTTACTTGAAAGGCAGAGTTACAGAGAGAAGGAGAAACAGAGGGAAATCTTCCATCTGCTGGTTCACTCCCGAGATGGCCACAATGGCTGGGCCTGGGCCAGACAGAAAACAGGAGCCAAGAGCTTCTTCCAGGTCTCTCACATTGATAACAGGGACTCAAGCACTTAGGCCATCTTTTGCTGCTTTTCCCAGGCCATTAGCAGGGAAGTAGATCAGAAATGGAGCAGCTAGGACATGAACCAGAGCCCAAATGGGATGCTGGCATTGCAGGCAGCAGCTTTATTTGCTATGCCACAATGCCGGACTTCAAATATTCTAAAAAAAAAAAAAAAACACCACATTATGGGGGTCAGTGCTGTGGTGTAGTGGGTAAGGCTGCCATCTGCAGTGTGGGCATCCCATATGGGTGCCACTTCTTGTCAACAAACTACAAAAATCTTTCCTCTCCCAGGTAATCGACATCATCTTCTTTTAAAAAGTTTATTATTGGGGGCTGGTGCTGTGATGTAGCAGGGAAAGCCGCTACCTGCAGTGCCGGCATCCCATACGGGTGCCGGTTCTAGTCCCAGCTGCTCCACTTCCAATCCAGCTCTCTACTATGGCCTGGGAAAGCAGTAGAAGATGGCCCAAGTCCTTGGGCCCCTGCACCTACGTGGGAGACCAGGAAGCTGCTCCTAGCTCCTGGCTTCAGATGGGCACGGCTTCATCCATTACAGCCATCTGGGGAGTGAACAAGCCAATGGAAGATATATCTCTTTTTCTCCCTCTCTCTCTCTCTCTCTGCCTCTGGCCTCTCTGTAAATTTGCCTTTCAAATAAAGAAATCTAAAAAAAATACATTATGTTGAATTTCATCAAACACAATACTGGATATACAATAAATGTTTATTAAATGATCCTTTTTTGAAAAAAAATATGTATTTCTTTGAAAGAGAGACAAATGGAGAGAGATCTCTCATGTGCTGATTCACTCCCCAAATGCCTGCAAAAGCCAGGGCTGGGTCAGGCTGAAACCAAGAGCCCAGAACTTAATCCTGGTCTCACATTGGGTGGCAGGGACTCAACTACTCAAAGCCATCACCTGCTGCCTCCCAGAGTCCACAGCAGCAGGAAGCTGAGATTGGGATCAGAATCAAGACTTTAATCCCAGCACTGTGATATGGGCTGTGGGCATCTCAGGAGGTGTCTTAACTGCTGAACCAAAGCGCACATATCATTAAACAAATCTTAATGAAGACTACTATCAGAATTTTATCCTTCTATCTCTTTTCTTTATACGACTAGGCCTAATAGCAAGATATATAAATATATACTGTCATGACTTTTCTGTATGGCAGTAATGAGAGTGCACTTCTTTGATTTTTGACTGTAAATGACCCAGGGCCCCTGCTATAGCAATCTGAAAATCATTGTACTTTGGTCACAAGGCCACATCACAAGCTGTCCCCTGCCAATGACTGAGTCTAGCAAGCATAGGGCAGATTTATCCCTGAGAGACAGGGACTCCCCTGATGAGCGACTGGCTTGGGAACTTTCCAGTAGCTTAACAAACACTCCTCAGAACTGCCCTGCAGAAGAAGGAGCTGCTCCCCAACCTAACTTCCCTCCCTGTCTCCTTTATCCAGGGGTCACATCAGTGTCGCATCCTGACAGCTCTCTCAGTTTTCTCTGCTTCCCCCTCCTATCTTCTCACATGCATCTGTCCTACTATATTTCTTATTAATGCAATCCCACCTTTGGGTCAGCTCCTCAGAGGACCTGAACTAACACAACATGTTAGCATTTTCCAACTGAGTAAGAGTAAAAGCATCTGAGGCTTAAACAATGACTCTGACTGTTGGGGCTCGCTTACAGACACTGACATCCCATTTTGGGAGTCCTGGCTACCTTGCTTCTGGATCCAACTTCCAGTTAAAATGCCTGGGCAGGCAGCAGATGACGGCCCAAGTGTTTGGGCCCCTGCCACCCATGTGGAAGACCCAGATGGAATTCTTGGCTCCTAGGTTGGGCCTGGCCCAGAACTGGTTACTGCAGTCATTTGATGAGTTAACCAATGGATGGAAGATGACTTTCTTTCTCTCTGTGTGCGTGTTTGTGTCTCTTCCTTGCTCTGTCATTCTGCTTTTCAAATAAATAAATCTTTTTTTTTAAATTACCTTAACCTTAAAACAGAAACTTAGGAAACATTGCTATTTAATTAAGCTCCATGGTTCTGGATAAAAAATAATACTGTAAATGGCATGATATATTAAAAATATTTGCCATATTTTTTTATTTTTCAACATGCCAAGAACTGTCTCCTCCTTTTTATTCAATTTAATTTCATCTGACAATGCTGCTTCTGGCTCTATTAAGATGCCCTAATTTCCTGTTGCTGTTGCTGTAGAACACTGCTATTCAATACTACCTAATGTTAGCTGAGCTAGATTCACTACTCCAGGCAAAAGAATGGCCTAGATTACTGAGAGAAGCTCAGGAGAAGGAATTTGGTTTGTTTGTTAACTGGGACTAATTTTCCAAACATCTTTAAAATTTATTTATTCAAGATGCAGGGAGACAGAGAGAGCTTTCCCATCCAATCGTTCATTCTCTAGTTGCTTACAGTGGCATGCGGGCCAAAGCCAGTAGCTAAGAACTCAATCCAGGTCTCCCACATGAATGCTCAGAACCCAATTTCCTAAGCCATCACAGCCCCCTCCTAGGTTTTGCATTAGTAAGAAGCTGGAATCAGGAGCCTGATACTCCAATGTAGGATGCAGGCATCTTAACCAGCAACTTAACCCAACACCACTGGGACTAATTAACTACTTTTGTTCCAACAATTCTTTTTTTTTTTTTAAAGATTTATTTATTTGCTTGAAAGGCAGAGTTAGAGAGAGCGAGAGCGAGAGAGAGGTCTTCCGTCCACTGGTTCACTCCCCAAATGGCCACAATGGCTGGAGCTGCACCAATCCCAATCCCAAGCCAGGTACCAGGAGCTTCCTCTAGGTCTCCCACATGGGTACAGGGGCCCAAAGACTTGGGCCATCCTCTGCTGCCCTTCCAGGTGCGTTAGCAAGGTCTGGATCAGAGGTGGAACAGCCAGGAATCAAACAGGTGCCCATATGGGATGCTGGCATTGCAGGCCGGGGCTTTATCCCCTGTACCACAGCGCCAGCCCCCTCTTCTGCTTTCTTAATGTTTATTTTGCTTATGGCTTGTTGAACTTCTTAAATCCATAGATTTGTGGTTTTTATAAAATTTAGAAAACTTTTTCCCTCTATACTTTCTTAATGGTCCCTCTTTCCACTTGGGACTAGGCCACCTGATATGTGCTACTGGTCACGGAGGGGAAGCTGGTTGCTGGTGCAAGTTTTTTGGTTGTTTTTCTTAGTTCAGTATAGAAATAAAAAGCTGGCAAGCAATTCGCAAAGAAGCAGAAACTTTTATTTGATTGGCAAGTGAAAGAAAAGCATCTGATCTGAGAGGAGACCAGGTGGAAAGCCCAAACAGGACACTGGCTTTCAGGAAGTGCCCAGGGTTTTTAAGGCATTACTGTCTTCTCATTGGGCCGTCCTATGTGGGTGCCCCTTGGACCGGGGCAGGGGTTCACATACTGTATGTTGACTGGCTTGAGGCCCATGGCTTTACCTGCTATGCCACAGCACCAGCCTCAATAATTTTTTTTTGCTTTTAATTCCTATAACTGAACAGGGGTTAAACCCAGAGTAGTGAATCCAAATGTTCTAAAGTTATCACTCCTATCCAGTCTATTTCTTAGAAAATTTTATAAAAGGAAAGTTAACTTTCTCTTGGTATTTTGTGACATAAATTTACTACAGCATCCCACAGATTCACCTTTTCTAAGATAAGCTGTACAGTATAATGGATGCCCTATTTGCCAATACAATTGGGACTGATAATTGCTTACTCAAAAAAAAATCAAGATAGAATTTAAAAATCACTACCTACATATCATATTTCATTCTAAGTTTAGAAATAAATATGTATCCATTCACAAATATTTCACCATAAGGCCAATCTTCAAAAAAAAAAAAACTAAATTTATTTGAGAAGCAGAGAGACAGATAATCAGAATCAGAGAGTGAGAGAGAGCACTCCCAAGTGCTGGTTCACTCTCAAATAGCTTCAAAGACTGGAGGGTGGGAGGTAGGGGTCAAAGCTGGGAGCTGGGAATGCAATTCAGGTCTCCCACCTAGGTGGCAGGAACCCAGTTACTTGAGTCATCAACACTGCTCTAGGGCCTGTATTAGCAGAAAGCTGAAGTCAGAAGCCAGAGCCAGGGATCAAACTCAGATACTCTGATGTGGAACATGGGTACCTTAATGGGTATCTTAACCAGCAGGCAAGAAACCTACCTCTCAACAGCAATTCTTTAAGTGCTTTTCCTTTGTTCAATCTTTCTAAAACATTCACCTTAGTTTTCATTGGAACAGTAACTTTTTTTTTCATGTTGGAACTTGTACTTGCCTTATTATTTTGTAACACAGATCACATGTGAATTTGTGTTACAGAGTCTGATATCCAGCATAACTTTTTTTCCGCCAATTAGGTAAGCAATCACTATAATGATAATCAAGCCTGAAAGATCCACACCAACTATAATCGGTTTTAGAATGGTGTCTCATCCACCGGACACTCCTGAGCTGTAGAATACTTCCCTCTATCACACTGAAAGGCTGAACCCTTGAATCAGAGGTATTGATCGGAAATATCAGTCTGCTCTTTTTTGCACATAAAGAACTTCCCAGGGGGCCATCCCAAGAGTTAAGATTGGTATTTGCAATGCTGAAAACAGAGCCATTAACCAAATATATGCTGGCATTCACTTCCTTCAGACAGATTCAGTTTTCATTTTTCTCAGCAAAGACAAAGTCAAGATACTTAATGGTGCTTCTATTCAGCCTAAGTTGAGCAATTTGAGGGTGGCAGCTGTCAGTGGAGTTAGTTGAATTGGGGTTGATGTTAATAACCAAAGCAACCTTATCCTGAGTGATGTTCAGATGCAGTGCCATCACAGCCAGCAGACAAGTACTATTGCCATTACTAACCAAATAAGTTCCAACCCTGTTTTTTCCCTTTGGAGTGAGTGTTGTAGTAGAAGATGGCACAGTGGGGTGAATTATGGGTGTCACTGTGGTAGCAGATCTATCTCCATCACATAGAAACTCTTTTGTGCTCACTGTGCCATTTTGGACAACAACATCCCAATAGTATTGGACAACATCATTTGTCTTTGATGTTGATAAACTATTGCATCTATAGATGTCATTCAAAGGAATTTCAATTTTCACAGGGTCATGAACAGTAAAAATTCCTTTGTCTTCAGCATCAGGAAATACTGTTATCACTAATGTTGTAGGAAAATGAAATGCTGTCAATTAAATAATTAGATGCTTTCTCAGTGAAATTCACAATCCAGGAAAAACCAGATCCAGACTATATTGCTATTTTGAGACCAAAGTGGTCATCCCCACAAACGCTTCCATTATATGTCACATTGTGAAGATCTGAAATAGCATCAATTTTATTAGTTTTGTTGGTATTTTATACGGTATGGTGAAATTCATCTGCCACTTTGTATAAAGGCAAGTAGCATTTTCTTAATCTGTCAAATTAAGTTCTAATGCATACAAATGGATGGCTCCCAGGACCAGGCAGAGCAGAATGAGTCCTGAGTTCTGAACTGACAAGAGCTGGGAGCACACCATGATCTTAGAGGGCAGGAGGCAGCAACGGCGGCAACAGAAACAGAAAGGAAGAGGCACGCTAGAGCTACAGCAAGAGCACTGCTGACTACTGACCACACGCTGCAAAAGCCAAACAGTAACTTTTTAAAAATACTTCATATATTGGGGCTGGCACTGTAGTGTAGCAGGTAAAGCTGCCACCTGCAGTGCTGGAACCCCAAAGGGGCACCGGTTCAAGACCCAGCTGCTCCACTTCCAATCCTGCTCTCTGCCGTGGCCTGAGATAGCAGGGAAAGATGGCCCAAGTCCTTGAGCCCCTGCACCTGTGTAGGACAGCCAGAAGCTCCTGGCTCCTGTCTTGGGATCAACACAGCTTCAGCAGTTGCAGCCATTTGAGAAGTGAACCAGCCTATGGAAGATCTCTCTCTCTCTCTCTCTCTCTCTCTCTTTCTCTGCCTCTCTGTAACTCTGCCTTTCAAATAAATAAATCAATCTTTAAAAAAATACTTCATGTATCACTGGCTTATATGTTAAGTAAGGTTAAAATAAATTGGGGGCCAGCATTGTAGTATAGCAGGTAAAGCTGTCACAATATGGGCAATTCCATATAGGCACCAGTTTGTGTTCTGGCTGTTCCACTTCCTACCCAGCTCCCTGTCTATAGCCTGGGAAAAGCAGCAGTAGATGGCCCAAATACTTGGGCCCCTGCCACCCATGTGGGTGTCCCGAATGAAGTTCCTGGCTCCTGGCTTCAGCATAGCTCAGCCTGGCCATTGTGGCCATTTGGGGAGTGAATGAGCAGATGGAAGATCTCTCTCCCTCTCTCTCTATAACTCTTTCAAATAAATAAGTAAATAAATCTTTATTTAAAAAAAAATTCAGGGCCAGTGCTGTGGCGTAGCAAGTTAAATTCCTAGCCTGTGAGCCAGCATCCCACGTGGGTGTCGATTCAAGTCCCAGCTGCTCTTCTTCCAATCCAGTTCTCTGCTGTGGTCTGATAAAGCAGTAGGAGATGGCCCAAGTCCTTGGGCCCCTGCACCCACGTGGGAGACCAGGAAGAAGCTCCTAGCTCCTGGCTTTGGATCAGCTCAGCTCTGGCCATTGTGGTCATTTGGGGAGTGAACCAGCAGATGAAGACCTCTCTCTCTCTTTCTGCTCTCTCTATAACTCTTTCAAATAAATAAAATAACTTTAAAAAAAATAAGAAATTTGAACAAACTCAAGTGACTCTTGGAAAGCACAAACTCAACTGATAGGAACAGAAGCATGTAAGGGTATTAGAGAATGTTCTGCCAGTCTTGAGTTCAGCCTAACAGGTTCTCCAGAGAGCGTCTGGAGAGCAGCTTGTGTCAAGTTCAGTTTGGGAGTTTTACCACCAGTCGTTTGTTTCCTTTCAGTTACCTAACACCTTTTCTTTTGGTTCCTTGGTACCAAGAAGTTTTACTTCTTTCCCCCTGTTGTTTTCGTATCTGGTTAATCACTATTTTAAACCTCTCAGGAAGACAGGATTGACCATTGGTAGTTGCTAATGAAGTTATTAAGATGTACATCACATAATTGTATGGTAACCTGGAGTATTATTTCACCTAGGCTTGCTGTAAATCCTGTTAAAACAGGGAACAGCAAACGTTTTCTGTAGAGGGCGATAGTAAATATATTGGGCTCTGCAGATTCCTCTTGCTTATTTTTCTTTTTGTTTGTGTCTCATACACAAAACAGGTCAGCTACCACTTTGGGGCCATAGTTCGCTTACACCTGCTATAAGATAAAGTAGAATAGGCAACATTGTTGTCTCTTTTACTGATATCTAAGTCATTACTTAGAGCAACTAACATTTATTTTTTTGAAAGTTTATAATGTGGCAAATACTATGCTAATTGCTTTATGTGCATTATCTGATTCAGTCCTCTCAGCCATCTTACATTATAATTACTGTTATTATTCCTTTTAGAAATAAAGAAATTGAGACTTGGAGAGATAAAGTAACTTCCTAACAATTAGTAAATGGTAGAATCAGAATCTAAATTAAGAAGACTAACTTTGGAATTACTACACTATGCCACTTCTTAAAAAGCTTTCAGCTCATGTACCCAAGCACATATAATTAGTGGCATGGCCCATTCAAGAACACTAACTTTCTGAGTCAGTGCCAATTTGTAAAATAGAGAAATGTGCATTTTATTTTTTAAACAGTTTTTTTGGTTTGTTTTAAAGATTTATATTTATTTATTTGAGAAGTAGAGTTACAGACAGTCAGAGTGAGAGACAGAGAGAAAGGTCTTCCATCCATTGGTTCATTCCCCAAATGGCCACATCGGCCGAAGCTGCAGCTATCTGAAGCCAGGAGCCAGGAGCCAGGAGCCAAGAGCTTCTTGCAAGTCTCCCACTGGCCTCTGAGAAATATGCATTTTAAAGGAGAATCCAACAACATCTTAATCTAAAGAATGAATGTCTAAGAGTATAATATTAGGTATTGATATGAAAAGTAGTTTGGAAGGGAAACCAGATCTTGAGCATCCACAAGAGGAAAGTTAGGAATCACTGCCATACTTTTTCAATAAGGCAGCATAAAACAACCTGAATTATGGGACACAGAAGTGCAACAAGTAAATTATTTTAAAAATATGATAGCTCTAACTTCTCTCATTAACCATTAAAATAATAAATCACACTACAAAATGGGAGGTTAGCAATGCAGTGGGTCACATAGGTGCTTAGGGTCAGACTGAAGGTGACTGGAGGAAATATAAACAGAAAGAAATGCAGAATATCTAGATGGTATCTACTTGGTAATTAATTGCAATTCGGGCAGGAAAGTAATGTTACAGAGGTCTACAACAACGTGAATGTGAAGTACAAAATGAATGGTAAAATGGCTTGGTCAAATTCACCCAGTTAATGATGGTGCAGCTGGAATGAAACCCAAGATAGACTGGTTCCATGATCCACATTTGCTTAACCATTCCGTTATAAATGATTTATTTGGCTTATCTGTGCTACACAAGCAAGTGACTGGCATCAGCCTGATGTTCTAGGCCAGGCTGAGAATCACGGTAAAGAATGGATAGAGGGGCCAGGACTGTGGCGCAGTGGGTTAAAGTCCTGGCCTGCAGCGCCGGTATCCCAAATGGGTGCCAGTTTGAATCCCGGGTGCCCCACTTCCAATCCAGCTCTCTGCTATAGCCTGGAAAGCAATAGAAGATGGCCCAAGTGCTTAGGCCCCTGTACCCACGTGGGAGACCCGGAAAAGACTTCGAATCAGCTCAGCTCTGACCATTGCAGCCATTTGGGGAGTGAATCAGCAGATGGACGAACTCTCTCTGTCTCTACCTCTCTCTCTGTAACTCTTTTATTGATTGATTTATTGATTTATTTTTGACAGGCAGAGTAGACAGTGAGAGAGACAGAGAGAAAGGTCTTCCTTTGCCATTGGTTCACCCTCCAATGGCCACCGCGGCCTTCACGCTGCGGCTGGCGCACTGTGCTGATCCGAAGCCAGGAGCCAGGTGCCTCTCCTGGTCTCCCATGGGGTGCAGGGCCCAAGCACTTGGGCCATCCTCCACTGCACTCCCTGGCTACAGCAGAGAGCTGGCCTGGAAGAGGGGCAACCAGGACAGAATCTGGTGCTCTGACCGGGACTAGAACCCGGTGTGCCAGCCCCTCAGGCGGAGGATTAGCCTATTGAGCCGCGGCGCTAGCCTCTGTAACTCTTTTAAATAAATAAAATAAATAAATAATTAAAAAAGAATAGATAGAGCAACTGGAGACAGTCTTAGAAGAACTGGGTTATTAGTAATATTTGTGAAGAAGGAACTTGAGCCCAAGAGAAAGATTAACTCAGTAGAAGAGGAAATAACCTTGTTAACATACCAATTTAAACATATCAAACTGGGGCCAGCACTGTGGCGCAGTGGGTTAATGCCCTGGCCTGAAGCGGTGGCATCCCATGTGGGCGCCAGTTCAAGACTTGGCTGCTCCACTTCCGATCCAGCTCTCTGCTGCAGCCTGGGAGAGCAATAGAGGATGGCCCAAGTCCTTGGGCCCCTGCACCCATTTGGGAGTCCTGGAGGAGGCTCCTGGCTCCTGGCTTTGGATCAGCACAGCTCTGGCCATTGTCACCAATTGGGAAGTGAACCAGTGGATGGAAGACCTCTCTCTCTATCTGCCTCTCCTCTGTCTGTGTAACTGACTTTCAAATAAATAAATATATCTTTTTTAAAAAATAAACATATTAAACTAGCAAATTAAACTGTTTTAAATGTTGAGACCTAAACTGAATGTAATTCTGATTATAAATCCTGGTCATCTATAAACACTTGTATTGTTCTTTTTTGTTGTTTTTTTTTTTATTTGATAGGTAGAGTTATGGACAAATGGCCGGTACCACCAGAACTTTGCCGATCTGAAGCCAGGAGCCAAGCGCTTCCTCCCGGTCTCCTATGCAGGCGCATGGGCCCAAGCACTTGGGCCCTCCTCCACTGCCTTCCCGGGCCACAGAAGAGAGCTGGACTGGAAGAGGAGCAACTGGGACTAGAACCCAGTGCCCACATGGGATGCCAGCACCGCAGGCGGAGGATTAACCAAGAGAGCCATAGTGCTGGCCCCGCATTGTCCTTTCAATATATGAGTAAAAATAACTGAAAATTAAAGCTGCATGACTAGAAGAACTGCTGAAGATCAGAGTTTGGTACAGTGGCTAAGATGCTGCTTGGGATGCCGCATCCCGTATCAGAGTCCTGGGCTTGAGTTCCAGCTCCGCTTCAGATTCAGCTTCCTGCTTATGCACACAAGGAAGCAGCAGTACTTGGGTCCCTGCCACTCACCTAGGAGACCCAAAATACCTCATTCTCTCTCTCCCTCTGCATTTCAATAAGTAAACTAATATTTAAAATGCTGGTAAGGCTCATCCAGAACAAGAACTAATTTAGAATATTCCATTATTGGGTTTGAGATGAACACGTAGACTTTACATGAATATAAGATTTTGAACTATAGACATAATAATCTCTAAACTGCAAAATAAAATTAGTATGTACTAAACAGAGATGCTCAAGTATTGACTAGGAAAGTAATCTTGTGATTTAGCATATGCAACTGTAACTCACATAAAAACAACAAAGTAGGCAGACATAAATGAGATCTTGAAATATATCAGGAAATTGCCTTTCTAGCTATTTTTATTGCTGGGTCAAGAAAACAAACCAGAAATGTGAGCATAAAGTGTGCTGGTATTCAAACCTAATATTCTAAATCCAGCTTCTTAAATACAGTCCTATTAGTCCACTGTCAGGCAGCACACAGGGAAAGAAAAAATACCCTTTGAGGACATATTGCAAATGACTAAGGGATACTGCCTTTCTATATGATAGCAACAGCTTCAGAGCTCTGTAAGCAGAATTTTGCTGGGATGCCCATATGGTCTCAAGAAAAACATGGACACAAAATAACAGTAAATTAATTTTCAAATAAAATTGTGCTGGTGAAAGAGAGAGAAGGAGAGGATACAGAGAGAGGAGAGAGGAGGGAAAGGGAAAGAGAGGAGAGAGGAGAGGAGACAAAGGCGGCAGACAAGGAAGGAAGGAAGGAGGGAGGGAGAGAAGAAAGGAGGGAGGCAGGGAGGGAGGCAAGGAGGGAAAGAGGCAGGTATGCAGGCAGGCAGACATCACACTTTAGGAAATAGATATTCATGATACAGAACTCAACTTATCTTAAATTCTGTTAAAATACATAATGCAGATAGCATAAGAGTTAGGAAAATGTACGTGTACACATACTTATAAAGTACATTTCCCAGAGAGAAAAGTTCAAATTCTGAAGAGTAAGCAGTCATGAAAACTGTAATCCTAAAGTGTGACAATAAACTGCTGTCATTAACTGGCAAGAATCAGGATGACCTTTGAGAGCACAAATCTCACCACTGGCCTGACAGGTCACTATAAGCTAAATCTACTGTCAATTTCATTAAGGCCTGAGACCCTTGGACGTAGAAGACTGCTTCTTGCCACTGCCATTAGTCTGGTTCTTCTTCTTCTTCAGGAGTACCATGCTAACTTCTCATCAACATTTTGTTTGAGACACAAAGAGAGGGAGGAAGAACTATCTGTGTTCCTTGGTTTTCTGGTTCTGATTCTTATGCATAGAGAGGCCCAGCTGTATTTCTTTCCCTTCAATTCCAGCAGATAATCTGTATTCCTTATTAAAATTTTTCTTCTTTTAAGCAGATTTTAGCTACTGGTGCAATTGAAAGAGCCTAAAGAAAGCAAGCCTTAATTTGAAATCTAGAAGCCTGGAAGGCCTAAGGAAACCACTTTTAAAGCAGAACAATGGTTTTTTTAAAAATACACTGAACCATTCAACCTCTTAATCAATGCTATTCATGAGCATCATCTATTCTGAATCACAGAATTCAAGCCAAAATGCAGTCAGAGAAAAATACATGCCATTCATGTAGAAATAATCATCCTCAATACTATAATGCTTATAAAATTAAAAACTACATTTTCTGTGACAGTGGCTTTCAAGCCTTTATTAGGCAACAGAATATTTTCTTCTGATGAAATCTCAGGTTCATGGCCATAAGCTAGCTGAAAGGAGATCTGCTCTGGCAGAACATGTGCATGTGCATGCGGATGTCCCAAGGTGGGCACACCTGTGCCTGTGTGAACCTGCAGGTCCAAACCCCATTGGATAGCACCTCCTCCCCTGCCAGAGACACCCTGGGGAATCATCATGGAGCCCTTGAGACCTTAACTTACAGCTTGAAAACCGCTGTTAGGAACCAAGGCACCATGTCAATCACATGTGTGTTTACCTGTGAGCTTTGAAATTTTTTCCATCAACATAAATATCAATATCTGGACAACAATGTTTCAGATAAAGCTTCAATAAATCTTCTCCTAATTCAGATGCAGGTTCCAAGTCATAGGTATCTTTAAAAGAGAAAAATAAAACTAAAAAATAGTTTCTCTAATTTTACATGTAAAAATTTTGTTTTCTAATATTAGTAACAGGTTTTTCTACATAATAATTTCAATCAGCTGGGATATATTTAAGTGGCAACTCTAAAATAATATAAAAATGTTAAATATTATGCTTGCTTTCTACTTTTGAAATATATATTTCCACTTATACTTAAATACAGATATGCTTTTAAATATATTATCACAAAGATATACACCAAAAATGAAATTACTTCAGAAACACCTGAATTAGAAAGTTAGCTGAATTAGAAACTTAGCCTACTAAGTCAAAGCACCAGCCTGAAAATGAGTATTTTAAAGAACTATTGCTAATTCAAAAGATTCACATTTAATTAGCAGGAAGTGAAATATAATACATCTATACATTAAAATAGAAAATTACCATATATCATAGTTCACATATAGGATATTTATCACTAGATATTATGGTATCTGAATAGAGGTATATACATACCATACATACATATGTATACATACAAACATGTATATTTAATGTATCTGTGTATACATACACATACACACACACACACACACACACACACACACACATATATGAAAAATACTACCCGGTATCAAATTAAATTTGACCTGAGGCTGTCTCTGTTCTTTGAGTTCCTACCTAATAAGCTATATCCTAACTTGGTACATAAATAAACCAAAACCTAATTTAGAGGTATACATTTTTAGTAACAGCCATATCTCAGCCAATCACAGATAGCCTACTGAATAGATGTAAATGCCTAGCTGTAACCACTCAAGCTTTTTCTGTGCTTCACTTCCGTGTTCTGTCTATAAATACTCCCTGCCTACTCTGTAGCCACAGCTCTCTGAATCTCTTATGGTTCAGAGTGCTGCCAGAT
Organism: Sylvilagus floridanus; assembly: GCA_949820135.1. Classification (NCBI taxonomy): domain Eukaryota; kingdom Metazoa; phylum Chordata; class Mammalia; order Lagomorpha; family Leporidae; genus Sylvilagus; species Sylvilagus floridanus. Next base: position 83,329,913 of record OX463225.1, on the reverse strand, counting down.
TCATGAATAGTTCTTTGCTCAAATAAACTCAGTTAAATTTATTTTGTCTATATTGTTCTGAATTCCTTACTTTGTGATATTAATATCTGTTTCCAAGAAAAAAATTGAATATTATATATATAATATCTACCTATGAAGCAAATGTGGCAAAATGTTAAATATTAAAACTAAAAAAGTAAACTTATAAAATAATTTATTTTTCTTGTTTTTCTTTTAACAACTGTATATCTTTATTTAGCCAGTCCAGAAACTATTTAGCCAGTCCATCTGATGAGGATCAGTTCCTGGTGAGAAAATTCACACTAAATTTACAAGTCTGGAGTATAAACCACAATGCCAGTATTGGCTCCCCCACTGAAAGAGATCCAGACTCTGACTACTACTCAGCATCTCCACTGCTACCTCCTAGTCCAAGCCACCATCCTCCCTCAGCGGGATTTCTGCAATAACCTTATACCAGGTCTTCTACTTTTGATGCACACAATCTATTTACAACAAAGCTTCCAGAGCAATATTTAAAATGCAATTCAAAGGCTGGCACCACAGCTCACTAGGCTAATCTGCCTGCGGCGCCGGCACCCCAGGTTCTAGTCCCAGTTGGGGTGCTGGATTCTATCCCGACTGCTCCTCTTCCAGTCCAGCTCTCTGCTGTGGCCTTGGAGTACAGTGGAGGATGGCCCAAGTGCTTGGGCCCTGCACCCCATGGGAGACCAGGAGAAGCACCTGGCTCCTGCCTTTGGATCAGCGCGGTGCGCCGGCCGCAGCGCACTGGCTGCGGCAGCCATTGGAGGGTGATCCAGTGGCAAAAGGAAGACCTTTCTCTCTGTCTCTCTCTCTCTCTCACTATCCACTCTGCCTGTCAAAAAAAAAAAGAACACAACCCACCCCAGTTCAAGCCCTCCTATGGCTCTATTTCTTTTGTAGTTGGCTGGCTGGGCAGAAGTTTGGATACCCTGGGCATATCACTTGCTGCTGCATCTGAAATGCAGGCAGTCTTGCAGGAGTAGGCCTTTAATTCTAGATAGCATCAGAATTAAATGACTATGGGTGTCACTGTGGTGCAACACAGGTAAAGCTGCTGTCTGCAATGCAGGCATCCCAAATGGACACTGGTTCAAGACTTAGCTATTCCACTTCCAATCCAGCTCTCTGCAATGGCCTGGGAAAGCAGAAGATGGCCCAAGTGCTTGGGCCCCTGTACCCAAGTGGGAGACCTGGAAGAAGCTCCTGGCTCCTGGCTTTGGATAAACCCAGTTCCGGCCATTGCAACTATTTGGGGAGTGAACCATCGGATGGAAGACCTCTATCTCTCTCTCTCTTTACCTCTGCCTCTCTGTAACTGACTTCCAAATAAATAAATAAATCTTTAAAAAAATAAAAAAGAAAGAAGAATTAAACTATTAGATTCCCAGGTGGCATCAGAGAATTTGTTGGTGTGTGGAAAAAATAATAGATATTTGGTGTCAAAAAAGTGAGGTCAGGGAAAAAATGACACAACCACAAATACCCATAACTCAGTGTGACCAAACATGAAGTCATCAGTCCATTCAACTACAAATTTACCCTCCTTATATTACTGAAGCCTGCAACAGAGTTCAATCCAAACTCTTTAACATGGCTTATGAGCAAGGCCATCACATGTTTTGGTTTGCCTGGGATAGTCTCAGTTATTTTCTGTTGCCCCAGAATAATTATTAATGGCAACCTTTTCACTCTCAAAAGTGTTCCTGTTTGGACAAAATGGCTCTTCACGAGCTGCTACTCCTTCCATTTCCAGGCTCTTCTCTTCCCTAAGATCCTTCCTGCCCCCTGGTCCACCACACTCCCTCAACTATTTCTGGTTTTCCAAATAGGCCATATGCCTGGCTCTCTCTGCTTTCAGAAGTACAGCTGTTGTAGGTATTTGGGGAGTAAATTTGTGAATGGGAGATCTCTATCTGTGTATCCTTCAAAAAAAATGAATGAAAAAAGAAACTATATTAATTAACTTTAAAAAGAAAAGGGCAAACTTGGAGAAGCAAGTAATTGGGTTATTTTGGCACAGGTTAAACTTGATATTTACAGCATATTTAAAGATATGTTTAGCCAGGTTTGGACATGAAATGCAAGAAAAACAAGACTATCATTTCCTTAATGGGTAGAAGATACATCAGTGAAGAAGACTGAGGAATGGCCAAGAAGGAAAATCAGGAGGGTATGGTATCACAGAAGACAGGAAAGGTTCCAAGGAGGGGCAGCAGGGATATGAAAGATCGCAAAGAAAGTAATAAGATGTTAGACTAAAAATGTCAGACTAGTAACTAGGAGGTCACTGGTGAACCTGCAGTTTTTCCATGCAGTGACAGAGAAAGCAGTCAAAGAGCATGGGAGCTCTTTTCACTTCTACTCACAACTCCTTAGGCCACTTGAAAGGGCTTTGTGAGGCCATGGCAGAGCTCTACACTAGAGACAGGATACCAAAGGCTGGCTCTGCCAATTGTTGTGTGGCCTTGGGAAAGTTTCTATGCATTCTAAGCCTTAGGGTCCTTAGCTATAAAATCAGTCTGAAACCACTTACTTCTTAGGGTTATATGAGACTAAATGTGATAAAGTGTATGAATGGATCTACCTCAAATCCTAGAATGTCTATTCATTCATTCATAATAAGACATGGTGACCATAAAAGAGAAAAAATCTAACCAAGCTTAAATCAGTTTAGTTGTTTTCCTTGTTGCACTAAACATCAGTGATCCTTTAGTTAACAGATATTTTTATACACTTACACAGTCAATTCTACTATAATACTTGTCTTGAAAACAATTTGAGAAAAACCTGAATTTTGAGTTTGCTCAGATAGAATTTCATACACTGTTACAGAAAGCTCAATTTAAGAAATTCCCTTAGTTCAAACAGGCACCAGAGGCTGGGTGGAGGATCAGCAGAAGCAGTTTATTAAAGTTGACAGGCCCAGTGGAATCACTTCCCAAGACTTGGCATCTGAACCAGGTTCCTTACAATATTTGTAGGTTCATCAGCATCGTGCATTAACAGTTACAACACTGGTAGGCTTAGTGCAGCCTGCAGGACTCAGGATCACCCACGAGGAACCTGAGACCAAGCTTACAGGGAACTTAAGCAGGGTGGTGGTTGCAGAGAAGCCAGATTAGGACACCTACCCAGGCATGTCTACAACTATGGGGAAGAGAGATATGGACGACTGCCCAGACATGCCATACCTACGGGGAACTGGAACAGGGGATACAGTAAACAGACAGTAGGATATTTGCCCTCCTCATGGGTCTTGTCTGTCTCGTCTCTGGTCACAGCCTAACTTTCTCTTCAACACAAGAAACACTAGGACAATGCAGAAAACAGCATTCAATTGAACCACGTAAGAATACACAAAGCACACACACACACATACAAACATACACACACACACGTCTACCAGACACCTCAGTTTACTGTATATGTTATGAGCCTCACCCAACCATATCCAGTGTTACAAATTTCCATCTGATTTCATAAAACTACTGTTAGGAGAAAATTTCCTATGATTATTTTTATGTTTTTGCATGGTATAACCTTTCTGAGCAAAGCACTGGTAAACTTGGCTAAACAGTGATGAAATGCAAATATGCTTGGAAGGTAAAGATAATATATTGCTTCAGAAAGATTTAGACTTACCTCCCCTGGAAGCAGGTCCTTTCAATTCAGGGACCTAATACTACCTTCTATTCCTTTCCCCTCCCCAGAGATTTACCTTCCAAAGTAACAGATCTTCCAGCAGCACATAAAAGCTTCCTAATTTTATTGCTCCTCCCCTTAGTACAATGCCCCACTACTTGGGCGGCGTAACATCAAGCCCTTACTACACGCCTCTTAGGGTTTTGGGGTTGACAATTGGCCTGAAGATACACTATGAGTAATAAATGATCTGTTCTCTGTCTACCTAAATCTTCTTTCCATTGATTCCCAATGATTTACAAGCTGCGATCTTTCTGACACCCACTTCCACAAGCAAACTAACTTCAGGTCTTTTTCAAGGTAAAATGCCATATGTATTGTAGGCATTTTCTTTTCTTTTTTAAGATTTATTTATTTATTTGAAAGTTAGAGTTACAGGGGCCAGTGTTGTGGCGCAGCAGGTTAAAGCCCTGGCCTGAAGCGCTGGCATCCCATATGGGCATGGGTTCTAGTCCCGGCTGTTCCTCTTCCGATCCAGCTCTCTGCTATGGCCTGAGATAGCAGTAGAAGATGGACTAAGTCCTTGGGTCCCTGTACCCACGTGGAAGACCGAGAAGAAGCTCGTGGCTCATGGCTTTGGATCAGCACAGCTCCAGCCGTTGCAGCCATCTAGGGAGTGAACCAGCAGATGGAAGACCTCTCTCTCTGTAACTCTTTGAAATAAATAAAATAAATCTTAAAAAAAAAAAAAAGACTGCACCATTTTAAAAAATAAAGAGTTACAGAGAGAGAGAGAGAGAGAGATTGATTTTCCATCTGCTGAGTGTTATAACCCCAGGTGGTTATAACAGCCAGAAGCCAGGAGCTTCATCCAGATCTCTCCTGTAGGTGGCAGGGGCCCAAATACTAGTGCCATCTTCCACTGCTTTTCCCAGGCAATTAGCAGGGAGCTGGATTGGAAGTGGAACAGCTGGGACACAAATTGGTGCCCATATGGGATGCTATTGTCACAGGCAGTGGCTTTACTTGCTACACGACAACAGTCCCTACAGGCATTTTTTTAACCATTCAACATACATAAAATTAGGCTATCATTTTTATTAGTTTCCTGTCTTTTTTACATATATCATAACAAAGCTTTTGTATAGCCTTAATTTTTTTGTTGCATGGGGTTTTTTAAAGGAATGCATATATTATATAATAACAGAATAGACTATACTTTTCTAAAGCTTCTTTATGGTGTAGATTGGAATAAGGACAATAAGTGGACACTTAAATGGTTAAAAAGAGAATTGTGAATTTTTTATGGATTCATTTATAATAATCTCATCTCCAATAACCTGGGGAAACTGGGAGATGACAGTATTTTCATTTCCCCATGATTATTTTTATAAAAAAATAAGTACAGCAGATTTTTAAAGTATATATTTCTCCAATTATATCAGAATATAATTATTTCATGGCTATAACATTTTATAAAAATCCACAAAACATATCTCACCATTGGAAATTAAACTGTCATCTCGATTACTCATATCTTCTGGATTTTCAGGCTTTTGAAGAAAAGAATCAGATGATTCTTTACATTTTTGAAAATTAAAGTCCAGGTTTTTTTGTGATAGGCCACTCTTCACTATCTTTTTCCTAAGATTTTCCTCTTCGTAGTTTTTTATATTTCTATTGGATGAATATACAATCCTGAAATACAAAATATAAAATATTAATTAAAATAACATTGGTGATTCTTAAAAAAAAAGCTACTTCCCAGTGTGCTTTTGATGCTATTTGTCTAAATATATCATGTAATTTCAAAATAAATATCATATAATGATATAAACATCCATATACCTATATATTTATGTATATATGTGTTTTAAATATTTTAAACATGGATCACTTGAAGAAAGGTCAACCTAAAACAGTACAAAATTTGAAAATAGCCTAAAAAACTTTTTAGTGTTAAAAATATACAATGCCAAAAAATTATATAACCTAAATGAAATGGCAAGTCCAAGAAAGACAAAAACTACCAAAACCCGATTCAAGAAGGAACAGAATATCTGAGTAGACCCGCAACAAGTAAATAAACCCAGTTAGTAAACCAAAACTTCCCACGAAGAGAAAACCAGGACCAGGTGGCTTCACTGATGAACTCAATCAGATATTTAAAGAACTAACATGAACCTTTCACAAGCTTTTCCAGAAACAGAAAAGGAGGGAACACTTCCCAACTCATTCTATTAGGCCAGTTACTGATACAAAAGAAGCCAGACATCAAAAGAAACACATAGATCAATGTTCCTTATTAACATAAGTGAAAAAAATCCTCAGCATTAGCAAACTCAATACAGCAATATATAAAAAGGCTTAAACATCACAATCAACTCAAATTTATCTCAGGAATTCAACAGTGGTTAGACAAAAGAAAGTCAGTGTTATATACCATATCAACAGAATAAAGCACAAAAATCACATTGTCATTTCAACTGACACAGAAAAATCATGCAGCAAATCTAATACCTTGTCATAATAAAACACTCAATAAACTAGAAATAGAAGGGAAACACAGTAATGTCCTTACTCTGATTAAGGACATCTATGAACAGCCCACGGCTGGGGCTGGTGCTATGGCAAGTGGGTACAGCCACCGCCTGCGATGCCAGCATCCTATATGGCCACCGTTTTCAATCCGAGCTGCTCCACTTCTCATCCAGCTCACAGCTAACATGCCTGGGAAAGCAGTGGAAGATGGTCCAAAGCTTGGGTCCCTGCACCCACATGGGAGCTCTGTCTCCTGACTTCAGACCAGCCCAGATCCAGCCATTGCAGTCATTTGGGGAGTAAACCAGCAGATGCCAAGATCTGTCTCTCCTTCTCTCTCTCTCTCTCTCTCTGTAACTCTGCCTTCCAAATAAATAAATAAGTGTTTAAAAAGAAGAAAAGGAAGAAAAGAAAAGCCCACAGCTAAAATCATACTTAATGGTAAAAGACTGAAGGCTGGGGTGGGTATTGTGGCACAGCAGGTCATGCTGCTGCTTGGGATGCCTGCCTCTCATTTCAAAGTCCTGGGTTCAAGGCACACCTCTGCTCTAGAAGAGTTCTCTCTCTGTATCTCTCTCACCTTTCAAATAAGTTTTTAAAAAACACTTTAAAATAATAATAATAAAAGACTGGGACAGGCATTGTGGAGCAGCATGTCAAGCTGCTACTTCGGATGCCCACATCCCATATCTGAGTTCAGGTTCTGGCTACTCTATACTTTCAATCCAGCTTCCTGCTAATGCTCTTGGGAGACAGCTGATAATGGCCCAAGTATTTGGGTTCCTGATATTCACAGGGAAACCTAGATGGAGTTCCTGGCTCCTGGCTCCTGGCTGGCCTAAGACCAGCTGTTGTGGGCATATTGGTAGTGAACCAGCAAATGGAAGACTCTGTATGTATGTGTGTGTGTGTGTGTGTGTGTGTCACTCCACCTTTCAGATAAAATAATCTTAAAAAAAAAAAAGACAAAGCTTTCCTCCCAAGATCAGCAAGGATGTCTGCTCCCACCACTTCTATTCAATGTTTTCCCAGAAGTTCTAGCCAGGGCCATCAGGTGAGTAAAACAAATAAAAGACATCCAGGTTGGAAAGCAATAAGTAAAGTTATCTATTTTTACAAATGACAAGCTTATATATTAAAAAAATCCTTAGAAGCCTAACAAAAAACTGGTAAATTTATCAACATTGTAGGATACAAGATCAATATGCGGGGCCAGCACTGTGGTATAGTGGGTAAAGCTGCAGCCTGCAGTGCTGGCATCCCACATGGGCACCGGTCTGAGTGCTGGATGCTCCACTTCTGATCCAGCTCTCTGCTAATGGCCTGGGAAAGCAGTGGAAGATGGCCCAAGTCCTTGGGCCCCTGCACCCACGTGGGAGACCCAGAAGAAGCTCCTCGCTCTGGCTTCAGATGAGTGCAGCTCCAGCTGTTGCAGCCAACTGGGGAGTGAACTAGTGGATGGAAGACCTCTCTCTGTCTCTCTGCCTCTCCTCTCTCTGTGTAACTCTGACTTTGAAATAAATAAGTAAATAAATAATCTTGAAAAAAATCAATATGCAAACATGAATTGTATTTCTGTATTCTGGCAACAAACAATGCAAAATGAAATTAAAAAATAATTCAATTTAAAATATCATCAAAAAATAAAATACTGGGGCCAGAGTTGTGGCACAGCAGATTAAGTCATTGCTCATGACACCAGCATTCCTTATTGTAGAGCTACTTCAAATCTCAGCTACTCCACTTCAAATCCAACTTCCTGTTAATGTGCCTGGAAGACAGCAGAAGATAGCCCAAGTACCTGGGCCCCTTCTATCCATGTGAGAGACTAGGATGGCATTCTAGGCTACTAACTTCAGTCTGGCCCAGACCTGGTTGTTGTAGCCATTTGGAAAGTGAACCAGTGGATGGATAATCTATCTCTCTCTTTCTCTCTGTGCCTTTCAAAAAATTAAACAAATCTTAAAAAAAAAAAAAAAACATTTGGGAATATATTTAACAAAGAAGTTTAAGACTTGTACATTGAAATCTATAACACAATGTTGAAAGTAATTAAATAAAAAGAAATACATTCCAAGTTCCCAAGTTCATGCACTGGAAGATGTAATATTGTTAAGATGTGAAGCACTCTCTGAATTAATCTACAGATCTGATGCAATCTTGACCTAAATTCCTGCTTTTTTTTGCAATAATTGACAAGCCAATTGCCCACTTTTTTATCACTACAACTAAATACTTAAGACAAGCGATTTATGAAGGGAGGTTTATTTTGGCTCACAATTTTGGAGGTTCAGAGTTCAAGCTGGGGCAGCCCCAATGACCTGGTATCTGATGGCAATGCTGGGTGGTGGAATGCCTGCAGCAGAAGCATCACAAGCTAAGTCAGGAAGCAGAGCGAGAACAGCTGGGCCCAACCACGTATATTAGCAGCCCTCTTGAGAGAACTGCCCTCCCAACCCAAGGACCTCACCGACACTACAACTGGATCAAATCTCCACTCTATCTATCAGCAATTAATTTTAACCCATTCATCAATAACATAAGACTTTGGAGACCAAGTCTTCAACACGTGGGCTTTAGGGAACTCCAAATTAATATCCAAACTATAGCACCAACCCTCAAATCCACATAGAAAAGCAAAGGACCTAGAATAGCCACAACAACCTTAACAAAGAACAAAGTCAGAGGATTCACATTTCCCTTTTCTAAGCATCTTACAAAGCCACAGTAACACAGACTCCTTTGCACTAACATAGGATAAACATACAGATCAATGGACAAGAAATGAGTCCAGAACTTAACATCTAAGGGCAAGCGACTTTTGACAAGGATGTCCAGACAATACAACAGGAAAAAAGAGTCTCTTCAGAAAACAAATGATGCTGAAAAAATTGAATATACAAATGCAAAAGAATGCAGTTGGGCTCAAACCTCACATTATATATGAAAACTCAAAACTGACCAAAAACATAAATTTAAGAGGGAAAGGTATAAGCTTTTATAAATAAGCATAAATGGATTTGATGATAGCTTCTTAGATCTGATGCCAAAAACACAAGTAACAAAAGACAGACAAAATGGAAAAATAAAAAAATGAAAGCTTTTGTGCTTTTTTTTTTTTTTTTTTACAGGCAGAGTGGACAGTGAGAGAGAGAGACAGAGAGAAAGGTCTTCCTTTGCCGTTGGTTCACCCTCCAATGGCCACCGCGGTCGGCGCACTGCGGCCAGCGCACCGCGCTCATCCGATGGCAGGATCCAGGAGCCAGGTGCTTTTCCTGGTCTCCCCATGGGGTGCAGGGCCCAAGCACCTGGGCCATCCTCCACTGCACTCCTGGGCCACAGCAGAGGGCTGGCCTGGAAGAGGGGCAACCGGGACAGAATCCGGTGCCCCGACCGGGACTAGAACCCGGTGTGCCGGCGCCGCAAGGCGGAGGATTAGCCTGTTGAGCCACGGCGCCGGCCAGCTTTTGTGCTTTTAAGAACACCATCAAGAAAATTGATAATTCACAGAATGCTAGAAAACTTCTGTTAAATCACATGTCTGATATCAGTCTAATATGCCAGAATACATAAAAACTCTTATAACCCCATAATATAGACAACTAAATTAAAAATATGTCTAAGTAGTTGTCCAAAGATAGAGAAATAGCAAATAAGTACATGAAAACATGCTCAACATCATCATCTATCAGAGAAATACAAATTAAACCCACAACGATGAGAGACCAATTATACTCACTAGGATATATATAAGGAAGACTGAGGATAATAACAAGCATTGCCAAGGATGTAGAGAAACTAAAACCCTCATACATCACTAGAGGAGTGGAAAATGGTATAGCTCCTTTGGAAGAGTCTAGTAGTTCCTCAAAAGGTTGAGCAAGGGCCGACACTGTGGCGTAGCGGGTAAAGCTGCCGCCTACAGTGTCAGCATCCTATAGGGCACTGGTTTGGGTCCTGGCTGCTCCACTTCTAATCCAGCTTTCTGCTGTGGCCTGGGAAAGCAGTGGAAGATGGCCCAAGTCCTTGGCCCCTGCACCTGTATGGGTGACCCAGAAGAAGCTCCTGGTTCCTGGGTTTGGATTAGCGCAGATTCGGCCGTTGTGGCCATTTGGGGAGTGAACCAGCGATGGAAGACCTCTCTCTCTCTTTCTCTGCCACTGCCTTTCTGTAACTCTGCCTTTCAAATAAAATAAATAAATCTTAAAAAAAAAAAAAAGGTTGAGCATAGAGTTACCATGTGGCCCAGCAATTCCCATCCTAAATATATACCCAAGGAAAATGAAAACATAACAAAATCTTGTATATGAACGCTCCTAGCAGCATCACTTATCACAGCCAAAAAACACCATAAAAGGCCATCATTCATCAAAGAACAGATAAACAAAATATGGTATGGTCATACAATGGATTAACATTTGACAAAAAAAATAAGTGAAGTACATTAAATTAGTGTCTTACATTATTTAGCTAATAATAAGTCTCTGAGTTCAGCAAACACTTGAGTCCCCCAAATCACTAAAAAGTTCAACTGAGAGGCTAGCATTGTAGTGTAGCAGGTAAGGCTGCCACTTGTGATGCTAGCACCCCATATGGGCCCCAGTTCACAGTTCAGCTGCTCCATTTCCAATCCAGGTCCCTGGTACTGGCCTGAGAAAAAACAGCAGAAGATGGCCCAAGTACTTGGGCTCCTGCCAACCATGTGGGAGACCTGGATGAAGCTCCTGGCTCCTGGCTCCGGCCTGGCTCAGTCCAACTGTTGCGGCCATCTGGAGAATGAACCAGTAGATGGAAGATCTCTCTCAGTCTCTCCCTCTGTGACTCTGACTTTCAAATAAATAAATATTTTTTAAAAAGTTCAACTGATGTCCTATTTTCAAAAATTTTGACAGAACACAAGATGCTGCGGTCTGAATGTTCATGAAGCTAAAATACGTATGTTAAAAGTTAATACTTGGCCGGTGCTGCAGTTCACTAGGCTAATCCTCCACCTTGCGGCGCCGGCACACCGGGTTCTAGTCCCGGTCGGGGCACCGGATTCTGTCCCGGTTGCCCCTCTTCCAGGCCAGCTCTCTGCTGTGATCAGGGAGTGCAGTGGAGGATGGCCCAGGTGCTTGGGCCCTGCACCCCATGGGAGACCAGGAGAAGCACCTGGCTCCTGCCATTGGATTAGTGCGGTGCGCCCCAGCCACGGCAGCCATTGGAGGGTGAACCAATGGCAAAAGGAAGACCTTTCTCTCTGTCTCTCTCTCTCTCACTATCCACTCTGCCTATCAAAAAAATTTTTTTAAATCAAAAAAAAAAAAAAGTTAATCCTTGATGTAGCAATATGAAGAAGTAAGATATTTTGGCATTTGGAAGGTTCTACTTTCAGGAATGGGAGACACAGAAGATGCTATCTGAGAAACTAACCCTCACGAGACACCAAATTTAGGGGTGCCTTGATCTTGGACGTCTCAGCCTCTAGAACTGCAAGCAGTAAATTTCTGCTGTTTATTAGTAATTCAGTCTAAGGTATTTTGGTTTAGTAGCCTGAATAAACTAAGACATAAGTCCTGAGAATAAAAAGTTATGATCTTATATTTTTCATAAACATAGTTTACTTAAAGTGTCAGATACCAAAAATACAGAAGTCAGTTTGGGGACAGTTTGGAGCCCAGAGATGGGCTAGAGACATTTTGGTCTTTATAATGAAACAGTACCACAGAGCATACCATTCATTCCTCCTCCCTCAGAATCAGTCTCTCTCTTTTTTTAAAGATTTATTTATTTACTTGACAGGCAGAGTTACAGAGAAGGGGAGAGACAGAAGAGAGGTCTTCCATTGACTGGTTCACTCCCCAAAGGGCTGCCACTGCCAGAACTGGGCCAATTGAAGCCAGGAGCCAAGACTTTTTTCTGAGTCTCCCACGTGGGTACAGGGACCTAAGCACTTGGACCATTTTCCACTGCTTCCTCAGGCCATTAATAGGGAGCTAGATCGCATATGGAGCAGCCAGGACTTGAATCTGTGTCCACAGGGAATGTTGGCACCACAAGCAGAGACCTAACCTACTACGCCACAGTGCTGGCCCCCCAAATCAGTCTTAAGTTCCTACTTAGCCTCTACCAATACTAGCCCTTTAATAGTAGTTCTTAGCCTCTACTAATACGAGTTAGTAAGATAATTTGGATTTTAAATTAATTTCCTTAGCTTTTAAAATAGATATTAAAGACAGTATATTTTAAAAAGAAACAATTACATCTTAGACTTAAAGCTGAGGGAAAGAAGAATTTACTCACTGTAAAAATGTCCTAAATTCTGAAGCTTCAACATTCTCCAGAGCAATAGACTCATGATCTGTTAAATGACTCGATATCGGTCCAACAGTGTAAAAATAGAAGTCAGGAACCCTTGCTAAAAGGACTGCTTTGTGTGCTTTGAACAAAGTACAACCTACAGAGAAAGTAACATCTGCATGGATTTCTTCCCTTAGAAGCCTGTAAGAAATAAAAAGAAATCATGGTTTAATTAGTGATGTTAAGAAATGTGATATATTTGTTTTTATAAAAGAGTTTAAAATAACACATAGGCTAAAAAAGACAAAATAAAGATAAAATACTAGCATAAAAATGAGTTTGTTCTCAGTTCATTCCTAAGAATATTAGTGTTGGCTTACAATCTTAATTTTCTAAAATTCATAATGCAAATAAAATAGGACCACTTTTGCAAAATACCTTTTCTTATTCATTTCTTCTAATAACAAAATTTATTTTCTGCTATTTGTTGATTTTTCTTTAAAATGTAACCTCTTTATAGATTTATTTTTCAACATGGAACACAAAATTAACATGGCTACATTAACAAATGAAAATAATCCTTTTTAAAATCTTACCAAAATTGAAGCAAAAAAAAATAATGCAACAAATTGGACATAACAATAGACAATTCAGATCAGAAACTGGTACACTTTGTTCTGACTAATGTTAATTATCAAGTCTGAAGTGTAGGCTTGGCGGTCAAGAATGTGACATTTAGCCTTCTTCCACCCCTCTCCCCCTGCCAATGGAATTAATCATTCTCTAATCTATTATTTAAATGATGGACTCAGAGGTTAAATCTATTCAAATGTTTTACTAATGCACAGGCATAGTTACTGATACATATATGTAAAGTGTTTGAGAACATCCTAATACAAACTGTCATAATCTTTTGTCACTTTGTGGTAACTACATATTTTCACTGTCTAAATACTACATAGCATTTCATATCACTATAGCAATATCATCAGCAAGGGATGTATCCTCAGAGGCCTCTTGTATTGCAGGACATAATTGGTAATCACACCAGGACACTACAGGAGGTACACCTCATGGATAAAGATATCCATTACAGTGAAAGTTTGGAAAGTTGCCAATGACACTAACACTCCCCCAACAGCAAGTTAATGGCTCTTTCCTCTAATCCCATCACACTGGGTACATTCCTCTATTACAGTGCCTGTCATTGCATCATTATTATTTCTATGCGCCTTGCTCCCTACCTGAGGATGAACTCCCCAAGGGCAAAAACTATCTATCTTTAGTATACAGCCAAGTGTTCCACACCAGCTTGTTAATGATCCTACTATACCTATGCCAGTGTTGTGGCATAGCAGGTAAAGCGTCTGCCTGCAGTGCCACCACCCCAGATGGGCACTGCTTTGTGTCCTGGCTGCTCTACTTCTGATCTAGCTCTCTTTATAGCCTGGGAAAGCAGTAGAAGATGATCCAGGTCCTTGGGCCCCTGCATCTACATGGGAGACCTGGAGGAAGTTCCTAGCTTCTGGCTTTGGATTGGCACAGCTCCTGCTGTTGTGGCCATTTGGGGAATAAACCAGCGGATGGAAGACCCCTACTCCCTACCCCTGCTGCCTCTCCATAACTCTGTCTTTCATATAAATAAGCAGATCTTTAAAAAAAAAATTAGCAGGAGTTGAGGTCAGTGTTGTGGCATAAAGGGTTAGGCTGCTGCCTGAGATGCTGACATCCCATATGGGCAATGGTTCAAGTTTCAGCTGCCCCACTTCCAATCCAGCTTCCTGCTGGTGTATCTGGGAGGGCAGTGGATGATGGCTCAAGTGCTTGGGTCCATGCCACCAATGTGGGAGACATGGGTGGAATTCCTGGCTCCTGGCCCATTCTTGACTGTTGCAGCCATTTGGGGGGGTGAACCAGTGGACAGATCACTCTCTCTTTCTCTCCCTCTCTTTCTGTAGCTCTGCCTTTCAAATAAAATAAATCTAAAAAAAAAAATTGGCAGGAGTTGCTGATTGGATATACAAGGTGAAAGAAAAAACCTAGGATCTCTCTTAGTTTCGGCCCAAATAATTGGGTTCTAGTGATGCCACTGCTTAATTGTTATCTGCTAGTCCAGTTTCCCTCCTCAACTCTAGACATATTTCCAATGGTCTCCCATACATAGCTTCCTGAATTCATTATACCTCTCTCTTTCAAATTTTCTAAGATTTTGGGCCACCTTCCATTCTTCTCTTTTCCTCTTACTTTATAGGTAATCAGCTACCAAGACCATCAATTGTTTCATTTCCATGAACATTATAGTCACTTGACTATTATTAAATCTCCTAGTTGATCTCCTTGCTTCCAACTTCTCTTTTCCTGAAGTTCAAGATCCAAATATGTTAATCCCCTATTTTAAAGACACTAATGGTTCTCCACTGCCTCCTGAATATATTCTAAACACCTCTCTGCAGAAAGGCCTCTGTGATCTAGTCTTAGTCTATCCATTCTCCCTTATATGCTAACACTTTGTGTGCATGCCACTCATAATCTTCTATCAAATAAAGCTACTAAATATATTTATTATTGATATACAGCCCTGGTTTGTACCAAAGTCCCTATACTCTAATCACATATGACTGGACAATGGATTGGACCAAGGTATCACTCTCACTTTTGTCTGGCCATTATCTTTCTTGATAGAATTTAAGCGTAAACATCAAAGCATTATCTTACTAATTTTTGATTCTTCAGGATTCAGTATAGGGCTAGGTACCACTGGCTAATGTGGTAGTTAGGCAAAAGAACTCAGTTCTGTAAGAAACAGGAATCAACTGAGGACACTCTAAGAGCATTACAAGCAAATCCACAATAAAGAAAAATAGAAGGATAAGAAGATAAGCAGATATAAACGTACAAATGGAAGGTCCATTTTCATAGTTACTGCAGAGAAGGTAGAGTGCTTGGGTAATTTTCTGGTTCATATTTTGGTCATGTGACCTTGGCCAAATCACTTTGATGTCTCTGGAGGAAGATCACTATGGCTCTTATTTTCACGTCATTATTTTTTTTTTAAGATTTATTTTATTTATTTGAAAGACAGTGTTACAGAGGAAGGGGTCTTTCATCTGCTGATGTATTCCCCAGGTAGCTGCATGGCTGGCTGGAGCTGTGCTGATAGGAAGCCAGGAGCCAGGAGCTTCTTCCAGGTCTCCCACGTGGGTGCAGGGGCCCAAGGACTTGGGCCATCTTCTACTGCTTTCCCAGGCCATAGCCGAGAGCTGGATGGGAAGAGGAGCAGCTGGGACTAGAAGTGGCGCCCATATGGGAAGCTGGCGCTTCAGGCCAGGGCTTTAACCCACTGCGCCACAGCGCCGGCTCCTTCTTTATTTCTAATACTTGTCTAATGCTTCTCTATTCTCATCTGTTAAATGGGAATGATTAAAAAAAGACTTACCTAATAAGATTCACAAGAGAAGTAAATAAAACATTACAGAAAGTCTATCAAATAGGATGGCAACATTAGCTATTTGTTTTTTACAATTATCCTGAATAATGGTACATTTCTCAATGAGGTCTTATTGTACAATTTTCATATCCTAAGCTTCTTTCCAGCTTTATATCAGATCTGGATAGAATTTCCTGTTTTTTCTCACTTATCCACATATCTCATCACCTCAGGTAATCTAGAATGTAATATAATTTGCTTTCTCAAAAATAAATCAATCTCTTTCAAATCTGTGTGTTTTCACCTTGCTTGGATGTCTCCTATTTCTCTTTCCCCAAACTTTACCCAATCAATCCTTAATCAGTTCCCAAGAGCTCACTCAAATGTTACTACATAAAGGCTTCCCCAAATCATCCCACTACCACTCTCACTTTTGTTTGGCCATTATCTTTCCTGATAGAATTTAAGTGCAAACATCAAGGCATTATCTTAATAATTTTTGATTCTTCAGGATTTAGTATAGGGATAGGTACATAGTTTGTGCCAGATATACAATAACATTTGCAGAATAAATCAATAATATGGTTGTGCTTGGAGATTAAAATAGTACAGCATTCAAGGTGGTTGAGTAAGCACATTAAGTTTTGTGGGGTTTTTTGTTTGTTTCTTGTTTTTGTTTTAAATAACTGGGGCAGGCGCTTGGCACAGCAGGTTGAGCTGCCACCAGCAGTGCCAGCATCCCATATGGGAGCTGGTTCAAGCCCAGTCTGCTCCACTTCCCATCCAACTCCCTGCTAATGCACCTGGGAAAGCAGCAGAAAATGGCCCAACTCCTTGGGCCCCTGCACCCACACTGGAGACCCAAAAGAAGCTCCTGGCTCCTGGGTTCGGATCAGCCCAGCTCTGGCCATTGCAGCCATCTGGAGAGTGAACCAGCAGATGAAAGATGTCTCACTCTGTCCCTTCCTCTCTTTCTGTAATTCTGCCTTCCAAAAAGTAAATCTTTAAAAAAAAAAAAAAAAAAAAAAAAAAACCCTGTATCTATTTTTCTTTGCTTATAATAGAACTTGGGGGTGTAGCATCCTATCTTCAGTTACTACTAGGAAGAGGATAATTTTTTCATCTTGATTGCTGTGCCAAATACCCTTAAGTTAGTAACACTTGAAGGCTGGCAAAATAGAATAAAGGCACTGAACAGAGGGAGAATCTCAGCCTCAGAGATTCATCCTAAAAACAGAACAACTTCAGGCTTACTTTTTTCATTTTATATCAGTACCCCAGTGGAGAGAAAACAACATCCTGTGTAGACAGACTCAGAGAGCAATCTTTATATTTAAATAAAATTCAGTTTGTAGCTACAGGATCTTTAAGCGTGGGTGAGTTTCTGACAGAAAGCACTCTTAGAATGTTGCATGCTACACACCTGCTATCATTGGCAATTACGTTTATTATGCTAGTTCTCTCAAAGTGTGACCTTGGCTAACAGCATTCAGCATCACTTGGGACCTTGGTAGAGGTGCAAAATCTCAGGCCCCATCCCAGAGCAACTGAATCAACTATGGGTGGGCACCCAGGAAACCTAAGTCTTCCCAAGCTTTCTGGTCAGGGCCATGTACACCAAAGTGCAAGAATCAAAGTTTTGTTGGAAATGAAATTTAGCTAGGTAGTGTTTCTAGGCTTCAGTTTCTTTGTAAACTAACATGGCTTTCTCTGGATTCTGAACAGCCTGCTACTGACATTACAAAAGTGAAGCCTTCCATTTGAATGGATCCTCTGGGAACTAGAACTAGAGTGTTCTAGGGGAAAAGAGAGAGTCTACTATTTAAGCATTTCTGTAAATTAAAGAGAAATAAGGAAAAGGCCCTCAAAGCTTCTGTAACTTATTCTAGCGTTCCTCAGTCCAAATAAATACTGATTTTCCTATTTTTCTTAAAATTGTTGAAGCTCGTTAAAATTGTCTAAGTTTCAGGATCTAGATCCACGCTGACCTTAGCGATTTGTCGTTCGAGCCACTAAAGCCTGCCCGTGTCGTCACCGTCTTTTAGCTGCACACAACTAGGATCTTAACTTTTGTGTTCCTTTTGAATCCGGTTCCAGTGTCTGAGCTACTGCGGATTGGTTATTAGGCGAGAGCAAAGTTCGCCGAGAGGCTGACGAACGTCCCGCCCCGGTCTGAGGCCGAGAGCAAGGGCGGAGGGACGGGAGGCCGAGCCCGTGGAAGCCCCAGCTGCGGGGGCCGAAGGGGGCGCGGAGGCGCTGAAGCAGTCCGAGTTCCCGCCTCCTCCTACCTGAGCAGATCTTGGCTGAGCTGCTCCGACACCGTCGCCTTCAGCCGGCGCCTCTCACTGGGCCCCTTCCTCGGCAGCCCCTTAACGCAAACGCCAGGGGACCCCAAAGGCACCCCCGTGGCCTCACCGCCCTCCCCACACCGGGCCATGCCCCGCAGGCCGGGCACTCCGCCTCACTTGCCCCGCCCAAGAGCGAGAAGGGGGCGTTGCCGACCACACGCTCCACTCCTACCCGAATCCGCCCCCTAAGGGAAAAGGTTGACGCCTCTCCGTTTTGTAGACGGTCCCTTAGAGCAGCCGGACACCCCGGCGCGGGAAGCTCGGAAGCTCGGACGACGCGGGCACGTGACCGGGCAGGGTGTGCGCAGGCGCAGCGGCTCTGTTTTTACCCGCCGGGCCACTCCGCCCCCTCGCCGGGGAGCTCACTGTCCCGCGGGGCTTGTCCAATCGCTGGCCCCTTACCCTGGCGGTCTTTTTTTTTTTTTTTTTTTTTTTTTTGCTTTTCAGTTTTATGTTCACCAATCATTTAAATAAGCATTTTATTGACCCTCCAAGCGCGGTTTTCAAGCTGTGGCCTTAGGAGACCTTTCCAGCGGTGAGCTGCACTTCCTCACCTGTCACTCAACCTTGAGGGATAAACGCTTTAGGCAAGAGAAATTGAGGGTGAAGGGAGGTATGCGATTAACGTGTTGAATTCTGTCAGAGAACAATCCTGAGTCTCATGCAAAGGTGTACTTCAATCGTCTGGAAGACCCTGTCCTCAAACCAGGAATGGTTCATTGGCCCGCCCTTGGATTTCAGAAGGGTCAGATTATATTACAGAGCTTTGCATATAAAGCCCCAAAATCCATGACCAGGAAGGGAGAAGGAGATAAGATGGAAGGGACACAACACAGTCTATGACTGGGCAGAGAAGTGAGTGGATGAACTATAGAACTTTTATGATTTTGCCCCGAAGGCAGTAAAGCTGATGTGAAAATCATTTAAAAATCTTTTGGTACTATGTGATTACTTCCTCCAAAAGAAGGATGCTCTGACGTTCTGCTTCGTTACAAGCTCTGCACAGATAAAGAATGATCACTGCTTGGAAACTATATGGACTTGGTTGTGGAAGAGTACCAGAGTCCTCTATTTCTCCAAAGAATGCTCTCTATCAAATTCAGAAACCTAAATTCTGAAAAATTTGATGGGATAATTCTTCATTATTCCTGTGGAAAAGAGAAGGGTCCAACATGTTATAATATATTAGGGAGAACAAACTGATTCTAAAAGCAAAAAAAAAAAAAAAAAATCTGGCAAAACATTCAAGAAAAACATTTGCTGAGACCCTTCTGAGGAGTGTCACGTACACAGCTATTAATCTTGCCAACCAGGTCAGTATGACTTGGATAGTGTTCATCATAGTGTCTGTTGTCTTAGTCACCAGGAGCAACATTACTTGACCTTTTTTCTAACTATTCCTAGAAGTTTCCCTCTTAAAATTAATCAATGGCTTTCTTCTCAGTATATTGTCTCTGAATGTGCTTTATAACCAACTAGTCATGCTCTAAAATTAGTAATTTCCAATTTACAAGAAGTTCACCATCCCTGACCCTAAACCCACCTTTGTGGACCAAGCTAATATGTTCTGTTGTGCCTGAGCGAGTGCTGACGGAGAAGCGCCACACAATGATAAATGTTTGAGTCCTTTATTGCCAGCAGCCAAGAGTGGCTCATGTCCCAAAGAACTCTCAACCCCGAAGCCCAAAGCTACAGGGTTTAAAAAGGCAAAAACTGCAAAACTGGGAGGGGAATACATGGTTGCTAAGATCAAGGGGGAATACATATTACTAGGGTCAAGCTGACCTAAAACCTATGTGAAACTAATATCAATTATAATCTTGACAATACCAGTTACAATATTATTTTTTAATATTTTATTTATTTATTTGAGAGGTAGAGACAGAGAGAAAGGTCTTCCTTCTGTTGGTTCACTCCCCAGGTGGCCGCATCGGCCAGAGCTATGCCTATCTGAAGCCAGGAGCCAGGTGCCTCCTCCCGGTCTCCCTTTCAGGTGCAGGGGCCCAAGGACTTGGGTCATCCTCTGCTGCTTTCCCAGAGAGCTGGACTGGAAGAGGGGCAGCCAGCACTAGAACCGGTGCCCATATGGTATGCTGGTGCCACAGGCGGAGGATTAACCTGCTCCGCGGAGCCGGCCCCAACCAGTTACAATCTTAACAATATCAATTATGATCTTGATGTTAATCCAAATATTGGTTTTAATCATATGTAGGACACAGATAAATTACATTTTTATCACTAACCCAGACACAGCCTATTTACTTTCAAGCTTGAGCGATCGTGCTGGGAGGTTTCTATACTCTGCCAAGTGTGATGTAGTGGACTGCTATTGCATGACTGTTTTAGATCATAGTTTCAGACCAGAGTCTCAGGGTGAGGGGGGTGCCTTCCCAGAATGGAGTCTGGGGTTGTGCTCCAAAATGAAGTCCCTACTGTCAGGGTGTTAGTTCAGTTCATTGTGTGATGATAAAAAAAAAAAAAAAAAAAGTTTACTGCTGTGGAATGTTTAAACTCTGGCTACAATCTGACCACTTCGAAATACTTCTCAAGACTCCTTAAGTCATCAAGCATGTGTCTCACAGACCTAAGTCACTCATATTCCGCCCCTCATAAATGTTACATTAACCCTATTTTAAAGATTTATTGACTTTTACTTATTTGAAGGCCAAAGCATGGCCGGCGCCACGGCTCAATAGGCTAATTCTCCACCTGCAGTGCCTGCACACTGGGTTCTAGTCCCTGTCAGGGCGCCGGATTCTGTCCTGGTTGTCCCTCTTCCAGTCTAGCTCTCTGCTATGGCCTGGGAGTGCAGTGGAGGATGGCTCAAGTCCTTGGGCCCTGCACCCGCATGGGAGACCAGGAGAAGCACCTGGCTCCTGGCTTTGGATCAGCACTGTGCACCGGCCATGGCGGACACTGGAGGGTGAACCAACGGCAAAAGGAAGACCTTTCTCTCTGTTTCTCTCTCTCGCTGTCTAACTCTGCCTGTCCAAAAAAAAAAAAAAAGAAAGGCAAAGCAAAGGAGAGATAGATTGGGAGGGAGAGATCTTCTACCCGCTGATTCACTCCCCAAATGCCCGCACTGCAGGTGGTGGCTTTATGCGCTACACCACAACACTGGCCCCACCATCTAGTTTTAAAATGGAGGCAAGCTATACCTTTTTGGGTGAATTTAGCCAGCTTATACACGAGCATAGTTTAGAAGGTTTAGAAGGTTAGCCAAGATTTGATAACAAACCTAGTTATCCCTGGACAGCTGAATGGGGAAAGAAAGAAAGAAAGAAAGAAAGAAAGAAAGAAAGAAAGAAAGAAAGAAAGAAAGAAAGAAAGAAAGAAAGAAAGAAGAAGAAGGAAGGAAGGAAGGAAGGAAGGAAGGAAGGAAGGAAGGAAGGAAGGAAGGAAGGAAGGAAGAAAGAAGTCCTGCCATTTGTAACAACATGGATACATCCAGAGGACATTATGTTAAGTGACATAAACCAGGCACAGAAAAACAAATACTGAGGCCGGTGTTGTGCTTGGAACACAGGCTCCCACATGAGCACTGGTTTGAGTCCCAGCTGCTCTGCTTCTGATTCAGCTCCCTGCTAATGTGCCTGGAAAAGCAACAGAAGGTGCCTCAAGTGCTTGGGCCCCTGCCACCCATGCGGGATGGGGTGGCCCAATCCTGGCTGTTGTGACCATTTGGGGAGTGAACTAGCAGATGGAAGATCTCTCTATATAACTGCCTTTCAAATAAATAATATTTGTCTAAAAAGCCTTTTTAAAAAGACAAATATTGCATACCACAATTTATATGTACAATCGTTTTTTTTTAAAGACTTATTTACTTTATTTGAAAGGTAGAGTTACAGAGAGAGGGAGAGAGAAAGAGAAAGATATCTTCCATCCACTGGTTCACTCCTCAGATGGCCACAGTACCCGGGGCTGGGCCAGACAAGCCAGGAAGTCAGATATGAGCTTATGTGTGTATGACAGGCCTAAAGAGAAGACATCTATATCCAGCATATGCATCTACATCTCAAAGTCATCCCGACAATGTTTTATGAGCAGCCCGACATTCACATCTTGCCCTGCCCCTTCTACCTGATAACCTGCCAGGTGGAGGTCCCCACCCCTTCTGCCTGACAAATCTTCCACAATCTCCCAGGTGCAGCCCAGTATCTGCATTTCAAACACCCTGCTCCGGATCCCCATTCTCTAGAGGGTCCTGCTCATCCTTCCCCTGAACCCAGGATGGTGCCAGCTAGGCTTCCTCCTGTCTGATACCTTCAAGGGAAAACTCAGATAGGAGCTTCTTAATATTTACAACCATAAAATCCTTTGTTTCAGGAGGAAATGTGTGAAGACAGAGACCCATCTCCTTAAAAACCCCCGGCCTCAACCGGAATGTGCACTCAGCCCTCTGCCTCTCTGCTGAGCCGCCCACTTGGTCTGGCCAGGTGTAATCTTTCTACTCAACCATGTAACCTCAGTCCTCCCCCTGGCACTCTCTCCCACGTCCTGTCTGGAGAGGTACCCATCCATTCTTACGGATGTCCCTTCCCTAATAAACTTTGCTACTTTTACTTTCCACTACTCTGTCTCATGCCTGCCTGAATTCTTTCTTGCGCAAAGACAAGAACCCTGCATTTTCTCCGGTAATAAAGCCAAGAGCCAAGAGCTGCTTCTAGGTCTCCCACGTGGGTGCAGGGGCCTACTTGTGCCATCCTCTACTGCTTTCCTAGGTGCATTACCAAGGAGCTGGATTGGAAGCTTGAGCGGAACAGGTGGGACTCAAACCGGCGTCTATATGGGATGCCAGCATTGCAGGCAGCGGCTTAACCTGCTATACCACAGGGCTAGCCCTCTAAATGTAAATTTTTTTTTTAAAAAAAAGATAAGATTGGTAGAGAGGACAGCACTGTGGCACAATGGGTTAAAGCCCTTGACTGCAGCACCAGGACCCCATATAAGGGCCAGTTCAAGTTCCAGCTACTCCACATCCAGTGCAGCTCCCTGCTATTGTACCTGGGAAGCAGTAGAAGATGACCCAAGTTCTTGGGCCCCTGCACCCACGTGAGAGACCTGGAAGAAGCTCCTGGCTCTTGGCTTCAGATCTGCCCAGCTCTGGCCATTGCAGCCATTTGGGGAGTGAACCAATGGATGGTCGACCTCTGTATCTACCTCTCTCTGTAACTCTTTCAAATATAAATAAAATAAACACCTAAAAAAAATAGGTAGAGAGTAGAATGGTGGGATGGAATGGGGAGTTGTAAGCCAAAGAGTACAACTTGCAATCATGTAGGATGAATAAGTCTAGAGATCTGATGCACAGAATGGGGACCATAAATATTTCACTATATATGTCAAAACATCATGTACACCTTAAATATCCGTAGTTAAAAAAAAAAAAAAGGCAATCTAGCACCAGACTCTTTTTCTTCAAAATCTTGCCAGATTTCTACCCATGCCTCTTTATTAGCTGTAAAGGTTGAGGACAAGAGACAGAATGATTTCTTGTCCATCTAATTTAATTCTTTAAAACTACCAGGCTCAGCTCACAGGTGGCTGATAATATGATGTGGTTAAAGACTACCCTCTTGGGGCCAATGCTGTGGTGCAGTGGGTTAAAGCCCTGGCCTGAAGCACTGGCATCCCATATGGGCACCACTTCTAGTCCAGCTGCTCTACTTCCGATCCAGCTCTCTGCTATGGCCTGGGAAAGCAGTGGAGGATGGCCCAAGTCCTTGGGTCCCTGTACCCATGTGGGAAACCCAGAGGAAGCTCCTGACTCCTGGCTTCGGATTGACATGGCTGGGGAGTGAACCAGGGGATATAAGTCCTCTCTCTGTCTCTACTTCTCTCTTTCAAATAAATAAAATAAATCTTAAAAAAAAAAAAAGAATGAATATCCTCTTAACAAGCAAAATCTCCCAAATCTTGTCATTGATGCTTCACATTCCACTAGCAGAGATTAACTTAAAGCATTATTTCTATTTCAATTAATTCAGCTCTAGAGTTATTTGCCCCTTAATGTAACTGAAATCGCTAGATTTTTTTTTTCTGAATGAAAGCTCAGAAGATAAGCAAGGCTAAACCCATAACTTTATAAAAAGAGATTTATTTATTTTATTTGAAAGGCAGAGTTACAGAAAGGCAGAGAGAGAGAGAGAGAGAGAGAGAGAGAGAGGTCTTTCATCCACTGATTCACTTCCCAGATGGCTGCAGCAGCCAGAGCTGCACCTATCTGAATCTAGGTGCCAGGGGCTTCTTCTGGGTCTCTCATGCAGGTGCAGGGACCCAAACACTTGGCCATCTTCTACTGCTTTCACAGGTCATAGCAGAGAGCAGTATTGGAAGTGGAGCAGACAGGACTAGAACCCGCGCTCATATGTGATGCCAGCAGTGCAGATGGCAGCTTTACCTGCTGCGCCACAGCACTGGCCCTTAAATCCATAACTTTTTAAGAGTTATTCTTACCCTTGATTCTCATGCAAATAAGAAAGAAATTTAGATAAAATTGCCCTGGAAGCAAACTCTTCTTCTAAATGTGCCAATTTCATTAAAATTAAGTCACTTTTGATGCATTAATTCTTTCTATAAAAAGGTTTTAATATGAAAAATTTCAGATATACAAAGGAGTAAAGTGGTATGATGAATGAATGCTTTCTTCAGCTGATGATATGAAAAAGACTACACTGATATGCTTAATCTCCTAGGACTCTCAATTTGCTAGGGTTGGACAAAATGGCTAATATCATCACTTACAAGGAAAAGGAAAAGGGATGCTTTTAAAGTTTTTTTTGCTTTGTTTTATTTTTTAATATTAGGAAATAGGAAGAAGACAGAAGGAGCCAAATCAGGATGGTTTAAGGAGGATGCCAATGATTTCCCAAGGAAACATTTGCAAAATTGCCTTTGAGGAGAGTAGGGAGCAGGAGCATTGACAGGGTAGAGAAGGTATCTCTGGTGATGATTTCCTGGGCATTTTTTGCTGACTTTTCTGCTGACTGGTTTTAGGCTGACTTTTCCAAAACATTTTCACTACAAGCATATGTTACTGTTCTTTGGCCCTCCAGAAAGTCATCGAGCAAAATGCCGTGAACATCCCTATAACTGTTGCCATAGCCGTTGCTCTGGACTGGTCTGCTTTCACTTTGACTGGGCCACTCTGTCTCTGGGTAGCCATTGCTTTGATTGTGCTTTGTCTTCAGAACCATATTGGCAAAACCAAGTTTCATCTCCTGTTACAATTCTTCGAGGAAATGCATTGGAATCTTGATCCTACTTGCTTAAAATTTCCATTAGTGAAAGCTCTGCTCTTGCCTGCAGGAGATCCTGAGCACAACAGTTTTGGTACCCATCCAGCAGAATGTTTGTCCTACTTTTTAAGAAAGATTTTATGTTGGCCGGCGCCGTGGCTCAATAGGCTAATCCTCCGCTTTGCAGCGCCGGCACACCGGGTTCTAGTCCGGGTTGGGGCGCCAGATTCTGTCCCGGTTGCCCCTGCGTGCTGGCCGCAGCGGCCATTGGAGGGTGAACCAACGGCAAAGGAAGACCTTTCTCTCTGTCTCTCTCTCTCACTGTCCACTCTGCCTGTCAAAAATAAAAAAAAAAGAAGGACTTTATGTTTTTCTTTGAGAAGCAGAGCAACAGAAAGGGAGAATGAGACAGACAGACAGAGAGACAGCAAGAGAGCAAGAGAGAGAGAGAGCGCTTCCATCCACTGGTTCTCTTTCCAAATGTCTGCAATAGCTAGATTGGGCAAGGCTGAAGCCAAGAGTCAGAACTCCATTCTGGTTTCCAGTATTGATGGTGAGAACTCAAGTACTTGAGCCATTATCCACTGCTTTCTAGGCACAGTTAGCAGTCGGAAGTGGAATAGCTGAGACTTGAACTAGCACTCCTGTATGGGGTGCTGGAATAGCAAGTAGAGGCTCAACCCACTGGGCCACAATGCTGGTCCTGTTTGTTCCATTTTTAAGTTTCTAGTTAGAATTGTATAAGCGGGGCAGGCACTGCGGCTCACTTGGCTAATCCCGGTGAACCAACGGAAGGAAGACCTTTCTCTCTCTCTCTGTCTCTGTCTCTCTCTCTCTCTCTCACTGTCTAACACTGCCTGTCCAAAAAAAAAAAAAAAAAAGGTATAAGGTGAATCAATGGAAATGTCTATGATATTGGCTATTATTTCTGCTGCTAATCCTCAATTCTCTTCACTGAGGGCACAAACAAGATTTTTTTCCTTGTTGATTGATGTGAATAGACTGTTGTTCTGGGCTTCAATGTCAGCATTATCTTGTTTCTCTTACATGAGTTATCCATTTTTAAAATGCTAATTGGGGAGAAGGTATTGTCTCCATGAACTTTTTATAAAGCATTAGTGATTTCACCATTCTTCTACTCAGGTTTCACCATCAATTTGACATTTGTTCCTGCTTCAATTTTAGCAGAATTCATACTGCTCTGATAGGGACTGTTTCAAACTGATATCTTATCCTTCTTAGTGTCTCAAATTAGATCCTTTTCAGATATAGCATAGCGTTAGGATGAGTTTATTTTGGTATACATTTTTTTGAAATCTATGCATAGTTTTCTTCATAATATGTATTTTCCATGAACATCTAACAGGCCCCTTGTATACATACATGCACACACAAATATTCATACTTATATGAATATGTTCATGTCTCCCTTCTTAAGATAACATGTGTATTATTTGTACTATTTGCAGCTTACTTTTCTTATGTAACAGTATATCTGAGAGATATCCCACATCAATGGAAAAGTCCATGTCATTTATTTTAATGGCTACAATTCTACTTCATTTCATTCAACTGACACTTTAATTTCCTCCATGAACTATCTGTTCGCATCTTTTGTCCATTTTACTTTTGATCTTTTATCCAATATTTTTAGATGTTTGAGATACTTAGCTGTTTGTGAAAAAAACTTTTTTTCCATTTATAATTTTTTTCTGACTTGCCTTTTGTAGGTTTTTTTTTTTTGAGGGGGGAGGTGGAATTTACCTTTTGCTTTGCTTTGCTTGGTTATAATATGGTAAAACTTATTTATTCTTTTTCTTCATTGCTTCTAGGTTTTGAGTGATCATTAGGAAGGATTATTTTTTTCCTTCTCTCTCAAAGGGCCAAGAAGCTAAGCAAGTTTAAGCTTTAGGGACCTCAGTTTCACCAGCCTCTTCCAAGGCTCTAAAGCTCTAGTAGAATAACTAGAAATGTATTTTCTTGGATGTTTTTGTAAATTACAAAAGTAAGAGACTTTGGGGACCGGCGCTGTGGCATAGTGGGTAAAGCTGCCGCCTGCAGTGCCAGCATCCCGTATCAGCGCTGGTTCAAGAACCAGCTGCTCCACTTCCAATCCAGCTGTCTGCTATGACCTGGGAAAACAGTGGAAAATGGCCCAAGTGTTTGGGCCCCTGCACCCGCATGGGAGACCCAGAAGAAGCTCCTGGCTCCTGGCTTCAGATCGGCCCAGTTCCAGCCATTGCAACCATTTGGAGAGTGAACCGGAAGATGGAAGACTTTTCTTTCAGCCTCCACCTTTGCCTCTGCCTCTCTGTAACTCTACCTTACAGATAAATAAATAAATCTTAAAAAAAAAAAAACAGTGAGAGATTTTGACATAGATTGGTCAAGATTCTGTGTCCTTCCCCTTGGTCAAATATAGCTTCATATCTGGTCATTTCAGGTATTCTGGGAATTCAACCACAAGGAAACTATGTAAGGGGATATAGTAGTTTGGGTTAGTGAGCTATGTGCATTGGTTCACACTCACTTCTACGCCCATGTAAGTTGTTGCGTCCTGTCCTGATATAGGAATGCTTCCCACGAATACTTTGCTGATTCATCCTACATGGTGGCAAGGAGGCAGGATAGAAAAAGGACACACAGGGGCCAGGGTCCTGGCAGAGTGGATTAAGCTTCTGCTTGTAATGTCCAGCATCCCGTATCAGAGTGCTACATGGAGTCCCCTAGTTATTCCACTTCTGATCCAACTCCCTGCTAATGTTCCTGAGAAGACAATGAAAGACGACTCCTGCCAACCATGTGGGAGTTCCAGATGGAGTTCAGGACTCCTGGCTTTGATCTAGACCAGCCTCTGCCAATGAGGGGTAAACCAGCAGATGAAAGACCTCTCTCTGTGTGTCACTTAATCTTTCAAATAAATAAATTAATTAATTTAAAAAAGGAAACAGGACTCACAAATTATAGCCCCTTCCCCCCAACATGTGTCTATCCCCTGATCTATGTATTCATTTCCAGTTCCAAGCAATCAGGAACAACGAGCATCTATACTAAGGGCAAAAGACTCCCTATGGCCTGTTGGGAATGCCCCAACCCCCACCTGTATGCATGCCTAAAATACGGCAATGTGACCCGTATATAACCACCCTGGTCAAGGGTAGTGACACAGTCTGCCACTTTGAGTGTGTTGTGTACAAAAAGAACTGTGCCTGTGCAGAGCATCAAGCCAGGGGCAAACCAAATGCTGTGTGTCTTAGGGGATGAGCCAGAACTCCCAGCTGGATGCAGATCAAAGTGCCACGTGTGGTAGGGAACTGCCCCCCTCCCCACCCAATAAAAAACCCTCCCCAGCTCCCCTTCTTCTGCCAGTTAGTGGGAACTGTTCCCAATATACTATCTCCCTTGTGTTTGAGCATACGCCCCCAAAATTCTTGTCTGGGTTGAACAGTGGCCTCTTGTCAATTTCTGCTTGTGAGGGAGCCAAAAAACCTGGAGTCAGTAATAACATGTAGGGGTGGAGCCCAAAGTGTCATCACTATAGGAGATGTTTTATAACAAGTGCTGTTGGAAGTATGTGAGTAAGTAGAGGCTTCAGTTCTTATTGGTGTCTGCTCAAAAATGAAAGGAATATTCTCGGTAATGAAGACTATGCAATGATAAACATATTTTTGTGTGTTTCAATGAAAATTATGCAAAATAAAAGTGTCAGAGTCTTTGTTAATAGTCTGTTTATAATATTAGTCAACTTCCCAGAAATTGTGATGATATGCTATTTTCTTATTCTAAATAACTACTTTAATACTTAAAAAGAGGAGGTGGCAATCATACCACATATTACTGTTTCATTGTGTTCCCAATACAGTATTTTACTGGGACATTTTTTATTTTTTTATTGTAGCACAGTGGGTTAAGCCACCATCTGCCATTCTGGCATCTTCTATGGGTGTTGGTTTGAGCCCTGGCTGCTCCACTTCCAATCCAGCTCCTTACTAATGCACCTGGGAAAGCAGCAGAAGATGGCCCCAGTGCTTGGGACCCTGCATCCATATGGGAGAGCTGGAAAGAGCTCTTGGCTCTTTGCTTCAGCCTGGCACAGCCCTGGACACTGTGGCCATTTGGGGAGTGAATCAGCAGATGGAAGATCTTGTTCTCCCTCTCTGTGTCTCCTCTCTTTTTCTAACTCTTTCAAATAAATTTAAAAAAAATAAATCTTTAAAAAATAGAAAATTTAGGCTAATTTGTGAAGGAATAAAGAGGCATTTACCTATTAGATTCTATTTTGGAGAAAATGCAAATGGTAATTTAATGAATTTTTTTACTTCAATGGAACTCTTTTTAAAAATTTTTTTTATTATTATTTATTTGAGAGTTAGAGTTACAGACAGAGAGAGGTAGAGACAGAGAGAGGTTTTCTATACTCTGATTCACTCCCCAAATGGCCGCAATGGCCAGAGCTGGGCCAATCCAAAGTCAGGAGCCAGGAGTTTCTTCTGGGTATCCCACATGGCTGCAGGGGCCCAAGGACTTGGGCCATCTTCTACTGCTTTTCCCAGGCCATTGCAGAGAGCTGGATCAGAAGTGGAGCAGCCAAGACTAGAACCGGCATCAACATTGGATGCTGGAGCCACAGGCGGAGGATTAACCTACTGGGCCACAGTGCTGGGCCCCTTTCAATGGAACTGTTGAAGAGATATTTCTTGTGCAAAAGTGAAGGAAACGTAATAGGCCATAATGTTTCTCTGGCCTTACTTTAGCACTAAACAAAATAAAGAATTTGTGCTGAAAGAATAAGATTTATGATTAGATCATTTATTCTTCCATATTTAGGACATAGTAATAGAAACATTATCTTAAGAAGAAAAATAGGTACCAGAATATCCACTCAGCATATTCTTCAGGGATATTTAAATATAATTAAGTGCTCATGCCACTGATAGTAAAAGCTATTTTTCCCTCAAAGTATAATTTTTATTCCCTAATAGTTTCTAACTAGAAGGTACTTTCACTGTTTTCAAGGCTGACTTGAACATTTGAGTACAGTGGCTAAAACTGTACTGCTTGTAGTAATGAATATATAGAGGATGCCTAGAGGTCTAGGTATGAATTAAATAACTTGGAGCAGGCTGGATGCTTCAGGGAGAATTTCCTAAACCTCTTGAACAAAACGTGTGAATTCCATCCAGCTCTTTCCTGAAAGAGTCTGCAAACGGCAAGAGCTGGCACTCCAAAAGCTGCCTGCAGAAGAGTGAGGAATTGCTGTTCCGTTATGAAACCACCTTCACCAAGATGACAAAGTTTAAGTGACATTCGCAGCATCTTTTTGTGCTGGCAGGATTGCATAGGACAGTCGGAGTCATCACATACCCTCTGAAGTCTATGCAGCCATTGTTATTCCTGCCAAAAAGGGCACAAAGGTGTTGTAAGGGCTCTGAAACAGGGGGTTTTAAGTAGTCTGCAAATTTTCAATTCCCAGCTTCCCTCTTTTAGAGGCAACTGCAGTTGTGGCATATTCATCCCAATGCTGATGAATATCATCCCAATTTGATTTCAATTTCTGGCTAATTCTGGGAAATTCTATAGATAGCTGAAAGTTACGGGCAGCAACCAGTCCGCAGTCTTCCTAAGTGTGTTCCGTCACAGGTAGCCCCAGAGCGCTTGCCATGGTAATGCACTGTGCTGGCAAAAAGAAGGGGGTTGTCTTTTCTTCCTCCATTTGGGATATAAACAGGCATACACACAACTTGCACCCTGGTGAAGGGTTGACTCAGTCATCATACAGGCTTGGAAGCCCATAAACCCCTGCCAAGTCAAGGTCACCAGGTCTACCGTGCTGCACAGGAACGCCGGGACAGGAGGCCCAAAGTTTAGGAGTGACCAGACAGGAAAGATTGGTGCACACTCCTTCCAGGAAAACTGGGATCTGTGGCCACTTCCAGTGAGAGATCTTGTGCTTTGGGATTTCATTCTGGGTGTTCTTAACAGGGACAGGAGTTTACCGTTTCCCAGTCACTGGAATCTCAGCATTTTGTCTGATGGAGAGTACCGAGGATAATCTCACCACCTCAGGGGTGGTTGCTTTAAAGAAAATGGGAAGCAGTGCTCTTGGGTAGATGGGAATCTCTCTCTCTCTGTATTTCTAATAATTAATTCATTAATAAAGAAACAGGATTCACAAATCACAACTACACACACACACACACACACACACACACACACATACCGCCTCCCACTCACCCTCTTCCCCTTCATCTTCACAAACCCAAAGAATATTGCCTGCAACAAGAATTTGAGGACTGGCTTCCTTGGCTTTCTCCTCCAGCTCCTGGATGGCTGGGCGGGGTGAGTGGGATGGCCAATGCTGGAAAGCCTAGCCACGGGCCAGAGGGAGATGAGGAAGAAGGTGACACACAACATCCGCCTGGCACCAGCATGACCCCCAGGAGGACGATGCAGGCCCAGTGCCACGCACTGATGTGCATCTACTACATGAAGGGGTGCAGGCCTCTGGGGACTGCTCAGCTCCTGGGCCACCCAGGACTCCCACAACTCAGTTGCCATGAAGCCAGCTTGTCTGTAGACTCAGGATGTGGACAGCCTGCAAGGAGGTGGCCCTCCCCACCCATGTGTACCCCTTATCCCATCCCTTCAAATGCTCTTTCTATTTGCAAAGAATTAGAACTCTTACAGGCAATTGTGGGTTAATAGGAAATGATGTATTACTTTAAAACCAGAAAAATCAAAGATGTTAAATGATTTAACAGGAGAATTAGAAGCACATTAACAGAACAACTTTTTTCTTTTTTTGCAAACCTCTTTTAACATAGATGTTTAAGAAATTATTTTCATATAATTTCTTATGTGCATATCATGCACATATTACATACCTACTAGAAACATATTAATTTGGATAGATGACTGTTAATTGCAACTTATTAAGTGCCATTGCCAGTAAAGTTTACTTACTGGGAACTGCTTTGGCAGCTGGTAGGTCAAATTCATTTACTCTCCCTACAAATTGATTTCTACAGACACAGTAATATTTCTTTATCCTAAGAGGTTTAACTGATGGCACCCTTGAGCCTTTACATCTGTTACAGGCAGTTTCCCACATCCACTGAAAGTTTAGAGTACGTTCATTATCATAGGCCAGAATTGGCCATGGCACATTCGATTGATTCTTGTATTAGCCCACAGGAGCCAGCCAGCATTCCAAATTCACCAAAGTAACAACTATAAATCTTACATTCACTTTTGTCAGTAACAAATTTTCATTAAAATAAGTCAAGATTACTTTATTAACTCACACAATCAACTAGTCCTATTCTGGCCTTTGCTGCTGGCTTAGGAAGTGATCAACAAGAAAGTACAAAGTTGATATGAACAAGGCTTTCTTCTATACCTTTTAGCATTTGCAACTCTGATGATGCTATATATTCTTGTTTGCTAATTTGAATTCTTTTTCCAAAATTAAAAATCAAGTCATAGGTTGCAGTACATGCTTCTTTTCTTGAAATACACTGAGTTACTACTACAGAATGTGATGTAAGTGGAAAGTGCACTGGCTTCACAGCCGGAGGGATGTAGGTCAGGTCCTGGCTCCAGTGTTTTGAAGCGCAGGCATTGGCAAAGTTCTTTGTTAAATTTCATTTTCACATCTATAAATTGGTGACACTCCATACCTTCCAATATTGTTATGAGGCACAGTATAAGGTATATGGAGATTTGGACTTTTATTATAAATATGAGTTGCTGTGATCCAATTATGAAACTTCTTAGAGACAGTCCATTTTCTTCTGTCACTGTCAGAACTATGCTTCCTGATTCAAATGTCCCTTTCACCAACATGGGGCTTATTTTGGAACACAGTGTATCTCTAAGGTGCCATGATTCAGCAATGTTACTAATTGTTTCCATGTCAAAGGAAAGCAACCAAGAGAATACCAAATGGTACTCTCTTGAGTTGGCATTGTTCTCTATGAAGTAACTCATTTCCCACTTTTCCTTGTATTCACTTTTACTCTTAAACCCTTGCTTAACTGCATTCTATGCATGCTTTTTTTAGGGAAACTTCTATGTCACTATGCTATCTTCCTTTTCTGTTCCCCCACAATGCCCAGCAGTGGGTCTCATATATTCCAGTAGGCTCTCCTTGACTGTGGCTTTACTTTCAGTTGCCTGTGGTGGTCAATGACAGTTTTGAAAATATTAAATTTTAAGAAACAAACAATTCATACATTTTAAATTGCAAGTCATTCTGAGTAGTGTGATGAAAGATCACACCATCTAGTTCCTTCCTGGGATATGAGTCATCCCTTTGTCCAGCTATTTAGGCTGTGTACACTAACTGCTCATTAGCCATCTCAATTATCAGATCAACTGTTGCTGTATCAAAGTGCTAGGGTTCAAGGAATCTTTATTTTACTTAATAATGGCCAAACCACAAGAGTAGTGATATGCAATTTGGCTACACCAAACGAGAAGCCACAAAGTGCTCCCTTTAAGTGAAAAGTGGAAGTTCTTGACAATAAAAAGAAAATTGTATGCTGAAGTTGTTAAGATCTACAGTAAAAACAAATCTTTTATCTGTGAAATTGGGAAGAACAACAAAGAAATCCATGTTAGTTTTGCTATTATACCTCAAACTGCAAAAGTTCTAGCCACAGTGCTTGGTTAACATGGAAAGGATATTGCTGTGTAAGGTTTTTTACCATCCGTGGGTTTCCAGCATCCACTAGGGTTTTAGAATGTATCCTTTGTGGATAAGGAGGAGGCTCCTGTATTTATTAGTTAAGCAAATACTTGAATGCTCACGATATATCAGGCCCTTATTTTAGACTTTGGGTACTTACCACTTAACAATACAATTAAAAATCCCGGCCACAGAGAGCACAGGTTCCAGTGCACACAGGAAATGCAGTATTTCAATTCTTGTTGCGTGAATGAGACAAAAAGGCATTTTGATCCTTATCTGAAATCTCTGACCAATTAAGCTGGAGAATTAAGGCAAGTAATTTAATGAATCCGCTTCCACACTCTGCAGTTTTCAACCAATACAAATATACTTACACATGACATACATATAGGAATCTCTAGATCATCTCTTGGCTGTCAATTTTTTTGTTACTACTGTGATACTTATTACAAAAATCTGTTCCAGATATATATATATATATATATATATATATATATACTGAAAATATTTTCTCTTGCAGTCTTGCTAAATGTAAGTACGGTACTTTGGAGACACTAGAGGGATGTCACTTAAAAAAAGTTAATTTTTCAGTATAAATAGTGTTTATGGGGCCAGTATTGTAACATAGTGGGTAAAGCCGCTGTTTGTGATGCCAGCATCCCATATGGGCACCAGTTTGTATCCTGGCTGTGCCACTTCTGATCCAGGTACCTGCTAATGGTCTGGGAAAACAGCTGAAAATGGCTCAAGTGTTTGGGCACTATACTCATGCAGGAGACTCAGATGAAGCTCCTGTCTCGTGGTTTCTGTCTGACCCAGCCTTGGTCTTTGTGACCATCTGGGGAGTGAACCAGTGGATGGAAAACCTCTCTCTCTCTCTCTCTCTCTCTCTCTCTCTTCTCTTTCTCTTTTCCTCCTCTCTCTGTAACTCTGACTTTCAAATAAATAAATAAATAAAAAAAACTTTTTTTCAAAAAAAGTATTTATGTACCATTTTTAAAATGCATATTCACCCATAACATTAACCTTCAAACTAAGATATACTATAAATCTCAGATATTTGACATTAGACTTTTTTAATGGTTAAAAAATGGTAAAAAGAATTTTTAAACAATAAAATGAAGAGTTATACCATTGCAGATTTGCCTCTTCAAATGGCACAGCTCATCTTTGACATACACTTGTAAAAGGCACCATAAGTTAACAGGGTAAAGACAGCAAGAAACCCAAACTGAGCCACTTTCCCCAACTTTCTTTTTGTACAAGTATATACATTTTAAGGCAGACACTTTTCTGTGCAAAATACAACAGATGAAAATCAACATATATTACATGTTTACACATTCTTGGATTTTCTCATTTATTCATGATAAAGAATATTAAAACAGTTTTTCCCTAATAAAACATGAAGAAGTTGGTGAATAAATTTTTAAAAATTATTTAGAGACTTCATTAAAGACCCCACATAGAAGATAAATAACAATCAATCTTTTTTTCTTGTTTCTTCTTTCAGAAATGTCCATATCAGTTTGTTCACTATGTCAGGTTGGTCTTGCTGGAGCCAGTGACTGGCTTCTGACAAAATGGTTAGCCTGAAATAGTTTTTAACATAGATCTTTGTGACTTCGGCCATTTCAACGTCCATAAATGCGTCTTTCTCTCCCCACAGTAGTAGTGTTGGAGTGGTCACCATGTGATGTTTAAGGGGCAGGCAGCTACAAAAACAAAACACGCAGGCTTGGAATTCACGACCAAAGTGAGAATAACAGGTTCCCATAATGTTCTAGCAGGCCATGTATTCTCTAAGGGGGTAATATCACCTGCAAAAGGGTGAAAATTTCTTCTTGGGAGAGTGAAAAAGTCTTACTTTTTATACACAGAGCATAGACATACATACTGTACATAAGCATACATTAAACTTTCATGAGGTGAGGTGGGGCAATTAGGAAAAAAATGTCTAGAAGTGCTCCCTGGGGAGGTGATAATGAAAAAAATGGTTGAGAAACACTGCATTAGGCAATCAACATATACAATGAAAAATTTAAAAGGCCATTTAAGAAAGGGTCCAATAAAATTTTAAATTGGATGAGGCTAGCAAAATTTATAAGGAAGGCTATAAATTAAATATGACATTCATCACTATGAGGAATAATGTGCTTTAAAGGATACTAGAATTTCTGAATAGTGTGATGAGGGATAGCTTTAAATTGGGTTAGTGTTTACTTATATTTTAAGCTATTCTTAGATAATCTGATGTATTTTATGTGAAAATTGGAGCTGAAAAATTAGCAAATGTATTTGGACTATGCTTTAATATTATGTGATATTATATTTACAAGAAAGTTCTTTTTTGTGTAGTTTCTTAAACACAGAAAAGTAGAAAGAATAAAAATAAAATCATGAGTAATCCCTACATCAAAAAATAATCTTTTGTTCATTTCTATGATTACAGTCGAGACCATACTAGAAAGACAATATAATAAATATATTCAATCTACACAGAGTGTATGACTGTAAATTTAATATTTAATTTTATCTTAAGGACTTTCTGATTTCTGAACATTAAAAATTGTAAATTATATAAGGTATTATCTTATGGTATTACAACCCATAAATGACTAGATTATCCCTTATAACTGGATATTTAGCTGCTGTGGTATTTTCCTTGTTTTAACTGATGCTATGTTGAGCATTTTGTGTCCAAATCTATGTTGGCATTTCAAAAAATTTCCTTGGGCAAGAGCCCTGTAAGTGGAATTCCAGAGCTAAAGGGTTTAAATATTTTTAAAGCTTTTGACACCTTCTGTTATACTGCTTTTTAGAAAGGTGACTGGTGTTAATTAGACTCTTTTTTACTAAGAATGAGAATGAACATCTAATTAGAAGCTGTCCAGCACTGAGTCACAGTTTTGCTTGTTAATCAAAAAAATCAGACTTGTGGCTACTTGAGTTGATAGAATGCTGCTGGAATATATAGGATATCACATATGTAAATCAAGGACTTAACATTCGATGCCCATATAAATGGCCATCGTTTGGTTGTTAAAAGGCAGCTAAAATTAAGTTCCTTATTAACACATAAACTGAAAGAAAAAAAATATACATTCTAGAGCACATCAAATGTCCAAACCTAAAACATTATCTGTATATTTTAGCGATATCTGTGCAAATGATGACTGAATTAGCAAGGTAAGGGGAATTTTAAAGACTATTAGACAAAGAGAAATGCAAATTGTTCATCAGATCAAACCGGGGATAATATGGAGAAATTCCCAGAAAATTAAAAGAAAAACATATTCTCTGGTCCTGAGGCCACAAACCGCTAAATTTCATGTGAAATATAAATTATATCTAAAATAAGGTAAAACATCACATATCTTAAGAGAATGGGTTGGCAAGATAAATAACTTATTGGGAAATACTAGATAAAATATTTCTGACTAAATGATCTAAGAACAATTTGGAAAACCTGAAAAAGCAAGTAGTAGTGATTGTTGCTCCATATTGTTAATTGTTTAGCCTATCAAAATGCTTTTAACATGCTGATTTCAAATTTTTAGTGGCAATTTAACATTATTCCTCCAAAGTCTTGAGTTATCAACTGATTTACAAGTATTTAGGCAGCAATTTACAGACTGTTACACACTTCAACATTACATTTTTATAAGAAAATATTTCATTACTTTAATTAAAAAGTAACATACAAAATCGTAACACTACACACCCATCTTTCTCCTTACCTTACCCATTTCTTTTCTTCACCTCGCCCTAAAGCAGTGGTTCTTAAAGTGTGGCCTCAAGACCAACAGCATCATCATCACCTGACACTTGTTAGAAATGCTGGTGGTTGGCTCCTCTACCAGATCTACTGGATTGGAAACTCTGGAAATGGGGCCCAGTCTGCATTTTAATAAGCCCTTCAGGTCACTCCACCACACACTAGAATTTAAAGACCACTGTTCTAGGAGTCATGATGAGGCTGGAACTGGTTTCTTACCATTCACATGAAGGCTCTCTCTTTCTCTCTCTCTCTCTCTCTGTGCCTCTGCCTCTCTGTAACTCTGCCTTTCAAATAGGTAAATAAATTAAAAAAAAAATGCTATGTCTATCATAGCAAGTTCCCATATATGTGATTCTATTTTTGGGCTTTCTTCTCTATTTCATTAGTCAATTTGTCCATTATAGAGTGAATACCATATCTTATTTATTTTATAGCCTCATTATAAGTCTTGATATCTAATAGAGAGTCACCTATTTATTCTGTCTTCAAAATGACCTTGGCCATTTTGGGGTCTAACTTATTTCTGGTCCACTTCTATATCTTCCATTTCTAGATTACTAAGAGGTCTTTCGTGAGAGTGTGTCAAATTTTTATTATGTGCTTGTAATAAATAATTTAATACAAATTTATCAATCTTCATAGTTTGAGCTATTTGTATCTTATTATTACAGCTAATAGAGGTGGTGTCCAATTCTTGCAAATGCAGCAAGATGTTACAGCTGATAGAGAACGCCGTGAACTTGTTCTAACTGCGATGAAGTACGAGGCAGAAGAACAAACTGAGAAGGCAATTTTTAGAAAAAGAGTTTATTGAAAAGAGGAGAGGGATTGAAAGAACAGAGGGAGAGCTCCCAGGAAAGCAGCCAGGCAGGGCTCCTTCAGCAAGAAAAAACCTTTGAAAGGAAGTGGTCTGATATCTTATTGCCCATTGGAAAGTTTGTACGTTTTTTAGAAAAGTGTTTTTTGGATGGTGAGCTCAGCCTGTGTTTTTATCTCCCATTCCTCCCATATGGTTGTGACTTTTACAGGACAGAAAAAGTTCTATCTCAGGGCCTGTCAGTGGGGGGAGCTGTTTGTCTTCACCACACTCCTGATTCGGACGACAACTCCAGCCACTGGGCCTTCTGTGTGGCCTTGACAGCACAGGCTGCTTTGCTTCCCACTAATCAACGAAATTCTTTATGTGTCTTTTATCATCACACTTGCCTTCTAGCTCTAGGACCCTCAGAGGGGCCCTTTTTGCCATTCAGCTTGAACTGATTCCTTTCATTATTTAAGAAATAATTGAGACCTAAGGTCATGAAAGTTTTATATTCTAGACATTTAAAAGTTTTTCTTATCACATTTGCACTTTTAATTTCCCTAAAGTTTATTTTTTTGCCTGGTAAAAGATGGATATCTAGGGCCAGCGCTGTGGTGTAGTGGTTTAAGCTGCCGCCTGCAGTGCTGGCATCTCATATGGGCGCGGGTTCGAGACCCGGCTGCTCCACTTCCAATTAAGCTCTCTGCTATGGCCTGGGAAAGCAGTGGAAGATGGCCCAAGGACTTCCTTGGGCCCCTGCACCCCTGTGGGAGACCTGGAAGAAGCTCCTGGCTCTTGGCTTCGGAATGGCACAGTTCTGGCCAATTGGGGAGTGAACAAAGGATGGAAGACCTTTCTTTCTCTGCCTCTCCTCTGTGTAACTGATTTTCAAAGAAACAAACAAATAAATCTTTTTTTAAAAAAAAAAGATATGGATATCTAGTTACTCTAACAAAATATATGGAATCTACTACTAGTTTAAAATACTATGTCTGGGGCCCACACTGTGGCAAAGTGGGTGGGGCTGCCGCCTGCAGTGCTGGCATCCCATGTGTGCACCGGTTCGAGACTCAGCTGCTGCACAGCTCCTCCAGCTGTGGTCTGGGAAGGCAGTGGAGGATGGGCCCTGCACCCACATGCGAGACCCGGAGGAAGCTCCTGGCTCCTGGCTTCAGATCGGTGTATCTCCAGTCGTTGTGACCAACTGGGGAGTGAATCAGCGGATGGAGGAACTCTCTTTTTCTCTCTCTCAGTGCCTCTGCCTCTCTGTAACTCTGCCTTTCAAATAGTAGTAAATAAATCTTTAAAAAAAAAAAAAACGCTATGTCTGTCATAGCAAGTTCCCATATATATGATTCTATTTTTGGGCTTTCTTCTCTATTTCATTAGTCAATTTGTCCATTATAAAGTGAATACCATACTTTATTTATTTTATAGCCTCATATAAGTCTTGATATCTAATAGAGAGTCACCTATTTATTCTGTCTTCAAAACGACCTTGGCCATTTTGGGGTCTAACTTATTTCTGGTCCACTTCTATATCTTCCATTTCTAGATTACTAAGAGGTCTTTCGTGAGAGTGTGTCAAATTTTTATTACCTGCTTGTTAAAAAATTGAGATGGGCATTCTGTTTTTCTCTTTAATCTGTTACTGTGGTAAATTAAATTAATGGGTTATTTATATAATCTCATACATATGAGGCAAGGAGACAGAGAAACAAAGCATATCTTCTTTTTATAATACCTGAAAGAGCCTATTAACAGTGGGATTTTCCATGGAAAAACTTACCTGTAAAATCATCTAATCTCTACATACAAGTGTGTATTTGTGTATGCATGTGTTTTTTTTGCATATATGCTTTAAATGAATTTCCCAATTTCTTTAATGACTATAAATCTATTCAGCTGTGTAATTCTTCAAGAGTTAATTTTAGGTAAGTTTTTTCCTTCAAAACTATCATTTTGTCAATGTTCTTAGATTTGTTAACCTAAGATTTTATATTTTAATGTTTATTATATTTGTTTATTTTATGTTTTCTGATGTCTAGTACTATTTATTTGTGCCTTCTGCTTTTTTCTTGGCCAATCTTCCCAAAAGTTTATCTGTCTTGATAGTCTCTTCAGAGAATATGCTTCTGCCAATTCTCTCCAATGTGTCTTTATTTTTTGTTGTATTATTGCTTTTCATTTAATTTAAATTATTTTCCTCCTAATTTATTTTTATTTACATGTTCTTTTTCTAACTTCTTGAATTGGAATTTTTGCTTATTAATTTTCAATCTTCTTTTCTAACGTTAGCATGTAAAGATATATATTTCTTCCTAAGTATTGTTTTAATTGCATTCCACATGCTTTGATATTATCATTTCTCTAGGTTTCTACTAATTTCTGTTATGATTTTTTTATTTGATCCATGAGTTATTTAGTAATGTTTTTTTCAAATTTCTGAATATATGGAATTTACCAAAACTTTTTTTTTTTGAGGCAGAGTTAGACAGTGAGAGAGATAGAGAGAAAGGTCTTCCTTTTCTGTTGGTTCACCCCCCCCCCCAAATGGCTGCTACGGCCGCATGCTGTGGCCGGTGTGCTGTGCCGATCCGAAGCCAGGAGCCAGGTGCTTCTGGTCTCCCATGTGGGTGCAGGGCCCAAGTACTGGAAGAAGAGCAACCAGGACAAAATCCGGCACCCCAACTGGAACTAGAACCTGGGGTGCTGGCGCCACAGGCAGAAGATTAGCCAAGTAACCCACGGCGCTGGCATCAAAACTTTGTTTTTATTAATTTCTAACTTCTTTGTGTTCACAGACATAATCTGTATGCTACTGATTCTTTGGTATTGGTTAGGACTTGCTGTATAGTCCAATTTATAAACAATCTTTGTATATATTTCTTATACCCTTGAAAATAATGTATATTTTAAAAAAGATTTATTTTATTTATTTGAAAGGCAGAGTATGTATAGAGAGAGGGAGAGACAGAGAAAAAGGGCTTCCATCTACTGGTTCATTTTCCAAATGGCTGCAACAGCCAAGGATGGGCCAGATGGAAGCCAGGAGCTTCTTCCAGATCTCCCACACAGGTGCAGGGGCCCAAGCACATGGGCCATCTTCCACTGCTTTCCTAGGCACATTTGCAGGGAGCTGGATTAGAAATGGAGCAGCTGGGACTCGAACCAGAGCCCATATGGGCTGCTGGCATGACAGGTGGTGAATTTACCTGCTATGCCATAACGCCAGCCTTGAAAATAACATATGTTTTATAATTGCTGGATAGAGAGTTTTAGAATTTTTCATGACAGCAAATATATTAATAGGGTTGTTCAAATCTTCTATATCGTAATCCCTTTTTTTTTCTGTTTTATTGATCAGCTTCTGAGAGAGGTACATTAAAATTTCCCAAAGTCATTATGGATTTTGGCCATTTTTCCTTGTAAATATGTTTTTGCTTTATTATTTGATGCTTAGTTAGAAGTTTATTTTTACAGTGTAGATTCAATAGCCAATGTGATTCCCAGTTCACTCTGGTTCCTCAGTTCCAAATTCTGGAGAGTTCTTAGAGGAGGCTGTGGTGCTAGGTAGGCTGGGATGACAAATGAGGGCTATTTTCATGCCTGAGCACAAGAACTTCACCATATTTATAGTGCTATTTTATGTATATATATATATTTAGATATATATATAATAATCCTGTTTTTAATTGTGTGCTTTGCTTACCCTACGTAGTGAACTGCTCATAGGGGTCAGCTGAGCTTTCAGAAGGTCTGAAGGGACCTTCAGCCAACTAGATTTAACCTATAACAAAGCAGTTAGAGCTCTGTCTTTTGCCTTTATAAACCTGAGTGTTGACATTCACAGACCCGCTTTTCTCTCTCTCTCTCCTCTCCCAACCCTACCTCTGCTCATTAACATGCTCACTCTAATGCTTACTCTTGGGAATGAAACTCCTAATGAACCTCAGAAAGATGAGAGTATTTTCCCTCTTTCTCCATAGCTACTGAAAGCATACTCCTCTGCATCTCAAAGACAGCACTGATAAAGTAATAAATGAGAACATTTTAAAAATTATCATTCTAGTCTCCTGTCCAAAATGGAGACTTGTCTAAAAATACATCATTCTTTTTGCAAATATTATTTGTAAAAATCAAACAACAAACAAGAAAACACGGACTTCAGTCATTATTGTTATATCCTATAAAATATAATGTACAGTTTCTGCAGTCATTTGTCTTGTTTGATAAATTGTTACCTACATTTAAATTAACAGTCCTATATGCCCCCCTACACACACACAAGGGGTCTTCAAAAAGTCCATGGAAAGTACTTATTATGAAAAACTGTACATGGATTTCAGTTTTTGCA
Organism: Sylvilagus floridanus; assembly: GCA_949820135.1. Classification (NCBI taxonomy): domain Eukaryota; kingdom Metazoa; phylum Chordata; class Mammalia; order Lagomorpha; family Leporidae; genus Sylvilagus; species Sylvilagus floridanus. Next base: position 83,286,779 of record OX463225.1, on the reverse strand, counting down.
CTAACATAAGTATCTTTTAATTGCATTTTCCACGAACTTGTAGAAATACCTGTGGGGGGGCATGGCATTTGCAAGTTTGTTGCTGCTGTTATTAATCAGCAAAAGTTTGGATTTATTTCTTCTCCCCTTACTGATATGATTTAATGATGTCATGACTCCACTTGGATTCCATATTCAAAGAATTTGAGAGATTTTGTTTTATTTAAGCCAACATCTGCTAGAATTTTTTCCCATCCTCTTAATTTCAATCATTTTGTGTCATTATACTTTAAAATCTTTTTAAAAATTATTTTCAGTTTATTTAAAAGGCAGAAAGGGAGAGACAGAGACAGAGAAAGATCTTTCATTCACTGGTTTCCCATACAAATGCCTACAACAGATGGGGCTGGGTAATGCCAAAGCCAGGAGCCCAGAACTTAATCTGGGTCCTATACATGGGTGGCAGGGACTCAAGTTCTTGAACCATCATCTGCTGCCTCCCAGGAAGGTGCATTAACAGGAAGCTGGCATTGAAAGCAGAACTGGGACTCAAATCCATGCACTCTCATTTGGGATGTGGGTGTACCAAGTGGCATTTTAACTATTGGGCCAAATGCTCACCCCGTCCTATCTTTGCCATCTCTTGTCTTCCCATTACATCTAACTCATTGCCAAGCCCTGTAGATTTTACCTCTTAAATCTACCCACTCTCTCCAACTCTGTTTTCAGGCTCATTCAAGCTATCATCTTCTGTAGCCTGTACTGCTGTACCTTCCCCACATTCACTCTGAATGTCTTTCAAAACATTCTGTACACCATGGCTTGAATCAACTTATCCAAAGACACTTGGATCTCTTCTGCTTTTCTGCTTGAACCTCTCATTCATTGGTTTCCTATTCATGGCTCTTTTTTAAAAAAATGTTTATTTGCTTTCTTATTTTGATCAATTTGAAAGGCAGAGAGAAAGAGAGAGAGAGAGAAAGAGAAAGAGAGAGAGAGAGAAACAGCCAGGGCCATGACAGGCCAGAACTCCATCTGGGTCTCCTACATGGACAGTAGGGTCCCAAACATCTGAGCTACCATATGCTGCTTCCCATAATACATTAGCAGGGAGCTGATTTAGAAGCAGAGCTGCTAGGTCTCCAACTGGTACTCCAATATGGGATGCCAGTGTCCCAGACAGTGACCTCACCTGCGGCACTACAATATCTGTTCCTCGTGACTCTTACAACCTTAATAATGTCTCCTTGGCTATGTATGGCCAGCTGCTACCTACCTTTGGGACCCGTCTTCATTCCACACTCTTTGTCTCACTCTTATTCTGTGCTCCAGCCACATTGGTTCTAATTCTGTTACTTGAAGCCACAATCTTCTGTCTGCAAACACAGCTTTGGCAGCTGCCATTTCCTTTTTCTGAAATGCCAAGTGTCTCTGGCTTTGTCTAGTCAACACCTAAATCATCCTTTACTTCCTTGTTCAGATATCATCTCCTCAGTTCTCACCTCTTTCTTTCAAAGCCTTTCTTTTAGTTGATACCCATACACTCACCACTGTGGTTATTTTCTAAATGTCTGTTTCCCCCACTAGGCCGACTTCATCTAGTGTTGCTCATTACTGTATCCTGAATACTTACACAGCCTGGAAAAAAGAAAGTGCTTAATAAATATTTCTTTAATGAATAAATGTACATATAAAATATAACTAAAATAGGGGCCAGAGTTGTGATACATTGGGTTAAGCCACTGCCTGTGAGTCTGGCATCCCACACGAGGGCCAGTTCAAGTCCTGGCTGCTCCACTTCTGATCCAGCTCCCTGCTAATGCACCTTGGGAATCAGTGAAAGATGGCCCAATTGGTTGGGCCACTGCCACCCATGAGGGAGACCCAGATGAAATTCCAGGCTCCTGGCTTCAGCCTGGTCCAGACCTAGCCACTGTGGCCATCTGGGGAGAGGATCAGCAGTTAGAAAATCTCTCTTTCTCTCTCTCTCTCCGTCTCTCTCTCTTTCTGACTCTGTCTCTCTCTGTAACTCTTTCAAATAAATAAATATTTAATATATATATTGATATAACTAAAATAGAAATCTATTCAAAATAATCTAAAGGGAGAGAGAATTGAATAATTGTTAAAACAAGTGACATAAGGGGGATCTATTACATTAGTTTCTCTACTCTTCCATACATTTGAAATTTTCTGTGAAAAAAATCAGAATGCCTTATTTGAGTCTTTGGATAAGTAGTGAACTTACTCTTAAAAATAAAGTATTATCTCTTTAAGGTCATATTGAAATATTTTACTTAGCTAATAAGAAATCAGTCTGACCTGAAGATATTTCGGTAATGATTAATTGGACCACTTAATGCTCCAGGCTGAGAAAAGACATAAAGATAAGCCTCAAGGTCTTCTGTTGTTAATCGACATCCTCTTCTTCCAATGCCAGTGCTGTGACTGGTAAACAGGTGTTTCAAAGCCTAATTGAAACGAAAAGAGAATAATCAGAACCTTTCAGTCACCGAGTAGTAATCTGCCTCTTCAGCATTTAAATGGGCACTGACCACTCCTGGTCTCTGCTTCGCCACGCTAGAGATCTCACTATTATATACTTCTGCTTTTCAGGCTTTACTCTTTTTTTTTTTTTTTTTTTTAATTTATTTGACAGGTAGAGTTATAGACAGTGAGAGAGAGAAACAGAGAGAAAGGTCTTCCTTCCATTGGTTCACTCTCCAAATGGCCACAACGGCTGGAGCTACGCCTATTCGAAGCCAGGAGCCAGGTGCTTCTTTCTGGTCTCCCATGCGGGTGCAGGGCCCAAGCACTTGGGCCATCCTCCACTGCCTTCCTGGGCCACAGCAGAGAGCTGGACCAGAAGAGGAGCAACCAGGACTAGAACCTGGTGCCCATATGGGATGCTGGTGCCGCAGGCGGAGGATTAACCAAGTAAGCCATGGCGCCGGCCCCCCTGGCTTTACTTTTAATATTGCTCTCTTCTACTCTCCCGTGCACACTTCACTCTTACGAAAAGCATTCTGTCTTCCTGGTGGCTGTTCATACAATACATGGCCCAATTCCAGCTATGCCTACTGACAACTAATTCTCCCCATGAAATTGTTCATATTTTTTGTTTTAACCATAATTTGGGACAATGAATACATTTTACATCACCACCCAATTCATATCAGTTTCATGTCTATTTGAAATATATGCTATACATATATATATATATACAAAAGTTTAAAAAAACAGTTCTTATAATGTACACTATTTTAATTCAATTCTATTCTACTTAATTTGTAAAAATTCTATTCACAAGTCACTAAATCAATTTCATGACTCCCTGAAAGGTCCCATTCATAATTTGAAAAATACTCTTCTATATCAGCATTGCGCAAAGTACAGATCTAAACCACATGCACCAGCCAGCGCCGTGGCTCAATAGGCTAATCCTCTGCCTGCGGTGCCAGCACACCAGGTTCTAGTCCCAGTCGGGGTGCTGGATTCTGTCCGGTTGCCCCTCTTCCAGGCAAGCTCTCTGCTGTGGCCCAGGAGTGCAGTGGAGGATGCCCAAGTGCTTGGGCCCTGCACCCCATGGGAGACCAGGAGAAGCACCTGGCTCCTGCCATCGGATCAGCGTGGTGCGCCAGCCACGGTGGCCACTGGAGGGTGAACCAACGGCAAAGGAAGACCTTTCTCTCTGTCTCTCTCTCTCACTGTCCACTCTGCCTGTTAAACAAACAAACAAACAAACAAAAAAACAAAAAACACCACATGCACCAGAATCACTGGAAAGCATGTTGAAGATGCAGATACTGGGGCCAGAGTTGTGGCACAATGGGTTAAGCCACTGCCTGTGATGACTGGCATCCCATGTGAGCACTAGTTTGAGTCCAGGCTACTCTGCTTCTGATTCAGCTCCCTGCTAATGTGCCTGGGAAGGCACGTTATGATGGTCCAGGTGCTTGAGCCCCTGGGCCCATGTGGGCTACCCAGATGGAGTTCCAGGCCCCTAGTTTTGACCTGACCCAGTCATGTTAACTTGAGAATTGATGAGAATTGTGTTATAGTAACTATTATGCACTTGCTTGACCCAGAGAATCTAATATATTAATAGACTCCTTAAAAAAAAAAAAAAAGAAAAACTCTGTATGCTGACATGGAGTGATCTCCAGTTGTTAATGAAGAAAAAGAAAAGCAATGTCATTTCATACAGAGGACGGAGGAAACAGGCAGGCAAGACCTCTGTAAATATGCTTTGTTTTAAAGCTTTGACTTGGAACCATATAAATGCTTTATATAAAGTCACAGAAATAAGAAAAAGCTCTCTAGCCTTAGATTTTTTTGGAAATATAAGAACTTGCTATGGTTTGAGTATGATGTGAGTCCCAAATTCATGCAATTTATTCCCCAAAGTCTTATGTTAATGCTACTGAGAGCCACAGCATTTGTAGGCAGGGCCTTTTAAAGTATATTGAATTAGGTTGTTTGGGTAAGCCCCCCATGACTGAATCTTGGTGGCCTTACATGGATAGAGACATAGACTGGCATGCTCCCTGTCTCTTGTCACGTGATGTTTTGTGCTGCCTCAGGACTCAGTCAGCAAGAAAGTCACTACTAGCTGCTAAACCACTGGGATCCATCTAATCTTAGACTGTGAATCTCTGGAACCACGAGCCAAAGTAAGCCACTTTTCTTAATAACATTAGACTATCTCAGATATTTTGTTATAGTAATAAAAAAACTAAACAATACACAACGCATGATTTATTTATTTCTTCTTTCTAAAAAAAGTGTGTCCAAATCCTGTCCAATGGAAAGATCTAGAAGCAATGAAAACCCAATTATTAAGATCACCTTGACACTCAGACTGTAGTCTCTAAATATCATTTCCTACTAAAAGGAACTGCATGACTGATTCCACACTGGGAGCAGAAAGTAAAAGATAAATTCAGGACATAAAGAAAGCAAGCTACCTTTAATTTAAGGGATTATGTCATAAGGAGTCAACCTGTAGGGTTGACAATCTGGGCATCAAAAGAATAATGATTGTAAATGCATGGTAATATCACCCATGTTTTCATTACTCTGAAAGCATTTCAGTAAAGAATGAAACATTTATCCTGTCATTCTTATGTGAACTGTATTTCAAAATAAGCAAAGTAAATGTGGGGAAATTCTTCTTTGTAGAATTCCAGAGCATCAATGTATGCTAAAATTGGTGAAAAGCTGCCGGGAAATTTTGGATAGGCTGACAATTAACAAGCCAAGTGATCAGGGTTAGCATTACTTAGCCTGAGCTAACTAGGCATGGTGTGTCTCCCTGAGGTGATACACTGGGAAATAACTCAATTAAAACTCAGTCTAATTGAGCTTCTAGATCAGCAGCACCATGAAGTAGCAAAAACAAGGATCAGAGGAAGAAGTTGAATACCATCTCAACAAAGCAATCGGCCAACTCTCAGGACAAATGGCCAAATCTGCTCAATAGGTAAGTGGCATTAAACAGAGTGAAGGAAGTGTTCTAGATTTTACAAGCCTTGACAACAAATACGATATGTGGACCTTGTTTGGTTCCTGATTCCAACTAGTGAAGTATACCAAGGCAGTGAGACAGTTAAGTAAATTTGAATCTGTATTAAATATTGTTATTATGCATTTGTTAGTTTGATAGTGGCATTAGGTTATGTAAACAAATAAATTCTTTAACTGTCAGACATATGAGGGGTCTTCCAGGGAAATGTGTATTATGAGAAAACTACGCACAAATTGCAAAAACTCTTTGAACCAAGGTAACTTTTGATTCCATTTTCTATGAACTTTTTGAAGTACACTTGTGGATACAAAATTATTTCCAGGTAAAATGATATTATGTCAGGGCCAGCGCTGCGGCATAGTGGATGAAGTCGCTGCCTGCCATGCCGGCATCCCATATGGACAATGGTTTGAATCCTGGCTGCTCCACTTCCGATCCAGCTGTTTACTATGGCCTGGGAAAGCAGTGGAAGATGGCCCAAGTCCTTGGGTCCTTGCACTCACATGAGAGACCCAGAAGAAGCTCCTGGATCCTGGCTTCGGATTGGCCCAGCTCCAGCTGTTGTGGCCATCTGGAGAGTGACCCAGCAGATAGAAGACCTCTCTCTCTCTCTCTCTCTCTCTCTCTCTGTTTCTCTCTCTCTCTCTGCCTTTGCCTCTCTGTAACTCAACCTTTCAACTAAATAAATACATCTTTTAAAAAATTAAAAATTAAAAAAATTAAAAATTTTTAAAATGATATTATGTCTTTTTTTTAAACTTCTCCAAATATCTAATAACATGTTGGATAAACAAGAAGCATTCAATACTCTTCTAAGATACTTGTGTATGACTCCTGGTGTCAGGTACACCAGTGCCTGCATGCTTGCTTTGTGTAGTGGTTTAGTATCCTCCCAAGAACTTTTCCACTTCTGCTGCTGTCCAGCTCTCATGTGGTTATTCCTGTTCCCTCATCTCCCTGTGAGATGTTCTCTAAAAACAGGTAGTCCCATAGGGACACAAGTGCTCACACAAAAATTGAACAGCAAGGCAGGCATTCTTATATGTAAACAGAAGCTATAAAAATAAGTAAGTCATTAGAACCATTTATTAACCTTTAGCATTTTTCTTTTATTTTTACTTTTTTGTAAAAATAGATTTTAATTAAAAATAATATTCTATCCCCTAAATATGTACAATGATTATTATCAATTAAAGTTTTCAGAAAACATTTTTGTTAATCATAACAACACTTTATTTATTTCACTTACCTTGAAGTCATTTATTGAGAACATAAATTCTGGGAACCGAGGTATTTGGAAGAAGTAGTAATAGCTGGATTTGAACATCTGGGCAGGGTGTCGTAAAATATATTCTGAAATTAAAATGCTGTGTTAGTCTTTTCCAAGTGACATAAAGCACTTACCATTGAAAGAACTTCTTTTTAGGAAAATTACACCTTAAAGACAACCCCATAAAAGAATAAAATAAACAAATAAACTTCTATACATTTCTCTTTCGACCAATTTTCATGTTATTAAATTTTGTTACAGGTATTTCTAGTATTTTGAACATTTATAACACTTTAAATAAAACAGAAATTCCAGTTTATGAAATCTTCACTCAGAAGGGAACAGGAAGCCCAAACAACACTGTTTTTTCTTCAAACTCATTATCAGTGACCTAATACTTTTCTTGGAAATACATGATGATGTCATTTCTTGTTTAAAATGATTCTTCCTTACAGATTATATGATTTGAATACCTTATTCATTTGGCCTCAAAAGGCACTGAAGTGTTTCAAATAAATGCATTCATATGTCTAGAAAAGTTATTCATTCAAAGAATATTTGAGTATCTACTGTGTGTCAGGGGATTTAACAATAGAGAAGACAGACCAGGCCCTCAGGAACAAGGAACTTACACATAAATAAGTAACAAATATTTATGTGATGACTTTAGAAAGTAATAATGCCGGGGCCGGCATTGTGGCATAGAGGGTAAAGCTGCCACCTGCAGTGCTGGCATTCCATATGGACCCTGCTTTGAGTCGCAGCTGCTCCACTTGCGATCCAGCTCTCTGCTATGGCCTGGGGAAACAGAAGATGGCCCAGGTCCTTGGGCCCCTGCACCTGCGTGGGAGACCTGGAAGAGGCTCCTGGCTCCTGGCTTCGGATCAGCCCATCTTTGGGCATTGTAGCCATTTAGGGAGTGAAGCGGCAGTTGAAAGACCTCTGTAATTCTGCCTTTCAAACAAATAAATAAATAAGAAAGAAAGAAAGGAAGCAAGCAAGCAAGCCGTGAAGAAATAAAGCAAGGCAGTCTGACTGTCAGTGATGGGGGGAGGGACTCCTATTTAACAGAGGTGGTCAGAAGAGGCCCCTCTGAGGATATTACATGTGGGCCGAGTCCTGGGTGGTAATAGGGAGACAGTCACACAAAAATATAAAAAGAGCAGCTTCCAGGGACAGCAAGTAGGTCCTGGGCTGGGACACTCAAGAACCAGAAAGAAGACTGGTGTGGCTGATGTGTAGAGAGTGAGGGGGAGATAATGTGAAATGAATCCAAAAGAAAAGCAGAAGCCTGATCACATAAGACCAGAATGGTAAGGATTTTATTTTAGGCAGCTTGGGAAGACATTGAATTCTTAACCTGGGGAGTAATATGATCATATACATCAGAAATGTATCCGAGGTTACTTCAAAAATTCACGGAAAACCAAAAGATAAATTTTGGTGCAAAAAAACTTTTGTAATCTATCTGAGGGGTGGGTGTTTAGCATTAAGATGCTGTGTCCCTATCAGAGTACCTAGGTTTGCTACCCAGTGTAAGCTCCTAACTCCAGCTTCCTGTTAAAGCAGACCCTGGGAGGCAGAGGTGATGGCTCAAGTGACTGGGTTCCTGCCCAGTCCCACCCTCTTGAGAGACCTGGATTGAGTCACCATTCCTGGCTTCTCTATAGCTCAGCCTGGCAACTGTAGGCATTTGGGGGAATGAATCAGCAGTTAGGACCTGTATCTGCCTCTCATTTAGATTAGTTAATTAAAAATTTTTATAAAGTCCATGAAAAACAGTCATGAAAAACAGTCATGTGTGGGTTTCAAAAAAAATTTTGTACCAAAAATAATCCCACATTTTAATTTTATTCTCCACCGACGTTTAAAAAAATATTTATTTATTTATTTGAAAAGCACATCAAGAGAGAGGAGTTGCTGGTTCATTCACTCCCCAAATGGTCACAACAGTCAGATCTAGATCAAGCTGCAGCCAGGAGCCAGGAACTCTATCCAGGTCTCCCACGTGGGTGCCAAGGCCCCAAGTACTTGGGTCATCTTCTGCTGCCTTCCCAGGTACATTAGCAGGAAACTGCATTGGACGTGGAGCAGCTGAATTTTGAACTGGTGCTCAAGCTATCACATTACTGCTATGCCACAACACCCATCTCTCCCCATAAATTTTTTGAAGCACCCGTTCATTTGTATATTGTGCACTACACTATTATTTTCTTTGCTACAGAGGCTGTTTATTATTATCTCTCATTTTATAACTATATTCAACATGGTTGGAGTTTTTAGAAATATTAACTTTTGGCCGCCGCGGCTCACTAGGCTAATCCTCTGCCTTGTGGCACCGGCATACCAGGTTCTAGTCCCAGTAGGGGCACCGGATTCTGTCCCGGTCGCCCCTCTTCCAGGCCAGCCCTCTGCTGTGGCCCAGGAGTGCAGCGAAGAATGGCCCAAGTGCTTGGGCCCTACACCCCATGGGAGACCAGGAGAAGCACCTGGCTCCTGCCATTGGATCAGTGCGATGCGCTGGCCGCAGCGCGCCAGCCGTGGCGGCCATTGGAGGGTGAACCAATGGCAAAGGAAGACCTTTCTCTCTCTGTCTCTCTCACTGTCCACTCTGCCTGTCAAAAAAAAAAAGAAAAGAAAGAAAGAAATGTATTGTTCTGAATTTTTTGTTTTCTAGAGAGCTGCAGTGGGTTGTAGCAGTACTTGAGCCTCAGCAATTTTTACAAGAGCAGTTAAAAGGGACAAATCATAATTATTGCCAAAACCAAATAAATTGTGCCTAGCCATTGCTCACAGGTGTTTGGTCACTATTTAGATATCAAGAGTTCCCACTTGGCTGGCACCGTGGCACAGTGGGTTAAAGCCCTGGCCTGCAGCACCAGCATCCCTTGAGGGTGCTGATTCGAGTCCCAGTTGCTCCACTTCCAATCCAGCTCTCTGCTATGGCCTGGGAAAGCAGTAGAAGATGGCTCAGGTCCTTGGGCCCCGCACCCACGTGGGAGACCAGGAAGAAGCTCCTGGCTCCTGGCTTTGGATCGGCGCAGCTGCAGCTGTTGCGGCCACTTGGGGAGTGAACCAGGGGATGGAAGACCTTTTTCTATCTCTTTGTCTACCTCTCTCTGTAACTCTGCCTTTCAAATAAATAAAATAAATCTTAAAAAGAAAGGAAAAACACAAGAAAACAACAGATATTATTTATTTTTTTGACAGGCAGAGTGGACAGTGAGAGAGAGAGACAGAGAGAAAGGTCTTCCTTTTGCCGTTGGTTCACCCTCCAACGGCCGCCGCGGCCAGCGCGCTACAGCCGGCACACTGCGATGATCCGATGGCAGGAGCCAGGTGCTTCTCCTGGTCTCCCATGGGGTGCAGGGCCCAAGCACTTGGGCCATCCTCCACTGCACTCCTGGGCCACAGCAGAGAGCTTGCCTGGAAGAGGAGCAACCGGGACAGAATCCGGTGCCCCTACTGGGACTACAACCCGGTGTGCCGGCGCTGCAAGGCGGAGGATTAGCCTGTTGAGCCACGGCGCCAGCCAACAACAAATATTATCTAAAAAGAGTTCCCACTACCAACAACAACAAAAAACAATAAAATTTTAAAAAAAATAAGAATTCCCAATAAAGCAGAATTTCTCAAGGAACAGCCAATGTGGATCCCTGGGGATCCCTGACGTGATTTTAAGGTATCCTGATGGTCACAACTGTTTCATAACAACACCAAGACATTATCTGCTTTTTTTCACTGTGTTGATATCTGTACTGATGACACAAAAGCAATAGTGGATAAAGCTGCAGGTGCCTTAGCACAAATCAAACACTAAACCAGACTGTAGTCATTGTATTATTCACTACTGCACACTTGTGACAGATCAATCAACCAGCCAATTAATTTAATAAGTGCCAGCATCACTTAACAATGTCCTTGATATAATGGCAGAAATTACTAATTTTCATAAATCTTGGTCTTTGAGCACATATCTTTTTAATATTCTGTGTGGTGAAACAGAAAGTAGATATACAGCAGTTCCGTTGTACATGCAAATATAATGACTGTCTGAAGAAAATGGACTTTTGTAATTGTTGGAGTCGATGGATCAAATTAGCTGCATTTTAATGGAACACCATTTTTATTTGAAGGAATGACTAAAAAACTATCTTCAGTCAGACAAGGGTATTTTGCAGATAATCTCTTGTAAATGAAGAAAGCTGGTGCCTGCATTGTGGTGTGGCAGGTAAAGCCACTGCCTAAAACACCAGCTGCTCCACTTCCAATGTGGTTCCCTGCTAATAGCCTGGGAAAAGCAGCAGTAGACCACCCAATTGTTTGGTCCCCACCACCCACATGGGAGACCTGAAAGAAGCTCCTTGCTCCCAACCTTGGCCTGGCCCAGCTCCAGTGGGAATTTGGGGAGTGAACCAGCAGATGGAAGATGAAAGATCTGTCTCTTCCTCTCTCTCTGTAACTCTTTCAAATAAACAAATAAATCTTTAAAAAAAAATGAACAAAGTCAGTCTGTCACTTTAAGGAAAAAAATCAACAGTATTAAGCTTTCAAATGAAAATTAGAATTTTGGAAGACTTGCATTTGGTGCTGTGAAATGACAGCTTTGCAACTCTTAAAGGCTCTTCTTATTAGATTGAGGTGATGTAAGTAATTTTTGATATTGTATAATGAAATATGTCAACTTATGGAAAGCTGCATAACTTAGTAAACCAATAACTTCCAATGTATTCATGATGATACAAAATTGTGCATGGATAACAGATCCATTCAAAATGTCAGAGAGCCAATGGATTTCAATGCAACAAAGTATGAAAAGTTCATTTATATGATATCATACTCTACACTGTTACTAAGCTTTAAGAAACCATCAATTTTTGAGTGTAGTATTAAGGAAGAAAATCCAGAGTTATTGGAAAAGGTTATTAAAATACTCTTCCCTTTTCCAATTGCAAATCTGTGCGAGGCCATATTTCTTCACCTACTTCAATTCAACAACATATTGCAACAGACTGGATGCAGAAGCAGCTATGAGAATACAGCTGTTTTCTATTATGCCAAAAGTTAAAGGGATTTGCGAAAGTGTAAAATAATGACTTTCTTTTCATTAAAACTTTGTCTTGGAAGATGCAGTTAGTTTTCATTAAAAATGTATTATTTGTGTTAACAGGTAAGGTTTTTTTTAAATGAATCAGTACATAGATATTTAAAATATTTCTCAGTTTTAATTCCCTATACAGTGAATATTTAAATATAAAACTCCTATAAACAGGAGTTCATTGGAGGACCCTGGTGCTGTGGAGCAGTAGTAAGGCTGCAGCCTGCGGCATTGGCATCCCATTTGGGCACAGGTTCGAGTTCTGGCTGTTCCACTTCTGACACAGTTCCCTGCTGATGCACCTGGGAAGGCAGTGGAGGATGGACCAAGTGCTTGGGCCCCTACACCCGCATGGCAGATCTGGAAGAAGCTCCTGGCTTTGGATCAGCCCAGCTCTGGCCATTGTGGCCATTTGGGGAGTGAACCAGTGGATGGAAGACCTGTCTGTCTGTCTGTCTCTCTCTCCCTCTCTCCAATTCTGCCTTTCAAATAAATAAATCTTTTTTTTTTTTAAAAAAGAGTTCATTGGAGGCTTTAAATTATTTTAATTTAAGAAGTCCTGAGACCAAAAGTTTGAGAACTGCTGCTTTAAAGAGTACTGCTATTCCTGATAGGTAAAGCAGTCAGGAAAGAGGGTGATTTATTTCTAGGCTGTCAGGATTCATTACTGTCAAAATAATGTCACTGCATTTTCTCCTTTATTCCTCCCCAAGCTAACAGTCAAATATTTTTTAAAAAGAATAAAATTTGCTAGTAAACATGAAGCAATATTTTCTTAGGCTCTAAGAAGATTTAAAACCAAGGTATCTGACTTTTTCATGTGCTATCATGGTTTAGTCATTTAATTTTTAAAAGATTATGCTAACTGAATGTCAAAGCTTTTAATCCAAAATGTCAGGGATAACAGGGAATTGCCACATTAACAGAGATTTTTAATGATAACTTAAAACCCACCTGTAAATACATTTGGATGAGGGAAGTTAATAACAATAAGCTTCATCACCATTTCAGGATAACAGATGGCAATTAGCCAGGCAATCATGCCCCCCCAGTCATGGCCAATTAGAACACATTTGCTATACCCTGCAATGGAGAAATAAATGTTGTCATCACTGAAGACAAACAGACAGGCACATCATTACCTCATATAAAATAGTTACACATCTCAAATTCCTCTTTCCGTTATCTTACCCTATACAAATGGACTCCCAAAAGTTCACAAAAACAGAATTGAAAGATACATTTATTTTGCTGCAAACATGTTTGGAGATTCATGCATAGTTTTTCATACTTCATATTTTTCATGAACTTTTTGAAGACCCCTTATATACCTCATAAATTAATACATTGTACACATACACTGAGTCCAGTGGTTCTAAAACTTGTCTCTGTATCTGAATCATTAGACAGCTTTTTGGAAAATTTAGATGCCCAGGGTCATTGTAGACTTACTGAGTCATAATCTTTCTCAGGAATTCTTCCTTGTTTTTTTCTAACATGAAATAGCCAGCTCACCTCTTGTCACATGGACCTGAGTTTAGAAACCGTGGCAGAGACTGCTCATAATTAGGTCATAAGTAAGATTATTTAGAATATTTTCTGAGAAATTTCTACTTAAAGTAAAAAGTGCTCCTTCTATGCCCAACTTGTAAATCTTTATTTCCAAGAAGCATCTATTTTTCTCCCTAATATTACAAATCCAATGTTACTCTCAGTACAATAAAACATTACTAATTTGGAGGCCAGTGTTGTGGCACAGCAGGTTAAGCTGCTGCCTGCAACGCTGGCACCTCAAATGAGCACAAGTTCAAGTCCTAGCTGCTCCATTTCTGATCCAGCTCTCTGCCAATGTGCCTGGAAAAGTGGCAGAAATTGGTCCAAATACTTGTGTCCCTGCTATTCACATGGGAGACCAGGATGGAAGATCCAGGCTCCTGGCTTTGGCCAGGACTTGTAGGCATTTGGGGAGTGAACCAGCAGATGTAAGATCTCTGTCGCTTCCTCTTTCTCTGTAACTCCACCTTTCAAATAAATAAGTATTATAAAAAACCACTAATTTGGAACTATGACATCAAACTGAATTAGTGAAAAGTCTTAATTGTTGTACCAATGATATACTTGCTTTATTTCAAGCAATCATTACAGTAATTCGAATTAGGCTAAAGCATTGATTACTAGAGATTTCTACAGAATCTATTTAGTATAGATGGATAAGATTCATTTGGACTTACTCTTGCAGTACTCAAAAATAATTTTTTCAAGTATTATTCACCATCATTCTCTACCACTATACTAACACACACAGACACACTGTGTTTACACTATTGATTTGTCTAGAAAATTTTATAATGTCAAATTTAGGCCAGGTTGGACTAAATTATCACAAGATCTGAATGAAATACAGCTGTTCAAAATAAGTGAGTCTATTTTACTCGAACAACACTAAATGACAATAGTGCATGTTGACACTTCCAAACCCCATCTAATTTATTCTCCTTTAAAACTATTAGCCTTGGGGCCGGCACTATGGCGTAGCAGGTGGAACTGAAGCTTGTGAAGCCAGCATCCCAAAAGGGCACCAGTTCGAGTCCTGGCTGCTCCACTTCTGATCCAGCTCCCTGCTAATGCCCTGGGGAAAGCAGTGGAAGATGGCCCAAGTGTTTGGGCCTCTGTTACCCACTTGGGAGATCTGAGGAGACTTCTGGCTCCTGGCTTTTGCCTGGCCCAGCCCTGGCTATTGTGGCCATTTGGGGAGTAACCCACTGGATGAAAGGCCTCTCCTTCTATCTCTCTCTACTCCCCCCATTCTTTCTGTAATTCTGCCTTTCAAATAAATAAAATAAATCTGTATAAGGGCAAATATACTGATAGCAGCAGCCAGGTTCTAGGCGAAGAAGTTGTAACTAGCTTCTAGTCAAAGAGGTTGTAGTAGATTAGATTATTGTTAAAAATATTTACTCTCCTTTCCCCACTGCCATAGGAGGAGTATACTTTGCTGTGATGTTAGATTTCACCATGTGATTTGCTTTGGTCTCATGTTGGACGACTTTAGGCTGCTCCATAAGATCTGCCTTGGCCAATGGGCTGCTAGTAGAAACTTATGGAGCTGGTCTCTGCTCTTGTCAATTCTGCCATCAGCAGAAGAGCTCCCCTCAATCCCATGGCTATACCCCTTTAACCTGGCCTCCAGTCCAATTCACAGTGAGAGGCCAATTCCAGCAAGACATGAGCCTGAGGCAAAGAGACAGAGGGACCCAGCCTACAGGCAACCTGCAGGTCCATGAGCATATTAATAAATGGTTGGGACTGTATGTCACTGAGTTTGGAGTAGTTTCTTAGAGAATTATTTAGGCACTAGCTGAGAGACACAAGAGGGATAACGCAAGTGCTTCTGAATCTTAAAAAATGAATTTTAAGGGTGATATTTTAAATCACATTTTAAAATGAATATTTAAGGGTGGATTCTGAAGAAATTAAGTTTCTATATGTGAGAATCAAATTTTCAGTAATTCTGAAAATAATAAGCGCATACATTAGATCTATTTTTAAAAGCAAAAGTCCCTATTGGCTGTTGGGCTGAATGATTACTCCAGATGCATTATTTTAAATTTCCTGTCTAAATATTTCAGCCTGTATCCAGAAGAAAGAATCCAGAGAATGTTCTGCTAGATGAAAAATGCAGACTCTCCCAAAAAGAAGCCATCAACTCAGTATGTCGAATGTTAGTTCCTTAAAAAAAATTAAATATTTAAAAAAAGTAACCTACCTAGGGAATCTAAAATATCCTTTATGTCAGTAATTAGACAGTCTAATTTATAACTTCCTTGATGAATAGGAGCGTCTGTTTCTCCATAGCCTCGTAAGTCCAAAGCCACAACACGATATTCACTTTTAAACTCCCTCAGTTGATGACGCCAAGAGTACCTGCAAGAAAAAAATTAAATAAAAGAAATACCATATAACCATCACAAAGAATAACATTACAGAAACTTTAAGAAGTAACTTAGAAATATTACATGGTTGCATGTCGGCAGGAAAAAGAGACCTATTTGAAAAGGAAATATGGACATCCTCTATTAGAATTGTTTTATCTCTTTTTAAACATCTATCAATTCTTTGTGTTGGAAACATTCTGGTTTTTTTTTTTTTAAGATTTATTTATTTATTTGAAAAGTAGAGATACAGAGAGAAGGAGAGAGAGAGAGAGAGAGAGAGAGAGAGAGAGAGAGAGAGAGAGAGAGAAATCTTTCATCTGCCGGTTCACTCCCCAAATGGCCACAATGGCTGACACTGGGCCAGGCCAAAGCTGGGAGCTGTAGCCAGGAGCTTCTTCCAGGTCTCCCACGTGGGTTCAGGGGCCCAGGCACTTGGACCATCTTTTGCTGCTGTCCCAGGCACATTAGCAGGGAGCTGAATAGGAAGTGGAACAGCTGGGACTTGAACCAGGGCTCACATGGGATGCCGACACTGCAGGCAGAGGCTTAACCTTGTACACAACGGTGCTGGCACAGAAAACATTCTTTTTAAAAAGTTTATTTATTTGGGGTGGGCACTGCAGCACAGTGCGCAAGGCCACCACTTTCAATGCCCACTTCCATATCAGTGTTGACTTGAATCCTGGCTCCTCTGCTTTGCATCCAATTTCTGGCTACTGCATCCTACGAGGCAGCAGATGATGGCCCAAGTGTTTGCAGTCCTGTCACCCTTGTGGGAGGTCTAGATAGAATTCTGGGCTCCTGGCTTCATCCTGGCCCAATCCTGGCTATTGGAGGCATTTGGGGAGTGATCCAGAGGATGGACAATTTCTGTTTCTGTCTCTCTGTCACTCTGCTTTTCAATTATTATTATTTGTTTACTTGAGAAGCAGAGAGACCAACAGATAGCTGTGATTATCCATTGGTTCATTCTTCAACTGCTTGTGACAACCAGGGGGCAAAAGCCATGGCCTGGAACCAATCCAGGTCTCCCACATGAGTGATGGGAACCTAATTACTTGATCCATCACCACTGCCTCCCACTCTGCACATTAACAGGAAACTGGAGTTAGGAGCTGAAGCCAGGTAAAAAACCCAAATACTCAGATATGGAAAACAAGTGATTTAACCGGTGTCTCAACCGCTAGGCCAAACACCCAGCTCTGCCTTAAAAGTTTTTGAAGATTTATTAATTAATATATTTGAAAGCTGAGAGAGAGGGAGGGATGGAGAGAGAGAGGGGGAACCTTCCATCTATTGGGTCACTTCTCAAATGGTTGTAATGGCCAGTGCTGGTCCAGACTAAAGCCAGGAGCATGGAGCTCCATTCTGGTCCATGGATGGCAGGAACCTAAGCACTTGAGACATCTTCTGCTGCCTGCCAGGTCAGAAATGGAACAAGTGGGACTCAAACCAGCACTCCAATATAGGCTGCTGGTGTTGCAAGAGATGGCTTGGGCTGGCACTGTGGCATAGAGGATAAGCTGCCACCTTCAGTACTGGCATCCTTTATGGGCGCCGGTTCGAGTCCCAGCTGCTCCACTTCCAATCCAGCTCTCTGCTATGGCCTGGGAAAGCAGTGGAAGACGGCCCAAGTCCTTGGGCCTCTGCACCCATGCGGGATACCTGGAAGAAGCTCCTGGCTCCTGGCTTTGGATCGGCGTAGCTCTAGCCATCGCAGCCATGTGGGGAGTGAACCAGCAGATGGACGACTTCTCTCTCTCTCTACCTCTCTGTAACTTGGCCTTTCAAATAAATAAATAAATCTTTAAGAAAAAGGGGGAGAGAGAGAGGGCTTAATTTGCTGTGCCGCATGCTGACTCCCCGTCTTTCTTTTTACCAGCTTCAGTGGGGGTGTAACAAAGGGCCAATATTTACAGAAACCACAAAATACCAGATAGTAAAATTGGTATAGATGTACTTAAGAAGTCAGTTTTCTACTAAGCTTTTCTTTTAAAGATTTATTTATTTATTCGAAAGGCAGAGTTACAGAGAAGCAGAGGCAGAAGCAGAGAGAGGTCTTTCATCTGCTGCTTCACTCCCCAAATGGCCACAATGGCCAAAGATGGGCTGATACGAAGCCAGGAGCTAGGAGCTTCTTTCAGGTCTCCCACGCGGGTGCAGGGGCCCAAGGACTTGAGCCATCTTCCACTGCTTTCCAGGGTCATAGCAGAGAGCTGGATTAGAAGTGGAACAGCTGGGTCTCGAACCAGAGCCCACACGGGACGGCAGCACTGCAAGCAGTGGCTTTACCTGCTAGGCCGCAGCGCCAACCCTTAAGCTTTTTCAAAATATGCTTACGGTCATCAGGAAATCCCTATACTATGAGCAGTGAATTACTTTGTAGTCTGAATTTCTAGACAGAGTGAATACATTATAAGGTTTAAAAAAAAAATGAGAAGGAAGGTCAGCTTGAGAGTCTTACCAAAATATCTGACTGCTTATCCAGCCCAGGCCTTTGGTGGAGTTATGTAAGGAAGACACTTTGATTCTCTGAATCATTTGATTCTCTGAAAACATTTACTACATGGAAATTTATTTCCATCAAGAGTAGCTTTTTATTCACTTTACTTCACTGTCAAATAGGACTTAGTGGTTTTAGTAATAAAACAGCTTAGTTATAGGAAAAAAGTCTAAAGATTAAAAAACAACAACAAAGATTACCATTGAAAGAATCCAGTAAAACAACTATGTTGCATAAACTTCTGCTTGCTAAAGAAAAAAAAGTCTCCTGTAGAGAAGATTCTGAACCATGAGTACAAACAAGAATGTTATTAGGGGCTGGCAATGTGGTTGTCAAAGCCCCAGCCTGCAGGGCTGGTATCTCATATGGGTGCCAATTTGAGTCCTAGATGCTCCATTTCTGATCCAGCTCCCTGCTAATGCACCTGGGAAAGCAGTGGAGGATGGCCCTAGTCCTGCACCCATGTGGGAGACCAGGAAGAAGCACCTGGCTCCTGGCTTTGGATTAGCTCAGTTCTGGCTGTGCAGCCATTTGAGGAATGAGCCAGTGGAAGACTTCTCTCTCTCTCTCACTCTCTCACTCTTTCTCTCCTTCTACTTCTCTTAACTGTCTTTCAAATAAATAAAATAAATTAAAAACAAAAGAACATTATTAAAAACACTGAACAGGTGCCTCCGGCATTGTGGCCCAGCAGATAAAGCCACTGATTGTGACTCCAGCATCCCATATCAACACTGGTTTGAGTCCTGACTGCTACATTTCCTATCCAGCTCCCTACAAATGCCCCTGGAAAGCAGCAGAAGATGGCTCAAGTCCTTAAGCTGCTGCCACCCAGGTGGGAGACCTAGATGGAGTTCTAGTCTCCTGGACCAGTCCCAGCTATTGTGGCCATCTGGGGAATGAACTGGCAGATGAAAGATTTCTCTCTCTCTGTAATCCTGACTTTCAAATAAATTAATAATAATAATAATAATAATACATTTAAGAACAAAAATGGCACCAGCACTGGCCAATTAGAATGGGCATGGTGCTGCAGCCAAGTCCCATAGGCCTTTGGTGGACCAGGCATTCCCCGTGTACTTGATAATGGAACTGTGAAATAACTGGAATGCAGAAACCATGAGATTTTCCTTTTCAAAGAAGTAAACTCATTTTGGATAACTAATAGAAAAGAGACATGAACTTTTTCAAAGTGACTCATTATGTTATGGAACTCAAAATACGCATTTTTAAAAAAGCATCTGTGTGCACATCTGTTCACGGGAACACAGTGCAAAATTATCTTATGCAAGCCAAGTAGAAGATCATTGTCTAAAAATACTGCCAGAGTACAATAGGCAAGCAGATACAGTGATGCAAGATTATCAACCAGTCATGAGAGGGGTACTGCAGTGTGAAGCAAAAAGATCAATGTACAAGTCAATTTCCTTACATCAATATATAGATGAACTGGAGGGTGTCAGATACGTATTTAGAATTATGAATGGATACAAAATCTTCAGGTTGTTACTAGAAATCTGACTTGCAAAATCTGTAAAAATTTAGTCAATTAAGATGGATTTGAAAATGTTAATAAATCGCATCTTTTTTGGGTAGGCCACAGTAATCTTCTTAATGTCTCTGGGTTATATTAAACAAGTGAACCAGTTTGTTTCTTTGTAACTGAAGTCCAACTTTTTTTTTGACAAAACACTATATTTGCAGCAAAACTGATGCACACAGGCATTTCTTTCCTTTTTTTTAATTTTAGCCCCCACATTTAAGGGAAACATACATTATTTGTCTTTCTGTGTCTGGCTCTTTTTTTTTTTTTAGGATTTATTTATTACTTTGAAAGAGTTACACAGAGAGAAGGAGAGGCAGAGAGAGAGACAGAGAGACAGAGAGAGAGAGAGAGAGAGAGAGAGAGAGAGGTCTTCCATCTGCTGGTTCACTCCCCAGTTGGTTGGAGCTTCGCCAATCCGAAGCCAGGAGCTAGGAGCTTCTTCTGGGTCTTCCATGTGGGTGCAGGGACCCAAGGACTTGGGCCATCTTCTACTGCTTTCCCAGGCCATAGCAGAGAGCTGGATTGGAGGAGGAGCTGCCAGGACTGACCTAGTGCCCATATGGGATGTCGGCACAGCAGGCGGCAGCTTCACCTGCTATGCCACAGTGTCGGCCCCATGTGTCTGGCTTATTTCACTCAACATGATGTCCTCCAATTCCAACCATTTTGATTCAAATGATATAATTTTATTCTTTTTAATAGATGAAAAATTTGTGTGTGTGTGTGTGTGTGTGTATCTTTTCTTTATCCATTCATCTGATGATAGACACCTCGGTTGATTCCATATTTTGGCTATTGTGAACAGTGCTGATATAAACATAGTGGGGCAGGAATACAATATGTTCATGTCTTTTGGGTATATACCTAGTAGTGACATTGCTGGATCCTATAGGCAAGTTTATTTCCCAACTTTTAAAGAAACTGAAATACTGTTTTCCACCGTGGCTGCATTAATTTACATTCCCACCAACAGTGTTTGAGTTCTCCTTTCTCTACATCCCCCTGAGCATTTGCTGCTCTCTATCTTTTGGATAATAGCCATCTGGACAGTGGCGAGGCGATATCTCATTGTGGGTTTGAGACAACAACAACTAAAGATCACAAATTTTGGGGGGAGAATTATATTCAAATTCTATTAAAGCATGTGCTGTTTTAATATGTTAAGTATTATTCATTTAAAATGCACTTAATTAGAGATTTCAAGGTAGAAATTTGACTCAAAATAATGTGCACAATTCTGCTAAATTTTACATTATAATTGTATTAGAAATCACGCAAATATGATACCTCCATATGTCATTATATTGTGAATTATTTAAATTACCTTAAATATAAATGTAACTACTGTTGTTAACAAGGAGTGCAGCCAAATAATATCCTAAACATGCTAAGTAATAGGGCAACTGCATAATTTAATAAATTATAAAAGACTATTTTTAAAATATCGTCTTCCTAGAATTCATAAGTAAATGCATTTGATTTACACTTTAGCCCTAAACTGAAAAAGAAATTGCCTACAGGTTTTCTAATGGTGAAGGTGGCACTTGGGACACTTTTTTGCATTCCATATTGGAATGTCTGGGTTTGAGTTCCAACTCTGTTGGGTTCCAGCTTCCTTCTAATATGCACCCTGTGGGAAGTAGCAGACAATGGCTCAAGTAGTTGGGTCCTTAGCACCCAAATGGAAGACCTGGGTTGAGTTCTGGGTTCCTGGCTTTGGCCTGGCTCAGCCCCAGGTGTTGCAGGCATGTGAGGAGTGATCTTCCATCTGCTGGTTCACTTCCCAGATGACTACAATGGTCAGCACTGTGCCAGAGCCAGGAGCTTCATCTGGGTCTCCCAAGTGGGTGGCAGGGCCGAAGCACTTGGGCCCCATCTTCCGCTGCTTTCCCCAGGGCATTAGCAGGGAACTGGATCAGAAGTGGAGCAGCCAGGACAGGAACTGGTGCCTATATGGGATGCTGGCATCACAGGTGGCAGCTTTATCCACTACACCACAATGCCAACCCCATATCATCTTTTTTTAAAGGTGTTCATTAAAAAAAAAAAGTTCAATCATATGTTGCTTTCATCTGTGTTTATTTGGTCCTGTGAAGTTCATGGAGAATAGAAGAATTAATTCACCCTTGGGTAGCTGCTATGGTCTGAATGTATACCCCAAAATTCATATGTTGAAACTTAATCACCAATGTGGTAATTTTAAAAAGTGGTGCGTTTAAGGGTGATTAAGGGTGGAGTGTGATTAGTGACCTTGTGAAAGGGCTGGAGGGAAGCAGCTGGGCCCTGTTTGTCCTTCTGCCTTTTCATTGTGTGAGGACACAGTGCTCATCCCCGCTAGACAGCAACGAGGTGCTTTCTTGGAAGAAGAGACCTAGCCCTGGTGCCCTTATCTTGGACTTGCCAGCCTGCAGAGCTATGAGAAATAAATTTTTGTTCTTTATAAATGACCCAGTCTCAGATATGTTGTTAAAGCAACATGGACTAAAAGGGTAACTAACAACTGTGTATTTCTGCCTTTAGATTTTCTTCCTCGATGTGAAATATGTAGGTCCTTAATTCATCCTGCATTAGTAAGACTCTGCTGCTATGTGCATAGGAAATAGCTCCTTTTCAGTTTCCATGGGTCTTCTTCTTCTTTCTGCCTTCTCCAAAAATTTCCTGGTAACAAACACTCCCAGCCTATGATTTGGAGAAACTCTTTTCCCCGGTCACTGTGATACTTTGTCCACAGTAGGTATTCTAGAAAATCCAAAAAACGGTTTTGTGACTATTTCAGAAATTTGAAACGTTAAAAGATACTTCTTTTAATCCTCAAAAATGTACAAATTTAGGATGGCAGCATGTAGGTTTCTTTAGGAAGAAAACCATTGCTGAGATAAAGGAACATTCAGGCATGGTAGCAGAGTCTGTCAAGTCATTATAAGAAAACGATACTGAAGCCGGCACTGCAGGGTAGCTGGTTAAGCTGCAGCACCGGCATCCCATATGGGTGCCAGCTGGAGTCCTGGCTGCTCTACTTCTGATCCAGCTCCCTGCAAATGCTCCTGGGAAAGCAGCGGAAGATGGCCCAAGTGCTTAGGCCCCCATACCCACACAGGAGACGTGGAAGAAACTCCTAGCTCTTGGCTTTGGCCTGGCTCAGGCCTGGTCATTGCAGCCATTTGAAGGAATGAACCAGTAGATGGAAGATCTCTCTCTCTCTCTCTCTCTCTGCCTTTCAAGTGAATAAAAAATAAATACTAAAAAAAGAGAAAATGATACTATGGTAAATGGTAAGGTCTGAATGCTTGTCCTCTCCAAAATTGAAGTTGAAATTTAATTGCCATTGTAACAGTATTAATTGTGAGACTTTTAAGCCCTGATGGGAAGGTACTATGTACTCTTGGGAGGAATTAATGCTGTTACAAAGGAACAATGTCAGCCCCTTTAGTCTTTCTGCCCTTCCACCTTCTGCCATGTTATAAAGAAACAAGAAGATGTTTGCCAGAAGCCATTGCCTTCCCAGCCTCCCAAACCATTAGCAAATAAATTTCCATTCATCACAAATTACCAGTTTGTGATACTATGTTATAGCAGCACAACAGAGACTAAGATAAAAAGCCACACTTTTAATGCACGTTGGTAAGCTTACCAGAATTCTGGAAATCCATGAAGCAGCAGCATAAGGCGCTTCCCTCTTTCTCCAGCAGCAACATAGTGAAAGCGTAACCCCGAATCCTGAAAATGGAGGGCATGGGATTTTAGCAATGTTTTGTGTCATAGGAGCATATCTAGTATACCTATTTCATTTAAAAAATAGTCACTTGCATTATTTTTAATATCAAGAAATGTCAGTAACTTTCAAAAAGGAAAAAATCCATGATTTATCAATAGAATAAAATAAAGATTCACTTTTGCTGATATTCCCATCATTGTACCCTCCTCCCTCCTAATTCTACTACTACAAGGTCAACTTAGCTTCCAAAGCAAATGTCACAATTTGTAGCTTCCATCTTACCGATGTGTCACTTCTCATCTCATTCAAATTCTGCAGGACACGTAAATGATTCTGAATTTATAATCCTGCCAAGTTTACTTCCTAGTCACGGACTTTTCTCAGCTTGCCCGTCAAAAGCTGTGCCATCAGTTACATAATTCACACCTCCTTCCCTTATTTTTAGGTCTCTCCTTCCCCCGTTATTATTTTGAGTGTTGCGCGTACTGTTCCCCTCGCTGCCTGCTCCTCACGTCATGTCAGTGCGCATTTCTAACAGCGGAATGCCCTGAGCGCTTGAGGCGTCATCACTCTGCCTGTGGGAGGCCAGACAGCCCAAGGAAAATACAAAGCATGGGAATGAGAGTGGTCTAAGCTAACGGAGAAAACAGCCAGACAACGAGAAACAAAAACTCTGAAAGAACGCCAGGAGCAAAACCAGGGACTGGAAGCTGAGCACAGACTAGAGGTTTTATGGCAGGCAACCCAAGCAAATGGGTTTGCACAGATGAAAGAACCTTAAAAGTTTATTATTTGACCCTATTATTTCACAGAGTTGGTAAAACAGATCCAAACATGCGAACACAGGTCAGAAGGGTGACTGGGAGCAGGGTGACCAGCATCCCCCCTCTTGTGCTCACTCCCAGGGTGATGTTCTTTGCACTCCTGGGTTCTGTGTCTCTGGGGAAGCTCTTTAGGCCTCCAGAGTCACAGGAAAGGTGTTCTGAGGAATTCCAGGCGATTCTTCTTCGTTTTTTAATTTGAGAGATAGGGACAGGCACACAGAGAGCTTCCATCGACTGGTTCAGTCCACAAATGCTCACAATGGCCAGGGCCAAAGCCAGGAGCTGGCAACAGAATTCAGGTCTCCCACATGGGTGGCAGGAATCCAATTAAGTGAGCCATCACCACTGCCTTCCAGGGGCTACACTGGCAGGAGGCTGGAGTCAGGAAAATTGAACCCAGGTACTCTGTGTGGGATGCGGCATCGGAATGGCTAAGCCAAACACCTGCTCCCCGGATGATTCTTCCACCGCTTTTCCACTTCACATTTGCCAGAGTTAACAAATCTGACAGCAGAACACCTTCTGGCAGTTCAATAACCTCTTCTTGGGTGGTGAGTCTGGGAGGCTGACATGCTGTGGACACTCGACCGGATGTCATTAGCAGATGCTTTATTGCGCTGTGTGCCAGTGACTGTTGTAATTTGTCCTTTTGTTTTCACATCTACTAACTTATTTTCAGTTCTCATTTTAACTCCAGGCTGATTAAGAGCCAGAAAGAAGCGCCTCTTGCCCTCCTGAACTCCAGCTGCCTGCTAGTTTAGCTCCTCCTGGGCAATCAGGATGCAGTGACACAAACATGCCCCCATGTGAAGCTGCTGATTTTGAAAGCTTGTGAGTCAGCCTGTGGGGTGTATCACGGGGACTGTTTCCCTTCACCACCTGGAGCCTCGGGAAATAGAACACCCGTGGGCTGGGACAAAGGCTGGGGTAGGCATGGACAATTCAAATCCACAGGCACAGGTGACATTTACTTTTTATGCCATTCCTCTGGTCCCCGACTTCACCCATCTGTTCCCCTCCCCACAAACACACACAGTCTCTCGTTTCACGTGGCCTAGGGCGTCTGTGGGCAGAATGAATTCCCGATTTCCAAAGACTTAGTCTCTTTGTCTCTGAAATTCGGGCAAGGACAGTCTCCTGGGACAGCAGGGCGCCACCAGGAACAATTCCTCCCACAGCTGCTCGGGGCTCCTGAGGGCAAAAAGGTGAAGGGAGAATTTCCCTTCACAAGGGAAGGGGAGGGAGCGGGATTAATGCGGGGTCGTTGCGGCCGAGGGTCGGGGGTCGGACCGCCACACTGTAAGAGAAACCCCACATTCAGAAACCAACCAAGGCACCTTGTCAGCGCTCCCACCCTTCTTCTCTCCCTCAGACGCGACCCTCTGCCGCCACACCTCGCCCCTCCTGCCGCCCCCTGGCGTCTTCCCGGAGCCTGCCGCGCGCCCGGGAGCCGGCGGACTCTCGGGGACGCTGAGCCGGGCGCCGCGGAGCGGGCAGCCTGGCACCCTCCACTCTCACGGCCGTCACGTTCCCTCCCGTCACCGCCAGGCCGGCGCTGGCCTTCACCTTGATCCGCACGTAGCAGTGGGTCCCCAAAGAGGGGTCGTTCAAGCACGCGGGAGGGTGCTCGCGGGCGACCCGCCGGAAGGTCTGCGCGGGTCCTTTGCCGATGCTCCACAAAAGTTTGAGCAGGTGGACGGCGGCGCAGAGCCCGCAGTAGCAGTAGACCAGGGACCAGAAGAGCAGGGACCGGATCGCGACCATCAGGCGGGGCAGGCGGTCCCGCGGCCCCGCCATCGGGCGGCGGCGGGGCCCGCGGCCCTTCCTCCGCAGCCGGAGAGCGCGCGCCGCGGCGCGTCAGGCCCGCCCGCCGTCGCCGGCTCGGCGCGCGCCTCCCCCGGCCCCGGCGGCGGCGGCGGTGGCGGCAGCGGCGACGGCGGCGGGGCTGCGTCCCGAGTCACGGCGGGGCCGCCCGCGACACGCCCGGGCGCCGCAGGGGAGACTGCCCCGCCGCGAGGTCGGCCCGGGACAACGCCGGGGCAGGAGCCGCGACCCTTCTCCGAAGGGAGAAACCCCGTTGAAAAATGGCTGGAAAATGAAGGGAAGACTTTGCCAAACCGTCCCAGGTACCGACCACAGGGCAGCGCCACTCGTGTGCCCAGGGTTCAAGTTCTCCATCTCAGGCCTTCTGTTGGCTGGTGGAACCGTGGGGCGCGGGGAGGAGAGGACGGTGACCTGTTTTGGGGCTACATGCTGGCCATCACTGCTTTGTCACTGACGCTCTGGGGAGCTGTTAATATTCTTCAGTCAGGTTCAAAGTCATCCGGCCAGCCAGAAAATGGCAAGTAGACAAGCCCTTGGCTACCACCAGTTTGTCTCCTTGTCCAGTAGTGCGTGTGCGTATGCGTGTGTGTGTATTTAAGAGCACTTGGGCGACCCGAGTCTGGCCTTCTGGCTTTGCCTGTTGTGGGCATTTGAGGAGTGAACCAGCAGATGGGAGAACTCGCTTGCGCTCTCTCTCTCTCTCTCTCTCTCTCTCTCTCTCTCTCTCTCTGTTGCAAATCAATCAATAAAAAAGCTTAGTGGATTCTTGTAAATCAGGAATTATACAATATGTAGCCTTTTGGTACAAGGTGTTTGTGATCCCACCATACTATGGCATGTATTTTTTTAAATTGCTGATTAAACATTCATGTAAAGCTCTCTCTCTCTGTCTCTCTCTCTGTCTCTCTCTCTCTCTCTCTCTCTCTCTGTGTGTGTGTGTGTGTGTGAATGTATGTTTTCATTTCATTTGGATAAATACCTAAAAGTGGGTTTGCTGGGCCAGGTGCTAAGTGCATTTAGCTTTGGGAGAAACTGTCAAACTGGTTTCCCAAGTGGCTGTACAATTTTGAATTCACACCAGCAATGTGTGAGAGTTATAATTATGTCACATTCTTGAAAGCATTGGGTTCTGTCAAAAAAATTTTTTTAAAATTTTAGCCATTATTCTAAGATGTGTGTAGTGGTATCCGATTGAAATAATTATTTGCATTTGCCTAATGACTAATAGTATTGGCCATCTTTTACACACCTATGTGACACTTGAATATAATCTTAAAATTTCTGTCCAATTTCTTTACTCATAAAAATAGGTATTGTTTTCTTTACTATTGAATTTTGAGAGCTCCTTACATGTTTTGGTTACAGATATTTACCATATTTCATGTAATTTGCAAATATTTACCAGGTCTGTATCTCTTCTTTTCATTTTTGTAACAGATGTTTGAAGAGCAAAACGTCTTAGTCTTGTAGGTAGTCTAGCCACTTTTTTTCTCTTATTGCTGGTATTTTGATCTCTTTTATAAGAAATCTTTGCCTAACACAAAGTCAACAAGGTTTTGTTTTTCTTAAACCTGTTTTCTTCTAGAGGTTTTATGTTTTTCTGTTGTATATTTAGGCTTATGACTTATTTTGAGTTAATTTTTGTGTAGGGCAAAGGTATGGATTGAAGTTTATGTTTCACATGTGTATATACAATTGCCTTCAGACCATTTGTTGAAAGGAATATTCTTTATTGAATGCCCTTTGCACCTTTGTTGAAAATCAGTTGACAGAAGGGTCTCTTTCTGGACGCTTCAGTATGGCTCTGTGTGTCTATATTTTTTCCAACATAGTAGTTCCCCCTTCTCTGCAGGAGATATATTCCAAGTCCCCCAGTGATTACTTGAAACTACAAATAGTGCTAAGCCCTTTACATACTACATTTTTTCCCATGCATTCATACCTGTGATAATTTTTATTTATAATTTATTTATAATTTATAAGTTAGACACAGAGATTAATAACAATAGCTAATAATAAAATAGAACAATTATAATAATAGACTGTAATAAAAGTTGGGTGAATGCTGTCTTTCTGGAAAGAGTCAAAAACAAATATTAATATTTTGAATAGCAGTTGACACAGGCAACTGAAACTGAAGAAAGTAAAATCATGAATGGAGGGAACCAAACTTGTCATGACTATTCTAAGTAGTATGATAAATATAGAACTCAAGTACTTTGAGTCCTTAAACTTTGTTCTGTTTAATCAAAATTGTTTTGGCTGTTCTAGTTACTTTACTTTATATATATTTTAAATTAGTTTATTCATTTATTTATTAGCAAACATGACTGATTGAATGCATTAAATCAATTAACTGATTTGGAGAGAATTGATAAAATGAATTTTCCAATCCATGAACACGATGTTCTCTCTCCATTTAAATCTTTGATTTCTGTCATCAATTTTTTTTCAGGTTTTAAGCATACAGATCTTGCACACATTTTGTAAAATTTATACCTAAGTATTTATTTTTTTAAAGATTTATTTATTTATTTGAAAGACAGAGTTACAGAGAGGTAGAGAGTAAGAGAGAGAGAGAGAAAGAGAGGTAGGTAGGTCTTCCATCTTCTGGTTCATTCCCCCAAATGACTGCAACAGCTCAAGCTGGGCTGTTCTGAAGCCAGGAGCCTGGAGCTTCTTCCAGGTTTTCCACGTAGGTGCAGGGGCCCAAGGATTTGGGCCATCTTCCGCTGCTTTCCCAGGCCATAGCAGAGAGCTGGATCAGGAGTGGAGCAGCCCAAAGCTGCCCATATCTGGGCACTGGTTTGCCACATATGTGCCAGCTATGCCACATTGCTGGCCTCCTAAGTATTTCTTTTGAAAGTTATTATAAACGCTATTTTTCAACATCCAAGTTGTTCATTGCCAGTGCAAATGAATATCCCTTATCTGAGATGCTTGCTGTGGTTTTGGATTTCAGATTTTTTTGGATTTGAGAATATTTGCATAAACACAATGAAGTATTTTGGGAATGGGACCCAAGCCAAAACATGAAATTAATTTGTTTCATATGCACCTAATACAGAGAACCCTGAAGATAATTTTATACAATATTTTTGGTGTGGCTGCATTTTTACTGTTACCATCACATGAGGCCAGGTGTGGAACTTTCCACTTGTGGTGTCATGTTGACAATCAAAACATCTTGGATTTTTGAGCATTTCAGATTTTTGGATTGGGATGTTCAACTCCAGTGTTCAAATAGAATTGATTTTTTTTTCCTTTTGTCTTGAATCTTGGATTCTGAATCCTTGCTAAATTCATTTGTGAGTTGCAGTAGCTTTTTGAAAGATTTTTGGGGTTTTCTATGTAATTACGTTGTCTATGGATTGACAGTTCTTTTTCTTTCTTTTCAATTTATGTGGCTTTTATTTCTTGTTCTTGCCTAATTGCACTGGCTATTATTCCCAGTAGAATATTGGGTAGGAGTGGTGAGAGTGGACATCTTTAGCTTCTTCCTGATATAAAGGGGAAAGCAGATTAATCTTTCACTGTTAATCATAAAGTTGGTTACAGATTTTGTTTAGATGCATTTAATCATGTGATGAAGGTCCTTTCTATTTCTAGTTTCTAAGAATAAAAAGAGGTTGAATTTTGTCAAAGGTTTTTCTACTTCTATTGAGATAATTATTGTTTTTCTCTGTAATTTGTTGATACAGTGAATTACATTCTTAAAAATTTTTGAATTTTGAACTGCCTTTCAAAACTAAGAAAAACCCCCTCGGTCATAAAGTATTATATTTTCCACACATTTTTAGTTTCTTTTTTTTTAAAAAAAAAGATTTATTAATTTATTTATTTGAAAGAGTTGCTGAGAAGGAAAGGCAAAGCTGAAGAAGAGAGAGATCTTCCATCATTGGTTCTCTCCCCAAATGGCATCCATAGCCAGGGCTGGGCCAGGCTGAAGCCAGGAGCTTCTTTCAGGTCTCCCATGTTGGTGCAGGGGACCAAGGACTTGGGTTATCTTCCACTGCTTTCCCAGGCACATTAGCAGGAAAGCTGAATTAGAAGTAGAGCAGCCGGGACTCGAACCAGCACCCATATGAGATGCCATAACTGCAGGCAGCACCTTTAGCTGCTACACCACAGAGCCAGCCCCTTCACATTGCTAATTTCAATTTGCTAATATTCGGTTGATCATTTCACGTGTATGATTGCTTATTCTTCTCATATATTCTGGAAGTATTTATGTAGAATTCATAATAATTTTTTCCTTGAGTGTCTGGTAGAATTCTCAAAGCTATTGGGCTACCTCTTCCCTAACACCACTATATCAATAAACTAAAGAAGAAAAACCATTTGACAAATTTTATGATTTTAAAAGAAAACTTTTTAGCAAGTTAGAAATAGAGGGAAATTACTTCAATTTGAAAAGGGCATCTACAAAAAACCTAAAACTAACTTTATGTGTAGTGGTGAAAGACTCAATGCTATCCTTATATTTAGGAAGAAGTGAAGGATGCTCATTCTTACTGCTCTTATTCAACCCAGTGCTAAAAATTCTAGGCAGGGGCAGGTGTTCTGGTGCAGTAGGTTAAGCCACCTCTTGGACACCCTGCAGCTGGTATTGGAGTGCCAGTTTGAACAACCCCTACCGCCATTCAGCTTCCTATGCAGCTTCTTGCTAATTTGCCTGAGAAGTAGATGATGGAAAAGTGCTTCAGTTCCTGCCACCTCCAGGATGGAGTTCCAGGCTCCTGGCTTCCACCTTGCCACTGCAGCCATTTGGGGAGTGAAAAAGCAGATGAAGGATCTCCTTCTCTGTCACTCTTTCAAAATAAATAATAAATAAATAATTCTAGGCAATGTAATAAAGACAGACAAAAGTCATACAGGTTGGAAGGGAATACAACTATTTTCATTTTGGGCTTTTTTGTTGTTTATATCATTGGCTACAATTTTCCAAAATAATATTAAATAAAAGAAGCAATAGGAATCATTCATTTTTACTTCTCATTTTAAGATAAATTGTTATAGGATTTCAGCTTATGCTATGGTGGGGAGGGAGGATGGTAATGAATATTTAAGCTGTTTTTAATTTAGTCCTTTTTTTAAGATTTATTTTATTTATTTGCAAGTCAGAGTTACACAGAGAGAGAAGGAAAGAGGTCTTCCATCCGCTGGTTTATTCCCCAGTTGGCCGCAACATCTGGAACTACTCCGATCCAAAGCCAGGAGCCAGGAGCTTCTTCTGGGTCTCCCATGTGAGTGCAGAGGCCCAAGGACTTGGGCCATCTTCTACTGCTCTCTCAGGCCATAGCAGAGAGCTGGATCAGAAGTGGAGCAGCCGGGACTTGAACCAGCATCCATATGGGATGCCGGCACTGCAGGCAGCGGCTTTACCCACTATGCCACAGTGCCGGCCCCTTAATTTAGTCTTAAGGAATAGCTGATAAAAGTTTTTCGTAGATTTATTAGGATATTCTACTAGAAAGTCATGTGTCAGAATTATCAATTATCCCTTCTTTAGCTTATTGACAGTGAGTTACGCTGATTTTCAAATGTTGCACTGACTGCGTACATGGAATAACTCACATTAGGCATGGTCTGTAATTCTTTTTTTTTTAAGATTTATTTTATTTACTTGAAAGACAGAGTTAGAGAGACACACACACACACACACACACACACATACACACACACACAGAGGTCTTCCATCTGCTGGTTCACTTCCCAGATGGCTGCAACGCCTGGAGCAGTGCTGAACCAAAGCTAGGAGCTTCTTCCGGGTCTCCCATGTGGGTGCAGGGGCCCAAGGACTTGTGCCATCTTCTAATGCTATCCCAGGTCATAGCAGAGAGCTGGATTAGAAGAGGAGCAGCTGGGACTAGAACCAGCGCTCATATGGGATGCCGGCGCCTCAGGCCAGGGCTTTAACCTGCTGCAGCACTGTACTGGCCCTTTTGGTCTGTAATTCTTTTCATACATTGATGGATTTGGTTTGCGAGGATTTTGTTGGAGGATTTTGTGTCTAGGTGCATTTAGAGATATTGATCTATGGCTTTTTTTTAATGGTATTGTTTTGTTTCAGTAAGGTTAATATTAGCCTCATATAATTGGTTGGAAACCATTTCCTTTTGCTACATTTTCTGAAGGAGATTTTGTTAAATTGATATTAATCCTTCTTTAAATGTTTGGTGTAATTCTCTAGTGAAATGATTATGGCCTGGAGATTTCATTTTCAGAAGGTTTTACATTTTTTAAAAAGATTTATTTATTTGAAAGTCAGAGATACATAGAATAAGAGGCAGAGAGAGACATCTTCCATCCACTGGTCACTCCCCATTTGGTCGTGATGGCCAGAGCTGTGCGATCTGAAGCCAGGAGCCAGGAGCTTCCTCTGGGTCTTCTACGTGGGTACTGCTTTCTCAGGCCATAGTATAGAGCTGGATTGAAAGTGGAGCAGCTGAGACTGGAACCATAGCCCATATGGGATGCCGGCACTGCAGGCGGTGACTTTACCTGCTACGCTGCAGCGCTGGCCCTTAGCTTTTACATTTTGAATTCAATTTCTTCTATAATATAGTCCATTCAGATTATCCATTGTATCTTGGTTGGGTTTTGGTACTTCATGGTTTTTGAAGAATTTAATATATTTCTCCAAATTGATGAGTATAAAGTTATTTGTAGTATTCCTTTAAGTTTTTTTAACCTTTGAGAGACAATGAAAGAGCGAGATATCCATCCACTGGTTCATTCCCCAAATGCCCAGAACAGCTGGGGCTAGGCTGGGATTAGAGCCAGGGTGGCAGGAATCCAGCTAGCATCTGCATTTGTTGAAATCTAGAATCAGGAGCCAGAGCCAGGAATTGAACACAGGCACTCTGATACCCACTGCCCAGCTCTTTTATCTTTTGTCGGATCTGTAATGATATTCACAATTTCATTCTTGCTGTTAATAATTTGCCTTCTTTTTGTCAGTTTTTTCTAGAAATTTATCAACTTTATTGATCCCCTATACTGGCAACTACTCTTTTTAATTGATTTTTTAAAAATTTTCAGTTTTGCTGATGTCTGCTATATCATTTCATTGATGTCTGCCTTATGTTTATTTTGACTTTTTTTTCCTAAGTTCTTGGGTTAGGAACTTATTGATTTGTGGTCTTTTTTGTTTAAAAAATATTTTTAAAGACTGAGCCCCAAAGAGGGCATTTATTCTCCTTATTCTTTTTTTAGATATTTATTTATTTGAAAGGTATAGTCAGAGAGAGAGAGAGAGAGAGAGAGAGAGAGAGAGAGATGGTTCATCCACTGTTTCATTTCCCAAATGACTTCAACAGCCAGAGCTGGGTGGCTCTAAAGCCAGGAGCCAGGAGCTTCTTCCTCATGGTTTCCCTCATGGGTGCAGGGGCCCAAGGACTTGGGCTATCCTCTGCTGCTTTCCCCGCCATGTTAGCAGGGAGCTGGATCAGAAGTGGAAAGCTGCGACTGGGACTGGCGCTCATATGGGATGCTGAAGTCACAGGCGGCAGCTTAACCTGCTATTGCTACAACACCGGCCCATTTTAAATTTCTTAAATTTATTTCATTTATT
This sequence comes from Sylvilagus floridanus, assembly GCA_949820135.1. Lineage (NCBI taxonomy): Eukaryota > Metazoa > Chordata > Mammalia > Lagomorpha > Leporidae > Sylvilagus > Sylvilagus floridanus. The sequence continues at coordinate 83,252,982 of OX463225.1, read as the reverse complement.
TGAAAGGGAGAAAAGGAGAGGGATATATAGAGAGAGATCTTGTTTTGGGTCATTGCTCAGATCCTGCAACAGCTAGGTCTGGGTCGGGCCAAAGCCAAGAACCAGGAACTCTAAATTGGGATTTCCCATGTGGATGGCAGGGACCCAATCAATCCAATCATTTGCAGGCCCTGGGAATGCATTTGCAGGAAGCTGGAATTTAAGGAAGAACTGGAACTCTGAACGTTGCTATTCGAAATGCCTGTCCATTTTTCTTATTTTTAATGGAAGCATTTAGCACTCATTATTTTTTAACAGCATTACATATATGTTGATATGTTGTATTTATATTTTCATCCTTGTATTTCTGAAGATTTTCTGTAAAATTTCCTTTTTGTCCCATTAATTTACAAATGTAATGCTTAATTACATGTTTGGGAAACAAATATGCATTACGTTGTTGGATGGCATGTTCTACACATACCAGTTAGATTAGTTGGTTACTAGTATCCTGCATACCTTTAAAGAGAAAATTCCTGTTAAGTTCATTCAGACCAAATAAGTCCTTCAATTTCTGAAGAATAAAATTTGATGAAGATAATACAAAAATTACAGGGTAGATGAATTTCATTAAAAATTATTTCAATACTTCCAAATAAGCGACTCATTAGGCTACTCCTCTGCCTGGGGCGCTGGCACCCCGGGTTCTAGTCCCAGTTGGGACTCTGGTTCTGTCCCGGTTGCTCCTCTTCCTGTCCAGCTCTCTGCTGTGGCCCGGGAAGGCAGTGGAGGATGGCCCAAGTGCTTGGCCCCTGCACCTGCTTGGGAGACCAGGAGGAAGCACCTGGCTCCTGGCTTCGGATTGGCGCAGCACGCTGGCCACAATACACCCACCGTAGAGGCCACTTGTGGGGTGAACCAATGGAAAAGGAAGACCCTTCTCTCTCTTTCTCTCTCTCTCACTAACTCTGCCTGTCCAAAAAAAAAAAAAAAAAAAAAGATATGAGAAATTGAATCTAACAGTATAACATAAGAATAATATAACTACAGAGACTTTATTCTAGGGAAGTTAAAATGACCCAACACTAGGATATCTATCAACATAGTGCATTGACATTTGTAGGAAAACCACACAAAATTATATCAGATGCCCCAAAATGGACATGCTAAATTATCAGCAGCTATTTATTAAAAGCTAAATTATTTCAGAAGAAAACTGCTTAAGCATTACAGTTACCAAAACAAATAAAAACCAGTAACCTATGGTAAAGCTATAGCTGCTTTCTTGAAATTTTGGAATAAGAAAGAATGATTGTTATTAGTTCTATTATTTAATATTGTTTTTTGAAAGTTGAGCTAAGAAAATAAAAAGAACCCAAGCAACTCAAAAATTACCATAAAAATTAGAAAAGAGGCAAACATACATGTTTGTAGACTATAATATTTTTTAATGATTTTTAAAATTTATTAGACAGGTAGAATTATAGACAGTGAGAGAGACAGAGAGAAAGGTCTTCCTTCTGTTGGTTCACTCCCCAAATGGCCACTAAGGCCGGCGCTGCACTGATCCGAAGCCAGAAGCCAGGAGCTTTCTCCTGGTCTCCCACGGGGTTGCAGGGCCCAAGCACTTGGACCATCCTCCACTGCCCTCCCAGGCACAGCAGAGAGCTGGACTGGAAGAGAAACAACCAGGACTAGTGTTTCAGGTGTGTGGCCAAGTCATCAGGTTCTGATACAGTGTTTGACTCACTCAAATTTTATGGATATGGTTTCAATTTCTAATTGGTTGATGCTAGGATATGAAAAAGCTGTTGACTTGTATATACTTACCTTGTGAGTGCAAGAGGTCCAAATATCAAGCCTGGCCATTAAAACATTCTATGGGGTCCCCTGACTCTAATCTGTCTTCCTGTGCTGCCTCAGTAGTAGAGACCACATGTTCCAGGTGGCTACAAGTGGAACAGGGTCAGACTGCTCTCCTTTCCGTAAGAGTGGAACACCCCTCATACATGCCTATAGGTAGAACAGTTTTATTCACCCTTATTTTGGTGGTTTTGCTGAGCTCATGATTCCAACCTGACTCCCTACCTGTTTGCCTTTGTATTGAGCCAAAGACTGAGGAATAAACATAAACAGCACAGTTCTGGTATATCAGTCTTCATAGTGTGTACTCACAGACCTATGAATGCATTATGAAGGAAACCTGCAGTCAACCATCAAACACATACATCTTTTCACTCCACCACTCAAAGTAAGTTCTAAACCGCACAAACTTATAATCTCACCATCACTCTCCTGTGACAACTGATTCAGGCTTAAATAATGTGCAGAGATCATATGTAAACATATGTTTAAGAACTTTGTTAATGAAAAAGCAAGGAGTCATGGTTAAGATACAGTTACTAATAATATAGAGGTACCCTAAGGGGAATTGTCAAGAGACATATACAGTATACATATACAGTCAGCTCTGAGCGTCTGAAAGTTCTGCATTCATAAATGCAGCCAACCATGGAACAAAATTGTACAAAAAGAGTTGTGTCTATATTGAATATATACAAATAATGCCTCTTGTCATTATTCTCCAAATAATCCAGTTTAACAAGTAGTTACACAGTTTTGCATGGTATTAGGTACTAGAAGTAACGTAGAGATGATTTAAAGTATACAGGAGGGTGTGAGTAGGTTTTATGCAAATACTGTGCCATTTTATGTGAGGGACTTGAGCACTTGCAGATTTGGGTATGTGTGGGACATCTAGGAAATGAATCCTTGGCACTTACTGAGGGGTGACTATATGGGTACATAATGAGAAAACATGAGTAATTCATGCAGGTCTAATACTGGAAAACTTCACATTTCATGCTGACAGTTATTTTTCTTTCAAATTTGTGAACATTAAAATCCTACTGTTTTTGGTGTTCATTTTGTTGACAATGCATTCTTATCTCTATTTGGTAAAATGAAAATAAGCTCCTTGGGGCCAGAGCTGTGGCACAGCGGGTTAATGCCCTGGCCTAAAGCGCTGGCATCCTGTATGGGTGCCGGTTCTAGTCCTGGCTACTCCTCTTCCAATCCAACTCTTTGCTATGCCTGGTAAGGCAGTAGAAGATGGCCCAAGTCCTTGGGCCCCTGTATCCGCAAGGGAGACCCGGAAGAAGCTCCTGGCTCCTGATTGGTGCAGCTCTAGCCGTTGCAGCCATCTGGAGAGTGAACCAGCAGATGGAAGATCTCTCTGCCTCTCCTCTGTGTAACCGTTTCAAATAAATAAATAAATCTTAAAAAAAAAGAAAAGAAGCTCCTTTATAATTCATTTTCATTGGATTCTTGCAAAATTTTCTTTGCTTATGGTTGTGCAGGCCATTAAAAAATGTCTTAGTTATGGACTATCTTAAATAGCCCCTGACACCTGTGTGGGAGACCTGGATGGAGTTCTTGGCTCCTAGCTTTGGCTTGGCTCAGATTTGGCTGTTGTGGACATTTGGAGAGTGAACTAGCAAAATGGAAGATCCCTTTTTGACTCTCCCTCTGTCATTTTGTCTCAAAACAAACAAAACTCTTTAAAAAAAAAAAAAAGAAAGAAAGAAAGAAAGGCAGGGCTGTAGCACAGTGGGCTCAAGAACCAGTCTAGTGCAAGCATCCCATATAGGTACCAGTTGGAGTCCCAGCTGCTCTACTTCAGATCCCACTCCCAGCTAATGTGCCTGAAGAAGGCAGCAGAAGATGGCCCAAGTCCTTGGGCCCCTGCACCCACATGGGAGACCTGGAAGAAGCTCCTGGCTCCTGGCTTCGGATCAGCTCAGCTCCAGCCATTGCAGTCATTTGGGGAGTGAACAAGCGGATGGAAGATCAATCTCTTTCTGCCTCTGCCTCTGTGTAAATCTTTCAAATATATATTTAAAAAAAAAAAAAGTCTATGTTCAGGGGCTAGTGCTGTGGCATACAAGGCCTCCACCTGCAGTGCTAGCATCCCATATGAGTGCTGGTTTGAGTCCCTGCTGCTCCGCTTCCCATCCAGCTCTCTGCTAATGCACCTGGGAAAGCAGCAGAAGATGGCCTAAGTACTTGGGCTCCTGCACCCATGTAAGAGGCCTGGAAGAATCCTCCTGGCTCCTGATCGTCCCAGCTCCAGCCGTTGCAGCGATTTGGGGACTGAACCAGTGGATAGAAGACCTTTCTCTTTGCCTCTCTGTATGTAATTCTGCCTTTCAAATAAATAAATCTTTAAAAAAAAACAACGGAGGTCTGGGGGTACTGTTGTGGGTGCTCTGTCTCTACCTCTCTCTGTAACTATTTCAAATAAATAAATTTTAACACACACACAAAAAAAGGATGGGGGGAGCATCGTGGCATTGTAGGATAAGCCTCCACCTGTGGCACCGCATCCCATATGGGCACCCGAAGTGTCCTGGCTGCCCCACTTCTGATCAGGCTCTCTGCTAATGGCCTGGGAAAGCAGTGGAAAACAGCCCAACTGCTTGGGCCCCTGCACCCACATGGGAGACCCTGGCTCCTGGCTCCGGATTGGCATAGCTCTGGCCGTTGTGGCCATCTGGGAGTGAATCAGTGGATGGAAGACCTCTCTCTCTGTCTCTCCCTCTGTCTTAAAAAGTTACCTCTAAGATAAATAATTTTTTTAAAAAAAGGAAAAGATAATCACAATTATTGTCTCCTCAAATAATGATCCTCCTTGTCCTCAGGGTCAAAGTCTTTGATTGGAGATCATATACATATGACCTTTTAATTCATTTTTTTATATATATCTAAAATCTTTCATTCTATGCAGTACATCAGGCATTGCAAAGCTTTCTGACACTTTCTCAGGTCACACAGTACCATACAGTATGTACTGCAACCACTGAACTCTGCCATTACAGCACAAAAGCAGCGATAGACATGACATAAATGGATACAGCTGTGTTCCAATAAAACTCGATAAATGACTACAGCAAGCTTTGACCTGTAAACAGTACCATACCAGAGTTTGTCAACTCCTACTCCAAATTTCAACATGTCTTTTTCATTTTTCTTCTCCTTGTTTCTCTGTCCTTGTATATATGGATGTATTTTCTTATTTTCTCTATGCCTGTGTCTAATTGTTTTAACCCAGTTATTGAGATTTTAAAAAACTGAGTATTTCAGCACGGTTTTCTAGAAGTTTTTTTTCCCCCCCAATCTGTCCATTTTCCCCCAGTCCTATTTCTTTAAATATTCTGGAAGCAATTGTTCTACTAAAGGCCTGGGGAGAATGAGGTGAGAGGTAGCAGATCATGGCTGTTGTTCATTGTTTCTGTATTCGCTCATTTTGACCTGTTCTGTGCCACTCATCTTTCACCATGACCTAATCTCTTAATAATCTTAACTTGTGGTGATCTTGCTTTGGCCGAGAGCCACCTTAAGACTTATTCTTTTGAAGAACTTCCTTCAACTTCCTCAATTCACCATGGGCCCATGACACAGTACAATAAGCAGGTTAACATGGCTTGAAGCATCCGACTTCAGTAGATCCTATCATCCCAATTTGCTACTGCTTTGCTCTCAACTAATTTTTGGGTGGGAAGAAGACCCGAGAGAGTCTTCTTTTGTGACAATGCCACAAAAAAATGAATCCCATAAAAGATATATTTGTAAAGCTGGAAATAAAACTGGTAGGTCTTTTTAGCTTGAATCTAATCAAAAAAATCCCAGTGGTGTTTAAATTCATACAAATTAGTTAAAGTGATACATTTGGGCACTTTTATGGAGTGACATTTAATACAATTCAGAGGTTCAGAAAAGAAAGTTGGCATTCTACCTCATGCCATTTGAAATTTTAGTGTATTTTAAAAAATTACATCTGGATTTTAAGTACAAAAAATGTATAAGAATATTTTACCATCTTGATATTGGGCTATGTTCCTAAACAAGGCAGAATAGCCAGACAGACAGCATAAAGGAAATGTCAGACATAAAACTACATACAATATAAAATTTTAATGGAAAAGAGATAATAACCTCAAAAGACAAACAGATTATGAAAAAGTATTTCCAAAATAAAAAAGACTGACATCTTAAAAAATACAAATTGATTAAGGAAAAAAAAACAGGATAACTCAAAACGAATGACCAGGTAATAAGGCAAAAATCATCGAATCTACTTGTAGTCTTGGGAATGCAAATTAATCAAATTATACTTTTTCATACAGATCAACAACAAAAATACATGGATAACAACAACCAATGCTGATGAAGATTGATGGGAAAGTAGTATTCTCAAACTTCTCAACTGCTGTAATTTTTTTTTTTTAAACAGTCATCTGGCACCAAACATAAAGCTGAAGTACTCCCTTTGATTTTACCTGTGATCCCATTTTAGGAGCTCTATCCTTTAAAATAAAAGCACAATTATGTAAAGCTATATAAACAGGATACTTATTTCAGCATTGTTCATGGTAGGAAAAGGCTGCAATCAATGTAATCAAGAGGGCTTATCACAAAATTATGGTATAGCTATGCTAATAAAGGCTATACAGCCTTGAAAAAATTATATACTTATCTAATGATCTAGATGGATGGTCACAATTTACTGAGAAAAATAAGTTGCCAAGTGACAAATATGATTCTTCGAAAAATATGAAAATACATATGAAAAATTTTTAAATATTTATTTTCATCTATATGAAAGGCAGAGTGAGACAGGATCTTCCATCCACTGATTCACTCCCCAACTTTACCTTTAAATCATATCTAAAATCTTTGTAGGAAAACCATTATAAATTCATAAATGGATATAACATTCATATATAAATGACTTGTAACATGACTTTTGGACCAGCAAATTGGTATCAACTGTTGACTTCTACACAATTCTGAACGCATTAATAAATTAACAAGTGACATAGACAATTTTTTTTTTTTTTACAGGCAGAGTGGACAGTGAGAGAGAGAGACAGAGAGAAAGGTCTTCCTTTTGCCGTTGGTTCACCCTCCAATGGCCGCCGCGGCCGTCGCGCTGCGGCCGGCGCACCGCGCTCATCCGATGGCAGGAGCCAGGAGCCAGGTGCTTTTTCCTGGTCTCCCCATGGGGTGCAGGGCCCAAGCACCTGGGCCATCCTCCACTGCACTCCCGGGCCACAGCAGAGGGCTGGCCTGGAAGAGGGGCAACCAGGACAGAATCCGGCGCCCCGACCAGGACTAGAACCCGGTGTGCCGGCGCCGCAAGGCGGAGGATTAGCCTGTTGAGCCACGGCGCCGGCTCATAGACAATATTTTTAACACAAAATATTAAACAACCAGGATATACAAAGAATTGTAAATAATTTCTGTATACTGATATAGTAAAACTCATTGAATTGTACACTTTATATGAAAGAGGGAGAGAAAGAGAAAAGAAAGATGTAGATATCTCCTTTCTGCTGGTTCCTTGCCAAAATAGCAGGGGCTTGACCAGGTCAAAGCCAGGAGCTGGGAACTCAATCCAGGTTCCCAGGTGGATGAAAATAACTCTAGTACTTGAACCTGCTGCCTCCCAGAGAGTATCTTAGCAGGAAGCAGGATTTCAGAGTAGAAGTGGGAAGGAACCCAGGAACTCAGTAGTGGGATGTAGGCATCCTGTGGAGTGGCTTAATGTGCCAAATGCCTGAGTTATATACTTGCAGACGTGGGTAAACTTTTATGTCAAGGGACATTTGGATATTTAACATCATTCACAGACCATAAAAAATTGTCACCTTAAAAAAATAGCCTGCTATAGATTGATTTCATGGGCCTTATATGTCTGCGGGCTAGATACTACCCACCCTGCAACAGAGTGAATATTATCTTAATAATTTAAAAATGAATTATAACAAACACAAAACACAGAATGGGCTAAGGATGTGAGGAGCCAACTTAAGATGAAAATCAAGTTGTCTTCTAATTAGTCCTCCAGAAAAAAGTTTGTACTTGTAATTATCTATAGGGAAGAATCTTAATGATAGAACCAGGATTGCTAGAACTACCCTTAGGGAGCTAAGAAAGACTTATGAGAATCTCCTGACTTGAAATCATGGATGGCTCATCCTTAGAGTAAGAGCAGAGAGCAGAGCACAAGAGAGTGAAACTCGTGGATGTGGGATAGGAAGTTTGCAGAAGATATCCTCAGACTGCTTCTGTTAAGAGAAGTGACGGGTAGCAAGAGACTGATGATAGGGGAGGTTGGTATTGGTTTGAGTTCTAAGTAGAAGTCAAGGTCTACACAAGTCTATAAACTGGTAAAGGAAAAAGGGCCTGTTGTTGGGTGGTGGGCTAAGCTGTCGCTTGGGACATTGACATGCCATATCAGAGTGCTGGCTTGAGTCTCAGCTGCTCTGCTTCTGATCCAACCCCCTGCTAATGAGCTTGAGACGGTAGAAAATGGCCCAAGGTCTTGGGCCTCTACTGTGCAGGTGGGAGACCCAGATTAGAGTTCCTGGATCCTGGCTTTAGCCTAGCCCAGCCCTGGCTGTTGCAGCCATTTAGAGAGTGAATCATTGGATGGAAGATCTGTCTGCCTTTCAAATAAAATTGTTAAATCTTAACAACAAAGAGGAAGTAGTAAGAGAACAGGATGTTTGAAATTGATACTAACAAAGGGTTTTAGAATTTGATAATGACAAAGAGTGGCTAAGGCTGATCTTACTAATCAGTCATTAGCGGAGGGGTCTAGTGTCAACTGGAAAGTGTGAGACACAGTCAAAAATCTCTGGGAACAAGGAGTGAATCAGTGATGGTGGATGACTGTAGTCTGGTGATCATGAAGAATTTAATGCTGAGGGTTTTCAGAGGAAGGGGGGGAGAAGGGTCTTTGGATATTTATACCACCATTCACAGACCATACAAAATTACCACCTTAAAAAACAGCCTGCTATAGATTGACTGATTTCATGGGCCTTGTATGTCTGTGGGCTGGATATTCCCCACCCTGCAACAGAGTGAATGTGGCACTACAAAGCTAAGAAAAACCATGAGAACCAGAGCACCAAATGAGGCTGCAGGAGAGCACAGGACAGCAAACTTTGGTGTGTATGAGAATCGCCTAGAGGGCTTGTCCAACGACAGACTGCAGCACTCCACGCCCCAAGTTTTTGACGTGGTAACTGAAGTCTGAGAATAGCATTTCTAGAGTTTCCAGATGATGCTGTTACAGCTGGTTGAGGGACCACACTTTCAGAATAACACAGATCAAAATGAGGAAATAAGCAAAAATGTTGACTATTTGAAGTGTGGTTGGCGACTCCAGAAAACACAATGAAAATGACTCAGGAGCTGGACATTGGTGAGAGGTGGGGTCAGAAAAGGTGTCCTCACAAAATCAGATTTTTGGTTGATGACAGTTATATGTAAGAAAAGAAGCCAAACAATCCTTTCAAAAAAATTATAATGAAAGAAGAATCCGTTACAAATCAGTATTTTTCTCTATGAAACTGACTTCAGCCAGAAACATGCTTTTAAAAATAGGTTAAGCATCAAAGCATAAAAAACTATAATCTTTTATAATACATATATATTTACATAATATATAATCTTTCAGGAAAATAACATAATTCATACCATTTAGTATATACATATTGATTTCTTAGTTAAAATAAATATAATTAAATAGGAATAATATTCACATAATGTTCACATAAATCTTTATGAAGGTAACAGCACCATTTTAGCCACTAGTTAATCATGTTTCTAAAATGGCTGACATGGGGCCCGGTGCTTTGGTATAGCAGCCTATAATGCCAGCAGCCCATATGGGAGCAGCTTTGAGACTCAGCTGCTCCACTTCTGATCTAGCTCTCTGCTGATAGACTGGGAAAAGAAGCAGAAGATGGCCCAAGTGTTTGGACCCCTGCTACCCACGTTGGAGACCAGGATGAAGCTCCAGGCTCCTGGCTAATGCAGCCATCTGGGCAGTGAACCAGCAGATGGAAGATCTCTTTCTCTGTCTCTCTTTCTCTGTAACGGACTTTCAAATAAGTAAACAAGTAAGTCTTTTTAAAAAATGGCAGCCAGCTCAAATGTATTTTAAGAACTTATCACATTAATTATAAAGTCAGGAAAACACATCTTTTCTATCTATAATACACATAAGTTTGAATTTTTTACTTTAGATGGTATGAGAATGGTGCCTGAATCATGTTACATACACTTCAAGAGTTCAAAACCCTAAAACACATGAAGCTGATATATATATACATAATTACAACTGGAAAATGATAATATTTTACAAAATATTTAAATAAGACTATAATTAAGTAAAATATTTAAAAATTCATTGCTATCACATATGCATAGTAATAAATCCCTTAAGTTCCTATAGAAACTTACATACATACATAATTTACTCTTAGTTACTTTGATCAAAATCAACATCTTTTGAAAAAACCACAGGTAAAAATATTTCTTTAAATATCAACATAAATTTCAAGTATGGTACCAGCAGAGACATATACAACCGGACAAGGAACCAAGTATTAAATAATAAATACTTTTGAAGACAGACAAATATTTAAAAGTTAAAAACTCAATAGGACTTATTGTTTTTGGCATTTTCATGTATTCTTCATTTTTAAAAGTTGCAAAGACTATCTCTCTCATATTTTCATTGCTTAAAATAAGGCCCTATAAAACATAGCAGACAATTATTTATAGAATGAACAACATCTTGGAAATTACTCAATTTTTAGGAATCTAGAAATTATAAAATTTCCTATGAACTGTCATTAAAAAAATGAACATAGAACTATTAAAAATGTAAGTGAAAATTGTTTAATCATTTTAGAGCAGTCAAAATACAATGAGATTGATATCTTGGTGTCTGAAAGCAATCATTTTACCATATGCATTTAAATCTTTTATATCATTCATTTTAAGTTGATGGTTAAGTAAAATCAAAGTTGTTTTCAAACATTGTCATAATGTCACTTTGAAGAGTCATGTCAATGGTACCCGCCATCTGTAGAAAAGAGAAAATTTTAGTGTTACTTTAAATATGTATATCATTATCACATCTATATAAAAATGATAACGAAACATTTTGGAACTGATCATACAAAATGAAAGCAATTCATTTAACATTATGAATTTGTATGTGTGTTTTTATATCTATTCTTTTTTTTTTTTTTTTTTTTGACAGGCAGAGTGGACAGTGAGAGAGAGAGAGACAGAGAGAAAGGTCTTCCTTTGCCGTTGGTTCACCCTCCAATGGCCACTGCGGCCGGCGCACAGCGCTGATCCGATGGCAGGAGCCAGGTGCTTCTCCTGGTCTCCCATGGGGTGCAGGGCCCAAGCACTTGGGCATCCTCCACTGCACTCCCTGGCCACAGCAGAGAGCTGGCCTGGAAGAGGGGCAACTGGGACAGAATCTGGCACCCCAACCAGGACTAGAACCCAGTGTGCCGGCGCCGCAAGGCGGAGGATTAGCTTATTGAGCCGTGGCACCGGCTTATTTCTGTTCTAATACTACTAATTTTTGTTAGGATGCCATGGTTGCTGACAAACCACCCCGAGTGCATCTTTCAGCATTCAGCTGAATCCTTCCTTTAGACTGAGTAATCTGAAATTCACTTACTGCTTCTCTCCTCCTCCGCTCTTGCTCTCTCTCTCTTGCTAAATTCCGGTCTTTGAGAAGCTGTTGTTTGCTTTTTTCTTGAGCTTCCAATGACTGCTGCTGTTGCTTCTGTTCTTCTATATGGCACTGGTTTTGCATTTTATTTGAAAAAGAGTCTAGAGTCAATCCATTTCCAAGGTCCCTTAAAAAAAACAGAACAGTTCAAAATAAGTTTCAATTTCCTTAAAATGGTATTATAAAGGTACACAAAGCAGTGTAGTAGTACATACTTAGTTTTATGTTATGGCATTGCTTTTAAGCTTTTTTCTGGAGTCTCAAATTTTACATAGGGTAATCCATATTAATAAAGCAAAGGTGTTAGACCTTGGAATTACTTTTTTACAAAAGAATGTAAAAATTACTTTTTTACATATAGAATGGAAAATTTTTAATGCACTAAAGGAAGATTAATGTCCTTAATAATTTAATAATGTTAGTACCATTAGTACTACTTGAGCATTTCTATCTTCTTCAAAATAGATACTATCGCTTAGACAGGGTATCAATTGCCATTACAATTTGCTCTGTGTCCTACTAAAGAGTGGCATTATGGTCACGACAAATATTTAATACATTTGAAATACATCTCCGTCCCACTGAAACCTCCCTTTAATCCAGGAAATTACAGACCTCTGATTTTCTTGAGATACTTTTTGTTCTTTCATGTTCTGTTCCAGATGTTTCCGTACTAGTTCCTGTGTCCGAGCTTTTACTTCCTTTTCTATTGCTGCTTTTCTAAATTCGTTGAAGAGCTTGTCAGACGGTTTTAGCACACCCGGCGTTTTCACTGGTTTGCCCAAACTTCTCCAAGAGTCTGCGTTCTTAATCTTTATATCCTAAAATAAATATGTGATTTAGTCTATGTCTATATGTCAAATTCTGGAAGGAAGATGATTGTTTCTTTTTTTTGAAAGGCAGAGAGAGAGAGAGAGACAGACAGACAGACAGAAAGGTCTTCCTTTTCCACTTGTTCACCCCGCAATGGCTGCTGCAGTCAGCGCACCACACTGACCCGAAGCCAGGAGCCAGGTGTTTCTCCTAGTCTCCCATGCGGGTGCAGGGCCCAAGCACTTGGGCCATCCTCCACTGCCTTCCCGGGCCACAACAGAGAGCAGGCCTGGAAGAGGAGCAACCAGGACAGAATCCGGTGCCCCGAATGGGACTAGAACCTGTGGTGCCGGCGCTGCAGGTGGAGGATTAGACAAGTGAGCTGCGGCACTGGCCAGATGATTGTTTTTTATATAGTAATATATCAATTAAGATTCCAAAAGACTCTGTATACTCTTGCTAAACTTAAAGGTTGCCATAGTCAGGGGAAAAGTGAAAATATGAAAACTGATCAACTAAATTCAATTATTCACTCAACACCAAATTAAGGTAGCATGCTTGCCAGCTATTTTTTTTTAAGAAAGCTTCCTAGAATTCCACATTTTTTAAAAAAATTATTTATTTTACTTGGCATTCAGAATTTCAGAGAGGCAGAGGCAGAGGCAGAGAGAGATGTTCCATCTGCTGGTTCCCTTCCCAAATGGCTGCAATGGCAGAAGCTGGGCTAATCTGAAGCCAGGAGCCAGGAGCTTATTCTGGGTCTCCCATGTGGGTGCAGCAGCCCAAGGACTTTGGCCATCTTCTACTGCTTACCAAGGCCATAGCAGAGAGCTAGAATGGAAAGTGGAGCAGCCAGGACTTGAACTGGTGCCCATAAGGGTTGCTGTCACTGAAGGTAGTGGCTTTACCTGCTATACCATAGCACTGGCCCCACCAGTTATTTCAATTTAAGACATAAGAGTATATGAGGTCACTTCAAAAAGTCTGTGTAAAATGAAATTAAGGATTCCTTGGTTGCTATAGCCATATTTCATGGGCTCAGTAGTCACATGTGACTAAAGGCTACCGTATTGGATATTACAGGCCTAGATGGCCCTTCTAAGAGTTAACATCTGTGGCAAGGAAACAACATTACATGATACCTAAACATTCTTTTCAAAAGTTTTTAGAAGGTCTCTACCTCTGCCTCTCCTTCTCTGTAACTCTAACTTTCAAATAAATAAATCTTTTTAAAAAAAATTGTCTAAGTTAAGACTGAGAAGCTAGATTGGAATCCTAATGTAAAGGTGCTTAATCTTTATTCTGGAAACAGAAGTTGGAGATCACTGATGCTTTCATACAGATGAGTAATATGAATCAGAGCAGCACATCAAGAATCTTCAAAGAGGAATGGATCAGAGCAAGGAGAGTCTCAAGTGAGTCAGACTTGGACCAGTTATGAATATTAAAGGAGGTGAAATTAAGGCACTAAGGCCTGGTTTCTGTGGTGGGGAGGAAAAAGGAGATCTTTCCAAGTAAAACTTAGGTAACTCCTTTGCTATAGAAAACTATGAAATTGTTAAAAAATAATGAAACTTATAACAGCTTAGGTATAAAATTATATATTTGAGTTCATAACTGTAATTACCCTAGTGGACATTCAATCAAAAAGTAGAAGACCCTCATCATACACCTTATCAGAACTTTAGAGGAATTCATCTACTTCAGAAGTTGCTGGTTCCTATGAGAGCACACATTTCATGCATAGAGGGATACTTAGATGTTAGCTAAAGTTGACACTGGCTCTCAGCTGAGGATGGAGGGACATTTGGTAATATCAATAGACATTTTCAGTTGTCACCAACACCTTTATTGTGAGAAAGGGTGCTACCAGCATCTAGTAGGTAGAGGCTGCGATGCTTGCTAAGCATCCTACAAGGCACAGACTCACTCCAACAAATATCTACTTGATCTAAAATTTAAAAGGTCAAAAGTGCCATGGTTGAGAAACTCAGTTTAAGATGTGAACAGATAGTAGGAAAATAAAACAAAGTAAAAAAATGAAGAGACTCAAAATAAATTTGTTGAATGAAATAAAATTAAGAGGGAAGGGTTAGTCTTAACAAGAGGAGACTTTTTCCTGGGTTAAAAGTTAAGAGAAGAATTTCAAAGCTATGGGTGTTGAGTATAAGATGAGAGGTTGAGAGTTTGTTGAGATCCTTCATATCAATGCCAGCTCTTACTGAGGCAAGATGTGTCCACCATGTGGGCCACAATGTATTCATAAATGCTAATTCTCAAATATTTCTTTTACTACCAAAATTTTCAATAAGTGGTCACAGTACTGACAGTGGGGGAAAAGGGTAGGAAATGATGTCAAATGGAAAGTTTCTTTGTCCATTTCTTCTGAAGAGAACAAACTACACTATCCTATTTCTTCTTAAACTTTCATCTCAACATTATAGGTCCTACTATGTGCTACCCATTGAGAATAAAGACAGCAGACATGTCACTTATCTGCAGCACAACTGTCAACAGATGACACATATGTGATGTTTTGCTATTGGCTTTTGCTGTTGTCTGTTTGCCCCTTGAAAAATCATATTTTCAAACATTATTTTTGCACTACTCAAAATTACAGTGTTGTTAATTTAGAAACATAAAGATTATAGTTTACAGTAAACCAAACATTTAAGAAACTAAGCATGCTAGAGTGGATGACAAGTAAAACAAGAAACAAAATTTTAAAATGTTGTCACAAAACACAAATTTAAAATGGTTCTTTATCCATACCTATTAATAAAGCTCCCACACTAGACATAGTCTTTAATAACATTAGCAGAGCATTATGTAAAGCACAAAGGCTAACAAAGTACAATGACCAAAGCAATACGTTCCTCCCAGCAAAATGATGTACTTCATAAATGCATCCAAGTAATCTCAAACACTATATACTAAAACTTATTGTCTGATGTATTTGTAAGAAAGGAAATGGAAGAGAAAGAAATGAGACTTTATGTATATATAAATAAATAAATGGTAGGTTACATATAAAAATTAATTTATATATAATATATATGCATAAAACCTTTGTAGTGTTTTACAATTAGACTGAAACACCTACAACAGTACCTGATGTACACAATGTATCCCAAACATCTAGCATATTTGTTGAAAAAATATCAGTGTACGGTTTGGAGACTGCCTGTAAGATTCCATCAGGGGGGCTGGCACTGTGGCACAGCAGGTGAAAGCCCAGGCCTGAAGTGCCGGACTCCCATATGGGTGCTGGTTCTAGTCCCGACTGCTCCTCTTCCAATCCAGCTCTCTGCTATGGCCTGGGAAAGCAGTGGAAGATGGCCCGCATGGGACACCTAGTAGAAGCTCTTGGCTCCTTGCTCCTGGCTCCTGGCTTCAGATTAGCCCAGCTCCTGTCATTGTAGCCATCTGGGGAGTGAACCAGCAGATGGAAGACCTCTCTCTTTCTCTACCTCTCTCTCTAACTCTGTCTTTCAAATAAATAAAATAAATCTTCAAAAAAAAAAAAAGATTCCATTAATATATCTCCTAAAAGAGGATCTCAAAGATAGTTTTATGAAATGCTTTAAAATTGGTAGCAGACAAATGTCAATGTGATAGAATGTGTAATTAAATACATGCATTAGGACTTAAGGTAGCGGGTAGGTTTAATTAGATAGGCAAAAAGGAGGCTTGCAGATCCAAAACCTTATTGAAGACATGGCATAAAACACCTTTTATCCCTTCTCCATATTCTATTTTAACTTCCTTCAAGATTTGTGAGGAAAAAAATATTACTTTTACCTTCGTTCCAGGAACTTGACATTCAGATTCTACCACCATCGTAGCTATATGACCAGATGGATGAATCGCAGTTGGGCCATTCAAGAGTTGTTCAGAACCACCTAGATGCAGAAATTTTGAGAACAGTATAGTAAAAAAAATTCCTCTCATCCAGAATTTGATATTTTTCATTCCTCATCATACAATATGAAAACAAAGCAACCAATTTTTTGGTGATTCTAAACTTCAGAGTATTCTTTGTTGGGGACTTGTTATATGTGAAGCTTAAATTTTGCTGTTGTTTTTTGTCAGCAAGGAGTATAGCTGACAATGTGGCTGACCCACTAAAATCTGTTTCATCTTTCCCCACGCTATCATAGCTCTGCAGTTGGCAGACTAACCTCAGCTCCAGAGATGAATCCAGATTGGCCATGGCAGCCACACCATTCCTATCATTCTGTCCCCCACCACTAACTCATGTAGGAAGAGCAGGCTGGTCCGGGGCTTCTAGTGAAAGATACTCCATGGGTGGCCAAACAATAAAAAGCAGGACATGGAAGAACCAAGACAGCAGACATAATATCTAGTGGTGATAGCTTGCCAGGGGCCAGAGAAAAGTATAAAATTTGACTCTGAGGTACAGAATAAACTAGGCAAACTTGTTAAATCTGAAGTTTTCCATCTTATGTGCTGCATCAAACGCCAAATTCTCAAATGAAGCAAATTCTAAAATGATCCCCAATTTGCTGATTTTAAGCTGATAAGTGGTTAACAGTGTGATCAGCAACTAACAAAGGGGAAATTTAAAAAATCTTGGGATCGAAAAAGGGGAATTCAGTTTTAACATGCTGGGTTTAAAATATCTATCTGGTAAATAAAGATTTCCAGGGGACTTGTATAAACTTGTATAAACCTGGGACTTGCATATGTCTGAGCTGAAAAAATGAGATTAGAGGACACAGACACCAAGATCACCCCCTGCTGCTCTACAGCCTTTGACTTGCTATGAGGTGCAGCACATGGTCAGTGAGTGGCACACCTGGGTCAGTGGGACAGCTGCCCCAAGCCCACTGCTGGGAGGACCGAGGGGAAGCCTGGATGGAGGAACATGGTTGAGAAATTTGAGAGAAGAACAAAAGAGGTTGACAGTTAAGGCTATAACTCCAGGTATCAGCAACATCTAAAGGTAGGCAGAAAAAGGGAGACTTGCAAGGAACAATCAGAGAAAGGGGAGTGTCAAGAGAACAGTGTTATAGAAGCCTAGGCAGTGTGTCCAAGGACACCTCTCAGAAAAACATTTTTACACAGTCGACACTGCCAACAAAAAAATCCAAGGCACTAGATTGCAAGGTTCTTCATGATCTGAACCTGTCATATCTTTCCAACTGTAGATGCCCATATTCCTGTTGATTTGACCAAAGCTTTAATCTCACTTAACTATTAGTTGCCTAAATGCCTTCATATTCATGTTCCTCCATCTAGAATGCCTTTCAATTCTAGCTATATATATATATGAAAATCTTATTTTTTTCTCAAATTTTCAGCTCAAAAATATTTATTCTGTAAATTATGCCTAAGAGATCAGGTATTTCTGCATTCCTCATCTCCTTAAATTTCACTTTTGCTTCTTTTGCGGCTTATCGCTGTTATTTATATAACAGTTGTTTAATTCTTCTAAAATATGGCAAACTCCTTGATTTACATTGTCATTAGTCATGTGAATTCATACTGATGACAGCATAAGTGTTTTTGTTTTGAAAATACAAAAACAATTCAGCAACTTTTTATGAGATGACAAAGAGGAAAGTTATTAGGATAAAGTTAGTAATCATTTTTGAAAATACTTCAACCTACAATGAAAAGAAAATTAAGCATCTATTATGTGTGGCAATGATGGGGGAAGAGGGTTGAGGAAAGCTATCATTTAAATAAACCAATTTCATGGCTGGTGATGTGGCATAATAGGTAAAGCTGCCGCATGAAGTGCCAGCATCCCATATGGGCAACAGTTTGAGTCCTGGCTGAACCACTTCTGATCCAGCTTTCTGCTAAGGCCTGGGAAAGCAGTAGAGGATGGCCTAAGTCTCGGGCTCTTGGCTTCAGATCTGCCCAGCTCTGCTGGTTGTGGCCATTTGGAGAGTGAACAGCAGATGGAAGACTTGTCTCCCTCTGCCTCTGTATCTCTTTCTCTCTGCCTCTATAACTCTGCCTTTCAAATAAATAAATAATTTTTTTTAAAATCCAATTTCTTAAATTTTTTATAAGTGAACATTTTATCCAACTTTTTCCAATAAAAAATTAGCATAAAAATCCATTAATCACTGCAATTTAAGGTAAGGCTTCAGCAAAAATTTATTTCTACTGAAATTAAACTCTATTTTATATACCTGTGCAAGTGCCCTTGGGCACAGCGCCATCTACAGTTGACAAGTATAGACCACTCTAGTTCTGAAATGCTTGCAAAGTTTTCCTTTTATGCAATTTTATGTTAACTACAGGGATCATATAAATCGAATTTGTTAAGTAATGAAATAAAATAACCTTGATTCAGGACTTAGGTACCTGGCTAGCATTGTGACACAGTGATTTAAGCTGATGCCTGTGACACCAGCATGCCATACTGGAATGCCAGCTGAGTCCCGACTCTTGGCTTCTGATCCAGTTCACTGCTAATGTACATGATAAAGATGTGGAAAATGGCCTAAGTGCTTGGGCCAGGGCCACCCATATTGGAGATCTTGATGGGGTTTCATGGTCCTGACTTTGGCCTGGACCAGCCCTGGCTGTTGGGACCATCTGGGGAGGGGAGAGTTGATGGAAGATCTCTGTTATTCTGCCTTTTAAATTAAATAAAACTTTTTGTTATTTTGAAGATTAGAGAGAGGGAGGGACAGAAGAGATCTTCCATCAGCTGTTTCACACCCTAGATGGCCACATAAGCCAGGGCAAGGTCAGGTTAAAAGCAGAAGCCAGTAGCTCCATCCAAATTCCCTATATGGGTGGCAGGGGCTCAAACGCTTGGCCATTTCCACTGCTTTTCCAAGGCCATTAGCAGGGAGCTGGATCAGAAGTGGAGCAATAGGCCAGCGCCACGGCTCACTTGGCTAATCCTCCGCCTGCCGTGCCTACACCCCGGGTTCTAGTGCCGGTTGCTCCTCTTCCAGTCCAGCTCTAGCTGTGGCCTGGGAAGGCAGTGGAGGATGGCCCAAGTGCTTGGGCCCTATACCTGCATGGGAGACCAGAAGAAGCACCTGGCTCCTGGCTTCAGACTGGCGCAGCGCGCTGGCTGTAGTACTGTTTAGAGGGTGAATTAATGGAAAGCAAGACCTTTCTCTCTGTGTCTCTCTCACTGTCTAACTCTGCCTGTCAAAAAAAAAAAGTGGAAGTTAGAACGATATGTCCCAAGTCTGCTCAGAACTTGGCAGTAGCTGTTTTTATAGAACTTACATATCAACTTATATAGCTTACTTGAAAATAAATTGGGCATGAACTATATATAGAATGTTCTTTCTTTCAAATGTATTAAGTGTCTTAAGAGTATAAGACAGATCATACAAAAGTGTGCTTCAGTGACTCTTCTTAAAAATTATTTTAGAGACAAAAAAAAGAAAGAGTGAACTCACCAGTTCTACTCCCCAATTATTCACAAAACTCAGGCAGTAGCTAAAAGCTGGAAACTCAACCCAGTTCACCCACATGGGTAGCAAGGCCCCAATGACTGGAGCCATTGTTGCTGCCTCCCAGGGTCTGGATTAGTAGGAAGCTGGAGTCAGGAGCCGGAGCCAGAGCCAAGCTGTGAACACTGGTACTGATATGAGATCTGGCATCCTAGCTGATCTTGACTGCTAGGCCAAATGCCTACCCCTCAGTGGTTATTTCCAACAAGGAATTTCCTAGTTATGATTGTATTCTTTCTTCTCATAAAGAAAACAGTTGTTAATATTTTCATATATAGGTTTGGATATCAGTTTCTCAATCACAGTTGTTTACCTGTTAACTTCCTACCTGAGGGAGTCAGTCCTTGTAAAGGTGAAATGTTTTTCACAGTCTGTAATTGTGGTAGTTCTTGATAATTAAATGCAGACTGGTGGTGATTTGGTGGCATTCCAAGCGAATGTGTGGGCTGTTGAACGAGCGTACGTTCAGCAGAGGCAGTGTCTTGCACAGAAGATTGTATCTGCTAAGACAAAGTAATCATTCAGTGTTCAACCACTTAAGGAGTATAACTAGAAGAAAAACTTAAGAAGCAAGAGTATAATTTAATACCACCTTTTGAATCCTACATGATTCAAGGCACACAAATCTATGGTTATCCCTATCATACCTTGTATGAGGAAGAGCTAGTCAAAGTCAATGATCTAAGTTACTAGAACACTAGATCTGCATTTATGTTATCAAACAGTGTAACTCCTTTTCAAAAGCTTTCCTGTGACATAATGAAAATAAAAACTGAGCTTTTATTACCAATCTAGAGACCAATCCACTTTCTTTACTCCTTTGTCCTTAAAGAATTACAGACTGTAAGAGAGTTAAAATCATATTTAGGTTGCCTCATGGGGCCACCAACAAATTCTTAATAGGTGGGGCCGGCACCGTGGCTTACTTGGTTAATCCTTCATCTGCAGCACCAGCACCCCGGGTTCTAGTCCCAATTGGGGCCCTGGGTCCTAGTCCCAGTTGCTCTTCTTCCAGTTCAGCTTTTTGCTGTGGCCCGGGAGGGCAGTGGAGGATGGCCCAAGTGCTTGGGCCCCTGCACCCACATGAGAGACCCGGAAGAAGCATCTGGCTCCTGGCTTTGGATTGGGGCAGCGCTGGCCATAGTGGCCATTTGGGGAGTGAACCAATGAAAGGAAGACCTTTCTCTCTGTCTCTCTCACTGTCTATAACTCTACTTGTCAAATAAATTAAGTAAGACTTTCTGAAGTACATGCATTCCTTCATGAACCTATAAATGAGTATTTATGCTCTTTATCATAAACCAGCATTTTACTCCTCAATGAGTGAAACTGAAAAACTTTTTTGGTCATAAAAGTGGGATTATAGATGCCATCTAATACGAATGCTTCTTTATGAATGTTCCTTCAAAATGATATAATTTAAAATTATTTTTAAAAATTATTTATTTATCTGCTTATTTGAGAGGCAGAGTGACAGAAAGCAAGCAAGAGAGCAAGGTCTTCTACCTGCTGGTTCACTCCCCAAATGGCCTCAAGAGTGGGGGCTGGGCCAGGCCAAAGCCAAGAGCCTGGAACTCCATCCAGGTCTCCCACATGGTGGCAGGGGCCCAAGCCTTGGACCATCTCCACTGCTTTCCCAGGCTCATTAGAAAGGAGCTGGACCAGAAGCAGAGCAGTAGAGGCTGGAATCAGCACTCCAATGTTGGATGCTGGCATCAGAGGCTGAAGCTTCACCTGCTGCATCACAACACCAGCTCCAAAATAATTTTATATTCTACTAACACCTAGGGCAGAACAGACCAGCTAACTCGAAAAGAGTTCTTTGAGAGCTCTGTCCTGCCTGCCAAATTTATACACTTCACTGAGTTGTTCCAAACCCTCTCCATGTTATTGCCCAAGTTATCTAATCCTTTACAAAGACCCTTAACTGTCCTAACTCCTGTTGTGGTTTTGTTGGTCTCCTCTTAGGCTATTGCCTTTCTCTAGAGAGAGAGATTTTTTTTTTAATGAATCCCTAAATCTGTATGTCAATCCATTAACCATTTCTTCCCCTGCCCTTTGAAACCCATTTTAAGCATTACCTCTTCTATGAAGCTTGTCCCTGTTTCAGGCTGTATACATTCTTTCTTCGTGGTCTAAAAAAGTTTAGAATATAGATTACTATGGCACTAATCATATGATCTCTTACTTGCGTGATTAATAAATCCCTTTCATAACTTACAGTTCTTTCAAATCAGTGTCATTCACTCTTAAGAGTTCCCTAACCAAATTAGATGTTGTAGACATTTACTATACTTCTATATTTATAAAGGGTAAAAAAAAATGTTTATATGAAAAAGACAATCAGAATAAGTAAAAAAAAAAACAAAAAACAAAAAACAAAACAAAAAAAACTTCTTTTCAAATCATGTCAACTACTGACCAACCATAGAAATGCCAAAATTGGCAGCTGGCAATTCTATCTGTAGAAACCCTAACTTAAATTCTTTTTTTTTTTTTCCCAGAAATGTTACCTTACTATACACACAAGACATTGAACACCGACTGTGTGCACACTGGAGCTCATCAAGGCTATCCCTCTATATTTACATTCTCAGTGCTATGCTGAGGCTTTTAGAATTCATTGTGTTCATCTGTTTGATTTTTGTAACAGTTACATCTTATTAGAGAAATGATGTCAAACACTTTCTGTACTCAACGTTTTTTAGGAAGAATATTTGAACATTCAGTCCACAGCATTTTTAATGTAAATAAAAATTGTTTGTCAAAGCTTCTACTATATCAGTGAGTTCTAACACAACATACTAAGGAAACTAAGGTAAAAGAAACAACTAACTTACCTTTACATTCTCTTTGGATATCGAATCATTCTGTTTTACTCCAGTAAATTTAGGAAGCATTTCTGCAAATGTATATAAAAATAAAAACTTTAATATTTATCAGCTTAAAATTTACAATTTTTCTACATCAGACATAAAGTGATTTCAAGAGAATGCCTTTAGTATCAACCTTTTGCATCAACAAATTCTTAAAATTGCAGGTTTTTGCCCTACTTGATTTTAGCCACAATTTCTAAAGGGATACCTGCTTTTAAGATATTTTTTTTTCCTATACTGGAATAAACATCCACTTACAAGTTTCAATTTGGATGATGTTTGGGCACAAAATAACAGTATATTACTTTGCAGCAGAGTTTAAACAAGTGATAGTTTTGAAAGGAATAAATGACAACAGAGGTAAGATTTTAAACAAGCAGGATGGATTATACATAAATCATCTTTTACTAAGTGGTCATAAACATAAGAGGCTTAATTCAAAAATTATTTTAAT
Organism: Sylvilagus floridanus; assembly: GCA_949820135.1. Classification (NCBI taxonomy): domain Eukaryota; kingdom Metazoa; phylum Chordata; class Mammalia; order Lagomorpha; family Leporidae; genus Sylvilagus; species Sylvilagus floridanus. Next base: position 83,229,789 of record OX463225.1, on the reverse strand, counting down.
TTCCTATAAGCGAATTGGTGTGGTGTTCATCTGAGAGAAAAGTCTTTTATTAAAAGTGAAGTTATTTGATTTCTGAGTTCAGGTCAGCTCTGCTTGTAGAGCACTCAGCTATACAGCAACAACTGGGTGTTAGAGTACTGCCTTTACCTTTGGAAACACCTGTACGGTGACACTGGGCAGTAGAAGCCGTTGAAGAGGTCTCTCTGTGTCAGGGTACTGAAAGAGTCCTCTTTCTTTCCCCTACAGTTGATTCTGGAGCTATTCCTGGCAGTGATGAGCCTCAGTCGGAGAAAGCTCCGCAGGGCAGGGGAAATTACCCCCGTGACCCGCCTGGCCAACCCAGGTTCAGAAACCCCTGGAGTGTTCTTTGTTTTAGGCTTTAGGGCACCAAGGCTGGTAAACGCCAAATACCATTCAAACTTAAACATTCTAATTTTAATAATTACCTTCTGCCTCCTGAAATGCCATCAGTTTCCACTGGATGTGTTACTTCCCTCTCCTAAAATATTTGATGCTGGACACTGTTAAAATTGCTAAAGGCCACTCAGTGAAGTGCTTTCACTTACAGAATTCAGGGCTTTAAAATGACATGAGCCATCTTAGTGTCTCTCAGCTAAGTGTCATTTAAGTGTTGGGGGTTAGACGGAAGGGGATGAGGAGACAGACTGAAAAGACAGGATATGGATCCAGGGAGCTTTCACATTTAAAGGAGAAGTTATAGTTTCAGCTTTGAACAAAAACAAAGAAGACTTCATTAATAATATATGCACTTCTACACATCTGTCTTCATTATTCAAACATGCACCTAAGCTACAATATTAACTGTTAAAAAAACAAACCCAAAGCCATCTGGTATATGTAGTGTCATAGAAATCTTAGAGATTATGGACGAAGGGTGATGGCCAGCATTAGCTTCTCATTCTACTTTTACATGTCTGAATTTCCAAGAGCATAGTAAACTAATTAATGTTGACCAGACCTGGCAGCGTCTCTTTATTAAAACATGATCTTGAGCTTAATAGGGGACACATATGCTAACATTTTAGTTTCAAAGGCTAGGGATTCGTGAACAGATGTTAGTAGCTTTAAATTGAGAACAATGACAACAAATTTCTTTAGAGATTTGTGGCAACAAGAATACCTACCTTAGGCAGATCAAACTGAACAATACTTGTAAACTACTAAACACATGCATATCATACACATTGTATGATACAAGTGATGCTGCCAAGATTAAGAAGCACCATTCAACAGTTTGTTTATTCAAGAAGCCCCAGTTTGAACAGAAATTTACAAATATGGGACAGAATTTATCATTATTTTATTAAGCGTGGGTCCTTAAATCTTACCCTTGTACAACTCTGAACTAAAACACTAATGCTAAAAATTTTACAGAAGTTAAAAAGATTTAAGTGATGAGCTCGAATCATTTCTCTGAAACTTTCTAGCTTACGTGGTAAAGACTAATTCAAGACTTTCATTGTGTACCTCCAGCCTTTTACAAAACAATCCTCCCTGGCAAGTTAAAACAAAACCCAGTCTTGTACCAAGTTTGTCAGTCTTCAAAACTTATGTGGAAAAAAGAAAAAAAAAAAGCTTATATCCTTTTCACTCCATTATAAGACACAGTTTGTACAAATTCTTCCCACTTTGATTAAATTTTCCCTAACCATGATTAAGAAAGATTTATAAAGGAAATGAATGTTAGGTAAAGAGTACATAAATTTCATTCTCTGAACATTACACTAAAGCCAATAAAAGCAACGAGTCTAAGGATTAGGTAACAAATTCACTTTAAGTCTTAACCAGGTAAAGGGAAACAGTGGATTTATGTCGTAATTATTGAGCCTCTTTGTGTTTAACTGTATAATAATTGAAACTAAACAAGCTTTAAAAACATTCGACTTCACACTAATCATATATCTATACTTAACATTTAGATATTTCTTGGAGTTATTTCCTGTAAAGTCTCAGTCAAAAGTCCTAGTACCGATGAGTGGCTCTGTTTGATTGCTTTTTCTCAGTATTGTTGTTTGGTTGCCAGATTGAAACTAGTAGTCACATTCCTTCCCTATTATATTGCTTAAGCTTACTGAGCATTAGAAAAGTCTCAATAGTTTATATATGCATACTATGACAGTGTGTGCATACCAACACAGGATATGCACATTGGAATTAATTTTATTTTCAAGCTTCATTACATCCTTGATTTGATATTTATGTTATTTTGGAAGTTATGAAAAATCTTTTTAGCAGAGTTTATACTTATGTCAGTGTTTAATAAATGTGCTTATCTGCACAAAACAATTTGCATGTTCTCATGTCTGTTAAGAATACAATTTAGGGGCCAGTGCTGTGGCATAGTAGGTTAATCCTCTGCCTGTGGTGCTGGCATCCCATATGGGTACCGGTTCTAGTTCCGGCTGCTCCTCTTCCAATCCAACTCTCTGCTATGGCCAGGGAAAGCAGTGGAAGATGGCCCAAGTCCTTGGGCCCCTGCACCCGCATGGGAGACCCAGAAAAAACTCCTGGATCCTGGCTTCAGATCGGCACAGCTCTGGCCATTGAGGCCATTTGGGGAGTGAACCAGTGGAAGGAAGGCCTTTCTCTCTCTCTCTGTTTGTAACTCTACTTCTCAAATAAATAAAATCTTTTAAAAAATACAATTTAAAGAATAAAATCAAATGATTCAAATTTGCAATGAAGTACTGCTTCTAGCACACTGATTTGTCACCTCTATTTTTCAAGAATTGGAATTTCATTGCAACTATGTATATGAAAAATTATTTAATATCTTTCTTGAAATGAGAACTAAATGAAACTTCAAAAGTGCATAAATGGCCGGCGCTGTGGCTCAACAGGCTAATCCTTTGCTTAGTGGTGCCGGTATACCGGGTTCTAGTCCCTGTCGGGGCACCGGATTCTGTCCCGGTTGTCCCTCTTCCAGGCCAGCTTTCTGCTGTGGCCAGGGAGTGCAGTGGAGGATGGCCCAAGTGCTTGGGCCCTGCACCCCATGGGAGACCAGGAGAAGCACCTGGCTCCTGCCATCAGATCAGCGCGGTGCACTGGCCACCGCGCGCCGGCCGCGGCGGCCATTGGAGGGTGAACCAACGGCAAAAGGAAGACCTTTCTCTCTGTCTCTCTCTCACTGTCCACTCTGCCTGTCAAAATAAATAAAATAAATAAGAAATTCTAAGACTACAATTTGGATAGGAAAAAACTGCATATGGTCAATTTGCTATAAAAATCCAGGAAGACAGTTATTAACAAATTAAGAAAAAATTGCTAAAGATCAACATTCTCCTGTCAGAATGGAATTTGTGACAGAAGTTTAAAATATTGAAGAATTAAGACTATAGGTCCTATTTATAATAAATGAACCAAAAGCCTATGAACTAGAACTATTCTAATTCTTGAATGAATCATGATTTTAAAACTAAAAAATCTTATCTATATTTTTATCTACAGTCACAGAAGATAAAGCTTTTGTTCATGTACACAATTTTCACAAATTATATTTTCTCAGCTAAAGTCCTAATTCTCCCAACCCTGAAGTTTTGACAAAGAATCTGCAACCCATTCATTGAGAATGTTGTGTTCATAATTTAAAAAAATAGATGCCTTATAATAGTTATTGTTACTGATATGGCCTGACTTGCATATATTTCAAAATTTAGTCCATTATTTGGAATTTTTATTGATGTTGTTCCCAAGGAAACAAAAAATGTTCTTAGCTTACACAATAGAAATTCCAAGCCTTAAAGTATTTTAATGGGTACAACTGAAGCAAAGGTAAGTGTTTTATCCATTAGATTTTGCATTTGCTATTTATAACATTCATAAAGTGTTTTTCTAATGAAGTATATAGTTTGAATGTTCATAAAATAATTAAAATACCTAAAACAATTCACACTGTCAGGTTCAAAGACAAATGAACCTTAGTATCACAAACTGTATGCACATTATCCATAACAAAGGTTGATATTTAAAAATTTATTTTCTTTTAATAATTATTTTCTAAAATAGCTGCTTAATTAGAAAAAGATGACATTCTACAGGAATGTCATTTATAAAAATTCAACACAGTGCTGCTATAAGATTAGAATTCTAAGACTGTATTTCTCTGCAATAAAGGAAAACACAGCATACATATTCCCACATTTTCAAAACACACAGTTGATGAGAATCATTCTTTCCTCCAGTTAACATATTGGAATACTCTATCAGAAGCTAAAAATTCATATTAAAGTACTTAATTGAAAAATTCTGTTTATAGTATTCAAGGCATCTATTGCGCAACAGTCAATGTTATAGATAATTCAAATTAACAGTTTATTGCTACAAATTAAAGACAAAGTGCTATAACACATTAGGCCACAAATGCTTTATTAGATGAAGTTACAAAAGCTAATTACAATTTAAAATGCTAAATGCAACTTAGATTTTTCCAGTATTAATTTACACTTGGAAGTCAAAGGAAATATTAAGTAGGGCCCTAAATTCATTTTAAAATATTCCAGTATGACAAATTCCAACAAAAGTAAATATTTGTTCATTCTTACAAAAATGTTTCCTACTTATTTTAAAATGTCAGAACAAAATGTAGCAATCAGCACCACATTAACAGAACCAAGAGTGAAACAGAAGATTAATATTGTAAGCCAGAAGATCCTTACTACTAACTGAAAAACTAGGGCTGGACTTTCAAATGGTAATTCCTAACTTCACAACATTTTGTGTGGGATTTTTTAAGAGAACTGAATTTTATACAAAGAAATGTCTAAAATAAAGCAGATTTTAAGCATAAAAGCGCCCTATATTTGGAATTTGCCTTTAGGTCAGTAATGATGGAACATGCCCAGGTCAGTGTCCTTGAGCAGTGATGGTCATCTACGTAACTTACTAAAAAAAAAGGTTCAAAGAAAGTCTGAATGACCTGCGCCTCATACTACTCTGCAAGACAATATGGTTCTTTAGTGTAACTGAGGATCTGAATTTAAAGTATATTTTTTATAGTTTTAAGTTATTAATATAACAGTGAAGAAACCAGGAAAGTGGAAAAAGAAAATCTCCCTTACAGCTCCTGGGATGTTTGCTTTCTAAATTCAAATGATTATTCAGTTCAGAATGCTGTATCAGAGTGGGAAGCACTATGCAACACCATGGAGAATAAATAACAAGAAGTGAAGACTGGTATTTCGTTATCTGATATCTGGTTTTTCAGATCTGGGATTACTTATTAAGAAACTATACAGCCTCAAGTATTTTTTTTTCAACATTACAAACCTACAAGTAATATATGTATTGTTTTACATAGTATCTTTATAGGAAAATAGTAAGATTGTCTACATGCAATTGAATAATAAACGTGGCATCCAAACCATAGGTTCTTGGCAAACACATCTTTTCAAAATGAGACTCCATATTACACGACCCACCGGCAGAGGTGCACGTAAGAGGACAGCTAACCTGGTTCAGAATCGCTGCTGTCCGAAGAGCTCGACTCGCTGCTGCTGCTGCTGCTTTCAGAGTCCGAGGAGCTGCTGCTGCTGCTGCTGCTGCTGCTGCTCTCACTCAGTCGGGAAACACTTCCAACTACTTTTGTTGGTGGTGCTTTCTCAGCTACAAAATGTGGGAATAGGAATAGATGTTTAGTATAGCAGCCAAGCTATCCTCACATCCCACACGAGACTGCCTGGGGTTCAATTCCTAGTTCTTGCCCCTGATTCCAGCTTCCTGCCAGCGCAGACCCTGTGCGGCAGCACTGATCACTCAAGTCGTGGCATCTTCACCACTCTCCCCATTTTCTCCCTTTTCTCAAGTAAATAACATTTTTAAAATTTTGTTTTTACAAAACAAGAAATACATTAAAATGTCAACAGAATTAAACAGTCATGAGAACAACTGAAAAACAGACACCTACATTTTATTTGTCGTTTTCTAGAATTTAACTGATTGTTGACATCCAGTAATCGTCTTTCCAATTCCTGTTTTTTCTGTAAATGGAGTTCTTCTTTGGATTTCATTACTTTTTTGGCTGTGTGATTTAAGAGGAAACAACGTGAGCACTGGCAACAATTAACACAAACATCAGTGTTATTTAGTACACAGAAATACACACCGTGAGATTTTAGTGGTCTTTTTCTTAGGCATGCCGCAACATATTTTTCCAGTTCTCTTAATGTTGATGCTTTCAGTGTTTCAAAATCTATCTCTATCTCATCAGGATTGGAATCTCTCAGAGAAGGCTCTCTTGATTGTATTATGTGAACTACTCGGCCAAGCTTATCTCCAGGGAGTTTATTTATATCCAAACTTAATTGTCTTTTCTCGTCATAGTTCATAGGTTTGGAGTTGCCTTCATCCTCAGATTTTACAGCAGAGACCTGTTGGTTCCTCTTCTTTGGTTGACTGTGACAAAAATTAAATTTAGTCAAATTAGCTTTGAGTAATGTCATGATTTTTTTTTTCTCCAGCATCATAAAAGATACTTACTTGCTCTTTGACTTTTCCTTTGGTTTCATTTGCTTACATTTTTTCCTTGGATTTTCATCTCTGTTATTGACTTTCTCTTTTTTGTTTTCCCTTTGAGACTTCTCATTTTTTTTCTTTGGCTTACGGAAAGGTACTTGAGATAGAACCTGTAGCTGTTGATGAACGGCTTTAAGCTGAAAAAGGGAAACATCTTTATTAACATCCATGACTAAAAATTAAGGCACTCTAAAAAAAGATTCTTTGCAAACTTCATTTCATATTACATTTCCTTCATGTTTTTATTGCATTTCGAAAATTTATTGTTTTGCAAGGTATCTATAAAACTGCAAACACCATCATTTGCTCAAACAATAAACTCAAATATTCTTCCAAAAACAGATCAAGAGGCTTGGGCTCAGAGTAGTTGAATATTTCATCATGAAAAGTAGCAAATGTTAAATAAAACATCTCAAATTATATCATAAGTCATTTCAGTGAGAACCAACCACTCATTGTGATCAGGAGTATAAAATAGATTTATCTATTTATTTAAAATATTTATTTATTTAAAGGCAGGGTGACAGAGGAAGAGAGTTATCTTCTATCAGCCTGTTGGTTCACTACTCGAATGGTCACAACAGCAGCCAGATCTGGGCCAAGCTGAAACCAGAAGCTAGAATTCCATCCTGGTCACCCACAGGTGTAGCAGGAGCCCAAGTACTCGGGGCATCTTCTGCTGCCTTCGCAGGCACATTTACCAGTGAGCTGGATGGGAAGCAGAATAGCAGGGACTTGAACCCGCTCTCTGATATGGATGGTGGCTTAATTTACTGTGTCAAAACACCAGCCCCAGAATTTTTTCTTAAAATAATAAAACTTTTGTAATATACAGAAGTTTGAGTAGGAAAAAACTATTAAATGTTATAAATGAGCTAATAAGTATATAAAGCCACACTTGGTAAGTGAGCAAAACTAACTATAAATGTTTTAAATACAATGAGTTTTGTAATAGAGCAGCAGCTCCTAGAATGACACCAAAACTTGCATCAACACGATCAGCTACCTGCTCCTGAAGTTTTGCAAGACGCTGAACACGTTCATCTTCAGAATCATCTGAAGAGTTATCTTCAGAAGAAGCTTCACTACTGCTTCCTCTACCAAGGGGTTTTGCAGCATCTGTTTTCATGTAACACATAGGCATACGTTCAATGGGGTCATCCGGGATCCTTGCAAAATGCATTTCAAAAACATCCTGTAATAGAAAATTAGACTGTTAAGGTCTCCTGCTTTTCTGATGTAATGCACCAATAACTTTTAATAAAAAGTACACTTCGGTGTCATATACTGGCCACAATTTTTTCCTTTTGTATGAGAAATATGACTTAGTGTTTTTATTTTTTTTTTCTGGCAGTTTTCTTCATTTTTCCAAGCAAGACAGACCTCTCAGGTTATAGAGGGGACCACCTTCCAAGGGCCCTGAGTTTGGAGCATCCTTCTCTCTCTCAATGGGTCAGCCTTGGACGTTCTCTTCAGGGAGCCATGGGCTACAATCACCCTCTCTCAGGTAATTACTGTACCCTCTTCACTCATAATTCCCCAACTCACGCTGTACGCAGGGGCAATGGTATTAAAAGATTTGCTACTAAAGGATGCAGTAAATCAAAGAACAAACAACTTCCCAGTTTAAAAGTATAATTTACAAATTGTTTTGGACTACAAACAGGGATATGGCTGTTAGACTTTATCTCTTGAGTTACAGTTCTCAAATTTTCCAACTCTGTTCAGAAGAAAGATGTTTTCTGAGTACAGGCTACAACTTACTTGTAGTGTTCTTGCCATTGTCACCACTTCATGATCTGGAGGATTGTACTTGTAGCAATTCATGAACATTAATCTAACATCTGCTGCGAATTCGCAAGCATCCTTATACTGATGACTGTCCATTTTCCCCTAGATTAAGGAAAAGTTATAGAACTTATAAACAATATAGTCTGATTCAGTAATTATCTAAGCACCTATCATGTTTAGTAACTAGACATACACAAGAAAATAGAAAATATGTTTTCTATTTTTTAGACTTGAAAAAAATCCAGTGAAATCCGACACACAGAGATAAAGGAGGAGTGCATTCCAGGTAAAGAATAAGAACAAATCACAAAAGCTGAATACAGATTATTTTCAGGTAACCATTGGTGGGCAAGTTTGATGGTAGTAAAGTAGTGAAAAGGTAATCTCCTAAACTGCCCTTGAGCATATGAATGAAAGGTTTATATTTAGATTACCCTGGTAACAAACAGATGTTAAGAAATGTAACAATAGTAATAGCATGGGTTACATTTTTTATGTGGCTGCAAGTAAGATGGTTACTAGAACATAATGCAGAATAGTTGGTTAAGCAGTCATTACAAAAAGAAAAAAGACTAGCAAGAAAATCCTTTAGACTATCAGACAAAATATATATTTAGTAGGAAATTCACAAACTTAAAAGGCGAATAAACAAATGCAAGACATTAAACCCCATATATAATTGAAAAAATGCAAAAACTAAAACATGAGCCATACTTTTTTTTTTTTTTTTTTTTTTGACAGGCAGAGTGGACAGTGAGAGAGAGAGACAGAGAGAAAGGTCTTCCTTTGCCGTTGGTTCACCCTCCAATGGCCACCACGGCTGGCGCGCTGTGGCCGGCGCACCGCGCTGATCCGATGGCAGGAGCCAAGTGCTTCTTTTGGCTGAAAGTGGCAATTTCCAGTCAAGAGGAATAAAATTAAATGTACAAATAAAAAAAAAATGCAGATTACCTACAAAAGACTGACAATTAGAGTGAGAGCAGGTATCTTAGCAGTGACAGGAGATATCAGAATGTATCTTCCAAATGCTAAGGGAAAATAACTGTCATTCTGGTATCCTATAGTCTGTCATTCTAGAATTCTAGTCAGTTATAGAATTACTCAAAAATGAGGAATCCCTTGAGATATACAAGTATTAAGAGCTTCTACCTATAAACTGTCATAGAAAAATCACTAATTTTGCACTTCAACAAAAAGAATCATCCCAGGAGGAAAGAACAGAAGGCAAGAAATGACACTGAGATGCCAGTGTTGTGGTACAGCAGTTTAAGGCACTGTTGGGACACTAGCATCCCATGTGAGCGCCGGTTTGAATCCAGGCTGCTCTGTTTCTGGTCCAGCTCCCTGATAATGCTCCTGGGAAAGCAGTGGAAGATGGTCCAAGTGCTTGGGCCCCTTATACCCATAGGAAAGAGCCAAATGGAATTCCAGGCTCCTGGCTTCTGGCAGGCTCAGGCCTGGCTATTGTGACCATTTAGGGGGATGAACCAGCAAATGAGGACTCACTCTGTCATTCTGCTTTTCAAGTAAATAAATAAAACTTAAAGTTTATTTTTAAAAAAATATTTACCAATCAGAAGATTAAGTATAAAGTCAGGAACAAAGTTGGAAATTAAATGTCTTACCAAAACAAAACAAAAACCAACTACAATTATTCATTGAAATAGTCTTAAAAATATGTAAGAGGGGCCAGTGCTGTAGCAATAGTAGCTTAAGCCTCTGCCTACAGTGCCAGTATCCTATTTGGGCACCAGTTTGAATCCTGGATGCTCCTATTCTGATCCAGCTCTCTGCTATGGTGTGGGAAAGCAGTTGAAGATGAGATGGTCCAAGTGCTTGGGCCCCTGTACCTGCATGGAAGACCTGGAAGAAACTCCTGGCTCTTAGCTTTTGCCTAGCCCAACTCTGGCCTTTGCAGCCATTTGGGAAGTAAACCAACAAATGGAGGACCTGTTTCTCTGTCTCTCCCTCTCTCTCTCTCTGTAACTCTACATCTCAAATGAATAAAATATTAAAAATATACATATATATAAAACATCAAAAATGTTCATAATACACAAAATCAAATTCAAAGTATAGGCTATATAGGATATGATAACTGAAATACTGTGATAAAGAACCAATGGATATATTTAATGATTAAAAATGAGAAGATATGACTCTGGTGGTTTAAATTTATGAATCTTTTCTGGATTTTTAAAATTCTTTATAATGACAAATTACTTTTATAATCAAGAAAAGTTCCACATATTAGGACAATAATTACCTTGATAGTTCCAAGATCCATTGGATTTTTGACAATATCATAGTAGTTGTGGAGTCCCAAAGCATTAACATCGACAGGATTATAAAAGGGCCATGCGTATGATAAGTGCTTCTTTGCAAGCATTTCTTTAAGAATCTCACTACAGTGCCTTAATTGTTCAGTTACTGTAACACTCTTCAAATCTTTACATTGTTGCTGAGAATCTGGCAAAATATTCTTCACCACATTTTCTTTTATTTGTGGCATTCCTACTGATTTTTTTTCTGTAAGTTTTGGAGAAGATTCACTATTCGCTTTAACTCCTGAAGTTGTAGGAGTTGTTGTGTCTGCCTTTCTCTTGACACCTTTTGAAACCTAAAACAAAACAGAAATTGTTTTTAAAGTGATATTTAGAGCAATAGCTTTCAGAAACTTTTTATCGTTATTTTTAATCAGTTAAAAAAAGGAGGAATAATTTCTGGCACAAAGTCTTATGTGCAAAATAAATAGTTTCAATATTTTCATCCCACACCCTGAGGAACTTGTCTTCCACAAACACTTAAGATAAATGAAAGTTAGAAAACCAAAATTATAGTTATACTAAAAAAAGTATCTGAATACCTGAAATCAATGAGGTTATATAGTTTTATAAAGAAAGGAAGAGGGGCCAGAACTGTGGTGCAGCGGGTTAATGCCCTGGCCTGGAGTGCCGGCATCCCATATGGGCACCAGTTCGAGACCTGACTGCTCCATTTCCGAAACAGCTCCCTGTTATGGCCTGGGAATGCAGTGGAAGATGGCCCAAGTCCTTGGGCCCCTGCACCCTCATGGGAGGCCTGGAAGAAGTTCCTGGCCCCTGGCTTCGAATCAGTGTACCTCCAGCCATTGCGGCCAACTGGGGAGTGAACCAGCAGATGGAAGACCTCTCTCTGTGTGACTCTGACTTTCAAATAAATAAATCTTAAAAAAAAAAAGTAAAGAAAGAGGGAGGTATTTGTCCCAGTGGCTGAGACTTGTGATGCCCACCTCCTGAAACACAGTGCATGAGCTCAGCCTCCAGTTCTGCTTCTAACTTCCTGCTAATGTACAATCTGGGAAGCAATGAGCACTCAGTTACCTAGTGTCATATGGTAAGACCTGGAATGAGATTCTGGATCCTGGAATTGGTTTGTCCCAGCTCTACCTATTGTGGGCATTTGGGGAGCAAACCAATGGATGGAAGATCTCTGTCACTCCCTGCTTTAAAAAAAAAAAAAAAAAAAACTTAAAAAAATAAAGAAAGAAATGAAACCATGGACATGGACAACCTCAGATTCTTCTACTATCAAGATACTTTAACAGTTCAAATTCTACCTAAGAAATCTCTAAAACATGGTTAGCAACTTAAGTCTCTGTTCAAAAAATTTATGGAGAGAGCTAGAAATTGTACAATTTAAGATTGCTATATGCTGGAAAACCAATTTTTATAGCAACTGTAACATAATACAGGAAACTGCTAAAATCTAAAAGTTGTACCTATGAAATTTATATTTATTAGATGAAAGCTTTCTATAAAAAAATACAGGAAATATTCAGTGTTATGCTGAAACAGTTCAGTAACCAATTCATTTAAACCACAGTAAACTTACTTGGGCCACAGTTTGTGAGCTAGGATTGGGTGGAGCTCCTTGCGCTGTGTTTAAGGGAGAAGTAGATTTCTCTGGAAACACAGAGGAACTCATTTGCTGCTTGGCTGTTGCTTTGGGGGATTCTTTTTCTTTAATAGAAGCCACTGCTACAGTATGTTCAGTGCCTGGTGGAGTATGAATCAAAGTCAAATACATAAGTGAGTGCAGTAGACAACACTTAGTATCCTGTTTTAATTCATTTATTTCAATTTTTCAGCAAAACACTTGCTCTCTCATTTTGTCTTGAAATCCACCCACACATACTGTTGCTCGCAGTGTTAAACTTATTCAGATAAAACATTAAGATGCTCTGCAAAAATATCCAAGAACTTGAAAATTGTTAGATATCCCACCACTGATGCACACATAGTAAGAGATGTGAAGACAATTCTGTTTTCAATAAGTCTCATACATTTCTGTCAAAAGAGCAATTGAGCATGTTCTTCCATCCTATAGGTTCCTACAGAATGCTATGACTTAAGATATTTAGATCATGCCACTCTGAAATAAAGTGTTACAAAAGGCCATACTTTGATCAAGGCAACTCCACCCTTCTAATTGGTCAGCTAAAAACTTTAGTAGGAGTCAGATCTTTTTTTTATTTTTATTTTTTATTTCTTTTTATTTGAGAGATAGAGTTAGACAGTGAGAGAAAGAGAGACAGAGAGAAAGGTCTTCCTTTTGTTGGTTCACCCCCCAAATGGCCGCTACGCTGATCTGAAGCCAGGATCCAAGAGTTTCTTCTGATTCTCCCATGCGGGTGCAGGGACCCAAGCACTTGGGCCATCCTCCACTGCCTTCCCGGGCTACAGCAGACAGCTGGACTGGAAGAGGAGCAACAGGGACTAGAACCTGGTGCCCATATGGGATGCCGGTGCCACAGGCAGATGATTAGCCAAGTGAGCCATGGCGCCAGCCCCATTTCTCTTGAATCCAATATTCAGTCTATCAGCAAACCCTGTTAGCTGTATCTTCCTATCTGATGGCCAACTACTTCTCAGAATTTATAATCACCACGGTCCAAGGCCACCATCAGTTCTCAACTGGACTACTGCAGTAGCATCCTAACAGGCTTTCCTTTTCTGATACACCCTACAGTCTATTCGCAGGAGGAGCCAAATTGATCTTTTAAAACTCGAATCAGATCTTCAATGCCCTCTAATACCCTCTAGTCATCTCTCTATGTAAAAGTTGAAGTCCTGACAGTGGCTCATAAGGACCTGTGTGATCTGATACTCCTGCCCTACCTCTGACCTTTGTCCACCCTTACTCCCTATCACTCTCCCCAACTCCTTACTTCACTGGAGCTTAAGCATAAGTAGTCTCTAAGTGATCTTTAAATTTTTTATTTTCATTTTATTTGAAAGGCAGGAGGTAGATGGGGGGACAGAGAGCCAAACACAGAGAAATCTTCCATCCACTGGTTTGCTCTCCTAATGCCCACAACAGCCAAGGATGGGCCAGACTGAACCCAACAGCTCAGAACTCATTCCGTGTCTCCCCTGTGAGTGGGGGGACACAAGTATTGACCATCATCTGCTGCCTCCCAGAGTATGCATTAGCAGGAAGCTGGATCAAAAATGACAGAGCCAGGACTTGAACCAGGCATTCTGATCGGGGAAGTGGGCATCACAAACAACTAACATCTCAACTGCTGTGCTAACACTCACCCCACCATGAAGACTCCTTGGAAAGTTCACTGAGGGTAAGGGGTGGGCAGGCATTTGGCCTAGTGGTTAAGACACTGCATTCCACATTCCAGTGCCTGAGTTTGAGTGCTGGTTCTGGCTCCTAATCTCAGATTCCTGCTGATACAGATTCTGAGGGGCAGCAGGGGATGGCTCAAGTAATGGGGTCCCTGTTACCCACATGGAAGTCTTTCACTGCTTTACCAGGCACATTAGCAAGAAGATGGGTAAGAAGGGGAGCAGCTAGGTCTGGTGCTGCGGTGTAGTAGGTTAAACTTTTCCCTATGGCACTGATAACCAATATGAGTGCCAGTTTGTGTCCCGGCTGCTCCTCTTCTGATCCAGCTCGACTAATAGCATGCAAAGGTAGAGGAATAATGCAAGTGCCTGGGCCCCAGCAGACCAGGAAGACCAGGAAGACCAGGAAGAAGCTTCTGGCTCCCAGTTTCAGCCTGGCCCAGCCCTGGCCACTGTGGCCATTTGGTGAGTAAACCAGAGATAGAAGACCTTCTCTTTTTTCCTGTTCTCTGTCTGTAACTCTGCTTCTCGAACAAATAAATCTTTAAAATTAAAAAAAAAAAAAAAAAAAAGAAAAAGAAAAACAAAAAACAAGGCATGGGGAGAACAGCTGAGACTCAAACAGGTTTTCATATGGGATGCCAACATCTCAGGCAACAGCTTAACCTGCTGTGCCACAATGCCAGGCCCTCTTTTCCTGACATTATGGATGAGGAAACAGGGAATGATTAAGAAACTTAACCATGATTATACAACTTGAATTACCCAAATATAAGCCAACATTTGATCTTTGACATTCTTGTTTAAATCTGTAAGCAATCCATCTAAATTTTTAGTATTTTATAACTGTATTTAAATAATGACTGTTAGGCAAGAGCATTGCAATGCAGTAGTTTAAGCTGCCACTTGCAAGGCTGCATCCCACACTGGAGCACAGGTTTGGGTCCTGGTCGCTCCATTTCCAGTCTAGTCTGTGAAGGCAGAAGAAGGTGGCTCAAGTACTTGGGCCCTGCCACCCATGAGGGAGACATGGATGGCAGACCAGGCTCCTAGCTTTACCTGGCTTAGCGTTGGCTGTTATGGCCATCTGAGGAATGAACCAGCAGATGGAGGATCTTTGTGTTTGTATGTTTGTCTTTCCCCCTTCTCTGTTACTCTGCCTTTCAAATAAATAAATAAATCTTATTCAAAAACGATGATTATTATCTATAAAGACGTTTCTCTCTATATTTAAAAAAAAGACGATCTCAGACCTGACAACAGCATTTCAGCACCAGTTTTAGGATCTTTTGGTGCAGAGAACAGTGGCACGTTGGGCCCTTTTATCAATATAGCACTAAGGTCACATCCACTGAAAATAGTAACGACAGCTATGATGTATTGAGTGCCTGCTACAAGAACATTGGTAGGCTGCAGGAAACCTGGCTCCCACACAATTTATTTGCCTTCTTAGATTATGGCCGTGGACTCATACCATAAAATTTAACCACTGATTAGTGTATAATAAGTTAGTCATTCAGCTTATAACTAAAATTGTAGGAATTGTGGTCGAAACTTAGCAGACTGTGTAAATGGGACTTTTGTATTAAAGAGCAGGCATGGTAAGATGCAGAAGGACTTTTGGACATCTGCCGCCCAGGAGGAATTTTCAATTTGGTTCTAGTCATTATGCATACACACACATACAGGGGAAAACTGTACCTGTAGCTTACCTTTCCTTATTCTTTCCTTACCGCCCACAACTTGTTCTTCCTGTGGCATTTGAGACAGTTTCTGCATAAACAACTTCTCTAGAGTTTGTGCCATAAGAACAATGTCGTCTCCAGGCTGGAAGATACATTAAATCCATCATAAGGACAACACATTTGGTCTCTATGTCAAATGTCTTCACTTGAGGCTACCAGACAGAAGGCAGCGACATGGCACTGCTAGACAGCATGTTTCTCTCCTGAATTAAGCTTATAAATCTAGAAGCAGCTTGTGTTTTAAATCAGATCTTCTGACCTTTCAACTTCCTTCTAAGTACTAGAGAATTACAATCCACACAAAAAGGTATTAGAAACTCAACTTCCTAGCCCACGGTTGGTGAAAATAAAATTTGCTCACAGCTGTGGAAGTCACTTCATGGCTGGATGCGAAGTGTTCTGGTTTTCAATTAGCTAAATACTAAGACAACACTGGAGTGCAGTCATTTTGTAAATCTTAAACTTTCTGCCTAGAAGTCTTAGAACCTTACTGAGAAAAAACAAAGTAAATAAAGCAGCAGCCTGAAACAAAGAACACTTACTTCTAAGGTTGGTATCTTGGGAATATCACTCAACTTCATTTAAAATGTTAAGAGTGAAAAGGGACCCTTTGGAACTGCTATTAAATTAAAATGAAGTTGACAATGGTAATGATAACCACAGATACAGATTTTTTTAAAGTTCACATTAGCCAATAGTTTCAAATCTTTTATACATATAAGATGGCACTGGTAATTACTTTAGTTACTTTGAGAATCAAATTAAAACTATTACATTTCAGAGTCACTACTGATTGTGAATAACCTAAATGCGGAAAAGTGGGATATAAGCTTTAATAATTGGGTACTGGGGAGGGCATTTGCACAACAGTTGTCACTAGGTATGCCCACATCCCATGCTGGTTCAAGGCCCTGCTTCTCCACTTCTGATCGAGCTTCCTGCTAATGGATGCCTTTGGAAGCAGCAGGCAAGGGCTCAAGTTCTTTGGTCCCTGCCACCCATGAGGGGGACCTGGATTGAGTTCCAGGCTCCTGGCTTTGGCCAGGCCCAGCTTTGACTGTTGGGGCATTTGGGGGATGAACCAGAGGACAGAAGACATACATATAATCTCTTATCTCTATCTCACTGTGTCTTTCAAAAAATGAAAATAAAAATTGAATAAAATATTTAGATATGATAGAAGAGCTTGAGAAGGATTCAGCACTCCTCTGAGGGATTTTATATGTAGTTCCACAGGAGCAGTAAGTGGAGGAAAACTCAAGCACACAAATGGATAAGAGCCGAGGTGGAGATCGCTTAAAATGTCCACAAACATCCATAGAGGCTAAAAGCAAGTATACAGTAGGATATATCCATGTGTCTCATCTTTAAATCAACTTGTCATGAAGTTTAGAAATATACAATTTATTTGCCTTCTTAGATTATGGCCGTGGACTCATACCATAAAATTTAACCACTGATTAGTGTATAATAAGTTAGTCATTCAGCTTATAACCAAAATTGTAGGAATTCAGTAAAACATTCTGAAATACTTTACTTGTAGAAACTAGCTATTATTCGTATTTTTTATCTTAAAAACATAATAAGCCATTACAACTATTCAGGCAAAAATAATAGATTCAACAAATACTGACATGTGAAAATTATGAAATTCAGAGAAGACAATATTCTTCAAATTATTTAAAACTCCCCAAATTAAGACTTCAAATCTGAGATCAGCACACTCTTATACATGTAAATAGTATGTATAAAACTGTTCGAAATGTATTAGCAAAGAACTAGCAAGGCTACTCTGAGGTTTACATACCTTGTTATATAAATAACAATTTGAGAACATGGTGTTGAAGTCTTCTATACATTCTGAAGCCTTCACATAATATTTATTCTCCAAGCGCTTCTTAATTGTATTTAAATCCATTGGGCTTTTTATAATGGTATAATAGTCCTGTGGTTTTGAAGAAATCTCAAATGTCATAAGAATAAATTTACTACAACTACTACACAAAGAAATTTCATAAACTATACACTTTAATTAGAGCAGCTGAATACCTTTAAAGAACCATAATCTGGAAACCAGAACCACTAGCAATGGGAAACAAAGGTGATTCCTGTGGCAGTATTTTTCAGAGGGGAAAAGAAAGCCAATAGGGACTAATGACGCATTTAAGAGAACTTTCATGGAAAATAAAAATGGAAGGACATGAGGAAAAAGAAACTAGTATTTACCCATTCTGGAAGAGCCTGAGTAAACTCCCAGCTGCACTACTGACTAGCTACACATTACAAAGTAGTCAGCCGTTCTGTTCCTCAGGGACTAAATGCTCCCCAAAGACCTGAAGTTGAATTCCACATGTTACACCACTCAATCTGCAACAAGCTATCAAGACCCACTCAAGGAGGGAACATCTGTGACTACCTTGCGTCACCTGCTCAACTGACATATGCTATCACAAGTAAACATACACTATGATCTACCCAAAGCTCTCAAAAGACTGTGAATCTCCAGAAAAGTAACAATTTCGATTATGGGTAGAAATATTCATTGGGATATTCCTAATTATGCTTATTTTGTTTGATTTAGTGTTACTAAGGTATTTATTAAGTTAAATATATTTGATGATACTCGAGACTATTTCTTACAAAGTTGGACAGAATCTTTCTTGTTTAATTAGTGTAACTGTAAGACATACTTACAGGCAACTTGAGCTTCACAGCATCCACAGGCTGTTGAAAAGGCCAAGAGAAACTGTGCTTCCATAGAGCCTTTAGGACAACTTTCTGTAGATACTGCAGTTGATTTGTCAGCCGCCCATTTTTCTTAGTGTTTATAAACTCTGGTGGAGGAGGGTTGACAAGGGCTATTTGTCGACTTGGCAGAGACATTTTTAACTGCTTCGAAATCCCGATATCCAAATGTTGTCTACACGTACACGTCCTGAAAGAGAAAAGGCCCAGTGCCTCAGAAGCACTATAGAAGTGGTTCCTATGGGAGCTGCACAGTGTTACTCAAGAGACACAGCTACCATCACAGTGAAGGGGGGGGGGGAGGACCCTCCAAAGGATGACTAAAACGATTTTTAAAAATACAAACCTTTTTCTATACAAGTTGTACAAGTTGTTTCATTATGTATGCCTTACTTAGTCTTAGATGATTTAAATTATTTCAACATTTCACAGTATTTCTTTGTCTTTGAAAAACACAATTTGAGCTCTTAGCAGGAAAAGTCTATAAATTCCTAGTAAAAAGAAATTACAGGGAATGTCATTAGCTATTAGTATATAAGTATTCTGCAATTGTTAATTCAATGAAGGGAGAAAATAAAGGATTTTTCTGGCTAATTTTAAAAGCCAATGCATTAGAAAAATGTCAAGGGGTAACATGCTATTCTCTGGCATAATTTGCTACATCTAAAATCTTGAGACAGGCATTTGGCCTCGAACTTAAGATGCCAATGTCCTATTATCTGAGGGTCTAGATTTGATGCCTGATCTCCTGCTAATACATGTCCTGGGGAGCAGCAATGATGGCTCAAGTGATTGGGGTCCTACCATTCACATGGGAGATCTGGATAGGGTTCTAGGATCCTGGCTTCTGCTCTGACCCAACCTCAGCCCTTATGGGCATTTGGGGAGTGAAACAGTGGATGGGAGCTCTGCCTGTCTCTCTTTCTATTTACTTAAACAAATAAAATGCTTTTAAATATCATGAGTATTTCAGAAAGAGAGTGCCTGAAACAATATTCCTAGACTACATTACCTTTGGGATAAAATAACAAAGAGACTATCAACGGACACACAATATCTCAAGTTCATCAGCAAGATGAAAATTATGGTCAACAAATGAATTGTCCACTTTTAGAGACTGACATTAGTACACCACAGCATGTCTTTGTTTACATTTAATAGTGTCAGTTCTTAACCTTTTGTTGCACATCAATCATTCAATTGAGATTAAATATATTTGAAAATATTCTATCTTAACCATTTTTTAAAAAAGATACATATATTTATTTGAGACAGAGATCTTCCATCCACTGGTTCACTCCAAGATGGCTGTACTGGCCAGGGCTGAGCAGGCCAAAGCAAGGAGCTTCATCGGGTTTCCCATGTGGGTAGCAGGGTCCTAAAAGCTTGGGCCATCTTCCACTGCTTTCCCAGGCCACTAGCAGGGAGCTGTACAGGAAGTGGAGCAGCTTTATCCACTGCGGCATAATGCTAGCCCATATCCTAACCAATTTTTTTTTTAAGTATACAGTTCAGTAATCTTTTTTTTTTTTTTTTTTAATTTGACAGATAGAGTTAGCAGTGAGAGAGAGAGAGAATGGTCTTCCTTCCCATTGGTTCACCCCCCAAATGGCCACTATGGCTGGAGCTATGCTGATCTAAAGCCAGGAGCCAGGTGCTTCCTCCTGGTCTCCCCTACGGGTGCAGGAGCCCAAGCACTTGGCACTTGGGCCATCCTTCACTGCTTTCCTGGGCTACAGCAGAGCTGGACTGGAAGAGGAGCAACCAGGACTACAACTGGCACCCATATGGGATGCCAGCACCTCAGGCAGAGGAATAACCAAGTGAGCCTCGGGGCCGGCCCCCAATCTTTTTTTTTTTTTTTTGTAAGATTTATTTATTTGAAAGAGTTACACAGAGAGAGGAGAGGCAGAGAGAGAGAGAGAGAGAGAGAGAGAGAGAGAGAGAGAGAGAGAGAGAGTCTTCTATCCACTGGTTCACTCCCCAATTGGCCACAAAGGCTGGATCTATGCCGGATCTGAAGCCAGGAGCTTCTTTCCCATGCGGGTGCAGGGACTCAAGGACTTGGGCCATCTTCTACCGCTTTCCCAGGCCATAGCAGAGAGTTGGAAGGGAAGTGGAGCAGCTGGGTCTCGAACCAGTGCCCATGTAGGATGCCGGTGCTTCAGGCCAGGGTGTTAACCCACTGTGCCACAGCACCAGCACCAGTAATCTTACATATATTCATATTTTTGTGATATTAAACTCTGGGAAATATTTCATCCTGCAAAACTGAAACTTTATATCCATGAACCTACACTTTACCCTTTGTTCCCCCCCTGGCAATCAATCTGTTTTTGGTTGTGTATATTGATGTAATTTCCTTTATCCATTTATCCAGATGGTCCCTTAGGTTGCTCTCATCTCTTGATCATTGTGTATAAATTTCTCAAGACCCTGTCTTCAATTCATTTAGGCTCACATACCCAAAAGTCACAAGTGGAATTGCTGAATAATTGGGCAATAATATCTCTAATTTTTTTGAGGAATCTCAACTCTTTTTTCATAGTGGTTGTAACATTTTAAATTTCAACCAACAGGGTTTTTTTGTTTGTTTTATTAGTAGCCACCCTAATGCATATGAGGTGTGGATCATTTTTAAAAATACTAGTGGCCAGGGGCTGGCACTGTGGTATAGTAGGTTAATCCTCTGCCCTTGGCTCTGGAATCCCATATGGGCACCAGTTCTAGTTTTTGGGCTTTTCCCCTTCTGATCTAGCTCTCTGCTTTGGGCTGGGAAAGCAGAAAGCAGACCCAGAAGCAGCTCCTGGCTCCTGGCTTGGGATCATCGTAGCTCCAGCCATTGTGGCCATTTGGGAATTAACCAGTGGATGGAAGATCTTTCTGTCACTTTCTCTATAACTCTACTTCTCATATAAAGAAAATCTTTAAAAAAAAAAATACTAGTATCCAGACCCTGATGTTTGGAGACAGGCCTCAGCACATCAGTGTTTTTGTGGTGTTTTCTGGTGCTGTGGATGTGTGCAGCCAGGGTTGATTACCACTATGCTGAAATTAACTAACTGGAGGTGACTGTCAGTGTTACAATTTATTTCATCTTATGTTTTCACTTTTCATTTCAAACATGTGAAACAGAACAATTAATAAAAGACAATAAGATGGAGGGGCTGGCGGTGTGGCACAGCAGTTTGAAGCCTTGGTCTACAGTGCTAGTGTTCCATATGGATACTGGTTTGAGTCTCAGCTGCCCCACCTCTGATCCAGTTCCTGGATAATGTGTCTGGGAAAGCAGTGGAGGATGGCTCAAGTCCTTGGGTCCCTGCATCCATGTGGGAGACCCAGAAGCAGCTCCTGGCTTCTTGCTCCAGCCTGGCTCAACCCAGGTCATTGCAGCCATCTAAAGAGTGAACCAGTGAATAGTAGATCTCTCTCTCTCTCCTTCTCTAACTGCCTTTTAAATAAATTTTTAAAATGGAGATATTCCAGGCTATTACAACTAAACTGTATCTCATCCTAGCTTTGTATTTTTTTTTTAATTTAAGATTTATTTATTTGAAAGTCAGAATTACACAGAGAGGTCTTCCAAATCCACTGTTTCACTCCCCAGTTGGCCACAACAGCTGAAGCTGTGTTGATCTGAAGCCAGTAGCCAGGAACAACTTCTGGGTCTCCCATACAGCTGCAGGGGCCCAAGGACTTGGGCCATCTTCCACTGCTTTCCCAGGCCACAGCAGAGAGCTGGCTTGGAAGTGGAGCAGCTGGGACTCAAACCAGCGCCCATATGGGATGCTAGCACTGCAGGTGGCAGCTTTACCTGCTAAGCCACAGTGCCAGCCCCCTGCTTTGTATTTAAATCTAGCCTCATCTAGGGTGTCCCAATCACTGTACCTTCCATCACCCACAAAGGCTAACCACATGCTGACTTCTGACACACAGATTAAGTTGTTGCCATTGAAGTTCATTTGTTATGTATTATATTTTAATCTATTTCCTTTCCTCAACATTATATTTGTTGAGATTCATCCATGTTTCTGCTTAAGGAGGTTGTTCATTTTCATTGCTGTATATTTTACTGTAGAATTATTACTAGAATTATTGCTGGGTTATATGGATATGTTCAAATTTGGTAGTACTAAAGAGTTTTCCAAATCATTGTACCTATTTATATACACACAGGTACACACACCCAGGAATGTTACTCAGCTGCAACAAAGGAGGAAATTCTGTCATTTGCAATAACATGGGCAAACCTGGAAGACTCACTGAAATAAACTTAAGACAAACATAGTATGATCTCACTTGTATGTAGAATCTAATAAAGTCAAAATACATAGTAACATAATAGAATAGTGGTTGCCAGCAGTTGTCTGTATGTCTGGCAAGAGGGGATTATTAACACTAACAGGAGATCAAAGGGGACAAACTTTTAGTTATAAGTGAGCAAGTTCTGGAGATCTAATGTATGCCATATGTAGTGATGGATGCATTCAATTCATTATGATAATAATGATACAATGCATAACTATTTCAGATTATCACTCCACACTTTAACATAATTATTGTCAAATATTTAAAATTAAGAAAGTTTACACAATTTATTTTCTGCTTTGTCTTATGGTTTCTTTTTTATAATTACTTCTTTAGCTGGAATTGACTTGTTTCATGCTCTAATCAATGCCTTAAATTTTTCTTAAAAAATCCTTCTCAAACAAAAACTTGCACACACATATCTTTCAACAGCTTTATTTATAATCGCCAAAAAGTGGAAGATGTCCTTCAGTAGGTGAATAGATAAATCAGCTGTGGCACGTGCAAGTCAAGTCACTGAAAAGAAACGAGCCACCAAGCCAGGATAATACATGCAGGATATGTGAACGCATATAACTAAGCAAAAGAAGCCAATATGAAAAGGCTACAATTGTACGATTCCAACTGTATGCCATTCTAGAAAGCTATGAAGGCAGTAGAAAGATCAGTAGTTGAGAGGGGTTTGAGAAGGAATGGACGAATATGCAGCAGAGGATTTTTAGGGCTCTGAAACTACCCCATATCATGCAACCAAAACTCAAGGTAGCTACTGATGTGTCAATGTAGACACATTGATTGTAACAAATGTGGTGCAGCACAGCTGTTCATCGTGGGGGAGGCTGTTTTTGGGAGTAGAGGGGAGTTAAGTTCAGTCTACTGAGTAAGTACAGACTGAAAACTCCATACTTTTGGCTCAATTTTGCTGGGTAGCTAAATTCCTCTAAAAAAATAGTCTTTAAAACAAACAAACCAAAGAAACCAAAAGAAAAAACAAAACCCCTCTCCTGTTATCTGCTTGATTACTTTAATTTTTTTTTAATTTTATTTATTTTTTTGGACAGGTGGAGTTAGTGAAAGGTCTTCCTTCTGTTGGTTCACTCCCCAAGTGGCCGCAACGGCACAGCGCCAATCCAAAGCTAGCAGCCAGGTGCTTCCTCCTGGTCTGCCATGCAGGGGCAGGGCCCAAGCACTTGGGCCATCCTCCACTGCCTTCTCAGGCCACAGCAGAGAGCTGGACTGGAAGAGGAGCAAATGGGACAGAACCGGCACCCCAACCGGGACTAGAACCTGGGGTACCGTACCGCAGGAGGAGGATTAGCCCAGTGAGCCTTGGTGCCAGCCTATCTGCTTGATTACTAACATAAAATCTTTTCACCCAGGTTTTTTTTTTTTTTTTTTTTTAATCACCTAACTAGCTTTTCCAACTCTTTTGAAACTTACTGCCTCAAATCATTCATCCCTTGAAACAACCCAAATCCTCACTGGTCTTTCTCAGTTCTCTCTTCACAGTATTTAACATGGCTAAATACATTGTACCTATATAGGTTTTTGCCAAAAATGTTTAACTGAATATAATCAACTTTGAGACTTCTCTTTCATTTAACAGAATTCAGGAACTGGAATTGTGCTGTCCAATATGAAAACTCCTGACCATATGGATTTAAATTATCCAAAATTTAAACAACACTTATCAACACTTCAAGAGCTAAATAGCTGCATGTGGCTATTATACAAGACACAAGCAGGCATGGAACATGGCAATCTTGGAAGAAAAGTTCTGTAGCACTGGACTAGAATAAATGAAAGGAAGCAGACAAATCTAGATTAAGGGATAGTCTACAGTACAAAAAGGCATATCTTTTAGAATTCATGGCCATGAGCACTGGTTCGAGTCCTGACTACTACACTTTCAATCCAGCTCCTTGGTAATGTGCCTTGGAAAGCAACTTAAGGTGGCTCAAGTGCTTGGGTCCCTGTCACCCATATGGGATACCCAGATGGGGTTCTTGGTTCCTGGACTGGTCCTGGACCAGACCTGGTTATGGCTATTTCAGGAGTGAACCAGTAGATGGAGATCTCTTTCCCTCTTTGTCCCCCTCTCTCTGTAACTCTGCCTTTCAAATACATAAATAAGTCTTTAAAGAAAAAAGCCTTTGTTATTTATTTGAAAGACTGATTTGCAAGGAGAGAGGGAGAGAAGTCTTCCATCCACTGGTTCACGCCCAAGATGGCTGCAATGGCTAGAGCTGGGCTGATCCAAAGCCAGGGGCCAGGAGCTTCACCCAGGTCTAACGTGGGCACAGTTGCCCAAGGACTTGGGCCATCCTCTGCTGCCTTTCTAGGCACATCAGCAGGGGGCTGGATCGGAAGTGGAACAGCTGGGATTTGAACCAGCACCCATATGGGATGCTGGTGCTGCAATTCAGGGCTTTAACCTACTGCGCCACAGTGCCAGCCCTTTCTACCATATCTTGATACAATGATGGGTCATAAACAATTGGGAAGTGTCAGAAGTAATTTGTCATTTATTTAAACAGATTGATTTTTCCTGAAGTCATTTACATTCACACTCTAATAATACTATCCTCAGTAAAGGAAAAAGTCTGGAGTTATATTCACACCAGTAACTATGCCTCAAGTCCACAGTTACTCATGTTTGCAGAGTTGTCATTTTATTGTTATTCTGCTTTCAAAACTATTTTGCCCATGGATATATTTCTAAAATGAAAGATGTTGTGGGCAGACAAAATTTCATGTCAAGAATATAATGGGAGGCAGTTACCATTAGTCACCATTGTTCAAAGACAATGTATCATGGATGACAAGGCAGAGTTCTTATTTCCTTTGAAAAACCATCTCATAATAGTGTAGCCATCCCCTTGTCAAACCATTCTATGATTCCATGCATAAATTGCCTGAAAAATCATTCCTTTGCCCACTCAGAAACTCATACAATAATCTTGGAAATTCTAGAAAACTTTTTAAAGATAATGCATCATAGAAAAAAAAACTTTTTTTTTTAAAGTTTGAATTGACATCCAGGTGACATGAAATTCTGAAAAAAATTATATACAAAGTTTCATACTGTTCTATCCTTGTTCTAAGAATTGCATCTTTTCAAAAATAGTCTGTTTTTTGTACCCAATTCATCTTGGAAATTTCTCAGAGCAGTTCATACATTACTGCCCATTTCTTTTTAAGAGGTGCATAGCATTCATCTGGGGATGCAGCTACATGGATATTAGGGTTATTGCCAATATCTCTCTAAATACATCTTGGCATATACATGTCCAAACCTGTGGACATTTCCCATATATCCACTGCTTTGAAGTTTTTCTAGATCTTCAATTGTTTCCCAGGGGCTATCCCAGCTATGTCTACCAATAATGCACATGAGTAAAATTTTAAACTTCTAAGAAAATGATGGCCTTTGAGGTGGTTATGAATATTTCAATGTCATCCCTTACGACCAAAAATTTTTCTGAAATGTATACATAGACTAAAAAATGTTTCCAAAATATTACAAGAAAGCATAAAGGTTCCCTTCTAATTATAGGAACACTTGGGCATATCAGGAAGAGTCCAGCCTCTTCAACAAAGGTTCCCTCCTCTCAAAAACATCTTTTTTCAAATTGCTCCGTCATTATTAACCACAATAGAGCAGATATTAAATTGTGCTGCTCTACATGCCTACTGGAGTTAAGAGAATTGAAGAGGCTTTGAAGACTGTTTAAAAAATATTCCATCTACTTCAGTAACTGGCAGAATGGGTTACTGTGCCGTGTGTGCTTGGTACGACACAGTGGGTCTCACGTACGCACAGAGCGGTACAGGGAGAGCCTGGACTCTGGAAAGGTCTAAGGCTCAGAAAGGATGAAACTAACAGGCCCTGTGATGAGCTCAGCTGTTTACTCCAAACTGCATCATCCAATGAACAGCCTCCCAGTTAAGGGAGAAAATGTGTCCTTGAAGATTAGAACAGGCTTTCGTTAAGGTCAAAGAGGAAAACCTTAGAAAATGCAAATTATTCACAACAATTCAACCTCCTGCACGGCTCCTCCCTTCAGCCGGGAGTCTTAGAATGAAGGGCCCTTCCTGTTTACAACTCTTCCAGGAACTGGGGGACACCAGCCAAAGACCCTTAGCTGCTGCTTTCCTGCATCCACTTTTATTGCTGCTGTTTTAGTTAAATGCCTGAGAAAATATACTCTGTATTGTTTAATAACTAAGACTGATAGGATTGGACTGCTCAAACAGCTGTGTTTTCCTAGCAGTTTATGGGATCAACTTCCTTTGGTTTTTATGTTGTGCATTTGTGCATCCTTCCAGCATCTTGAGTAATCTGGAGTGTGCCCACTACAAGCTCTGAATCTTCAACACTTCTATGCTAGCTTCCTTCCATATAAACTTCCTCACAAAATTCTTCCCTTAGGATGGCCCAAATGCTTGGGCCCTGCACCCACATGGGAGACCAGGAGGAAGCACCTGGCTCCGGATCGGTACAGCAACGGCCATGGCGGTTTGGGGGGTGAACCAACAGAAGGAAGACCTTTCTCTCTGTCTATAACTCACTCTCTCTCTCTCTCTCTCTCTCTCTCACTGTCTAACTCTGCCTGGCCAAAAAAAAAAGAATTCTTCCCTTAATCCAATTTTCCCCTCATAGCCTTAGGCTTTTGTATCTCACCCCAGAGCATCTTAAAGAGCTGTCTTGATTTCCCACTTCTCTCCTGGCTTTTCCCCACTGCCCTGTAACCTCCCTTTATGTTAACACTTGGGGGCCAGCACTGTGGCACTACGGGTTAAGCCACAGCCTGTAGCATGGGCATCACATATGGCACTGGTTCACTTCCTGGCTGCTCCACTTCCCATCCAGCTCCCTGCTAATGCGCCTGGGGAAGCAGTGGGAGATGGCCCAAGTGCTTGGGCGCCTGTACCCACATGGGAGATGTGGAAGAAAGTCCTGATTCTCCCAACTCTGGTCATTGTGGCCATTTGAGGAGTTAACCAATGGATGGAAGATCTCTCTGTGTAACTCTTTCAAAGTAAATAAATCTTTTTAAAAACAAAACAAAACAAAAAAGGTTAGCACTTACCATTCTTAGGTATTAAATCCAAAGGATTCTTTTTAAAATCTTATTTGACTTCTCAGCAATACCTGTCTCTAGATTATTATTGTGACTCTCTTAAAACTCCTCTGGTTTCCAGGATACCATTTTCCAAATTCCATTAGTTCACTTATTAAATATTTACAAAGCATTGACAAGCAGGCCAATCAAACTAGGCTCTGAGCTAGACTATTTTTCAAGACTTGTAAACTGGTAATTACAATGGAATATATAAGTAGCATGACAGAGATGGGCCTACAGAGCAAAGTTACACAAGGGAGGGGCGGAGCTGACTTCTTAATCTCCCTTTTTAATCTCATCCCCTGCTAATCTTTTCAGGCCCCTAGGGCTCTCCCTCTTACCCACCCTTTTCTCTTGATTTCTGATCCACACATCTGTCCAATGCCAGTCTTAGCCACTCTAAAGTATCAAAATACCTCCACACTAACGTTTGGCTGCTTAACACAAATAGAGTATTCTGGACATTTATCGTGTTCCTATTTTCCATCCCCAAACCACTGCTTCTGTTAGCTTACTTGTCACTTCCCACAAGAATTAACACGATGGTCATGTTCTGAATTTTGCTTAGCATCTTGCCCATGGTCATACAACAGGCCACTGTCCTTCATGACAAACTGAGTTATAACCACCTTAACCATCTCACTAAAATCCTCTATTGCCACTGCACGAACTCCCAACATGGAACCAATCACTTGAACGTCTTTCAGTTTTCAGCTGTCCCACCCTACTTCGTGCATACAAGTCCATGCCTTTGAACCATTCTTGCCTGGCTTCTTTCTCTACTTTCTTTTTACTTGAAAGATTTACAGAGAGAAGTAGAGACAGAGGTCTTCTATCCACTGGTTCACTCCCCAGATGGCCGCAATGGCCGGAGCTGCACCAATCTGAAGCCAGGAGCCAGGGGCCTCCTCCAGGTCTCCCACATGGGTTCAGGGGCCCAAGGACTTGGCCCATCTTCTACTGCTTCCCCAGGCCATAGCAGAGAGCTGGATAGAAAGAGCAGCCGGGACTAGAACTGGTGCCCATATGGGATGCTGGAGCCCCAGGCCAGGGCGTTAACCCACTGCACCACAGCACCAGCCCCTCCTTCTCTACTCTTTAGCTAAGCTTCCATTTGTCCCGCCAGAGCCAGCTGAGTACTCCTCCACTGTGGAGCCCCGGCATTCTCTTCCACTCTCCCAGGGCCTCCTCCACGGACCCCGTGGCACCCTATACTCAGTTCTAGCTGAATTCTTATCACAAGCCAGCGCCTGCCCCTCGTCCTGGAGCACCCAGAAAAGGGGCCAACAGTTCCGAAGGCTTAACAAAGCTGGAGACAAAATGAATCAAGGACGGGATTTCCCTGTCCCAAACGGTTAACACCCAGAAGCAGCTCAAGAAAAATGCCACAGCAGCTGCCTACTTTGCTTCCTGCACTTGACAAAGACAGCACAGACACCAATCCACCAATTCAAGATCTAAGAGGATCTACAACAACCAAGAGTTTATTCTAGGATGGAAGGAAGCAATTTGACAATTCAACGCCCTCCTCCTCAACGAAACCTGCTTCCCAAAACACCGGCATTTCAGAGTAAGGGGGCAAGAGGGAACAAAACAAAAGGCCCAGAGGGGCTACAATCTTGCAGTTGGTAAGGCCAAAGCAAAGCAACCAGCGGCTCACCTGGGCTGTGAACACCCATCAGGAGGGCTTCCCCAACGGCCTTGCACGTTGCACAATGCCGATGGGGGAGGGGAGAGGCGAAGAACCGTTGTTCCCCGCCAAGGGCGTACTTCGACCCCAGCCCAGACTGTACCCCCGTAGAGGCTATATTACCTCTTAAGAGAAGGACTTCACGGGATCGTCTCTGGCAGACTGCACAAGATCAGGCGGTGCAGGGCAGCCGTTCTCCACCGATCCTCGCCGAATGGCTGCTACTTGCGGGCTGCGACAGGCGCTTTTATAGGAGGCGTGCCGCCGGCCGCCCGCCCATTGGCCTGCGTACGTCACGTGGTCGCTGCTGGAGGCTCTAAGCTCCGCCTAGAGGCTGTAGGGCCCACGAGGGTGGTTCCCTCGCCCGGCGCCCACACCCTGCTGGGAGCTGTAGGGCTTGGGTGGAGGAGCGCTGCCCTGGAGGCTTTTGCTGTGAAAACAACTTCACTCATCCCAAACGTCTGGGGCTGTTATTTGGGCGATTGGGAGTTTTCCTGCTTTCCTCCATCGCTCTCCGCATCTCCTGTCTCTTGCAACGAGTGCTTAATAAATACGAGGTAGCAGCTGAGGCTGGAGCCTGCAGGAGCTCATTGGTTTGAAAGGGGCACTTAAGAGCTGGTTCACAACAGCTGCGTGGTGATAGTGATTTAGGACTTGAGGCATCGTGGTAGCTACCCAGGGCTTTACAGATAACTTGAAATTTGCTAACAAGTAGCAGACCGCTGTGTCTAGCACAGTAGTGGCCTTGAGGATCCAGTTTCACACAATGCCTTGGAGTTCCTAGTGCTCAATTCTGGATGGATGGGTGGATGGATGAATGGAAGGAGAATACAGCTGACAGAGCAGCTCCTGAGTCAAAAGCAATCTCCAAGTTTGCTGAAGCAGGAATCGGGTGTAATTAGCAAGTGGGCCTGTCTACATCACCTCGATGTGTCAGTGTTCATCAGAATCAGCACCTATCTGCTTATGACACACAGCTGCTCAACACACCGGGGTAGGCAGGCTTTAAAAAAAAAAAAAAAAAGGCCCGTGCCGCAGCTCACTGTGCTAATCATCCGCCTGCGGCACTGGCACCCCAGGTTCTAGTCCCGGTCGGGGCGCCGGATTCTGTCCCGGTTGTCCCTCTTCCAGTCCAGCTCTCTGATGTGGCCCGGGAGTGCAGTGGAGGATGGCCCAAGTGCTTGGGCCCTGGCCCCGCATGGCAGACCAGGAGGAGGCACCTGGCTTCTGGCTTTGGATCGGCGCAGCGCATCAGTCGTAGCGGCCATTTGGGGAGTGAACCAACGGAAAAAGGAAGACCTTTCTGTCTCTTTCTCTCACTGTCTAACTCTGCTTGTCAAAAAAAAAAAAAAAGAAGACGATTTTGTGTATTTGAGAGGTAGAGTTACAGACAGAGAGAATGGTCTTCCAACTGCTGGTTCACTCCCCAAATGGCTGCAACGGCCAAAACTGGACCCATCCGAATCCAGGAGCCAGGCACTGCAGGCAGAGGGCTAGCCTACCCTGCCACAGCGCCAGCTCCGTGGGCAGGCATTTGTAATGTTAGAAGGAACTTCTGGGGCCGGTGCAGTGGCACAGCGCGTAGAGCTGCTGCCTGCAGTGCCAGCTTCCCATGTGAGTGCCGGTTCGAGATCCAGCTGCTCCACTTCCAATCCAGCTCTCTGCTATGGTCTGGGAAAGCGGTAGAAAATGGTTCAAGTCCTTGGGCCCCTGCGCTCGCATGGGAGACCCAGAAGAAGCTCCTGGCTCTTGGCTTTGGATTGAGCACAGCTCTGGCCGTTGCAGCCAATTGGGGAGTGAACCAGCAGATGGAAGACCTTTCTCTCTTTCTCTGCCTCTCCTCTCTCTCTGTGTAACTCTGACTTTCAAGTAAATAAATAAATCTTAAAAAAAAAAAAAAGTTGTGCCTGACTGAACATGCACACTTTTTTTTTTTTTTAAAGTAATTTCTACTAAATAACAAACAAAAAACCCACTAAGGCTTCTTCTCTCTGCCATTGGTTCTCAGGAGGACAGCCAAAAATTTAAACAAGGATTATTGGTTTGATTGCCTTTGACCTTCCTTAAGCCTATCATCATGTATGGGCCACACCCGATGTCTGCACTCTCCTACCTTCTCCCAGAATAATAAGATTTTAGACAAAAGACCAGAACATGGAAATCTCAACCACCAAAACCTGTCTCTTCAGGACACTCTTTGATGATCAGGTAGAGTAAGCCACTTGGGGGTTTGAATAAGAAGCTCCTTTTTTTTTTTCTAGACTTTTTATAATTATAGCATTTATAAGCAGAAACAGTCCAATCATCAAAGAGTGTCCTGAAGAGACAGGTTTTGGTGGTTGAGATTTCCATGTTCTGGTCTTTTGTCTAAAATCTTATTATTCTGGGAGAAGGTAGGAGAGTGCAGACATCGGGTGTGGCCCATACATGATGATAGGCTTAAGGAAGGTCAAAGGTAATCAAACCAATAATCCTTGTTTAAATTTTTGGCTGTCCTCCTGAGAACCAATGGCAGAGAGAAGAAGCCTTAGTGATTTTTTAAAAAGATTTATTTTATTTATTGTTTGAAAATCAGAGTTGCACAGAGAGAGGAGAGGCAGAGAGAGACAGAGAGGTCTTCCATCCGTTGGTTCACTCCCCAGATGGCCGTAAGAGCCGGAAATGCAATGATCTGAAGCCAGGAGCCAGGAGCTTCTTCCCAGTCTCCCACATGGGTTCAGGGGCCCAAGGACTTTGGGCCATCTTCCACTGCTTTCCCAGGGCATAGCAGAGAGCTGGATAGGAAGTAGAGCAGCCAGGTCTTGAACCGGTGCCCATATAGGATGCCGGCACTTCAGGCCAAGACATTAATCCACTGTGCCACAGCACCGGCCCCCTTAGTCATGTTTTAAAAAGCTAAATCTCATCGTGTCACCCACCCATGAAACCTTTCCATTTCTACTGCTTTTAGAATAAAAGTCAGGGGCTGGTGCTGTGTGGTAGCCTGTAAAGCTGCTGCCTGCAGTGCCAGCATCCCATATGGCCTGGGAAGGCAGTATAAAATGGCTCAAGTCCTTGGGCCCCTGCACCCATGTGGGGGACCTGGAAGAAACTCCTGGCTCCTGGCATTGGATAGGCATAGCTCCAGCCATTGCAGCCAACTGGGGAGTGAACCAGTGGATGAAGACCTTTCTCTCTCTGCCTCTCCTTCTCTCTGTGTGTAACTCTTTCAAATAAATAAATAAATAAAGGTAATGAGTTCAAGATCCTTGTGAGATATCTGGGTAGATATTTTAAGTTTAAAATACAGTCTAGCGTGGGTACTGTGGTAGAGGGGGGTTAAGTATCAATTGAAGTCCCAGTTACTCTGCTTCCGGCCCAGCTCCCTGTTAATGCATATGAGAAGCAACAGATGATGGCTCCAGTACCTAAGTCCCTGCCATCCACATGGAAGACCTGGATGAATTTGCCAGCTTATGGTTTTGGATTGGCACTGGCCCAGCCTCAGCTATTGCAGCCATTTGGGAAGTGAGCTGGTGAATGGAAGAGCTCTCCCTGTCTCTTTTTCTCTCTGTGTAACTCTGCTTCTCAAATAAATAAATAATTTTTAAGAATATAGTCTAGGCTGCCGGCGCCGTGGCTCAACAGGCTAATCCTCCGCCTTGCAGTGCTGGCACACCGGGTTCTAGTCCCGGTTGGGGCACCGGATTCTGTCCCGGTTGCCCCTCTTCCAGGCCAGCTCTCTGCCGTGGCCAGGGAGTGCAGTGGAGGATGGCCCAAGTGCTTGGGCCCTGCACCCCATGGGAGACCAGGAAAAGCACCTGGCACCAGGCTCCTGCCATCGGATCAGCCCGGTGCGCCGGCCGCAGCGCACCAGCCGCGGCGGCCATTGGAGGGTGAACCAATGGCAAAAGGAAGACCTTTCTCTCTGTCTCTCTCTCTCACTGTCCACTCTGCCTGTCAAAAAAATAAATAAATAAATAAAAAGAATATAGTCTAGGCTGAACATAGCAGAAAAGGGCAGGAAGAAGGTTTGAAGAAAATGAGAAAGATTTGAAATAATTATGTTGAAGAATAGAAAAATTGAATGGGGAAATATGTTAGTAAGACATTTTTTAGCTATTTTAGACTCAGAAATTGGTGACTATTTGTGGAGAAATAAAATAGTTGCTTTTAACTAACATTTGAGATTGCTAGGGATGTGTAACAGGAAAATACTGAAAGTAGGGGATGGGCATTTGACACAGAGGTTAAGACAATGCTGGGATAGCCTGCTTCTCGTATGGATTGCGGTTTTTTTTTTTTTTTTTTTTAAGATTTTATTTACTTGACAGAGTTACAGTGAGAGACAGAGAGAAAGGTCTTCCTTCCGTTGGTTCACTCCCCAAATGGCCGCAACAGCTGGAGCTACACTGATCCGAAGCCAGGAGCCAGTTGCCTCTTCCTGGTCTCCCATGCACTTGGGCCATCCTCCACTGCGTTCCCGGGCCATAGCACAGAGCAGGACTGGAAGAGGAGCCACCAGGACTAGAACCCAGTGCCCCTATGGGATGCCAGCACTGCAGGCAGAGGATTAACCTACTGTGCCATGACACCAGCCGTGATTGTGCGGGTTTAAGTCCTGGCTCCACTTCTAACTAGTTTTTTACAAATGTGCACCATAAGGAGACAGCAGGTATCTGGGTCCCTGCCATCCACATGGGAGACCTGGATAGAATTCCAGGCTCCTGGATTAAGCCTGGTCCAGCTCTGGCTGTTGTAGGCATTTGGGGAATAAAGCAGAGATGGATTTATGAAATAATTATTTTAAAATTACTAAAGGGCGGGTACTGTAGTGTAGTGGGTAAAGCCTCCACCTGCAGTGCTGGCATCCCATGTGGACACTTGTTCAAGACCCATCTGCTCTACTTTCGATCGAGCTCTCTGCTATGGCCTGAGAAAGCAGTGGATGATGGCCCAAATCCTTAGGCCCCTGCACCTCTGTGGGAGACTCAGTGGGGTGCTCACACTACAGGCGGTGGTTTTACCCACTACACCACAGGGCTGCTTCCTCGTTGGATCTTTCTTAATCCTCTGTCCTCACTGTCAGAATGCTGTGGTGCTCAGTCCTGGGGGCTCCCTGTTTATGGGCCCTTGGCAGTACATTCACTGTTGAGAGTTAACTATCTGCTCTTGGCTCTCAAACTTATTCATCTGTCCTGAGCCTTATTCCTCAACTCCAGACTCATTTACCCAACTGCCTACAGGGACTAGAACCCGGTGTGCTGGGCTATCTCCACGTGGAAGGTCTCAGGACCACCTTCATTTGTCCAAACCTGAGCTCCTGTCTCCCTTCAAACTGCTCCACCCTACCTTCCCATCTCAGTAAAGGGCAGCTCTAATCTTATAGGGCAAACATTTCAGCCATCTATTCCCTTTCATCTAATATCCAATCAACTCAGCCAATCAAGGGAAGAAGGATTGGATTCCTCAGCAAATGTTTACAGCTACATTAAAAAAAAAACATTCATCCAGGGGCTGGTGTTGTGGTGTAGCAGTTTAAGCTGCCCAGGTGACGTCAGCAGCCCTTATGGGCACTGGTTTGGCTCTGGGCTGCTCCACCTCTGATCCAGCTCCCGCCGGTGTGCCTGGGAGTTGGGTCCCTGCCACCCATGTGGGAGACCTGATAGGTTGTAGGGACCCAATTACTTCAGCCATCACCACTGTTTCTCAGGGTCTGAATTAGCAGGAAACTGGAATCAGGAGCCAGAGCTGGGACTGAAACCTAGGCATTCAGACACAGGATGTGGACATCCAGACCAGTAGCCTAACTGCCAGGGCAACACTTGCCCCTCCATTAAAAAAAAAAAAGAAATTGAATATGTTAAAATTTATTTTTTCAAAGATTATTTATTTGAAAGTCAGAGTTACAGAGAGAGAAAGAGAGACAGAGAGATCTTTCATCCTCTGGTTCACTCCCCAGATGGCTACAACAGCCAGGGCTGGGCCAGACTGAAGCCGGGAGCCAGGAGCTTCTTCTGGGTCTCCCTCTTGGGTGCAAGTACTTGGAGCCATCTTGCGCTGCTTTCCCAGGCACATTAGCAGGGAGCTGGATCAGAAGTTGAGCAGCCCAGAGCCAAACCAGCAGCTATGTAAGATGCCAGCACAGCAAGTAGAAGCTTTACCTGCTATGCCACAATGTTGGCCTCTTAATTTTTTTTAATATTTATTTATTTACTTGAAATTCAGAGTTACACAGAGAGAAGGAGAGGCAGAGAGAGAGAGAGAGAGAGAGAGAGTTCTTCCATCTGTTGGTTCACTCCCCAATTGGCCCCAACAGCTGGAGCTGGGCCAGACCGAAGCCAGGAGCCAGAAGCTTCTTGAAGGTCTCACACGTAGGTGCAGGGGCCCAAGGACTTGGGCCATCTACTAATTTCCCAGGTCACAGCAGAGCGCTAGATCGGAAGAGGAGCAGCCAGGACTTGAACCGGCGCCCATATGGGATGCTGGCACTGCAGGCGGTGGCTTTACTCACTATGCCACAGC
Organism: Sylvilagus floridanus; assembly: GCA_949820135.1. NCBI lineage: Eukaryota > Metazoa > Chordata > Mammalia > Lagomorpha > Leporidae > Sylvilagus > Sylvilagus floridanus. Next base: position 83,193,731 of record OX463225.1, on the reverse strand, counting down.
ACCGGCCTCAACTCTTAAATTATTTTGAAAACAAAATATATAGTTTGTCAGTAGGTACAAGCTTACAATTGCCTTTAACAAATTTATTTTGGAAATAGTATTAAACATGGTTAATTATATGTTCCTCATATAGAATGTAAAGTGTAGAATATTAAAAATTGGAAATGTATGAACTTGTGTAGTAAATAATCAATCAACTTAATACAATCATCTTAAATAAGTATAAATTACATAGAGTTTGGGGGAGTGCATTAACACAGGCCATGTCTGTGAGGAAAGAAGCCATAAAGTTTCTAAAGATTTATTTATGTATTTATTTATTTAAAAGGCAGAGTTACTTAGAGGAAGAGTCAAAGATCGTCCATCTGCTGATCTCCCAGGTGGCTGAAACAGCAAGGGCTGGCCCAGGCTGGAGAAACCAGGAGCTTAGCCCTCACAGAAACCATGGATTCAATAATCCTCCCACCTTCTCACTCCTCCCCGACCAAAAGCCTCTTCTTCTTCTTCTTTGTGTGTGTGTGTGTGACAGGCAGAGTTAGATAGTGAGAGAGAGAGAGAGAGAGACAGAGAGAAAGGTCTTCCTTCCGCTGGTTCACCCCGCAAATGGCTGCTACGGCCAGTGCACTGTGCTGATCGAAGCCAGGAGCCAGGTGCTTCTCCTGGTTTCCCATGGGGTGCAGGGCCCAAGCACTTGGGCCATCCTCCACTGTCTTCTCGGGCCACAGCAGAGACCTGGACTGGAAGAGGGGCAACTGGGACAGAATCTGGTGCCCCAACCGGGACTAGAACCCTTGGTGCCAGCCCAAAAGCCTCTTCTTAACCAGCTTTGATCATGATAATCTCTTCTTGCAATCAAACCTCAATTCTTTCGTCTCTCTTTGGTTCTCTTAATTTCCATCTTGACAAGATAACAACCCTTATTAAATCCTAAGTTAAATTCTTATGAGGTACCGGTCCTGTGGTATGGTGGGTAAAGTCACTACCTGCAGTGCCAGCATCCCATGTGGGCGCCAGTTCAAGTCCTCGTTGCTCCACTTCTGATCCAGCTCTCTGCTCTGTCCTGGGAACTCAGTGGAAGATGGTCCAAGTCCTTGGGACCCTGCACCCACGTGGGAGACCCAGAAGGAGGTCCTGGCCCCTGGCTTCAATCAGCCCAGCTCTGGCCGGTTCAGCCATCTGGGAAGTGAACCAGTGGATGGAAGACCTCTCACTCTCTCTCTGCCTCTGCCTCTCTGTAACTCCTGCTTTCAAATAAATAAAAATAAATAAATCTTTTGCAAAAAGAAAAGAAAATATGCATTAAAAATCATGGCCGGCGCCACGGCTGAATAGGCTAATCCTCCACCTTGAAGCACCGGCACACCGGGTTCTAGTCCCAGTTGGGGCACCGGATTCTGTCCCGGTTGCCCCTCTTCCAGGCCAGCTCTCTGCTGTGGCCAGGGAGTGCAGTGGAGGATGGCCCAAGTGCTTGGGCCCTGCACCCCATGGGGAGACCAGGAAAAGCACCTGGCTCCTGGCTCCTGCCATCGGATCAGCGCGGTGCTCTGGCCGCAGCGCGCTGCCTGTGGTGGCCATTGGAGGGTGAACCAACGGCAAAGGAAGACCTTTCTCTCTGTCTCTCTCACTGTCCACTCTGCCTGTCAAAAAAAAAAAAAAATCATATATGGGGGCCAGCTCTGTGGCACAGTGGGTTAACACGCTGGCCTGAAATGCCGGCATCTCATATGGGTGCCGGTTCTAGACCTGGCTGCTCCAGTTCCGATCCAGCTCTCTGCTATGGCCTGGGATAGCAGTAGAAGATGGCCCAATTCTTTGGGCCCCTGCACCCTCATGGGAAACCTGGAAGAAGCTCCTGGCTCTTGGCTTCAGGTCGGTGCAGCTCCGGCCATTGCGGCCAACTGGGGAGTGAACCAGCAGATGTAAGACCTCTCTCTCTCTCTCTCTCTCTCTCTCTCTCTGCCTCTCTTCTCTCAATGTAATCTGACTTTCAAATAAATATATAAATCTTTATAAAAAAAATCATATCTGGGGTGCAGGCAATATCTGGGCCATCTTCTACTGCTTTCCCAGGCTATAGCAGAGAGCTGGATGGGAAGTTGAGCAGCTGGGATTTGAACTGGCACCCATATGGGATGCCGGCACTGTAGGTAGTGGCTTTGCCCACTACGCCACAGTGCCATCCCCACAATATTTATAGGTTCATCAGCATCATGTCTTAACTGTTACAAAATTGGTGGGTTCAACCTGCAGCCTGCATGATTTAGGACCACATATGGGGAACCGGTTTATGTGACTTGAGAGTACACTTGGGGAAATCCCCCAACAATCAGTTGGTCAAACCTGTTCATTGGGAGTAAGTGGTGGTACAAGGGCATGGTGGCAATGCCATTTTTCCCTTTTTGACTGGAGTATCTGTAGCAGAGGGTAAAGGGATGGGGCAGGAACAGGTTTGTCAGGGAGAATGGCAGAATAACAGATATAACATTCTGGCTGAGGTCCCATTATGTAAGTCTGCTCCTCGTGGAGACAGTAGATGGCTCTCTGTTGATGCAATGATCAAGCAGCAAGGTCCATAGTATCATCAGTCCCAATGGAATAGGGTGGCATCATGACCTTACTTCTTAGGTGCCCCTTGTTGAATTTTCTAGGCTTCCACTATGCACTGACCAACTAGCTGCCTGCTTTGAAACTGGAGCAAGGCTGTAGATTCCTGAAGCTTCCACTGGGTATAGCTTGACCAGCCTCTGGTGTGGTCACAGCAGGGCAGTGGGCTCGGAAGGTGACTTTGAGGGGGCCTCTCTCTGGTCACCACCCACCTGATAGAACTCTAGGGTGGGATGGCAGCCTTCACTCAAGAGTGGTGAATCCAGGCATCTATACCTGCAACTTTTAAAGCTATAGGGGTGGTTAGAAGCACTGGGTAGGGTCCCTTCCCTGTGGGCTGGAGGGGTCCTTGGTGTCAGTCTTTTACCCATGCACGGTTTCCTGGCCTGTGAAGGTACACTGGATTAAGTCTCTCTAACACTTACTAGTGTCCCTGGGCTGTAGTATTGGCCAGGAGCTGCAGCTGGGCATGAACTTTTGAATTTCCCATGTTTCTCCTATCTCCAGGAATCTTTATAAGGGAAAGGGGCCTGTGGAACAGAATCTCACAGGGTGAGAGCTTGAGTCCTGCTCGGGTTGAGCTTTTCATTCGGAGAACTATGGGCAGCACTGAAGTCCAGGGTAATTGGGTCTCCTGACAGAACTTAGGGTTTGTTTCAGGGTCCAGTTCATGCGTTCAACTGTCCCTGAACTCTGAGGTGGATAAGCTACGTACCCATTCCATTTAATTTGTAGGGCCTTTGCCAACCCTTGTGTGATCTCAGCCTCAAAGGCAGGCCACTATCTGACTCAATAGAGATAGGCATCTTTTATCTGGGTAAGATCTCATGCAGCAAAACCCTAGTAACTTCTCCATCCTGGTGGGAAGCCCCAGGCTTTCTCCGTCCTGGTGCAACTGCCTCCACCCTGAGTAAGTACAATGACCAACAGGTATCTAGATCCTCTGCTGGGCGGTGGTTCAGTGAGGTCTATCTCTAGGTCTTCGAATGGGCTTTGTCCAGTCCTTTGTATTCCTGGTGACTGAGAGTTTCCCTTGTCTGGCATCGTTGCAGGCACAAGTTTGGCATCTCTGAGTTACATTCCTGCAAAGTGTGAGGAGTTTGGCCACATAATAATACTGGTTTACCAGAGTCTCTAACACTGTTCTTCCCATGGCTGTTTTCACGAGGTTGACAAACCAGCGGATGGGCCAGGTGGTCTGGGACAAAAGGGCACCTGTCAGGAAGAAGCCACCACCTGCCTGAACTCTTGGTACCCGATCCTCCCCCTGCCCGGTTCTCTTCCTCTGGGGCATACTTTGGGTGCTCAGGCAGGGCCAAGATCATCAAAATCTTGCCAGGAAGGACCTGAGGTGTCATTGTCATGGCTGCCAGATGCTGCTGAGTCTGCCTTCTGGTGTCCTTGGGTTATGGGGTCTCCTCCCTCTTTCTGTCCCCAGCAGTGTGCTGTGGCAGCAGCTGTGGGATCTCAGCGCCTGCTTCCAGGGGGTATAGGAGCTCAGTTTGGTTCTTAACAGGGTCCTCCTTCATTGTTGAGGGCCCCCTGTATGTGGAGGGTGGCAAAGGCATACCTTGAGTCCATGTGGCTGTTCACTTTTGGTCGCTTGCTCTGATTAGGGCTGGCAGCTCTGCCTGCCGTGCGGACCAGCTCACCGGAAGGGCCCCTGCCTATTGCTTCCGTTCCAGTTACAACTGCATACCTTGCCAGATGCTTTCTATCAACGGGAAGCCGCTCCATCAGCGTAGAGGGTGCGGTCTGGGGCTGGCAGAGGTTCGTCGTCGAGTAAACCTCATCAGTGGTTTCAGTGCAGTCGTGGTCTGCAGGACCCAGCTCAGTGGGTAGAAAGGTGGCTGGGTTCAGTGTTTTGATAGTTGCCAGACGGTCTCAGGGGTTGTTGCAGAGGAAGCCCTGCTGGGGGCTCATATGTGAGTTGGTGAGCCCGTGGTGCCCTCGGTGATCCATCAGGGCCCTGACTGCAAGTGGGACCTTAATGTGTAGGATGTGTCCCAGGGTCAGTTTGTCTGCCTCCTTGGCTAAGAGAGGGTAGCAGCTAGGGCTTGTAGGCAGCCCAGCTACCACTATGTCTAACTGTTTGGACAGATAGGCCACATGTAGCTGCCAGAGTCCTATATTTTGGGATCAGACTCCCAGGGCCATCCCCTCCTTCTCATAGACAAACAGGTTGAATTCACGGGTCATATCAGGGAGTCCGAAGGGAGGGGCCTCTCGTAGAACCTTTATAAGAGCAACAGAGGCCTCTTGTTGCTGTTGTCCCCATTCAAATGGTCTCTTTCCTCCCCTCTTTGTAACTTCATAGAGGGGTCTGACTATCCATGAGTAGTTGGGGATCCAGATGCGACAGAAGCCAGCTGCCCCCAGAAACTCTCAGGCCCGCCTCCAGGCTTTTGGAGTTGGAACAGCCCAGATTGCCTTTTTCCGTGCGGGCCCCACGTACCTGACCTCCTTTTGACAAACCTGGGCCTTTTTGAGGGCTACTCGGTATCCAGCCCTCGGAGCAGATCCAGCAGTGCCTCCGTTCCCCTATCACACTCCTCCGAGCTTGTGCTTGCCAAGACCAGATGGTCCACACGCTGTAGGAGTGTGCACGGGCAGCTAGGCCAGGTCACCTGCCAGGCCTCCCCCCAATATCATGGGATTTTGAATGCCAGGAGCAGTCGGGTCCAGGTTAATTGTTCCTTCTGGCTGGTGGCAGAGCCCTCCCATTCATAGGCGAGTAGGGGCTGGCTTACCCGTGCCAAGTGAATACAGAAAAAGGCATCCTTCCGATCTAGACAGGTAAGCCATTGGGCCTCGGCAGGTGTGAGGCCCAAGAGAGTACAGCAGTTAGGGACCACCAGATGAGTGGTTGCTGTGGCCCGGCTGATGGCTCGCAGCTCCATGACAGGTCGGAAGTCGTGGGCGCCGGGCAGAGGAGTATTCTAGGATGCTCGGCACTTTCTGAGCAGCCCGAACTCTAACGGTCTCTGGAGATGAACCTGAATGCCAATGTCAGCTTCCTGGGACAAGGGGTACTGTCAGGCCCTCACAGGGTGGGCCCCATGCAGCAGCTCAACTGCCACGGGTGGGTGGTCGGCAGCCAGTCCGGGCAGGTGTCTCTCAGCCCAAACCCCAGGGAAGCGGGAGCCCCATGTTTTCAGGGCAGAGCCCATGTTCGTGACGGGCTGAAAGCGGAGTCTCCATTCTCGGGGAATCGTGACAAAGCAGGATCAGCGAGGCCTCTCCTACAGCAGTTCATCTTCCTGTCTGCAGGCTGGGACAGTGCCGCCATCAACACAGGAAGTAATGTGGGCTCCCAACTTGGACAGCAGCCCCGTCCCAGAAGAGGGACCAGGCATGCAGGCATGTAGAGAACTCACATCCCACATGATGTCCTCCCATTGAGCAGGTTCGGGGGACACAGAAGGGGCGCTCTGAGGAGGAAGTCCTAGTGGCCCCCATAATTGCAGGCTTTTTTTCAGACGTAGGACCTGCTGGTCTGGTGACTCCTGAGTACATAGCCCAGTGTCCAAGATAAAGTCCATTGTCTGGCCTCCCTCTTTCTTTCTTCCTCTCTCTCTCTTTTTAGATTTATTTCTTTATTTTAAAGGTGGAGTTACAGAGAGGGAGAGGCAGAAGCAGAGACAGAGAGAGATCTTCCATCTGCTGGTTCACTCCCCAGTTGGCTGCAATGGCTGGAGCTTGGCCCATCTGAAGCCAGGAGCCAGGAGCTTCTTCTGGTCACCCATGCTAGTGCAGGGCCCCAAGCACTTGAACCGTCTTCCACTGCTTTCCCAGACCATAGCAGAGAGCTGGATCAGAAGAGGAGCAGCCAGGACTCCAAACAGCACCTATATGTGATGCCGGCACTGCAGGTGGAAGCTTAACCTACTACACCATAGCTCTAGCCCCTGTTGGCTTTTTCTAAGGGCTGGGTACTGTTCATTCCAGCAAATTCTTCGAGTTTCTGTTCCTTGGGCCCCTGCACCCATGTGGGAGACCCGGAAGAAGCTCCTGGCTTCAGATCAACTCAGCTCTGGCCGTTGTGGCCATTTGGAGAGTGACCCAGCAAATGGAAGACATCTCTCCCCCTCTGTATCTCTGCCTTTCAAATCAAACAATCAAAAGAAAAAGAAAAAGAAAAAAAATCGGACAGGCTTTCACGGGGCTTCTGGAGGACCCAGGTAGTTTTGACATGTTCATTCGCTTCTTTGTTCCTGCTCTAATCCCTGTTTTTTAAAAAAGATATATTTATTTGTTGAAAAGTCAGAGTTACACAGAAAGAGAAAGAGAGGCGGGGGCGGGGTGGGGAGTCTTCCATCTGCTGGTTCACTCCCCACATGGGCTGGAGCTGCAGCGATCCAAAGCCAGGAGCCAGGAACTTCTTCCAGGTCTCCCATGTGGGTGCAGGGGCCCAAGGCCTTGGGCCATCTTCTACTGCTGTCCCAGGCTACCGCAGAGAGCTGGACTGGAAGAGGAGCAGCTGGGACCAGAACCAGCACCTATCCTATGTGAGATGCCGGCACTGCAGGCGGTGGCTTTACCTGCTCCGCCACAGTGCTGGCTCTCTAATCTCTTTCAAGAGAGCCTGCGGGGCTCTCTGTAGGCTGGCTCTCCTTTCCTTCGAGCTTGGGTCCCAGTGGGCGTCCTCTTCAGGAATGGTGGCCTCCGCCAAAGGCTTGACATTGAAATAGCTTGCGAGGGCGCATGCGCCATCAACCATTTCCGGGCCCCAGTCTTTACCCTAGGTTTCTGGATGTTGAGGAGTCTGGCGACAGCCTCCCTATGCGGGTAGGTGCATCTGACAGATGGGTTCCATTAGGCTCATCATGGCCTGAGGTTTTTCTGAGTCAGAAGGAGTATGGTGCTTCCTGATGAGTAAGTCAGTGGTGGAGAACGGTTGGTAGTAAAAGACCGGCTCTCCTCCTTGCATAGCGCCATTTAGTCAGCGTGCTGGGGCCCTCTGACCTCGTGCAGGTGCAAGAGTACTACTGGTTCTCTGGGAACACTGCTGCTGCTCCTGCCACCACTGCCACTGGCGGCCCTGACTTGTTTTTTTTTTTTTTAATTGATTTTTTATTTTTTTGACAAGCAGAGTGGAGTGGACAGTGAGAGAGAGAGAGAGAGAGACAGAGAGAAAGGTCTTCCTTTGCCGTTGGTTCACCCTCCAATGGCCACCACGGCCGGCGTACCAAGCTGATCAGAAGCCAGGAGCCGGGTGCTTCTTCTGGTCTCCCGTGGGGTGCAGGGCCCAAGCACTTGGGCCATCCTCCACTGCACTCCCGGGCCACAGCAGAGAGCTGGCCTGGAAGAGGGGCAACCGGGACAGAATCTGGTGCCCCAACTGGGACTAGAACCCGGTGTGCCGGTGCCGCAGGCAGAGGATTAGCCTATTGAGCTGCAGTGCCGGCCAGTGTCCGGCAGCCCTGACTTGTGACACAGAGATAGGGGCCCCCTGTGGTCCTTGGCTCTGGGCTGAACGGAGCTGCCTCCCTATCTGTTCAGGTTCCTCAGGTCATGGCCAGGTGAGACAGGTGGTGGTGGACTCTGGTAGATGAAGGGCCTCTGGCCTTGGCGGAGGAATGTAGGAAGGTGGTGGTAGTGGGGGCTTTTCAAGATCGGTGGAGCAGCTATGAGAGTCTTAGAGGTCCCTTGGTCTCTGGGCTGGGACTGAGTCCTGGCCACAAAGATTTTGCTTTTCCCCTGCCTGGTAGCGCAGGACCTATCCAAGGGGCTGAATCACTGCAGTTTGCAGCCCGGAGTCTATGTCCCAGAACTGGTGGTCTGGATGGCCAGGCTCCCTGGAGATTATCCTGGTCAGATCAAGAGTGCCCTCTGGTGGCCATACTAATTCGCAGAGGACACCATAGCCTCCTGAATACCACCGCCCCCCTTTTAAGATTTATTTATTTATTTGAAAATCAGAGTTACACACACACACACACACACACACACACACACACACACACGGGGGGGGGAGAGGTCTTCCATCCGCTGGTTCACTCCCCAGTTGGAAGCAACAGCTGGAGCTGCCCCCATCAGAAGCCAGGAGCCAGGAGCTTCCTCCAGGTCTCCCATGCGGGTGCAGGGGCCCAAGGCCTTGTGCAATCTTCTACTGCTTTCCAAGGCCATAGCAGAGAGCTGGACTGGAAGTGGAGCAGCTGGGTCTTGAACCCCACCCATATGGGATGCTGGCATTGTAGGTGGCAGCTTTACCGGATATGGCACAGCGCTGGCCCCGAGTTTTTATTTTAACTCTGTTTCTGGATGAGACTTGGGTAAGAGTGAATACCCCAGCAAGTATTTATGATGTTGTCATTTTCTAACCCTAAACAAGTGGAAATTTTGTACATGAATTGTCCAAAAAAATCACCAACTGGGTACCTAACAGTTGAACTCAATTCTTTAAAAAAAAAAAAAACTTAATTTTTATTTAATTAAAAGGCAGAGTTACAGAGAAAGGAGAGACGGACAGAGAGAGAGAGATCGATCTTCCATCTGCTGGTTCACTCCCCAAATGGCCACAAAGACTGGGGATGGACCAGGCTGAAGCCAGGAGCCTCCTCTGGGTCTCCCACATGGGTGCAGGGGCCCACGCACTTGGGCAATCTTCTGCAGCTTTCCCAGGCCCATTAGAAGGGAGCTGGGTCGAAGAGGAGCAGCCGGGACTTGGACCAGCACCAGTATGGGCTGCCAGCACTGCAAAGGGCGGACTCACCCACTGGGCCACAGTGGGGGTGGGGGGTGGGGGTGCTGAACTCAATTCTGACACCAATGTTTGGGGGTTAGTACACGTGCCCCAGGTTAAGAGATCAGTCTCACAAGACTGCTGCACTTCTGACACCGGCCGCAAAGAGGTGCCCACAGTGCCCACCTTTCTGCCCAGCCAACCGCAGGTTCAGGGACTACCAGGAGCTGGGCAGACATTTGTCTTACCTTTATTGGATTAGTGCCCAGGAGAAGCCCAGCAGATGAGGTGCAAAGGGGAGGAGGGTGAGAGGCGGATGAGGTGCAAAGGGGAGGAGGGTGAGAGGCACGGTTCTGCCTGCAACCGCCTGTCCCACGGGTTAGTATTTTTTTTTTTTAATTAACATTTCAATATTCAGTCATGGGTGATTGGGCCTGGCTGATAGAAGGCAATGTCTTAGCCCCTTTGCCCGGTGGGGAGGCTGGAGGGTGGGGCTGAAAGCTGTCACCATTGAATCATTTGGTGGGTTTTTCTGAGGAGCCTCCCGGCTCCCGGAGCCACCCCGGAGCCCCCAGCTCCAGTTACTCATTAGCATACAAAAGCCACTCACCTCACTCGGCAGATTCCCAGGGCTTCCTCCGCCACTATGCTAAGAACCTGGAACAACAACAACAAAATGTGTTTTTGCATTTAAATTTTCTTTTAGTCTTAAAGAAAAGAGGCTTATTTTGGCTCCTGTCATTTGTTTTTTAGTCCACCACAGTCCGCAGTCCGACTTGAAAACTACAAAGTTTGCCACAGTTTTGTGAATCAAAATTCTTCAGGCCAAATTCTGTCCTTCTGTCGGGTATGGAAGTTACTACGGAATTAAAAACTTGGCTCTGGTGATTTGACTTTACTCCCCCATTACTTAGGAGATTTGTATCAAACACATTTTAAGTGGAGAATGACTGTTTTATATGAACCATAATCAAAAGGAGTGCTTTGCTTGTAACTAGTGAGGCACCACAATTGATACTTGACTAACAATTACCGGTTATTTGTTCCCACTAGAAACAAATGTGAAATAGCATTTCAGGAATGAAAGACAAAGCAATGCTACTTTCTGAGAAGGTAGATTTTATAAAGGACATCATTAGTTCAACTATTCCTCAAAAATATTCCTTAAAAAGAAAGTTTATGTTTTGAGTGTAATAAAGATGATGTTTCTCTTATTAGCTGATTTTTTTTTTTAAGATTTATTTACTTGAAAGGTAGAGTTACAGAGAGATCTTCTGTCTGCTGGTTCCATCCCCAGATGGCTGGAACAATGTGATTTGGGTCAGGCCAAAGCCAGGAGACTGGAACTCCATCTGGGTCTCCCATATGGATGGCAGATTTGGGGGATGCAAGGAGTTGGGCCATCATCTGCAGAATCCGAATCCGAATCCGAGGCAGGGCTCCGTGCTAGGCACTTCAGTAGGGGATGCAGTGTCCCAAGCTGTGGCTCAACCTGCTGCTGCACGACGCCTACCCTAAGGATATTTATCTGATAAACTTGACATTTTTTGATTAACAAGAGGGGAATGGTAATTTCCAAGGAAAGTGGGAATTCTACCTGCCTGTAGAGGCATACTCTTTTCTTTTTTTTTTTTTACAGGCAGAGTGGACAGTGAAAGAGAGAGACAGAGAGAAAGGTCTTCCTTTACTGTTGGTTCACCCTCCCAATGGCCGCTGTGGCCAGCGCACCGCGCTGATCCAAAGCCAGGAGCCAGGTGCTTCTCCTGGTCTCCCATGGGGTGCAGGGCCCAAGCACTTGGGCCATCCTCCACTGCACTCCCAGGCCACAGCAGAGAGCTGGACAGGAAGAGGAGTTACCAGGACAGAATCCGGTGCCCCGACCGGGACTAGAACCCGGTGTGCCGGCACTGCAGGCGGAGGATTAGCCTAGTAAGCCACGGCGCTGGCCAACTCTTTTCTTTTTTAAAGATTTATTTTATTTGAAAGAGTTGCAGAGGTCTTCAATCCATTAATTCACTCCCCAGACAGCTGCAACAACCAGAACTGTGCTGATTCGAAGCCAGGAGGTAAGGAGCTGCTTCCAGGTCTGCCACATGAGTGCAGGGACCCAAGGATTCTGCTTTCTCAGGCTCAGCAGGGAGCTGGATCAGAAGTGAGCAGCCAAGACTTGAACTGGTGCCCATATGGGATGCTGGCACTGCAGGCAGCAGCTTTACCTGCTACACCACAGCGCCGGCCCACGTTTCCAGTTTTATTTTTATTTTTTTATTTTATTTTTTTTAAGGTTTATTTATTTCAAAGTCTGAGTTACACAGAGAAGGAGAGGCAGAGAGAGAGAGAGAGAGATCCATCTGATGGTTCACTCCCCAATTGGCCGCAATGGCCGGAGCCTCGCCAATCCGAAGCCAGAATCCAGGAGCTTCTTCCGGGTCTCTCATGCAGGTGCAGGGGCCCAAGGACTTGGGCCATCTTCCACTGCTTTCCCAGGCCATAGCAGAGAGCTGGATTGGAAGTGGAGCAGCTGGGTCTTGAACTGGTGCCCCTGTGGGGATGCCGGTGCTTCAGGCCAGGGCATTAAACTGCTGCACCGCAGCGCTGGCCCCAGTCTCTGTACATTTCAAATGAAATGAAAATAAATAAAAGTTAAAATTAAAAAAAAAAAGGGAGAGATAGAGATGAATTCAACTGTCACAAGTTATGCTTCCCTGCAGTAATTCCAGGCATGGTTTCTTGATGCCTGGGCTTTCTTTTCTGGCCTAGACCAAGGTCATGGTCCCTGACTCTGTCCTGTTTTCTGTGCCTCAGCTCCTGCTCAACCATGAGTATCCCACAGCTCAGGCATCAGAGCAGTCCCTTCTCCCTTCTCCTGGATGTTGTGGCTTGGTCTCAGGCTCTTCCTTGTTTTATTTTGTTTTTCTCATTTATTTGGAAGACAGAGAAATACAGACAGACAGAGGCAGAGAGAAACAAAGAGATCTTCCATCTGCTGGTTCACTCCCCAAATGCCTACAATAGCCAGGGCCAAAACCAAGCCAAAGCCAGGAACAAGGAACTCAATCTGTGTCTCCCAGGTTGGGTGGCAGGGACACAAGCACTTGAGCCACCACTTGCTGCCTCCCCGGTGTGCATTAGTAGGAAGCCGGGGTTGGAAACGGAGCCAGGATGTGAGCCCAGGCAGCCGGATATGGGATGCCAGCCCCCAACAGTGTCTTAACTGTCGTACTCAATGCCGACCTCACCTTGGCATTTGGACTTCGCCTTGTATAACCTTTTCATGTGTTTTCGATGGTTACCTTGGATGGGTTACCTAGGACTAGCGGATTTTCCCCTGACACCTAAGAATCGTGTGTATTTAGGGAGTACTGCGCTGGTCTGGTTGTAAGTGACGTTAAAGCAGGAGCCCTGCCTGGAAGCTCCAGTCTGCCTTCCTGCCTGTAGCTGAGGTTCTGGGACTGTTAGTGCGTTGAAGAGCATCTTGGGAACTCACGTCCCATCGCTGGGAAAGCTCCCTGTGGAGAGAGTTCTGGGTGACATGGCTGTGCTGTGCCCCATGGTAACGTGTTTCAGGGTGAGGACGCTATGCTTTCCTCCTCCATGACCCTTCCTGGGCTGTCGAGAGAGCGTGGTTCTGTCATTGTCTCGAACCGTCTCTCCCCAGGCACCTGTGAACCATGTCTGTGGCTTCCTTCGCACCTGATTTTGTTTGTGAGAGAGTTGCTGGCAGGTGTACAGCTCCATGGCTCAGGGCCCCCCAGGGCCTCGCCCCTCGCCCAGATATCCCATTCAGCCTCTGAAACTCTGACCGAGGCCTGCACCCAGCTGTCACCCCGCCACCTCTCGGGCTTGTCCCCAAGTGCCACTTCACTCGCTCCACTGATCTGGCTGTTCTTCAATTGTGTCCAACAATCTTCTTCTGTTCCCTCTACCTGGAAGAATTAACCCCTTCCCTGACCGCCCAGCTGGGGAGAACGCTGTGCATGCCAGTCCCTCCCAAACCCCCTCCTCAACTTCATTTCTCTTCACTTCATTTCTCTTTCATCATCAGCGAACGCATCTTCAACTTACCCATTGTTGTCTCTCCCATGGCCACATAAGTGCCAATGGAAGCAGGAACTTTGCTTGCTTTTCTGCTCTGTCCTCAGCCTAGCAGCATCCAGTGTGAGCTCTGGTTCGAGTCCCGGCTGTTCCACTTCTAATCCCACTTCCTGCTAATGCCCTGGGAAAGCAGAGGAAGATGGCCCAAGTACTCAGGCCCCTGCCACCTATGTGAGAGACCCAGACAAAGTTCCTGGCTACTGGCTTTGGCCTGGCCCAGCTCTGGCCTTTGCAGCCATTTGGGGAGTGAACCAGTAGCAGAGGGAATATCTTTCTGTGTGTATGTCTGTCTGTCTGTGTGTATGTATATCTGTCTAATCTGCCTTTCAAATAAGTAAATGAATCTTAAAAATTTGCTAGCATGTTAAATGAATGTGCTGAGGCAAAATCTGATAAAAAAAAAAACAGGAAGTTAAGCAAGTCATAAATTTTAGTTCAATTATAATAATGTAATTATATTTTTGGTGATATTTCCTTTTACTGCACTAAAGATAATGCTAATAGATTGGGCAAAGATTGATAAAAATCAGATTTATTCAGGGGATTGATTCAACATTTCCAAAGATGTTAACAAGGTTCCTTTCATCAACTTGATCTTTATCCCAGGAGCGTAAATGTGAAGATTATTTCTGTCTTCTCATGAACTCCCTCCTGCTGACTGGAGGCAGTTTCTGGATTGGCACAGGAGGAGGTACGTTACTGAACTAGCATTATTTTATCTTCTGCCTTTGAGAGGCAGAGTTACAGAGAGGCAGAGGCAGAAGCAGAGAAAGAGGTCTTCCCTCCGCTGGTTCACTCCCCAGATTGGCTGCAACGGCTGAGCTGAGCTGATCTGAAGCCAGGAGCCAGGAGCTTCTTTCAGGTCTCCATACAGGTGCGGGGCCCAAGGACTTGGGCCATCTTCCACTGCTTTCCCAGGCCATAGCAGAGAGCTGGATGGGAAGCGGAGTAACCAGGACTCGAACGAGTGCACTTATGGGATGCAGGCTCTGCGGGCAGCGGCTTTACCAGCTAAGCCACAGTGCCGGCTACCTTGTGTCTTTATAGAGGAAGGTTTGGCCATTGTGTGAGACATGAGATTAACAGGTTCTAGTGTTCCCGAGTACAGTAAGATGATTACAGTTCACAGTGTCAGAAGCTCCACTAAGACCAGGAGGAGTCTTGTAACTGAATGTCAATCTGATGATCAGGTTTTTTTCCCCCAAAATTGTGCTTAAAACCCCCACTACCACTGGCCATTTTGGGTGTTTTTCTTTCTTGGAAGCCCCCCTCCGTGCCACTAAGGCTGGAAGTCTCCGATTAATAAATCTTGCTTTTAAATCTCAAAAACAAACAAACAAACAAACAAAACTGCAAGTAGGCTCCACAGACAAGGAAATGGAAAACTTATTTGCCTTGTTTGACCAGCTTACACTGTGTACATGTGTTGAAATATTGCATGAAAACGCGTAAGTATTTATTAGTTTTTCAAAAAGTAATAAAACAATTTCTTCTTGTGGCCACTAGGTGGCAGAAGGCACACACATTTTCGTTGGTGCATTCCTCTCAGATTTGTCTTTTAGGAACCCTAGTACTAAGCCCTTAGAGTTGAAGAGTACTTTGTAAAATACTTTTACAAATGATATTTCATTCCATCATGTGTACACCAGCAATTGGTCACCCACCTCTACAAATTTATTTTCTCTAAATAAATTTGATCTGGCTATAAGAAAAAAAACCCCACAATATCTAATGATAAACCTGTGAGAAAGGGAAGGCATTTATTTTATTTTTTTTTTGACAGGCAGAGTGGACAGTGAGAGAGAGAGAGAGACAGAGAAAAAGGTCTTCCTTTTGCCGTTGGTTCAGGTTCACCTTCCAATGGCCGCCGCGGTGATCTGATGGCAGGAGCCAGGTGCTCCTGCTGGTCTCCCATGGGGTGCAGGGCCCACGCACTTGGGCCATCCTCCACTGCATTCCCTGGCCACAGCAGAGAGCTGGCCTGGAAGAGGGGCGACTGGGACAGAATCCGGTGCCCCGACCGGGACTAGAACCCAGTGTCCCGGAGCGGCAAGGCAGAGGATTAGCCTAGTGAGCCGCAGCACTGGCCGGCATTTATTTCTATATGCTTGCTTTTTAAAGACTTTTTTTTTTTTAATTTGAAAGGCATAGAGACAGAGAGAGAGATCTTCCATTTCCACAAATGCCTACAACAGCCTGTGCTGGGTCGGGCTGAAGCCAGAAGGTCAGAACTCTATCTGGTCCTCCCACATGGGTGGCAGGGACCCAAGTACTTCAGCCACCATCTGCTGCCTTGCAGGGCAGGACGTTGGAATTGGGAGCAGAGCCAGGATTCAAACCCAGGCACTATGATACATGCTGCAGGTGTCCCAAGAGTGTCGTCACTGCGGTGCCCAATGCCTGCCCCTGCTTTTTAGAACAGGCAAACAAACCCGATGGGCAAACAGGCTGAGAATCTCCAGCCGACAGCAGGGTAGACGACAGCCCACGACTCGGGGCTGCCCTGCTGGGCTCTTGGTGCAGCCCCACTCAAAGAGGGGAGGGTGGCCTTCCTGGAAATTTGCTGTTGGTTCTAAACTTGTTCTGATTAAATAATCGGAAAGTACACATTCTTTTTAGCTTTTAAAGAGTTAATGGGGGTGGGCATTGGCCAACATTGCTTACTGGAGCACCTGGGTTGCATTCCCGGTTCCCACTCCTCCGGCTTCCCACTAATGTGCACCTCGGAGGGCAGCAGGGGACGGCTCAAAGCTGCATCCCGGCTACGTACACGGGAGCCTGGGGGAACGCTGGCTCCTGGCTTCACCTGGCCCACTCCTGCTCGTTAGAGAGGATGTAGCTCTGCTTGCTTACGTTTGTCTCATAAACCGTGAAAGCGTTCCAATCTTTTTATGTAGGATGCATCCTGAAATGCATCCCTTTTTGGATCCGACCCAAGCTGCAAAATACATTGAGGGAGAGAAGAGTTTCAGTTATACAGCTTCACACTAGGTCCCCAGACAGTCCCAGCCGATAGCCGAGCACCTGGTCATGGAGCAGCATGCACCTGGCAGTTTCTGGAAAGCTCTGCCTCTTAAATGGTTGAGTGCTTTAGGGTGTGTTTGCGCCCTACATGGCATGCAGTTCATGCGAGCATGAATGGAAACCACACAGGCACTGAATCCTGGATGGATCTGGAAGAACCCTGAAGTGGGGGGGCGTCACCTGCGTGTAAAAGCTCTCAGTTACACATTAACTGTTGCGGTGAGGTTTTCTAAGTTTACCATAAGCGATAGATGGGTGTGTTTTCTGCCGGCAGAAGTGTGCTTTAGCAGTCATCACTAGTAGCACTTTGTCCTATTGCTGTGTGACATATGAGGAAGAATGTAGGATTCACTTTTTCTTCCTTTTTTTTTTTTTTTTTGGAAAATCTGACTGACATCACCCAATTTTTTTTTTTTTTATTTGACAGGCAGAGTTAGACAGTGAGAGAGAGAGAGAGAGAGAGAGAGAGAAAGGTCTTCCCTCCATTGGTTCACCTCCAAATGGCCGCCATAGCTGGCGTGCTGCGCCAATCCGAAGCCAGGAGTCAGGTGCTTCTCCTGGTCTCCCATGGGGTGCAGGGCCCACGCACTTGGGCCATCCTCCACTGCACTCCCGGGCCACAGCAGAGAGCTGGCCGGGAAGAGGGGCAACCAGGACTAGAACCTGGCGCCCATATGGGATGCTGGTGCCGCAGGTGTGGATTAGCCAAGTAAGCCACGGCAGTGGCCCAGGATCCACTTTTTAAAAACAAATTTCGCCCGGGGGGTGCAGTGGAGGATGGCTCAAGTCCTTGGGCTCTGCACTGGCATAGGAGACCAGGAGAAGCATCTGGCTCCTGACTTCGGATCAACGTGATGCACCGGCCACGGCGGCCATTGGAGGGTGAACCAACAGCAAAAGGAAGACCTTTCTCTCTCTCTCTCTCACTGTCCACTCTGCCTGTCAAAAAAAAAAAAAAAAAATTTCGTTGTCTGAAAGGCAGAGAGACAGAGACACATACAGAGGGACGGAGAGATCCTCCTTCCACTGGTCACAAATGCCCGCCACGCCCAGGGCTGGGCCAGGCAGAAGCCAGGATCCCAGAACTCAATCCAGGTCTCACCGGAACCCCGGGACTCGAGCCATCCCTGCTCCCTCCCAAGGTGTGCGTTAGCAGGAAGCTGGATCAGAAGTGGAGGAGGCAGGACTGGAACCAGAAATGCCACAAGCGTCCTAAGCGCTGTCGTTAACCCGCGTTTAGGCTGCAGAGGCTGAATTCTCGGTGCGATCCTGGCTTAGTCACTTGCTGGCCATGCGGCCTTCGGCAAGCGAGCCAACCCCTGTGAGCCTCATTTTCCTCCCAGGTAAAACGTGGATCACAATCCCTGCTCCCTGCTGTGGGTACGAGGTGAGAGGGGATGACGGTTATGAGAGGCTGAGAGATGAACTGCGCATGTGCAAGGGGTCGCCGCCGGCGCAGGCGCAGGGGCGGCCTGGGCCCTGAGAGCTGCAGACCTGGGTTATCCTCGTTAGCTCCCGACCTCGGGGCTGCTTCGGCCCTACTGCCGCACCTCGGCTTTCTGGCTGTGAAAACCAGGAAGGACGCAGCCAGTTCCTTCTGTAAAAACGAACTGACCGTTCATACCCATGTCTGCAGTGGATTTGTGGTAACTGACAGCTCATTAAAACCCTGGCACCTGAGCAGCTTCTCCGTGAGTAACGTGGCCCAGCTGCTTCAGTCTACACACGAGGAGGGGAAACTCAGCCGGAGAGGTAACGTGCCCGAGGTCGCATGGCTACTTGAGGGCAGGACTGAGGCTCAGAAACAGCGCCAGTGTTCAGGCCTGGGGGGACCCTGCAGTGATTGGTTCAGGAACAGAGAGCGACTGCCTTCGAGTGCAGCTGGGGGATGAATGAGAATCATCTGAGTTAAATTTGGATCACACAGCAACTCAGGAGAGAGCCGAGAGGTAGGAGAGAGTAAAGTGGGTGGAGACGGTGATGGAGGAGGAGGGGTTTGCCCTGGGTGCAGAAAACCACCCAAGACGTGAAAGAGCGAATGGAGTGGCTGGCGTAGCCGGCACCTCATATGGGCACCGGTTCGAGTCCCGACTGCTCCACTTCCCATCCAGCTCCCTGCTAATGTACCTGGGAAAGCAGTGGCAGATGGCCCAGGTGCTTGGGCCCCTGCACCCATGTGGGAAACCCAGAAGAAGCGACTGGCTCCTGCCTTTGGACTGGCCTAGCCCCCAGCCATTGCAATCATTTAAGGAGTGAACTAGAGGATGGAAAACCTTTCTCTCTGTCTTCCCCTACCATCCCCTGTAACTCTGCCTTTCAAATAAATAAATAGGTCGGCGCTGTGGCTAATCCTCTGCTGGCAGTGCCGGCACACCGGGTTCTAGTCCCAGTTGGGGCACTGGATCCTGTCCCGGTTGTTCCTCTTCCAGTCCAGCTCTCTGCTGTGGCCCAGGAAGGCAGTGGAGGATGGCCCAGGTCTTTGGGCCCTGCACCTGCATGGGAGACCAGGAGGAAGCACCTGGCTCCTGGGTTTGGATCAGCCGCAGCGCACCAGCTGTTGCGGCATTTGGGGGGTGAACCAATGGAAAAGGAAGACCTTTCTCTCTCTCTGTCTAACTCTGCTTGTCAAAAAATAAATAAAGAGAGAAAGAGAGAGAGAGAGAGAACACCTTGGGAGGACAGGGCGGCACCTGCTGGGCTGCAGCCACAGGGGTTCCCGGGACCTGGAAGGAGCCTTCCCCTGTGCCTCCACATCAACATGAACCGGTGATTGCCCTGGCTTTGGGCTCCTGGCCTCTAGTACTGTGTGAAAACAAGTTACTGGAGGGTTTTTTTTAAAGTTATTTTTAATTATGATTTAATCATACATATTTATAGTATACTGTGTGATAATTTGAGGCGTGTATTCGAGCTGTGATGACCAAATCAGGTTAGTTAGCATTTCCATCTCCTTCAATACTAACACTTCTGTGATGAACAGTGATGGTACTCAGGTGCGGGAAGCGAGGCCGTGTTTCAACACACACAGTGTAGTGTGCACCGACCAAATCTGGGTAATTGGTGGTTCCCTCTCCCTGTCGCTTCTTTGTCTCTGGAGACTCTGAGCTCCTGTCTTCTATCGGTTGTAAGTTGGGTCAGAGATTATTGTAGTCACCCCTCCCCTGCACTGTAGACAGTTCTGTTGTTCTCAGCCATCAAGTGGGAGGTGGCCACGGGAAGGTACAACAGAGGGGAGGGGTCCAGGATGAGCCACTGGTTTCTGGGTGTTGGTGTTGTCACTTCCTGGGTTTGTCACTTCCTGGCTGTTGTCACTGGCTGTGTAGTGTGCACTTGTTCCTTGTGAGATGCTGGGGGGGTTCAAGCCGAGAGGGCGCGTGGGGCTGGTGGAGGACCTGAGAGCTCAGAGGGCAGAGAGGGCAGAGAGAAGCTGGGTGTTGTCGCAGCCAGGTGCCATTTACGCTCAGGAACCTGCACACTCCCACCCGAGGGGCGGCAGTGGGTGACCGGGTGCTGCCTGGCCCCCCTGCAGGCACTGCAGTTCTGGCTGTTCCCCCTTCTGCCACCATGACACTGTACGGGAACACACAGGACAGGATGGCGTGCCCCACAGGGAAGAGCAGGCCGCCTGGGGGACACTGATGCCATTCTGCCTTCCCGAATGCGGCCTCCATCTGTGGACGGCTGCCTTCCGGAATTAGGGAGTCCTGCCTGTGGGCATTAGAACACAACTCTTCTCCGGGAGAAGTTCTCACGGCCCTTTTCCTGGCTTCTTTTTGAGAATTTGTTCTCAGAGTGGCTTGTGATGCAATGGCGACAGGAGTGCGAGGCAACGAAGGCCAGGAAGCTTGGGACGGAAGCTGGGTGGGCTGGGTACGAGAGGCCCTGGGGACCCTAAAACTCAACCTGCCTGCTTTACAGCTTTGCAGGGGAGGGGAAAGCAGCCTGGAGCCGCAGCCCCCACGACTGGGCATCCTCTGAAACCTGCCCTCCGTCACCCTCACCTGTGGCCCCATGGCGCGCTCTGAGCAGACACACAAGGGCTTGGTGGGAAGTCTAGCACCTGCATTTTGGGTGATGACGCTCACTGTCGCTGGCCTGGGCTTGTTGCCTCTTCCCGGCTCGGTTGCTACGATGGTCGGTCTAGCACCAGCCCGCCGTTGGGCTTCTCCCGAAGTGCTGCGGTGGAAGCAGCCAGATCCTGCCTTCCCCTCTGCTGGCGCTGCCTCCAGCGAGGGCTGTGGATGCAAATACGTTCCTCCGCCTTCCAAGTCTTCCCACTGCTCCCTGCGTACAGAACCCATAAAACTTTGCCTGATCTAATGAGAACCCATTCTCGGCAGCTTCAGCTCATCCCCTAACCCCGGACACTTTGTTCTCTGACATTTACCCAGCATCCCTGGTTCCAGCAGATCTCTGCTCACTGCACCTTTGTTCTGGAATATACCCTCCCCCTTTACTGGGTGGGGGGAGCATCCCCTCACCAAATGCCCCTATTTTCAGCCTTCTGGCCTCATATACCTTTCACCGTGGTCCTTTTGGGAGTTGAAATTACACTTGGATATGATACTGGCATTGTTCCTTCCTCTACCGGATCGTAGGTGTCTCGTTCTTGGTGGCATCTCTGATACCCAGTGCCCTTGTTCTGTTGGGGTCTCATTTATGTGGACGGAATGCATGAAATGAACGGCCATGGATCACCACTGACAACTGAGTTGCCAGATGAGTTCTGAGATTCTCAGGATGGTCCCTCCCGTGTGGCTCGTGGTAGGGTTGAAAAGCAGTTCACCTCTGTGCTGAGGGGGACCCTTCCCCGCCTGGAGAATGCTCGTTCTTGGCACAGGTGGGCAATGATATTGTCTCTCCAGTTCCACTCAAGGGAGTTAATTCTCATCCCAGCAGAAGGAGAGAAATTCTAGCAGGCCCTGGGAGAAATGATGTCGCTTTGTTAATAGCAACCAAGAAGGATTTCTCTGGATGGTGGTTTATGAATGAAGAGAAGCTCCGTGAAGGATGATGTTGACCCCACTAGAGAGACCTTGCACCCATTCGCATCTGAATCACGGGCAGTGGTTATTGAAACGAGTGTGTGGCCTCTGAGAAAGAAGGGAGAAGATGAGAACTACACTCAACCACTTAAAGTAAAAAGCAAGACACTGGCTTGGCAAAACTACCAAGAAGGATTAATTTAAGGGGGGAAAAAGCCAGTAACGAGACTCAAACGTAGTTCAAATGTTTCTTTCAAAACTTAAGTCTCCACTATATGGCTCAAGTTTGTGGAATGAAGAAAATATGGTGTGCATCTGTCCATTTGTTTTTTTCATGGCTTGTGTTTAATTATCCACAAAGCAGAGAAATTCACAAAATGTTTCATGTTCTTCTCTTTTCACTGCCCAAACAGAGACTTCCAAGGCTTTGGCAGAACTGGGTGCGATCCCTTGGAAAGTTTTACGAACGCAGACCGTGTGTTTTTAATCTTTTGTATTTTGATCATCCAGATTTATTTTCTGTGACTCGTTCTTGCTCGACTCTACCGTATTTTAAGTAAACAAGGAGTCAGCAGTTTTTACCCTGAATTATATATTGGGCTTTATTATTTTTTTAATACCCTGCATTGATGATTAACGAGCAGACTAAGTATTAAATCAGAGGATTCTTCTTTGTCTTGGACAGAAGGGAAGTCTTGAGACCCCGGGAGAGATTTGTATCTACATTGATTTTAATATAAACATCAGAGACATTCCACTGTGAACAGATTTTTTTTTCCTCTAAAGAAATTCTCTACGTGCATGTTGCATTCTCTATTTGTGGAGGTTCAAGCATAAATGAATCAATGTGCCTACCTTTTTGTCTCCATTCATATTTTGAGTCAGTAAGTTGTTTTGGTAGTCAGAATTCTTTTTATGTTTATATGTTTAGTAGTGTGTATGAGGAAAACATCCAGTGCTTACTGCATCTTACCTCTTATCCTAATTGCCTTTGTTTTCCTTGTTCTTCCCAAATTTCACCCCACTCTCACAGATCTCGTTTTCCGGGGTCTGTTTAAGTGTTAGGAGCACAAATAACTGGTAACATATTAGGAGCTGCCAACACAGAAAGCCAAGGTGTCTTGTGTTCTTGATGAATATTTAAGAAGGATATATGTTAAAACAACAACAGAACTCTTAGGTCGCCCATCTCAAATGGTATATAATTATAATAATTTCAGGCCAGTGCCCAAACAGGAAGCTATAGCAGTAAAACTGAAGGCCGCATTTGATTCAAATAGATAATTCCGTGTTTTTTTTTTTTTTTAAATGGAAGATGATTTTGTTCATTAGCTGTGCTGAGCCTATGGAGGCTAAGTCATGGATCCTGATTGTTGGGATGGTCCTAGCAGACACACATCAATCAAGTCATGGAGCAGAAACCAGCACTGGAGGAGATCTTCGCGGCATCACCAGGTCTTACAGAGAGGTAGACCTCCAGCCGCACATTTAGAGACGGAAGAGAGTGCTTGGGAATGCAAGTCAACAACTTGTAAACTGGGCAACTGGGCGGCTGTGAAATAGGAGCCCTGACAGCACGCCCTGAAGAACCACCACTCTCCCCTCTCCCCCCACCCCCTTCAGTGAGCAAGTGCAGAAGCACTTCCCATGTACCAGGTGCAGTTCAGGTGCTGAGCAGGTGCCGTGGACCAAAGAGATCTCAGTCACTGCAGAAAAGGAGCCTCAGGGGCTGCTCTGCTGGGTGGGGCGCTAAGCGAGGCACTGAGCGTCTTTCCTTGCTCTAAGAATAAATCACCCGCCACTAGCGTCATCTCTAGGTCTCTGTCAGAGACTGAGGTTAAGAACACTTATGGAGGCCGGCGCCGTGGCTCAACAGGCTAATCCTCCGCCTTGCGGCGCCGGCACACCGGGTTCTAGTCCCGGTCAGGGCACCGGATTCTGTCCCGGTTGCCCCTCTTCCAGGCCAGCCCTCTGCTGTGGCCCAGGAGTGCAGTGGAGGATGGCCCAAGTGCTTGGGCCCTGCACCCCAAGGGAGACCAGGAAAAAAGCACCTAGCACCTGGCATCCTGCCATCGGATGAGCGCGGTGCGCCGGCCGCAGCGCGCTGTCCGCGGCAGCCATTGGAGGGTGAACCAACGGCAAAGGAAGACCTTTCTCTCTGTCTCTCTCTCTCTCACTGTCCACTCTGCCTGTCAAAAAAAAAAAAAAAAAAAAGAACACTTATGGAGTGAATGGTATACCACAATGCGTTTTTTTCTTCTAGATTTAAGAAAGTGTAGAAGAGACTGGCTTTAGGGTGCAGCGGGTTAAACTATGACCTGCAGAGCTGGCATCCTGTTCGAGTCCTGGTTGGTCTACTTCTGATCCAGCTCCCTACTAATGGCCTGGGAAAGCAACAGAAGATGGCCTGTTTTTGGGCCCCCGCACCCATGTGGGAGACCCAGGAGAAGCTCAGCTCCTGGCTTCGGATGGGCGCAGCTCTGGCCGTTATAGCCATCTGGGGAGTGAACTAGCGGATGGAAGATTTTCTCTCTCTGTAACTCTACCATTCAAATAAATAAATAAATATTAAAAAAAAAACAAAACCTTTAATTCCAGTCATAACCAGATATTACATGGTGGCAAAAAAACAAGTGTGGAAGTTCATTCTGTTAGCTCATTTATCACAGAAGTGATCACTTTAAGATTAAAGCTATAGAAGTTTCCTTGGAAACTTACATTTTCCTCTGTGTCTTACAAAGGAAACTTTTGCAAAGAGCTTAGGGCTACCTAGCTAGTGAGTGACAGAACCATGGATAGAATTTGATGTTGTATCTGCTACACTTGGATATTATTAGTCACTATTTTTCTTTCTTTTGGTGCAGAAACTGGGGATCAAGCCAGAGTTACTAAACTTTAAATGTAATTGAGGAGCCCGCACTGTGGCGCAGCAGGCTAACGCCCTGGCCTGAAGCGCCAGCATTCCATATGGGCGCTGGTTCTAGTCTGGCTGCTCCTCTTCCGATCCAGCTCTCTGCTATGGCCTGGGAAAGCAGTAGAAGATGGCACAAGTCCTTGGGACCCTGCACCCATGTGGGAGACCCGGAAGAAGCTCCTGGGTGCTGGCTTCGGATCAGCACAGCTCTGGCCATTGTGGCCATCAGGGGAGTGAACCATTGGACGGAAGACCTCTCTCTCTCTGCCTCTCCTCTCTGTGTAACTCTGACTTTCAAATAAATAAATATTTAAAAAGATAAATAATTGAGTAGCATGATGAGATTGTAAGAATGCACTTAGGGCTGGCGCTGTGGTGCAGTAGGTTAAAGCCCCAGCCAACAGCGTCGGCATCCCATATGGGCACTGGTTCGAGTCCAGGCAGCTCTACTTCCAATCCAGCTCTCTGCTATGGCCTGGGAAAGCAGAAGAGGATGGCCCAAGTCCTTGGGCCCCTGAACCCATGTGGAAAACCTGGAAGAAACTCCTGGCTCCTGGCTTCGGATCAACTCAGCTCTAGCCATTGCGGTCATCTGGGGAGTGAACCAGCAGGTAGAAAACCTCTCTCTTTTTCTTTCTCTCTGGCTCTACTTCCCTCTGTAACTCCTTCAAATAAAATAAAATAAAATAAATATTTTTTAAAGCTTTGTTTTTATTTGAAAGTCAGAGTTACACAGAGAGAGAGAGAGGAGAGGCAGATAAAGAGAGAGGTCTTCCATCCGATGGTTCACTCCCCAACTGGCTGCAACGGCCGGAGCTGCGCCAATCTGAAGCCAGGACCCAGGAGCTTCCTTCAGGTCTCCCACATGGGTGCAGGGGCCCAAGGACTTGGGCCATCTTCTACTGCTTTCTCAGGCTATAGCAGGGAGCTGGATTGGAAGTGGAGCAGCTGGGACTAGAACTGGTGCCCATATGGGATGCCGGCGCCTCAGGCCAGGGCTTCAACCCGCTGTGCCACAGCGCCGGCCCCCAGCCTATTCCTTTAATTTGTGTCACCAGAAGGAAACGGGACGGGGGGGGGGGGACTAATTGCCACCTTCAAAACATCACCTGTGCAGCCACTTCTTCCTGAAGACACCTTAACATGTTTGCAGGCAGGATGGAGTGGTATAGGTTGTCCCCCTACTTTTTTATTTTAAAGATTTATTTGAAAGGCACAGTTATGGGGGGAGAGAGAGAGAGAGAGAGAGATCTTCTATCTGTTGGTTCACTCCCCAAATGGCCCCAATGACCAGGGCTGGTCCAGGCCAAAGCTGGAAGTTTCATCCATGTCTCCCACGTGGGTGTCTTCTGCTGCTTTTCCCAAGCACATTAGCAGGGAGCAGCCGGCACTTGAACTGGAGCCCTTATGGGATGCTGGTGTCGCAGGGGGCAGTTAACCCGCTGTGCCTCAACACCAGCCCCATGTTGTCCCTCTTTCTAACCCTTGGAGCCATTGATCCTACAGATGGGGTCCTAAGGAAAGGGACTTGCTGTTGTAATCTAAGAAGGGGAGGTGGTGACCCACAAAGAGCTTACACAGAAGGAGACAGACAGTGATTCTCCGCTTATGTCAGGATCATTTCCTAAATGCTCGAGTGAAAGAACAACAAATGCTTTTCCTTCTATTCTCACAATAAGACTGGGGTTGGCGGCACTGTAAACGTTGGCTAAAAATATGTGTTGGGGACAGTATCTTCTTCTTTGCAACTTTTCATTTAAAGGAATCATTTCTGAACACCTGGTGTTCAAGTGGCTCCATGCTGGGCAAAGTCTGGACTATGAGGCAACCCTTCAGAAAAGTGGAAGTGAAAAGATAAGACTGCAACAGACCGCAATCCAAACCCAAAGAGCAAAAGTGAAAGAATGAGTTTATTGTAAAATTAGGATGTTTAGGAAAGAATTTGATCATGCAAGCACAGATGTGCCATTAAATAATTTAGGGGTCTGGCACTGTGGTGCACGTTAAACCTTTGCCTGTGTGCATCCCAATGGGCACTGGTTCGAGTCCCAGCTGCTCCACTTCCAGTCCAGCTTCCTGTTAATTGCCTGGGAAAGCAATGGGAGATGGCCCAAGTGCTTGGGCCCCTGCACCCATGTAGGAGACCTGGAAGAAGCTCCTGGTTCCTGACTTTGGCCTGGCCCCTGCCCAGGCTATTATAGCTATTTGGGGAGTGAACCCACAATGGAAGATCTTTCTCCATGTCTCTACTTTCTCTCTGTAACTCTGCCTTTCAAATAAATAAATAAATCATTAAAAAATAAATTGATAAGTAATCTACAGCAGAATATTATGTCTTAATTATATTGACTAAATAAATTGCCTAGTCTGCCTCACATCTTTATTTGAATGTCGTTGCTAAAGGACAATGTTGCTACATTTACATTCTGCTTAGTTAAATAGGAGTGATATATGTAAGATACTGAAGTTCTCAGGATAGAACTTAGTCAATATTTTGAAGGTATTATAGAAAAAGTTAAATTCCATAAGGTGATTATTCTTAGCTACTGTCCTCGATCAGATCTACAAAGTCCATTTTCGTTCAGTATGGTTTTAGAGGTGCACCAGCAGCATGTGTTCAACTCACTGTAGAGACAAAAGCCCCATCATTGTACTATTTCATCTCTAGGATTGCAAATCGATGACATATTAATTAATTGGCTAATGTTTGGACTTGATGCCTTCCAGATGAGATGCTTATGCAATATCCTGGTGATTTACGAAGACATCCTAGTGTTGTCAGTGATTAAGGTTTCAAATTTTGGGTGTGTCACTCTTGGAAAGCTATCTTCAGATGGCTCCTCTAATTTGTTTTTGTGTTTCCATTGGAATGGGCGACTTTTCTTTCTTTCTTTTTTTTTTTTTTCTAACTTCTTTCTCACATTCTCTGACTATGCCCTATTCAGAGTGTAACCCTATGTGCTAGTTTCTGGGGTATCTTACTATATATACTTATTTATAAACATAAGTACATATGGACTAATATATTCTTTCCATGTAGATTTCTCTTGAGTTTTAGAAGGGGTGTTTTATGGAGCTTATGTAAGTATTTTCCTTTTTGCCCTTCCTGAGCACAAGCTTGCCCTCCCTCCCTCCTGGGTTTGGAACAAGACCAAAATGAAAGCCGAGATCTCACCTGTAGAGTGAGTGAGTCTCAGCAGGAACCTTCTAATCTGAGAAGCATCGGTATTCTACTCACACAATGCCTAATGCTGGCGAGTGAACTAGGAGTTTACAAGTCTTTTTCAGCAATGGACTCGACAAAATATATAGTTTTCCTTTCTGATTTTTTTTTCATTTTCAAAACAGCAAGTTTTTCTTTAAAAATATGATTGTTTCAGTTAGAAAAAACAGTCTCAGCCAACAATAGTAATTTGTTAATGCAAATAATTCTAATGTTGTCCTCTTCTTTTAAGTATCAGGGAAATTGGTTGCAGAAATTGTTCTTACTTTGAAATTGGCAAAATTTTATGAAGAACTTGGGCTATTATATATTAATTGCCTGATTTGCTGTCTTAATGTAGAGAAGATGGATCATTTGTTACTTTTTCATGTGACTGTGCAGGACTATTGTTTACTAATGGTCTGATTTGCGTTTTCAATATGGAAAGGTCATTTTCTTTTTCTCCATGTAATTATGCACATACTCTACTGCTTAGGATGCAAAACGCAGGAGGAAGTGGACAGCTCAGCTTACTTTTTGGCAGATGTTCACCACATGTGGAGTTAGCTAGCAAGGAGCATAAGCCTGGGTCAAGAATGGCCCACTCCTGTTCCCTTCTGAAACATTTTTCATGTGGTTTCATGAAATCGATGTGTATTTTAATAAGCCTTCTTGAAGACCAAGCTGAAGTCTTTGTTTTCAGGCAGCTCAGCTCAAGCTGTCTGTGGGCAGCTATTGTTTCTACCTGCTCACTCTACCAGGCTTTTGTCAGACAAAAAATCCTGATTTGCTTTTGGAAGGTCACTCCTCCTCCAGCCATGTGGCCTTATTGAGAGGACCTCAGTGCCATACTAGTAAGGCTCTTCCTTTTATTATAACAGATTTCAAATTTATTTACTTGAAAGACACACATACACAGATCTCTCACCTACTGGTTCATTACCTGAGAGCTCTCAACAGTCAGGGCTAGAACATGCTGAAACCAGCAGCCAATAACAGTCTTGTTCTCCAACATGGATGGTAGGGACCTAAGTACTTGAGCCATCGCCTGCTGCTTCCCAGAATGCATTAGCAGGAAGCTGGTTTTGAAGCAAAGAAGCCAGGACTCAACTATGCGCTTTGATCTAGGACGTGGCCATCCCAAGTGAGCTCCTAACCACTGTGCCCTAAGTCTTGTTTCTCTCGGGCTTACAGATATTAGGAAGAAGAGGAGGTTTGCTTTGTTTTCTCTTGTTTTTGTTCCTTAAGCTGAAAGAACCGCATACGCCTGAAGCTGCCCTTGATCCTAACATGGGCACCCATGGAAGAAGCTATCAGGCACATGCTGTTAACATACAGAGGGAAGCAAACTTCTGGCAACAGTTAGCTCCTCTGAAGTGAGGGCAACCCTCACATTCACAGTTATTGGAGCCAATACATTCCCTCTTGCTTAAGCTAATTCAAATTGAATTTTCATCACTCGAAATCAAAAGAACTGTGATATCGTTTCATACTGAGAGGTGAGAATGATCCACTTGATGCAAGCAAAAGCAACTGGTCGACAGTTCTAACTGAGTAATAGAAATCTTATCAAAATCTCTTAGATAAGTAAAAGTGTATATATATATATATATATATATATATATAATATTTATTTGAGAGGCAGATTTACAGACAGACAGGTCTTCCATCCGCTGGTTCACTCCCCAAATGGAAACCAGGAGCCAGGAACTTCTTCCAGGTCTCCCACATGGGTGCAGAAGTCTATGCACTTGGGCCATCCTCCGCTGCTTTCCCAGGCCATTGCAGGGAGCTGGGCTGGAAGTGGAGCAGCTGGGACTTAAACTGGTGCCCATATGGGATGCTGGTGCTGCAGGAGGAAGATTAGCCTACTACACCACAGTGCCAGGCCTCAAGCAATAAGTTTTAAAAAAGTGTTTGTTAAAATATTTATTTTCATATACTTGAAAGGCATAACTACAGAGAGAGAGAATGTTATCTCCTATCAGTGCTGCTTCACTTCCCAAGTGCTAACAACAGTTAGGGCCGGGCTAGGTGAAAGTCAGGAGCCAGGAACTCCACCCAGGTCTCCCATGTGGGTGGCAGGAGCTCAACCACATGGGCCGTTGTCTGCTGCCTTCCCAGGTGTACTAGCAGGAAGCTGGAAAGGAAGTGGAATATCCTGGACTTAGCTGGCACTCTGATGTGAGATGCTGGTGTCCAAGGTAGTGGCTCAACCTGTGGCGTCACAGTGCTGACTTCCATCACCTGAATTTTAAATTATTAAGAGGGAGAGGCCCAGACTGGTAGAAAGAAGGAAGGAAAGGAGAGAGAGAGGGAGGGAGGGAGGAAGGAAGGAAAGAAAAAAGGAGAGAGAGAGAAGGAAGGAAAGAGAAGGAAAAGAAAGAAACTTCACGAGTGCTGTGTTAGCAGATCCTGGGCTTGCTAATTTTTCCAAAAATGCACAGACTGTCAGCAGTTTTGGAAGCGTTGGAGGGCGTCTGAGCCCATGTGGTGAGAACCTTAACAGAGCAGGCAGGAAGAAGGGGGGAGAAGCCTGGTCCGAGCCCCACCCGCACCCTTCTTGTCTCATAGCCCTTCTTGTCTCTTGGGTGGGTTTGTCCTCCTGTCTGATGTCCCCACCATCTGAGTGTGGTGCAGTGCCTTGTTTTCATGTGGACTCTACACAGCTGGGTGCTGCCTTAGCATTGCATGTGTTTTAAATTCTTACCCTGGGACCAGGTCTAGAATGTAATTAATTAAACCTTCAGTTGAAAAAAAAAATTGTGTTCCAGCCATATGCTTAAAGATTCTTTTTTTATTTTTTATTTTAAAATTTTTACGTGAAGAATACAAACTTCACGCATTTCATTTGTACAAATTCAGTGACACAGTGATTCTTCCAATCCTGCCTTCCCTCCAGCCTGCACTCCCACCCTTCATCCTCTTCCCCCCTTATTCCGATTCTTATTTTTTAAAAAGAACTATTTTCAGTTAACTTAATACTCAAATGTTTATAGATTCTTTTTTTAAGATTTATTTATTTGAAAGAGTTACAGAGAGGTAGAGGCAGAAGCAGAGAGAGAGGTAGAGACAGAGACAGAGAGAGGTCTTCCATCTGTTGGTTCACTCCCCAGATGGCCACAATGGTCAGAGCTGTGCCGATCCAAACCCAGGAGCCAGGAGCTTCCTCCAGATCTCCCACATGGGTGCAGGGGCCCAAGGACTTGGACCATCTTCTGCTTTCCCAGGCCATAGCAGAGAGCTGGATCGGAAGTGGAGCAGCCAGGAGTTGATCCAGCGCCCATATGAGATGCTGGCACTGCAGGCAGGCAGCTTTACCTGCTATGCCACAGCGCTGGCCCCTCTCTAGGGGCCATCTTTTTAAGAGATGTTGAAAATATCTTGAAAGTGAAACTAATTCAAATAGAACTATAATCTCTAAAGGAGGAAAGAAAAGAGGTAGGAATTTGGAGAAAGAGCACTTATCTTTGAATTTCAACTTTAAATAAACATCTGTCTTTGTTTGCACCTAAATTTTTCTTTAATAATCTTATTTTTAAAGATTTTTATTTGAAAGGCAAAGAGACAGAAAGAGAAAAAGAGGAGAAAGACACAGATCTTAGATCTGTTGGCTGAGTCCCCAAATGCCTGCAACAGCTGGGGTTGGGCCAGCTAGAAGGCAGGAGCCTGGAACTCAATCCAGGTCTCCCACGTGGGTGGCAGGGACTCATGTTCTTGAGCCATTACCTGCTGCCTCCCAGGGTGTGTGTTAGAAGCAATCCAGAACTAGAGGTGCTTAAAACCTATAAGCACTTCAATGTGGAATTTGGTGTCCCAAGTAGAGTCTTACCTCCTGCACCAAACACCCTTCCTGTTCACATCTGACTTTTTCAGTAATAATTCAGAAGGAGATAGCAATGATTAAGTAAAACAACAAGCGTACTATCCTTTTGTAAGTTTGAAAGCATTTAAGCTATTATAAATTGATAGATGCTATTGAGATTGGTAGGAAAATCCTCTGAAAAGTCCTCAAGTACCAGTGACCAACACAACCATTTTAAAAAACATATTTATTTATTTACTTATTCTAAAGTCAAAGATACAGAGACAGAAAAATAGAGAGAAATCTTCCATCTGCTAGTTCAATCTCCAAATGCCTGCAGCAAGTGAGGCTGTGACATTCCAAAGCCAGGGGCTGGAACTCAGTGTGGGTCTCCCACGTGAGTGGCAGGAACCAAACCGCTGGAGCCATCACCTGCTGCCTCCCAGGGTGTGCAGCTGCAGAAAGCTGGAACCAGATGCGGAGCCAGGGCTCCAACCCAGGCACTCTGATATGGGATGCAGGTGCTCTAAATGGTGTCTTTTAAAAAAAAAAGATTAATTTATTTGAAAGTCGGAATTACACAGAGAGAGAAGGAGAGGCAGAGAAAGAGAGAGAGAGAGAGAGAGAGAGAAGATAGAGATCTTCCATCCACTGGTTCACTGCCAGATGGCTGCAGTGGCTGGAGCTGCGCCTATCTGAAGCCAGGAACCAGGAGCTTCTTCCAAGTCTCCTCCAAGGATGCAGAGGCCCAAGGACTTGGGCCATCTTCCACTGCTTTCCCAGGGCATAGCAGAGAGCTGGATTGGAAGTCAGCACTGCAGGCGGTGCTTTACCTGCTATGCCACAGGGCTGGCCCCATAGTTGTTGTTGTTTCTTTTTAATTGAGGTTCTGTTCTGGATGTTGGTCCTTTGTCAGATGTAGAACTTGCCAGCATTTTCTTACTTTCTGTCGATGGCCTCTTCCCTCTGTGGATTGTTTCCTTTGCTGTGCAAAGGCGTTTGGTTTGCTAAAGTCACATTCATCTACATTCACTTTTGTTTCTTGTGCTTTGAGGGTATGACCCCCCAAATCCTTTCCCATTCTGATGACCCAAAATATTTCCTCTATGTTTTCTTCCACTAGTTTCAAAATTTCAGGTCTTTCTTACATTTAGATCTTAAAGCCATTGGAACTGATTTTTGTATATGCTGCGAATGGGGCAGGGGATGGTCTAGGTTCATTCTTCTGCATGTAGATGTGCAGTTTTCCCTTCATTTACTGAAAAAAATTGTCCTTTTTCCATCTTATCAAAGATGACTGACTGTAGATGTGTACTTCTAGGGTCTCCATTCTATTACTCTGGTCTCGGTAACTCTTTTAAGTTCAATGCCATATGCTGCAATAAACATTTCTTAATCCCTGTAGCTTTCTAATATATTTTTCTTTTTTTGTACATTTTAAGTTTTTATGTAGTGAGAAAGATGCATAGGAGAGTGAGAGCTTTATCTAAGAGAGAGAGGTAAATCTGGGTTCATACCGAGCACCAGAAACCAGCCACGTGGAGGAGCACCTAGGCCAGGAAGCCTAGGGTAGCCTGAAGGCCACGTGCCCTGGAGGTGCAGGGCAACAACCAGCCCCTCCTGGCCAGAGGCCAGGGCAAGGGAGGGAGGAAAGGAAAGGGAGTTGTAATAAATTTTTCCTTTTTTTCATTTGAAAGAGTTACACACAGAGAGAAGGAGAGGCAGAGTGAGAGAGGGAGAGAGGGAGAGAGAGAGGTCTTCCATCCGCTGGGTCACTTTCCAATTGGCTGCAATGGCCAGAGTTGCACTGATCCGAAGCCAGAAGCCAGGAGCCAGGAGCTTCTTCCAGGTCTTCCCACATGGGTGCAGGGGCCATCTTCCACTGCTTTCCCAGAGAGCTGGATTAGAAGTGGAGCAGCTGGATCTCAAACTGGCACCCATATGGAATGCCAACACCACAGCACCGGCCCCAGAAATACAGTTTTAAATTGACACACAGAAAGAGCTTCCATCTGTTGGTTCACTATCCTGGGCTAGGCTAAAACCAGGAGCTAGGAACTCAATCCAGGTCTCCCAAATAGGTGGCAGAAACCCAATCATTTGAACCATCCCAGCTGGCTCCAGGGTCTGCATTAGCTGAAAGCTGTAATCAAGAGACGGAGCCACCATCAAAGGAGGTACTTTTCTCTAAAGGGAGGAGAGAACTTCTGTTTTGCTTATGGCCCTGTCTAAATACTGAAAAGGACATTGTGGATTCAAAAGGCTTCTATAGCCTTGGCAGCTCATGTGAAGAGCCTCGGATGATCACTGACGACATAAATAAAAGTGTCGTTTGTTAAATCAACAACAGGAGTCCCTGTGCACTAACTCCAGATGCAGGACCTGTGTCCTCCATGAGTTGTATTAGGAGAATTAACTGTAAAACTTGTTCTCAGTTTTTTTGTTTGTGTGTGTGTGTGCACAAATTGTTGAAATCTTAGTTTAGAGTTGGTCTTTTGTGTATAAAGTTAATTGTAAATGAATTTTAATGGAGAATGGGACTGGGAATGAGAGAAGGAGGAGGGGGTGGGATGGGAGGGCGGGTATAGTTGGAAGAATCACTATATTCCTAAAGTTGTACTTAAGAAATTTGTACTCCTTAAATAAAAGGTTTCTTTGGGGAAAAAAAAAAGATGGAGCCACGAATCAAACCAAAGTACTCCAGTGTGGCATGTGGGTGTTTTAATTACTAGGACAAATGCCTCCCTCTACATGGAGGATTTTTGTTGAATTTTTTTTTTAGTTACCCCCATCTTTCTGCTTTCTGTAGTCTCTCTTTTATCGTATTACATTGTTTCACTGTGTTCTTTTGAAGTTTTCCTCAAGTTCATTGAGTTTTCTTAAAACATCTATTGTAAATTCTTCAGCTGAGCATTTGACAATGTCAGAGCCTAGGTGGTTGGTCTTTGGTGCTTTATTTTGTTAGGTGATGGCATGGCTCCCTGAGAGTTGTTGCTGCTTGTTGGTGCATGGCATGGCTGCACGTTGATAGATTTATTTTTTTCCAGTCTTTGTCATTTGGCTTCCTTTGTTGCTGTCCTTCCAGAAATTCTAAGCAGTCCACTTACTTTCTCTGCGATTGTGGACGTATCTGCCCCTTCGGCACTAGGTGGTGCCCTAAGTTGAGGTTTGTCACGTGTTCACTGCCAGTGCACCATCAGTCTCAGTGATGCGAAGTGAGTGCAGATTTGTCCCAGATCCCAGTTAGCGTGCAGCTCTGAGTGAACCAGGGAGGCGTTGAAAGGGGGACAATCCATCCCTACAAGCCTTTCACTGGGCTGGGGGCAGGCCCAGGTGGTGTTCCACCAACACAGTAATGCTATTGCATCTGGAGTCCACAGCCTACCCAGCCAGCGCAGCATCAGGGGAAGGACCAAAACCGTCCCTGCTGGCATCTGTCTGCTGCTGGGATGGACTCACAGTCTGGGGCTGCTGCAGCCAGCCACAAGTACCGCTGGCTGGAATGTAGTCTAAATCAACTGGGGCTCTGAACTGTGCTTGGCAGTGGGGCAGGTCCAGCAGCTCCACCCACCAGCACTGGCTTAGGGATGGGGACTGCTGGAGTCTGCCCCACATTGGGTTTCACTAGCCTGGCTGGCACTGGGTCCCAACGCAGAGTCCTGTGGTTCCTTGCTGTGGTCCTAAGTTTGGGAGAGGGGTGATAAAAGCAGCCCACTGGTCCCCTGGGGCTCACACTAAGCTGGAACACAGCTGGGTCTCACAGTCACTGTGCTTTGTGCAACTTCAGGGCTGCGTGCCAGGCTCATGTGATGTTGGCAGTGATAGACGCTTAAACAAGTTTACCCATCGGGATGCAGATCTCTGATGCGGGGAAATCTCTTGGAGCCTCCAAGTGAGCACTGGCCTGGAGTAGAGGTTTCTGAACTTTATCAGGTGCTGTATTGTACAGTGAGGGGCCTAGCTCTCTAAGCTCCAAGGCAAGGTCCCAGGTTCCCTTTCTGCCCTGCATCCTGGTGACTAGAGTCTTCCTCCACTGTGTGCCAGAGGTTGGAGGTGAGGTGGTAGCGTCAGTCCCTTAGCTGCCTGTCCAGGGAGAGTCCCACATCTCAGTCTGCAGCTATGCTTCTGGGGGTAAGGACCGTGGGCCCTTGTTGGGGACTTGTTTTTATTGTGATGGACTTCAGTCTAAGGACTTGGACCTAACTCCCTCACCCTCTCCCATGTGGGAGGTGGTTCTCCCAAGCTGCTCTTCCTGAAGCTGTGGAAGGGTGACGCGGGCAACTCTGCCTTGTCCAAAGCATCTTCTCTCGTTGTTTTACTACAACCAGGCACTGTGGGGTCTTAGCCGGCTTCCCTTGGTTTGCAAACAGCCTCACACTCATCTGACATCTTGCTCTGTCTTCCCTGTATGTTCATTTTTTGTGGTGAGGTGATTTGAAATTTGCTGTCTTACGTTTGAAATATCTAAGAATATTGATTAACTAAAGTTATCATATCATGCAATAGATCTCAAAAACTTCTTCCTCCCACCTAACTGAAACTTACAGCTCTTGACCAATGTCTTTCCACTCTTCCCTTTACATTTCTTTGAGGACATGCTCTGTCTAGATATTAAATAAGCATCACATGGAGCAAAACTGGTTAACAAGCAAATAAAGCTACATTCAACTTTACTGGGAGTCAAGGAATAGTAAATCAATTCTTCAAATTTTAAAAGTTGGAGGGTCTGGGCCGGCGCTGCAGCTCACTAGGCTAATCCTCTGCCTGCGGCGCTGGCACCCCGGGTTCTAGTCCCAGTCAGGGTGCCGGATTCTGTCCCAGTTGCTTCTCTTCCAGTCTAGCTCTCTGCTGTGGTCTGGGAAAGTAGTGGAGGATGGCCCAGATCCTTGGGCCCTGCACCCGCATGGGAGACCAGGAAGAAGCACCTGGCTCCTGGCTTTGGATCTCTCTCTCTCTCACTGTCTAACTCTGCCTGTCCAAAAAAAAAGTTGGAGGGTCTGACAATGTCAAGT
Source organism: Sylvilagus floridanus (assembly GCA_949820135.1). Lineage (NCBI taxonomy): Eukaryota > Metazoa > Chordata > Mammalia > Lagomorpha > Leporidae > Sylvilagus > Sylvilagus floridanus. The sequence goes on along the minus strand of OX463225.1, from coordinate 83,157,405 downwards.
GCTGGTGCTAAGGACATGGAAAAGTAGACTGGCTCATACCATCAGAGAAAACTCAAATTAACACAGCCCCCATGGAGTGCACCTTGATGATACCTATAGTGCTGGAATTGTTTCTAACACAATACCACCTCCAACCATGTATTTTAGACTAGAGACATTTTTGTGCATGGGACCTAAGAGACAGGTACACGGACCCTTTGTACATTGAAACATTGTAATAGCAGAAAACAGAAACATTTCCTGGGTCTGTGTTGTGGCACAGTGGGTTAAGCTACCACCTACAACCCTGGTATCCCGTATGAATGCTGGGTCAAGTCTCAACTGCTCCACTTGGGATCCAGCTCCCTGCTAATGCACCTGGGAAAGCAGCAGCAGATGGCCCAAGTACGTGGGAGACCTGGATGGAGTTCAGGCTCCTGGCCTTGGCCTGGCCCAGTCCAGGTCACTGTGGCCATTTGGATAGTGAACCAGTGAATGGTACATCTCTCTCTCTCTCTCTCTCTCTGCCTTTCAAATAAATGAATAAATCTTTTTAAAAAGTGTAAAAACAATTCAAATGATCATATTAAAGGGAACTTGTGAATAAAAATTGGCACATTAATATTAGGAATACTACATAGCTTCGAAGGGAAATGAACTAAATGCAGTCGTCTCTTGGTTTCTGTGGAGGATTGGTTCCAGGACCCTAGCAGATACCCAAATCTGTGATGTTCAAGTCCTTTTTGTAAAGCGTCATGGTATTTGCATATAACCTGTGTATATCTTCTTGTATGCTTTAAGTCATATTTAGATATCTTATAATACTTAACACATAACAACTATGGGAGCAGTTGTAAGAACAGATAGCCTGCACATACTCAGTATAGATGCAAATTATTTTTCAAAATTTTTGGAAATATTTATTTATTTATTTGAAAGGCAGAGTGACGCACACACAGAGATAGAGATCTCCTTTCTGCTGATTTACTCTCAAAATTGCTGCAACAGTCAGGAGGTTGGGCCAGGTCAAAACTAGGAGCAAGGAAATCCATCCAGGGTCCATGCATGGACCCAAGTACGTGAGCCATCATCAGCTGCCTTCCCAGGCGCATTAGCAAGAAGCTGGATCAAAAGTGGAGCAGCTGGGACTTGAACCAGCACTCTGACCTGGTATGCTGGCATTGCAAGTGGTGGCTTAACCCACTGTGCCACAAATCTGGCTCTGATCTGTGGTTGGTTGACTGCACAGATGCAGAGCCCACAGAGTGCTGACTACACATGTATACAGCACGGGTGGATTTAAAAACCATAATGTTGGTGCTGGAATTGTGATGTAGCAGGCTAATCCTCTGCCTGTGATGCTGGCATCCCATGTGGGCACTGGTTCGAATCAAGCTCCCTGCTAATGTGCCTGGGAAAGCAGCAGAAGATGGCCCTTGCCACCCATATGGGAGACCCGGAAGCAGCTCCAGGCTTCTGGCTTTGGCCTGGGCCAGCTCTGGTCGTTGAAGCCATTTGGGGAGTGAACTGGTGGATGAAGATTCTAACTCTCTCTCTCTCTCAGTCTCTCTCCTCTCTTCTTCCTCCTCTCTCTGCCTTTCAATGAAAATAAACACATACATAAATAATAAATAATAAATCTTAAGAAAATTGTAATGTTGTGGGTGGGTATTTGGTGTGGTGGTTAAGACACTGCTTGGGACGCCCAAATCCCACGTCAGAGTGCTCTGCTTCTGATGCTGGTTTCCTGCTTATGTGAACTCTAGAAGGCAGCAGGTATGTGAATGGAGAATCTCTCTCATTCTCTGACTTTCTAATAATAATAACAATAATCATACATACATACATACATAACAGATTTGAAAATCTTTGAAAGTCATAATGTTGACTGGGAAAAGCACACTATAGATTGTGTGCTGAAAGGCATACTGACAGAGAGAGAGGGACTGACAGAATTTCCATATGCTGGTTCACTTCCCAAATGGCCACAATAGCAAGATCTGGGCCAGGCTGAAGCCAGGGAGCCAGGAATTCCACCTGGATCTCCCACATGAGTGGTAGGGACCCAAGTACTTGAGCCATCCATCATCTTCTGCCTTCTTAGGTGCATTATCAGGGAGCCAGGTCAGAAGCTGAGCAGCCAGGACTTGAACTGACATTCCCATATGGGTTGCAGGCATTGTAGGCAGTGGCTTTACTTGCTGTGCCACCATGCCTACCCCTCATTTATAATATTTTAGTGAACACATTCATACTACTTGCGTTGCACTCTAAGTACATACACTCATATATAAAAGTAGGAGTGTAATGAAACACAATGGAAGGATGCACAATAAATGCATAAAAATGATTGCCTCTGAAGAGACTGGGAGGACAACTGATCTGGGCAAGGGCTGGGGAGAAGGCCAAGGGGCTCTGTGTTATCTGTAACACTCTCCTTTCTTACAGCACAGACAAAGGATTTGTCCAACTGTTCACAGTGATAATTCTGGGCATTGATACATGGGTGTTTGTTACCTTCTTTGCATTTTTCTGTACTTTAAAGCTTTGGTATAAACAGGTTCCTTTTTTTTTTTTTTCTTTTGAAAATTACTCTTTGACATTGTGCTGAGGGTTGGTAAGTTGTGCACATCCGAGCCCACACCATGCTCCTAAGTGAGTCTTGGAACAAAGCGTGCGTAATTCTCTGCATGGCTGCACGCACTTTCTCACCAGGGCAGCCTAAAAATAGCTGACAAGTAAAAGTATTATTGGGCAGGCGGCCTCCCGCGGTTGACCTTCGGGATACTTGGATCGTCCGTTCAGTTAATCTTGTCACAATCATGTAATTATGAGGTTGGTTTGAGCTTAATGAACCAATAAATATAGGAAAAGTCCCCTGTCACCAGGGCTGGGGTCATCGAAGCTCCTTGGGACATGATGCTTTGCTCCTGTTTGTATATGAGGCGGCCTCACGATAACAAGTTTTAAACAAAATGTGCTTTTCAGGCCACTCTTTGCAAGTTATCTACCTCTTCCCCACGTCTAGCTGGCCTTCCCCCAACAGGCCGAGGCTGCCTTCCACCACGTACAGGCTGAAACCCGGCAGGACACGCCGGCAGCCCACGGGCTGGCAGCACAGTCCCCAGCAAAGCAGCGGGCTGCAGCGCTCCATTGAAAAGGCCGTTCTATTCGCCTTTGAAAGAGTCTTACATGTTGAAATGCCAGTTAGCAGAAAAGTATAGGAAAGAGAAAAGTGACCAGGCGAGCGTGCAAGGGTACTCAAGCGACGCTCAAAACTCCAGCTGAGTTGAACCTGGAGTTATTTAAGAATAAGTCCAATGAACCAGTTTGGGTGCCTCTGTTTGTCATTTTTTTAATTGAAAGTTTTTTATTCTTTTTTTAAGAATACATACACGAAGGTCCCTGGGGCAGGGGGGCAGGGGGAGTTGAAAGGGATCTCTGTCCAACAGAATGAAATTTGAGACTCTTCTGGGTCAAATGCAAAGTTACAACTCAGCATACCCAGTGAAAGTTTTTCTTTTCAAAATTTATTTTGAAAAACGTCAGGCTTAGAGAAAAATTGAGAGACCATCCAATGGGAGTTTTGAAAGACTGGAAAATAATTCATATGAACTGAAAAAAACTTTAAGTATATGAATTTGTTTTTTATAATAGCAGTATTATTCATAACAGCTAAAGCTGGGCTGGAGGGGCTGGTTTGTGACATAGCAGGTTAAGCTTCCTGGGATGCTGGCATCCCATATGGGCACCGGTTCAAGTCCTGGCTGCTCCACTTCCCATCCAGTTTCCTGCTAATGCACCTGGGAAAGCAGCAGATGACTTGAATGCTTGGACCTTTGTGACTCACATGAGAGGCATGGATGGAGTTGCTGGCTCCTGAATTTGGCCTGGCCCAGCCCTGGCTGTTGTGGCCATTTGAGGAGTGAACCAGTGGATGGAAGATCTCTTTCTCTGTCTCTCCCTCTCTCTGGAAACAAACAAACAAACAAAATACAACCCCCCCCCCCCAACCACCAATAACCAAACCCTATGAAGGCATTTGTTATTTGATTATCATGAAATACTTGTATGTTTTTATCGGGTACAGTGCAGTATTTCAAATTTATAAACTAGTGAAATCAGGTCATTGCCATTTCCATTTCTTTCTCTTTTTATGCTTGGACCTAAAACCTCCTGTCTTCTCATTCTTCACAAGGTGCCTGATACGTTCCTGTGCCCCGTAGCCACCCTTCTGGGCAGTGGAATGTTCAAACCTAGTATCTCTCTCCATGTTGATCCAAAGTCCCTCCATCTTCTCTTTCTCTGATTTTTTTTAACCTCAGAGCCTGAACAATGAGTTTGTGTGATTCAAAAACAGAGCCGACCGTGTTTCCACGGAGAAAACGTGTGTGGTTCTGGCCGCACCGTGAACAGCAGGAGAGCCAGGGCCGAGGGAAGCCTGTCGTCCTTTCTCCAGGGGAAGAGGTAAGTGGGAAGGGAGGAGGCTAAGTTAATGAGCGCTTCCTTCCTTTATCTCACTTGGGGAGCAGCCAAAGGTCCCTTAGGACCTGTTTCTTTCTCCTTCTCTAGGGTCAGTGGCTTTAGTATTTCAAGCTAGCTGTAGCCGGTGTGTTTCAGCAATGATAATATCAGGATGGATTTTTATCTCCATCAGTGCAGTCTCCTAAGGCCAGAAGAAGAGCAATATGATAAGGCTTTACACGTCATTTACAAGACCCTGCGCCTGTGTGGGACGCCCGTATCACAGGTGCTGTTTATCTACTTGAAAGGTTGGTAGTGATGTGTAAGTGATGTCTGTGCCTGATCTCTCCTTTTATCTTACTTTTCCCAGCAGACTTATTTGCTTCAGCCTGGGGCTGATCTGGAAGCTTCATCTGTGCTGGTACCACATACTTGCTGTCTGCCTGGACAAGTTGGTCCCAGTTCCTTCAGGTCAAATGGATTCACTTGAACATAGGACAGACAGGACTGAGTGAGGACTGCTACCGGGTGTGAGGGAGGGAGACAAATCCATCACAACTCATGTTTTTGACTTGAGCCACTGGGTGAAGAGTAGGGTCACATCCCACGATGAGCAGATAGACGATACAGGTGTAGGGATCCGTTTTTGTCTTGTTATATTAATTTTCTTATTGAATGAATCAAGTGGAAATGTTGAGAAGGGAACTAGATATACATGTTTGGAGCTGGGGGGAGCAGTCCAGGATAGAAATTAGATTTTGAGAGGCTGGCGCTGTTGCATACTGGGTAAAGCTGCCACCTGTGGTGCCAGCATCCCATATGGGTGCCGGTTCGTGTCCTGGCTGCTCTACATCTGACCCAACTCTCTGCTATGGCCTAGGAAAGCAGTGGAAGATGGCCCAAGTGCATGCACCCTGGGAAAAACTCCTTACTCCTGGTTTCAGATTGTCCCAGCTCCAACAGTTGCAGCCATTTGGGGAGTGAACCAGTGGGTGAAAGATCTCTTTCTCTCTCTCGTTCTCGCTCTCGCTCTCTCTGCAACTCTGCCTTTCAAATAAATACATCTTTTTTTTTTTTTTAAAGATAAGATTTTGAGTGTCATCACTGTATAATACATTTATTTTTTTATTTTTGACAGGCAGAGTGGACAGTGAGAGAGAGAGACAGAGAGAAAGGTTTTCCTTTGCGCTGCGGCCGGCACAACGCGCTCATCTGATGGCAGGAGCCAGGTGCTAGGTGCTTCTCCTGGTCTCCCATGGGGTGCAGGGCCCAAGCACTTGGGCCATCCTCCACTGCACTCCCTGGCCACAGCAGAGAGCTGGCCTGGAGGAGGGGCAACTGGGACAGAACCCCGTGCCCCGACCGGGACTAGAACCCGGTGTGCTTGTGCCGCAAGGTGGAGGATTAGCCTAGTGAGCCACGGCGCCGGCTCTGGGTGGTAACATCCCAAGAAAGTTTCAGCAGAGAAGAGGACCAAAGTGGCTGTCCTGGGACAAGCTGATCTGCAGATGCTGAGAGCAGGCAGAAGAGCCAGCAGGAGTAGCTTAGAAGGAACAATCAGTGAGGTAGAAAGGAAACCCATAGCACTCCTTACCCTTTCAGCCACATGCAGGGTTTCTAGGAGGAGGGAGTGGTTTCCTGAGGCACAAGCTATTGAGCAATTAAATGAGATGAAAACTATAGCTGCTGGACTGGCCACAAGGTGACCTTGACAGATGTGGTCCAGTTGGAACTGGCTTAGGAGAAAATGGTGGGCAACAAATATAGCCTTTTTTTTTTTTAAGATTTATTTTATTTGTTTGAAAGGCAGAGTTACAGAGAGAGAGGGAGAGACACACACAGAGAAATCTTCCATCCGCTGATTCACTCCCCAGATATTGGCAACTGCCAAAGCCAGGAGCCAGGAGCTTCTTCCAGGTCTTCTGTGTGGGTGCAGGGGCCCAAGTACTTGGGCCTTCCTCTGCTGCTTTCCTAGGTGCATTAGCAGAGAGCTGAATTAGAGGTGGAGAGCCAGATTGAACCAGTGCCCATATAAGATGCTGGCACTGCAGGTGGAATCTTAACCTTCTATGCCACAACACTGGCCCCAAGGAGTTTTACTATGTGGGAAGTAGAGAAATGGGAATTAAATGGGTATGTGGGGCAAAGTAAGATTTTAAAAGATAGGAAATATTATAATGTTTTTGGAAGTTGTTGGGAATAACACAGAGATGAGAGAAATCTGAGGATGCAGGTGAAAGAGGGAATTATTGCAGGATGGAAGTCCTTAAGTAGTTGAGACAGTGCCATCTCGGGCACAAATGGGGACAGCAGGGCCAATTCATCAGGGCAACAAGAGCAAAAGCAAAGCAGATATGGATAAATTGGCAGGTAGAAAGAGGAAGATTATTTTCTTTTGACAGCCTCAATATTCTCAGTCAAGTAAGAGGCAAGGTTGGGGCCGGCACTGTGGTGTAGTAGGTTAAGCCTCTGCCTATGGTGCTGGCATCCTATATTGGCCCCAGTTTGAGTCCCGGTTGCTCCACTTTCAATCCAGCTCCTTGCCATCATCCATGTTAAGAGGAAGGGAGCTAGGGCCGGCGCTGTGACATAGCAGATAAAGCTACTGCCTGCAGTGCCAGCATCCATATAGGTGCCGGTTTGAGTCCCAGTTGCTCCACTTCCAATCCAGCTTCCTGCTAATGGCCTAGGAAAGCAGTAGAAGATGGCCCAAGTCCTTGGGCCCCTGCATCTGTGTGGGAGACCTGGAAGAAGCTCCTGACTCCTGGCTTTGGATGGGCTGAGCTCTGGCTATTGCGGCCATCTAGGGAGTGAACCAGTGGATGGAAGATCTCTCTGTCTCTCCCTGTCTCTGTCTGTAACTCAGCCTCTCAAATAAATAAATCTTTAAAAAAGAAAAAAAACAAACCAAAATAATGTGGCGCAGCGGGTTAACACCCTGGCCTGAAGCGCCGGCATCCCATATAGGCGCCAGTTCGAGACTTGGCTGCTCCACTTCCTATCCAGCTCTCTGCTATAGCCTGGGAAAGCAGTGGCAGATGGCCCAAGTCCTTGGGCCCCTGCACCCACGTGAGAACTCAGAGGGAACTCCTGGGTCCTGGCTTCAGATCAGTGCAGCTCCGGCTGTTGTGGCCAATTGGGAGTGAACCAGTGGATGGAAGACCTCTCTCTCTCTGCCTTTCCTCTCTCTGTATAACTCTGACTTTCAAATAAAAATAAATCTTTAAAAAAGAGATTATAAAATAATGTTGAAAAAAGAACAAAAGATGCAAGGTTATCAGCTGAGTTGCAGGAGTGTGGAGAAGGGACTGAAGATTTGAGGAGAAAGGACAAGTTAAATAAAACTCTTGAAGAGTAGCAGAGTGAGACAATAGGAAAATACAGTGGGATTACTGAGTAGCACTGAGGGCCCACTGGGGATTGTGGTAGTAAATTTAAAGTAAGTTCAGTCATGGTGGTGGATGGAGCAAAAGTGGTAGGGTCACTGGACTGGAGATCAAGGCAGGGTCAGTGAATTTTTGGAACAAAGATACTAGAGGAAATGAGTTGGAATGATAAAGATTGGTGGTTAGAGAAGCATGCCTGAAATCAAGATTGGGCAAGTAGAACAGTCATTACTCATGAAAATGACCTTGGGGCCAGCACTGTGGCATAGTGGGTAAAGCTACCGCCTAAAGTGCCAGCAACCAATATGGGTGCCGGTTCAAGTCCCAGCTGCTCTACTTCTGATCCAGCTCTCTGCTATGGCCTGGGAAAGCAGTGGAAGATGGCCCAAATCCTTGGGCCCCTGTACCTGTGTGGGAGACCTGGAAGAAGCTCCTGGCTTCTGGCTTTGGATGGGCCAGCTCCAGCTGTTGCAGCCATTTGAGGAGTGAACCAGCAGATGGTTCTGCCTCTGCCTCTCTCTGCCTCTGCCTCTCTGTAACTCCACCTTTCAAATAAAATAAATAAATATTAAAAAAAAAAGAAAAAAAAGAAAATGACCTAGAAATAGCTATGGTACTAAATGGCTGAAGCAAAATTTTAAAATAATGTTTTTAAAAGATTTACTTATTTATTTGAAAGTTAGAGTTATAGAGACAGAGAGGGAGAGACAGAGATCTTTCATCTCCCAGATGGCCACAACAGCTGGGGCTGGGCCAGGCTGAAACCAGGAGCCAGGAGCTTCATCCGGGTTTCTCACATGGGTGGCAAAAGCCCAAGTACTTGGGCCATCTTCTGCTGCTTTTCCCAAGCCATCAGCAGAGAGCTGGATTGGAAGAGGAGCAGCCAGGACCAGAACTCACTATGTTACAATGCTGGCTGCAGGCTGAAGCAAATTTTAAGAATAGGTAGAAGTTCAAGCTATTAAGAGGCCAGAGTTTTCCAAAAGTAGGATATATGAAAGATTTTACTGTTGATTTGTCATAAATACCAGAGGGTAAACTGGAAGGTTTTTAAAGTCTGGGGAGGGTAGGCAGATTGGATCAAGTTAAGGTGTAATGCAGAGCCTGTGGTGATAAGAATCCAAATGATAATGGATGACTTGGAAGGCTTAGATTTCCTTTGGAGACTGATGTCAACAGGACTATGAGAGTCTCCCAGTCTCTGCTGGAGGAGAACATCCCATTCTATTCCACCTTCCTGCCTGGGCCCAGCCTCTAGGGTACTCCTGCTCAGGGCTGTAGCATTCCCTTGGATGCTCTTTCCATGGCTTCCCGCACCATGTCCTCAGCTCACTTGTCACCTGCCTCTGATCTTGCCTGACCAACAATCATCCCATTTCCTCTAGCACTTGAGGCCTCTTTTTACAGTCAGTGTGCAACGCTTTTCTGTCTCTTAGTTATCTTTCTGCTGTATTTCCTGTCACTTCTGTACAGACGTTCACCCTTAATATGGTTGGCTGCTTTGGAGGACATGGAAGAAGCTAAGATCTTCCAGAACCAAGATAAATTCTATGAGTAAACTGAGGAAATGTTAAAGAAAATTTTAAGTAAAAATTTGATCCCAGGCTTCTCAAACATTAACAGTGGATGGGGCCTTTCTTAAAGAGAAAAATTCTTAGGGACCTCAGAGAGAGAAAAAGTTTCCTACTTTAAAAGCACTGACTTTAAGCAAGTGAAGTCTTTTATCATAGGAAAGTTTGTTGGTTTTTCATTATCCTGGCCCCAAAAAAAGATTAAAAATAGATTTTTTTTTAAAAAAAGATCTATTTATTTCTTTACTTATTTATTTAATTGAAAGAGCCAGGGGTGGGATAGAGAGAGAGAAAGTTGAGATCTTTTATCTGCTGGGTCACTTCCCAGATGTCCACAATTGCCTGCCTGGGCCAAGCCAAAGCCAGGAAGCAGGCGCCTGCCCGCCACGTCCAGTAGCAGGCCTAAGGGTTGGTGTCTGGCGCTGGCTGGACTCCTGTCCCCTGTGCCTGTTCCTTTGGAGCAGGCCCAACCCACTGGGCCGGGACTGAGCAAGCGCAACTTCCCTGAGGTCACTGGAGGCTGAGGAGACCGAGATGGAGCCCCCGCATCTAGTCTCAGGCCGGCTTGGCCATCCGTGGGGAGGGGGCTGGGGCTGCCTACGGGCCCACCTGGCCACACACGTGGTCAGTGCCACTCCTCCCAGGAAGAGAACACCCTGCGTGCGTGCCCTCAGGGAAGACAGCGGACAGGGCCCACGTGAGTGCTGTCAGAGAAGATGGGGGACACAACCCCCACCTGGGTCCCTTCAGAGAAGATGGCGGACACGACCCCCACGTGAGCCCCATCAGGGAAGACGGCGGACACGACCCCATGCCATTAACAGGGAGCTGGATGAAGTGGAGCAGCCAGGACATGAGCCAGATCTTCTCTCAGCAATACTCATTTGGGTAGTATCTGTTACAAGAAGACATACCGGGATGACTCCCTTTGATATCAGTAATCCTGAAGTTCTGCCTGTTGTCTCAGAATTATTAGAAGGGAGCTGCGTGCATGGCCTGGCAGCCATTTCCACAGAGAAGGACCCCAAGGGTGGGGAGCGAATGCGTGTGCTCCACAGGATGCCCGGGAGGTGGACGAGAGGCAGCACCAGACAGCTCTGGAGCAGAGTTGTATGCGAATGTTCAGGACTGAGTTGTCCCTAATTACTCCATGCTGGAACCCAGCCAAGTGACCATCAATAAATGAATGAACAAACCATGACGTGTGAATAGGATGGGATCCTGCTCAGCCATCGCAGGACACTGAGCTCCAGATGCACACATAACTGGTGACTTCAAACACGTTCTACATGCTACCTTTAGGAGTTCCACCAACAGAACTGAAGGAAAACATAGAGGAAGAAATTCCTACAGAAATATTTCAAGAAGAATCCAGAATTGGAGGATGCATGTTTGCACAGTGAAAGCCTTGAGAGTTCAGACAAGACAAAACAACTGCTCAGAACCTGACAGTGGAGATGTTTCCAGAAAGGAGGAGAAAGTTTTCACAGACATTGTCAGGACCCAGAATTGCATTAGCATCTTGATGGTGGCAAGAGAAGCTGGAACACAGGGGCCAGTCCCTTAAACCTTCTGAGAGCATTGCAGCTGACCTGACAGGATGAGTGAAGCCCAGCTTCGTGACTCAGGGGGGCTGGACACCCACACCCAAGGGTGCTCTCCCTGTGCTGCAGATAGGGAACCAAGGCTGCAGGCTGGCTCTGAAGTGTCCACTGCACACAAGGGGAGTCTGGGACCCCTCACACAGCCCTGAGTTCTGCGGGATCCTCCACCAGGGGTCCATGCTCTGGCCACAAGGGGAGTCCAGGATTTCAACCTGGGAACAGCCTCACCACCTGTAGGTTACATGAAGGGCATCCTAGGTGACTGAGGAAGAGAAACCACGTTGGGGAAAGTGGTGCTGATGGATCCAGGTGCTCGTTGCACTGTTAAGCAACAATGCAGGTGACAGCACAGCTTGTAAAAGAGGGCAGTCCATTTCTGTCAGGATGTGCAGGATGTCTGCAAGAATCTATATCCAAAAAGTATATTTTGGGGCTTAGGGTACTGTTTATTTGAAAAAGCGACAATTTAACCAAACATGAAGATCTTACCCATCTGAATATCTTTCAACGTAAAATTTAACTTATAAAATGTAATACATATTCTTAGAGAGCATTGGAGAAACCCTGCAAGATATAGGTACCAGCAAAGACTTCTTGGAAAAGACCCCAGAAGCACAGGCAGTCAAAGCCAAAATTAACATTTGGGATTGCATCAAACTAAGAAGTTTCTGTACTTCAAAAGAAACAGGAAAGTGAAGAGGCAACTGACAGAATGGGAAAAAATATTTGCAAACTTTGCAACAGATAAAGGGTTGATAACCAGAATCTACAAAGTAATCAAGAAACTCCACAACATCAAAACAAACAACCCACTTAAGAGATGGGCCAAGGACCTCAATACATACTTTTCCAAAGAGGAAATCCAAATGGCCAACAGACACATGAAAAAATGTTCAAGATCACTAGCTATCAGGGAAATGCAAATCAAAACCACAATGAGGTTTCACCTCACCCCGGTTAGAATGGCTCACAATCAGAAATCTATCAACAATAGATGCTAGAGAGGATGTGGGGAAAAAGGGACACTAATCCACTGTTGGTGGGAATGCAAACTGGTGAAGCCACTATGGAAGTCAGTCTGGGGATTCCTCAGAAACCTGAATATAACCCTACCATACACCCCAGCCATCCCACTCCTTGGAATTTACCCAAAGGAAATTAAATTGGCAAACAAAAAAGTCATCTGCACATTAATGTTTATTGCAGCTCAATTCACAATAGCTAAGACCTGGAACCAACCCAAATGCCCATCAACAGTAGACTGGATAAAGAAATTATGGGACATGTACTCTATAAAATACTACACAGCAGTCAAAAACAATGAAATCCAGTCATTTGCAACAAGATGGAGGAATCTGGAAGACATCATGCTGAGTGAATTAAGCCAGTCCCAAAGGGACAAATATCATTTGTTCTCCCTGATTGGCGACAACTAACTGAGCATCAAAGGGGAAACCTGTTGAAGTGAAATGGACACTATGAGAAAGAGTGACTTGATCAGCTCTTGTCCTGACTGTTGATGTGCAATGTAATACTTTATTCCTTTTAGTATTTTTTTTTGTTCTAGTACTATTGGTTGAACTCTGTAATTAACACACAATTATTCTTAAGTGTTTAAAGTTAACTGAAAAGTGATCGCTGTGAAATATAAGAGTGGGAATAAGAGAGGGAGGAGATGTACAATTTTGGACATGCTCAATCGGACTTGCCCCAAATGGTGAAGTTAGAAATGTGCCAAGGGATTCAAATTCAATCCCATCAAAGTGGCATGTACCAAGGCGATCTCACTAGTCCAAGTGATCATCTTCAGTTCATACTTGATCACACTGATAGGTCTAAGAGTCAAAGGGATCACACAAACAAGACTAGTGTCTGCAAATACTAACTGATAGAATAAAAAAGGAAGAGAACAATCCAACATGGGAAGCAGGATACACAGCAGACTCATAGAATGGCGGATGTCTTAAACTGCACTCTGGCCTCAGAATCAGCCCTTAAGGCATTCGGATCTGGCTCAAGAGCCCATGAGAGTATTTTAGGCATGGAAAGCCAAGACACTCTGGCAAAAACAAAAAACAAAAAAAAACAAAACAAAACAACAACAACAACAAACAAAACCTAAATGAAAGATCTTTGCGAGTGAGATCCCAGTGGAAAGAATAGGTCATCAAAGAAGGAGATACCTTTTCTCTGAAGGGAGGAGAGAACTTCCACTTTGACTATGACCTTGTCTAAATATGATCAGAGTCAGTGAACTTAAAAGGCTTCCATAGCCTTGACAACTCATGACAAGAGCCTAGGGTGATTACTGATGCCATAAACAAGAGTGTCAATTTGTTAAGTCAACAACAGGAGTCACTGTGCACTTACTCCTCATGTAGGATCTCTGTCCTTAATGTGCTGTACATTGTGATTTAATGCTATAACTAGTACTCATACAGTATTTTTCACTTTGTGTTTCTATGTGAGTGCAAACTGTTGAAATCTTTACTTAATATATACTAAACTGATCTATATATAAAGAGAATTGAAAATGAATCTTGATGTGAATGGAAGGGGAGAGGGAGCAGGAGATGGGAAGGTTGTGGGTGGGAGGGAAGTTATGGGGGGGGGAAGCCATTGTAATCCATAAGCTGTACTTTGGAAATTTGTATTTATTAAATAAAAGTGATAAAAAAAAATAAAAATATGGACCAGTAACCCACTGATTAAAACATCCCAAGGAAGAACCAAAAAAAAAAAAAAAAAGTAATATAATATACAAAGCCAGGAAGCAGGAGCTTCATGCCAGTCTCCCACATGGGTGACAGGGGTCCAAGCACTTGGGCAATCTTCTGCTCCTTTCCAAGGCCATTAGCAGAGAACTGGATAGAAAGGGGAGCAGCTGGAACATGAACTGCTGCCCATACATAATGCCGACGTTCCAGGTGGCAGCTTTACCCGCTATGCCGTTACACCAACCCTAAAAGATGGATTTTTAAGATTATCATTAACACAGGGGCTGGTGTTGTGGTACTCTGGTAAAGCCTCCACCTGTGAGGCCTGCATCCAGTATGATTGCCAGTTCCAGTCCCGGCTGCTCCATTCCTAGCCAACACCCTGTTAATGTACCTGGGAAAGCAGTGGAAGATGGACCAAGGGCTTGGACCCCTGCCACCTATATGGAAGATCCAGGTGGAGTTCCAGGCTCCTGGCTTTGCACTGGCCCAGCCCTTGCTGTTGTAGTCATTTGGGGAGTGAACCAGGAGATGGAAGGTACCTTTCTCTCTTTTTCCCTCTCTCTCTTTGTCTCTCCCTCCTTCCGTGTAGCTCTGCCTTTCAATAAATAATAAACAAACAAATAAATAAATCTGTTAAAAAACTCATAAAATTTATAATTAAAACAAAACTATAAAACTCTTATTTAACTCATTCTTGAATCCTAAAGAATATGGTACTTGTTGAAAAACTCTCTTTAGATTACATGTTAACAGAATAGAGGGTGACCAAAGAAATGTTACAGCAGGGAATTTTATGACAAATATGTAGACCTATCCATGTGAAAAATATGTTAGGAAATGATTTCTTTATTTTATTTATTTATTTTTTAATTTGATTTTTTTTGACAGGCAGAGTGGACAGTGAGAGAGAGAGAGACAGAGAGAAAGGTCTTCCTTTGCCGTTGGTTCACCCTCCAATGGCTGCCGCGGCCGGCGCGCTGCAGCCAGCGCACTGCGCTCATCCGATGGCAGGAGCCAGGTGCTAGGTGCTTTTTCCTGGTCTCCCATGGGGTGCAGGGCCCAAGCACTTGGGCCATCCTCCACTGCACTCCGGGGCCACAGCAGAGGGCTGGCCTGGAAGAGGGGCAACCGGGACAGAATCCGGCACCCTGACTGGGACTAGAACCCGGGGTGCCGGCGCCGCAAGGCGGAGGATTAGCCTGTTGAGCCACGGCGCCGGCCAGGAAATGATTTCTATAAAGCCAAACAGGACTTTGCAGGGCAGGTGCTCAATAAAGGATAATAATAATATTAATAATAGCAACAGTGATTTTAAAGTTTCAATGTTTTTAGGAGTAGAGTTTTTGTGGTTATTTTTTAATTGCTGGGCTGATTTTATAGAGAGACAGGAAGGGATGCTTGAATTAATGTCCTCACAGGGGCCAAGCCAAGACCTCCCCTCCCATTTCAGCTCCTCACAGATCTGCCCTTCCTTACGGATACAGGGAACTCCAATGGAATCCAAAACAGCCTCGTGATTTAAAGAGGGATTAGAAGGAAGCTCAAGGTGGTCATGCTCATCCTGATGGCTGGGTGGGGCTGCACTTTGGAGGGGACCAGAAGGTCACCCTCCCGTCAGGCAGGCACTGGCTCTGGACCCGCTGCAGCCTCCTGAGGCCTTGGGCCTGAGTGAGGGAGTAGGGGCTCCCATGCTGCAGATCACAGCCATCTACTAGTGCTGTGCCCTAAGTGGCCCAGCCACGGTGACTGGAGTCTGACCCATGCTGTGAGCCACCTCTCCTGCTGAATGAGGCTGTGGCTGTGCACCTCGATGCAGCGAAGGTAGGTGTCACTGTGGCCAAATACTTGCTCTTCTTGGTCTTCTTTGATGTAAGATACAAATGGATGCTTAACATTGTCAGGTACTGTCCACCATGGCTTCTTGCTGGGAGCCCGCCTTCCCATGTCCTACATTGTTCCCACCTGATTCACGGCAGGGAAAGTCCAGGACTGGCTGCACAGGTGGAAAAACTAGAAGCAGAATTTCAATACTTCTCATACTTATTTAAATGGAGACAATGTAGTTGCCATTTTTCAGGCTGTTAATGGAATATCAGGGGCACCAGGAAGGACATAATTAATTGATTGACTCTGATTAAAGCATTTCTCTGAAGATGCCTTAGTTAATATTCACAAGTTCTTTGAACCACTTAGACAAAAGATATGTAGCTCAAAATCAATAGTAATGTACATATATTGTTCCTTTTCTTATAAACTGGCATTGTTATTACTGAAATCAAGGTTTAGGGCCGATGCTGTGGCACAGCTCGTAAAGCCACCGCCTAAAGTGCTGGCCTCCTATATGGGTGCCGGTTTGAGACCCAGCTGCTCTACTTCTGATCTCTGCTATGGCCTGGGAAAGCAGTGGAAGATGGCCCAAGTCCTTAGGCCCCTGTACCCACATGGGAAGACCTGGAAGAAGCTCCTGGCTCCTGGCTTTGGATTGGTACAACTCCAGCCATTGCGGCCAACAGGGGAGTGAACCAGCAGATGGAAGACTCCTCTCTCTCTGCCTCTCCTTCTCTCTCTATGTAACTCTGACTTTCAAATAAAAAATAGCTACATCTTTAAAAATATTATTTATTTATATTCATTTTGTACTGAAGGACTAAGAGATCTCTATCCACTGATTCACCTACTAAATGCTCTCAATAGCAAGCCTAAGCCAGGAGCCTGGAATCCAATGTGCATCTGCCACATGGATGGCAGGGACCAAGCATTTGAGCCACATCTCCTGGCTTGTAGGCTGTGCATTAGCAGGAAGCTGGCTAGGAGAGGAGGAGGAGCCTGGGACTGAACCAGGCTTCCCAATGTGGGATGTGGGCATCCCAAGCACCGTCTTAACCACTGACCCAAATGCCAGCACTGGTTCCACTATTAAAAATCTGGTGATTTTTCAAATGTTCAAGTGAGAGAGAGAGACTGAGAGCTCTCCACCCACTGCTTCACTCCCTAAATCCCCATAATGGGTGTGGGGAGGGTCAGAGCCAGAGTCAGGAGCTGGGAATACAAGGCAGGGTCTCCTTGTGAGTGGCAGGAAACCGGTTACTCGAGCCATCACTGCTGCCTCCCAGGGTTCTGCAATATCAGGAAGCTGGAGTCACAGTTTGGTGCTGGGAGTCAAACCCCTGCTCTCTGCTGCAGGACTTGGCCTGAATGCCTGCTCCAGATGTTTGATTGCTTCTGTGGATCTTTAAAAGAGGAAAAAGTAAATAAAGAAGAAGAATAGGGGCTGGTGCTGTGGCACAGTGGGTTCAGCTTCTGTCTGCAGTGCTGGCTTCCCATATGGGTGCTGATTTAAGACCCAGATGCTCCACTTATGACCCAGCTTTCTGCTAATGTGCCTGGGAAAGCAGCAGAAGATAGTCCAAATCCCTGGGCCCCTGCATCCACATGGGAGACCCAGAAGAAGCTCTTGGCTCCTGGCTTCGGCCTGGCCTAGCCCTGCTGTTGCGGCCATTAGGGGAGTGAACCAGTGGGTAGAAGAGCTCTCTCTGTCTCTCTCTCTCTCTGTAACTCTTTCAAATAAATAAATCTTAAAGAAAAAAGTCTAATAATCACTTTACGGGTTTTGGTAAAAATGGGGCATTAGGATGCAGTGGAGCCCGGAGAAGAGGATGACCCTGAAGATGAAACAGGCCCCTCATTCATTCCTGCCTCCCCCAGCATGTGGACAGCCCCTACACAGAGAGCAACAGGGAAGCTGGGGGGAGATCCTCAGTGGACAGAGGCTCCCCGTGGAACTTCGTTCAGTTTAGAAAACATAGCAAGTTATGCTGCTGGCACGCTTGAGTTATTGGCTCAGATTTATAGCATTTGCAGATAGGAATATGTGTGTGTGTGTGTGTGTGTATACTCACCCTGAGCGCAAAATAACATTTCATTATTCACGCCTTTTTTTGGCTTTTCTTTTTTCTTTTTTTTTTTTCAGTCTTCTTCAGGCCAAAATCTGATGAATAAAAAGCAGAAAAACAAGAGAAGGGTTAATTCTCTGCAGGGTTGCTGCAGGAGGGTTAGGTGCAGAGGCCTCCCTCTGGTACCTCAGCTCCTACTGCAAGGAGAGCAAGGCTGTGCCACACCCCCTAGGAAGCAAAGACCCCAGTGATCTCAGGCGGGGGGCCTGCTGTCCCTTTGAAATGTCCCTTTCCTGCTCGGTGAGAGTCTCTGGGCAGATTGGAAGGTGAAATGCGGACTCCTCCCCTGGAGGCTCGGGCATTGTTGCAGGAAATGGCGCGTTTGCAAGAACCCCTGGTGTCACTAAAGGAATTTGCTTTGGATTTTTATTTCCAGGTTCTCTGTGGAATCTCCCGGCTTGCATCAGGTGTCTGCTTTGGAGTCTGCCTTGCCTGCAGGTTCATCTGGCAGTATTTTCCCCTCATTAATTTGAACTTGCCAGCTGCAAATATTATCAGTGAAAACCAGATTCGGATCTTGGCTATAGATGTAGCAAACATGTGGCTCTAAATGATGACCTTTGCTTAAGTTGCTATCCTAATCATCTACCAGTAAGCATGGGGATCCTGATGAGTGGATTTTAGAAATAAGGTAGTAAATCTGTCAGCAAGAATTGATCAACCAAGCAGAAAATAAGAGCATGTGCTGTAGTTTGTGGATCAGGGTTCTGTCACAACAATTTTGGGACGCCATTTGGTTCATGTTCTGTCACACATTCTTAAGAGCTGTTATGCAATTGCCTCCAAGATGTTGGCTGCACTGGGTCAACTTTTAGTGCTCTTTGCTGCGTGAAAGGAATCTATTTTTATGTGGTGGTGTAGTGGGGTACTAGTTCTCCTAAACAAACTTTTGTTTTTAACTTTTGCGACTTTGAAAGAATTGAGCTTTAGAAACCAATAGCTCTCCTTTAGTGGAAGGGGGCAGTGCCAAGTGGAGGTTCTGAGCACAGACAGTGGAGCCACGCTGCCACCTGGCTCTGCCACCTGCTGGTTCCATGACTTTGGACAACCTATCTGTGCTATTTTCTAAGGTGCCATTTTATTTTTTTTCCAAAGATGTATTTATTTATTTATTTGACAGGTAGAGTTATAGACAGTGAGAGGGAGAGACAGAGAGAAAGGTCTTCCTTCTGTTGGTTCACCCCCCAAATGGCTGCTACGGCCGAAGGCAGGAGCCAGGCGCTTCTTCCTGGTCTCCCACGCGGGTGCAGGTGCCCAAGCACTTGGGCCATCCTCCACTGCCTTCGTGGGCCATAGCAGAGAGCTGGACTGGAAGAGGAGCAACTGGGACTAGAACCCAGGGCCCATATGGGATTCAGGCGCCACAGACGGAGGATTAGCCAAGTGAGCCAAGGCGCCGGCCCTAAGGTTCCCTTTTTCCAAGATAAGAGAGCTGTTGTTAGTAGTAAACAAGTGAAAATGTGCAGTGTTAACTTGACTGGACTGAGGAATACCTAGAAACCTGGGAAAGTGTGGGTCTGGGTGGCTGTGAGGGTGTTTGCCTAGGAAATGCACAGGGGAGTCTGCAAGGAGCAGGGGCAGGGCCAGCCTGGATGCAGGCAGCACCGCCATCTGGCTGCTGGCTGGAGAGAATGCATCTAGAGGGCAGATCGGTATCTTTCTCTGAAAGCTGGGACGCGCTGGGCTCCTGCCTCGCATGTCACTTTCTGGCCTCTGGACCCCCCTGGCCTCCTTGCTGGATCCTCGGGCTTTCAGTCTGGAGCTGAGGCCCTTGGACTTGGATTGAGTCTTGCTACTGGCACCCCAGGGTCTCCAGCCTGCAGGGGACCCATTGGGGGACTTCTCCACTGCCATTTCACAGATGAATTCCCTCTCATGGATCGCTATAGCTACTTGTCTCTCTCCGACCCATACAGGTGGGAAGCATGTGCTACGTACTCCTTTGGACCTGTTAAGAAACAGAAACAACTAAATGATTTTTTCCTCTTTGTATGGTCTTTTAGAAAATTGAGGTATTGTGCAGTTATGTGAGGGTTGTCAAAATCCAGATGGACTCACTTATGTCAGTCCTAACAGAAAACAAAAAATAAATGAAGCTGTACGTTATGAAGAAAGGGTTCTTAAGCGCCATTTTCTGATAGTAACCATCATAAAAGACTCTGCCGGAACCGTAACATTACATAGAGGCCAGCGCAACCTTATACAAAAAGGACAGCTACAAGGACATCTGGCAGCAACTGTCCGTTCCAACCTTGGGCTAATGTCACCCTCATTATTACTCACTGCGGCCAAAGAGTCTTGTTTCAAAATATCTGATGTAATTCTCATTTTTGCCTTTAAAAATTTTCCCTTGCTGATACTTCTTTGAATATGTCATAGTGTGCTATGGCAAGCGTATTACCAAGCAGCTGGGAGGATTCTTTGGAGAATCTCTCTCTCTCTTTGTTGTTTACTTTTATTTAGATTGACAGCAAGGGAGGCAGATTAAGTTCTAGTGTTCTACAACATATTACAATATCTGTAGAGAGCAAGAACCTAGCATGCATTTTATAAAGGGCTAGAAGAGTGAAAGAGGTGATAAGGAGATGGAAATGCTAATCATCTTGTATTTGTGTGTTTCATGGGCTGTGGTGCAGTGGATTAAGCCACTACCTGAGACACTTGCATCCCATATCAGAACACCGGTTAGAGTCCTGGTTTCTCTACTTCCTAGGCAACTTTCTGCTAATGCACCTGGGAAGGCAGCAGAGGATAGCTCAAATGTTTGGGCCCTTAGCTTCAGGCTGGCCCAGCCCTTGCTGTTGCAGGCATTTGGGGAGTGAACCAGCAGATGGAAGATCTCTCTCTCTCTCCCTCTTTGACTCTCTGTTGCTCTGCCTTTTCAAGTGGATGAAAATAAATAAATGAACATTAAGAAAAGAAATGTCACACTGTACTCCTTAAATATAGACACAAGGTTATTATTCATCTGCTCAGTCATCTGCTTAATCCACAGAAGCTAGAGACAACCCCCTAAGTATGAGTTACTGTAAATGAGTGGGTCCACGCCTGGAACAGGACCAATGCCTTCGGAGACACAGCTTCAGTAAATCTCTGAGGTGCTCTGCAGTAAAACATTTCTTACGCGAGTGAATTCACCACCACTCCCCTGCCCTTGCCTGCTCTCAACTGGTGTTGAAAACACTTCTGAGGCCGGCTCAGTAGGCTAATCCTCTGCCTGAGGCGCCAGCACTATGGGTTCTAGTTCTGGCTGGGGCGCCGGTTGTGTCCCGGTTGCCCCTCTTCCAGTCCAGCCCTCTGCTGTGGCCAGGGAAGCCAGTGGAGGATGGCCCAAGTGCTTGGGCCCTGCACCCGCATGGGAGACCAGAAGAAGCACCTGGCTCCTGGCTTCAGATCGGCCTAGCATGCTGGCCTAAGCGGCCATTTGGGGGTGAACCAATGGAAGGAAGACCTTTCTCTCTCTCTCTCTAACTCTGCCCATCAAAACAAAACAAAACAAAACAAAACACCAAAAACCACTTCCGAACAGATGACTAAGATGCCACCTTGAACCAAAAGGGAGCTGGTACCTTACAGTAACAAATACTGTGATTCCAGTGCAGTCCTAGATCTTGAGAAACCAAATGAAAGAAGGTCATCTCACAGATCAGCTAACATTGCCATTAATGAAAGGTAGGAAAATACTTTTTTAGAACTTTGCCTGGGAACCAAAAATTAAGTTCATTTAAACCTATGTCCTTGGCTCAGGCGTCAGGATTTCTGCTAATCATATCACATGGTGGTGAAAAGATTGACAGGGATGAGGCCTCTGTGGACATTGTTAGTTTTGTAAATACTGTTACAATTTCCTGAAATGAATTACCCCTGAATTAAAACAAAGCAACTGATTAATTTTGCCAATATGTAAAAGCTTTAGGTGACATTGAGGGTCTGGGCTGGATGGAAGTTTGGGTCCTGGCCCCCTCAACATGGCTGATACAGTTCAATGTGGGATTAAATAATCCCACTCAGTTCAAGCGTACATGCCTGCACTTGAAACTAAGACCCGTTCTCTTGAGGCCTGACTCGATGTTATTTGAGTCCAGAAGGCCACAATAGGCCAAAGCCGAGGCTAACCACCTAGGCTCTCCTGGGAGGGCCTTGTGCCTGTGTGTAGCCCCAGCACAGGTGCAGGTCTCTCACCCAGCGGGTGAAATCTACAATGCAGGGAACGAACGAGTCAGGGAGGAGGGCCCTGCAGGTATTCAGGTGATCAAGGACATGTCACCGTCTTGAATGAAGCTGCAGCGGGGTGGCTTCTCTATGGACAGGTACCAGAGAACGAAGGTGAGGAAGACTTCCCGTGCTTTCTGAAACCGGGAAGGCGGCTCACTGTCCAGGTGACAATGGAAGTCTTAATCCAAGGAGCCTCCCCATCCCACACTGCCCCCTGTAAAAGGCCTGGCATTTCAGATCTGGAGGAGGCCTCCTAGGCCGAGCTCGGCGGGAAGCGAGCCTGCAGTTTGAGCTGTAGGTGCGAGTTCCCGCAGTCAGCGCGAGGGCAGAATCGAGACTGCCAGTTCGGTGTGTGGAACCGCGGTCGGCGCGGGGTCCTTTCCGCGGCTGTGTGTCACACTGTCCCCCTACCGACGCACACCATTTAAGAGAGAACTGGAGGCGGGGGAGAGAAACAGGAGTTTCAAAGGGGGCATTTCGGGGCGCGCAGACAGCTCGGCAAGGTGCAGCGCGCAGGCCTGTGTGCGCTACACGCTGCGCCTACCTCTGGGCCACGCCCGGCTCCGTGGACCTCGCTCCAGGGTTGGGATTAATTTCTTTAGCAGAGAAGAGGCTGGGGAATGCACCCTCTCTGCTAGGGGGCAAGAAGCACGGCTTCCTTGGGCCCCACCGTCCGATCGTCTCTGTACGTAATCCTTAACCTTGGGGGCTGGGACAAAGCAAACCGAGACAGAATGAAAGCGTGCGTGGGGGCCGGGCTGCGGAACGGGCAGGAGGGCACGATCGCACTCTCTGAGACTCCAAACTTTTTTTTTTTTTTTCTATTAAGCCCAATGAAACTCCACCTCCTCCAGAGAGCCCCGAAAGTTTGAGGGGCCGGGTGAGACCAGCTCCTGCCTGCACCCTCCACTCTTTCCTCCGGACCTCGACATGGGTGCGCCGGGCCCGGCCGTGGCCTCTCTCCTCCTCCCGCGCTGTCCTCGGCTCGAAGCCTCCTCGGCCCGCAGGGAAAGCCTGGCCCCGGCCGCGCGGGGCTCGTCCATCCGCCGCGGAGCTGAGGGGGCGGGGACAGGAGGCGGGGGCGGGGTCTCTGGCGGCCGGAGCCCCTTCCCCCCGCACGCTGATTGCTGTGGCGCCCGTCCCGTCCCCGCCCGCGCGGGAGGGAGTGCGGGCGCGCGGGGTCGGCCCGATGAGGGTACTCGCGTCTTTCGGGGACGCCGAGGCTCACTTTCCTCTCCGCAGCCAGCGAGCGAGGGCAGCCTGCGGGTCCGCGCCCGGCCGCTAGCCCTGCGCGATTCCCGGAGCTCCCGGCAGGAGGTGAAAGCGCCCGGCGGCTCCGGATGGCGTAGTTGCGCCGCGGCGCTGCAGCTGCCGGAGCTCGCGGCCGCCGAGCGCTGGGCGGGGAAAACTTCGCTCTGCGTCCCTACAACTTGCCGCGGTTGAGGTCCGCGGGACGCGCCGCCTGCGAGGTACGTGCCTGCCGGTCCCGCGCCGCTGCAGCCCGTTGGGGCGGCTGCCCGGGGCCGCGGGCTCTGCAGGCTGCGCGGGCCGGTGGCGCTGCGTGGACTGTCGGTGCCCGCTCTGCGGCCCGGGGAGGGCGGCGTGGGCCGGGCGGGGACCCGGGGCCGGCGGTGCGTGGGAGCGGCTCCCGGGGCCGGGCAGCGCTCCGGGGGCGATGCGCGCTGCGGGGAGGGATCCTCGGCGTCTGCCCGGCCGCCCGCACTCTGGGCTCCGCGGTGCCTTCTGACCGCTGCGGCGGGCGCCGGCCCCTACCCTCCGGCCGCGTGACAGGTCGATGGGCCAGGTTTGTTGTGGGTCTGGGCTCGGCTACCGCCGCCCCCGAATCCACGGCCGCGCCCTCGGGGTGCTCTGCAGCTGGGATCCCAGACGTCGGAGCCGCGCGTCCCGGTGGCGTTCGAAGGCTCCCTTTAGGGTGTTCATTTGGTTTGGACGCACTTGGGAATCTTGGACTGTTGCTAGGAGAATCCTCCTGCAAACTTGGTCTTATTAGGGCATCTGCCCCCACTTTCCAGAGTCCCAGAAAGTAGGGAGCCGGCGTGTGGAGCCCCAGTTACTGACCTCAGCAGAGTGGAACCCCTTGGGTTTGATGGCCACCCAGAGAGCCAGGGGACAGGAACTGGCTCCTGTTCCCGAGCTGTGAAGTGGGAGTAGCAGTCCCGGCCGAACGGGTGATGCTGCGGGCACCGGCACGGGCGCGGGCACGGGCCACGAGCGCAGCGCGAAGGTCGGGGCCGGCGCGGGTGACAGCTGCGAGCGTGACCAGGCATTGTCCGAGTTCCGTGGCCTCCCTTGGAAGAAGCGTGCTGGTTTGGGACGAGAGAAGCCTTCGCAAGGCGCCCACACCCGCGTCCAGACCCTTTCATCTTCCCGAAGCGGGACGTCAGCCTGCGCGCGGTTCCTGCGGGGAGAACCCGCGCGCCCGGGGAACAGCGACAACTGGCGTTTATCGGGCTCCACCGCGTGCCCGCCAGCCACGCTGTGGTGGGGACGCGGTCGCGCTGCCGCCTCACACCAGCTCTGAGGTGAAAACACCTTTTACAGTACGGGACACCAGAGGTTAAGTGACCTTGCCCGAGAGCGTGCACGCGTCTCTGGTGGTTCTGCCTCGGGCGCTAGCTCGCTGCCCAGCGGGAGACCAGCCAGTGCGGTCCGTTTTGTGAGACCCTGCGCCTTCTCCCCCGGAGTTGAACACCTATCCTTTGAAACGCGGGTGCGGGATCTGTGAGGAGCTTAGGGGAATGGCGATCGGGGATGCCGAAATACAGCTGCTTTGAAACTGGTTCCAAGTAATTATAACGAGAACTCTGACTTGTCCTAATGAATGCGGCTCTTTAGTCTTAATTCCTTTTCTTAATTGTCCAGACATGGTTGAGCACCATTACTTGGCTTCCTTAGGAAGCAGCTTGAGGTTGGCCCAGGAGGCAGGGAAATAATTCTTACCCCTTATGGGCTATTAAAATGAAATGGATTTCGTGCTGTTGTGTCAGTCAGAGGATGTTGCTCTTTTTCTTGGTGTTCTCTGCTTTTGGCTTCAATTTTGCATTGTTTAGTGTTTCAAGGCTTCAGTGTAGTGTGTGTGTGTGTGTGTGTGTGTGTGTATGCCCTCCAGTTTGTCATTTGTCAACTTTAATTTTTCCTGTTTTGATGGAATCTGTCCACTGCATGGCAACTTTGCTTAACCCTGTTGATTCAGCTCTTGTTTTTAGATATAAAAATCACCACCTCACTTTTGAACCCCCATACTTCAAAGGCGGTCCCTGGGGAGTGCATTGTTATTTTGACTGTTAGCCAATAGGGGGAGCAAAACACACTATTGATGTCTGTAGGGCCCATAAACCAGTTTTGAGGATGTCAAACACACATTTCAGAAGTGGAAAAATGTCCTGGTTTCATCCAGCAAAATAACCAACGTGGGTTTAACTTCAACTGATTAAAATAAGGATAACCGTAAAGATAGGACATCTACAAGTATGTTGGCTATGCGGCAGGCGCGAACTGTGTGGTGTCTGGACAGATGTTAACATGCAATTGTTTTCTACAAGAGATATGTATAAAAGATAATTTTGTGTAGTTTGAATAATAGCTCAAGTTATCTGGCAATCCAGAGAAATCCATTGTGAATCCTTTTGTAATGATCTTCAATTTCTGTTTTGTAGAAAGCTGTAGATGATGAATTTGTTCTAAAGGAGTTTGGTGCACTCAGGATCCTATCATCATTAACTTTCACTAACATTTTCTGAGTGCAAGGTAATAAGGGGTTGCTAAACACTTGTAACAACAATTCTGGGACTGTACATTCTTTTTTTATTTTTAAAATTTTTAAAAAAATATTTATTTATTTTTTTGACAGGCAGAGTGGACAGTGAGAGAGAGAGACAGAGAGAAAGGCCTTCCTTTTTGCCGTTGGTTCACCCTCCAATGGCCGCCGCGGCCGGCACACCGCGCTCATCCAATGGCAGGAGCCAGGTGCTTCTCCTGGTCTCCCATGGGGTGCAGGGTCCTAGAACTTGGGCCATCCTCCACTGCACTCCTGGGCCACAGCAGAGAGCTGGCCTGGAAGAGGGGCATCCGGGACAGAATCTTTGGTCCCCCGATGGGGACTAGAATCCAGTGTGCCGGTGCCGCAAGGTGGAGGATTAGCCTAGTGAGCCGTGGCGCCGGCCTCTGGGACTGTACATTCTTCAGAAAAGCTTATATTTTAGTACAGTTTTCCCATTTTTGCAAGGCTTGGGATCAGAAATGTTTTGGATTTCTTTGGATTTTTTTTCAGATTTTGAAATATTTACTTATATATAACAACATGCTTTGGGGATGGGACCCAAATCGAAATGCAAAATTCCCTTATGTTTCATGTACAGTTTGTACAAATAGCCTGAGGGCATTTTATGCAATATTTTTAGTACACCTGTATTTTAACTGTGATCCATCACATGAGATCAAGTGTGGAATTTTCCACTTGTGTCATATGGTTAACTCAACTTTGAAGCATGTCAGATTTTGGAGTTTTTAGACTAAGGATGCTCAATCTGTATAGGAATCGCTCAGAAGTATCTTATTTGAGATAGTGTAGGTGTGATGTGTCTGTGGATCTCCATACCTGTAAATATGTGTATAGGTGATATTCAAGAATTAACATGCTTGGCAAAAAATCTGTAAAACTGACTTTTAGAAAAGGTTTTCAATCTTTGCAGTTTTGCAGGCTGGTAAACTTTCTTGTCCTTGTGTATCATGTAGTGTTGATTGAACTCTGTCATTTTACCAAGTTAGGTCAAATAGATCCTATTTTAAAATAACTTTCAAACTTAGTCCCTTCTTTCTGAATCTCAGCATTGCTCATAGACTCCAGAGAGGCATTTATTTGGGATCTCATTTAGTCTTGCATGCTCTGATCTGGTTTATCCCTTTAACAACTGTTTATCAATACCCTAGTCCTTGGGGTTTGACAAATTAGCTGTCCTCCTTCAGTTCTTCAATAGCAGGGAGCCAAGATGCCCTAAGGGTGCCTGGAGCTTTGTCACAGAAAGCCTTTAGGGACTGACAAAATTGGTTTTTTTTGAAGCAAACTATTGTCCTATTTATCTTTCCTTTTTGCATGCAAACTTGGTTGTATCTTATAAAAGTCAAGTGACCCCTTGTTTTTTGAGGTCAGATTCTGAGCCTTAGGGCCCTGGGGTCTGAAATGCCCTTTTGTTCTAAAGTGGTCACTGCTGACTTCTTTAGAGCCCAGGTGATGCCCAGTCTCCCAGGACCATAAATCTGAAGGAGTGTGATTTGACTTTTCAGCTCAAGCTCAAGGACCTAACAGCCAGGCGAGGGTAATGGTGCCACACTATTTTCCCTGGCTAATTCTGTGTAGTCATTTTGAACTACCCCCCAACCCTTCATGACATTTTATTTTGAAATGTATTTTTTCCTGTTCTTTCATTGCTACTGGACAAACAAGTTGTTACTGTCAGTTTTACTAGTGAATCGCGACAGTCTGTTTTTTTTTTTTCTCTTTTATTTAAAAAATGATTTTATTGCCCTTGAGCAGTCCACTGGAACATTTTCCAACTTGTTTAAAATGTTTTTTAATTAGGCCGGCGCTGTGGCTCAACAGGCTAATCCTCTGCCTTGCGGCACTGGCACACCGGGTTCTAGTCCCGGTTGGGGCGCCGGATTCTGTCCCGGTTGCCCCTCTTCCAGGCCAGCTCTCTGCTGTGGCCCAGGAGTGCAGTGGAGGATGGCCCAAGTGCTTGGGCCCTGCACCCCATGGGAGACCAGGAAAAAGCACCTGGCACCTGGCTCCTGCCATCGGATGAGCACGGTGCGCCGGCCGCGGCAGCCATTGGAGGGTGAACCAACGGCAAAGGAATACCTTTCTCTCTGTCTCTCTCTCTCACTGTCCACTCTGCCTGTCAAAAATTAAAAAAAATAAATAAATAAAAAAATAAAATGTTTTTTAATTAAAAAAAATTTGAAATTTGTATCACTTGAGTTAGATTACTGTTGTTGTTTGGGGTCTTTTTTTTTTTTTTAAATGATTAAAATACAGTAGACACACCAAGAAATGTACAAAAGTGTACAGATAAGTGAGATTTATGTCCTCTGGTCACATTTACAACCAACACCCAGATTAAGAACAAAACATTACTAGTACCTCAAGAGTCCTCACTGCTCCCCCACCTCCACTTCTTTCTCCTTTTTTTAATGTAGGAAAGAAGAAAAGTATATTGTCATTTATATGAATGATCCAGTGAAACAGTATTTATAACTAATACCAAATGATAAGGCATTCACATAATTTGTATACTGTCTATATTAACTACCACAAATAAGAGAAAATATGTGATATTTGTCTTTTTGGGCCTGGCTTATTTCACTTAGTGTAATGATCTGTTGCACCCATTTCATTGCAAATATCAGGATTTCATTCTTTTTTATGGCTGAGTAATATTCCACATTTTATTTATCTAGTCATCAGTTGTGATATCTTGGTTGATTGCACATGTTAGCTGTTGTGAATTGAGCTGCTATAAATATGGGAATGCAGGTAACTCTTTTGTGTGCTGATTTTATTTCCTTTGGATATATTCTCAAGCGTAGAATAGCTGGGTCATATGGCAGATCTGTTTTTAATTTTCTGAGGGATCTCCATACTGCCTCCCATAGTGGTTTTACCAGTCTAATTCCCACTGATAGTGCATTAGGATATCTTTTTCTCCACATCCTCACCAGCATTTGTTATTTTTTGATTTTCGGATGATAGCCATTCTAACTAGTGTGAGGTGATACCTCACCTCGGTTTTTATTTGCATTTCCCTGATGGCTTGTGACCCTGAGCATATTTTCATGTGTCTGTTGGCCATTTGTATTTCCTCCTTTGAAAAATGCCTGTTCATATCCTTAGCCCATTTCTTAATTGGATTATTTGTTTTGTTGTTGAGTTTCTTCAGGTCCTTATAAGGGATCTTCGACTTCAAAGCAGCCATGCATTGCCATTAGGAATATGGGCAATTTGAAATGTTAAGAGTGAATCTAGGTTACCTGAAAAGCTAGCCTTGAAAAAGCAACGGTGAGCTCCTAACAGATTCAGTGAGGGCCCTTGTGTCATTGGAAGAAAATTAAGTGCACTAAGATCTATGGCAGGAATTTCTCTGGTTCCACGTCTTCAGAGTAACACTTGGAAAGATAGCACTGTTTATAACAATTCATAAAACACAAGCTGTTGCTAATTTGTTCGTTTCTAGTCAAGCTGTAATAAATCAACATAGCTTGGAAAAGCCTTACAAAAGGTCTCTCTTCTGGGCGCTGTCCATTTCTGGATTTCTTGTTTTATATCTTTTGAAATAGCACATTTGTTTGTTAAGTGACACCAAGCTTTATTTCCTCTGCATAGTCTTTGCTTCAAATTTAGCACAGATTTCCAAACATTTTCCCTTCCTACCTCAGAGAGTAATGATTTTGATCTCTCGCACTCTCCGTCAAGATGTGGGTAGCCTTTGGTGTTTGAAGCACCGTTAATTTATATAAATTCTCTGTGAGGCTACTCTCACTTGGACTTTGTTCTCTGCTTTTTATTATTCAGTTTTCCAGGCCAAAGATCGGCATTGAATAGGCTGATGGCTACTTAGGAGGGGTGGAAACCATGTTTCAGATGGAAGGCCTGGACCCAGACCCTTGCCTTCAGGCCCTCCTGATACAGCCTGCTGGAGATATCTGGGGGTCGTGCGGGGTGGGGTGCAGAGAAGATTAATGTCTGCTGTCTATGGTGGTGATTCCTCTTTGCTGAAGGCTTCTTCCAGTCTGAGGAGAGGATTCTGACTGATATGGAGAGGTTGGCAAGGTTAACTTTTTTTTTAAGATTTATTTATTTATTTGAAAGAGTTACACAGAGGAGAGGCAGAGGGAGGGAGGGAGGGAGGGAGAGAGAGAGAGAGAGAGAGAGAGAGAGGTCTTCCATCTCCTGGTTCACTCCCCAGTTGGCCACAACGGCCAGGGCTGCACCGATCCAAAGCCAGGAGCCAGGAGCTTCCTCAGGGTCTCCCATGTGGGTGTAGGAGCCCAAGGACCTGGGATATCTTCCCTGCTTTCCCAGGCCATAGCTGGATCAGAAGTGGAGCAGCCGGGTCTCGAACCGGCGTCCATAGGGGATGTTGGTGCTGCAGGCCAGAGCGTTAACCCACTGTGCCACAGTGCCAGACCCAGCAAGGTTGACTTTTAGGATTTAATGTCCAACTGTTGCCAAGATAATAACTTAGAATTAGGTCTGGGCCGGCGCCGTGGCTCAACAGGCTAATCCTCTGCCTTGCGGCGCCAGCACACCGGGTTCTAGTCCCGGTCGGGGCGCCGGATTCTGTCCCGGTTGCCCCTCTTCCAGGCCAGCCCTCTGCTGTGGCCCAGGAGTGCAGTGGAGGATGGCCCAAGTGCTTGGGCCCTGCACCCCATGGGAGACCAGGAAAAAGCACCTAGCACCTGGCTCCTGCCATCGGATGAGCGCGGTGCGCTGGCCGCAGCGCGCCATCCGCGGCAGCCATTGGAGGATGAAATAACGGTAAAGGAAGACCTTTCTCTCTGTCTCCCTCTCTCACTGTCCACTCTGCCTGTCAAAAAAAAAAAAAAAAAAAAAAGAATTAGGTCTGAAATGTTAGCTGTAGCTTTACTTGGGGAGCAAGGGACTCACCCTACCTCTGGGACACTGATCTCTGATTGAAAGGGGCCTTTGGAATTGAGTGCTTTGAGCAGGAAAAAGAAGCACCTGCTTTTTTTTTTTTTTTTTTTAAACCTTGGACACACCTAATTCGTTTGTCTAGGATATGCTGAAGGTCAGGTTTTTGTGTAAAATTGCAAGTAGACCATTAAGACACATACACATTTCAGTTGATTAATCCTTGAAAAAAATGATCATTAGAAAACAGCGTCTGGAGTTCCAAGCCCTTGACCTTTGCCGTTGATTTGACTGCCTGGGGAGGCTGGTTGGACGCCACTGCCAGGGCTGGGGGCAGCACCACATGGGCCAGCCGGGGGATCTAGCAGGACTTTGGATTTTGTGGTTCTTTTTTCTTTTTAAGATTTGTTTATTTGAAAGGCAGAGTTAGTGAGAGAAGGGGAGAGAGTGAGAGTGAGAGCTCTTTTAGCTGCTGGTTCGTTCCCCAAATGGCCACAATAGCAGGGCTGAGCCCATGAGTGCAGGGGCCCAGACACTTGGGCCATCCTCCGCTGCTTGTCCCAGGACATTAGCAGGGAACTGGATCAGAAGTAGGGCAGCCGGATCTCTAACAGGTGCCCATATGGGATGCTGTCTCAGGCAGCAGCTCAACCTGTCGTGCCACAACGCTGGCCCCTGGCCCCAGATTTTTAAATGTTTACCACGGTCTTCTATTAGTGGAAACTTGATTCCCCTTGGTGTATGAAAAGAGCCCTTTTTGGGAGTATTATTCTGTTAGCATTTTTAGCGATTTATGTTTTGACAGGATGATATTGGTCCTTGGATGGAAAAATACACGGTGGGGGGGCTTTTGGCAAATTTCATTTCATAATTAACTGTGTAATTGAGGGAGCAGAATGTGGCCCATTTCATACTTGGAAGGTTATTTGAGGTGAAATCCTTGGATGCTAATCACAGAGCCCTGTGCTCAGGCCGTGCCCTAAGGACTTTTGTAGGAGCATACTGTGGTGTTATGAGCTGCCTCTTTTATAGCTTTTTATGTTTTTCTTTAAAACACAAAGCTCTTCTGAGCACCCAGGAAGAATAAATGTCTCATTTTGTTATATTAGACTTCGTGCAGTTGACTGGCGAATTAAATTCAACTTGGAGGGAAAGCACCACTGACTCATTATATACATTTTGCATCATTGCACTGTGAGGTCTCCCCTGGGTGTGTGGGAGAAGTTTCTGGACTAAACGGGCATGTGTATGATGGTGAGGCCTTCTCTCCTCACCCAAACCTTTCTGAACAGACATTCCCATTAGTTTTCTTATTTTAGAGAGATTGTTACTTGCCATATATTTGCCAGATGCCATTTGAATCATGGAAAAAAAAAAAAAAACCTCTTATGTTAACAATGCATTTTGTAAAGACACACACACACCTGTCTTTTTGTTTTGAATGTGTCACATTCATTATTCACTACAGTTGCTGTATAGCCATTGGATGCACCCACCTCATTTGTGACACAGGAGCCAGAGGAAAGATGATCCACTTGCTGCATTTCACATTGTTCTGTCTTTGTGCCTTTTTCAGTTTGTGGCACCTTTATTTCATTGTTGGAGTGTTCGCGCTTTAAGCTGTTCAGGTTTTGATTTCGTTCAATGTGTGGGCAGAATACGGAGGTTTCCTGTATAATCAGTTCTACTTAATTCTTTTTTTTTTTTTGACAGGCAGAGTGGACAGTGAGAGAGGGAGAGAAAGGTCTTCCTTTTGCCGTTGGTTTACCCTCCAATGGCTGCCGCGGACGGCACGCTGCGGCCGGCGCACCGCGCTCATCCGATGGCAGGAGCCAGGTGCTAGGTGCTTTTTCCTGGTCTCCCATGGGGTGCAGGGCCCAAGCACTTGGGCCATCCTCCACTGCACTCCTGGGCCACAGCAGAGGGCTGGCCTGGAAGAGGGGCAACCGGGACAGAATCCGGCGCCCCGACCGGGACTAGAACCCGGTGTGCTGGCGCCGCAAGGCAGAGGATTAGCCTGTTGAGCCACGGCGCCGGCCTCTACTTAATTCTTAAAGATGCCTCCAGAAAGCATCGCATGTTGAGGGGGCTTTTGGTAATGCTTGAATGGGAGGTAGCTGAGCACAAATAGGATGCACTTGGGTGAAGTGGGAAGGGAGGCGAGGGAAGGGAGAAAGGCCTCTGATTGGTCAGGAGAAACTTCACTTTTGCATAATAATAAGGGATTTCAATGTTTTCTTTGAAAGTAATCATACGTTTTAAGTAGGAATATAGGTAAGGTTTACAAAAGACATTTTGCAAAGGTTGAGGCTCTGTAGTTGGCAACTCTCATAACCCCAAAGATCCTGTTCTCAAAAGCCAGGAAAAAGCAGTCTGTTTCCAATTATGTATCCCAAAAACTGGTAAAATTAAGCCAAGAAAAATGATCATTTGGGAGGTGGGTTGTTTTTTTGCAGAGGGTAAAAGAGAAAGGACTGTGAACTCACATTTTAAAGAATCTGCTAGTTTTTCTTTATTGGCTTGCTGTTGGAAATTAAGAAAAATTTTAGGATTAAAGACTTTATCCTCCTAGGGGCCAGTGCTGTGGCATAGTGGGTTAAGCCGCTGCCCGTGACGACACAGGCATCCCATATGGGTGCTGGTTTGAATCCCGGTTGCTCCACTTCTGATCCAGCTCCCTGCTAATGCACCTGGGAAAGCAGTGGAAGATTGCCCAGGTGTTTAGGCCCCTGCACCCGCTTGTGAGACCTAGAAGAAGCTCCTGGCTTCTGCCTTTGGCTTGGCTCAGCCCCAGCCATTGCAGCCATTTGGGGAGTGAACCCAAAATGGATGGAAGACCTGTCTCTCCTCCCTCCCCAGACCCTGTAACTCTTTCAAAGTAAACAGATACATAAATAAATCTTTAAAAAAAAAAAAAAAGACTTTCTCCTCCTTAGGTTCCTTTTTGTTTCTGAGAGCAACTGGAAGAGCAGTTGGGCAGCTCCTGCTGATGCTGAGGGGTGTAGGCCCAGTGTTCAGAGCCCCAGCTTATGTTTTTAGTGAGGCTTCATGCTGACCAGTGCTGGGCTAGGGACTCATGGCCCCAAACCTGGTAGTTGACGCTATGGTTTTCTTGTTACGCTTTTTCACCATGAACACAAATGTAGGCCCTGGTGCTGAGCAGTCGGGAGAAGCAGCAGGAGGTGGTGTGAGCAGAGCGTGGAGGCGGGGAGTCTGAGAGGTCGGACCTTGCGTGGGTGAATGTGTTGTCCGCAGCCTGTGTCAGAAGCAGCAAGCCTCTCTGAACACCTGCCGCTGCTTTCAGGATTAGTGGGGCCTTGAGACCTGGGTGTTAACTGAGAAGTTTCCTTCCGGGCCAGTACTGTGCTGTAGTGGGCTAAGCCTCCACCTACAGTGTTGGTTCGTATCCTGGCTGCTCCTCTTCTGATCCAGTTCTCTGCTATGGCCTGGGAAAGCAGCAGAGGATGGCCCAAGTGCTTGGGCCCCTTCATCCATGTGGGAGACCTGGAAGAAGCTCCTGGCTTTAGATCAGCCCAGCTCCAGCTGTTGTGGCCATTTGGGGAGTGAACCAGTGGATGCAAGACCTTTCTCTGTCTCTCCTTCTCTCTATCTCCACCTCTCAAATAAATACATCTTGAAAAAAAAGTCTTCCCCCAGCAGAAGCTCCCTGCAGCAGGTCATATTTCCTGTTTCTCACACCTTACACCTTACACCTTCACAAGGTGTTGAATGGGACCCTTTCCTGGGCTCTTGGTTCTGTTCTCTTCTCACCTCCTGTTGACTTCTCAGCCTGCTCCCACGCAGGCATGATGTGGCATGAGAAAAGGTGCAGGGGCCGCAATTCCACGCTGGCTTTCGTCATCTGCTTCATTCTCGCCTTGTTGCACCTGCTGCTTTACTCTCCTTTTCTCCCCTGGTTTTATTTTCTTGGTTTTCCTGGAAAGGGTCTCTGGGTTTTCCACTTCTCTTCCTGCTGTCTCCTCAGTCTTGTTTTCAGTGGGTCCCTTGGTGCAGCCCTCGAGGTTCTGTTTTCCTTCTGTCTTTCTCTTCCTGTTGGACAGTTCTGAACTTCAAAGGCAATGTATGCTAGGAAGTCCCAGCTTTGTCTTGAAGCCATATTTCCAGCAGCTCCATGGCCCATGCCACCTGGTTGCTCTGTAGGTCTTTCTGGGAAAGTTAACTCTAGCAGCCAACATATGCTGACTCTGGGGTCCACAGGCCCATCTCCTTTATGTCCCCTGTCAGTTGTCAGTTAGCGGCACCTGTTACCAAGCTGCAAGCCTGAGTCATGCTTCACTCTCTCCTCATTACTTCCCTGAGCTGAGGAATCCCAATCTCGTCATGTCTTACCTTGAGAGGCAGAGACAGACAGAGGGCTCTTCCTTCTGCTGGTTCACTCCTCAAGTGCCCAAAACCAGGAGCCAGGAACTTCATCAGGGCCTCCTGTGTGGGTGGCAAGGGCCCAATTACTTGGAAAAATCTTCCGTTGCTTTCCTAGGCTCATTGGCAAGAAGCTGGATAGGAAGCAGAGTAACTGGGACTTGAGCCAGTGCTCCAGTATGGGGCAATGTGCCACAACGCTGCCCCTAGGACATCTCTCCAGTTGGCATTTTCTTCTCTGTTTCCAAGTTATCGTCTCACCTGGGCTATTGGGTTCATCTTCCAGCTGGTTTTCCAGGCTTTGGCATCTCTCTAAAATCATTCATCCATTATCCTTGATACCTTCTAAAACTGATTTTTTGGTTTCTTGCATTTGAAAAGTCTGCCACTCCATTGTCCTTAGCATGGATGGCGTGGTGGTTGTCAGTAGGCCTCAGCCTACTTTTTCTTTCCTCCGGGAACCTCACTGTGCTTGTATGAGTCCCCCGTGGTTTCCCAGGCACCCCGTGTTCTTTTGCTGCACATCCCTCCTTCCAGCGTGACTTCCTTGCCCCACCCCGACCCTTCCCTGTGGTGGTCCGTTTCTGTTATCGGAGGCTCTCACTGATGTCAGCTCTCCAGACTCCTCCTGGCAGGTGCTGCTTTTGCTAGCTCCTGAGAGCTGTTTTCTTTCTCTGGCCAAGTCTTATCTGTTTGTATCCTGGGTGTGTCGCATACATCTGCTCTGAAATATGTGTTGTCAAATTGAATTCTTTGACTCAGCTTCAGTTCAGTTAAAGCTTTGGGGAAAACTCAAACTTAACCACCATTCTAGATTATAACTACAGAAAGGATGCAGGAAAACAACTGAGAATCGAAGAGTTTAGGGTTAGAGTAGGGCTTTCAGAAATAATCATGGCCTGCGCTGTGGCTCACTAGGCTAATCCTCCGCCTGTGACGCTGGCACCCCGGGTTCTAGTCCTGGTTGGGGCACCGGATTCTGTCCCAGTTGCCCCTCTTCCGGGCCAGCTCTCTGCTATGGCCTACGAGTGCAGTGGGGGATGGCCCAAGTGTTTGGGCTCTGCACCCGCATGGGAGACCAGAAGCGCCTGGCTCCTGGCTTCAGATCAGCGCAGTATGCAGGCTTCAGTGTGCCGGCCGTAGCAGCCATTGGGGGGTGAACCAATGGCAAAAGGAAGACCTTTCTCTCTGTCTCTCTCTCTCACTGTCCACTCTGCCTGTCAAAAAAAAAAAAAAAAAAAAAAAAAAAAAAAAAGGAAAGAAATAATCGTAAGTCTCTCTGAAGATGAGAACAACCAGCGAGGTTAGGTGGGCTGCCCAGGGCCACGCAACTGGTGGGCAGTGCTGCCTGCCCTGTCCCTCTGCAGCCCAGTCTTTACCCAGTAGCCAGCAGGCCTCTGATAGGGCCTAAGTCAGATCCCATCATTCCTTTGCTTAGCATGCTCGACTGTCCCTGTCTTTCTTAGAGTAAAAGCCACAGTTCATACATTGATCCGGAAAGTCCTGGACAGCCAGCGCATCACTTCAGGCTGTTACCTTTCCTCTCGGCTCACTGTGCTCCAGCTGTCTTATCTGCACTGTTCCATGAGCAGGTCAGACATGCTGTCGCAGGGCCTTTGCATAGACTGTTTCCTTCTCTTGGAATGTTTCTTTCCCGGATATCAACATAGTTGACTTTCTGTAGATCCTTAGGCAAAACCGAGAAACCAAACTAAACCAAAGGCCGACACACATGCTTCCTTTGCCCTTCTCTGGTGCATTTTCTTAGCATTTATCCCTATCTGCTGGGTCTTGGTTGTGGTCTGTCTCCCAGCTAGAATGTGAACTCCACAAGGGCAGGGCTTTGTGTGTTTTGTTCCCTGTTGAGCCTCCATACCTAGCACAGTCTTGGCATGGAGCAGATGCTTAATAAATACTCGTGGAATGAACCAGTGAGTGAGCAGAAGTATATTTTATGGGTTTCTGTTAGCTCCAGTTAACTGCACAGGGGCATTAGAAAGGGAAAACCATTAGCTTGTCTGGAAGAATGAGAATCTGATTTTTAAAAGCCTCGTGTAAGACCTGTTAGACGAGAACCCTGATCTCTTTTTAATTGAGCGACTGGGGCCTCTCCCCAGCCTTACAAGTGGTTTGGGAAGACTCCCATTTTGCCTCTAACAGGCAGGGGCTTGCCGCGGTTTCTCTCCACCTGTGGTTTGCCCTTTAACCCCTTCGACTACAAAGATGAAAAGTAAACACAGCATTAAAGAGAAGCGCTGCAGCGGGGAGGGGATGGGGCAGCAGGCAGAGTTTCCCTGTGGCCCCGACATCTGCCCTTGGCTCTGAGCCCATCCCTCTGGGAGGCTCCTGGTACTTTCTAGAAGCTGCTCTGCTTGGGGGCTGGGCTCCAGGGAACAGCGTTGAATCTTCCAGGCCAGATGAGTTTTGCTTTGATGTTCAGATGTCTTTGGAAAGACGTGTTGGTTTTAGGCAAAAAGGACATCAGAGAAAGATTCTTTTTAAAGTTCAATTACCATCTTAATTCTGAAGTGACATTTTAACCCTTCTGGAGAGAGAGGGTTGAATTGCAATTCCTCCTTAACTTTGGTCAGCGATGCAGCTGAGGAATGAGACTGGTGGGACCCGGTGCTATGAAACTAGAGACTTACATCCAAGGGCGAAGGAACTACGTGTGAAGAGTGGGATCGGAGCGGGTAGTGGTTATATGGCATGATTTATAGTGGTGTAACATTCAGGTTAGGGTACTTTGCCTCTGACCAAGATAACATCCCTGTGGCTCCTACAGGACCCTCCTCCCCAGGACAGGAAGCCCAACCAAAGGAGTCAAGGGCTTGGGAGGAAGTTGTTGGCCACGTGTAAGGCCAGCGGGTAATTTTGCCGTAGCGTTCAGAATTATCAAATGGGAAGCAGAATGAACAGTGACTACTTAACGTCCCTAGCTATTCTTGCTATGCTATTAACTCACTTGGTCCTCATACACAACCCCATGAAGGAGATAGAATCATCATCTCTGCTTTGCCCATCAGGCATAGAGGTTTAAGTAAGTTGATTGTAATTTTAGGGTTTAAACCTAGGTGGGCTGTGGGGGTCCCATACTTTCCAGTACATTACACTGCAGTCAGTGCCTACATCCCCCATCCCCTTGGGATGCTCTCTCTTCTGGGCTTTTGCACTTGCTAATCCTACTGCCTGGAATGCCTTGCCTTCAGATAGCATCAGGCCTTGTCCCTGGGCCTGGCTCAGCGGTGCAGCAGGTTAAGCTGCTGCTTGAGATGCCGGTATCCTATACCAGAGTGCTGGTTTGAGTCCTGGCTGCTCTGCTTCTGATCCAGCATCCTGCTAGTGTGCTTTGGAAGGCAGTGAATGATGTCCCAAGTGCTTGGGCCTCTGCCACCTGTGTGGAAGCCCTGGGTGGTGTTCATGCCTCTTGGCTTTGACCTTGCATCTCTCTCTTCACTCTCTCTTTTATGAGCTTCATTATTTTTTGCCATAGGACTTCTGTGCCTTGAGATGTATTTTTTTCTGTCTCCCCTCCCTCCTTCTTTGCAGGTGAACTCCATGAAAACAGGGATGTATTTAGTTTACTGTTGTGCTCAGCTCCCTGAACAGTGCCCCACATATGGTAGATACTGGTGAGTGTTTGTTGAGGGAATGAATGAAGCAGAATAAAACTGATCAAACCTTGCCACTATGGTTTCAAGACAAAATCATTTGTTCCTTGTGTCTGATCTTGTCAGACTGTCCACCACCAGAATGTGACCACTCATACAGGGCCTCTGGTGTCCACATGGTTTTGTGACCAGCTGTAGTGCCAATATTTCTTTTCTTTTTTTCCTGGCAGTCAGTTGCCTCTGAAGCAGCTCCTGTTTGCAGTGGTAAAGAACACAGGCTGTGGAATTACATGGACTTGGGCTCTAATGCTGGTGCCGGGACTTACTAGCCTGGGACCTTGGGGTTGCTTCACTCTTTTTTTTTTTTTTTTTAAGATTTATTTATTTATTTTAAAGGCAGAGAGTTACACAGAGAGAAGGAGAGGCAGAGGTTTTCCATCTGCTGGTTCACTCCCCAATTGGCTGCAACAGCCAGAGTTGCGCCAATCCGAAGCCAGGAGCCAGGAGCTTCTTCCAGTCCTGAGGACTTGGACCATCTTTTACTGCTTTCCCAGGACATAGTAGAGATCTGGATCGGAAGTGGAGTAGCTGGGACTTGAACCAGCAGCCATATGGGATGCTGGCAGTGCAGGCAGTGGCTTTACCCGCCATGCCTCAGTGCTGGCCCCCTGCTTCAACCTTTGAAGCCTCACTCTTTGTCTCTTTGGGTTGTTGAGAAGACTGGATGAGAAACTGTGAAGCACACGGTAAGTGCACAGTAAAAGGTGGTCAAGCTGTCTGTGGGGTCAGAAGAAATCAAGGAGTTAGCCTGAAATAAGACCACGAGTGTCGGGTATAGACACCGAACAGCCCCAGAATAATTACAGAGCAGCACGTGGACAAGTCTTGGCTTTGCTACTGACTAGCTGTGTAACAGTGCATCAATGTTTGAGTCTTTCTAATTCTTGGTTTGCTTAGCTGTAAAATTAAAGGGTTGGAGTAGATATCTAATTCTAACATTCTGAGTTGGCTCTGAGTAGGAGATAACATGAAACAAATTATTCCCAAGATGTTAAAGAGACAGTGGTATGGTGGGCTGGGATTAATCAGAAGTGGCTTTGGGGAAGAAATGAGCTCTTGCACTTTGAAGAACAGTGTAAAAATGGCAGATTTTGATCAAATGAGTAGATCTGATCATGTTCAGGTTTTGTGTGTGCTTGAATTGCTATAAAGATACTGCCTTAACTATTTTTCTGCTTATATATGTTATATATTTAATACCACTAATATAGTCAGTATTTTATTGACTCTTATATTATCAAGTTGAATGTTTTTCTCAGATAACAGTTTCCAGTATTGCTAAATTATTCCTGCTAGCCATTATATGATCATGCATTTCAGATTTCCACAAGTGTGTTTAAGATCTCATTTTCTATGAGGGCTTCAAGATAATGAAAATTATAAGTAAGGTATAAAATGGAATATATTCTGATCCAGTGTCTTACTAGAGATGGGGAATATAAAGACCAGAATGTTGTCTGAGCTTGTAATTAACATTGATGACAGAACTTCTGCCTCTTGCTTCCTTGAGAATGTTTTCAGTTCTTTTATTATTATTATGATTTAAAGATTTATTTGTTTATTTAAAAGGCAGAGTTACAGATAGAGAAGGAGAGACTGAGAGAGAGGTCTTCCATTTCCTGGTTCACTCCCCAAATGGCTGCAGTAGCCAGGGCTGGGCCAGGCTGAAGCCAGGAGCTGAGAGCTTCATTTAGGTCTCCCATGTGGATGGCAGGGACCTAAGTACTTGGGCCATCATCTGCTTTCCCAAGTGCATTAGCAGGGAGCTGGATCAGAAGTGGAGCAGCTGGGACACGAACTGGCACCCATAAGGGTTGCTGGTGTTGCAGGTGGCAGCTTCATCTGCTATGCCAGAGCCTATTAGAATTTTTTTTTAAGATTTCTTTATTTGAAAGGCAAAGCAAGAGAGAGAGAGAGAGAGAGAGAGAGAGAGAGAGAGAGAATGAGAAATATCTTCTCCCTTCTAGCCACTGGTTTCATCTAGGTCTCCTACATGTTGGCAGTTGCCCAAGTACTTGGGCCATTTTCCATTGCCTTTCCAAGCACATTAGCAGAATGCTGGATTGGAAGTAAAGCAGCCAGGACTCAAATTGCAGTCTGATGTGGAATGCAGGTTTAATCTGCATCACAACACTGGTCCCCTTTCTATATTTGAGAGGCAGGGAAGGGGTAGGGGAGTTAGTGTGAGGGAGGGAAACTGATGAAGCTGGCAGTATGGCTTAATGGGTAAAGCTGCCCTCTGTGACACTGGTGTCCTAAATGGGCACCGGTTCAAGTCCTGGCTGTTCCACCTTTAATCCAGCTCCCTGCTAATGTGCCTGGGAAAGCAGTGGAAAATGGCCCAAGTACTTGGCCCTTGCCACGCATGTAGGAGACCTAGAAGAAACTCCTGGCTTCTGTCTTAGACTTGGTCCAGCCCTGGCCATTGCAGCCATTTGGTGAATGGAAAAGCTCTTTCCCCGTCTCCCTCTTTTTTTTCTTGTAACTCTGCCTTTCAAATAAATAAATCTTAAAAAAATATAAAATTCCGGGACAGGCACTTTGGCATGGTGGGTAAAGCTGCTGCCTGCAGTGCCGACATCCCATATGGTTCGAATCTTGGCTGTTCCATTTCCGATCCAGCTCTCTGCTGTGGTCTGGGAAAGCAGTGGAAAATGGCCTAAGTCCTTGGGCCTTTGCACTCATGTGGAAGACGGGGAAGAAGCTCATGGCTCCTGGCTTCAGTTTGATGCGGCCATCTGGGGAGTGAACCAGCAGAAGGAAGACCTCTCTTTCCCTCTCTTTCTCTGTGTCTCTCTGCCTCTCTATAACTTTGCCTTTCAAATAAATAAGTACATCTTTAAAAAAATGCAAAATCTTGCTATAAACTACTACTTACATTATCTTGCTACTAGTAGTTTGCAAGTCTAAGTGTATTTTAACCATAAAACAGCAGTGACTACATTTGTTGAAAATGGACTGTATTGGGTCAGGTATTGCTTTAGATACCATCGCATAGTCTATTTCATGTGTTGTAATCAAAGTATTGTCACCATATGGCTGCCGGGCAGCAGTCAGCCAGCCAGATTTTGAACTCCCAAATTTAGTTCTGTCTGCATTCTAGCTTTAAAGCAGACACTCTCATAAGATGATAAGCAACAGACATACTAGAAATGTTAAATAGAAAGAATGACTCTTAAAGTGTCGCAAAGTGGCTAAAAAATCCTACCTAGTTTGTGAATTTGAATATATATATTTATTTATTTATTTATTTATTTATTTAAACAACCTTGTGGGTTGTGCCCATGCCCAGCCTGCCTGTTTTGCTGTATTTCACTTGGGAGTGAGGTCTGTGGCGCTTGGGCTTTTAAGGACTGACTGCAGTCCTTCTCAGCCACGGATGCCAGGGCCAGATGTGTTGAGCGTGCTCTGAGCCAGGAGGCCCGCCCCGGAGTGCAGCCTGAGCGGAGCAGGGGGAGTGTAGGCCAGCCTTGAGCCTCTGCTCCCACCCAGGAGCCTTCTGCCTCTCTTCCACTGGCTTCCAGTGAAATTCTTGACTAGTGCACCTAAGTGTTGTCTTTTCCTGGCACTGGCAGGTAAAATGTGTTGGGACCTTGATTAACCTTAAGGCCCCAGGATAATAGATGTCTTTGGTAGAGACAGCCTGCTAAGGAGACATACGCCCAGCCACCTGTAGTTCTTGCGGCAACCCTGTGATGTAGGGAGGTTTAGTTACGGAGGAGAAATCCTGCACCCCATTCTGTTTGCACCTGCATCCTTTTCCACCTGATCTGCGACTGTAGGACCCAAAGTGACATTCCATGTGCCCAGGCCTCCCTCTGTGCTCTAATTCAGTATCCATGGAAATCTTCCAAACCCCAGCTGATTGGCTGCTTCCCTACTTGAACCCCTTCTTGAATCCCGCTCTTTCCCTTTAGGCCCTGTAGCCCCGCTCCCTCTGGTGTCAGGGCCCTGAACTGCTGCCTCTCTCCATTGTCCTTGCGTAGCCTCAGATGGCTGATACTGCTCCTCCCGAGCTCTCACCACACTGTGCAATTCCACCTTTCCTTTAGAGCTCTTATCCTCTTGTATAATTACAGACTTTTGATTATTTATCTCTGTATGTGACAGGATTTTAAGCCCAAGGGGGACAAAGAAGGTGTCTCTTTGCTTGACCAATACATCCACATTGGCTGGCATCAAGTTAGCAATGAACAAAGATTTGTAGAGAGAAGAAAGGAAGCTCGGGAAATGAAATGTGTTGCCTGAAGTAGTAAGTGATACTACCTTTACTGGGATACCAGGATACTT
This sequence comes from Sylvilagus floridanus, assembly GCA_949820135.1. Lineage (NCBI taxonomy): Eukaryota > Metazoa > Chordata > Mammalia > Lagomorpha > Leporidae > Sylvilagus > Sylvilagus floridanus. The sequence continues at coordinate 83,114,504 of OX463225.1, read as the reverse complement.
CAGCAAGTTGGTGGCGGATGGAATTAAAAGCAAAGTTTGTTTTGGTACAATGGAGTTTTGAAATTCGTGCATAATGAGGGGGCTTCAGAAACTTTGTGGAAAACGTGTATTATGAAGAAACTGCATGGATTTCAAAATTGTCTCACGTCAAAATAAACGTGTCTTTTACTTCCATTTTCCATAAGCTCTTAGCAGTGCCCTCCGCTGAGCTCTGCCAGGGCAGCACTTTTGGCTCCTTTGTTCACTGTTGTACTCTTGGCTTCCTGGACAGGGCCTGGCACACAGTAGTAAATATTTGCTGAATATCGATAGTGCTTGGATGTGCATCCAGAGATTTCTTATCCAGATCTAGGACTTGGCCTTCTTATGCCAAATTTGCCAGTAAACGGAGATTGGGAATTATCCAGTTTTCCTGCATAGTGGAGAAATCTGAGAGTTGCTTTTGTGCCTCAGGAAGGCGGCTTTGCTTTCTCCGTGTACAGGTTTCAAGGGCATCCAGATGTCATCAGACAAACAACAGTATCTGTTCTACATCCTGCACACCCCTCGTGTACAGGCTGCCAAGCTAGAAATCGATGTCCTCCATCCTGCCTCTGTTCTAATCCCCTGAACAGCATACTGACTAGCCATCAGAGCAGCTCCTGCCCCAGCTGTTAGTCAACCATTTGCAGAATTCACAGCGTGGACTTCTCCAGAAAGTTCACTTAAATGTAGACTAGAAACATTTTAATGGATCTGTTAGAAAACTGTTTTATACGTAAGGTACCAGAAACTCAGGTGTTGTTTACTATTTGGATTTGGGTGATGGTGATTTTTCAGTTCCACCCAATATATCTCTGTCCTTAAGACCTTCACATTTGTTGAATATTTCCTGACCCTTCCGTACCCCTCCACAAGTGCGGGTGAAATAGGGTTGGTGTTCGAGTATGGCAAAGCATAGATTTGTGCTTCAACTTGCCCTTTGCATTTTTAAAGAACTTTATTTATTATAGTTGTCGTCCTTAGCCCTGAATGAAGTCACAGTTGTGGTCAGTGATGCTGTGTGTGGAGAGCAAATCAACGACGTGGAAGGATTCTCCTTCCCTTGGAATGAATGTTCTGTGTTCCGAGACTGACTACTGAGAGGGAATGAGGCCCAGCTTGTGGTGGTGGACCTGAAGCTGGGATGCGGAGTGGTGGTCATGGAGAGACCTAGTTTTGAGCCTTGACCTCTGCCCTGTTATTTGGGGCAAGCATTGGTCTTGGGTTTTTGGGCTCTTTTTTTTTTTTAACTTTTATTTAGTAAATATAAATTCCCAAAGTACAGTTTATGGATTACAATGGCTCCCCCTCCATAATTTCCCTCCCACTCGCACCCCTCCCATCTCCCACTCCCTCTCCCATTCCATTCACATCAAGATTCATTTTCAATTATATACAGACGATTGATTTAGTATATATTAAGTAAAGATTTCATCAGTTTGCATGGGTTTTCGGGCTCTTTATCTTTAAAATCATGTTGTTGTCTCCCAACTTTTGAGCACTGTTGATGTACTCTTTAGCATGTAGCTTACAAGTAAATCACGATTTGGTTCTGATTTCACCTCATCTCATGTAGAGAGTTGTGCAAATTAGCTATTAGGGAGTGGTAATTTTTTTCTTACTGTCTCTTGGCCTACTGTCAGACATCCATTTTTGTCACAATTTTCCTTAAAGATAGAGCCAGATTTGTTCTCCAGAAACAAACAAAAAGCCTCAACCCAGGGAATAGTGTTCCCAGTCAGTTCCTTTTGAATGTTGGTTTAACCAGGATTGCTTGTAAGATCCATCTGTGTGGGATTCTTTTCAGCTAATCCTGTGTGTACCTGAGGGGCACCAGGCAGCTGGGGCCCTCGTGACCAGTTTAATGACTTCAGAAATAAGCACAGGGGAACTCTGGAATGAGCACACTCATCTATGTTTGATTTCCGTAAGCCATTAAGGGCTCACTCAGAATGTTCTTCTGTTAATTTGTGGATACCAAATGCTCTCAGTGGGACACCTTGCTTTGAGATGTGGACAAGAGACTGTTCCACAGTAGTCCCCAAATTGTGCTTTCATGACCTCAGAGCACCCTGTGATTATTTCTGAAGAAAGCATTTGGCTCATAAGGTCCAAAGAGATTGAGTTGAGACCACAAAGCCAGCATTAGGGGTCCCTGGTCTGTGCACCCTGAGTGTGAAAAGAACCCCCCAGAAGAGGAGAGTTTGGATTTCCCTAGCTGGGCTTCCAATCTACAGCTTCCCAGTAGCCTTCAGCCGCGAGCATTCCTCTGAGCAGGGAACTGGTCCCCAAGCCATGTGTTTGGACACCGACGTGTGCAAGTCTTGGCGAGAACCAGAGCTCTAGCCAAGGGGAACGACACGCTCCCTGGTTTCCTTCTCCTCGGCGTTAGGATGCTGTCACCACACTGGACAGATGAGACAGAAACCTTCGGCAGTTTATTTTCATCTTGAACAAGTCACACTATGGAGAGCCTTTCGAAACCAGAGCAGAAAAAGCGCTGCCTTTGTTAGAAACAGCAGCGTGGAGTTTCAACTTGTCTTGGACTTCCTCGGAGATGTTTTCGGATCCGGTGTGAACTCGCTGTGGTTTGCCTTTGGGCACCAAGCTGTTTGGCTTGGCTCTGTTATATCTGTAATTGCTGCATTTTAATAATTGCCCAATATTCTTGTCAGCAATTTGCAGTCTATATTTTTAATAGAATCATTTGCCTTTCTTTTCCGCAGGCTCCTTCAGCCCCGGATTAACACGGCTCAGTCCCGCAGACCCTCTGCAGCAGCGGGCAGGGGGTGACGCAAGCCCATTAAATACCCACCCGGCCTCGCGCTGCTTGTGATCCTGAGCCCCATGCAAATCCTCTGGGAAGCCATCTTCTTCCCAGAGCTCCTAGAGCTTGCTTGAAAACACGTGCCTGTAGCATTTGCCGAAATAGCATATTATTTTGGAGAGTTCTTCCCTGTCAATTCATACAGGAAATCATTTTTTTTTTTTTTATTTTAAATTTGAGAGACAGAGAGTACTCCCATCCACTGGCCTATCCCCCAAGTGGCCTGGGCTGGGCTGGGCTGGGCTGAAGTTGGGAGCTGGGACCCCAACCCAGATCTCTAATGTGGGTGGAAAGGACTCAATTTCTGGAGCCATCACCACTGCCTCCCAGGATCTGCACTGGCAGGAAGCTGGAATTGGGAACTGGGAATGAGACTTGAGCCCAGGTACTCCAGTGTGGCACTTGGGTGCCTTGCTTAACCACCAGGCCAAATGTCTCCCTTGGAAATCCATTTTTTTTTTTTTTGAAAAAGGGAAAAAAGTGCGCTAAAGTCTCTTTACTGTTGTTGAGTAAGTTAACAGAAGCTTTCCATTTATCTGAGGTGATGTGCAATTATGATGATAGAAATGCTGAACTCAAAGAAATGATGAAGACCATGTCATGGCTTCCAAATTGTCTCTCTAGCTTTGTCAGTTTTTGAGACAAGACCATTGTGCCATCAGCAAACTTGTGCTTCTGCATGGCTGGATATATTGTTCTTTTAGTGGTTCTACTCTTTAGTGTATCTCTCTTTTTTTGGTCTGCTATAATGTTTATTTTGCAGTAAATAAGATTTAACTGGTTTTACAGTAATAGCTAAGAATTATATAAGTAACTACATTCTAATATTTTAAAAACAGACTTATTTAAAAGGCAAAGCTACAGAGAGGGAGAAACAGAGGTGGGGGTTGGGGAGACAGAGAGAGAGAGAGGGGTGTTTTCCACCTGCTGGTTTACTTCCCCAGTAGTCATAAAAGCCAGGTTTGGGCCAGGCCAAAGCCAGGAGCCTGGAACTCCATCCAGGTCTCCCACATAGATAGCAGGGGTCCAAGTACTTGGGACGCCTTCTGCTTCCTTCCCAGGCACATTAGTAGGAAGCTGGATCAGGACTTGAACTGGCACTCGGGTATGGGGTGCTGGCATCACGAGCAGTGGCCTGACCTGCTGTGCCACCACACTGGTTCTGTACTGATTTATCAGTGTAAATATCTCAAAGAGAATGGGCAAGAAGTAGTAATAACTAACATTTGTTGATGGCTTCTTGTGTGCTAGGCACTGTTGTAATTGTCTGTGTGTGTATAAATAAAATAAATCCTCAGAACAGCCTATCCTACCATAGTACAGGTTCATTCATGAAGTGTAATCTGCATAATTCCAGCTCCCATTTGGTGGGTGGTAGAAGGACTTGGGCAGAGCGCTAACTTCCATCCTTGTCCATGTTCTACTCGCACTAAGCTCTTAATCAATGCCACATGCCAGGATTGAACCACAGTGCCTCTTATGTGTGTAATAATTTTAAAAACATTTCAGAAATTATTTTGTTAAAATGATTTGAGAGAGAGAGAAAGAGGAGAGAGAGCAAGAGTGATAGAGAATGAGTTCTTATCTCAGGCCCACTCCCCAAATGCCTGCGGCAGCCCTGGGCTGAGGCTAGAGTAGGGAGCTGGGAACTCAGTCCAGGCTGTCTACCTGGGTGACAGGAATCCAATGATCTGAGCCATCACTGCTGCCTCCCAGAGTCTACATTAGCAGGAAGCTGGAAACAGGAACTGGAACTGGGAGTTGAACCTAGGTACCCTGGTGTGGGTCATGGGCATCTTAACCTCTAGGTTAAGTGTTTACCCCTAAGAAATTCTGTTTGAAATTAGGACTTTATTGTTAGTATTTCTAGAAAGGTAATATCTGTACATGTATGAAACCCGAAGGGAATGCGGTGAGCTCCTGCTCCCTCCCACCCCTGTCCCTCAATCATCTTCCTTCCCTCCTCCTGGGCAGTTAGGGTTAAAACTGCGAAGAGCTTGCATCACTGTGAGGAGTGAGCTAAGGACATTTAGTTAGAAACTCATTTTACTATTGTTGTTTTGATGTTTTTTTTTATTTTTTTATTTTTATTTTATTTATTTATTTATTTTTATTTTTGACAGGCAGAGTGGACAGTGAGAGAGAGAGACAGAGAGAAAGGTCTTCCTTTGCCGTTGGTTCACCCTCCAATGGCTGCCGCGGTCGGCGCGCTGCGGCCGGCGCACCGCACTGATCCGATGGCAGGAGCCAGGTGCTAAGTGCTTATCCTGGTCTCCCATGGGGTGCAGGGCCCAAGCACTTGGGCCATCCTCCACTGCACTCCTGGGCCACAGCAGAGGGCTGGCCTGGAAGAGGGGCAACCGGGACAGAATCCGGCGCCCCGACCGGGACTAGAACCCGGTGTGCCGGCGCCACAAGGCGGAGGATTAGCCTGTTGAGCCACGGCGCCGGCCAGTTTTGATGTTTTTATGCCGTCTCCTACAAGTGCCCCGGCTGGCTTTGTCTCTGAGGTTAGTAAGAAGCCCTTATACGTGGTAGTTTCTGGGTGAAGGTGACCAGGCTGCAACCTGCCATTTGAGATGGGTGCAGAAAGCTCACCAGCCTGCTTCCTCCCAGGCTTAGAGCATGCAGGGTCTTTGCACTTTTATCCAGTTGTTGGATGAGTTTTATTGCAAATGAGGGGGAACCATTGCTGGAACGAGCTAGGTGTGCATTAAACGCTTGCTGAATCAGACACCTGTGAGCTGTGCCAGGCTCAGAGTGTCTAAACAATTGAACTGTTAGGGCCAGGGAGAAATTTTCTTTCTTTATTTATTTCTTTTCTTTTCTTTTTTTAAGATTTATTTGAAAGAGTTATACACAAAGAGAAGGAGAGGCAGAGAGAGAGGTCTTCCATCGCTGATTCACTCCCCAGTTGGCTGCAATGGCCTGAGCTGCGCTGATCCAAAGCCAGGAGCCAGGAGCTTCTTCTGGATCTTCCATGTGGGTGCAGGGGCCCAAGGACTTGGGCCATCTTCTACTGCTTTCCCAGACCATAGCAGAGAGCTGGATTGGAAGTAGAGCAGCCAGGACCCAAACCGGCGCCCATTTGGGATGCCGGCACTGCAGGCGGCAGCTTTACCCACTATGCCACAGCGCCGACCCCAGAAGTTAAGCAAACCACCGCCAAACTCTCATTCAAGACTGGATAGGAGCTGGGTAGAGGCCTCGATCCTATAGAGTTACTAGAGTCCGCAGTGAGACAGAGGAAAGGCTTTTTCCTGTTTTACTCTTTTAAAATATTTATTTGTTTGTTTGTTTATTTGAAGGGCAGATTACAGAGAGAAAGAGAAAGAGATTATCTACCTGCTGGTTCACTCCCCAAATAGCCACAGTGGCCAGGGCTAGGGCTGGGCCAGGCTGAAGACGGGAGCATGGAGCTCCATCCAGGTCTCCCACACTGGTGTCAGGGGCCCAAGTAACTCGGTCATGTTTTGCTGCTTTCCCAGGTCAATTCACTGGGAGCTGGATCAGAAGTGGAGCAGATGGGATTCGAACTGGTGTTCCTATGGGATGCTGGTGTTGCAGGAGGCAGCTTGACCCCCTATGCCACAACGCCGGCCCCTTTTTTCTTTTTAAAATGTCAGCAAACAGAGAAATAAGAACTTTGCCTTTTTGTGGTTCTGTATTTTTTCAGATAGGGTCTCGATGTAATTTAATTTGATCCTTGTGATAACCCTGTCATTATAACATTAGAGTGAGTCTCTAATCAGAGCTATTGCTGGCACGAGGGACCATGTGTATCAAGTGTCACTGTTGACTCTAGGATCACGGCTGAACGGCTGATGTTCTGCTACAATGTGCCCTGAGTTTCTTCTGTATTCCTTACTCTCTCATATAGAACTGAAGGTTTTAAAGTGTCAAAAGTAAGCATGTGATTTGTGCAAGTATTTACCATAAAAACCTTTCGAAGGTAATTTCCACTCCTACTGCTGTTCGGCATCTATGATACATTTCTCTCTGTTTTTATTTTTTGAAGATTTATTTATTTATTTGAAATGCAGAGAGAAGAGAAAGATCTTCCATCTGCTAGTTCACTCCTCAAATGACTACAGCAGCCAGCGCTGGGCCAGGCTGAAGCTAGGGAGCCTGGAATACCATCTGGGCCTCCCACACGGATGGCTGGGGTCCAGCACTTGGGCCATCCTCTGTTGCTTCCCCAGGCTCCTTAGCAGGGAGCTGGATCAGAAGTGGAGACCAGGACTCAAACCAGGGCTCACATAGGGGTTGCCAGTGTCACAGGTGGGGGCTTAAGCGACTACACCACAATGCCAGACCATACGATAAATTTCTTACCCGTTTCAGAGATCCTTCATTTACCTGGAATGTGCACTTGTTTATGAAAGGAAGTTTCTGCATTCAGTGTTTGGACTGAAATTTGTTGACTTTTATAGGCAGCTTGGGAACCGCGAAGAAGGACTGCGGGGCTGTTGTGGATTCGTGAAGACTGTGGTCAGGCGAGGTGGCCGTGTGAGCAGCGCTGCTGGAGGAGGGAAGATGACCTCCCGCTACGTGGTCGCCGTGTTTGCCCTCATGAGCTCCTGTGTAGCTACAGCAGGTAAGCTGCATATCGCCAATGGCGCGCTCATTGTATTCTTTTTGGGTGTATCCTTCCGCCCTGTCTTTACTTTGGAAGTATTAAGTCCATGTGGAGTTAATGTAAAACTTGAGTTGTGTTCCTTAGGGAAATAGAAGATTTGACTACTCCACAGATACTTGGTATGTTTGCCTGTGTTACATTTACCAGGCTGATGTGGGATACTCCAATGGCAGTGACACCTATATCTAACTACTTGCCTATGTTGAGACTGGCAGAAAAAAATATGCTACTAATTAATTCCAGTTCGTTTTGTTATTTGAGTAGAATATATTTACATTTTTGTTCCTAAATAAGGGTTTCAAGAAAGCCATTTTATACTTTTTTTAAAAAAAGATTTTACTTATTTATTTGAGAGGTAGACTCACAGAGAGAGGGAGAGACAGGGAGAGAGGTCTTTCATCTGCTGGTTCACTCCCCAGATGGTTGCGTCGGCTGGAGCTGAACTGATCCAAAGCCAGGAGCCAGGAGCTTCTTCTGGGTCTCCCACACAGGTGCCGTTCTACTGCTTTCCCAGGCCACAGCAGAGAGCTGGCTCAGAAGTGAAACAGCCAGGACTCGAACTGGCACCCATATGGGTTGCTGGGACTGCAGGCAGAGGCTTAGCCTACCATGCCACAGTGCCGGCCCCTCATTTTATACTTTATTACAAAATAAATAGATCTAGGCAGAGGTGATACTCCTTGCTTGGGTGCATTTTTTTTTTTTTAGTTAAAAAGTTACTTATTTATTTACAAGACAAAGGAGAAAGGGAGTGAGCTCTCATCTGCTGGTTCGTTCTTTAGATGCCTGCAACGGCTGGGGCTGGGCCAGGCCAAAGCCACAAGCCCAGAACTCCATCTGGGTCTCCCACATGAGTGACAGGGACCAGCTGCTCAAGCCATCACTGCTGCCTCCAGCGTGTGCCTGTGAGAAGCTGGAATTGGGAGCAGGGCAGCAGCTCTACCCCAGTCACTCTCAGATGGGATGTGGGCTGCTGGCCCCTAATTATTGTCTACTTTACATACTTTAATATGTAATTAAAAAAAAACATTTTATTTCTTTATTTGAAAGAGTTACACAGAGAGAGGAAAGGCAGAGAGAGAGAGAGAGAGAGAGAGAGAGAGAGAGATCTTCCATCTGATGGTTCACTCCCCAATTGGCTGCAATGGCCAGAGCTGCACCGATCCGAAGCCACGAGCCAGGAGCTTCTTCCAGGTCTCCCATGCAGGTGCAGGGACCCAAGGACTTGGGTTTTCTTCTACTGCTTTCCCAGGCCATAGCAGAAAGCTGGATTGGAAGAGGAGCAGCCGGGATTAAAACCGGCGCCCATATGGGATGCTGGTGCTTCAGGCCAGGGCATTAACCCGCTGTGCCACAGTGCTGGCCCCAATATGTAATTTTTTAGAAAGTAGAGAATTGTACCCTGCTAGGCCATCAGAGCGCAGCTGGCAATGAGAAACCTAGGATGTGGTTGGAATGGTGTTGCTTAAGTCAGAGTATCCAGTCCCCCACACCAGCATCCTAGTGTTCTCTGTCAAGGTTGCTTAAGAAATTTGGAAGCCCAATTTGCTCTATTTTGTTATAATTTGCTTTGTGTCTGTTCTGTAATGAGCTATATAAAACTGATTTGTTGGCCAATTCTGGAAACTGGCAGGTTTCAACAAGCAAAGCATTAACTTGAGAAATGATTAGCCTCTTGGCTTTGGCTATTGAATTGCACATACAGATGAGAGTGGTAATAATTGCCATTTCTTGAGATTGCACCACAACCAGGCACTGGGCTGAACAATTATAGAATATAAAGCTGAATCAGGATGATCTTATTTTACGAGCTCACTTAAGCACAGCTCTGAGTTAGGTGCAATTATTTTTGCTGTTTTATAGATGAAGGAATGAGATAGGGAGAGATGAGGTAATTTGCAGTGTCACGTGGCTGGGGAGTAGGGAAGCCAGAGTTTACATCTGCGTTCTAACCTTGTGTCATACTGAAGAAGCCGTACCACATGAAAGACCAGTAGACTCAAATCGGGTGTTGCAGACAGGCACGGGCCGAGCGGAAGGCACCTGGCCGAAACGGCTTGTGAGGTTGGAAGGGATGATGTCCCTTTCGTTACAGATGTCTTGAAAGAAAGTTGCCAGGTTTTTGTTTTTTTCTTTAAATTCTATTTTCATTTTATTTGAAAGATAGTGAGAAACTGAGGCAGATACACACACACACACACACACACACACACACACAGATATCTTGCATTTGCTGCTTCATTCCCCAAATACCTACAGCCATTAGGGCTGGGCTGGGCTGAAGCCAGGAGCCTGGAATGTCAATAGAATGTCCCATAGAGGTGAAAGGGACCCTCGTACCTGAGCCATCATCTGCTGCTTTCCAGAGTGCACGTGAGCAGGAAGCTGCCTTAGAAGTGGAGGAGCTGGGACTCGAACCAGGCACTCGGATATGGATGCGGTGTCCCAGGCAACAACTTAACTGCTAAGCCACACGCCCACGCTTGGTTTTTGTTTTGAATATCAGTGTGTGAATCTGAACTGCCCACTCTCTCTGTCACTGTCTGTCAGCAGTTTCATTTTGTCTCATTATTGAAGAGTTATTTTGCCTTTAACTGTGCCTTAAAACGGAGCTTAATTAAAGTCTTTTTAAAACGTAGTGGAGTGGAGGGGGCGGAGAGGGAGAATATGAATATGATGGATGCCTGCTAGGAAATAGAAAGTTTGCTATCGTGGTGATGAGTTGTGGAATTGTCCCTGGTGGGTACAAAGCAGGGCTTCTCACTGGTGCCTGGGTCAGACCGAGGAAGGGCCTCCATGGGCAAGCGGATGGTGGGATGGCTGTGCTCAGCACTGATGTGTTGGAGAGTGAACCAGTTTTGCTTAACCCCTGGCTTACTCTGCCCAGCCACTGGGGAAGTGCTTTATTTCCGCTGTGCTCACTGGAAGGAGCAATACAATTACTGACTTTATAACACGAGGCCCCTGGCAGATAGCACAGAGGTAGGGGTGGCTTGTTGGTGCAGAGGTTTTTGAGTGAAGAAGGTGGGTTTTTGAATGAAGTAGGCACTGGTATCCTGCACCTTTCTGGATGGTCTCAGCAAACTTCACAAAATGCTTTTTGGGTGTCAGAATGAGTTGTGCCTCATAAGACGACAGCATAGTGAATGCTTAGTGATAACTGTGCCAGGCCACATTCCAAGTGCTTCACCTGTGTTAGCTCATTTCATCCTCATAACCACCCCAGCAAGTATCGTACTTTGACTACCCCTGGTTTATAGATGAGGGCAATGAAGTACAGAGAGGTTAAGTAACTTCCTCAAGGTCACACAGCTAACAGGTGGCAGAATTAACCATAAACTCACTTAGTCTAGGTCTGGAGATGGAGTGTTTGAACCTCTATACTATAAGGCAGTATTAATCTGAAAGGCGTTTGTTTTTGAAAGAATGGGTTTGCTCTGAGCCATCTATGTCCTCTTGAAGCATTAAATACATTACTCATTGAGCCTTTGCCAAATGAAAAGCGTGGCACTGATCACTCAGAACTCTACAAAGAAATCTCAGTTTCATCTCATCTCTCGAGCTGGCTGTACTTTAGTTCGGCTTATAATATATCGCCATATACAACGTAACCAAGGCAAGGCGAAAGCCAAGTAGAATCCCAAAGAGCCGGGAGGGGCCAGAAGGGGAAGCTGTGGGTTGGAGCAGCCTGGCAGGGATTTGTGGGAGCTGTGGGACTTGCGCTCTGCGTTGAAGGCCGGGGAGAATCTGCAGAGGGGCAGGTGCCTGGTGGTGGCGATTGGGTGCTAGACCCTCCCCCCTTTATTTTAAAGATTTCTTTATTTATTTTCAAGTCAGAGTTACACAAGAGAGAAGGAGGGGCAGAGAGAGAGCGAGGTCTTCCATCCAATGGTTCACTCCCTAATTGGCCGCAATGGCTGGAGCTGAGCTGATCCCAAGCCAGGAGCCAGGAGTTTCCTCCGAGTCTCCCACGTGGGTGCAGGAACCCAAGCACTTGGGCCATCTTTCACTGCTTTCCCAGGCCACAGCAGAGAGCTGGATGAGAAGTGGAGTAGCTGGGACTTGAACTGGTGCCTATATGGGATGCCGGCACTGCAGGCTGCTGCTTTACCTGCTATGCCACAGCCCAGGCCCCATTTTTTTTTTTTTTTTAAACAAATTATTGAGCCAGAGAATGGATGTGGAAATGGAGTAGTAGCAGCTCGAACGGGACCTTAAGTATCAAAGCCGGGCTTGTGGATTTTATTCTGAAGTGGATTCTCTCTTCTTCCATCTCCTGCAGCCAGGAGCATGCACTGTTTCCTCCTAGGATTCAAACTGTGGCAACGGTGAGCCCGAGCATGCAGCCTCGTGAGCTTCTAACACAACTAGGGACTGGCGTGCAAGCTGACATTTATGCCCGGGGCTTGCTGTCCATCAGCTAATTTATTTTGCCTTAATAACCTCGTGAGGTGCCTACTGTTATAGCCATCATCATCACCTCCTTACACAAACAAGGAAGCTGAGACTCAGCTTGGCTGACAGTTATGTCCATAGCCCTATAACTAATAAGTGACAGAGCTGGGACATGAGTCCAGGCAGTTGACCCTCATGTTTAACCCACCAGTAGAGCCCCCTGGAGGCAGGAGACCCTCAGTGTGGAACAAATGACCCTCTGGGCTTAATTGAATGTTAGGTGAATAGCCACCAGCATGACTCCCTGGAACCAGATTAAACCTCTTGGGCCTGAGCAGAGACAGGTGTAGGCCTCAGAGCAGAAGGACTCTCAAGCAATAGGTCTTTTGCTGCTACTGCTGCTTTTCTTTTTTTTTTTTTTAAAGTATGACCTTGATTCTTTAAAAAATATATTTTATTTTTAAAATTTATTTTCATTTGTTTTGAAAGGTAAAGAGAAGCAGAGAGAGATCTTCCATCTGCTGGTCCACTCCCCAAATGCCAGCTGGGCTGGGTCAGCTGAAGTCAGGAGCCAGGAACTCCATCTGGGTCTCCCACATGGGTGGCAGGGACCCAATCCCGTGGCCCCTCACCTGCTGCTTTGCAGGGTGCACATTGGTAGGAAGCTGGAGTCGGGAGTGGAACTGGGACATGCACCCAGGCACTCCGGGAAGGGCTGCTGGTCTCGCGAGCTGACTCTTAGGCCGCTGCACTGAGCGCCTGCCCTGTAGTTAATAGGCCTTCTCTATTTGTGTTCTCACTTAACTCGCCTTGAAGCTCTAAATCAGAGGGAAAGTTTAGAGTTCTTGGTAGCAGAAGGGGTGAAGGCTGTAAAAGGCCTCCGTTAGATCCTTGGCCAGGGGCGGGGCAGCGTCAGCAGAGCACATAAAGTGAGCCCGGGCTAGAATAGTAGGGGCCCTCTTGTTCCAGCGGGAGGAGTTTGGCTGGGCCTTCCCTGGAAGCCTTTGCTTCTGTGGCTGTGGTGGAGGGCGAAGGAGACGAGAGCCATGACGCAGCGTTATGCGGAACTCATCCTTCCCTCCCCTGCCTTGGTGCTGGGTCCTTGTGCAGCCCCTGGGAGGGCGTCCGGTGCTCCAGGCAGGCTCGCTCCCTGGGTGAGCACCGTACTGCCTCCTGGTTAGAAGTCACCTCCGGCTACTTATTGGTGCTTTATCTTAGGTGCTGTTGTCTACGTAATGTAGGAAAATGGGGAGCTTAAGCAATAAATGCTCGCTCCCTTGGGCTCGCTAGGTTTCCACTTGAAACGCTGCTCTACACATGCTTAAAAAATACCAGCTGTGGCCTCTGCGGCTTCCAGCACTAGGCTATGTTTCCAGGAGCCTTAATAATGAGAAAAAGAGGCACGCATGGAGAATTCAGGGAAATCAGTTTGGTCGAAGGGACGGACTTGGCTTGTCCTCCGCGGGCCTGTGTGCCAGGTCCAAGGGGTCTGCCGAGGTGAGCCCTGCAGGAATGCTGCCGGCGGCGGTGCCAGCGGTGATGGGACGCCTGCTTCCCTCATTCCACTGTCTCGATTTGGTGCCCACATGCATCCTTCTGGAAGCTTGTCCATGACACGTACGTGCATAGCTATTGCGCAAACACATTTCTTTTCATTTCTACTGGATGTACCTGGAATTCCAGGTAGAGTCAACGGGAAAGTTGAGATGGTTCCAATCTGAGTTGATTTCCTGCTGAGAAAACTCTGAACTAGGGGCTGGCGTAGGGGGTTAAGCCACCGCTTGCCACACTGGCATCCCATGTCAGAGAGCCAGTTCGAGTCCTGGCTGGCTGCGTTGGATCCAACTCCCTGCTAATGCACCTGGGAAGGTAGCAAGTGATGGTGCGAGTGCTTGGGCCTCTGCCACACACATGGGAGACCCAGATGGAGTTCCTGGCTCCTGGCCTCAGCCTGGTCCAGCCCAGGCTCTTGCAGTCATTTTGGGAGTGAACCAGCAGATGGAAAATCTCTCTCTCTTTTTCTTATATCTTTCCCCCCTCTCTGTTGCTTTGCCTTTCCAGTAAATAAATGAATAATTTTTTAAAAATCTTTTTTTATAAAAGGCAGTGTTACACAGAGAGAGAAACACACAGAAGTTCCTAGCCCTGGTTCACTCATGAAATGCCCTAGCAGCCAGGGCTAGGCTAGTCCCAAATTGGGAGCCAGGAACTCAACCCAGGCTTCCTATGTGGGTGGTAGGGGCCCTACTCCTTGAATCATCACTGCTTCTCCCTGGATGTGCATTAGCAGGAAGCTGGAATTTGGAGTGGAGCTGGGACTCGAACCCGGGCACTTTGATATGAAATGCAGGAGTCCAGTCCCAAAGCCATCTTAACCGGTATGCCAAATGCTTGCCCCAAGGTGAGTGATTGAGAGAGGTGACTCAACTCAAACTGGAGCTCAGACCCACCTGTACAGACAGACTGCAGCCACAAATCTTGGGCTACTTCTTGCTCCTGTGCACCTCTTGGCACCTCTTGACAAGGGGCCAGCCACTCCTGGGCATGCTACACACGTTGGTTCATTGAATTCTTACAGAAATCTCATGAGATAGCTTGAATCATTCTTGTTTTTGTGTTATTACTGCCACCACTGTTAATATTATTCTAACACTCATTTGACAAATGAGGAAACTGTGGCTTATATAAGATAAATGTAATGTATAAAGAGAATCCAATCAATTAAAAAATTAAGACGGACACTTAGGAGCAGTCATTGGACCTTCAGTGGCAGGGTTGCAGCTCAAGAATTCCTGCTCTTTCTGTTATGCTGCCTCCAAGGGACAGATGCCCTTTCTTTCCTTTTCATTGTTTTAAAATTAATTCCTTAAGCTGGTTTTAATTAATAATTAAAAAAAATTTTTTAACAGGCAGTGTGGACAGTGAGAGAGAGAGAGAGAGAGAGAGAGAGAGAGAGAGAGAAAGGTCTTCCTTTTGCCATTGGTTCACCCTCCAATGGCCGCCGCGGCCGGCGCAGCGCGCTGATCCAAAGGCAGGAGCCAGGTGCTTTCCTGGTCTCCCATGGGGTGCAGGGCCCAAGCACTTGGGCCATCCTCCACTGCACTCCCGGGCCACAGTTGAGAGCTGGCCTGGAAGAGGGGCAACTGGGACAGAATCTGGTTCCCCGACCGGGACTAGAACCCAGTGTGCTGGCGCCGCAGGCAGAGGATTAGCCTATTGAGCCGTGGCGCCAGCCTAATTTATAATTAATAAATGCATACACTGTGTGTATTTGATGTTTTGAACATGCGTACATTGTGGAATGGCTAAATTCAGCCACTGAACGTAAGTGATGCCTTACATACCTTTTTTTTTGTGGTAAGAACACTTAAATTCGACTATCATAGCCATTTTCATGTGTGCAGTACAATGTTGTGTTGGTGTGGTCACCATGCCATATGGTGGATCTCTGCAACTTACTCCCCCCAGATAATTGAATTTTTGCTCCCTGTGGACATTTTTCTGATCCCCTACTCCCTGGCCTCCAGTAACCACCATTCTACTCTGTTTCTATGTGTTCTACTGTTTCAGATTCCATGTGTGAGTGACACCATGCCGTATTTGCCTCTCTGTGCCTCCAGGTTCACCCATGTTGTCACAAATGACAGGAATCCCTTCTTTCTCTCTGTCAGATTTTATTTGTTTATTTGGAAGAGTTAGGGAGGGAGGGAGGGAGGGAGAGACACAGAAAGATCTTCCCTCCATTGGTTCACTCCCCAGATGCTGGGCCAGCCAAGCCCAGGAGTCCCTTCTCTTTTTAGGGCTGAATGGTATTCCATGTGTCCACCTACCCAGTTGTCTTTATCCCTTCATCACCCTTTCTCTTGAACTTGAGCTAACATCCTGGGGGGCCTCAGCAGTGGTTGTGCCTGGTTTTCCCCTCTGTGTTGACTGGTCAGTGACTGTGTAACTCATCAGGGCAGGAAGGCGGGGAAGGTGCTGGCCAAAGCCCGCTGCCAGAGTAGGGGCAGGGAGTCGGGAAGCTGTCAGCTGAAGAGAGGCCTCCGTCTCCAGTGCCTGGGTCTTGGGGCACAGTGAGTTGATTTGGTCTGTGATGATTCTTGTCTTCATGTTGAATTCTGCTTTTGGATGCACAGGGAGAGGATGTTGTCTGTTGTGATGCCTGCTCTTAGCAGGATGCCAATCTTTCTATTTATTCTAAAGGTCAAAGCACTATTAGAAAAGGATCCTGAGTGGCCTGCATTTGAGCATGGGTTCCCTCTGGGAACACCACGTGCCCTCAAGTGTGTCAGGTTCTTTTCTTTTTTTTTTTTTTTTAAAGATTTTATTTATTTATTGGAGAGAGAGACAGAGAGGTCTTCCATCTGCTGGTTCATTCCCTAAATAGCCTCATTGGCTGGAGCTGAGCTGATCTAATCCAAAGCCAGGAACTAGGAACTTCTGAGTCTCTCACATGGGTGCAGGGGCCCAACCACTTGGGCCATCTTCTACTGCTTTCCCAGGCCATAGCAGAGAGCTGGATCAGAGCCGGGACTCTAACTGGCACCCATATGGGATGCCAGCAATGCAGGCAGAGGATTAACCTACTGTGCCACAGTTGCCAGCCCCATCAAGTGTGTGAGGTTCCACACAGAAATGCACACACACACACCACGCCCTGAATTGAGATAGTTAGTAGAGATCAATAGGAAGGTAAATTCATTTCTCAAAGATTCCCTTGGTGGGGATTCCAGTTAAGCTTTGCTTGTGAAACCCACATCCCATACTGAGGTTCCAGTTTAAGTCCCAGCTGATGGCCTATGAAGGCAAAGGAAGATAGCCCAAGTATTTGGGCCCCCGCCACCCATATGGGAGACCCGGATGGAGTTCCTGGCTCCTGGCTTTGGCCTGACCCAGTCTCTGCTGTTGCGACCATCTGGGAAGTGAACCAACAGATGGAAGATCTCTCTTTCTCTCTCCCTCCCTCCCTCCCTCCCTTCCTCTCTCTGATCCTCTGCCTTTCAAATAAATATATAACTCTTAAGGAAAAAAAAAAGGATCTCATTGCTCTGTGGAAACCCAAGTGTGGGTGGATATGATAGCACCACAAGGATCTTATCTTGCTTTTGTCATTTGCTTGCAGCGTTTACTAAGAGCTAGTTGGGTGACCAGATGTGCACACAGTGTAAGGAAGATGTTTACAAGAGTGAGAATAAGAGCATCCAAAGATGTGATGTCACACAAGCCGGCAGAAGCCAGGCCTGTCTCTCGTGTCCTTATCCTCAGTTGTATAATTGCCACTCTGCTCTCTGGATTTCTGATTTATTTGGATGCTTTTAGGATACCAGCGATGGCCTGTTTTATAAACAGCAATCAACATTTCCAGTGGGACAGAGCTATCTGTATGTTCCTACACAGCTGTTTAATTGCTCAAAGCTTAGACTTTCACACAGTTGTGTGTATAGGAAATTAGATTTTCTCAGCTTGTTTGCTTTGATAACTAATCCTCTGTACTCTGGGGGCACCTTGAATCACCGATAGAGCTCCAAGCTCAAGTGTGCTGGTTTTGGAAGTGATGTAGGAGCGGAGAGCGTTCTAGGAAGCGTGCCAGCTGGGGCCTTCCTCAGGCCGCAGCCCCCACCCCCCACCCCTCCCCCGGCAGCTTGCCCCCTCGGGTGACTGGCTCACCCCGAAGCACATCCTTGTGAGCCGCTCACTTCCACTTCCTCTAGAACGGTCTTTGCCAGACTAGTCTAAAAAACGTTTACCCTGAAGTACAACCTGGTTGTATTTGTGTTTTCTGAGCAGGCACTGTAAATCAGGCAGAATTCTAAAGGGCTTCAAATGCACTTGCTCTCAGAATGTTTCTGCCAACGACTAGGCAGCAGGTGCTCTAGGGACCAGCTAGTCTCTGGCTGTGTCTTGCCAATGCTTAGAAATCTTTAAAAAAAAAAAAAAGTCTAGAGTGGAATGTGGAAAATCTTACAACCTTCAAAGGGAAAAAAGTTGATTTTTAAAGAAAGTATATTTCAAGTTTAACCTGATGTTTCTTTGTTGGTTTTTTGGTCTGGATGACCTGTTCACTGGTGCTCTGATGAAAGTGGGTGTTGAAGTCCCCCATGCTTTTTTTTTTTTGACAGGCAGAGTGGACAGTGAGAGAGAGAGACAGAGAGAAAGGTCTTCCTTTTTGCCATTGGTTCATCTTCCAATGGCCGCCGTGGCTGGCACGCTGCGGCTGGCGCACCGTGCTGATCCGAAGGCAGGAGCCAGGTGCTTATCCTGGTCTCCCATGGGGTGCAGGGCCCAAGCACTTGGGCCATCCTCCACTGCACTCCCGGGCCACAGCAGAGAGCTGGCCTGGAAGAGGGACAACCGGGACAGAATCCGGCGCCCCAACCAGGACTAGAACCCAGTGTGCCAGTGCCGCAAGGTGGAGGATTAGCCTATTGAGCTGTGGCGCCGGCCCCCATGCTTTTTCTTTTTAATCTTGAAGTTATTCTCTGTTGGCAATGAGGGGAACCATATATGGCCAAAAGAAAAAGTCCCAATAAAACTGTGTTTAGTTCATTGTGTTCCTCCCCTCTGTCCTCACATGCCTGCGTAACTTGGTCCTAGCCTAGAGGGCCAGCCAGTGCTATCAGGAGGAATCCCCCCCCCCCCCGCCCCATCCAGCGGGCATTCAGGCAGCCCAGGTTGCAGGGAGAGCAGGGTGCCAGCCTCGCGGGTCAGCTCCTGCTCTGCCTGGGCAGCACAGCAGTTTTCTGGGATGAGCTCCTGAGGCGCGATGCTGAACGTTTCAGTTACACGAAGTGGGGGAGCAAAATGCCACGTAGCTTCCAGTGCCCCTTTCTTTTCCTTTGAGTTAGAGGAAAGCACTATTAATCACTATTTATAAGCTGGTAAGTAAGTGCCGTGCGTTAGGTGAGGACTTGTCTAAACTCGGTAGTAAGCCGTGAGTGATGGCCAAGTCTCAGGTCCTCTGCTGGCTTCGGAGGCGCAGAAAGAGGGGACTTTGGAGTTGGTCCCAAGAATGGATTTTTTTCTACCTTCTTCTAATGCGGTTAAGTTTCCTAAAATGTTGATTGATTGAACAAACGTTCTTTGAGCATCTGTTGTGTTTCAGACACTGTTCTAGGTGCTAGAGATATAGCTGTGAACACAATAGGCAAACATCCCATCTCTGCTGGGGAGAGACCAGAAACAAACAAAAATTATGTAAACTTTATTAGGTTCAATGGAAGAAAAAAAGGGGGTGGAGGTTGTTTGTGGGGGGAGCACAGTTTACAGTAAGGCAATCAGGGAGGGGAGGGTGATGTTGGAGCAAAGGTTTGAAGTAAGCTAAAAGGGTGTGCGGAGGAAGAATGTTCCAGGTGGAAGGAAAAGCCATGTGCAAAGGCCCCTGGGTGGGAGTCTGCTCCGTGTGCTCCAGGTGGCTGTTGGATTGAGGATTCAGGGAGTGGGAGGGTAGGAAGCAGGACGGGGGTGTGGTCAGGGCAGCACATATGGGGCTGTGTATATTGTAGGCCCTTGCAGGCTGTCATCAGGTTTTGACTCCTGAATCAGATGAAGCCATTGGAGAGTTTGTGCTGAATGGATGATGATACCATGTGATAGGACCACTGTGGTGGTGTTGAGAATTGACTGTCGGGCAAGGGTGTATTTGATGGCTGTTGTAATGATTAAAGTAAGCCGTGATGGTGACCAGAGTCACTTATTAGAAGGATGGACCCTGGGAGTGATATGCTTATGAAATTATTAAGAGTGATGATTTTGTGGTTCTTTCTTTTTTTCCTCCAACCTATTCCTTTTGGAGAAGAAAGAGTAGAAATACGTGTTTCTCACACCAGTGGAATACTGTGCCATAACCTAATACATGAGATCATTACTTTTTTTTTTAAAGATTTATTCATTTATTTGAGAGGCAGAGAGAGACAGAAAGAAGCCTTCCATCAGCTGGTTCACTCTCCAGATGGCTGCAATGGCCGGAGCTGGGCTGATCCAAAGCCAGGAACCAGGAGCTTCTTCTGGGTCCCCCACACAGGTACAGGGGCCCAAGGACTTGGACCATCCTCCACTGCTTTCCCAGGCCATAGCAGAGAGCTGGATTGGAAGTGGAGCAGCCGAGTCTCGAACTGGTGCCCATATGAGATGCCAGCACTGCAGGCTGTGGCTTCTCCTGCTATGCCGCAGCGCCGGCCCCGTCACTACTTCTGTATAGCAGGAAAAGCTACAACTCCAAGTACAAAACAGCTGCCCACCCCAGCCGTCAGAAGAGAACTTCTGCACTGCGGAGGATGTCTCTGAAAAATCGTTGTCTGAAGAGCCTGGACCTTTTCTTCCCAGGCTGCTTACCTCCTGGCTTCTCTCATTCTCCTTCCTTCCTCGGGCTGCTGTTCAGGGTTGTGGGTTTTGAGAGTCTTACTCCCCTAGGCAGAAGTGCCTCTTAGAGTGTGTCACTGGAGGTTCAGAGAAGTGCATTTGCATCCAGCTTAAAACAGTAAGTCATGTTTCTTAGTTACACATAAGCCCGTTTTTATAAGTTAAAGTACATAGTAAGTATGAGAGAGGAGAATGATACAGTAGATTTTTCTGTAAGGGAAGTAATCACATTTAATATGTTTTATAGGAGTCAGTGTTGTGGCATAGGGGTTAAGCTGCTTGGGACACCTGCCTCCAATATCAGAGTGCCTGGTTCGAGTCCCAACTGTTCCACTTCTGATACAGCTTCCTGCCAGTGTGCACCCTGGGAGGCGGCAGGTGGTGGCTGTAGTACTTGGATATTTGCCATTCATGTAGAAGACCCAGACTGACTTCCAGGCTCCTGGCTTCAGCCTGTCCCACTGTTGCAGGCATCTGGGGAGTGAACCACAGATGGAAGATCTCTGTCTCTTCCCGTTTTTGTTTCTCTCCCTTCTCTTTTTTATTTTTATTTTTTTGCCTGCCTTTCACATAAATAAAAATTTAAAAAAACAAATGTTTTATAATTGGAATATTCATGTTGGTTTTGCCTGAGGTGTATTGCCACCTTGCTTGTAGAGCACGAAGTTTTGCTTTTGGAGTTGGGAGTTAGAAGCAGCCATTAGACCAGTGCTTCCCAAACGTTAACGTGCACAGGAATTGCCTGGGGACCTTGTCACAGGGCCTGTTGCAGGAAGTTTCGGTAGGTCAAGTTGTAGAAGTTGAACAGGCTCCACGATGCGAATGCTGTTAGCTTCATCCCTGTTTTCTCAGATTGTAACACAAATGCTGCAAACACCTTCCAGAAATTTCTTAGCGTCACAAAAGGGAACTTGGTTTCAGCATGGCTTTGAAACAGCCACCTTGGAAACTTTCTGGCAGCCTCAGTTGTGTCTGAAGGATCTGTGTGTTGGAGAAGAAATGGGCTTGAGAACTGCATCCCACAGACAACTGTAGCTGTCTGGCTGCACGCGTGGCACACCTGGAGCACCAGGAGCTTCCTTATTAGCTGGGGCCTCACCTTGATGACATCATCATCATCATCATTGTTGTTGTCAAATAAGGCATGTTCTCATTGCTTGCCTTGAGACTTAGTAAACCAAGGACAGAGACTTGTGTTGACCCAGTGAGGGTGGGGACATTGGTACAGACAGCTAGGACTGAGGGGCTCTGGGTAAAGAGGGATGCTACTGGGTGGCTAACAACAGTGGCTGCGGGTGTCACGGGTTGAAAGTGAAGAGTGGGGTGTGCTTCATTTCTCCTGGAACTCATCTGGTTTTTAACTCTAGTTTCCTCACCAATTCCCTGCTTTGTTTCTATAGTCAATTTTCAGGCTAGAATTAAAAATTTAACATATTTTTAGAAAGGAGAAAAAAATAATCTCCTAAATTGTTGATACTTATTAAGCACCTCAACACCGTGCATACATATTACAAACTGGGATAAGGCACTGAGAACATTTAACTTTTGTGCCTGAAGAGCTGTGTTGTTGAACAGCATTTATGTATTTACTTTGTCATGGGTAGTTCATCAGCCTTTTGGATGTGCCTCCCAGGCCTCATCACTGTTAGAAGGGCAATGAACTAGCCAGGTCCAGCCCCGGAGTGCCCCACGGGTCCCAGGTGGCGGTCATTCTGTTTTTGAAATTGAACCAGCAAAGTCCAGAGGAATGCAGCAATGTTTTTCCTTTTTGCCCCCTGCTAGCTTTTTTTCTAGGTCTCCCAAAAATGTGTTTGTCTTGCTGGCCATGCATGTGGAGCAGTCTGGAATTCTGTGTGGCATTAGATAGTGAAAAAATGAGAAAGATTCCCCACATGACTGAGCTTATGGGAGTGAGACATCTTGGATTAGGCAGTGCTCCTCGTGAGAAGGGAATTTGGGGGTGAGATTTATTTTAAGATATATATATATATATTTATAATTACTCCACATCTATTATTTTTTTTTAAAAAAAGATCATTTCCAGTGTGGAGGGGAGGGAGTGTGGACTAGAAGCAACATTAAACATTTAAGGACCAAGTCAAGAATTTCCATTCATTAGAAGGAAAAAAATGTCTTCAGGATGAGAGAATAGTTTGAACTTCAAGAGCCTGATAATGGTATAATTTGAGAGCAGGGCCTGGCGTATTATAGAGGACGCTGGGGGCCTGACCCCAGCAGCCCAGCTCCTTCACCATGCCAGAGCTGTCTGCAGGAACAGCTTCTTTGTCATGAGTCTGTCCTCTGTGTTGCCAGGCTTCATTATCTCCAGAATGCACTTTCAAAGGCCGTCTGGCAACGCTTCGTTAATGGTATGGGTTGGATGCAGAAGCACTAATTAATTGTGTTAGATTACTTGCAAAGCCCATGCTGGAGAACCTGATGCCTGGAGGAGCAAGCTGGCGTGAGGTTGTTCGCAGATTGGCCTGGACCTTACCAGTTTGATTGCCTCTTGGAGCTGGGCCCAGAGGGGAGTTGCATTTCTTTCTGGAGATGTGCATGTGGCCATGTTGTTCCCTGAATTGCCAGTTTGCTGCTTCGGGCTCCTGGTGATGGGGCTGATGGGGATCCTTGCAGACCTAGAGGATAGAGAGAGCATCCTCAGAGGTTCTGTTTGTTTGTGTTTTCTGAGAGACAGAATGAGTTAACATTCACTAAGTAAACAAATACCTCCCAAGGGCCTCTTCTTAGAGTGAGCAAAGGGGACTCCAGTTTATCATGAAACAACTCAGGTTTGAAGTTTTCAAAGTGCAAAGCATCGGAATCAGGCCTTTAAGTAGTTTCTTTGTCTTAAAATAAAACAAGTCAGGAGGCCAGTGTGGTGGTATAGCAGTAAAGCCACCACCTGCAGTGCCAGCATTCCATATGGGTGCCAGTTCAAGACAGGCTGCTCCACTTCTGATCCAGCTCTCTGCTATGGCATGAGAAAGCAGCAGAAGATGGCCCAAATGCTTGGGCTCCTGCACCTGCATGGAAGACCTGGAAGAAGCTCCTGGCTTCGAATTGGCATAGCTCCAGCCATTGCAGCCAATTGGGGAGTGAACCAAAGGATGGAATACCTCTCTCTCTCTCTCTCTCTCTCTCTCTCTGCCTCTCCTTCTCTGTGTGTAACTCTAATTTTCAAATAAATAAAGTAAATTTAAAAAAAAATAAATAAAACAAGTCAGGCTCCTTATATCCTCTGTTTAGTGGGCCAGGTCTGCAAAAAGGTGAATTTTCTAACTTCTTTTGTATTTGGAATATGTATGGTTATTGAAAAACACCAGTCTGAAATCAAGTGCATGCCATTTTATTTTAAAAGATTTATTTTATTTATTTTAAAGAATTATAGAGAGGTAAAGACAAGAGACAGAGGTCTTCCATCCACTGGTTCACTCCCCAATCACTGCAACAGCAGGAGCTGCGCTGATCTGAAGCCTGGAGCCAGGAGCTTCCTCCAGGTCTCCCACACGGGTACAGGGGCCCAAGGACTTGGGTCGTCTTCCACTGCTTTCCCAGAGGCATCAGCAGAGAGCTGGATCAGAAGTGGAGCAGTTGGGATTTGAACTGATGTCCACATGGGATGCCAGTGCTGCAGGCCGGAGCTTTAACCGCTGCACCACAGCGCTGGCCCCGTGCATGCCGGTTTAAGGTTAGGGAAGATTGTACCCATAAAGGCTAAAAATTGGTTTGCATGATTTTGGTACATTTGATGTATCTTATGAAATAATAGTAACAACTGACAGATTGCAGAAAAACAATGAAAGTCTCTGCTCTTTAAAGTTGAGAGAGATTCGAGGGCTGTTGACTCCGAGGGTGGTGCTGACAGTGGGAGAGAAAAGTCTGGAAGAGTAATTCAGAGTTATCTAGGAGCCATCGAGTTGCACAAGCGAGGGGGCTGTGTCTACATCCACCCAGAACCTTCCAGTCCCTGAGCCCGGGCCTGCTCTTCCTGACAGGCCTCTGCGTCTTTCCCATCCTCCTGGCCCTGAGCAGCCTGTGAGTGAGTTGTTATGTACAAACCCCAGACCAGCTCCTACTTTATTAACATGATTCAGAAGAAAAGAATTCTAATGAAAAATTTCAGAGGACTGTGTCGAGCCATTTCGTGATATTGTCAGATCTTCCTGAACTCAAGGAAGGCCCCCCAAACCTGTTATTTCTGTTTATTACTCCACTCGCTCCATCTATTGGAAAAAGCTTCCACGAGTGCCTCAGGAGAGTATGTGCTGGCTGAGGAATTTCTTGCTGAGTGCACAGCGGCCTGCGTGTTTACTCTGTGTGAGGCTGGCTACTCCGAAACCCCGGGCAAGCTGCTCCCCTCTCAGCCAGCAGGCCTGGAGCAGCAGCTTTGGACTTTTAACCCTTTCTGCCAGACGATCCTTGGCCAACTTTGTGGAGCTGAGCAGAATGTAGATCCTAGAGCTGTGAGGAATCATGAAAGATTAAAAAAAACTAAAATTTATTGAGAGGTGCACCTCTCCCTGCCCCGAGCCAGCCAGCCAGCCAGCCAGCCCCTGTTCTCTCCCTAAATGCCTGCCATGACCAAGGCCAAAGGTGGGAGCTGGGACTGCAGTCCAGGTCTCCCACACGGGTGGCAGCCACTCAGTCACTTGAGCCATCCCTGCTGCCTCCCGGGTCCTGCATTTGCAGAAATCTGGAATCGAGAGCTAGAGCTGGGAATTAAATTCAATCATTCCAGTATGGGACGCAGGTGTCTTAGCTGCTCGGCCAAATGCCTGTCCTGAAAGATGTTCTTAAAGTTGGGAACAGAGTCTTTGGACTGATAAATGTCTATGATTTTTCTCTGCTATTTTAATGTTTTTAGTCCCACTACATGTTTATTTTGGAAAAGTAATTCTGTATCACCATGTTAAGACCTAGTGGTGTATTCCAGTGAAGCTGTGAGATAGCGTGAATAATGTTATAACTGACAGTGACAATTACATCTTTAAAGAGTTATTTAAACAAAGTCAAACAAAATTCAAGGTCACTCTAAAATAGCCTTGGTAATCTGCATTTAAATATATTTGTGTAGGAGAGAGGGGTTAGGATTGCCAGGGGTGAATGCTGGATGCTCAGAATCTGTAGCTGGATTACCTGTGTTTGCCGTCGATGAACATGGTGTGCCTCTTCATCTGTGCTTTCTTTGGTATTGCTTTCCAGTATTGCTTTCGTAGTTTTCGATAATGTATTTTGAAGACTATAGTGTGTGCATGTGTGCTTCATTAGAATGAGAGTTGAGAACCTCTAGTTTAGAGCTACAGTTCTATGCTCTTCAGTCTACTCTTTATTAATAATGATGAAAACGAGTCCTCCCCTGGCCACTGTGGACAGCAAGCTCAGTCACAGGTAGGTAAGGCCACCTGCTGAAGTGAGTTATTGGCCTGGCTAGCTTTTCTCCAACCTGTAGGAACTCAAAGCTCAGTTTGCACTGTAAGAAATACATTCTTCAGCCGAGGCTACAGAGCTGTGTTGCTGAAACAGGGGATGGCTGTAGCATCTCATGACTGGGGTAAAATGGGCATCCTTGTTCCTTTGCACCACAGATCAAAGTTAGGGGCGATCTTGGAACCCAAAGATTGGGTTTTCCCTATGGAGCTTTGTTGGAGCCCTGTCATTCCAGTGAAGTTATATGGGAGACTGGTAGTTTCAAGGATTTTGTAGCATGTGGGTGACACCTGAGGATTTTATCAAGGCGAGGAGTGACCTTTGTGGGGTTACACTTTTCCTTAGGAAGAGTAATTCTCCACCCTGATGTGAGACTGGCCCTGATGGAGATGGATTAAAGTCACAGGGTCGGGATCATGCAGTAGCTACGACCGATTTTGGCTTTTGATTTTGGACTCATTGATTCAGGCCTGGGCTTTGCTGTTTGTAGGCTGCACGACTGTAGTGTCAGCGTCTTCCTCAGAGAGATGGAGATATCAGTGGTACCCACCTCATTGTGCTCTTGTGAAGATTATAAGTGAGATTGTAAGCTTTGCACTTCCGAGAGAGCGGAGGCTGGCCAGGGAGTCTCGGGCAAAGGCAGAGGAGCAGCTGGTGGAGTTCAGGAGGCTTTGCACCGAGCAGCTTGCCCTGAGGCTGAGGGCTAGCGCAGGAGCCTGGATGGAAAAGACCTTGTTCCTCTTGAGCAGGTGACTTTATGTTTAGCTGGAAGCTGAAGATAAGTAGTGGCACTGAGGACTGGTATCACGGGGGACAGGAGAACCCCAAAGCAGTGGCATGAGCCCAGGACTGGTAGTGTTCCTCCTCTGAGAAAGGCTGCCCTGACCACCCCGCTAAAAATCGTGATCCCTCTCCACCTGGTGCTCCCATTCCTTTTTTACTCTGATTTTTTTTCTTATCGCATTCATCATCTAAAAACATGTTTATAATTAACTATGTTCACTGTTTCTCTCCCCACACTGAACTGTAAGCTTCAGGAGAGTCAAATTGGTTTTGCTTTGGTTTGGATGAAGCTTCTGTATGCGTGAACATTCTCAAGTAGAGGTGTTTCCATGGTGGTGTTTCTGTCCCTCTTTCTGTGTAACCTTTAAGAGACAGGGCAGGCACTATGCATGGTTAAATCCCCAGTCTGCAGCACAGGGTGGGTGCTTAATGTTTGTTGAATAAATCAGTAACTGTAATGCTGTCTGTTAAAATACTGTGACAAAGCAATGAATCTGAATCTTAGTGTGTTCTCTTTTGGTGGTGGTGATGGGGGGGTGTGGAGAAGCAGGCAGTGTTGGTGGGGGGAGGGATTCCCTGTGCAGTCTGAGTGAAAGGTTCCTGTCTTCTCAGGCTCTCATACAGAACAGTGGCTGGGCGACCTGCGGTAGCTGATTTAAAACAGATACTGGGTTATTGTGGAGCTGTTGACAGCAAAATGCTCCACTTCTCAGTAAGCATTCTACAAAGCTCAGCCAGAGTACCCTTGTTGGTATTCAGCCTGTTGACTAAAGTAGTGGTGGTATATTTTATTCAGGAGCTGAAGGTGAGGTTTTTAATCCAAAGGTTCTCAAAGTGTGGTCCTGGACTCGAGGCCTTTCCAGGGAGCCTGTTTTATGATAATGCTAAGGTGTTGTCTTTTTCACTGGGTTAACATGGCCCTGATGTTGTTTGTTTCTTTCTTTTTCTTCCTTCCTTCCTTATTTATTTATTAGAAGGGCGGAGTTACAGAGAGGCAGAGGCAAAGGCAGAGAGAAATCATTCATCTGCTGGTTCACTTCTCAAATGGCCCCACCCGCCAGAGCTGGGCCGATCCAAAGCCAGGAGCTTCTTCTGGTCCAAGCCAGAAGGGGCCCAAGCACTTGGGCCATCTCCTAAGAATGTTCTTGAGGAAGCAGTAAACACCTTCGCGTGCAAGTCTTCTTCATATTCCGTTTGCTGAGCTGGGAAGCGCACAGGCAGCACTTCTGCATTCCAGGAGTGCTGGCCATCCTGCTGAAGAGCCCTGGTGCAGTTGTGTGAACGGCGCTGAGTTGGCTGTTTTTCCACTGAAGACTGTTTTACTTGAAAGAACAACTGATAGACAAATGATGGTTATCCAGACTCCGGTATTTGGCAGATATTTTTTTGAAAAACAGCAAAGTGAGTGTGTTACTTCAAGGAAAACAACAGACGGTGTTTGTTGCCAGTGTTAAATTTTTACCTTTCAAACAGAAATTAAATTTTTTGCAAAACTTCCATCCATTACCATGACTGTGACATTTTCTCAAGCATTAAATACTTTTCTGATGAGATCAATAGAGATACTATTGACAAATATGATTTTTTTGGTATCATAATTAAATGGGTCTTACTTGGTAGATTCACATAGCTTCATAAATCATTATTTTCCAGGTGATCAATGCATGATGTTGCAAAATCCTGGCACGGCTAAAAGATCCCACATTTTGGGAGTACAAGATAAAGCAATTGATTTTTAAGAGCTTTTTATTTTGAAATAATTTTAGGCTTAGAGAGGGATTGCATAAATGTAGAGTTCCTTTGTACTTGTCACTCAGCTTTGCCGTAGGATTGCATCTTCTGTAATCACACAGCAATTAACAAAGCTAAGAATGCGTCTTGAAACAGTGGTGTTAACCCAAGCATAGAATTTCTTTAGATTTTGCAAATGTGTCTGCTCGTGATCTTTTCCTCTTCCAGAATGCAACCCAGGATCTCACTTTGCCTTCAGTTGTCCTGCCCCCTAATCTCCTCCAATTTGTAACAGTTCCTTGGTCTTCAGTGACCCGGATACTTTGGAAAAGTACTGGAGAATGTTCCTCTATTTGTATTTGTCTGCTGTTCTTAGGATTACCTGGAGGTTTTGCATTGTTGGGAAGGGTAGCTCAGAGGTGATGTGCCTTCGGCAGGGCGTCAGATCGGGTTCCATTACATAGGTAGCCCTCACCACTGGCACTGTTAGCCTGCAATCGCTTGGTTTGAGTGGTGTCTCCCAGCATTCTCTCTTCTAAAGTGAATTGTTTTTCACTTTGAAATTACTCAGTATTTGTGAAAAAGCAATGGATTTTAATGGGTCAGGGTATGAAAAGTTCATTAAGTGATTTAGATTCACATCACAACTAACCTTTAGAAACGACTATGTACCAAGGTTAGGTATAGTATCAAAGAAGAAATGGCCACAAGTATGTGAAAAGACTATTAAGATTTGCGACCTCCAACTGCGTAGATTGGTGTGAAGCCAGATTTCTTTATATCCTTCAACCAGAACAATGTATCGCAACAAATTGAATGCAGAAGTAGATGTGAAAACCCAGCTGTCTTTTATTAAGCCTGACATTTAAGAGATTTGCAAAAATGTAAAACAATACTGCTCTTCTCGCCAAACTTTGTTTTGTTTCAGAAAGTAGTAACTTTTTGTGAAAGATACTGTTTATATTAACATGTAATGCGTTTATTATTCTTTTTGAACGAATTAATAAATATTTTAAGGATTTCTCAGTTTTAATTTCTCTTGCAGTAAATGTTGATGGATATAATTCATATAAACAAAATTTCTTTAGAGTCCTCATTAACTTTAAAACATAAAGGGATCCAAAGTTCCAGAATTGCTGCTTTCTGGGTAATGCGGAGGAGAGCTATCTTAGTCAGGGCAGGGGTCTTTTCTTCTGGCCCAAGTCAAGATTCAAGGACCGGCTCTGCCGTGGAGGGCTGACCGGAGGGGAAGTCACGCAGTCTCTCTGAGCCTCTCTGTATCAGTGTACTCGACTGGCAGATGAGAGGGATTGGCCTAAAGGACCTGCAGGTTTCTTTCCACCCCAACCTCTGTGATTCCAGCTCATTGCCACTCAGCGATGTGGTCTTGCGAGCGCGGGCAGTGTGGAGCAGTGCAGGAATCTGTAGAGTGAGGTTTGCCAGGTTTAAGGTGAAGAAGACTGTATCTAAGCATGTAGTGCAGTGACAGTTGTCAGGCCAGGATTCGAGGAGCTTGTTCTGACTTTTGGGCCTTCACTATTCGCTTCAAAAGTGGAAGTTTTAATTATTATGGGATCTCACTATAATGATCAAGGGAAGGATTTAATTATTAATATTTTTATCACAAATTTAAAAGTACATGCTTTCTTAGAATCTGTGATAATGCTTACTGTTGAACTTATTTCATGTGGATATTTAAAACGATTTACCTAAATCATTAATGGGTTCCTAATTCACCTCTGATGCCTATATATTTTTAAAGATTTATTTTATGTATTTATTTGAAAGTCAGATTCAGAGAGAGGGAGAGAGACAGACAGACAGACATAGAGAGAAAGGTCTTTGCCCTGCTGGTTCACTCCCTAAATGGCTGCAATGGCTGCAATGGCTGGGGTTGGGCCAGGCTGAAGCCAGGAGACAGGAGCTTTATCTGGGTCTCCCACATAGGTTCAGGGGCCTAGGTACTTGGGCCATCTCCAAGTGCTTTCCCTAGGGTTTTAGCAGGGAGCTGGAATGGAAGTGGAGCAGCTGGGACTTAACCAGCACCTCTATGGGATGCTGGCGTTGCAGGCGGTGGCTTAGCTCACTGAGCCATAATGATGGCCCCATGGATGTCTATATTGAAGCAGACTAAGGTTGTTTCTGTGTTATATACTTATTATCTTTCTGATGTTACTTAAAAGAAATTTCTTTTACTTGACAGGTAGAGTTTTAGACAGAGAGAGAGGGAGAAAGGTCTTCCTTCCATTGGTTCACTCCTCAAATGGCCGCCACGGCTGGTGCTGCGCCGATCCGAAGACAGGAGCCAGGTGCTTCTTCCTGGTCTCCCATGCAAGTGCAGGGCCCAAGCACTTGAGCCATCCTCCACTGCCCTCCCGGGCCACAGCAGAGAGCTGGACTGGAAGAGGAGCAGTTGGGACTAGAACCCAGTGCCCAGATGATATGCCGGTGCCTCAGGCGGAGGATTAGCCAAGTGAGCCATAGCGCTGGCCCCTTAAAATTTTTTAAAAAATTAATTGCTAAGACTCTTTAGCCATTTAATATTTACAAATACAAACTTAAAAATTTTAAAAACATTTTGAAATTTATTTGAAAGACAGAGAGACACAGAGACAGAGACAGAGATATTTCATTTCCTGGTTCCTTCCCCAAATGCCTGGGACAACTGGAGCTATGTCAGGCTGAAGCTGGGAGTCAGCAACTCAATCCAGTTGTCTCCTGTGGGTGGCAAGGATGCAGGCTCTTAAGCCATCAAATGCCTCCCAGGGAGCTTATTAACAGGAAATTAGAAGGAGAAGTGGAGCCAGGACTTGAACCCAGGCACTCCAATAGGGTACCCAACTGTACCCAACTCCACTCTGCCCCACCTTTTAAAAACTGCCGGCTGGAATATATTAAGAATGCCAGACTTTGGAGTTCACATTTCCCTTTATTAGTTCAAATATGTGTATTGGGGGGAGAATTGATGGCTTAGGTTTTGAAAATGAGGAAACAGCAGAGAGGGGAGCAAGCCTGTAGCCTGTAGTATACTGTCATATTAAGTGCCAGTCTAAATCTGTTTTTAAAAAGTTTTATTTATTTGAAACCCTCTCCTCCTCCCCACTTCATTTGCTGGTGCACTCCCTAAATACCTGAAACAGCTGAGGCTGGGCTGAGACCAGGCCAGGCCAGGGCTGGGCCAGAGCCCAAGCCCAGGATTGGGAACTCAATGCAGATCTCTCAGGGTGGCAGCAATCTAGTTACTTGAGCCATCAGTTTCACCTCCCAAGTTCTGCATCAGCAGGAAGCTGGAGTCAGGAGCTGGAGCCAGGTATTGAACTCAGGTACTCTTCTGCGGGATGTGGGCATTTTAACTGCGAGGCTAAGCAGCTAAAGAACCGTTCCTTAAATTCGTTTTTAAACAGGATCCCGCATTCTCGTAAAGTGGATTTTGTAATGGAAACTGCCACGGTCGAGGGCCAGCTCTGTCATAATCACCAATTTGGGCATCTCTGATATTTAGCAGAAATATAAATATCGAATGCAGTGTGTGTTTGTTCTACTGTCATAGGAAAATGTTGTAACTGACTTGGAGCCAGATTCTTCCAGTGTTTAAGCTACTACTTGGAAATGAGATTTGGAAGCTGAACAAACCTGCTGAGAGCTTCCACAATTTAGTAAATTGTAGTAAATTGAATGTGCGTTACATCTAGAGGTTTATGATGATCTTAGATCAAAACAGTTTCATTCGTCAAACTTCAAAGGTGCCGTTAAATCGTTGCTATTTTAGGATATTCCTATGCTCCTTTGTGGAAGAAAAGTGCTCACCAGCCCCACCTAGGCAGCTAACTGGAGCAGAGCGCTTCAGAGCCCAGATTTGAAAGCCAGCTAGGCGTGAGGGTGGGGGTGTGTGTCAGATTCCAGGTCTGCCACTGAGTAGCTGTGCAGCCCGTTTGCCTCAGTGTCCTCATCTGTGAAATGGAGACAATAACAGCACCCATCTCACTGGGATGTTATAGAGACCTACCGAGATACTGTGTTCAAGTGCTCAAAGCCCTGGCTGGCACTGAGTGTGTCATGCTAACCTGCAGCCACTGGTATTTATGTGTTGTGACTGTCACTGCTCAGCTAGCATGTGGTATGGTTTAGGTTGCATATGTCTTCATGGCATCTGAGTTTTTATCTCATTTACAATGTTACCCTCCAGTAACGTTTTAGGGTAAGTTACAACCGGGATGATCTTGTATTCTTTGCGCCCAGCTGCGCTATGCAGGAATGTTGGCATGCGAAGAATCCTTAGAGATTACCTGATCCAACTCAGCCTGATACACCAGGTGCCTTTCAAATATCCTGTGGCCTGAGCCTCCAGCCTGTGCTTGAATTGCAAGCATCTCTGACTTTGGAGAAATTCTTCCTTGTGTGTATGGGGGGTGGGGTGGGGGACTTTGGGTCATCTCTGCTCCCAGCCCGAATTCCTGCCCTGGGAGCTGAGTGGTGGCCGTGAAGCAAGTGGATTCAGGCCTAAGATGGGGTGGCTAAGGTACCAGGCTGTGTGTGTCCAAGCTCAGGGGCCTCAAAGGGCTTGGCCTTCCGTTGGAAAGCAGAGTGCCTGTGGTTTCTGGGTCCCACTCCCACGAAACACCCCTGTATTGTTGTACCTGCCCTTTCCTGAAGGTGGCGCTCCCTTGAGTTTTAAAACCTCTATCTCCCATGTTTGTTTATTGTCTTTTCTCCTACACAGAATGGAAACTGTGAAAATAGAGGTGGACCTGCTTATCTTGTTCACTACCATTCCTCTGAGGGCCACAGGAACTTGACGTGGAGTTCAGTATTCAAGTGAATTAAAGAGTGACTCTGAACTCTCAAATGTCAGTTCATTTTCAATTTAGTGCAAGAAAATAAACATTACTTTCCCTTGTGTGTTTCTGGGCCTGAATTGAAGGGGAATCTGTCAGAGAGGAAATGAGTACTCAAGAGAAGTATCTGTTATTATTTGTAACTTTCAAATACATTTCAGAAGAAAAGTATCTTTTCTCTTTTGATATGTGAGAGTTTTCCTAGGAAGGAAAGGCTTGTCATCTTATCAAAGGCAAGGGATTTTAAATCAGCTTCAAGCTGCAGCCAGCTGATGCAGTACAGGAGGTTAGCTTTGCTTCCAGTGCTATGAAACAAGCTGGCCAGGAACCTGAATTGTAAAAAAAAAAAAAAAAAAAAAAAATCAAAACATTACAATGTAGGAGAAGAATGCAGTGAAAATTCCATCACATAATGCACAAATAATCATTCCTTTTTTTCCTGGAGCCTCAGAACCTTATCTTAGGTATGTTGTGAAGACTCAGTACAGAACATGGATCTAAGATGAAAGTGATATAAATGGGGACTTCGGAGCAGGTTGGTTAAGGGAATTTGGACCTCCTTTTTTGCTTTGGTGTTTGTAGCTTTCATATGCCAGTAGCTGTTTTCCATAGAACAAGGACATATATGTGGAGCAGAACTCAGTGGCATATTTCTCATGCTGTCTTGATGTTTGTCCGGGGAGAAATACCCTTTGGTTTCAGAACCCAGTTTGGCTTCCAGTCCAGGCTCACCCGGGCTGTGCAGCCTCACTTGGCTTAATTATTTGATGCAAAGACTTTGCGAATCTGAGTGAGTTACATAATATCGCTCCATCACAGGTTTTTCATCTATAAAATGGGTACAATAATAGTATCTGTCAGCATTGCTGAGAGGAATAAACACATTTGTTGTATGTAAAGTACTTACTGAGACAGAGTAAACTGTCCATGGAGAGTCCTGTTATTACTGTCAAATAGCAGTTGTCAGTGTACTACAGTGGAAAATAGATGAAAACTTTGCAAGTCATAATATTTCTGTACAGGGGGTGGGTGTTTGGTGCAGCAATTAGGCAGCCTACATCTCAGATTGGAGAGCCTGGGTTCAAGTCCCAGCTCTGGTTCTGATTCTGACTTCCTGCTAACATTCACCTGGGAGATAGGAGTGATGGCTCAAGTGCTTGACTCCTGGCCATCCCCATGGCAGACCTGGATGGAGTTCTAGGCTCCTGGTTTTGGGACTGACCCAGTCCTGGATATTGGTGAACCAGTGGATGAGAAATTGATTTCTTTCTTTCTTTCTTTTTTTTTTTTTGAGATTGATTTCTCTGTCTCTCTTTGTCTCTCTGCCTTTCAAATAAAACAAACAAATACATAAAAAAGAAAAGTTGCTATGCAGGTTCAAAGGAATATTGTTTCTTGTCACTGCTTCCCAAAAGTGATCTTGGTATTTGCAAAATTATGTCCCACTCAGGGTTACCTGCAGTGCTTCTATGAACTCTTCCCCGTGGGGATAATGTCTAGGGACCCCGCTGATCATGAGGTAGGAATGCTCTGAGGAAAAGGAGTCTAAGTACTGACTAGAAAATGAAATAGCTTAGATTTTTTAAAAAAAGATTTATATATTTATTTTAAAGGTAGAGTTACAGAGAGGCAGAGGCAGAGAGAGCAAGAAATGTCCTCCATTTGCTGGTTCACTCCCCGAGTGGCTGCAACAGCCAGAGCTGTGCCAATCTGAAACCAGGAGCCAGGAGCTTCCTTTAGGTTTTCCACATGGGAGCAGGGATCCAAGAACTTGGACCATCTTCTGCTGCTTTCCCAGGCCATAGCAGAGAGCCAGATTGGAAGTGGAGCAGCTGGGGCTCGAACCGGCGCTCATATGGGATGCTGGCACTGCAGGAGGCAACTTCATCCGCTACGCCACAGTGCTGGCCCCTAGAATTTCCTAAGCTATACTTTCATCTGGAATTTTAATTTTGTTGCATTTCTAAGCAAAGGGATATTTGGTTCACAGGATTCATGGAAAATGTGGAAAAAGTAGATAATGCAGGAAGAAAAATTATAATTTTGAGGAATAATTTTTTAAAATAAGTATGTGCATTAATCAGATTCCATGATTCTCATTACTTCATCTCTGCAGAGACTGGCACGGAAGTTTGAGCATGCTGTTCTCCTACTGCTTAAAATATATTGGCCATTATATTTAACAAGACTTACATTTTTAAAAAAATAGGCGTAGTTAATTGTGAAGCATTTTGATGTTCAGCAGGCAAAGGAAACACATTACTTTGTGTAAACAGAGGTTAATATGGAGTCTTTGAAGTCTTAAGTTATTGAACTATTTGCCTAGGGACAAACTTCTTCACTGTTTAGGTTTCTTCTGACTAGTAATAAAATACAGTGGTGGGAATAACTCATTTGTGCATGTAGAACAATTATTTCCTGCTTGCAACGCATGCCCCACCCAAATATTCAGCTATCCTTTGCGTTACACTGACGAATGTGGGGCCTTGCCTCCCATTCTCTTCTCATTTTAGTGGTCTAATTGAGTCATGAGCTATAATGAAGGAGGCACGTGTTTCTGGGTACAATGAGCCCTAACTTTATTGAGGGTTTAAATGATCACTTGATCTGGAATTTCTCCTATCCATTGATTCACTCCATTGGGGATTGGTCTGAAGCTAGGAGCTAGGAACACAAACCAGGTGTCTCCCTTGGGTGGGAGAAGCCCCATCACTTGAGCCATCACCTGCTGCCTCCTGGAGTCTGCGTTAGCAGGCAGGTGGTATCAGGAGCCAGCACTCTGATACGGAATGTAGATTTCTTCATCATGGCCCACTCTGAGTAGTCTCACTTGGGGAGTTCTGCTTGTCTGAGAGCTTTTGCCCTGAGGACAGAAGCTGAACTTTCTGAGTAGAAGACCGGCTTTCATAGCACATGGACAGCCCCGAGGCATGTGTTAACAGATAGAGGATGTACCTTGCACCTGCTTGGCTCACAGTACAGGTCTAGCAGATCTTGCAGCCTCTGGGTATGGTTGCCCTGGGAAAGTGGAAACGTAAGAGTTTTTTTTTTTTTTTTTTTTAAAGACAGTGAGAGAGAGAGAGAGAGAGAGAGAGAGAGAGAGATCTTCCTTTCCATTGGTTCACCCCCCAAATTGCCGCTGCGGCCACTGTGCTATGCCGATCTGAAGCCAGGAGCCAGGTGCTTCCTCCTGGTCTCCCATGCGGGTGCAGAGCCCAAGAACTCGGGCCATCCTCCACTGCCTTCCTGTTCCACAGCAGAGAGCTGGACTGGAGGAGGAGCAACCGGGACAGAATCTGGCACCCCGACCAGGTCTAGAACCCGGGGTGCTGGCGCCGCAGGCAAAGGATTAGCCAAGTGAGCCTTGGCGCCGGCCACAAGAGTTTTTCCTAACCTGAGAAGACCTTTGGGACTCCTGCCCTTGAGTTTTTACCTGTGTGTGCAGGGTGGGAGGTGTGATGTGCTTCTTGCCGTGGGAGCAGGAGAACAATGTCCCAGAAAGCACCCAGTGAGCACGTTTAATGTGTTAGTGTCACCGGCCCAACTCCGCATTCATTTTCCCAACATCCTCCCCTTTGCACTGAGCTCTGGCCCTGTGCTTCTCACTACCCTGGGGAAGAAGCACCCCCTCCCCTTAGGCCTTTCACTCTTCCTGGGCCCCAGGCTGAGGTTAGGGGTAGAGGGAGGCTGGGAGCCACCTGAGATCAGTTGGTATTTAGCACTTGCTTGGCAGTTCCTCTCCACTGGCTGGCCCACTGTTCACAGCTGCATAGGGAACAGAGTGTAGAACCGAAGGAAAGCTCTGGATGACCTCTGCTATTTAGCAGCTGCACATAGCACCAGTCACTGTGGCAACGGGGCTCTGTTTATGAAAATGAGTGAGGACCTCAAGTCTGGGGCATCCACACCATGGACAGAGCTCCCCCTGGAAAGAGACTGCCTGCCAGATTGCCAGGGCTCAACCAAAACAAAGACATACCAAACAAAGTGGCCGGGAAGTGTGCGGCCCTTGGGGGCACACTCCAGTGTGTGTCCTCTGTCACCAGACAGAACCTTCCCCGGGCGAGTTTGTTTTGGTTATGGCAGGGAAGGAGGCAGAGGCCCCGGTGCTGGGATGGGCCGTTTTCACAGCAAGCCTTGTGTGGCCCAGGCCTGGCATCTAGCTGTGGATTTAGATGGAATCAGTGTTTAGTACCAAGGATCTTTTTGTAAACCTTATTTTAGGGTCTGTCTGTATGTGGACTGTAAAAGCTAAATTTGGGTTTGCACCTCTGGAGCAGACCCTTGTCTGAGACATCTGAGATTGGGGTTTGTCCTCTTTGAGTGATGAAGGCCTTTTGTGTGCAAAGCACAGTTGGTGCTTTTGGGAAGTGGTGAGCCATGGGCATCTTTGAAGCCCAGCACTTCCTTTCAGGGGCCTGCTGTGCTCTGGGAGAACATTCTAGCATACCTAGGTTTGTTTATTTATTTATTTATTATTATTATTATTATTATTTTTTTTTTTTTTGTGACAGGCAGAGTGGACAGTGAGAGAGAGAGACAGAGAGAGAGACAGAGAGAAAGGTCTTCCTTTGCCGTTGGTTCACCCTCCAATGGCTGCCGCGGACAGCGCGCTGCGCTCATCCGATGGCAGGAGCCAGGTGCTAGGTGCTTTTTCCTGGTCTCCCATGGGGTGCAGGGCCCAAGCACTTGGGCCATCCTCCACTGCACTCCCGGGCCACAGCAGAGGGCTGGCCTGGAAGAGGGGCAACCGGGACAGAATCCGGCGCCCCAACCGGGACTAGAACCCGGTGTGCCGGCGCCGCAAGGCGGAGGATTAGCCTGTTGAGCCACGGCGCCAGCCCTATTTATTATTTTTTGACAGGCAGAGTGGACAGTGAGAGAGAGAGAGACAGAGAGCAAGGTCTTCCTTTTGCCATTGGTTCACCCTCCAATGGCCGCCGTGGCGTGTGGGTGCAGGGCCCAAGGACTTGGGCCATCCTCCACTAGGTTTTTAGGACACTGTGGCTGGAGTCTTGCAGCACATGTGCCCTTCGGCCTCACTCAGATGCACACTCGGGCACTTGCCTTTTGCGGAGTCAGAGCCAGTGCCCGGGGCTTCTCATGCCATCCCAGGGCTCCCTCCACGCACCAGGCTGCCTCACCACAGATCTGCTTGGCCTGTGGCCCAGGAGGCCCTGTGGAGGAGGAAGAGCTGGGGAGGTCAAGAGGCCCTGACCATTTGCCAAAAGAACAGATGCCCAGGAACATGAGCCAGGGGAAGAGGAACTCCTTGACGTACGTGCTTGTCCGCCTTGGCTGTTAAAGTTTGGAACCATTCACTGCTTTGAGGAGGCCTGGAAGTCCCTCACCTGCCCTTCCTGATCTGCGTGGACGTCAAGAAGTTGGGGGAGAAATGGGCAGAGGGGTGGGGTGGGGTGAGGTGGAATGCTGTGGGTTATGACCACAGTGATGGCCACGTAGGCTCAAGCCTGAATCCTTTCTTAGATTTCAGATCTTCTTCAGGCCGGGCAGCCCTCTGACTTAAGCAGTGTGCCTAGGGACTTGGCCAGCCGCCATCCCTTGTGCAGCGGAGCCATCCAATGGGGGAGGGGAGTGAAGCTAAGCTCATTTGCTTCTCTGTCCACTACTTAAGGCCAGTGCACTGTTTGCTCATGCTAATTCCGATGAACTCTCCTGTTGATTAACTGGACAAGATCAGTGTTAGTTTTCCTGTAACTAAGGAGTGAAGTTAACGTATAACCACACAAGTATTAACATACGTTTTTTTTTTTTTTTTTTTTTTTTGGTGTTGAACATTAAACACTGGGCTGTGAATTTGAGGTTTCTTCCCTGTCTTGGCTGGGGTACTTGTGTGCAATGTAAGTTTGCTCTTGGACACTGTTGACAGGAAGAGGTGTCAAATGGTTAGATTTGAGGGTTCATTGTGGGCTTGAATATTGGTATAGGTGAAGCCAGCGCTTCGCTCTGAGTAATTGTAGGTAGCGAAAGAAGTCAGCATCCCCAGGTCCCTTCCATGGCTGTCGTGGCACTCTTGGTCTCTTGTAGGAAGAGGACTGTTAGCGTATGTCCTGCCTGATGCTGTCAGGCTTCACAAAGCAGACCTCGGTGATCTCCAGAGTCAGTGTCCAGTAGGAGGTGAAGACGTTAACCCAAATGCTGTTCTGGCCGCTGTGCCGATAAATGGGCTTCTCTGGCATCTCTTCACAGTGAGGTCAATAGCAAGCCAGCTGGGAGTCATGCCTGCCCTGGCTGTCCCCACCTTGAATACTGAATGGGGATTGGAGGAACTGAGTAGATTGATTCATATAGTGAGCAGAGAGTGACAGCAGCCCTACCCAAACCAGCTGAATGACATGCATTGTTATGACCGAGTGGACCTGGTTAGCAAGTCAAGGCTTTGTTCTGCTGTCCAGCCTTCAGATATTTTTCCCTAGTTTCCTGAGGTCATGCAGTAAGCATTTGTCAAGTGCCTACTGTGTACCAGGGCTTGTTACTGTAACTGCTGAATTAGTCAATTACTGCATGCAGCTTGAGTACAAAGAAGCCTTAAGAAGGGGAGGGGCACATTGGAGTCATTTGTATCTCTTCTTGCTCCTGCTTCCATGTCTTCACTCTGGGGAAAGGAAGTGCAGTTAACTTAAACAAGTAGTTTTAGAAAAGTTTTGGAGCAGGAAATTGAAACTGTTGAGAAATGGGAGACCCAGGGATTACTGTTGGGTTTTTTTCTTAATTCCTCCCAGCAGGGACTCTGTCCTAATCACCCCTGATAATGGACCCTTTTTATGTTTAACTTTCTTGTCAGTAAGTCAGTGACACACGCTGAGAATAGAAACCAGTACCATTCCATGTGGTAACTGCCAGCCTCTGTATGCCCCATGGTTCTGTAGCTGTGATTGTTGCTATGTTGCCTAATGCCAAATGCTAGCCATGTGCTGGCACTTTGTATCATACGCATGGGGCCTCACCCCAAGGAGCTTACTGTGCCTCTCCACGTTGGCACCACGGGAAGTGGTGGAGGGAAAAGGACAGGAACTTTTCTTGGTACAGTGTGTTCTTTGCTTAAATCAATAAATGAAATTGTGTGCATTTGTTTTAATAGGGAGGGCCTTTATTTGGGACAAATTTTTGTTAAATTATTGTTGAAAAATATTTAGAGTTAGTGAACAGACGCATAACGAGAACAAAGTAATGACTCTGTCCATTGTCTTTCTGCTCTTTCAGGACTTGTGGCTTGTGATGGTGACTAAGTGCTAGGCTCTGAACGGAAGAAATGAAGCAGAGGTGTAGCTCCCAGTCCCTGTCTGTAGGTGCTTCCTGACCACAGAGGGAACAGAAAATAGTGGTGGACAGGAAAGAATTGCAACCTGACTGATTTCCTCCAATACTTAGGTTGTCTTGTCTCTCTGCTTTACCAACCTTAGGCTCCTCTTCAACTGAAGACAAATCTGAGAGTAGTAGGGATGGCTGTCGGTAGCTCTCAGGGCCATGAGTTTGTTCACAGAGGAAGGACACATTGGCTTCAGTTTTCTTAAGAGTGAGAGAGCTTCTTCCTCCAAACTCTGAGCATGCCTCCTTTTACATTCAGTGGCTGAACTGACTTAGCTCTGACAATGGTTGGATATGCCACTCACTGGCAAAGAGTAATGGATTTACAATAATGGGTTTAGGCTGATCAGCTGGAGATTCTATGGCAACGTCTACCAAAGGGGCCTCCTACCAAAAATAAATGTGAGCGACATTCACAATGGAATAAATGCACATCTCATAGGACCGTGATGTAGGGATAAGAGGTCAAGGACAAAGTAATGGACAGAGCTGGCGCTGCGGCTCAATCCTCCGCCTGTGGCGCTGGCACACCAGGTTCTAGTCCCGGTCGGGGCACCGGATCCTGTCCCGGTTGTTCCTCTTCCAGGCCAGCTCTCTGCTGTGGCCTGGGAGTGCAGTGGAGGATGGCCCAAGTGCTTGGGCCCTGCACCCGCATTGGAGACCAGGAGAAGCACCTGGCTTCTGCCTTTGGATCAGCGTGGTGCGCCGGCCGCAGCGCACCAACCGCAGCAGCCATTGCGGGATGAACCAACGGAAAAAGGAAGACCTTTCTTTCTTTCTCTCTCACTGTCCACTGTGCTGGTCAAAAAAAAAAAAAAAAAAAAAAAAAACACAACAACAAGGTAATGGACAGGAGGTCCTGGCCCTTGTTTGTGTTCCTTCGGTTACTGGGCACAAGTTTATGCAGCCCTCTAATGTGCTCTCCCCATTCATAAAGTAGAGCCTTTTAAAGCCCAGGGACTCTGTCTTACTCAGCACTGATAGGCACTGTACTGGACACATAGTGGGGCACTAATGAGTCTTAGTAAATTGAATGAAGAGAGTTGTTTCATATTTCTTCATGTTTAACTTTTATCAAACATTGCTTGAAACATGTGGAGCATTGGTATCCCTATCCATTAAATATGTTTGCATAGCTTTATTGAGATATAACTTCCACGCCATATTATTTGAATTGTTTTTTAGATTTTTTAGGCATAAGGTTGCTGTGAGCATTCATTTACAAGTTTTCACATAGGCATGTATTTTTATTCTTTCAGATATATGTACAAGGAAATGACACAAAGTTTATGGAAAAATGGAATTAAAATATAAATTAATTTTGGTGAAAAAATTTCCAGGAAACATTTTGTTTCCTGGAGTAAGTTTTGGTGAATGTGTATGCTCATGTAACCACCACTGTAATCAAGAGTAGATCATTTTTCTATCATTCATCCTGCCTCCCAAGTTCTATCATGTACCTGTGTGGTCAGTTTCCCCATTCTAGGCAATTACTGATCTGTTTTTTCTGTCACTATGTGTTAGTTCTGCCTGTTCTGGAATTTTTAAAAAAATTTTTATTTATTTTATTTGGAAGGTAGTGTTTGAGGGAGAGAGAGAGGGAGGGAAAGGAGGGAGGGGAAGAGGGAGAGAGAGAGAGAAAGAGATCTTTCATCTCTTGGTTACTCCCCAAATGGCTGCAAGAGCTAGGCTGAAGCCAGGAGCCTAGAACTTCATCCAGATCCCCCTACCTGGGTGACAGGGGCCCAAACACTTGGGCCATATTCCGCTGCCTTCACAGGTGTGTTAGCAGGTAGCTGGATCAGAAGCAGAGCAGCCAGGGCTTGAATCGGTGGTCATATGGGATGCTCACATTGCTGGTGGTGGCTTAACCTGCTGTGCCACAATGCCAAACTCTGTTTTGGAATTTGTGGCTGCCTGCTTTTTTCTCAGCTGGAATGAACAGCCAGTTTGCTGCATGTATCAGTAATTTGTTCCTTTTCATTGTTGAATATATTCCATTATATACCTCAATTTGTTTATTAACCTGTTGATATATGTTTGGGTTGTTTATGTTGGCTGTTACACTGTTAAGTGATTGTGAACATTCGCACATGTCTTTTTGTGAACACATGGTCTCAGTTTTCTTGTGGAAATACCTAGGAGTATTATTGCTGATTGTATTGTAAGTGTTATCATTAACATTGTAACAAACTACCACCAGTTCTCCAAAGTAGATGTGCCTATGTTGATTTTATTTTATTTATTTATTTATTTATTTTTTGACAGGCGGAGTGGACAGTGAGAGAGAGAGAGAGAAAGGTCTTCCTTTTGCCATTGGTTCACCCTCCAATGGCCGCCGTGGCCAGCACACTGCGCTGATTCAAAGGCAGGAGCCAGGTGCTTGTCCTGGTCTCCCATGCAGGTGCAGGGCCCAAGCACTTGGGCCATCCTCCACTGTACTCCTGGGCCACAGCAGAGAGCTGGCCTGGAAGAGGGGCAACCGGGACAGAATCCGGCACCCCGACTGGGACTAGAACCCGGTGTGCCGGCGCCGCAAGGTGGAGGATTAGCCTAGTGAGCCACGGCGCCGGCCCCCTATGTTGCTTTTAAGATAGATTTTTCCATCCCTATCCATTTTACATGGGTAACTTATGCTAATTATTTTTAAGTTATTTATTTATTAGAGTGACAGAGAGAGAGGACGACACACATGCATATACAGCGAGAAAGGGAGGGAGAGAGAGAGAGAGGAAGGGAAAGAGGGAGAGATATTGTCTATCTTCTAGTCTTCTTCCTGAATGCCTACAGAGCTGGGGCTGGACCAGTCCAAGGCCAGGAGCCTGGAACTCCAACTGGCTCTCCATGTGGGTGGCAGGGACCCAGGTACTTGAGCTATCATCTGCTGCTTCCCGGGTGCATTCGCAGGAAGCTGAAGCTGAAGCAGAAGCTGAGGTGGAAATCCATCCCTGGCGGTCCATGTGGGATGCAGATGTCCTAAGTGGTGATAGCTCCACTACAGCATGGTGTCTACCCCATCCTGATTCTTAAGAATTGCCACAGATACCACTTGGCCTGCTAAGCCTTTTTTTGACCCTTCTCATCATCCCATTCCTTAAGGTGGATTAAGGAGGCTCCTCCTCTTTGCCCCCATAGCACCTCGGATGCTCATTTTTTCCCACTAGACTCTAGGCTCTTTAAAGATGCAGAATGTGCTATTATTTCTGTATCCCAGGACTTTGCATGTACTTATCATTTGGGAGGTGCCCAAAAGATGCTTGTGAGTGGATGAGTAAGTCGAACATTATATCGGCATCACAAGGGGCCTGTGAGAGAGAGAAAATAACTATATGAAGAACTGTACTGAAATGTAGAAATTGGTGGAGTTGAACACCAAAGCCCAGGTAAGTTCAAAGAGAAAGATGGCTTTTTGTTGGGAGGATCTGGGAAGGCTAATAAGGGAGATGATATTTCAGCTGAACCCCAAAGGTAGATTCAGATAAGCAGAGATATTAGTTCTACAGGGGTTTGACTTGCTCTTCTGCCCCAAAAAAGAGGAGGCTGGAACATGAAAGCTGTGTTTGCAAAGTCACACTAAGTTGCCTTAATTTTTTTAATGCTTTGCTATTCTTACCCTATAGCAGACACTAAGGAAAATTGAAAATGTTTTCTTTCTAGCAGGAGGAGAATGCGAATGTGTCTGTTGAAAGGCTCACAGTCACACAAGTCACAGCATTGCGAGGCCTTGAGGGGAGTTGTCTGGGCTCTGGTTCTGCCACCTGGCTGTGCTATTCTGCATGTGCCACTTCACTTTCTCCCATAGCACCTGTTGAATATTACAGCCAGAAGCTTTCAAATGATGGGCCCTTATTTTTACAGATGACCTCAAAACTCAGACAGAATTGCCTGGTTAATAATAGTAATGGTGAAAGTTGCCATTTGTTGTGCACTTG
Source organism: Sylvilagus floridanus (assembly GCA_949820135.1). Taxonomy (NCBI): domain Eukaryota; kingdom Metazoa; phylum Chordata; class Mammalia; order Lagomorpha; family Leporidae; genus Sylvilagus; species Sylvilagus floridanus. The sequence continues at coordinate 83,070,227 of OX463225.1, read as the reverse complement.
TATGTGTCATATGTTTGCCTCTATTATCTAATCCCTATGAAGGGTGAATATTTCCATCTTACAAATGATGGAGCTGAGGCAAAGTCTTGGATGGTACAAGCAGAGCCAGGATTCAAAGCCAGGTGTTTTTGCTACAGGGTCCTACTGAGCCCAGGCAAAACTCCAGGTCTACAGGGTTGCTGACCATAGAGAAGAGGAAATTGGACCAAAGTTCTCAAGCCAATGGGAAGGTGTTACTCAAATAAAGGAGACCAGAATTTGCTGCCTCCCAGAGACACCTGGGACTGTTGCCATTTGGGGCCCCCTAAGATGCTATCCTGCAGTAGTGCCCCAAGAGCAGAGACTGCTCAGCCCACATTGGCTGTGGTCATAGTTAGTTGTGTGATAAAGTAAGGCATGTGTTTTTAGTTTTTAATTATACAGATAATAACTCGAATACTTTTGCAAACTTACAAGTTAAATGACCCATAACGGAGAGCAAATCAGAGTCCCTTTTGGCTGCCAGCTGCTCCTCAGCCTCGCCCCCCACCTTTGCTAAGAACTAGTTATGGTTTGGATTATCCATTCAGTCCATTTTCTAAAACTTAGATACATCCAACTGCAAATGTACCCTGGGTGTTAGAGGGTTAACAAATTGTATCATTCGCTACACATTCTTCTGTAATGAAAAAGCCTTAATATATCGTTAAGATATTTAACAAATAACACTCCTTTAAATGTAGATATGTACATGATACAGATGTGCAATGATTGATCAGCATTTAGGTGATTTCCAGTATTTCTCTATTGTAAACACTATGGCAGTTAACACCTAGGCTTATAATACAGTAATGGCTTTGCAGTTATGTTGTAAAGTTCTGGTGTGATACAGTTGGTACATTTATAATTATACCAATTACAATATGGTATAATTACAGTTGTGGTGTAATACCTTTCTGGAGAGGTTAGACAGTTAAGTTTCTAGCCAAACCTGACTGAGAAGATTGTAAAAGACTTGAAAATGTTCCTCCTGGCCCTCTATTATGATTGCTGAATAGGTAGAAGGCTGGTAAGCATTTACATGTGCCAGATGGTTTCTTATGGATTCTTTCGTTTACCTCTTGTAAAAATCTTGTGAAAATGTCCCACTATTCACCACTTTTTAAAATATATATATATATATATGTATATTTATTTATAAAAAAGGCACAGTGACAAAGAGAGGAGAGACAGAGATCTTCCATCCACTGGTTTAGTCCCCATATGCCCACAGCAGCCGGTGCTGGGCCAAGCCAACCCTAGGAGCCTAGGACTCCATCAGGGTTTCTCTCAGGGGTGGCAGGGGCCTAAGCACTTGGGTCATAATCTGTTTTTTCTTCCCAGGCACATTTGTAGGAAGCTGGACTAGATTGGGGCTCAAACTGGCCCTCTGATAGGGGAGGTGGCTTAACCTGCTGCACCATAGCACCAGCCTGTACCAATCACCATTTATCTGAAACTAACTCAGAAAGATTGTGATTTGCATAAACAGACACAGCTTTTATGAAACCAAGTCAAGACTTGAACTCTTATCTTCTGGTGATCAGTTTAGTGTTTCGTAACCCACTGTCCTGAAGATGGTACATCCATCCCCTTGAGAATAGAACTTTGAGGCATAGGTGATAACAGGTGAAATGTCTTTGAAATAACAGAACCATAGCTTGGGCAGAGAGGATGAAGGGCATCCCCTGGACTTTGGCGGGGTGGTGGTTCAGGCAGTGACCTGTCAGGCTTGGCAGCGTGGTGCGTGTCTTCAGGCGGCCATGGTGGTGGCCATGCCCAGAGACCTTAGGGGCTGACAGCACGTCCTGCTATTGTATGGAGTTCGTGTCTTGCTAAGAAATAAATCACCACGAGGAAAAGCTGTATGTTTAGATGCTGCTAGCTCCTGGAAGCCCTCTCCCAACAGGAGATTGGCTCTCAGGGGAAGAATTGTCTGAGCTTCCTTTGAATTTTTGTTGCTATTTGGGTCAGAGGGTTGTTTTCAGCCTGAGGGATGGCTTCTCTCTTTGAGAAATGGTCTCTCTACCAGGGACCCTGGGGTGGGAGCATGGGCAAGATGAAGGTTGCTTCCGAGCTTTTCCTCTTGTCTATGTTTGTGGGTCCCTTGCTGTAGGTGTGAGCAGCCTTTTGGAATCACTGTGGCAAAATGACCTGTGTCCGTGAATTGCAGGAGGAGTCTCTTGATGGTAAAATAATCTCAAGTTGAAAAATAAGTTACCAGAGGTGGCCTTTTGGGACAGCAAAGATGCTGCTTGGGATACCTGCATCACATATCAGAATGCTTCGGTTTGAGTCCTAGCTCCACTTTTATTTTTATTTTTTTATTTTAAATTTATTTTTGATTATTTTAAAGATTTATTTATTTATTTGAAAGTCTGAGTTACACACAAAGAGAGAAGGAGAGGCAGAGAGAGAGAGAGAGAGAGAGAGGGAGGTCGGTCGGTCGGTCGGTCTTCCATCTGCTGGTTCACTCCCCAGTTGGCTGCAATGGCTGGAACTGCGCTGATCCGAAACCAGGAGCCAGGAGCCTCCTCTGGGCCTTCCCATGTGGGTGCAGGGGCCCAAGGATTTGGGCCACCTTCTACTGCTCTCCCAGGCCGTAGCAGAGAGCTGGATCAGAAGTAGAGCAGCTGGGACTCAATCCGGTGCCCATATGGGATGCCAGCACTGCAGGTCGTGGCTTTACCTGCTACACCACAGCCCCCTAGCTCCACTCTTGATCCTGGCCTCCAACTGATGCATACCCTCGGGGGCAGTAGGTGAAGGCCCATGTAGTTTGGTCTCTGCTATCCTCTGTGAGAGACCCAGATTGAATTCTAGGCACCTGGCTTAGGCCTGGGTCAACCCCCAGCTATTATGGGCATTAGGGACATGAATCTGTGGATAAGGGGCTCTGTCTCTCTCAAGTAAATCAATAGAAAATAAAAAGAAGTCATCAAATCTGTTTGAGGAAGAGATAAGAAAACCTGGAAGGAAAAAGGTAACAAATCACCACTACCATCACCAAACAAAACCAAACCCCTAAACCTTTAATAGGGTAAATGATCTTCTAATGAATGTGTCAGCCTTTTTAGCACATACGTGCTCAGGCGTGTGTGTGTGTGTGTGTGTGTGGTGATGCAGTGTATAGGTCAGAGTCAAAGGCACAGATGCAGTCAGGGCTCACAGTAGCTGCCTACCTCCCACAGACAAGGAGGCCTCCTTGCAATAGGTAATGACAGCTCCTGCTACCCGCTGGATCCCGTTTCATGCCTTTTCCCCAAGCACGTATTTTGATGATGTCCCTAAAGATGAAGGCTGTGACAAGCCTCGTCTAGAGCCCCAGGCAGCTCCTGCAGTGGCATCACACCTGAGTAGTAATGGGTGCAGGGTGATGCTTGGGTGCATGGGGGACTGAGACAAAGGTCCGTCGGGAATAGCCCACACACTGGTTTCCAGCCACAACTGTGCTGGAATGAAAACAGAAAACAAGGAGGCATGTGCAGAGTCAGCTTTTCCCCACAGTTCCGCTCTGCTTTCCTGCTGCACCGTAAGGTCCTCGAGAAAGAAAGAAAAAAGAAAAAAAGCTAGGGTGAGGGGGGAAATGATCTGGTTTGATAGTAAAGAGTGAAAACAGGACAGAGGCCTGCACATTGCTGCTGGTTGTATATCTGCATGCTTAAAAACATAGCAGCGAGGGCGGTGAGAGCATGTGACATCATAGCCGAGTTCCTGCTGAGAGATGGCACTGCTGTTGGTGTGGTTGTGAGGGCGTGTGTGTATGTGTGCGCCAAAGCACAGAGCACACACATCGCTGCACATGGGCGCATGCACGTACACACACACACACACACACACACGAGCAGACACACACCCTGCCATGGACTTGCTCTGGGCAGAGTGGTGCGAGCTGTGTTGCTGTGGTCATCATAACTTGAGGTTTTATTTCTGCTTCTGCGGCTCCCTGTGGAACCTTGAAAATACCATGCTATTCATGAATCAAATCATTCTGTTCAGCAAATATTTATTGAGTGCTTGTGCCATGCAGGGCCTGATGCTCGGAGCTGCAGGGTGTTGGTGAGGGGGCGCATCCCCTTTTATGCACAGGGATCCTTAAGACCATGGTTCTGCTTGACAGCCCTCACCCTGGTGTGTGTCCAGCAGGAATTCCGGGGGAAGGGCAGGGTGATTTCTCCCAGAGAGAGACTTTGTAAAGGCCCTGGAGACCTCTTGGCTGGGTGTTGCTGGGTTTAGTGCGTTGTTAACGGGGCTCCTTGGGAGAGCAGGTGTGCACGGTCAGGCTCTTGAAGCAGGGTGGCCGTGTTTGTAGTGCGAGGTGACTAACAAGCTGAACTGTTGCCTTCTGTTCTCTCAGCCTCAGTTTCCCCATCTGCAGAAAAAACAGCTGGGATCCTTTAGGAGTGCCAAAAAAGGGAAGAAGGTATTTTGTAACAGAGGCCTGCGAATTGCCGCTGGTTGAATCTCTGCATGCTTAAAAACAGGGATGTAGCTCCTTTATAAAAAGTAGGCCTCAAAAAGCTTTGTCTTTCTTTTGGTTTTCCTTCTTGTTTTCCCTTTTCAGCATGATTACCACGAGGAAACTATTTCCTGTAGGAAGGATTTGGAAAAGAGAAAGAAAAAGGTAATATGTCAAGCTATGTTTCACTAGCGGTGCAGGAATCCAAATGTATAAATACAGATTTACAGCTTTATTAGGGGCAGTATTATTATTATTTTTTTAAAATTTTTTTTGACAGGCAAAGTGGACAGTGAGAGAGGTAGAGACAGAGAGAAAGGTCTTCCTTTACCATTGATTCACCCTCCAATGGCCACTGCGGCCGGCGTGCTGTGGCCGGTGCACCACACTGATCTGAAGCCAGGAACCAGGTGCTTTTCCTGGTCTCCCATGCAGGTGCCGGGCCCAAGCACTTGGGCCATCCTCCACTGCCTTCTCGGGCCACAGCAGAGAGCTGGACTGGAAGAGGGGCAACCGGGACAGAATCCGGCGCCCCAACCGGGACTAGAACCCGGGGTGCTGGCGCCGCAGGCGGAGGATTAGCTTATTGAGCCGTGGTGCCGGCCGGGACGGTATTATTTTCAATATCTGTATAGGCATCTGTGAAGGAAAACAGCCAAGGCAGAGGGAGATGTGAATTCAAGCATATTTGCAGCCTTCCATTATCGGGAGCATCCTTCAAAAAGTGCTGATTAAACTTGGAGGCCCAGCCCAGGGTCTGGTTTCCGTGTCTCGTGGTGGACCAAGTCAAGGCTGAGCTGGAGTCCTTGTTCCAGAAAGCAGAAATAACCCACGTTTTGTTTGACCTTCAGAATCCTCATGGCCTTACTGGAATACGTGGGCCAACATTGATCCTGGCAGTGCCGAGGCTTTCCCAGATTGGTGTCCACAGGGATTGCTTTTCGAGCCTGGAGAGCAGCGGCAGGAAGGTGGCTCTCGTGACCGAGAGGTTTGCATCCTTTCCGGCTTCAAATCAAGGGAGTGATTGAAGACAGTACTTGCAACCAACCAACCAAACAAACAAGCGCATGCTTCTCAAAGTTCCTATTTGTCTGAACCTTTGTGAACTTTGCCAAGGCCACAGTGTTCTTTTGCAGCTGACCTTGTTTTGAAGAGGGTATTACCGTGCTAATATCTGTAATCTTTCTCTGAAGATTGGCACATGCGGACCTTGGGAACACAGCTTCCATGCTTTTTGGACAATATGTTCTTTCTGAATTCTTTACTTGTGAAAATATTATGAGATGGCTAGGGATGTCCATTAACGCGAACTAGAGTTAGGCCTTGTGGTGGTTTTTGGCTTTTTTGTTTTTGGACCAAGCTGGGGGTGAGTCCAAAACCTAAGGAAGAGTTAAAGGTTATTCTTATTTTAAAATATATGTGCACCTAGAGACTGGATTCTGAGTTCTTGAATTCTTAGCTAAGCCAATAATTCTCTTTAGGCCCACAGTTTGATTCTGTCAACATGGGGTGGATAGACGATAAGGGATTACATGAATTCATATAGGGTGATATTAAGATACTCTCTTTAATAAGAATATCATTGGGGCACCAGATTCTGTCCCGGTTGCCCCTCTTCCAGGCCAGCTCTCTGCTGTGGCCAGGGAGTGCAGTGGAGGATGGCCCAAGTGATTGGGCCCTGCACCCCATGGGAGACCAGGAGAAGCACCTGGCTCCTGCCACCGGATCAGCGTAGTGCACTGGCCGCGGCGGCCACTGGAGGGTGAACCAACGGCAAAAGGAAGACCTTTCTCTCTGTCTCTCTCTCTCACTGTCCACTCTGCCTGTCAAAAAAAAAAATCATTATATAGGAGTAGTTGAAAAGAATCATATCTTGGTGTATTAGAAATCCTGCATTAATTTAGGGAAAAGACAGTAAGTACTTTATATCCTTATTATGTAAGGGGCTCTAAAAGAATTAGTCTAATTAATTTTCTTAATGCTTCATTTCACTTTTGATATGCCCCCACCAGGTCAAGTTATACTTGAATGTTAACACTTACTGCATGAATCTAAGGTTTCAGATGACCCCAGTGTGTGGGAACCATGGTTGCTAGCAAGTTTCAAAACTCAGTCCCCTAGAAGTCAAAGAGGCCCCACAACCCAAGGAGGGGCTTGCATTCGCTGCAGTGGGCCCCGACCCATTTTGTTGGCTGTTGTGTGTGTGTGTTGTTCACTCCTAATTACAAAAGGGAAATATCCAATTAAAAACATAGAATCGTTATACAAGAATATGTCACACAGTGCCTGTTCTGCCCACTCTAGATGTGTTTGCTTACCGCAGTCAAGACCGCAGGAGTGGTGAGTGAAGCCCCAGAGTTAGGGAAATGTATTGAGAAAAATGAGTAGCAAGGAAGAAAAGCCTTGTTTGGATAACTGTCGTCAGATGTTTTCACAAAGCCCAGCCTCAGATTTAAAGTATTATGCAGATGTAGTCTTTGGCCTCTGGTCCTTTTCTGATAGGAATTCAGCCTTGAGTTGAACTTTGAGATAGCTTATTTTCTTTTCTTTTTAATTACTGAGCGACTGATCCTCTGTAGCTTGTTGATTTATTTTCTCCCTTCACCCTCCTGCTGCTGCTTCTCCATGAGCTGCTGTTTATTCTGGAATGCTGGCATCTGTGTTTAGAATTAGGGTTCTTGTGCCTCTATGGTAACCAGGAATGGAGAAAATGGGACCCGATATTTCAGTTCACAAATGTAAGTGGAGTCAGGGGAATTGGGATCCACCGTTAGCCTTGGGAATTCCAGCATCTAAAGCCCCATCTCATTAGGTGATTGATACTATGGCCCTGTCCTCATGGCGGAGGTGGGCCTCCCGTCGATGTCTGCTGAGGGCCTCTTCCCTGGCTGTTTAGGAAGAACCCAGCAACAGCCAGCTTCTTTCCTTATCGATCAATTTTTATAACACAGGCCCTTCCTACTTTCAGTTAGCAAATCTAATCCTTTAATCTCTTATAGGTAGCTCACTTTTAAGTTTATGGAATTCTTTGCTGTCCATTACTTTAGTGCATTTGGGCCAGGTAGGTAGGAATCGTCCCAGGTCACAGGTGGAGGAAAACTGGGGGGAGGGGGAGCGGAGCCCGGCCTAGCAGCTTGTTAATGGCACAGCTGAGATAGAAGTCCAGGCCTTTTCACACTCCAGGCTTAGCCTTCCTTGATCTGTGTTCTCATGGTTCTCACTGTGTGTTGGAGATGAGGAGAAAGGTTCTGTTGATTTTTCATATCTATTGGTATCACCTTTATGTAGAACTCCCCAATTTAGTTTTTTAAGAGTATGGTTGCATAATCTCATTTGTTTGAATAATATCCATGGGGATTAGCTAGGACAGGTATTGTCCCTGTTTTATTTTTTTAAATTTAATTTTTAGGATTTATTTATTTTGAAAGACATAGTGATAGGGGAGGGGGAAGAGAGAGAGAGAGAGAGAGAGAGAGAGAGAGATCTTCCATCTCCTGGTTCACTCCCCAAATGGCTGCAAGGGCCAGGGCTGAGCCAGGCACAGGTGAGGAGTCAGGAACTCCATCCAGGGCTCCCATGTCAGTGGCAGGAACCAGGTGCTTGAGTCATCCCCCCCTCGTCCCCGGGGATACGTTGGTAGGAAGCTGGGATGAGGGGCTGGAGCAAGGACTTGAACCCAGGCACTGACGTGGGATATGGGCATCTTAGCTGCAAGACTGCAAGGCCGAAAGCCTGCCCTGAGCCTCTTTTAAAGATGACAGACTGAGGCTCAGGGGAAGTGACAGAAGTGTCCGTGGCATTGGAGCCACACCCAACTCAAGGCTATACTGAGACCAAAGCAGATGACAGGGCACTTCTCCTTTCTGTAACATACTTGAAGCCCCTGATGTGTGGCAGTTGCTGTGTGACATGTGAGTTTGAAAGTACCTACCTGTTTTTAACTGCTCCCAGGATAGTCGCTGCTCTTACAATTGGCAAGGGGTGCTGTGCTGGAGGAGCATTTCTTTCTTTTTTTTTAATTTATTTTTTATTTTTTTTGACAAGCAGAGTGGACAGTGAGAGAGAGAGAGAGACAGAGAGAAAGGTCTTCCTTTTTTGCCGTTGGTTCACCCTCCAATGGCCGCCGCGGCTGGCGCACTGTGCTGATCCGGTGGCAGGAGCCAGGTGCTTCTCCTGGTCTCCCATGGGGTGCAGGGCCCAAGGACTGGGACCATCCTCCTCTGCACTCTCAGGCCACAGCAGAGAGCTGGCCTGGAAGAGGGGCAACCGGGACAGAATCCGGTGCTCCGACCGGGACTAGAACCCTGGGTGCCACAAGGTGGAGGATTAGCCTATTGAGCCACACGCCGGCCTAAGGAGCATTTCTGTAATGAGATCCTTTCTCTCGTATGGAAGTCATTTCTCGTGTATGGAAATCATTTCTCGAGCTGGGAAGACTTCATGTGGTATACTGCAGCCAGATACATGTTTATGTTTTCGATGCCTATTTTATTTGCCAGTTTGTCCATTGCTATGCATCCGAATAGAAAAATAAATATAGTTCTGTTTGGGGTCCCTGAAATAGTTTTTATATTTTCTGGAATTTCCTCACTTATTGTCTTTAATATCCCAAAGTTTTATTATGAGTCATTTTGGTCATACAGTAATAGAAAAAGTAGGTGTAGGCCTGTTTGAAGAGGTTCCTTAAGTAATTTGGGGAAATGTACTTTTGAAGCCTGTAAATATTACTTTGTTTCTTCGGTTGAGTTGTAATTTTGTGATTGTCAGTTTGCATGTTCTTGTAAGTTTTGGGAGGGTGGGGTTTTAAAAAGGCATTGAAAGAGCATAGGTTTATTTCTTGGTTTTTGACTCAAGCGTGTAGTTTAACCTTAAACTGCTGAAAGTTTCCTGTTCTTGTTTGGTAAAAAAGTACACTTCCATTCATTGTTTCCATGCAACTTCCTATACTTTTTACAGTTGGGAAAAAAAAAAAGAATTGAAATCAAAGAAAAATTATGAGTTATCTCCAGGGGAAGAAAGGGCTTAAAAAATGAACCTTCTTGAGTCTGTAGAACTGTAATATTCCAGTACGAGTGTACGCGTGAGTACCTTTCCTTGCATAACCATGGTTTGTAAAGTGTGCTGTCAGACCTCCTCCTAACTCATGTGCAGAGGTGTGGAGGATCCCATGCTATGATTGGTTTTTAGAAAATTGCAAATGGTGTTGCTGTGCCTCAGAGAGGCTTTTAGAGGGGCCCCACTGTGTGCTTTTTTTGTGAAATGGCACTTTCCCGCCTGCAGCCTGCATGCCACATGGCACAGATGGATCACCATAGGAGTACCTGGTCTCCACAACAGTGCCTGCTGCTGGCACTGATGTGAACACCAGGACAGCAAGGAATGGCGAACGCCGTTCCACTGAGGAGCTGCAGTGGGAGAATTTGCAAATGATGCTTGACTTGTAATTAATCTGGATGTGCAGGTTAAGCATCTCCTCATCTTGAAAGGAAAAGGGGGTGAGTGGAGGACACCATGAGAAATTGCAGGGGAATGGATACAACCATGAGGACTTTATCGGGCCCAGTTAAATATTTTGGTTTTTCTCTTTGAATTTCTAAAATGCTTGAAGCCCCAGAAGTAGTAGGAGAGTAGGCTTTTGAAGCACCATTTGGTGTAAACTACATTCCCAACAGTTTCCCCTTAATGCATAGGTTTCATTTTCTTTGATGGCTTGCTATTCAAATCAGATTACTGTGGCCAGGATCCTAATATGGTCACTGATATTATTAGGCAGTGTCAGTTTCATAGCAAGTTTGTACATCTTGGAGGAAGCCAAAACAGTTAAGTGAGTTACAAGGAAAACAGCTGTTGGAAGTCCATGTAGGTTGCTCTGTAGGTGGGGTAGGAAGCTACCTTCTGGTTCTTATCCAAAGTGTGTGTTACAGAGGGTAAGTGATGGACTTGAGACAGTGTAACAGAGCTGAAAAAGCCCAGAAGTACAGAGAGTGCAGGCAGAACTATGAAGCACAGAAGTATGGGCCATTTGCTAGAGATTAAAAACTAAAATATCATACCAAGGTCTAATAAACTAGTATTTATAATGATGATCCTAAATCCTCAAGAAAAGTAATACAATGCACAGAATATTTAATATGGCCAGGAAGTAATTGTATCTGTAGTACATTTAAAAATTGACACTCTCTTTCTTGAAAGGAGCAAATAAAGCCTTTGTGATCTGGAGAATTTGCTTGTGTGGGTGAGCTCACTAGAAGCTGCTCTTGAGCAAATGAGGCATTTATTATGTGGTGGGAAGAAGGGTACACGACGTGAACTATCAAGAGAAGGAACTAATTATTACTTCCAATGACGGACAATGTATTGGTATATGTTTCTGCGCAGATCTGGAAACAAGGCCCTTTTTGTTGTTGGAATTGGCATGCCACGCATCTTATTTTCAGGTTGACCATTGAAAGTACTGGAGCTGGTGCCCGGGTGAGAAAAAGTGAACTCCCCCTGGGCAGAGTGGTTTCTGGAGGTTCACTGGGGAGGAAGAGAGTGTAGCTAGGAGATCCAGGGTGGAAAAACACTGAAGAAAAGTTTCCCCCAGTCACACACGTAGATTTTAGGAAAACAGAAATTGCTTTGACTGAATGTGACAAACTTAAAAAAAAAAAAAAAAACTTTAGCTTTGAAACATCATGTGACACATCTGCCTTGAAAGGTTGCTTTGTCAGATACAGATGTGTGTTGTACAGTAGCTACTGTGTGAGCAGCTTTGCCCTGAGTGTGCGCGGTAGGTGCTTTTCCGAACAGGTATCTCATTTATCCAAGTTTTGAATTTTGGAGGAGAGTTTCTTAAACAACAGGACAGTAATTTACCCTATATTAATTTCCAGATGCAATAGAATTGGATTGAATTACATCTCTCCTTCTTAGCCTTTTGTTAGATGAATTTTATCCCTTCAGAGGTTGGTTGTTGACCCAACACAGCAAAATCCAAAGATTTTTATTTATTTCATGATTGATTAATTAAAGGAGCAGAGCAGTGGCATGAGAGCGCTCCCATAGGCTGCTTCACTTCCCAGATGCCGCAACAGTCGTGGATGGACCAGGCCGAAGCTGGGAGTCAGGAACCCAATCCTGTTCTCCCCTGTGGGTGGCAGAAACCCAATTACTTGAGCCAGAGCTGCTGTCTCCCAGAGTCTATGTGAACAGGTGGCTAGAGTTAGGAGGCAGAGCTGGAGATCAAACTTATGACCTCCAATGTGGGACACAGGCCTATTACCTGGCACCTGCCAAACACCTGCCCCTCATGGTATTTTTTTTTAAATGCTATTTATTTATTTGAGAGGCGGAGTTACAGAGAGAGAGTCTTCCATCTGCTGGTACACTCCCCAAATGACTGCAACAGCAGGAGCTGGGCCAATCCAAAGCCAGGAGCGGACCTGGACTTGCTTTTTTGTTACAAGTCCCTCAATTTCACTTCTAGAAATAGTTTATAAAAAAGAAAATGAAGGCCGGCGCCATGGCTCACTTGGCTAATCCTCCTCCTGCGGCGCCGGCATCCCAGTTTCTATAGTCTTAGTTGGGATGCTGGATTCTGTCCCTGTTGCTCCTCTTCCAGTCCAGCTTTCTGCTGTGGCCCGGGAGTGCAGTGGAGGATGGCCCAAGTGCTTGGGCCTTGCACCCACACGGGAGACTAGGAGGAAGCACCTGGCTCCTGGCTTCGGATTGGTGCAGCATGCCGGCCGTAGTGGCCATTTGGGTGGTGAACCTAGGGAAGGAGGACCTTTCTGTCTCTCTCACTGTCTAACTCTGCTTGTCAAAAAAAAAAAAAAAAAAGAGAGAGAGAGAGAGAGAATATAAAGCATGACAATTTGGTTGGATTAGGAAATTTTTAGGGTAGAGTCTTCTAAAACTGGGGACATTTCTCTCTCTGTTTCTGTATGTCTCTACCTCTAAATAGATTTTTAAAAATTTAAAAACAAAACTGGTGATCCAGCTCTTTGTTGGTATTTTTGGTCCTAGTGATACAAACTTTTTTGGACACTGAAATAATTTTACTTTTTAATTCCCCTCCCTACAAACATTTTAAAGTACACTCATATGTATGAAAATGAGTTAATCCTAAGAACAAACCCTTAGGGCAGAACCTATTATCCCCCTTGTGTAGATGAAGAGGCAGAGGCATGGGATGGCTAAGTACCTGTCCCAGTTTGCAAAGCTAAACTGTGAGGGGCAGACACTGTGGCATAGTAGGTTAAGCATCCACCTGCAGCACCAGCATCCCATTTGGCTGCTGGTTCATGTCCCAGCTGCTCCTCTTCCCATCCAGCTTCCTGGCCTGGGAAAGCAGTAGAAGATGGCTCAAGTGCTTGGGCCCTTGTACCCACATGGGAGACTTGGAAGAAGCTCCTGGCTCCTGGCTTCGATCTGCCCAGCTCTGGCCGCTGCAACCATTTGGGGAGTAAGCCAGTAGATGGAAGAACTCTGTCTATGTCTCTCCCTCTCTCTGTCTGTAACTCTACCTCTCAAGTAAATAAATAAATCTTAAAAAAAAAAAGGCTAAACTGTGGCAGGGCTGAGACATCAACCTTGGGGACTGACTCCATGGTCCATGGAGACTTAGCAGATTGGAGTTGGGTGTTTGGCTGATGAATTCATCACTCAACACGTCTTTATGAACACCTGCTACATGCCAGGCACTGTGCCAAGCTGGGATGTAGGATAAGCAAAAGAAATATGGTCCTTGTCCTTGCAGAGTTTCCAGCTAAGTAGAAGACACACAAATGTACACCCGAATAAATCAGACAATAGGTCGCAAAAGCTATTTGCTATAAAGGAAAAGTATAGCAGGTGTAAAAGTGTAGATGTAAAAGCTATAGTAGGTTTAAGGGAATCTCTGAATTTAATCAAATGGGAAAATGTGGTTTTAGGCCAGGGCCACTTGGCTGGGCACGATCCCTCTGTCTTTCTAAGGCCCAGTGTTCCCGATGTGTGCTGAGCAGTGCCATGGTACTTGGTCTGTGGCTGTGACGAGCTCTGGACCTGCCAGCTGCACAGCGTCTCCAGAGCCGGGAGTTCACAGATTGCTCTGCACACTGTCAGTCCCCTCTCTGCCCCTACCTGAAGCACCTGAGCTGTGAGCTCGCTGGCCTGCCGAGGAAGGAATATGGTTTCGTCTGTAATTGGATTTGACATAGACATAAAGCGTTCATGTTAAGCATTTCCTTCATTCTGTTAACGGCCCATTGTTGAGGGCCCTGATTATACTCATATAGAAAACCTTAAAGTAAATGTGTTTCAGTTCATGGCTCAGTGTGTACACATGGCTGTAATTGGTAAGATTTTGTATAGCCAATCCAAACGCTTATAGGTTTTCCCTTGTTAATCTGTCTCCTGTCTCTAAGCAGGGCCCATGGTTGTGGGCTCTGAGTCAACTCCCCAGCAGTTGTGGCTTCCTCCCTGGCCTTCCTGGCCACCTCCCCTTGTGCAGCTTCTTGTTTGGCCGCTTGTTCCCTGCCCTGCCCGGTGGATGCTCAGTTGGCAGAGTGGTCCACCACACAGGGCGGTGAAGTCCCTCCAGGCTTCTGTGGTGTTCTTTCCTGTTTCTCCCACCCGGTTCTTCCTTGCCACACACTACTTTGCTAGGGATGAAAAAGAGAAAATCAGTTTATGATTATCTTCAGTCTGGGTTAAGATCTGAGAGATGAATGGATTTGGTGATGCCATCTCTGGGGGGTTGATAACATGCAGCTGTGTCACCCTGCACACCTAATTTGGATAAAAGATACTGCATCAGTAGGTATTAAGTTATACTTTCTATGGGTTATTGAAGTTAATATTTAGAATCCAGATTAGTTAAGCATTTTCCTTTTTAATAAAGAAATATGCTTTCTTTCAGTTATTTTGTGGCTGCCAACTCACAGGAAGGCAGAAAAAAAGATTCCGTTTCCTCCATCCTGTAAGCCTTCATCTTTGTTGGTCTCTGTGCTGAGCCACTGAGGCACTGATAACTCATAAATTCTAAATTCCCCATCAATGGACACTGTAGCCTCCTCTCATCTTAGCTTCCTTGGTAGAAGAACAAGAACAGGTGCACCAATTGAGAGTAAACAGGAAGAAAGTTGGCCAAGATGGTGCCAGACCATTCTCTCTAGATGGCTGGAATCCCCTGATGGCACAGCCATGGACCGTTCTCACCTTGGGGAGTCGTACTTCCAGAATGTTCTGAGAGAACAGGAATTTTTACTCTGAATATTCTTTCATGGTTAATCTCCCCAGCGGAATTCTTAGAAATAATTTTCTGGGAGTGATAGCTGGGGAGTAGTATGAGAACATATTATCTTAGTTTGTGTTAATCATTCAAAAAGTGCACAGGGAAAAAATTTTTCAGTTGAAGAAAATATTTTCATTCATTGATTTCCCTTCCCTCAAGGGACTTTATGTCTCTAATAGAACTTAAACTTTGTAAGGCATTTTCACATGGAGTGCCTCATTTGATGCACACTCTGGGACTGTCAGAGTAAGCACGAGATTATGGGAACCTGAGCCACAAGGTCAGCCTGCAGGGAAGCGGCAGATGTGGATTTAGAAGCGGCTCCTGTGTTGCCTGGCCCTGTGTCCCAGGGCTTTCGAATTCAGAGACTTCTGTCTGTGTCCAGCAGTGACCTCTGGAGTGTGTACCCCTCTGCAACTGCTTCTCTGCAGGTCATCAGCAATGTGAAATCAGGAAACATTGCTAACCTCCAGGGCTGCACACATCCTTTCTGTGGATGCTTCCAGGTGATAGCATGGCATCTTGTAAATGGAAGAGTGAATGTCATTTATAGCTTAGCACTTCCCAATATTTAGATTTAGATTCTTCTTAAAAAATAAAATTATCTTTAATTCCATTTGTACAAGCTTTAAAAAAGATTTATTTGAAAGTCAGAGTGACTTGGGGCAGGGTGGAGGTTAGAGTAGGAGAGTAAGCTTCCAACCACTGGTTCACTCTCCAAATGGCTGCAAAGGCTAAGGCTGGGCCATGCTGAAGCCGGGAGCCTGTAACTCCACCTGAGTCTCCTTCCCATCTGGGTGGCAGGGTCCCAAGTACTAGTGCTGTCTTTTGTTGCTTTCCCAGCTGCCTTGTCGGGGAGCTGGAGAGAAGGCCGGGCAGCTGAACCAGCAGTCCACTGTGGGATTCTAGTGTCACCTTAACCCACTGCACCACAATGACAGCCCTGAGGTTTAGATTATTAATGAAGCTCTGTGCTTTGCTTCCTTTTGAACATCTGAAAACATAATTTGGGGGCAGATGTTGTACAGCTGGTGAAACTGCTGCTTGGGATGTCTGCATCCCATATTGGAGTGCCCAGTCCTGCCTTCCCTTCCAGTCCAGCTTCCTGCTAATGTGCACTGGGAGGCAGCAGGTGGTAGCTCATGTACCTGGGCCCCTGCCATTCATATGGGAGCCCTGCATGCCTGGCTAAGCCTCTGCTGTTCAGGGTATTTGGGGTGTGTATCAGCAGGAGAAAGACTCTCTCTCTCTCGTTGCTTTTCCTTTCAAATAAATTAAAATACATAAGTAATCTTAAAAAATAATAAAAATGCAATTTGAACACAGGAGATTCTTTAACATAGTTGCACCATGATTTCAACTCAACAGTATATAGATAGGCACTGGCTGTTAGTCCAACAAGTTGGTGGTTGACTTCTTGGAACAGGGTTGGTTTGTCAAGAGGAAGGCTTGGGTTTAGATATTCATATGGAGGGTGAAAGAAGCTAGGAGAAGATATGCCCAAACAGTTGTGCTATAGAAAAATCTGGCTTATTTTTCCTGAGAAATCCATATTTCAGGTTTTAGGACTCTTCTGTCTTCTTCTTACCCATAGTAAACTTCTGTCTCAAGCCAAGTAGTTTAAAAAAAAATTTACACATTTCAAAGGTAGAGAGAGAGAGAGAGAGAGAGAGAGAGAGAGAGAGAGAGTTAGTTAGAGATAATAGATCTTTCATATGCTGGTTTACTCCCCAAATGGCCACAATACCCAGGGCTGGGGCAGGCCAAACTAGGAGCCTGGAACTCTATCCAGGTCTCCCACATGGGGGTCAGGGACCTAAGCACTTTGGCCATCTTCTCTTGCTTTCCCAGGCAAATCAGGAGGGAGATGGGTTGGAAGCGAAGTAGCCAGGCTTTGTACTGGCTCTCCAATGTAAGATGCTGTTGTCACAAGCAGTGGCTTAACCCTCTGTACCACAACACTGACCCTTCAAGCCAAATTTTATTGCTGCAAAACCGAGGTGAAAATGTGGTAGGAAGACCACCTTTGGAGTTCAGTGGTGGTACGTTCTGCTGCTCCATCTCCAGGGAGCCGTAGAGCCACTGAGTTGTAATCTGGCGTGGATGAAGCATGAGCTTGTGTTGTGTCCAGGCCAGGTGCTCTTTATTTTTATTTATTAATTTTTTTGAAAGGTAGAGTTATGGAGAGAGAAAGAGGGAGAGAGCTCTTCCATCCACTGGTTCACTTCCCAAATGGCCACAATGACTCGGGCTGAGCTAGGCGGAATCCAGGAGCCAGGAGCTTCTTCCGGGTCTCCCACGTGGGTGCAGGGGCTCAAGGACTTGGGCCATCCTCCACTGCCTTCCCAGGTGCATTAACAGGAAGATGGATCGAAAGTGGCCCCAAGGCCAGTCGCTCTTGAGCTCAGGGCCTTCCAGGTGGTTTTTCCTTGGAGCTCTGTTTTCGCATGAGATCCTGGTGTTTGTTACATTCCCTCCCTTAAAGCTCAGGGAAAGCCAGACCGTGATACCGGCTGCAAAGTCATCCCGGCCGCCCTTTCTTACAGATTCCTGCCTCCCGCGGGGGTCCTGGGGATTTTCAGCTCCAGGGCAAAGCAGATCCTGCCATGCCCGGTCCCACAGTCTGTGGGAGTTTGTCCCTCGCTGCAGCTGACAGCATTGCAGAATTCCCTAGGGGACAATAACAGAAACCCTTATTAGCCAATGGTGCTGTTGGAACAAAATCTCCTCACTGCGCTGTCTTGGTCCCAGGCTATAATGTTACCCCTTAATTCCCTCTGCATCTTTACCACTTTTATTACAGCTGAACACACGCTCCTCATTACTGCCCTGGGTGATATGGGGAATCAGAGCACTGGAAATTATATGGAATAGGTACCAGATGTTTGTGTCAACTTGGTATGCATCACTCTGTAGAATGTTCGAGAATCACATGCATTAATGGGAAAATGACTTACTAGAACTTCCTCCAAACAACCACCGCCTCCCCCACCCCCCACCCCAACCAATGTTTTATACCCTGTGTTACATGAGGTGCTGTAGTCATCATGCCTTTTGGGATAGATTAAATTTAGAGTGTGTGTAGCAAACGCATCTGCTCTCAAATGCTTCGCCTGCATCCTGTCAAGTCTCGGGGCTGGCCCGCAGCCAGTGGGGAGGTGGGGGTTCTGTCACCGAGGCTGGGAGGCTGGGCTGCAGGCACGGGACCTGATGAATTTAGACATTGATGTTACAGCTGGACCTTAGGTTGTTTCCCATGTGTCCCCGAAAGCATGCATCCGTGACCGAGACCCAGAGGACATTTGGGAAAAGAAGGTGCTTGCGCATCTTCCTGAGGTCTGAGACGCCTCGTACGTCCATCAGAGGTGCCAAGTGCGGGTGGCACAGCCTGTGGGATTTCACTGTGGCAGGCATGAATTCGTGTTTGTGTTTGGCCCACAGGTCCCTCTGCCCAGTGCTGAGGGGCAGGACTGGAAAGTCCAAAGCCAGAGCGTGTGGGACTTTGTCATGAGAACAGCCTGTGCCTGCAGTCTCAGAGCCCCAGGTTCGAATCTCCTGCTGCCACTTCCTGGTGTTGTGTGACCTTGGGCAAATCCCTTCCCCTCCCAGAGCCCCTGGGTCCACCGCTCTGAGGTGCAGATTTTGCATGCGGCCTTCACAGTCCAGTTACCAGGATTGGAATTGGCGTGGGCAGAGCACGTAGCCCCAAGCAGATGCAGGAGTAGTGTGTCCATGAAGCCTTAACCCCTGGCTTGTCACGCAAGGGGGGTGCCCAGGGTGTCTCTGGAGGTGGCCCCGCTGATGAGCCCTCCCTGTGTGGGTGGTGGGAGCCCCGCCTTGGCAAGGAGGCTGGGGTGGAGGTGGCCTTGGCGGGGTGCCTCTGGTCTGGCCCCCTGGTAAGCTTCTCACCACGATGCTGTGCTCTGGTCCGGCAGGTTTTTGTTGATAAGGCAGCATCTTGTGGGTAGAAAGGGGCCATGTCTGTCCTGGTGGCTGCCAGGGTATCCCCAGCAGGATCCTAGGCCAGAGTCTGGCTGCAGATCAGGAGAGAGGAAGACAGGTCAAATACCTCACACACACACACAGTTAAGGTTCTGGCTGCACATTTGTTAAGTAGTCATTGGAGAAGGTTTGGCCCAAGTCAGACTTGGAGACCATGGAAGAGCTGCTGGGTGCCCAGAATAAACAGAAGCATCCAGAATGGGAGGTGGCAGCCAGGCTGTGTCTAGAGGTGCATGTGCTCTGCTGGAACAGGCACCCGGCTCCTGGGAGTGGGAATGATGATGCTTGTTCTTCTTGTTTTAAATATTTATTTACTTATTTGAAAGGCAGAGTTACAGAGAGGCTGAGGCGGGGGGGGGGGGGAGGGAGGGAGGGAGGGAGTGGAGGAAGAGAGAGGTCTTCCATTGGCTGGTTCACTCCCCAGGTGGCCACAACAGCCAGAGCTACACTGATCCAAAGTCAGGAAGCAGGAGCTTCCTCCAGGTCTCCCACGAAGATGCAGGGGCCCAAGGACTTGGGCCATCTTCCACTGCTTTCCCAGGCCCTAGGGGAGAGCTGGATAAGAAGTGCAGCAGCCGGGACTAGAACCAGCACCCATATGGGATGCTGGCGCTGCAGGCGGCAGCTTTACACGATATGCCACAGCGCCGGCCTGGATGCTTGTTCTACCCACTTCGCAGAGGATTTTGAGGCTTCAACTGATGCGTCTGCAGCGTGCCTTTTAATGATGGAGTGCAGTGAGAGGGTAACGGGTGTGTAAGCGTGAGCGCTGTGTTTGCTGCCCATGTCTCTCTCCTCAGCACACATGCCCTGATGTTTAGGATCCTTGCTGTCATTGCTTGACTGTGGGAAAGAGGTTGTGTGGAAGGGAAGGGAGTGAGTTCCCAGCCCCAGCTGCAGAGGCTGGGTCAGCCTAGAAGGCACCCCCCACCCCCTGGCCTCCGGTGACTGCAGAGCCCCGGGATCGCCGTGCACATGGGGAGCACAGGTTCCTGAGCACCTCTCCCTGGCTGCCCAGGGGCCACCATGTGCACAGGGAGTAGATGGGTCAGATGGGTTTTGGAGCATGTTTCCTTGCTGAGACGCAGAGCCCCCTTGTCACCCCAGGCCTGTGTGGCAGAGCTCACCCCAGGCCTGTGTGGCAGAGCCTGTGGCGTGGGTCAAGCTGTTCCAAATGAACCCTTTCCACACGAGCCAGGTGCAGCATCGCATGGGTGGATCGCACTAGAAGCCACTGCGCCCCAGGGAGAAGGATGGGGGCGGGGGTGTGACTGGGGGACCTGGACAGGCAGGCCTGGGATGGGATGGCCAGAGGTGACAGGATGAGCTCGCCAGTGTGCTGTGCCCCCGGGAAATGGGCGCTGTCATGCCAGAGGCCGCCTGGGGAGAGAGTGCAAGAGCAGGTTTGGGTTTCCTGGGGTGGTTGCGTGGGGGAGCCCCGTCTGGGACTTGATTCTCAGCAACCAACATGAGCCCTCGTTTCCTGGTTGGCTTTTCCTCTGGCGTAAGAGTGAGGCATGGGCTCTTCAGAGAGGACTGAAAGGGAGACCTGTGCAGGATGGATGGTGTCCTGAGGGCTTGAGATCCGGTGCGCGCAGGTCGCCCATGGTCCTCTCGCCTGTCCTTGGTAGTCACCAAGGGTCTGCTGTGTGTGCCACGCATTGTGCATGGCTGGATGCCGCTGCACTGTGGTTTATGTGGTTGTGGGGAATACGCAGACATTAAACAGGTAATTCCACAGACAATCACACACAGGTCATCATAAGAGGTGCCATGAAGAGAAATCGAGTCCCGTGGGAGTGGGAAAACAAATGTAATGTGTTTCCTTAGGAGACCTGAGGGATGTGTAGGAGTTACATCTTGCAAGGCAGGGCAGGGAACAAACAAAAAGGTGCGGAAGTTTTCATGGAGGCAATGCTATGTATGTGGAGGCTCCTGGGAAGGAGGTTAGTGCTTATAAAGAAATAAAAGAAGTATGTTAATTAGGATAGCTTAAGCTGCAGGTGTCAGAAAATTGAAAATGACACTGGCTTGAACAGAGAAAAGTTTGAGCGTTTCATATAAAAAGCAGCCCAGAGCTGATCCAGGGGCACCAGGTTAACCAGTTTCTCACACAGCTTCTGACTGCTTTGCCCTTCAGCACATGCTTCCATCTCCTAGCCAAAAATGGCTGCTCTAGCACCATGCATCGCTTCTGTACTCCAGTCAGCAGGAAGGAGGAAAGGGCAGAAGAACACATCTCTTTCACTTCATAAGGAAACCTCCTGGAAGGTGTTGGTAGCACCTCTGGTTATACATGTCAGTAGCTAGAATTTGTCTGTGTTGCCATACCTAGTGGGGCAAGTGGGACTGGGGAAAATTAGGATGGCTGGGTGCCTGGCTAACAGGCGGGGGAAAAAGCAGAATAATTGATATTGAGAGACAACCGGCAGGCCTGTGCCTTAGCCAGAGTGGCTACAACGTGGTGAGCAGGTGGCAGAGTCGTGAGGGATGAAGCCAGGCTCAGAGGCAGGGCCTGGTCGTGAAGGACCTTGTGAGTCATGGAGAGGGTTTTGGCCTTCGTCAGGAGGGTAGGGAGAGGTCAGTAAGTCTTTTTCAGCAGAGCAAGGCGTGCTCAGACTTGTGATTTGTAACAGGCTGATCTGGCCACTCTGTAAATAGTGTTCTGGTAGAGACAAGCGTTTGGAGTATCTTGGGGGAACCAGGCAGTGATGTCAGCAGAGATGGAGAGAGGGGGACTCTGTTGGAGGAGCAGAGCGAGCAGGTGGCATCGGGACACTCCCAGATGTCTGCCAGGTGCACTGAGGTGGAGGCCAGACCCACCGCTGTGGGACAGAACGAGGTGGTGTGGCGTTTGGGGTGGGGCTGGGGGAGAAGCTGAGAAGCTGGAGTTTGCAAAAGGAGGTCTGTGCTGGCTCCACGGTGGGTTTGGGAGGCTCTGGTTAAACCCCGCAGGTGCCTGGGGAGGTTTCTGGAGAGACCATAGAGAGTGCCAAGGAGGCCCAGAGGGGACGTTGTACCTGGAAATCAGGAGTGCACCAGCTAACAGGAAATGGGCGTTTCTCAAAGATGCTGGAAGGCAAGCTTCGGAAAATTCTGTGGCCTCTTTCTTTTCTTTCTTCCTTTGTTTTTAAAGGTTTAAAAGCAAGATTTATTAGAGTCAAAGACCTCCATGTGGCCTTTTTCTTGTGGTGCCCCCTCTCCTCCCAGTCCTACACTGCACCTGCTCTCCCAGGAGGTGACCCCTCTGCTGCATATGGTTACAGGTTAAATTATATCCGTGAGGGGCCTGCATGGTGGTGCGGTGGGGTAAGCCACATCCCCCACGAGTGCTGGTTCAAGACCCATCTGCTCTGCTTCCCATCCAGCTCCCTGCTGATGTGCCTGGGAAAGCAACAGCAGATGGCCCAAGGGCTTGGGACCCTGCCACTCACCTGGGAGACCTGGATGGGTTTTCCTGGCTCCTGGCTTTGGCCAGGCCCAGGCCTAGCTATTGTACCCACTTGGGGAGTGAACCAGTGGATGGAAGATATCTTGCTCTCTCTCGCTCTGTAAATTTGTCTTTCAAAATATAAAATAAACTTTTAATTAAGAAAAATCATACCTCTTAGCTGGGCCAGGTCCACACAGGATTGCTTTTGTCCTTTGTCTTGAAGTGCATTTTTGCACTGATAAGTGCTGTACCCTTGGCTCACTTCTCCGGTGATTTCTTAATGAGAAACTCCTGCAGTGGAGCCCATGGCTCCGAAGAGAAGTACTTTTGAGACCCCTGAAAGCTTGCACCGGTTTGCCGTCTCCCAGGGGTGTGAGTGGTTTCTGGAAGCATCTCTGGCCTTATTTGTCTATAAGCATCCCTTCCCTGTCAACATTTTTTTTTAATGAAAAATTTCCACATACAGAGATGTTGAAATCACTGTAGAGTGAGCATCCAGATCCCACGCTGAACATTTTGCAATCGTTGTTCTATGTGATATCTACCATCTATCAATCCATCGCATTTCCTGGCTGCATTTCCGAGTAAATGGTGAACCTCAGTACCCTCTGCGCCTCCTTCCAGGGCTGCCTTTGGAGGCTCCCAGTGAGTGTGGACGTGGGAGAGGGTGCTGACCCTGCATCTCAGGGTCCTGCCTCGTGGTGAAAGAGAGCCATCGAGGAAGGTTGGGGTCTGCGGCCCCGGGGCACTGGGGCCTGCCTGGGAGCAGGGCACTTGCCCCAGTGCACTGAGCTTGCTTTTTTCTTTTAAGTGAGGCGGAGTTCAGCTCCGTGTGCGGTGCTTTGGGGTGTGCAATAGCTGGCCTTGCCTAGTGCAGAGCGTAAGCTTAATACATGGAAACGCAACAGTTTCTTGTATTGTTTTCACTAGAACAGACTGACACTGTGTGCTGAACTGTTGGAGGTAATATTTCTTTTTTTTTTTAAGATTTATTTATTTATTTGAAAGGCAGAGTTACAGAGAGGCAAAGGGGGAGAGAGAGAGAGAGGGAGGGAGGGAGGGAGGGAGGGAGGCGGGGAAGGGAAGAGGGGGGGAAAGGTCTTCCATCCACTGGTTCACTCCCTAAATGGTCGCAACAGCTGAAGGTGAGCCTATCTGAAGCCAGGAGCCAGGAGCTTCTTCCAGGTCTCCCACGTGGGTGCAGGGGCCTAAGTACGTGGGCCATCTTCTACTGCTTTCCCAGGCCATAGCAGAGAGCTGGATCAGAAGTGCAGCAGCCGGGACTCGAACCAGTCCCATATGGGATGCTGGTGCTGCAGGTGGTGGCTTTACCCACTACACCATATCTGTGGCCCTGGAGGTACCATTTCTCACAGACCTTCAGGACTGGGTGGTGGATAATTTCTGATTCGTCTTTTTGGCAAGCATATCGTTTATTCACATGTTGTACCTTTCTTTTCCATTCTTCAAACTTGGGGCAGGGAAATGTTAACAAGAATCCTCAAAGACCAAATACTACCCCAGGGTGTCAGACGGTCAGGAACATTGCATGCTGAGCGTGGGTCTCTGGATGGGAGTGTGTCCCACCCAGTGCTTTTTCTCTTCTCTGGCCTTGAACTGCCTTGTGCAGCCAAAGCCAGCTTCCGCCTGTTTATGACACTCTAGCAGGACAGGGCCCACCACAGAGGTGGGAAACACCTGGCCTCAGGACCCACGCTTCCCTGCTCTGGCCCCTCCCCTCCCTCGTTGGGAGACCTGGATCTCTGATTTGTTTCTTCAGGTTTTTGTTGGTGCCCCAGTGCCTAGATGATTGGCAGCATGGCCCTGGCAGGGAGACCCCCGTGGGTGAAGGTAACACGCTAGGGAAGGAAGTCCGGTGCATTGCAGGCCTTTTTGTAGGCATGTGTTAGCTGGAACTACAGCCCACTGAGAGCTTTACATACATGTGAGAAAATGGAACTGCAAAGCATTTGTGTTTGCGCATAAGCCGTGATGACTGCAAAATTCACAGCAGAAAGTTCTGAAACACATTCAGAAGGATTTCCCAGGGTGCATGGCTATCGCCACTCTGTGTCCCCAGAATGGAGCAGGAGACTTTCTCTGGGGCTCTTAGGGATCCCGGAGCTGCAGGGTGAGGGAGGAGAGCAGCAGGGGCACCCCTGCTCAGCCATGTCCCTGCGCCCGGGGCCTCTGGGGCTGCCTGCTCAGGGCCTTTCACCATTGCTGCCGTGAGCTCCTCCTCCAGCAGCCCCGTGCTTTCTCCGAAAGTGGCTGGGCATGACCCAGCAATAAAGTGGCTGGCAGTGATTATTTGAGAAAGCACATTGCTCATTTCAGAGCAGATAGCTGTTATCAACCTAGATAATTTCTCTGAGTCCCAAAATAGATTTGGCCCACCAGGCAGGGCGTCCACGTGTGACACGGTGGTGGGGAGCCGGCTCGCTGGCCCTCACCCATGTGCCTTTAGACCACGGCTGCAAGCCAGAGGGTACTCCCATTATTCAGAAGTCAGGCAGAACTCACTGGCAGGCATCTAGGACTTTCTGTGGGTCTCAGGTTGGGGGCGTGCACATTGAAGTCCCAATCTCCTCAGCTCCTGAGCGAAGGGGACAGTAGCACTGGGCTCACAGAGGAGTGGAGGACCATGTGTCCCTGTCCCCCTTCCTCTCGGTTGCATCTATCAATGCAAAGTGAAGTGAGGTGGAAGTGTATGGGTCTCATCTCCTGTCACTGTAGCAGTCTCCTTTTTCAGGTTAAATATCCCTTATCTGAGACCAGGTGTGTTTCGGATTTCAGAGTTTTCAAGTATTTGACATTCCGGGATATTAGATTTTACAGTTCAGCTTCCCTAATTTGAAGATGTGAAATCCAAAATCCTCCAGAATCCAAAATATTTTGAGCCTCATCTCAGTGCTCAAAACGTGTGTGATATCTGGGCCAGCACCAGGACACAGCAAGTGAAGCTGCTGCTTCCGATGCTGCCAGCCTCCCACAACCAGGTGCTGCTGGAGTCCCGGCTGCTCTGCTTCTGATGCAGCTTCCTGCTAATGTGTCTTAAAAAGTACTTAATTTATTCCTTTAACAAACTTTTAAAAAATTATTTATTTTCCATTATTTGAAAGGCAGAGAGACAGAGACAGAGATCACTCCCCAGATGCCTGAAGCCGGGAGCTGGGAACTCAGTCCAGGTCTCCTGTATGGGTGGCAGGGACCCAACTATGTGAGCCATCACCTGCTGTATCTCAGGGTACACATGAGTGGGAAGCTGGATTAGAAGTGGAGGTGGGACTTGAACCCAGGCACTCTGAAATGGGATGCACTGACATAATGCTCAAACCACCTGCGCCAAACCTCCTCCTCTTAACAGATGACTTTTGAGTGTCGCTATATGCCAGGCACTAAGATGAGCAACCTGCAGTCCCCGAGGGGGTCACATTCTACTGGCAGAGATGGATGTACACGCCGGGGGTCACTGTGTGGTGGATGAGACAGTGGAGAAGGGCAGGGGAGCCATGGAGGGATCCAGAAGGAGCACATCCCTCAGCTTGGGGTGTGGTGCAGGTAGAGTCGGAGTGGAGGAATTTGGGTAAAGGAAACAAGCTTGAATGAAGACACAGAGCTGAGAAACATCGTGGTATCTTGCAAGACCCTTATGCTGGTTAGTGCTGCTGCAGTGTGGAGGGTTGAGGCTGGACGGGCAGGAAGGGGCCTGATTCAGTCAGTGGCCTGCAGAGATGGGGGTAGGCAGGTATTCACACTTGGAACAACCAAACAGTTGAGCACCCCTGAGGGAGGCAGAGAGTGACTTGGTGAGCTGAATGGCAGAGCTCCTGGTGGGAGGAACTGTAATTGTCTAAGGACAGAGGTGATAGGGCTGCAGGGATGGGGGATTTAGAACCAAAGGCTTGAGGAATGGAGGAAGGGAGAATGAGGAGGCAGGGGCCAAGTGTGACAGGGTTCCACCTCTTCTGTGTGGGGCTCTGCCCATGGCCCAGCTCTTTCTGGAAGCCTTTTCTAATCTTTGGTCCAAACTTTGCCGTATAACTCTGGCCCCAGTTGCTTCTACCCATTACGTTGGCTGAGTATTGTTCTCAAGCGTGTTTTGCTTTCCTTGCTACTGGGAAGCTCATAAAAGGTAGGGATTGTATTTGATCCATATTTTGGGTATAATTTTAGGTATTTGATTTGATCTGTGACTACATAGTATTATTGGGACTTAGCAATTAATTTTTTAAGGATTTATTTACTTGAAAGGCAGAGTGAGAAAGAGGAAGAAAAAGAGAAAGAAATCTTCCATTTGCTGGTTCACTTCCCAAATGGCTGTCAGAGCCAGGGCTCAGCCAGGCTGAAGCCAGGAGCCTGGAATTTCATCGTGGTCTCCCATGTGGGTGGCAGAGACCCAAGAACTTGGGTAATCTTTTGCTGCCTTTCTGGGCATATTAGCAGGGAGCTGGTATGGAAGTGGAGCAGCTGAGATTTGAACTGGCACCCATTTGGGATGCCGGCATTGCAGATGGCATCTTAAGCAGTTGTGTCACAGTGCCAGCCTTGACTTTAAGTAGTTTATTCCCTGTATCTCTGATTTTTCTCCCAAGAGAGGAGGTTGAAGTGAACATGACTGTCAAATGGAAGATGTTCTTTATCCAGAGAAATATGGGGGGAACTTCAGAAAGTTCCTGGTAAATTAGATTAAAAGACAGGAGTGTTTATTTTGGCATTAAAACATAAAAGTAAAAAATAAACCCATGGATAGTTTTTTTCATAACGCGTATTTTCCATCAACTTTCTGAAGTATCCTTTTAGATTTGTGACCTGTGGAGCCAAAAGGAATTCAAAGATTCAGATACACCAAAATCATCCAAAAGACATTTAAGGGTACCGCGTTTGCCATTTAGTTCTGGAAACCACGGCTCAGGAACAACTCCTCTGCTGGGCTGGCCGTCGCCAACCTGCACAGCCTCCTTGGGGCAGGACCGGCTGCTGTTTCTGTGTGGTTCACTCCTGTGCTTCCCCTCCGCAGGTCCAGAGCCCAGCAGCCGGTGTGAGCTGTCACCTGTCAATGCCTCGCATCCTGTCCAGGCGTTGATGGAGAGCTTCACCGTCCTGTCAGGCTGCGCCAGCAGAGGCACGACCGCGCTGCCGCAGGAGGTGCACGTCCTCAACCTCCGCACCGTGGACCAGGGGCCAGGCCAGCTGCAGAGAGAGGTAGGCGCGGGTGTCAGCCGTCGGCCCAGGGCCCCTGTGGGTGTGCACGGATGATTTGCAGAGCAGAGAGTCCTTCTGGGGTTTGGAAAGGCTGCTCGCATAGGAACACAGGAGCAGGGTGTAAAGTCATGGATTGTTCTCTGGATTGTTTAACCTTGGGCTTCTCTCTTTAGAAATGACTTAGAAATATCATATTTAAAACTTTTTAAATTAACTTTGAAAGAGTAACAGCGGAGGAGGTACAGAGAGAATCTTTCATCCACTAGTTCACTTCTCAGATGGCTACAATGGCCAGTGCTGGGCCACGCCAAAACCAGAAGCTTCTTTGGGTCTCCCATGTGGCTGGCAGGGCCTGGGACACTTGGGCCATCTCCTGCTGCTTTTCCCAGGCTGTGAGCAGGGAGCTGGATTGGAAGTGGAGCACCCAGGACACAAGCTGATGCACATATGAGATGTAGGCATCACAGGCAGCGGCTTTGCCCGCTACGCCACAGCGCTGGCCCCCAAAATGTCATCTTCTGTTCTTAACATTTTTATTATGTTTTTTAAAGATTTTTTAATTTATTTGGAAGGCAGAGTTACAGAGAGAGAGAGAGAGAGAGCGCGAGCAAAGGAGAGACAGAGAGGTCTTCTATCTGCTTGTTTACTCCCCAAATAGCCACAATGGCCTGAGCTGGGCTGATCCAAAGCCAGGAGCCAGGAACTTTTTCAGGTCCCACACGTGGGTGCAGGGGCCCAAGCACCTGGGCCATTTCTGGTGCTTTCTCAGGCCATTAGCAGGGATCTGGATCAGAAGTGGAGCGGCTGGTACTCGAACTGGCACCCATACGGGATGCCAGCATCACTGGCCATGGCTTTACCTGTTACGCCACAACGCTGGCCTCAGAATGTCATCTTTTAAACATAGTTGTGAGAAATCAAAATAATCTGGCCGGCGCTGTGGCTCAATAGGCTAATCCTCCGCCTGTGGCACTGGCACACCGAGTTCTAGTCCTGGTCGGGGCGCCGGATTCTGTCCTTGTTGCCCCTCTTCCAGGCCAGCTCTCTGCTGTGGCCAGGAAATGCAGTGGAGGATGGCCCAAGTGCTTGGGCCCTGCACCCCATTGGAGACCAGGAGAAGCA
The DNA here is from genome assembly GCA_949820135.1 of Sylvilagus floridanus. Classification (NCBI taxonomy): domain Eukaryota; kingdom Metazoa; phylum Chordata; class Mammalia; order Lagomorpha; family Leporidae; genus Sylvilagus; species Sylvilagus floridanus. Next base: position 83,041,730 of record OX463225.1, on the reverse strand, counting down.
CCTGGCTCCTGCCATCAGATCAGCGCAGTGCGCCAGCCGTGGCGGCCATTGGAGGGTGAACCAACAGCAAAAGGAAGACCTTTCTCTCTGTCTCTCTCTCTCACTGTCCACTCTGCCTGTCAAAAAAGAAAAAAAATAATCTGAGTGTAAGGTGTCTTCCCATTCTCTCCTATGCCATCTCTTTCTTCTTTTTTTACTTTCTTACAAACCAGTTGTTCCTGCTGGGCGAGTCCAGAGGATTGGGAACACTCTGGAATAAAGTGGTATCACTTAGCCCTCACAGGAAGAGCCCCAAGGGGAGCTCCTTCTCGCTGTCCAGGCAGCCACACACTGGACGTGGTAGGCCTGGTGGTGATGGTGGCAGAGGTGATAGGAACTCCAGCTGCTCCGTGTTTCCTCTGTGTGCAGCACGGTTTGAAGCACCCATTGCTAACCCCATGAAGTCCTACGATTATCCTCAACTCAGGGGCGACACAGCAGGTGTAGAGATAACTCACAGGCCCAAGTTCAGCACTGTCAGAGGGAGATGATGCCCTGTTTCTTGTGGCTCAAAAATGACCTGGACTGTGGGTGAGTGGTCAGCAGGCTTCCTCCCAGGTAGCACACAGCTGTCCTCCTTCCTGTGTTTACGTTTCTGCGTGTCAGAAGGGTTACCACTCAGGGATTCTTTCTCTGGGGAGAACCATGTGAGTCCTGATCACACAGAAGTGCAAGAAGAGGAATGCAGAATGCCTTATGTCTTTGAGCTTTTTTCTAGCTAAGAAAAGTTAACTTCCAGAACCGCTTGTTGTGTGCGCCAACCCCCCTGCCTTGTTGCTGTAGTTGTTGTTGCAGGGGGTGGGGGTAGGAAATGTCCAGAGGAAAAGCAAGTTGATTTTAATCTGCTGAAAGTGTGCAGAGTCGTCATATTTCAGACTGATCACCTAACCTTTCCAGCTACCCTGGAAATTATTGTTAATACTCTGGTTGCTTGCTGTTGTTGCTGCAATCCATATGTCAGGTCAGTTCTCTTTATCCCAGTGATGCGTCTTTAATTCTTGAGGTATGGGGGAGAGCTAGCGGTGGGAGGGAAAGGAGGAGGGGAGGAAATGCAGCTCCTACGGAGTGTTGCTGACTCCAGCAGTTCCTTCGCAGCAGTAATTACTCATTTTATGTGTGCTCCTCCCCGAGGAGCTGAGGAGGAGAGAAAGCCTGGGCTGTTACAGGAGTAGTGATGGCGTGAAGTTCTGGATGTCAACTTGATGGGCGGTGCTTTTGTTGACACTGAAAATAGACTCAAATAAGACTGCTGAAGCAGAAGACAAATGCCTCAAGGAATGACACCAGAACCCTCCCACCCTGGCACTTACTGTGTTAGATCAAGATGGAATTCATTTAGGACATGACAATACTGAGGATGTATAAAATCAGCTGGTGTCATGGGACGCAGAGAGTTCAATAGGAAGAGAAGACAGAGGGCCCGGGGAGGATCAGCTCAAACTCATTAAAAACCAGCACATTCTCCTCCTTCAATATTTGGGAAGTACAGATATGGTTTTGGGCTAGTGAGTTGAAGACATTTCTGAAAAGATGCAGCTGTTTCCTTTTTTGGGGACCATCAAGGATTAGGTGGTTGTAGTTCTATCCTGTGTGAAAACAAGATGTTGGGATAACTGTCCTTTGGAAGTCTGTTGAATGCTGGAATAATTCTAGATCTTCTTTTTTTTTTTTTTATAACGCTTTTATTTAAAGAATATAAATTTCCAAAATACAGCTTATAGATTACAATGGCTTCCCCCCCATAACTTCCCCCCCACCCGCAACCCTCCCCTTTCCCACTCCCTCTCCCCTTGCTTCACATCAAGATTCATTTACAATTCTCTTTATATACAGAAAATCAGTTTACTATATATTAAGTAAAGATTTCAACAATGCTGGAATAATTCTGAGGATATAGCAGACCTCAGAGAGTTCGTGGAGAGGATGACATCAGTACTCCAGAGACAGGACAATGAGAGAATGAAGGAGAGTTTATTTATGGATGATGGCAAGTTGGAAAGAGAAGCATTAAATATGATTAACTCTCTTCGTATGTGCAAACTGTTGGGAAGAGTCATTTGAACCGTGTAATCCAGCATGTGTGCTCTTGGTTATATATCAGATGGAAATGAAGACATGTGCCCATGCAAAAACTTGCCCATAAATATTTATGCCAACATTATTCATAATAGTTAAAAAGTATAGACAACCAAAATAGCCATTATCTGATGCATGGATAAGTAAATTATTGTATATGCATGGAATGGAATGCTATTTGGCAATAAAAAGGAATGAAATACAAATATATATGAATGCTACAACATGGATCACCCTTGGAAATATTATGCTGAGTGAAAGAAGAGGGACACAATGACCATATGAGGGGACTTTAAAAAGTTCATGGAAAAATGGAATTAAAAGATAAGTTTATTTTGGTGCAAAATTTTTGTGAAATCCATGCACAGTTTTTCCATGCTATTCATTTTCCATGAACTTGTTGAATACTTTTCATACTATACAAATATAATTTATATGAGATGTTCTGAAATCAGGCATTTATAGAGACTAAACTTAGGGCTAGAAGGGGGAAGAAGGAAATGGGATTACTATTAATGGTTACAAGGTATTTTTGGGCAGAGGACAAAAATGTTCAACAATTTAAGTTGTGGTGAACGTTCTAACTGTTGACTTGTCATTTAAATATGTGAATTTTATGATATGCAAATTGTATCTCAATAAAGTCATTTTTAGAAAAGATTCGTTTATTTGAAAGGAAGAGTGACAGAGAAAGAGGGAGAGACAGACAGAGACAAAGAGAAAGAAAGATCTATCTCCTGGCTCACTCCCCAAATAGCTACAATAGTCCTGGCTGGGACAAGCAGAAACCAGGAGCCAAGAACTTCATCTAGGTCTCCCACATGAGTGGCAGGGGCCCAAGTACTTGAGCCATCTTATCTTGACTCTCAGTGGAGCAGCTGGAACTTGGACTCAGGCATTCTGATGTGGGATGCTGGCATCATAAGCATTGGCTTAATCCACTGCGCCACAATGCCCACCCTGCACTAAAGTTATTTTTTAGAAAAGTCATTCAACCTGCTAGCATTCTAATTAACTCAGCGTTTACCTTGGCCCAGTTCACTTTAAAAAAAAAAAAACAAAAACACACAAACTTGATTGCTTCCTCCTCCAACCTGAACTTACCCAAGTCTTTTTGTTCTCAATGGATAACTCGATCTTTATAGATATACTACTACATAGTGCATGCTAAAAATAACAGCTCATCTGTATTGGGGGGAGGGAGGATGGTGGGAAGGCCAGAAGCAGCCTTTGTGTGTAAGTCTCTAATACGAAAGGCAAAATGAAATGGTAAGTGCCGTCCCTTACAAATTGACAAAGGAGTGGCCATGCTGGCTGCAGGCTGTAATTGACAGTGACTCTGGTGAATGCCACGGTTGCTTCTTTTCATGCCCCCCCTACCCATGGATTTATTTATTTGAAAGAGTTACGGGACTTGGGGAGAGAGGGGGCGGAGAGGGAGATATCTTCATCTACTGGTTCACTCCCTAGATGGCTGCAGTGGCCAAGACTGGGTCAAGCTGAAGCCAGGAGCCCAGAGCTTCATCCCAGTGGCAGGGGCCCAAGCACTTGGGCCACCTTCTGCTGCTTTTCCAGGGCTGTTAGCAGGGAGCTGGATCAGAAGTGGAGCAGCCGGGACTGGGACCTGTGCCAGCTTTACCTGCCGTGCCATAGCGCCAGCCCGGCGGTGTAATGTGAGGTGACTGCTGAATCGGCCCATTGTTCCTCTGCTTGTTGATGCTGAGGGCTCAGCCTTAGGATCTTTTCGACATCCTCCTCTCTCTAACATTTTACAAAATCCCCAGCTCCCAGGTGCTGGGAGAGGGTTGTTTCTGCTTTGGAGGTGACAGAGCCTGACCCGGAAGCAGTCACCACAGCAGGCCGACAAGCTGTGCAGCCGCGGTGTCTCAAGGGCCCTCTGGTGCCAGAACACCGCTTCCCAGGCCTCCCTTCCCGGTTCTCCTCGGGACTCCCAAGCCCCGGAGCTGTAGCTTTCTTCCGAAACCACACCTCTCATTTGTAATCATTGGTTTGGGAAACAACGGCCTTGGAAGTGAGCAGGAAACTGGAGAAAGGCTCCCTGGCGATGAGGAGGGCAGGAGAGGGTAAGCGGCCCCAGGAGATCAGGCTTGCCTTTCAGAGGAGGCAGGGGCCGGTGTGGTGCCTCCCTTTGCCGTCGCTGTAGAAACCCCTCCTGCAGTGGGTGTCCTGGTTCCTGGCGGTGGCAGCATCAAGGCTAGGGTGGCAGTTGTGTTGCCGTCGCCCAGCTTTTACGTGGTGACTGTGCCTTTCCCATGTCCAGGCTGCCTAATCGCACGCTGCTTATGCAACACCGCCATTCAGTGTGTATCTAGGAGCTAGGGACGTTTGCGTGTATGTTTTTGTCTTGACACTAAAGGAGGGACTGAGGGGCTTGCCAGCGGCTGGCTGTAGGACAGACTGAGGATCCAGGGCCCCACCGTCACTGGAAGGGAGCCAGGTTTTAGAGCATCACCCGCCCTCCATATGTCTCTGTATTTGTCTCTGTGCCTGTTCCAGGCGAGGCATTGGGGTGGGCTTCCAACAGCAGACCCACCAGCAGTGTGCACAGAGATGCAAAATGAGGACCAGAGAGAGACGGGTGTGGCTCCTTAGCCACATGGGTGAGTGTAGTTGGTATGATTGAGTTTGCAGTTTGGCTCCAGGCTTCTTGGCTGGCCCTGCCAGATGGGCTGTGTGGTTAATCACACATGTGGCTCCAAATCGCTTTTGCTTTGTATCTCCTTCAAGGACTGTGGCATGAACTTGTCCCTCTCTCGGTGCTTTTCGAGGGCAGGAAAGACCACAGCTGGGAGAAGGAGAAGGAAGTCAACACATCTAAAACGCTAACTGTTCTGCCTGCCGGTGAACGGCTCCCTCAGGCCCCAGATAAGGTGACAGCAGCCCTGATGGTGGAGCTCTGGCGATCCGTGTGCCTGCTGTACCGGCCAGGCCTGTGGAGTTAGCCCTGCCTGCCCTCGTCATTTGCCGAGAGAGAGGCCTGGACGCCGCTGTTTTCATGGGAGAGAACTCTGCAAGGCTCTTCAGCCAGATGGTGAGCAGGGGCCAGCTTCTAGCCGGGCCTGTAGGTCCCATGGTGTCAGCTTTTTCCACACTTTGTCTTTTAGCCTCCCTTTTACGTCGTCCTAGCCCACAGAGCCCAGAGCCCGCTAATCAGGCCCAGTGGGTGGCGAGAGCTGAGCCTGCAGGTCTCCTGTGAGGGTTTGGGTTCGGGCATAGGCTCAGAAAGCTCCTTCCAGACCGGAGAGCCCTGTTCCGTTCCCTTCCTTGCTGTCGGTCTGTGTGTGGCAGCAGCTCGTCCCTCCTCCAGCCCCCGCGCCGTGCATTAGGATTATCACACCAAACAAGAGTAATTATAAACTGCAGGGCTGGGCTCTGCAGCCCTTGCACTCCATGTGGCTGCTAATCCCCACACTGCATGCCAGCACCAAGGGGACTTTTGTGCTAACTCCCGGCCCACAGGGCTTTCTGCTGCCTTGGCTACAGCGGCTCACCTGTCCGGTGCTGGAACCCAGCTTGCCTGAGCTGTGACAGGGAGAACTGGCTTGTCAAGAGCCTCGTCCTGCTCAGAATGAGGTGCGGGAGCTTCAGTATCTGCACTTTTGCACCTGATTGGGATCTTTTTGCTGACTGTCAGGAATTTGGGTATCTGAGGACTGAGCATTTTGAAGATCTCTCACTACCTATAAATCTATCTTTCCTCCCATTTCTACTTTATTAGTAGATGGGCACTTTCTCCTTTTCTTCGTCTGTGTTATAAAAATATAGACACAGGGGACTGGCGCTGTGGCACTGCAGGTGAAACTGCTGCCTGCAACGCTAGCATCCCGTATTGGCTCTGGTGTGTGTCCTGGCTGTTCCACCTCCAACCCAGCTCCCTGTAAATGTACCTGGGAGGGCAGCAGAAGAAGATGACCCAAGTGCTTGGGCCCCTACATGCACCTGGGAGACCCGGAAGAAGCCCCTTGGTTCTGGATCCAGTCAGGCCCAGCTCTGGCCATTGAGGTCATTTGGGGAGTGAACCAGTGGATGGAAGACCTCTCTTTCTGTCAATTTTTCTCTCTTTGTCACTCTGCCATTCAAATAAAAATAAACAAACAAATAAATCTTTTAAAAATATATAGACACAACAGGTTGGGGGGATGATTGTGTTTCTTGCCTTTGTCTATTATCAATAAAAAAAGACTCAAACTTTTTTTTTTTTAAAGTGTACTAAAATTTTGGAGCCTATTTAAGCATTTAGTGATTCATTAATCAGACAATACTGGACCACAAGAGGTTCACAGTTCCACTAGGGGCACAAATGAAAAGCTTTCATAAGGGGTTTGCCTAAGGGGGACAAAGAAAATATTTGGTTGATTAAAATAGAAAGTCCTTAGTTGGAGATTAGGAGATGGTTTCTGATTGGTAAAGTTTCTCATTAGGGGTAGCTGATTTTTTTTTTAATTTTAATTTTTGATACAAAATTTCAAGGCTGACTTTTTGGAAAGCACTTATCAGAGAGCAGAAATATGAAGTGAACACCAGCAAACTGGCTACATTCCTTCTCTCTCTGGGGTGTTTTTTCATCTGGTGTGGTTCATGAATAGCTTCCTACTGTTGGTCCTGTGCATATGCAGAAGGAAACCCCAGGGCTGTTGCTGTTGGAGACGTCTTAGATGTCCTGTGTGCTGAGCAAGTGTCAGAGTGAACCACACACACACACACAGTATATTGGCAAAAATCGGTGTCTAAACAGATAGCTTCCACATATAAGCACTGTCTGTCTAGTGTTTGTTTAAAAGGAGGTCATCATAGAATCACTCCAGTGTAACTAGCAAGAATACCTCTGAACTGGCCATCTTGTCACAGACCCACACCGGATATATTACATTTCTCCAAGGGCATTCCTCCCTCTCCCTCTCCCCCTCCCCTCCCCCACCCCTCCCCCTCCCCCTCCGCCTCCCCCTCCCCCTTCCCCTCACCCTCTCCCTCTCCCTCTCCCTCTCCCTCCCTTCGCTCCTTTGCTGTAGAAGTTATTTTACCTTCAAAGGCAACTATCTGACTCTTGGGAGACAGGAGGCCCTTAATGAACAGAGCACTCACATCATTTGAAAAAGAGTTGCCCCCTCCCGTGAAGGTGCCCGGTGGACTTTAAATGATAACAGCCTCCTGGGCAGTGCCAAGGTGCCAGTCCAAGCCTGGGTAGAGGATCAGGGTCGGGACACCAAGGAGAGGAGGTGGCAGCACAGGACAATGCAAGCCAGAGCTGGGCCTGGCCACACTAGCTACGGTCAGTTTGCAGCACACTGGGGCAAGAGGGTCAGTGTGAAGCTATGGCTGACTGTCAGCATAGCACTTGCCAAAAACCCAGCCTTGGGACTTTAGAAAAAATGAATGCAGAAATCAGATCATGGGAGATACCAATCAGGGCATAGGCGAGCCAAAGGAATGCCAGTGTTCCTAGCAAGATGCTGCTGACCCCGACTTTGGCCCTGCAGTTTATCGTGGTAGTAGCCACATGCTCTGAAACTGCCCTAGCAGAGCATGGCCCCTGCCCCACTGGAGGGACTGAGCCCGGCTGCACGCTGCCATTTTAGCATGAGGTAATGCTGGGTTATGTTCTTTGCTGGCTGCAAGCTGACAGATTGGGGGGTGGGGTTCTCTTAGTATTGCCTCTTCCCCAGGGTGGAGAAGAGACGGCCCTGACCCCTTTAAAAATTTGTCCAGCGGCAGTGTTTTCCAACCAGTGTGCTGTTTCGTCTTTATGAAGGTTAGGGTCACAACCCTGACCCCGACTATGGTTGTCATGGTAACTGCTCTGGACTTTAAAAAAAAATGATTTTGCTTCCTGAAAATGTTGTTAGAAAATGTTTCTGCGAGATCATCCTCCACATTTTGAAATGTGACTTTTTGCTCTTAGAACTTTTGGGAGAGTATTTTTTTTAAAAGCAATAGAGCAAAATAAGGATCAGATCTATAAATGTGAGCCCCAGATGTGCTGCTGGGCAAATGCCAGATTGTGCGTGAGGAAGCTATCCAACTTGTGTTTTCTCGTTTCTGTTGCGTATCTACTATTTTGACAGTTTGTTTGAGAATAAAAGGAAATTTACTGCCGATATCTCTGGTTTAAATATTTAATTCTGCAGTCGCATTTATTGTCTTGCTTTCAATCCAGCCCCTGACTGTTTTTGCTAAATATTTCTGTGAAATTAGACATGTGGTAATTATTTTACTTTTCTTCACCCGGCCCCACTGATGGCCTCTGGACACCACCTCGTTTCTCTCTCCCTTTGCTCTCCCATTTCTTGAGCCAGTGACCACCTGCGTGTCCTCCTTTCCCTTCTTCCTCTTTCTGCCTGGCTTGCTGTCCTGAGCTCGTCTCTGGGCATCACTGGTGAGGCTCCTTGGACCTCTTCATGGCGAGCTGGGACGGGACAGGTGCCCTGGAGTCTGTCTGGTCCTAACCACCTTCAGAGAGGACCAGGCCAGGGTGCAGTGGTGACGTCCTCACTGTCAATGAGAACTGGGTGTCAGTGCTGGTCTGGCGTCTGGGACCCAGACTCCAGTTAAGAGCCCTTCCTGCCACTTCCCCCCCTCCCCACCTTTGAGGCCCTTTTCTGCTCTCTCTCCCCCGTAACCCGAAGAGCAGGCCTTGGCACTCTCTTGCCTCTCTCCTCTCCCCTAGGTGGCTTGTCTGTTCCTGCCTGTTGCCTGGTTTTAAAAAGGCTTTGAAGGGATATAATTCACATATCATAAAGTTCACCAATTTAAAGTGTATAAGTCAATGGTTTTTATGGGTGGTAATCAAATTTTAAACATTTATTACTTTTTTATTAGTATTTGAGAGGCAAGCAGACAGACAGCCAGGAAGATCTCCCATCCACTGGTTCACTCTCCCATATGCTTACAATGGCCAGGGCTGGAGCCAGCAGCCAAGAACTCAGTCCAGATCTCCCATGCGGGTGGTGGAACCCAACAATTTGAACCACCATGGGCTGAGTCTCAGGGTCTGCTTTGGTGTGAAGCTCATTTTGGGAGTCAGAGCCAGAGCCAGAGCCAGAGCCAGGAATCAAATCTAGTCAGCTAGTCATGGAATACAGGCATCTTAGCTGGTGTCTTAATTGCTAGGCCAAATGCTACCCTGGTAATTTGGTTTTAGAACATTTTCCTCACCTCAGAAAGAAACCTTAACCATTGACAGTCACCCCTCGTTCACTGTGTGCCCTTGCCTGGTCCACAGCGACCACTAATCTGCTTTCCAGATTTGTCTGTGCTGACACTCACATCCAGGGAGTGATACACTTTGTGTTCCTTGGGGCTTGGCTTCTTAAAAGAACGCATTTGAGTTTCATCTGTGTTGAAGCATATGTCGTTATTTCATTCCTTTTTGTTCCTGATGAGTATCCCTTGGTTTGATTCTACCCCCCTTTATTTTTATCCATCAGTCTGATGCCTGTTTTCATAAACAAAGTTGTATTGGGACAGAGCCATGCCCATTTGTTTATAGATTGTGGCTGCTTTCTCACTACAGTGGCAGAGTTGAGAGTGTGACAGCGACCTGTGTGGCCCACAAAACCTTAAATATTTACTCCTTGACTCTTTGCAGACAGAACTTGCAAACCCCTGGAACAGAGGATGGGGACAATGGTGGGGTGGGCTGGGGCCCAGAAGTGGAAGAGGAGACTGGAGAGGCTACCCACGTGGGGCTTTGGACGTTGTCCGTGGATTAGTATTTCTCTAGGTGTGTGCAGAGTGTGAGGCCCTGCATCTGAACACATTGTTTCCACCTGAGTGCAGATTGCTGAGACTGCCTCCGACTCACTACTTGAACTCACTGCCCCAACCCAACTACTTTTCCACTCTGCATCCTTGCATTGTTAGGAGCCCAGGCTTAAGTCTTAACTTTCTGATTCCTTTACCCTCTCCCATCTCCTCCTTTACTAAAGCTGCTCCGAATCCTCTTATCCACCATCACAGTCTGTGCCTCCCCAGAGTATGGAATTCCATGTTTTCTTAGATATTTGCTACTGAATCTGGACTTCTTTTAAAAATTTATTTGAGAGGCAGAGAAAAACAGAGAGATCGTCCATCCTTTGGTTCACGCCCCCAAATTCCTGCACCAGCTTGGGCTGGGGCTGGGCCAGGGCCAGGTTTGGGTGTCCCATGTGCGTAGCAAGGTCCCAAGTACTTGAGCCGTCACCTGGTGCCTCCCAGGGTGCACATTAGTGGCATTGGGATCAGAAGTGCAGCTGGAACTTGAACTGAGGCAGCACAGATGGGATGTGGATATCTCAATTGCTGCACCAAAATGCCCAGCCTACGTGACTGGACTTCTTGAGGTCAGGAATCAAGTCTTAGGCCTTTTATGCTTACTTTCTCCTCTTTTTCTTCCTTTTCTTCCTCTCTCCCTCCCCCTCTCCTTCCTCCTTCTTCAAGATTTATTTATTTATTTGAGAGGCAGAGTTACAGATGGAAAGAGGGAGAGATCTAGAGATCTTCCATCCTTTGGTTCACTCCTGAAATGGCCACAATGGCTGGAGCTGAGCCTCTCCGAAGCCAGGGACCAAGAGCTTCTTCCAGGTCTCCCACGTGGGTGCGGAGCCCAAGCACTTGGACCATCTTCTACTGCTTTCCCAGGCCATCAGCTGGATCGGAAGTGGAGCAGCCAGGACTCGAACTGGTGCCCATAATGGGATGTTGGCACTACAGGAGGAGGCTTAACCTACTGGGCCACAGCACTGCACCACTCCCCTCACCCCCTTTCAGGCCTCTTCTGCATTATGCACCTTGCATTCTTGCATGTTGCCCAGGATGTAAAATTTGCACTGTAAGTTTCTTAAACTGCTCTCCATTTTCACAGAGCCTTTTTATTTGATTCGCATTATATCTATTGACTTGTTGTTTTGTCCACAAGCCCCTGCTCTGTGTATTTCTACTCTGAGTTTCTTTTTCCTAATCACATCTGCTTTAATTAATCTTGCAATTTACTCCAAACTCTGTAGATCTCTGTTTCAGTCTTTGTGCCAGCCTTCTTCTGAATCTCTGTTACATTCCTTTTCACTCTTAAGGGTTTTAGTCATCTGCTAGTAAACTAGTTAGTCCTTTTCCTTGGCTGGGTAGAATGCTATAAATGGTTTTCAGCTCTGTGCTGCTCCCTTGGGTAGCTCATTTGATCTGAGCCGGGTTTGAAGTTGGGCCATTGAGAATAATCTGTCCTCCTGCTGCAGGGAGTGACTCCCAGGCACTTCTGAATGTAGCTGGAATTAATTAACGTCGATTCCTCCAATTGAAAGAGGGCATTTTACTCTACCGTGTCCTATTAAATACCTAAGAACTTGATTTTTTACCATTTTGTTTTCTCGCTCAGTGAGTACTTAAAATATCTCTGCCTATATAGTAATTTGTTCCCTGTTTAATGTGGCTCTTTCCTTTGTTTACTCTGGACTCAAGTCTTTGTAGCTTGTTTTCTAAGTCAGCTCAGAAGTTGCTGGTCATTGGATTTGGCAGCCTCCTCAAGCTTTACCCACCAGAACCCTACAGGAAGTTGTGTGTCGGCCAGAAGAGTCTGTTTATTTAGAGCATGGTGTCCGGCAGAAGCAAGCCATTTATGAGGGTCTGGTCTTAAAGACACAGGCAGCGCAATCTGTGTTAGGAAGACCTGCTGCTGTGGCTCATGCTGCACTTCTGGGCTCTGTGCTTTTCTTCCAGCCCACCGGGCCACGTTAGCTCAACTGCAGGCTGATTGAAATAGTCTTCTTCGAACCAAGCTCCTTAGCCTTGTGTCCAAGGCTCAGACAGTTGATAGCCCTTTTCAACGTAAGATAATGGAATTATTTAATTTTTTTCAGTAATAAATTGTCTTTTACAAGTTGATCATCAGCACTTTGTAGGAATCTGGTAGGAATTTGCTGTCGGTGCCCTCCTGAGTTTGAATGCAAAAGCTGTGTTGAAATGGCCGTGCTTTCAATTCCTGGAAGTCCACAATCATCGCGTACTATCTTGGTTCTAGTCCAAGGCATGCTACAATAGCGCTTTATGTGTATGCCATTTTTTAAACCTGAACCACAGAGTCCTTCAGCTGAATCTAGAGTTTTTGTATCTCTTGGAGGAGGAGTGGCAAATGGTAGATGTCAGTGGGTCTAGCTGTGGGCCAGAGCCAAAGGCAGCTTTAGGATCCAGGATCCCTGCTAGAGCCTCACTCTTGCCTGGTGCCCAAACATCCCATTATGCCCATTAACACTGAGTTTCTATTCGTTGATACGCATGCCCATGCACCTGCCGCTTTCTGAATTTGCTACAGCAAGTTGGTGATGTGTCTCTTTAAGCTCTGTGTGCCTAACACGGGACTTGCCGTGGGGTGAGTACCCAATTCCTGTGCAAGGATGGGAATGCAAGCTGCACAGGTGTATTCTTAAGAGGTGAGCCCACCCCGCTCCATTAGTGTGGCCTTACTTCCAGTGCTCTGAGTCCGTCCCCAGGTGTCCTGCAGGAAAGGAGCAAACGGATGAAAGCACTGCCCAGAGGGTAGATGTCACACTCCTCAGCTCCCACATGCCCCTGGGGTCTTCACATACCTGCAATTGGATTTTTTGCAAAGTGGAAATAATATTAAGATTTCTGCCTCAGAACAACTCTTAAAAAGCATTAACTTGGTGCCGGCACTATGGTATAGTAGACTAAGCCTCCGCCTGCAGTGCTGGCATTCCATAGGGGTGCCGGTTCAAGTCCTGGCTGCTCCACTTCCCATCCAGGTCCCTGCTAATGCATCTGGGAAAGCAGCAGAAGATGGCCCAAGGTCCCTGCACCCACATTGGAGACCTGGATGAAGCTCCTGACTTCAGCCTGGCCCAGCCCTAGCCATTTGAGGAATAAACCAATGGATAGAAGTATTTTTTTTCTCTCTATCTCCCTCTCCATACCTCCCTCCCTCCCTCTCTTTGTACCTCTGCCTTTCAGATAGATAAATCTTTTTTTTTTTTTTTTTTGAAAAAAGCATTAACTTTCTTGGAGTTTTAGGTAAATGTAGCGCTTGATGAGTTTGAAAGCAATACTCCCTCCTCTCCTACTCCTCTCAACCTCAGGAGATAGATGTGCAGTCAAGGCTTTCCTTGGATGCAGCAGTTGCTGAAGGTGGAGGAGATGGCTGAAGCCCAGAGGAGCTGCAGGCCCTTTGGGACAGCGCGAGACGTGGGCACGCAGCCTGTCTCCTTCACTGGTCCTGCTGAGTCTCAAACTTGGGAGTCTGCCCAAAGCAAAGGCAGTGATGATGAGCTGTGCTCCAGCTTGCCAGCCTCAGGGGACTTTGAGGGGCCCAGGGCCTTCCCTTACGTCCTGAGCATGCCCCAGCTTTTCATCTGTGCAGCTGATTAGGGGGCTCTGCCTCTTCCCTGCCCAGGCATCCCCGAGCCAGAATTGGCCCTTTCTGTCTCCCTGTGTGGTATTGGTGCACGTGTAGCTGTTTGTTTTTGCTTCCTGATTTCCTATGGTTTGAGGCTTCCACGCTGTCACCACTGCTTGGTGATAGCAAGAATCTAAATGACACAGTAATGTTACCATTGTGAACAAGTATTTTTCTGAAAGAATCTTTCTTGTTCATTTTTAATGCTGTTAAAATCTAATTCCCAGTGTTTTAGTTGGAAGCTGTTCAAATTTCCCAAATCGTAAAATCTTACACAGCCTACTCCAAGTTAGTTTTTCTTGATTCAGTGCATTAAAAAAAAAAAAAAAAAACCCAAATAGGGAAATGACCCATGTTAATTACAAACCAGAGTTGTGGATCTTTAATTTGCTTTGAGTTTTTTTTTTTTTTTTTATGTGTTTTGGAGCAACACACAGAGCAGGGTAATTTTCGGTTGTATTTTGCCGTGTGTTCTTGCATATATTTCCTACACACTTTCCCGGACTTGATACTATCACTGTGTATATGTCCTACATGTGTTTCCTATTTTTTATGACTCATACTTACGGTACTCATAAAGCTTTATCCTTTATCTTGGCGCTGAGTAATGAGCCCACTTGCACATTTCCAGCAGGGATGTGGGTTGGGGATTTTGCATGTAATCCTACAGGAGAGGCCTCCGAGAGGCACGGTGCAGGCAGCGTGACGTATGCATCTGCGGCGACGACTCACGTCTCCTGCCCGAGTGATCAGTCAGCTCGAGTTTTGTGAACTTAACTGAGTTTTAGTTTCAAGGTTTTCTTTCCCGTTGCCCCCTGTAGCCGTGTTGCTGCGTGCGATGGAGACCACAGGAGGGTGAACAGATGGTACATATGCTGTGTTCCTTTTCCTGGCCTCTGCCCGTTGTGGGGAAGGGTTGTGGTAGAGGAAGACCTGGAAGTAATTAACGGAGAGGATATTTGTAATTCATGTGGCAACTAATACATGCAGGGGGGTCTTCTTGGATTCAAATAAGCGTTCAGGCCCAAGAAACACAGGATACAGGCTAGGGACCACCACCTGCAGCAGAGCAGTCTGGGAGTCCCCTTTTCTGGATGCCTGTGGCCATCTGCACGTCAGTTTGGATCACTGATGGGGGCTGTGCAGGTGTAGGCGATGGCTCAGGTATCAGTAAAGGAGTTCTGCAGTGTGTGAGTGTGTGTGTGCGTGCATGTGTGCATGCGTGTGTGTGGTGTGTAGTATGTGCTTTGCTCTAGTTTAGAGGCTTCACACTGTCCCATGAGCCAACAGGCAACTTTGCAAAGTTGGAAGTTTCCATGTTGCTCACTCCTGTAAGCATGCCCAGCTTACAAGAGTCACTGCTCTCCGGGAACCCCACAAATACCTCTTCCTATCAGATATTTAACATTTTTTCAGTTCCAATAAGTAAATTGGCATGTGGTGTGGCTGGCCTATTGTTCTATCAGATTACTGAGATTACAGAATTAATAGAGTTAAAAGAATATCAAATTCCCGTGTAAAAGAGCAAAAAGTTTTGTCAATCTTTATCCACACCTGAGATTTTGTTATCCTCTTTTCTGATAGGCTAACTGATGGCCTGCAAAGATATATACCTACATCCTAACCTCTAAAACCTTATGTGGGGGAGTGGGGGTGGGGAGAGGTCTTTGTAGTTGGGATGAAACTGGGAGGTTTTTTTTCAGATGAGGGGATTATGCTGGGTTATCTGGGTGGCTCCTAAATGCCATCACATGTACCCTTTTAAAAGGCATACTTCACAGAGTGGGCAGAAAGGGCTGTGTGACTCTGGAGGCAGGCACTGGGGGGCTGAGGTCACGAGCCAAGGATTTCCAAGCGGCTTCAAGCAGCTGAAGAGGCGAGGAGCAGTCTGCTGACGCCATGATTTTGGTCCAGCAACACAAGGGACATTCAGAAAGTTCATGGAAAATGTACATCATGAAAATACTATGCCTGCATTTCAGATTTGCTTTGCACCAAAATAAGTTTATCTTTTAATTTCAATTTCCCACAAACTTTGTGAAGTTCCTTCCTACTGATGATTTTGGACTTGGCTGTGGGAGAATATGTTTCTGTTGTTTGAAGCCACTGAATTTTTGTTAATTTGTTAGAGCAGCCACAGGGAATGAATGCATACATTTGTTTGGAAGATTATATTTTTGAAGTTTTTTTAAAAATTTATTTGAAAGGCAGAGTTACAGAGAGAGAGATAAACGGAAAGAGGGAGAGGTGTTCCATCCACTGGTTCACTCCCCAAATGGCTGTATCAGCCAGGACTGGGCCAAACCAGGAGCCAGGAGCTTCTTTTGGGTGTCCCACATGGGTGGCAGGGTCCCAAGGACCTGGGTCATATTCTGCTGCTTTCCCAGGTGTATGAACAGGGAACTGGATTGGAAGTGGAATAGCTGGGACTCGAACTGGCGCCCATATGGGATGCTGGCACAGGCAGCAGCAGCTTAACCTTCTGTGCCACAGCACCGGCCCTGGGGAGAGTATCTTGAGTTCCATGCAATTCCCTTTTCCCAGTTTATTCTCTCCTGTGTTCCTCATCTCTGTAATGGACTCTGCCACCCTCTTGCTGAGGTCCATACCATTGGCATTATCCACTACTTCGTGTTCTCAGATGTTGTGCAACCTCGCTTGTTCTTCTATAAGAATAGGTTCTGAATCTTCCCACCACTGTCATTACATCTTCACTTGCGGTGCAGTGGCCCCCAGCCTGTCCCTTGGAAGAGTGCAGGGTCTGGGGTGAGTGCTTGCATTGGAAGCACTCCACTGTCTCTGAGCTGTGTGACTTTGGGCACATTAACTTATCTATGCCTTAGTGTCCTCATGGGGAGACAATAATAACTTCTACTTCATGGGATTGCTGTGCCAGTTAAATCGTGAAAATGTGACAGGTGCTTAGAACAGTGCATGGAATATGATCAGCACTCAATAAATGTCAGCCACTGTCATTATGAGCCAGTAAGATCTATTCTCTGCATAGCAGCCAGCACTATCCCTTAAAAACTTGAGTCCAGTCATGAACTTCACCAGCTCAGCTTCCTGTAGTGGTTTCTCATTACATTTGGAATACCCTCCCCCCCAATCCCTTCCAAAACCTTAAATGATCTTTCAGCCCCTCACCCTCCACTGTCAGCATTACTCCCCGTACATAGTGGTTGGCTCTGAAGTCCTGTTCCCTGGGGTACTTTGTCCGGGTCCTCACAGGCTTCCCTCCCCTCCCCCAGTCCCTGCTGCACCCTTGCCTCTGCTGATGGGTCTCATTGGCCACCCAGTATAACATAGCTATGGCTTCAACATGAGACCATGGTTTACTTAAGGCAAAACCCTGATACTACCACCTGGTGTCATGTATGTTAAGCATGCTTATTGTCTGTCCCACTAGCATATCTATGAGAAGAAATATTTTGCTTGCTGATATTTCCACAATTAGAGTGCCCAGCACATAGTAAACACTCAAGCATTTGTGAAATGAATTTTGTTGTACTAGTTAGGTTTAGCAAATATGTCCAGTCTAGAAATGTTGTATTTGGAAATCTCTCATTATAATTATATTTTGTGAAAAGTCTGGTTATTGATATTGGCACATATGGTTCAGGCATAAATGTTTCTTCTTCTTTTTTTTTTAAAGATTTATTTATTTGAAAGATGGAGTTACACAGAGAGAGAGACAGAGAGAGACAGAGAGACAGAGAATCTTCCATCTGCTGGTTCATTCCCTAAATGGCTGCAACAGCTGGAGCTGGGCCATGCTGAAGCCAGGAGTTTCTTCTGGGTCTCCCATGTGGGTGGCAAGGGCCTAAGGACCTGGGCCATCTTCTACTGCTTTCCCAGGCACATCAACAGGTAGTGAAGCGGCTGGGACTCAAACCAGGATCCATAAGGGATGCCGAAGTTGCAGGCAGCAGCTTTACCCACTATGCCACAACACTGGCCCCAGTAAATGTTTCTTGAGTCAAGGTTTCAAGGTGTAAGAGACAACCCAAGTTCTGGATCTTAATCCACGAGGACTTGATTCTCCATCTAGCATACTCTTTCTTGTTTAGATTTGAGCAAGTATGTAGGTTCATGGGAGTCTCAGTCTCTTCGTTGTCAATATAAAGAAGTTGAGAAGATTGAACTGTAATATTTCTTTCAGTTTGAGTTTTTTGTTGTTGTTGTTTATTTTTTTCTTGAGCCTACATTGAGTATTAAGGATCCATTTTTTATGCAGTTAGTCCAGGCCTTCAGTATGAACAACAGCTTAATTTGCATTTAGTAAAAAATATCAATTGAAGCTTTGCGTCAAAGTGTTTCTGGATTTGTTTAAACTAGAGAATACCCTTAAAGAAACTCTCAGCATACAGTGGGTAAGCTGAACTATAAATTAAGAGTGTCTGATGTATTATTAAAAAAAAATCTGGATTAAGTTGGATTTACAGATCTGAGGGCAAATCTGACCTGTAAATACTTGGTGGAAAATGCTTCTGAATTTCATTGCTTAAATGTGACTGCCTTGAATGGTAAAAGTTTCACGATTTTCCAGAGAGCTCTGCCATTCCATCGGGACAGAATACACGCAAGAATTTTTCTCCATGTCTCTTTATTTATTGAAATACGGAAGATTAGAGAAACTAATCGTTTCAGTTTGCTGGGCAAAGGCCCCACCCTACGCAAATTAGAACCAGGAGTTGAACAGGCAGCAGTGCAGCCCTTGGGGACTGTGCGCCAGGGCAGAGCATTGTGGGAGTGACGAAGGCAGCAGCCCTCCGAGCTCAAGATCTGTGGGATGGTCCAGGGACAAAGAGCAACACCTGTAAACAGAAAGGACAGAGACCTAGAAACGTATCGTTGCCTTAAACACACATGCTGGAAACCTAACCAAACAGACTTAATCAACTGCAGCTGGGCTGAGATAAACACGTGCTAAGTAATCAGGCATGTGGGAAGGAGCTGGGGGCCCCGCCAGGGCCGGCCAGGGGGGCTGCTTGCCGGAGTAATTGAAGCCAGGTGTGCTAACCTGGCACCGTGTTCTGGAGGTGAGAATTTGGAGGGGTTTGAAATGGGGATGTGGTTTGGCTGAGGGCTGGAGGGAGAATTTTCCAAGACTGGTAAATAAACTGGAGCCAAGTTGAGGACAGCAAGTTCCTTGGCAGCTGTGAACGCTTGTGTCTGCGGCCTTGACTGCTGGTGTTTACGCTGGGAGAATATGGGTGTTCAGCCGCACTTTTGCAGGTCTTCAAAGCCAGATGAATTGTTTCATTGTTGACACTGGAGTGGCAATTTAGGTAGGCCTCCAAAGATAAATGTTTGTCCCCAAACTTCCTAGCTACAGTTTGGGAGAAACTCTAGTTCTACCTTACAGCCCAGTGATTTCACTTGCCTTGGAAGCAGCTCATTGCTTTAGTCCTCCCTATATCCCTGTTTCTCTGGAAGGCATACTTTAGGGTGGAAAGGCAGAGAGCTTAGGGGACCGAGTTTCTGTTCTAGAACTGTGGGTCCCGCGGCTGGAGCTGTGGCATAGTAGGCTAAGCTTCTGCCTGCAGCGCCCACATCCCATATGGGCGCCAGTTTGTGTCCCAGCTGCTTCTCTTCTGATCCAGCTCTCTGCTACGGCCTGGGAAAGCAGTGGGAAATGACCCAAATCCTTGGGCTCCTGCACCTGTGTGGGAGACCCGGAAGAAGCTCCTGGCTCCTGGCTTCGGATTGACTCAGCTTCAGCCATTGCAGCCATTTGGGGAGTGAACCAGTGAATGGAAGACCTTTCTCTCTCACTCTCTGTCTCTGCCTTTCTCTTTCTGTAACTCTACCTCTTAAATAAATAAATAAAATCTTTTAAAAAAAAAGTGTGGGTCACCTCAAAGCAAGGGTGTTGTTGGCGCCAGGTGAGGAATGAAGGAGGTGTCGTAGCAGCTTGCTTTGTTGGATTCAGAAATCCCCAAAAGGGCAGACTTGGAGATCAGGAGCCAAGGCGTCCAGGCTGGTGCACCTGAGCAGTGATCCTTGGTGCAGGGGAAACTAGCCATGCTGCACAGGGTGGCGTTTGTGCTGCTTAATGCTCTGTCTTTTGGGCAGCAAGACTGACAAATGTCAGAAAAATCGTTAGTTCTTTATTAGGACGCCCAGTGGGCTGAGTCTTGTATGATGCTGTCACCAACTCGTCATTCTGCTTCCAAATCCAGGGATCTGTAGGCAGGAGGCAGTGGTGATGAGAGCCAAAGTCAATCACTGCTAATCTTCTTTCCAGAGAGTGACAAATGTCGGCCTATTATTCAGTCTTCGTTTTTTAATTTTTTTTTTTTTGACAGGCAGAGTGGACAGTGAGGGAGACAGACAGAGAGAAAGGTCTTCCTGTTGCTGTTGGTTCACCCTCCAATGGCCGCCGCAGCCAGCACGCTGCATCCAGCGCACCACACTGATCCGAATCCAGGAGCCAGGTGCTTCTCCTGGTCTCCCATGGGGTGCAGGGCCCAAGCACTTGGGCCATCCTCCACTGTACTCCCTGGCCACAGCAGAGAGCTGGCCTGGAAGAGGGGCAACTGGGACAGAACCCGGTGTGCCGGCGCTGCAAGGCGGAGGATTAGCCTATTGAACCCCAGTGCCAGCCTTGTTATTCAGTCTTCATATCACAGCCGCTGGCTCTGTCTTACAGGTGTGGACCTGGGGTAGAGAGGTTAAATATGCAGCCCAAGGTCACAGGCTAGGAAGTAGGGCATGAGCTTGAATTCCCAGCGCAGCCCCTGTGGAGGGAGCTGACTTGCAGTGGCAGTGGCTGTGGGCAGGGTGGGCTTTCCCAAGGTGTAGACATTTCTTCAGTCATGAAATAATTATTTACTAAGCACCTGTTACTTGGCAGGCTCTGGCAGTCCTGTCACCCCTAACCTTGGGAATTTGCCAAAGGTAGCGAGAGCATCAAGGGAAAGTGAGTTCCCCTCTTGCTCCCAGTCAGATGATCTCAACCTCTTTGCTTTTCTTAAATGTGGGTGAACTATTGCTCCTGGTGTTGTTTGTTGACTTAGTCATATTGGAGGTAAGTCTTTGAGCTGCAATAAAGCAGCCATCTGGTAAGAATTAAATGTGAATAGCCGGTTGTCATCTATAGGTTAAGAGCTTAGAACGAGGGGCAGGTTGGGGCGCCCTGTTATTAATGATAGCTCTGTTCTATACAAACAACTCTCTACCGGATTATCTGTGCCAAAATATTACTGAAGAGCTTGGAAACAGGCTAGTGTTTTGCCCTTTAGGGGGAAAAGACCATGGAGTTGAATTTGGAAAGGAATCTTGGAAAATGTTTCAATAAAACAATGTTATTATTCACATGCCCCAAAAATTCAGCATTGCAGGGCTCCTGCTGGCAGAATCAGGTGAACTTTGAGATACAGTCCGACTCGATCTTGACTTCTGACTTATTTTGAGTAAGCTGAAGGCTAGTTGTTTTTGTTTTATTGGCAATGCTCTTTTATCAGAAGTGCTCAGGAGAATGCTTCAAATAGAGGCCAGCAAGTTTTCTGTCTTCTTTTCCCTTCCGTTTTATAAAAATGTAAGTGGAAGGATTTTCAAGCACCAAGTTGTGGTGCCACCCCATATTTTCCTTTATCTTTCCTTTGTCTTTCACTTATTCTTGTGAGATTGTTTATTGAGGGGAAGGTGTTAACGGTAGTTAAGAGGCTGTTTGGGACACTTGCATCCCAAATCCCAGTGCCTGGGTTGAACCCCTGACTCTGCTTCCAATTCCAGCTTCCTGCCAGTGCACACCATGAGAGGCAACAGGTGATGGTTCAAGTACTTGAGTCGTTATGCATGATGGAGACCTGGCTTGGCTTCCCAGCTCCTTACTTCAGCCTAGCCCAGTCCTGACTATTGTGAACATTTGGGAAGTGAACCCACAGGTAGAATCTGATCCCTGTCTCTTCTGTTCTCTTGGTAACTCTGCCTTTCAAGTAAATAAATGAATCTATAAAGAAAAAAAAATATTTATTTAATTGAAAGGTAGAAAGGGAGAGACAGACAGAGTGAATCCACTGGTTTATATCTCCAATGCCCACAACCGCTGGAGCTATGCCAGGCTGAAGCTAGGAGCTCCATCTGTGTCTCCCATGTGAGTGGCAGGAACTCAAGTACTTGGGTCATCATTCACAGCCTGCAAGTGCATTAACAGGAAGCTGAATCAGAAGCATGCCACAGCTGAGACTCAAATCAGCCCTCCAAAATAGGATGCAGGCCTTGCTGCAATGCCTGTCCCTAGTGTTCTTCAAGCAACTAACTCCACTCAGTGGTTCTTTTTTAATTTGGAAGGCAGAGTTACAGAGAGAGAGGGAAAAGAGACACACATAAAGAGAGATTTTCCATCTGCTGGTTCAGTCCCCACATGGCCCTGAAGCTGGGCCAAGCTGAAGCCAGGAGCTTCTTCTGGGTCTCCCATATGTGTGGCAGGGAGTGCTGCTTTCTTCTGTCTGCTGCTTTCCCAGGCACATTAGCAGGGAGCTGGATCAGAAGTGGAGCAGCCGGGTCTTGAACTGGCACTCAAGGGGATACCAGCATGGCAGGCAGTGACTTAACCTGCCGTGACACAATGCCAGCCCCAGCTCACTGGTTCTCATTTCATTCTTTCTGTTATTCCTTTACTTATGGAGCAGCCCATGACCTAATTAGAAAACAGTGGCAGGAAGAAGTAACCGACAGGGGCAATAAGAGAACTCAGGTTGCAGTGTTCCCCGCGGTGCCCGTTTAGCACATGGCCTATTGCACTGCAGAAAGCGCCATCATCACCAGATGTGTTGTGATGACCGAGGCTTGGTCTCGGGCTGCCGATATATGGCTTAGCCAAGAACCACCACTATCCTTATTAAGGAGGATTTATGCCATTTAAATAGTGTTTTTAGGGCCCGTGTGATAATATTTGCGTTTACTCCTTTGTTTTTGAAATAGTATTTTGATTTATTGGAATCTCTACAGTTCAGTACCAAATAGAAAATACTAACAGTTTTTTAAAATTCAGTATAAATCACAGTTCTCTCATTGAAAAGTGTATCTAAAAGAAATTAGCAAAACCAAATAACTGAACTTGTCTAAGGACTATTATCTTGTCAACACTACCTATTTTAAAAGACACTGTAAATCATTATTTACCCCCAGGATTAGTTTTGAGGATTTCATAATTCGTTTTCCTTCTGCCAAACAAAAGAAGGCCAGAGGGCACATGAGGACCCTGAGTTGCAGTAAAAAGAAAAAGAGAAGGGAAGAAAAGAAGCTGTAACATGTTCACACTGGTCTGAAAAATTACATAAATTAATTTTTGGGTCTGTTCTCCTGTTGAAAGAAGAAAGGCCTTCTCTTTTGTTCTCTTATATTGACTTTGGCAGGTTAAGTTAAACTTCTTGTCAATTGTTCCTTTTAATTAACAGGCAAATCATTTATTGTGACCCAGCATTTATGAAATGGATTATTTGGTCACGTCAGCTCCTTCTTTCTCATCAGCCGCATCTGTTCCTAGGAGCGGTGTTGAAGACTGTCACTGTCATTCGCTCAGCGAGCTGTTGGCTCTAGAGCTAAAGGAGATCTAGTCTGGCCTTTTCATTTACAGTGTGAATCAAGCTGATGCCCAAGTAAGATAGTTCAGCAGCTTTTTTTTTAAGTGGATAGTATCAAGGGATGGTGTCTGTTGCAGGAGATAGGATGCTGCTTAGTATGCCTGCATCCTGTGTCAGGGTGCCTGGGTTTGAGTCCCAGCTCCACTCCTGTTCCCAGCGTCCTCCTGGTGTGCACCCTGGGAGGCAGTGCTGATGGCCAAGTACTTGGGTCCCTGCCACCCAGGTGGGAGACCTGGGTTGAGTTCCTGGCTTCACTCTGTTGTGGGCATTTGGGGAGAGTAAACTAGTAGATAGATAGAAGATTTCTCTGTCTCACTCTCTTCTGCCGTTCCAAAAAAAAAAAAAAGAAAGAAATCTTACATTAGTAGAAGGACAAGGTTGGCAAACATTAATGTTTGTGGTTTATAGTGAAATTTAATTTCTCATGTTTCTCAGGCAAGGATAAATAACATTTTCTCCCTGAAGGCAAACAGTAAATGATTATTTTCTGGAAATCATACAACTCCGTTTTCATTTAAAATTTCTTACTGTTTACTTCTTTTTTGAAAGAATAATATAAGCAAGATTGACCCAAAGTTGCTTCAGGTGTGGAATGAAAATGCTAATAATTTATTGTTCTATCTGGCCAAGACTTAGGAGGGCATCTAAAGACTCAATGGAGGGTGGAAAATCGTGACCTGTTTTCATTTCAGGGACAGTAAAGTATAGGGATGGATACGAGGCTTCATCCAGCTCATTTCTCATACAACAAAGAGCGTGGGTCAACCCAAGGGAACTTGCACTGACTACATAACCAGGACCAGAGTTTCTAGACCTGTGAGCTGCTCCTGGTAAAATGCTCAAGGCCCATGGCTCATGGTAGCTGCTTGATTCATCGATGTTTTATGGTTAAAATGCACCCCCAAAACTCAGCAAGTATTAATTGAAGACCCATAGCCTAGGAATAAAGCCAGGAGCAAACTCCTGAAGTCCAGGAGATTTGGAGTTGAGGACTAAAGTTTAATTTTCTTGCCTTGTGAGATATTTCTTGGCAATTCAATAACCATCAAGGGACATTGCAGAAGGCTCAGAATAAGATCCTGAACAACTGAACAAAGTGAGATGTAATTTTTTTTTTTTTTTGATTCACTAGTGACAAACGTTTGGGCAAGCAAATCAAGTGATAGACATTGGTTTAATGAATTAACACGTTCATGTGATTAAGTGCCACTAAGGGCTGGCACTGTGATATCCTAGGTTAAGCCTCCACCTGCGGCGCCAGTATTCCATATGGGTGCCGGTTCGAGTCCTGGTTGCTCTACTTCTAATCCATCTCCCTGCTGATGGCCTGGAAAAGCAGTGGAAGATGGCCCAAGTACTTGGGCCACTGACACCCATGTGAGAGACCTGGAAGAAGCTCCTGGCTTTGGCCTGGCATAGCCCAGGCTCTTGCAACCATCTAGGGAGTGAACCAGCAGATGGAAGATCTCTCCATCTGTCTCTCCTTCTCTCTGTAACTCTGACTTTCAAATAAATGATAAATCTTTTTTTTTTCCTGGCTTCAGTTCCATCTGAATTAAATGTTCCTCCAAACTACCCATGATGTCTCCACTGCCCTGGTGTTTCCTGGTTCTCTCTGCTCTCCTCCAGCCCACCCCCATGGTTTGGCTTCTTCCTGCACTGTTCACCCCCAGAGCCCCGCTGAGTACCGCTCTTTCTGTTGCCCACGGCTGTCTTGATAGCTTATGTCTTTCAGCCACCATGAAACTGTGCACTTCTTGAAGGCAAGTTTTATGTCTGATTCTTTAGTTACTCTGTGGTGCTTCTCAAATGTACATTTATACATTCTATCTTCATAGGTTGTGCAGTATTTGTGGATTACCTCTATTATTTATTTAACACTTTGAATCTGTTCACCATTTATTAAAAAAAGATTTATTCATTTATTTATTTGAAAGTCAGAGTTACATAGAAGGAGAGGCAGAGAGAGAGAGAGGTCTTCCATCTGCTGGTTCATTCCCCAATTGGCCACAACAGTCGGAGCTGCGCTGATCCAAAGCCAGGAGTCAGGAGCTTCTTCCAGGTTTCCAACAAGGATGCAGGGGCCCAAGGACTGGGCCATCTTCTACTGCTTTTCTGGTGGAGAGCTGGATCAGAAGTAGAACAGCTGGGTCTCGAACTGGCACCCATATGGGATGCCAGCACTGCAGGTGGCAGCCCTATCCACTGCGCAACAGCGCAGGCCCCATCTGTTTGCTATTTAAAAAAATAAAAAAAAAAAAAACAAAGGCCGGTGCCATGGCTCGCTTGGCTAATCCTCCACCTGTGGCACCGGCACCCCAGGTTCTAGTCCCGGTTGGGGGTGCCGGATTCTGTCCCAGTTGCTCCTCTTCCAGTCCAGCTCTCTGCTGTGGCCCGGGAAGGCAGTGGAGGATGGCCCAAGTGTTTGGGCCCTGCATGCGCAAGGGAGGCCAGGAGGAAGCACCTGGCTCCTGGCTTCGGATTGGCGCAGCGCGCTGGCTGTAGTGGCTATTTAGTGGGTGAACCAATGGAAAGGAAGACCTTTCTCTCTCTATCTCTCTCTCTCCCTCACTGTCTAACTCTGCCTGTCAAAAACAAAAACAAACGAAGCCTTCCTTAGCTTCATATTCAATATCCTAACCCTGAATTCATGTTTTTAATACTCATTAAAATGAATATATAATGGGGCCAGAGCTATGGCATAGCAGGTTAAGTCTTTACCTGCAATGCCAGCATTCAGATGGTTCCAGACCTGGTTGCTCCACTTCTGATCCAGCCCCCTGCTAATTGCCTGGGAAAGCAGGAGAAGAGGGCCCATGCATCCATGTGGGAGACTTGGGAGAAGCTCTGGGCTCCTGGTTCCTGGCTTTAGCTTGGCACAGCCCTGTCTGTTACAACCATTTGGGGTGTGAACCAGCAGATGGAAGGCCTCTCTCTCTCTCTCTCTCTCTGTCCTCCTCTCTCTGTAACTCTGCCTTTCACATTAAAAAAAAAATCTTAAAAAATCAAAATGTTCATACTGAGAAAGGTTAACTTAGCAAAGTGCCTTACACAGTAGCCATTCAGTAACTGAAGAATGAATAAATGCACAAATCAGGACCTCTTTTCCTTGGTAGCTAGGAACTTCAGGCTTAGTAAACTGGAGATAAAGCAGAAGGATACTGGGAAAGGCTGAGCAAGCCTCTGAGCCATGCCATTCATTCCTGTCCTGAAGCATCTTGGTGGTAGACATCACTAATTGCCTCCTTGTATGTTGCAAATGACTGGGCCAGCAGGGCCTGTGGAATGCTGGATTCTCCGGCTTGCAGACCCCTGCTGATTGACTCTGGAAATTGTGTAATTGGCCTCCCTCCCCACAGGAGGGTAAGGAAGCTGTCTATGCTGGGGATGTGTCATAAAGAAAAGGGGAGCAGTAAATATGTGCATGCAGCACTTCATTCTCTGCAGTTTCTCAGTGTTCTTGTTCAGGGTACTGGCTGTCTCAGAGTTCCCACTACCACAGCGTGATCTTCTGAATGCATTGTGTACTGCCAATATAGTCAAGATCTGACAAATTTTTTCCTGTAAATTTTTGCTAATAAGAATTGGATAGTTTTCATACCTAATTTTTGAGAATGTTGTGAAGCTACGCAGGAAGACAACTTTGAGTTCCTTTTAGTTTTTAGATAAAGATTTTTTGTTTATTTGAAAGAGTGACACACACACACACACACACACTATCTGTTAATTAATTGTTCTAATAAACTGTGTGTGTGTGTGTATATGTGTGTGTGTGTGTGTGTGTGTGTGTTTCTATCCTCAGACTCTCCAAATAGCTGCAATGGCCAGGATTTGGCCAGGACTTGGCCAGGCTAAAGATAGACCTCCATCCTAGTCTCCCACGTGTGTGGCGGGGGCCCAAGCACTTGGACCATCTTCAGTTGCCTTCCCAGGTGCATTAGCAGGGAGCAGGATCACACTTGGAGCAACCAGGACTCCAGTCAGCAAGCCCTATATGGGATGCTGGCATTGAAAGCAGAGGCTTAACCTACTCACTACAACACTGGCTCCTGAGTTCATTTTAAAAACCATTCTGTATATTCAAGCTATCATTAGCAGAGTTAATAATTCTATTAATTATTCTAGGGGCTGGTGCTATGGCGCACTAGGTTAATCCTCTGCCTGTGTCATCCCATATGGGCGCCTGTTCTAGCCCTGGCTGCTCCTCTTCCGATCCAGCTCACTGCTGTGGCCTGGGGAAGCAGTGTCAGATGGCCCAAGTGCTTATGCCCCTGCACCCATGTGGGAGACCCGGAAGAAACTCCTGGCTCTTGGCTTCGGATCAGCTCAGCTCTGGCCTTTGCAGCCATCTGGGGAGTGAACCAATAGATGGAAGACACCTCTCACTGTCTGTAACTCTACCTCTCAAATAAATAAAAATAAAATCTTCAAAAAAATAATTCTGTTAATTGTTCTAATAAACATTTAGCATTTAAAAATCCCCGAAGAAATTTTTGTTTCATATTGTCATACATGATAGATGCTGTTTCTATACTTTGTGGAAAGAATATACTATAGTTTCCTATTTGCTATTTAAACTATAGTATAGATTAAGGTAGTAGATTGGAGATTCTACAGCAGGTCATTTTCTCATTTAGTGTTTAATAAGGTCTAGAGGATTTTTTTAATAGGAATAAATCCATGCAAGGGTCAGTAGAGGATAAAGAGTAGTGAATGTTTTATCAGAAAAATCACCCACTACTTTCCTCCCCCCCCCCCTTTTTTTTTTTTAAATCCAGGCTTGGTATCAACAGCTGTCCCAGCCTTGGCAGGGTAACTTGATACAATGGCATACTTTTTTTCCCCCCTGGTCTGCCCTTAGAGCAAATTTGAAATGGTTATTTTGGAAAATGTGCTATGAGCTCCTCTCTAGCCCTCCGCCTCCGAGCCGGCCACTCAGCACGGCAAGCCCTTGGCTCTGGTGAGCATCGTCCCTAACAGAACTTGGATGCCGGGCCCCAGTGCCTTGAGCTCAGCACCACAAGATGGTGCTTGAGGAGCCATGCTTACTTTGATCGTTTTTCAACTCCTGTGCCCCAGCCTTTTCACAGAGGACAAATTGCTTTAGCAGAGTTAGGAGGCTGAAGCCCACGGACTGTTTTTGTAGTCTGGTTGCTGTGGTGATTCTTAGCCTTCCGTGCAACTCCCATCTCCCGGGAGACGGAACCCTTTGCAGCTGTCTCGGCCTTTGCCGTGTTGTGACTGGTGGTCCTTACCGAGCCTGGGGCAAGCCCAAGTGATGGTGAACGAGGATGTGGGACCAGGGGCATCTCATTCAGGATATGCTGTCTTTAAAAACGAGACAGCTCCCTTGTCCTTCTCCCCGGGACTAGGGGGCGTTTGAAGCGTCTCCAGGTCTGGCTGAAGCCAGAGTTCATTGAACCCTGGAGATTTTGTTGGCCATGGTGATGCTATGAGCAGGAGCTTTGTGAGAGTGGCTGAAGATGTTTCCAGAGTTGCCAGGTGGAGAAGAAAAAGCGGTGGCAAAGGGGAAGCATCCTGGGGTGTGAGTTACCCTGAGAGACGTTGGTTTAGGAAGAAGAGGAGGCCAGGTCCCAGGTGCCTGCGGTTTGGTGTTTGGGGGCCTGTGAGGAGAGCTGTCTTGACCCAAAACACCCACAGAGGACAACATAGACAGGAGCTTTCCCTAGGGACCAAGAGAAGGGGGAAAAATTGCATCCCAGTCATTGCAAACATGCACAGAGCGTTCAAGTGGTTTACCCGAGTGGTGAATTTGATCTGTTGACATCTGATGGCACAGGGACAGTTATTATCCCCGTGTTGCAGTTGATGAAATTGATGCCCAGGGAGTCTTTCTATCCTCAAGGCCCTGAGGCTGCTGAGAGGAGAGCCCCTCCGTGGCTCTGAGTCACTGTTCTTAACCACTGGTCACACTGCCCGTTACTGAGATGGGAAGGCAGAGTGACCCAAAGGATCGGATTACAGGAGATGCCTGCCAACTTGCGAAGAAAATGTAGATCTTGGAAGAGATTAAATTTTGCTCCAAAACATTTTGTTGCTTGGTTTATTCATTCATTCATTTACTCATGCATCATTAAAGGTGTATGTTCTGTCTATGTATATGAA
The DNA here is from genome assembly GCA_949820135.1 of Sylvilagus floridanus. Lineage (NCBI taxonomy): Eukaryota > Metazoa > Chordata > Mammalia > Lagomorpha > Leporidae > Sylvilagus > Sylvilagus floridanus. The sequence continues at coordinate 83,012,498 of OX463225.1, read as the reverse complement.
CACACACATAAAAGCAAGAAAGTATTAAAAGAGAGACAGTTACCTGTTATAAATTAGTTGCTAAGCACCTGAGCTCCCTTCCTCCATTTGGACAGTTTCCTGTTTTCATAAGGTTACTTCAGAAAGTTCATGGAAAATAGAATTAACTGCTAAGTTTAGTTTACTGCAAAATTTTTTGAGGTTCCTGTATATATGGTAACTTCAAACAGTTCATGAAAATGTATTATGAAAAAAATTCAAAATCTTTGTACTAAAATAAACTTAGGCTTTAGTTCTTAATTTATTATATGCTTAAAACTTTTTTTGGGGGGTAGATATTTAGTGGAGCAGTTGAGTTGCCAATGAGATTGCCTGCCTTATACAACTGAGTGCCTGGTTTGAGTCCTGCCTCCTTACACTCCAGTCCAGGGTCTTGCTAATGCACACCATAGGAGGCAGCAGATGATGGCCCAAATACTTAGATCCCTGTCAGTTATGTAGGAGACCTGGATCTGATTCTGGACACATGGAACCTCTCTCCATCTGTCTCTCTGCTTCTCAAATAAAATGAAGCAAAATTTTTCAAAATCATTTTTATTTTATTTGAAAGACAAGAGAGGGGTGGGGTGAGAGAAAGAGCATGCTGCCATTTGCTGGTCCATGCTACAAATGTCTGCAATAGCTGGGTTGGGCCAGGCCAAAGCCAGGAACCCAGAACTCATTCTAGGTCTCCCACATGGGTGACAGTAACCCAGTTACTTGGGCCATCACCTGATGTGTCCCAGTGTGTGCAGTAGAAGGAAGCTGGATTGAAAGCAGAGCTAGGACTTGAACCAGGTGTTCTGATATGGCATGCAGGTATCCCAAGCTGCAGGATCTTAACCCACATGCCACATGCCTGCCCCAGTGTAATACAAGGCATCAGATGCTAGATGCTGTAAGAGAAGGGTTAACAGGACATAAGTCAGGAACGTCACCAAAATAAACAGAGCTTCCTCTGGGAGCCTTGATGACGTAGGATGGGTTCCTAAAGGTTGTGCTCTTTCTTTTGTGAGATGAGCAAAACTGATCCTATGTGGAAATATGAAACTAATTAAGTATACTAATACATACTGCTACCTCTTCCTAAAAGAAGGGAAAAGTCCAGTTTCCTGAGTTTTCATATAGTTTGCCTTTGAAAATTTCCAGACCACAGTAGAATAGTGTGCCTGCTTTGTAAGGAGCTCCTGTGTGAGGGATTGCAGGGGGTGGATGGAAAAAACTTGACAAGAGGGGAGAGGGTTGAGGAAGGCCTGGGAGTCAGCCTGTGTGGGAGAAAATTGTGAATCTGTCTATAGCTAACAGTTTTTTAAACAATGGAACAAGCATGTTATGAGTTTTTATACTTGCTATTTTATTCCTCATAATAATTAATTAAAATAGATATGATTCTATTGATTTTTAGATTTAAAAACAGTAACACAGAAAGGTCAAGTGACTTGTCCATAGTTACACATCAAAGGGACAAATAGAGGTGGCATTGGGCACAGGGAATCTAGTGCCAGTGTCTATGCACTCAATCTTATATTACATCAGTGTCCTCATTTCATCGAATTAGATGACTTTAGGCCAAAACTGTCAGTAAAAAGGCAGTCTACTAGAGCCTAAGATCTTTTTTTTTTTTTTGAAAAAATTTTTTTTATTTATTTAAAGTCAAGAATTACAGAAAGAGAGAGGGAGAGAGATGAGAGAGAGAGAGAGAGAGAGAGAGAGAGAGAGAGAGAGAGAGAGATCTTCCATCTGCTGGTTCACTCCCCAGATGGGTGCAGTGGCCAGGGCTGGGCCAGGCTGAAGCCAGGAGCCAGGATTTCACCTGGGTCTCCCATGTGGGTAGCAGGGGTCCAAGTGCTTGGGCCACCTTCTGCTGCTTCTCCCAGGCTATCAGCAGGGCTCTGGATGAGAAGCAGAGCAGCCAGGACTTGGACCAGTACCCATGTGGGATGCTGGAGTTGCAGGTGGTAGCTTCTCCTGCTATGCCACAACACGGGGCTCCCTAAGACCTTCTTAGAGTAGCTCAAGACTGCATGTAAGACATCCCTCTTTGCTCCAAGGAAACGCCTGACCATTCGCTGTCCTAAGGGGAACAACATCCATTTTGCCCATTATCCGTATTTTTTTTTTCTTGGTGCTGACTGGACACCTTCTAAAGTGATAGAAAATCAGTAGAATAGGAAACAATCGTACAGTTAATGCTACTTGTTAAGTCTGGTTAGAAGGTTTGTTTGCTTAAGAATGTGGAAACTGATGGCTAGATTGTGAAGGTAACTGACTTTGTCAGGTTTTTGTCTTTGTTCCAAACAAGGGTATTTCAGAATATCAGCCTTCTGGAACATGTAAGTTCTTTATCATCATGTTTTGCTCTTCCATCTGCTTATTCACTCCTCAAATGACCACAACAGCCAGGGCTGGTCAAGAGTTACAGAAAAGGAAAGGGAGAGACACAAAAGAGGGAGGGGTCTTCCACCCGCTGGTTCACTCCCTAGATGGGTGCAATGGCCAGGGCTGGGCCAGGCTGAAGCCAGGAGCTTCATCCAGGTCTCCCATGTGGGTTCAGGGGCCCAAGCATTTGGGCCATCTTCTGCTGCTTTCCCAGGCACATTAGTAGGGAGCTGGATCAGAAGTGGAGCAGTCAAGACTCAAACTGCTGCCCATATGGGATGCCATCTTTGCAGGTGGCAGCTTAACCTGTTGTGCCACAATGTCAGGCCCACATGTCACCTGTTAACACTTGATTGTGTGGTTGACTGGGAGTTACAGTACCCCGCAGCTTCCCAGCCTTGGGAGCCTGCCTATGGCTTGCCTGAAATTTGAGATAGGTTTTCTACTGAATGCATATTGCTTTTGCACCATCATAGTTGAAAGATCATGGGCCAGGTACCATCTGTACATCTGTATGTAAGCTAGTTTGGCGTTTCTGAAGAACCCTGACTAATACAGCCATTGTAGCCATTTTAAATTATGCATTTTGGCAACATTTGTGTATTCATTTGTGTATTGCAACTGCCACCACTAGGGGCTCACGGAGGAAAACCCTAGACTTCGAGTGCTAGGAGACAACAAGCTGGCATTGGCAGGACAAACTGTTCCACATAGAAGGAACATGACTGAGTAGTGATAAAGCTTGGAGAAGGAAAGTCCAGCTGCGGTCTGAGGATGGACCCCCCCACCTATGTTAATGCTCAGAGGCCCACAAAAGAAACTCCATACCAGAGAGCAGAAACTCCTCATTCCTCTGTACCCCCAGCCCTTGCAATGTCTTCTCCGCCTTCTGTCTATGTGTGGATTTGCTGGGTCTGGATGTTTCATGTAAATCTAATCATACACCATGTGACCTTCTGTGTCAGACTTTTTTCTTCATAAGATGTTTTCAGGGTTTTTCCCTGTTGTGTCATGTGTCATTACTTCATTTCTTTTTGTGACCAAACACTATAGGGATCATACCATATTCTGTTTATTCCAAATCATATTTTTATAGAAATATTTGTCATCTTATGAGTCAGATTTCTTTTTTTCCACAGGTAGCAAAGAATATCATTTTCTTCCTTAAAATTCTGATAACTTTGTAATGCTTATAATCAATGCCTGAATATTTTATAATGTAGCCCATCCCCAACTTTCCCCATTTTGGCTCTAATTGTTGCTTGTTAGTGGTATTTTCAAAGGAGGAGTTGGAGGCAGACTCGTAGACTGTATTAGTTTTGCTGCCAATGAGAAATAGAAGACGAGCGGCTGCTGACTTAACAAGCATTTATGACTTGATGGAATTGTAGAATGGAGCTTCAGGAATGTGATCTTGATAACTTCTAGAACCTTCCAGTCTTTGATCAGAATGAGAAGATTCTGTAGAGACGTGTTACAAATGAGTAGCTTGGCGCTTCTTCCTTCGCCTAGCAACCAAGCCTTGGCAGAGCTTTCAAACTCTTCCGGTGCAGGTGCTCCAGCTTTGATTTCACAGCTCAAATACCTGAGTGCCTTCTGTGTTCAGTGTATGAAGTAGGAGTCAGATAATAAAATGTCTTTTAAATGTAGGAAATGAAATTATAGGTAAAAATAAGAGTTTAGACATTGCATTTCCAGAATTTCATATTTGGCAGTGTCACATGGGAATCAAAAGTTTTCATTACAGTTGTGTGTGATTAGCAGTGGGATATGTTCTGAGAAATGTGTCACTAGGCTACTTCATCGTGTTGACGGAACATCATGGAGTGTATTTACACAAACGTGACAGGCACGGCCTCACTAAGGGGTATTATCTTGGGGGCCACCATTGTATATTCCCACTGTCATTGACTGAGACGTGGTTACGTGGTGCGTGACTGTGTTCATGTGGATAATGGGTGGTATCTTTTCTTTCTGTTGTTCTTTAATATGAATTGCTTTATCAGGCCTTAAACTCTCTGATCTTGCATGTATGTAGCTTTTATGAGGCGATAGTGTTTTTGTTGCTGGGAAATGAATGACTGGGGTTGTTTTAGTTATACACCTTGGAAATCAAATGTTAGAATTTGCAGTTGAGGTGAAATTTGTTCCTAGTTCCTGGCATAGCCCTCAGTTCTGATTTCCCGGTACATACAGGATCATTGTTCAGGCTTCCTAGACTTTCTTACTTCCTTCAGGTTATTAACAAACACTTAAAGGATTTTTAAGGGCATAGAGTAGCTGTAGCAAATTTTGTTAGCAGGCATCCTATTCATTATTGTCCCTTTTCAGTTGGAACAAATCTATTGAACTGCTTTTGATGCTGCCTCAAGAAGTTATGAAACCTGAACTCCTGAATACTGGCTCTAGGAAGATACCACCCCAGGTTAGATACTTGCCGATTGCCACATGCCAGCGGCACATTTTGGCAACTTTCCCTCTGCTTTCTGAGATCCCAGGTCTCACTCTGAAGGCTCATTGCAGAACTTGATGAAAACTGCTTCTGTGGAGGAAAACAGACAGCAGTGTTGAACTCCTGCATGAACGCTGCGAACTGTGTTGCCTCTGCTGTGTACCAGGCTGTGCGCATGTTGTTCACAGCCTGCATTTAAAACATTTGAGATTCCAGGCCTTAGAAACCCAGTGGAACATTTGGTCAAGGAAAGTGGTGCTTTTCCAGACAAAGTGCTCCCCAAGCACAACTGATAACATGTTCTCCCACCTCTGACCTCTGGGTCACTTCTCTCTTCTGCGAGATAGGCCAAGGAACATGGAGACGAAAGTTCCGCTAAAAACATTTCCTCAACATCATAACCTGGTTGGATGAGACCAGAACACTCTGGGGGCCCAGTGCTGTGAACTTTAGGAGTTGTTTTCTTACAGCTTTCAAAGGAAACCAGATTTCACAGAATTCCCAAAGGTTTTCTCCCTTGAGTTTCATTTCCTTAGAGAGCAGTTTGGTCTAATCCACACATCGACTGGGAGCTCCGGGGAGCTCAAGGAATAGTTGGTTTGTGTTTCTGCTGATTCCACGGCTTGTAGGAGTCGGGGGTGGGGGGAGTGGTGGAGGGAGGCTCCTGCTGCAGATTGCCTGGGCCCTCTGCTCTTGGGGCCCTCACAGCTTGCTGGGTTTGTAATTCCACACATGATGCATCCGAGACACGCTTGAGTCATTTGGGTTTGAAACACCACCAACACCTTTTTGCATTCCTTCGTGCATTTGCTCATGACAATGGTGACATTATTAAAATTCTTGTAGAGGAGGTAGAGGAATGTCTACACCACAGCCTTTCTTGCTGCTTTAGCGGGCACGGTGAATATCACTGCTCATCAAAATATTTGTTGATTCATCCCTGTTGAGCACACTGGTTGCCATCAGCCTGTGCTAGCTTTCCTGTAGTCTCCTTCCTTTCTTCTTATCGTTTCTTCTCCAGTAATCAAATGGTTCTTGCTTCTTAATACAGCAGAACAGCTTTCCATTCTCCTCTGTGCCTCAAGGCTAACACCCTGGATAAGGATGAGTGGGAAGTTAGAGAAAGACAGACGGGCAATGAGAGAGATCATTCTCATAGCACTGCCACCCTTTAGCCATAAACTTTGGGTAAATTAGTCACCTCTGAGCACCAATTCCTTCATCTTTATAATGGGTGTAATTAGATAATTGTGCAGTGTACTTCCCTCTGTTGAAAAGCAGCAAATCTTAACCCAACAGAAAGCCCTATAGATCTGCCTGTTGTGTTTCCTTGGAAGGTGCCACTACTGCTGGCACCACTATGAATATGAACAACAATAATCCAAGTGCAGTATTTTTTTTGACAGGCAGAGTTAGAGAGAGAGAGAGAGAGACAGGAGAGAGACAGAGAGAAAGGTCTTCCTTTTTCCATTGGTTCACCCCCAAAGTGGCCGCTACAGCCAGCGTGTTGCAGCTGGCACGCTGCGCCGATCCAAAGCCAGGAGCCAGGTGCTTCCTCCTGGTCTCCCTTGCGGGTGCAGGGCCCAAGCACCTGGGCCATCCTCCACTGCCTTCCTGGGCCACAGCAGAGAGCTGGACTGGAAGAGGAGCAACTGGGACAGAATCCGGTGCCCCATCCGGGACTAGAAACCGGGGTGCCAGCGCCGCAGGGAGAGGATTAGCCTAGTGAGCCGCGGTGCCGGCCTAAGTGTAGTATTTTTGAATGTCCATATCATTAGTAATTACTCCTCTCCAGATTCCTCTTCTGTGTTAGGTAGCGCTACCTCCATTCAGAATTCCTTACCAGATTCAGGATAATCCACATGAGAAGTGGTTTAGCCCAGGGATACCCAGATTCCATCCTTTGATGCCAGGAGCATATTAAGTCACAACCTGAACACCATCGCATGTTGTGTTTCTGCTGTTATGAACTTGATAAGTTTAAGACTTATCAAGCTTAAGCAGAAATCTTGACTATAATTGGCAGATAGAAATTATTACTCCAGTGGCCAGATCATGTGAGAATTGGGTTCTTGCTATTTTGTATATCGGCCTATTTTGTAAATCAACTTCTAGTGATCACTGCAATGATTCTCTTTATTACACAGTTCTATGGTGAATAGTGAATTCATTCTTTCTATCTTTCTCTCTCTCTCTCATTCTGCCTTTCAAATAAATAAAAATGGGTATTTTAAAACATACGTGGGGACACGCTTAATCTCTGAGTTATTGGAGTGAGTCTATTAAATATGACAAGGAATATTAAAAAAAGATAAAAGCACATATTTTTCCATTTAATCAAGGTGCAGATACTAAGTTCCTTCAATTGCTTTCTGTTTTCACATACTTCGTTGCTTGAATGAAAACCATTTAAAAAAATCTGTGCATTTAAAAAGTAGAGGAACATTTGGTCAAAAAATTACTTTTTTGAGAGGCAGACAGAGACAGGCAGATAGAGGGAGAGATGGGAGAGGGATGGAGCTCCTGTCTGCTAGTTCACTCTCCAAATACGCGCAACAGCTAGGTCTGGTTTGGCTGAAGTCGGGAGCTGGGAACAGAGTCCAGGCCTCCCGAGTGGGTGGCAGGAATCAATCATTTGGGCCATCACCGTTGAGTCCCAGGGTCTGCATTGGCAGGAAGATGGAGTCAGGAGCTGGGGTTGTGCACTGACCCCACATACCCCCAGTATGAGATGTGGGCACCTTAACTGGCATCTTAATTATTCGGTCAAATGCCTGACCTTCTCACAACTTTTTATCTCTGTTACCTAACTTTGGGTAGGAAAGCATACCCCAAAGGGTGTCCCCCACCCCCTGCCACAAATTATTTGCATAACTGTTCAAGATAACAAAAATGTTTCCTTTTCTGTTTCACCTGTTGTGGTCGCTTACATGGAGCTGCTCTGCCCTGTCCCATCCTGGCAGCAGAGGGGGTGGTCAGGGTGTTTTTCCCCCAAAGCAGAGGTGTGGCCTCAGAATCCTCTCCGTTATACCCTTGATCCCGGCAGCCCATATCTTGGTTTAGTAGTTGGAATCTGTTTACTTTTCTTGACTGTGTTTTAAAGTTCAAGTTGAACCTGGTAGTGAAGTTAATGTTCTTTTTCTTGGCCGTACACCTCCCCAGAAGAACATGACAAGATGACTGTGTAACCGTTAGATGAGTCACATTTTATGAACAGCTTTTGTTGATTCTTTTATTCACCAGAAAACGTGTTGACTACTGCCAGATATTTGTGCTGAGCCTAAGGATGCAGGAATGAGTGTGACTCAGTTTCTGTCCTTGCGGAATGTCCTGGGAGGTCACAATCACTGTGATGCTGTCCAGAGGTAGTGCCAAGAGCATTGTCTGTGTGTGGGGTTGGGGAGGGATTTCACTGGAGGTTACGTTGTGAGCTGGATGCAGGTGCCCACCCAGGAACGTGGCCGGAATTGTGGAAAGCTGTGATGTGTTAGCGACATATACAGATCTGCATCACGTAGCCTGTGCATAATACTGAAGGATGACATAAATATGCCTGGAGTATTCTTGGACTTGCCATCAGCAGTGGCCTACTGAGGGCCTGGGCAGTGTCACTGCACCAGGAGATACTCACCTCCAGGGCCTCTGCATTCCCGGTCTTTTGCCCACCATGGCTCCCTGGGAAGGGCCGGCCAATCCCTTCGCACTGCTCCCAGGATCCCTCTGGAAGGTCATGACCTGTAGTTTCATAAATACTCTAATGTTTACATGAGCTCTTGCTCCTCAACCCCCAACCCAAATTTAGTTCCCAGTATTTTTCCAGGGCATTCAAAATATGGAGCGAAAAAGGGCAGGCTCATTTCTGCATCAAATTTCAGACTTTCACTTAGTTTTTAATTTTTTTTTTCTTTCTGTGGTTGTATTAGAGTATTTTCAGATGCTCCCAGGGAATCCTGAACTGTGTCCTCGTGGAGGAGAGGGAGATTCATCTGGGGCTTGGCTGGCTGAGCCCCTCCCAGCATGTTTTGGTGGTTTCATGACCCACTGGGAAAGAGCTTGGTGCTGTTTGCCACAGCCCTCGACAGCCCGGGCCCCAGTGCTCCTCCAGACTGAGGAGCGTGGTCATTTGCTTCTTGGAGTCAGGGTGGGAACCCCAGAGGGTTGAGCTTCCTGGAATTCAGTACCAACTAATTGATTTTCCTTTAGAAATTCAGAGAAACAACAACACCAACAACAACAAGGAAACAAGAAAATCTTAAAAATCTCCAAATCCAGCCTCCCAAGAATATTTAAAGGAAATATTTTTATACCAATTCCCAAATGGTGGAAGTCAAGCAATGGCAAATAAAATATCAGCTGTGGGAGTTCTTTGGGCTGGAAGCTACTTAGCACGTGGTGGCAGCAACAAGGAAAAGCTAAAACATCACCCAGCAACGACTTGCTCTTTCCAGATCCATGTAGGCCGGGTGTGAGTTCCTAAAGTCACACTGTCCAAAGGGAAGTGGATTTGGAGTTTGGTTGTGTCCTGAAATGGGGGTGTGCCTCTCTGGGGGTCTGTGTGAAGTATGGATGCCGAGAGTCCCAGACTCGGGCTGTTCCCCGTGATATCTCCCTACCTCTGGAAAGGGCACGGCGGATGATGGCTGTGTGCTGACCAGCGTGTGACGTCATGGGTCTCAGTTACAGGTGCACTGCTGGAATCCCTCATGTCTCCTAGTGTAAACTGATTATCGAACTGTCGTTTCAGAGTGTTATTTGGTCTGGTTTTTGAGGATAAGAGTTGCTTTGGTAGTACTGTGGATGACTTCATGCTGCACAGGTCCACAGGGGCTGCTCTGAGAATCAGAAATGTTGAGATGGAGCCTCAGTGACACATTAGCAAAACTGGACAACTGGTAGACTTTCCTATCAGCCGCATCACTCACTTTGCTTTCGCTCGTTTTAACAAACTCCAGGAATAGAGCGTCTAACCAATGAGGAATCTTTTGAAATCCATCTAGTAGAAATGTCTTCTGTCTGTACTGTGAATTCCGGGAAATTCAAAAAGAATTTTTCATACAGCTTTTTTCCATACAGAACGCAGAGTTTTTTTTTCCCTTCCTGTAAGTAGAAATTCATTCTCATAAAGTGATTTATAGAGTCGAGACAGTTGTGTATAGTTTTTGCTTATCAAAGATAATCCTTGGAGAACTAAGAAGGCTTCACCATACAAGGCCCAGAGAGTGCTGTCCTTGTTTGCTGGTGATGATGTGGGCAGGCACTGGCTTCCTAAATGGGAGATAGGGAGGCTGCCTTTCCATTGGGGCGTTGTGTGCGCCTCGCAGCTGGCCTTGACTTTGGTCAAAATTGTGTTTGGATTCTCTCTCAGAAAATATTTGCTTTTAATTTCTTTATGAAATTACATCTAGGGGGTGGGTGTTTGGCCTAGTGGTTAATCACCTGCATCCCACACAGCTCACGTGATTGCATTCCAGCCACCCACACTGGGGACCTAGATGGTTGCTGGCTTCAGCCCCGGCTGGGGGTCATTGCAGGCATCTGGGGAGTGAACCAGCAAATGAGAGTGCTTGCTTTCTCCCTCTGGCTGCCTCTTAAATAAATAAATAAGATGGTTAAAAATTATGTCTAGTACGTTTGTTGAAGTACACAGATAAGCTCAGAAGATTTATTGTAAATAGATGATCTAGAACAGATTAGGCCAGTTAGCCTTCCTCCAGTTAGGGGACAGTGTCTACATGTGGGATGTAACAGATAAGACTTGTTTGTATTTTCTCACACCCTCAGGAATACTGAACATTCAGCACAGTTTGAGACAAACATGATGGGAACAGGAACTCCTGACGAGGCTTCATGGATCAGTGTGTGGCCAAAGACTGCATCTCAGGAGTTCACTAAAATCCCAGGGACTACTTGGGAAAGTTTTCTAGTTCTGGGTTGTCATCTATTAAGTCTTTGCTTGAAAGAATGAGAGCTTAAGACTAGGCATATGACTTCCAGTTTAATTAGATTGGGCCATATTGTTTCCATCTCTGCCACTAGAATTTTCCTGTATTTTACAATGAATATTTAGAAATATTTAGAAACCTTAGCTGGGGTTAGTGAGCACTTAACCTGGAGTACAGGGGTCATGCAACGGCCATGTATTCCATGTGTTTTCCTGGCATTCTCTGTAAAACTTTGTGTACCATGTGCTCTCTCTGTGTGTACACAGGGAGTTCATACTTGAATGAAGTTTTCAAATGCTCTAAGACTCCCAAAGATGGACATAGAAGCCACTTCTTAAAAATTGTTATTTTAATTAGTTTTAATAGATTCAATGTAGTTTGTATATGCAATTCTAAGAACATAATGGGGCCAGCATGTGGGATAGCAGGTTAAGCTACCATATGGGTGCCGGTTTGAGTTCTAGCTGTTCTACTTCAGATCCAGTTCCCTGCTAATATGCCTGGGAGAGCATTGGAGAATGGCCTGAGTCCTTAGGCTCCTGCAACCGCATGGGAGATACAGGAGTTCCTGGCTCCTGGCTTCAGCCTGGCCAGCCCCAGCTGTTGTGGCCATCTGAGGAGTGAACCAGCAGAGAGAAGACATCTCTCTCTCCCTCTCCCTCTCCCCCTCTCCCCCTCTCCCCTTCTCCTCCTTTCAAATAAGTAAAAAACAAACAAAAATAACTATATTCCCGTCTTCCCTCCCTCTCTCTCTCGCACCCTCCATCCTTCTCCCTTTCTTTCTTTTTTTAGTTTTTGAGTTACCACATTTAAATTTATTTTACAGTAAAAAGGCTTAATACTTCACCAATTAGGAAGTTTAACAAGTGAAAAGCAAAAAGACCCTAGTTTAGTGAGAATATAGACAATAGCTGTAAATAATAATTGAATGGAAAAATTAACATTTCTTCCATACACAGTAAATTTTAAAGTAATCGCAGATCATTAAAACTATAGTAGTATAGCATTCTTAACCATTGGTTTGAGAAAGGTGTAAAACAAAATTTTACAAAACTGTATTTGCAGTAATACTAATAAGCACAGATGGTTCTTTATCTTTTTTTGTGGTATCTGTATTTCTGGGTCTGGCTTATTTCGCTCAACCTGATGTCCTCTAGTTGTGTCCATTTTTCCACAAATGGTAGAATTTTGTTTGTTTTTATAGCTAAATAATATTTCGTTGTAAATATATACCTCATTTTCTTTATCCATTCATCTGATGATGGACACTTCGATTGATTCCAAATGTTGGCTATTGTGAACAGTGCTGCTATAAACATGGTGGTGCAGGTATCTCTTTGATACACTGTGTTCAAATCTTTTGGGTATATACCCAGTGGTGGAGTTCCTGGATCATATGGCAAGTCTGTTTCTAAAGAGATCTCCACACTCTTTTCCACAGTGGCTGCACTAATTTACATTCCCATCAACAGTGTATAATTGTTCCCCTTTCCCCACATCCTTGTCAGCATTTGTTACTGTCTGTGCTTTACATTTTAGCCATTCTGACAAGGGTGAGGTGATGATATCCCATTGTGGTTTGGGTTTACATTTCCTTGATGACTAATGATGTTAAGCTTTTTTTTATACATTTGTTGGGCATTGGTATGTTTTCTTTTTAGAATTATCTATTGAAATCCTTTGCCCATTTCTCAACTGGATTTGTTTATTTTTGTTGTTGAAGTTTATTATGTTGCTCATATATTTGGGATATTAATAATTTGTTGGATAGGTGGTTTGCAAATATTTTTTCCCATTCTGCTGGATGTCTCAAGTTTATTGATCATTTCCTTTACTGTGCAAAAGCTTCTAAGTTTTATATAGTCCCATTTGTTTTGCTTTCATTGCTTGTGCTTTGGGGGTCTTGTCCAAGAAGTTGTCCCCTATGCCAGATAATTGGAATGTTTCCCCTACATTTTCTTCTAGCAAGTTCATAGGCTCAAGTCTTAAGTTTAGATCTTTGATCCATCTTCAGTTGATTTTTGTACATGGTGATCTTTGTACATATGGATCTAATTTCTGTACATATGGATCTAATTTCATTCATACACACACACACACACACACACACACATCTAATATCCAGTTTTGCCAGCACCATTTGTTGAAGAGGTTATCCTTACTCTACTGAATGGTCTGAACACTTTTGTCAAAAATCAATTGATTGAATGTGGATTAATTTCTGGGCTGTCTATTCTGTTTCATTGATCTGTGTATTGGTTTTTATGCCAGTGCCATGCTGTTTTAATTACTATAGCTTATAGTATGCTTTAAAGTTAGGTATTGTGATGCCTTCAGCTTGATTTTTCTTATTCAGGATTGCTTTGGCTATTCAGGGCCTTATGTTACTCCATATGAATTTTAGGATTAAAGATCCTACATCTTTGGAGAAGAGTCATTGTCCATTCATCAGGGATGCATCCTCCTTTAGCCACATGGCCCTTCATGTTTAGTTCCTTATTATTTATAAAGCCCATAGTAATACTTGTACTTTTTTGACATTGGATTGAGGGTCAACTCATTAAACAACTGTTGGGATTTCCAAGCTGTAAAGTATTGAATGCCACTGGTGTCATTTCTCCTTGGGATGTTTCTTTGCTGCACTCTGCCTCAGCTGTGGTCTTTATATCATAGTCACTGGATAATCTGCCCATGGAAATCTTGAGCAAGGCATTCTTAAGTTGGTAACTATGGTCTATCCTGGGCTCCATTGGATCCCTGAGAATTTTCTTTTTTGTCTGTCTGGGAGAAATTAGGCAACTTAGCCAGGGATTCTTTGAGATATTCTGGGTATGTTCTCCCCACATTTCTGGGAGCTTTTATTTGAGCAAGATTTACTCAAATATGGGCAGTCCAAAGAGGAAGGTTGCTGAGGGATTAGGTGAGCGGGTGCTTGCAGGACTCTGGCTCTCCCAACTTTTTTTTTTTTTAAAGAGTAGTGAGTGATTTTCTTTTAATTTCCCAATAGTAGTGTGAATTCTTCATTTGCCAGATAGCTCTTGGGGCTTTGCCTCCCTCAACTCCCCCCCTCCCACCACAGGCCAGAGATTCATCTTGGCCAGACACTGCCGCATGCTGAAGAACGAGCCATTTCCAGGAAGGCTGCGAGAGCTGTGGCTCCTAGAAATGGTCCCTTGATTGTATGAGCCAGGCCCTGACACGTTGGACCATCTGGAACATTTTGGACCTGAGCGCCAACATCTGTCTCATGCGTCTTTTTCTTTTCATTTCATTTCATTTCATAATCTTTTTAAAAAAATATCTGGGTATTTGACATGCATATTTGTTAGTGTTTTGTACTCCTGCTGCGAGCCCATTTACTGACACATGTGGCTTGTGTAAGAGGGTTACTTTGCAGTTTTCAAGTACTCTAAACAAGGGATGGACTCGGCGGTGCGTGTGCTGTGTGTAACTTGCATATCACTGTCGAGTTAGAACTGCAGATGGAATCTTTGCCTCTGCCGTCTTTATGCAGCCTCTTTGTTTTCAGTGACCATCAGTCTGCTCATTTTGAGATGTGAGCAGCTCCAACATGTGTGACTGAGGAGCTCGTTGTTTTGCTGTACCTGTACTTGCTAGCACAGTTCATCTGGTATTGTGATTTTACCCAAATATAAAGATGATTTCTGGCTATATGTGTGGCTGAGACGTTTTGAGGATTACTTGTGTTTGTGTATTTTCCTGCAAACTAAATAGCTGAATCCCCTTGAACTATTAGTGCTTCAGCCTTTTTTATCTCTTAAATAGCATATAAATTTATTAATGCATTGTGACAAATCAATCAGTATTTTTTATTATCTATGCTATATTAAGCACAGTATTAAATGTAAGGCACATGTTTGCCTGTAGTCTACTCTGGGGGTTAAGACATGCACACTCAGTAATTAGCAATCAGGATGCTATCATATAGCTCAGTGCAAATCTTTCATAGAGTAATGCATTTTTGTGCATTGAAAAGCAGAAAATTAAAACCTTTTGTTGGCAATTACTAAATGTGCCAAAGAGTGGGTTTCAACAGATAAGCAAAGTTTAATATCTAATTTATCAAAGACCTAGGAACATATTGTAATAATGACATTGGGTACAGGTAGTTCTGCAAAAAGAAGGTGGAGAAACACGGATATCAAAGTAGGCCATCTTCCAGTCATTCGCCAAGATGACAAACACAAAGGGGAAAGAGGAGAGGTACCCGATACGTGTTCTCTGGGGCTTTTAGAAAACATGGAGTTTTTCCTTTGGCCATATTTGTGCACATTTACAAAGAAGGTGACATTGTAGACATCAAGGGAACAGGTACTGTTCACAAAGGAATGCCCATAAAAGTTACTGTGGCCAAACCAGTAGAGTGTGCAGTGTTACCTAGCATGCTGTTGGCATTGATGTAAACAAACAAGTTAAGGGCAAGATTCTTGCCCAGAAAATAAATGTGCGTATTGAGCACATTAGACAAGCCAAGATAGCTTCCTGAAACAAGTGAAGGAAAAGGATCAGAAAAAAGAAGCAAAGAGAAAGGGACCTGTGTTCCACTGACCGCCAGGCTGTTCTGCCCAGAGAGGCCCACTTTGTCAGAACCAGCGGAAAAGAGTCTGAGCTGCTGGAACTCATTCCCTGTGAATTCATGGCATAATAAGTGTAAAGAGAAATGAAAGACCTGGGCTGTAAAAAGCAAAACAGAGTGGGCCAGCTGCGATTGGGAAAATGAGCCGTCAGCACCGTGTCCCTGATGCGGTATGAACTCAGCTCGCAGCTCTGGACTGTGTACACCTTGCAAGGAGTGTGGCTGAGATGTGCTATTATGTCTCTCAGTCTTGTCTTTCCAGCCCAAGTCCTTTGTTGTCCTTGCCCTCCCTTGTTACTTTATAGTGATCGTTGCTGAGTTCCCTCTGGTGACCTCTGTAGTTCTCGGGTCATGGCTCACCCGTCTATAGAAAGCCAGCGTGAGATGTGCTGTAGGAAAGGCATCTGGTCAGTTTCCCTTGCACACCCTTTTGCTGTCGTGTGTGTTGACCGACCTTGGCTCCTGTGCTCCAGCAGGGCCTTGTCAAGTTCACTTTTTCTGGCTCTGCTCACAGGTGCTTCCTCCTCCTCTTCCTCCTCCCTCTCTTCCCCTCCCCAGTTCTTTAGTGAATGGGAGTGTTCTATCCCTGGGAGCTGAGTCATGTTTTTATATATATATATATATATATATATATACACACACACACACACACACAGACACACACACACATATGAATATATATAAAATAGCCAGATAGACATTTTATCATTAAAAAATGGCCAAAGATTGACAATGTCATCTAGTTCACCCTAACATATGAAGGAACTTTAAGAAGTTTGTGTAAAATATAATTAGAAAAAAAGTTTATTTTGATGCAAAAAAAATTCGGAAATCCGTGCATAGTTTTTTCCTAATATGCACTTTCCATGAACCTTTTGAAAACCCTTCATGTCTTACTCATAGAATCTGAACTAGCGGGGCTGGTGCTGTGGTGCAGTGGGTTAAAGCTGTGGCCTGCAGCGCCGGCAGCCCACATGGGCGCCTGTTCAAGTCCAGCTGCTCCACTTCTGATCCAGCTCCCTGCTAATGTGCCTGGGAAAGCAGCAGAGGATGGGAAACCCGGAAGAATCTCCTGGTTCCTGGCTTCGGATCAGCTCAGCTCCGGCTGTTGCGGCATTTGGGGAGTGAACCAGCGGATGCAAGATCTCTCCCTCTCTCTGCCTCTGCCTCTCTCTGTAACTCTTTTGAAAATAAATAAATAAATAAATAAACCCTTAAAAATAATCTGAACTAGCTTATAGCTTGTTTTTCTTAACAGCAAGTTGTGAAATGGAACTCCAGATGCCACTCTGAGTGATATTCAGGGAAAGCCAGTGCTAAGATGTCTCTCCTATTTCTGTTGCTGCCTAGGTCACTCTGCACCTGAATCCCATCTCCTCAGTCCACATCCACCACAAGCCTGTCGTGTTCCTGCTGAATTCCCCACAGCCCCTGCTCTGGCATCTGAAGACAGAGAGACTCGCTCCTGGGGTTGCCCGACTTTTCTTGGTAAGCGTTTAAAACCCTCGCACACTGATCTGTACAGAAGGAAATAGAGACACTAAAACTTTGCAAGGCTTTTGCAAAAGGCTTATTTTCCTTGAAATCATCTCAGCGCCAAAGAGGGTTGAATTTGGAGTACAAGCTTAGTGGTGTTTGGAAGCATAGATCAGCATTCACAGAAAGCAAATGCTGCCCACAGTTCATTTTCTGTGGTGGGAGAATCAGGTCTGCTGTGCACATCAGAGCGGGGACCCACAGTCGTACCCTGTGTGGCCTGGGCTTCGGTTTCAGCTCTGAGACCCCCCCCCCCCCCCTTGTGGCATCAGGAACACTGTAAATGTTGTAAACAGCCGCCGGGTGTGTGGTCTCTGACCGCAAAATAAATATGCACAAGCCTGTCCTATTTGTATATAGCACGGGCCTAATTTCTGATATGAGGATCTGTTTGTTGAGAAAGTGACACAGTGAGCTCCAAAATGAAATCATTTGTATTTTATTAAAAAAAAAAAGCTGGAGCCCAGCTCTTGTGGAAAGATCCAAATATTACCTACTATTTGTAAATCATGTCCCTTTGACTTTGCCAAAACATTCAAGTTTGCTAGTTGTGGAGAAATAGATGGGTTGTTTGGATGGAATTTTTGTAGTATGATATCATGTCTGATGATGAGCAACACTGCAGCGTGGTAGTGATAACTCACATTGTCTTTGGAGACAGCTGCATGCCCGTGTCCCCACTGCAGCCCTGGGCTTTTAAACCTTGCTTGTCCACAGGCCTTTCAGAGTAAAGTCCTTGGTTAAGGGTTTTCCTCTTGCCCAGGGAATAAACTTTGCCTGTCAATGACTCTCCAGAGCTGTAGTTTTGTTTCTCCTGTATTTTTAAAGTACTTTTAAAATCTCAAAGGCACCCATTGAATAAAGTAAGTCTCCACAGTCAATACAGTTAGTTAAATGAATAAAGAGGTTGGCATTGTGGCATAGGAGGTAAGATGCTGCCTGCAACAACCAGCATCCCTTTTGAGCGCCAGTTAGAATCCCAGCTGCTTTACTTTCTATCTAGCTCCCTGCTAATGTGCCTCAGAAAGCAGCCACAGGTGACCCAAGTATTTGGGCCTTGCCATCCATGTGAGAAAAGCAGAATAAGCTCCTGGTCCCCAGCTTCCGCCTGGCCCAGCACTGGCCATTGTGGCCATCTGGGGAGTGAACCAGCGAATGCATCTCTCTCCTGTGTATGTGTCTGTGTGTATTTCTTCTCTCTCTCTCCAAGTCTGCCTTTCAAATAAATAAATGAATCTTAAAAAAAAAAGTAAAAAGGAGAGAAAGGAATGTCCCTCTTTATAGTAGAATGTCAGTAAATAAATATCTAAAGAATGGTGGAGTTAGACAGTCATCATTTTGCAACCACCTAGTAAAAGTTGATCTGGCAGGAATCATCAACCTATAGGATGCTTAATCTATAGGATGTGGAGAGAGTCAAAGAACAGCATAGTTATATATTCTCCAAGAATCTTTTCCACAGTTACTAAAAAAACTGTAACTATGTACAATGGTGTTACTCATTAATACCTTAACCCAGGTGATCAAAGTTAACAGCAAAGAGACATGGTATGCTTGCAAATGAGAAAGGATACAACATCACTTATGTAGACTTGTAGGCCAGAGATGTGTATGATCTGAATCTGTCATGAGGAAGCACTGGACAAAATCAAACTGAGTGGGAATGAGGCCAGTGTTGTGATGTAGCTGTTTAAGCCACTGCCATCCCATATCAGATCACTGGTTCAAGTCTCGACTGTTCTGTTTCTGATTCAGCTCCTGCTAATGTGCTTGGGAAGGCATCAGAAGATGGTTGAAGTATTGGACTCCTGCCAGCCACCTAGGAGACCAGTATAGAGTTCCCGGCTCTTGGCTTTTGCCAGGCCAGCCCTGGCTGTTACAGCCACTTGGGGAGTGAACCAGCAGATGGATAATCACTTCCTCTCTGTCTATGCCTCTGTCTCTGTTATTTGGCCTCTCAAATAAATAAAAACATCTCAAGAAAAAAAAGAAAGAAAAGAAAAAGGAATCAGCAGTCATGTGGATAAGTCTGACGTTCACTGGGAAAAAAACAGAGTGACGTTGTGTAAAATAAAATAGACCTATGTTCTTCAAAATGTCAATCATGTCTGAAAGATCAAAACAAATGTAATTATAAATATATAAATAAAATGCTGGGATGACTTTATTCATATATATGTATACATACACACACACACACACACACACACACATAAAAGGTTGAGATGCCTTCCAGATTAAAGGAGACTAAGAAAGCACATGGAATTCTGAACTGAATCCTCTTGTGTAAGTGATGAGTTGCTATGAAGGACATTATGGAGACATGGGTGAAATTAGAAGTGACTCTAGAAAGTATTATGTCACTGTTAACAGTTCTTGAATTTGACAGTTGTACAGAGGTTGAATAAGTTCTTAGGAAACCTACATAATACCTTAAGTGTTATGGGGTAAAGGGTCAGATAATTCAGGAAAAGGTGATGTATAGAGAGAATAATAAAGCAACTGTGTTGATATGTTAAAAACTGGTAAATTTGTCCATTTGAATTCATTTCAAAATAAAATATTTAAAAATTCAAAAGATACATTTGGGGACGGCACTGCGGCTCAATAGGCTAATCCTCCACCTGTGGCGCTGGCACACCGGGTTCTAGTCCTGGTCGGGGCACCGGATTCTGTCCCGGTTGCCCTTCTTCCAGGCCAGCTCTCTGCTGTGGCCAGGGAGTGCAATGGAGGATGGCCCAAGTGCTTGGGCCCTGTACCCCATGGGAGACCAGGAGAAGCACCTGGCTCCTGGCTTCAGATCAGCATGCGATGCGCCAGCCACAGTGCGCCGGCCGTGGCGGCCATTGGAGGGTAAACCAACGGCAAAGGAAGACCTTTCTCTCTGTCTCTCTCTCACTGTCCACTCTGCCTGTCAAAAAGAAAAAAATACATTTGGGAGGTGGGTATTAATAATAACTTAAATTGTAGCCTTTTCTGAGAATTGAAACTCACACTACTACTACATTAAAAAAGTCAATGCCAAGGCAGGCATTGTGGTGCAATGGGTTAAGCCATCACTGGGAGGGCCACATCCCATATTGGAGTGCTGGCTGGAGTTCTAGCACCTTTGCTTCTGATCCAGCCTCATTTGCACATAGAGGAGACAGCAAATGATGTCTCAAGCACTTGGGATCCTGCCACCCACGTGAGAGACCTAGCTTGAGTTCCAGTCTCCTGGCTTTGGCCTGGCCCAGTCCTGACTGTTGTGGGCATTTGGGAAATGAGCCAGTGGATGGGATATCTCCATCCCATGTTCCCTCCCTTTGCCCCTGTCTCTTTCTCTGTGCCTTTCAATTGGATGAGAAAGAAATAAACATTTAAGAAGGCCAAGAATCAGTAATTAGTTGTCATTATTACCAGTACATTTATTTCTCACTTGGTACATTCCAAGAATTGTACTAATTGCTCTAGTACTTTATCTCATTTATTTCTCACAATAACCCTATGGTTCTAAGAATGGTGCATTTACCCCTTCTTATAGATGGGGAGCTGAGACGTAGAGATGCTAAGTGGTGGTCCAGTCATGGGGCTATTTACTGGCAGACTTGAGACTGCAACCCAGCTGGGACCTATTCTACAAGCGTGTGAGCTAAACTGGCTCCCTTCATACTCACGAACGTAGTTCAACAGGGAAATTTGTTTGAAGACAAAAAGAAAAAATGTTGACATGCATGCATAGTTTTTTTATGGTACATGTTTCCCATCAACATTTTGAAGACCTCTCCCATCAGCATTGTCAATCTTCTGTAATTAAAGTTACCTGATGATGAGATTAATGGCTGTGCCCTGGGTACAGCATACCTTCATACTATGAGCTGTACCAGCCAATTCCTTAGAAGATGGCTAGGTAGGCATAGCTATTCAGATTCGTGAAAATTTCAAGTCCAGTCCCTTGGTCACACTCTATCACATTTCAGGTAGTGAGTAGCTGTGTAAGGAGAGAAGCTACCATGAGGGAGAGGTTATGAGCAAAGGCTTTGACTATTGTGGTTTGAATCCGGGCAGCCACTTTGGACAGATTAATCTCTCAAAGCCTGATTTTTTTCTCAGTTGTAATATGGGAATAATAGTAGTTCCTCTGTAGTAGTGTTATCTTGACTAAATGAGATTACTTGCAAAGTGCTTAGTACAGTTCCTGGCACTGATCACTCATACACATCACCCACCAGTGCTGCTGTAAAGAACACGCGGGAAGGGTGTTGAATTTACATTTGCAGTTATAAAATATCTGGCTTGTCTGGCTCCAAAGTGAAACAAATTCCTGCTTCTCCAGGCTGTGGGTCCAGGTGAAAAGTGTGGGCTGCATGAGTTGTCCCTAACACTTCCTGCAATCCCTCCATGTGCCACTCCTGGAGTTTTCAGGGAAAGTACCTTCCTCCTTGTTATTATTTATTTGCTTCAGTTTTGTTTAAGAGCTGGAAGAAGTGCTTCCTGGCCATGAGTTTAAGATACACTAACAAAAAAGGAGACAGTTTTAGGAAACAATGTAACATCAACTGTTTGGAGTGGACCCCCTGTAAAAACATAGTGGATCAAGAGATGAACTTAAAATCACCAACCAGGAAAGCAGCATTGGGAGAAGTCAGGGATTTAAATTCCAGGCCACCTGAACTCTGCTCTCCTTGGGGAAGAGGGCTTGCTCCCGTCTGCATACGTCTTCATGGGCTTGAAGTGGCCGTGGAGCATCTGGTGTTCATTCAGGTTCTCCCGCGAGATGATGAGATGACGAGTGATGCAAGCTCCCTCCCAAGCTGGCAGCTCTCCCTGGGCGGGCTCTGCTCTTCCTTTCTCTGTGGCCTGAAATGAATTTCAGTGTGTGCTCATCCCCTTGACAGCACTGGCAGCAGAGGGACCGGTGAGGGATAGAAAACCAGCAGTGTATTCTGTTTATCCACTTATTGTAGTTAAGAGTTGAAGTTTAGGGGTAAGATAACTAAGTTGTTTTACCTAAAGTGTTCATCAAACACTTCAGAAGGGCTGGAATGTTTGGAAGCAGAGGCTTAGCCATGCTGCACTGTCTGCTCCAGGGTTACCCGAAGAGCTGAGGGGGTCGGGATGGGTCTTCTTACTCAGGCCACCTTGTGTGTGTCCTCATCTCTTCCCTGAAACGCTGCTGAGGGATTTGCATTACTGTCCTAAATCTGCCTCTACTGTTCAGGTAGAGTTTTGCTGTTGGTGAGTGAACATCTACTTGTGAGTGGCATCTACTTGTCTTCCAGAGTGAGCTTTTAACAGTGGACGTGTCTGTATTGTTCAAACTGTGCAAACTCAACAAGAAAAGCTTTTGTAATTAGTTAGGAGGGCCTTGTGTTACTCAGAACATCTCAGCCGCTCATGAGGGTAACCGCAAACCTAGAAACCTTGCATCAGATACTGTCTAATAGAGGGGCGTGTCTTTCTCTCTCTTCATTCCAGTCCTTCCTGAGGTTCCTCTGCACAAGGAGAGGGAGCAGGTGGTGGTGGTAGTTGGGAGGAACGTGGGGCTTTGGTTTTATCTGCAGGTGCAGTCCCTTTCTTGGGGTTGTTGTGGTTACCTAGGAGATGGGAATGGCAAGGGAGGGGAGGTGGGGGGGTGATTGTTTCAGGCTGAGTTTCTATTTTTTTTTTTTATAACGCTTTTATTTAAAGAATATAAATTTCCAAAATACAGCTTATAGATTACAATGGCTTCCCCCCCCATAACTTCCCCCCCACCCGCAACCCTCCCCTTTCCCTCTATTTTTTTTTTTAAGATTTATTTATTTATTTGAAAGTCAGAGCTACACAGAGAGAGAAGGAGCGGCAGAGGGAGAGAGGTCTTCCATCTGCTGGTTCACTCCCCAGTTGGCCACAATGGCCGGAGCTGCGCCGATCTGAAGCCAGGAGCCAGGAGCTTCTTCTGGGTCTCTCACATGGGTGCAGGGGCCCAAGCTTGGGCCATCCTCTGCTGCTTTCCCAGGCCATAGCAGAGAGCTGGATCAGAAGCAGAGCAGCCAGGACTTGAACTGGAGCCCATATGGGATGCTGGCACTGCAGGCAGTGGCTTTACTTCGTGTGCCACAGCACCAGCCCTCAGGCTGAGTTTGAGGTAGTGGGTCTTTTGAGTATGGGACACACACCCAGGGAAGTTGTCATAGCTTTATCATTTTCCTTCTGCAGGCTGAGTGGGTGGCCTGGAGAATATTGAGTAGGTTAAGGTTGTCCCCTGATGCACTCCAAATAAAAATGATCCTCCCTTCTCTGTGTGTCACATTGGAATGACAAGTGAAAATCTGTTAGAAGGATTATGTAGGTTGGTTTTTACTTCTAGAATCATTTCCACACTGAGGGCAAGGTAGGGTCGGTCAACTGGGTGATGGATGTCTGAAACTTTCAACCTGAAGGTGCAAAAAAGTTGGAAAGAGCCACACAGTTAAATTGTCCTTAAGTTTGAGGATACATTTCTCCAGAGCAAGGGTACAAATGGCTGAAAAGTACATGAAGAGATGCACAGTATCATTTATCACTAAGGACATGCTAATGCCAAGCACAATGCGATGCTACTTCTCCCAGTAGGATGGCTGCAATACAGAAGACAGATAGTAACAGTTGTAGTCAAGGAGTAGGGACTCTCATACGTTGCTTGGAAAACAGTTGGACAAATCACATATCCATGAAAACTTGTCCACAAATGCCAGAAGAGGCATTGTTAAGATTACCTAAAAAGTGCCAACAGTCCAGATGCCCAGCAGCCGATCAAAGTATTTTTAGAAAGTGCAGGTGCAGACTGTTAGCCTAGCAGTTAAGACACAGTGGTGAGCTGTTCATATCCCACGTTGGAATATCTGGGTTTGATACCTGACTCTGGCTCTTGACTCAGCTTCTTGCTAATGAAGACCCTGGGAGGCAGCAGTGATGGCTGGAGTAGCTGTGTTCTTGCCATCCACATGGGAGATGTGGAGGGAGTTCTTGGCTCCTGGCTCTGGCCCGGCACAGCCTCAACCGTCATGAGCATTTGGAGAGTGAATCAGCGCATGGAAGCTCTTTGTCTCTATCACGCTACCTCCTTAAATAAATAATTTTTAAAGAATGCTCTACAAGGGGACTTCAGAAAGTTTATGCAAAAAGCATAGGATGAAAACACCATTCATGAATTTCAAAAAGGTTTTGCTGAGCTGTTTTGCATGCCAGAAATAAAAAGGGCATCTGAGATTAAGAAAGTCTCAAGACATAAGCAGCCTGTTCAGGCCTCCTTCACTCTTGGGGTTACTCTGCTGTGATTTATTTTTTCCAGCCATTTGTCATTAAAAATCAGGGAAGCAATGCATGTGAGTGAGTGAGTGTGGATGGGGGTGGGGAGCAGAAGAGGGTTCTGGTCCCTGACGCACTCTCTGAGAGTTGGCAAATAAAGACACAGGATGCCTGGTGAAAGTTAAAGTGTCAGATAAACAACAGAGAATTTTTTTTAGTATGTCCATGTAATAGTTGGGACATACATATGCTAAAAAATTTCTTTTTTTTTTTTCCTGAAATTCAAATTGACCTGGGTGTCCCAGATTTTATCTGCTGCCTCTACTCAGTGGATAACTCAGGTTCCTGTTTTTAGTTAAGGCCCTGGTCTGGGTGTCAGGAGGCCCATGTACAAGTCTTGGCTCTGTACATCATTGTACAGAATCTCTTAACTCCTTGTCTCCGAGGTGAGGGGCTTGTGCTTCACATGATGTCTGAAGTTCCTCCCAGCCTTTAGACTCTCTGATTCTCTGATAATACAACTGCTAGATATTATATCCCAATTTAATTAGAAACAGAAAATGGCAATCTGAACATTGCCTCTTCAGCAAATCCAAGTAAATATCAAGGCAGGGCAGTTGAAATAAATGAGCAAAACCAAACCCTGTGCTATTGGCTTTGGATTAAAAACAAATAAAAACTTAATTCTAATGAAAAATATAAATGAATCCCAGGAACATGCTTCGTATTTAAGAACCAGTTTTGCATTTCCAAGAAGGGGAGGAGGTGAAGAAGCTGGCAGAGCCTAAATCTGCTTTATTCCTTTTACTTAAACTGGAGGGAGAAAAAAAAAAGGATCCAAGTATTTTGGGCCTCGGCCATCAAACCACAGGCAGTTCTCTGGTGTGCACTGCAGTTTGGATGGCTGACAGGGCTCGGTGAAAAACAAGTGCTATTTGTTTTCCTGTGCCTAGTATT
The DNA here is from genome assembly GCA_949820135.1 of Sylvilagus floridanus. Taxonomy (NCBI): domain Eukaryota; kingdom Metazoa; phylum Chordata; class Mammalia; order Lagomorpha; family Leporidae; genus Sylvilagus; species Sylvilagus floridanus. The sequence continues at coordinate 82,987,366 of OX463225.1, read as the reverse complement.
TAACTGGAAATCAGAAGGCTAAATTTCCAATCAGTTGTTAAATAGCCCCAGATGTGAGCTCAGTGCTGCACTCAGAAGGGACGTGCACAGCCTGTACCGCAGCGCACGCGCAGTCCTTACCTTTCCTTGGAGCCAAGTAATGTGTAACTGAGGGCTGGAGGGGCCAAAAATGCCCTCAGAGAAACTCAGACATTCAAGCGTGCTTGTGGAGGAGGGAACTTAAAGAAAAAAACAAACCCTCTGTATTCTATTGTGGTGCATTTTACAAACCTGGAAATCATTTTTCTCTTTCTCTGATTTTTCCTCCTTTCTCCCTTCTTTGGCAATCCGCTCACCCCCGTGTTTAAGAAAAGTCACAAAGTTAGCATTTCTGGGAGAGTGGCTAATACATGCACTTGTTTGTTCTTCTAGCACACAGTGTTGGGTTTGGGGGGCCTGCTGGGACCAGTGCCAGCTGTGGACATACAGGGCACCCAGGGGGTGGGTGCTGGCCCTCAGTGGGCTCCCTGTGGTTGGGAGAGCTGGTTAGGAAATTGAGACTTGCAGGTTAGTGTAGTCACTACCATCCTTGGATCCCCGGTGATCCCAGAAAATGACAGTTCTCTTCTTCCAAATGCAATTAAGGCAGCTTCTTGGGTGAGGCTGACTCTGAGGAGCCGTGGTGTGTGGCTCAGGGCTGTGGGGATCAGCAAGCTTTTGGCTCCACGAGAAGAGTCACCTCCAGCTACCGGGGGCCCATGTGCACCATTTTGGGTTTTCCAGTGAGGTCTTTCCCCAAATAAATCCTCTCTTGGAGGCAGATTAAATAACTAAACGTCTCATGATTGGAGGTTCTTCATCTTCTTAAAAACGTCTCCTGCGGAATGACTCATTGTGTCCTGCGGGATATTCCAAGTGGTTGTGATCCCTGCATTTTTATTCCAGAGGCTGCTTATCTGTTGGTTTTGTGGCTTGTCCTTAAGAGCCTTAATTATAAAGGACTTGATCCTCTTGTGAGCTAGGGTCAGTCAACTACCATCTTTCCTAGGAATGAGTTTCTGGCCCCTTTGTGGTGAGGGAGCTCTTCCTAAATGTCACTGTGGCATTTAGAACATTCCAGAGAGTCCCATTTCAGCTGGCAAACCTGGTCCAGAACGGGGTTTAAAAGACTGCCTTCCACTTATCCCCTCTTGCTGGGTGAATGCTGGACAAAGCAGCCGGTGAGTGAGTGGCCCATGGATCTTGGGAGGTGTGCCTGGGTGTATTTTTCCTGAACAAGACATCCTGTCCGGGAGGGTGCACACAAGCGTAGACTTTTCCTGGCTCTGGCTGGGCGTGTTGTGTCATGTCTGTGTACAGGCACAGTCCCAGCCCTGTGAGGGCTTTGCTTTCATTCAACAAATTGAGGTTAAATAAGCTCCCTCTCGCCGCGGCGTAGGGAAGGTTGGTGTTTCTTTGTGTAGGCTGCCATGACATCCTTTCAGGCTTTATTGTCTGAGGCTAATCTGGTAATCTGGTAATCTGATGCACCTGCCCTTCCCAAGTGTTGGGCACTTGGATCAAATGTTGTATCTGGGGTGCCTTGGTTGACGTGGCGAGCAGCCTCCAGAGAGCTGTTTGGTAGGATGAGTATTTTGTTAAGGAAGGTTGCAGAGAATTTTATTTCCATGTAACGGGAGGAGGGGAACGCAGTCTCCTGGAAGCTTTGGAGGCTGATGTGAAAGCTGGTGGCCGTGCCTCAGTCCTCTGGTCAGTTGGCACAGTGATGCCCTTGGTACACACTCCCCATCTCAGAGGACAGCCGCAGCATGGCCTGGACACAGGTTGGCGTGTGTATTTGAGGGAAGCCAGTTCTTGTGCCTCAAGTCCTTGTCTCATTTAATTCTCTGGCTTGGAACTTACTTCTGCAAGGAGGAAGAAGTCACTTTAGCCTTTCTTACTTCTGTGTCTGGGGTAGAATTTGTAGGTCAAGTTTTCTTTTTGCCCCTGGATCCTAACACCCTGGGTGGGCTGTCTTTGTCACAGATGTGGACTCCCGATGCCCCTGAGCAAGGAGGTCATCGTTGCTCTGCTTCTACCTGTGCCATTTGCACAAAAATGGCACAATGAGATTCTTGGACCCAGGCATACTTGGAAGTCAGGACCTATCCATCTGCAGCCTCTGACAAAAGCCCTTAGTGGTCACTGCCCATTTGATATCCAGGCCTCCCATGGGTGTCCCAGGCTGTAGGGTGGTGCTCAGAGCTGCTGTTTGGAGCCAACACTGCTGCAACCCTCGAAAACAGGGTTCTTGACCCAGAAGGCTACAGTCTTGCCACAATGAGGAATGAATCCTGGCCTGTCCACCTTAAGATCTGTCAAACCACCCATATGGCCGGCCTGTTGTAAGGGTAGTCAACAAACACATTCCGTGAGTGCCGTGTGCTAGGTACTCTTCTGAGCATGGGCATGTATTTCCTTATTTAATCTTCACAACAAGCTTGAGTAAGAAATACTAGTCTGCTCCTAGGGCTTGTCGTAAGTTCTTCACAGAAGCTGCATCCGTCAGTTTATCCAGAGAAACAGGGCCCGTTAGGGCAGATGAGCTGCAAGGGAAGAAGGGCGCTGAGACTCTCAGCTGTGAGCCGATGCTGCCATGCACAGGGGGAATTCCTTCTTCGCAGGAAGCCTCAGCCTTGCCCTTGGAGGGCTTCAGCTGATGGAATGAGGTCCCTCCTTTCTTTAGATTTTTTTAAAAATTTATTTGACAGGTAAAGTTATAGACAGTGAGAGAGAGACAGAGAGAAAGGTCTTCCTTCCATTGGTTCACCCCCCAAATGGCTGCGCTGATCTGAAGCCAGGAGCCAGGTGTTTCTCCTGGGCTCCCATGCCGGTACAGGGCCCAAGCACTTGGGCCATCCTCTACTGCCCTCCTGGGCCACAGCAAAGAGCTGGACTGGAAGAGGAGCAACCGAGGCTAGAACCTGGCACCCATATGGGATGCCCATGCTGTAGGCGGAGGATTAACCAAGTGAGCCATGGTGCTGGCCCCTAGACCCACCCTTTCTCTGAGCCACCTGATTCGTGACTGTGAACTTCAGTCACATCCACAGTATTTGTTCCCAGCAGCGTGTAGATGAGTGTTTGTTTGAACAACCAGAGTGACATATGGAAGTATTTGCACCCTGGGTTTCTGCGGCCCTGAGACTCTGGCGTTGCTGTATCTGCTCCAGCCCATCCGACCATTTGAAGATCCTTGGGCTGTCTGTTGTTGTTGTTGTTTCCCCTAACTTCCCTTCCGGCCAAGCTGTGCTTTCGCTTCTGTCGCAGTCCTCCCGTTCCTCACCTGCACGTCCCCCAGCACACAGTGTCTCGGGCTTCGGGGAGGGGCACACAGAAGGGCACAGCCAGTGCAAGGGGTGGGGGTGCAGAAACCTCCCCTTTCTCCTTCCTGCTTTGCCTCCCGCTCCCTTACAGCCTGGAACGTGCTCCCTTGTGTTCACCTACTCAGTCCTGGTAGACAGCACGACTTGAGGGACCCAGATCTCGGCTGCCTCGCGAGCCTCAGGAGGATGACCTCCCAGGCAGAGTCAGCGTCCACCTTCCCATAGTGGAAACAAGGCAGTTTTGGGAGTCCAGCTGTCGGAATCCGCGCTCATTCCTTGCTAAAACTATGCAATACGACCCTTTCCCCATTGCTCGGAGCTGTGGTTTCTTCAGCTGTGAGAGGGGAGGATTCGGGAAATGGAACACGCATGGAGCAGGTGTTCAGTCCGAGTCTTTGTGAGGATTCCCTCCCAGTGTTCTATGTTAATACAGAGCGAAGTCAGCTCCTGCCCACCCGGCACCACCGATTTCTCAGTTGGGTAGCTGACTTCTCTGTGGCAGTGCAATAGAGGAGTGGAGAGAGAGTGTGTGAGAGAGAGAGAGAGAGAGAGAGAGAGAGAGACAGGGTCTGTGGTTCTGTTGTCAGTCCTGCCATCTAATAACTCTGTGCCGTGGGCAGGTCCTTTAGCCTCTTTGTGCCTCAGTTTCTTTGTAAAATAGAACGGAGATTATGAGCCTTGGTGAAAAACTCTAGAAGGAGAATTCTGTGAACCTATCTGGAGCTCAGGTGTTTATAAAATTCAGTCTATGCCACTTAACCTGGCTTGCAGATTGGATGGGACTTAAAAAGAAAAAAAAAGAGACTTCTTAGTGAGAGGTCACCCAGAAGCACACGTGGAGGGCAGAAATGGACCAAGGAATAGAGCTTTAGATGGCAAATGCACTTTGGATTTCAGGGCAAGCTCCTCTTTTTTTTTTTTTTTTAATTAATTTATTTGAAAGGCAGAGCTAGAGAGGTAGAGGGAGAGAGAGAGATAGCCTCCATCTGCTAGTTCACTCCCCTAGATGGCTGCAATGGCTGGAGCTATGCCGATCCAAAGCCAGGAGCAGGAGCTTCCTCTGGGTCTCCCACATGGGTAAACAGGGCCATCCACAACTGCTTTTTCAGGCCATAGCATAGAGCTGGATCGGAAGTGGAGCAGCTGGGACTCGAACCAGCACCATATGGGATGCCAGCACTGCAGGTGGCAGCTTTACCCACAACGCCACAGCCTCAACCCCCAAGGGCAGCTCCTCTTAACACCACACTAACACTGGAAAGTGAAGAAGGCTGAATTTAGGAGTCTGGGAGATCTATTTTTTGAGGCTGAGGAGGACCTCTGTGCACCTGAGACTCGTTTTGGAAAACCGTTTTATAAAGTGGCTTGCGTTTCATGAATTGGTAACCTATGGCCCTGAGTTTGTTTTCCAGGAGTGGGATCCTCTGCTCCTCTTTGTGAATCTGCGTGCTTGCATAGACTGTCACTCTTGCAGTGTGTCCCTGGGAGATGCGAGCATTGCTTTTACCCTGGCTCCTGTTCAAGTCTGTGCGTGTTTATATTCGGAGCTTTCTTCTTGGACATGTGTGAACATGGAAGGCGATAAGCTCACAGGGCAGCCTCAGTCCTTTAGTTCTTCCTATCTTGGGAAAAATAATTAAGAACAGGATGATCATCATGTATGTTTTGAGAAAAATCAATAGCCTAATATGTTTTAAGTCATTTTATTGGAAGAAAGCCACCTGGTTTGGGGTATAGAACAAAAATACCCTCTAAGAATTTAAAGATGGTTGCATGGATTTGTGTTTCTTCAATGCACGATTGGCAGGTATCATAATCACATGGCTCATGAATATGTAGCTTTGCAAATTATGAATGCGGGTTCATGGGCATGGAAGTTATTATTTCTCTAAAAAAAACTTCTAAAAGACAACATTGAGTCATGATATATGTTAATGGAAAACATGTTTCAGGTCCCATTTCACATCACGTGGCTATGGAGGAAATAGGCGAGTCCTCCCAGGAATTGAGAAAAGAGAGCGTGTTATTTTCCTCTTTCAGAATATAGGGTTCAGTCCTCATTTGGGAGGTAAATATTTCAATGCTTGTTCCAGTAGGTTTGTTTTCACTGGATTTTGAGTGCATAGAATATATCAAAGCATAATCTCCTTAATGCTCTATGTGGGGGCTGTTAGGAGCTCTAGGCCAGTTTGCAGGCCCTACTTCAACATAAGCCTGCATTTTAGAGAAATGCCTGTTCTCCTTTATCATCTGTCTTTCTCCCCTGTCCCTACTCTCCCCACACAGAATCAGGCTCCCCAATTCTTGCCGTGGCAGATGTTTCTGAATTATCAGTGTGTTTTTCTTTGCTTTATTTGTTTTCCTTGTTTTGCTCTATTTTCCTAGGCAGGCAGTTCCAAAAAGAGATTTGTTTGTGCAGGAGTTAGGAAAAGGGAAGGGGAATCGTGAAAACTGGAGGTGGAGCAGGACAGAGAGGAGCTGATCCTCATTGTGCAGATGTTGAACTTGCATGAATGTCAAAGTCATGGCCATGTGTGAAGCTGGGTATGTGAGTGAGAGCATCCCTCAGGGCCTGTAACCTGAATAACAGGCACTCATCCAGCTGATAAGTTAGTTAGGCTCCACATGGACCACAGCTGAAGTGTGTGTGTGTGTGTGTGTGTGTGTGATTCCTGGAACAGATTTTCCTCTAAGGTCTCAGCAGGCTTTTCTTTATCATTGGGGAGCTAGGACTTCTCCTATTTCACAAGGCCCAATTTCTTTATTTTCCAATGTGCAAAAAGATGACTCCATCCATGAGCTGGCTTTTCGCTCTCCCTCTTGGCTTCGTGTCCACCTTTGCAGAGGAGAAGATTCTTGTTTATTCTCCAAGCGATCTCATTCAAGCTTTCTATAGATTATTTGGAGTTTAAATCACACTCATTCCTGTGTCCTGAGCTGTGTTCCTCAAGTGTGCACTGGAATCCCAGTGGTGGTAGGATTATAATGTAGTTTCCTGGATCCTACATATCCACTCCACTGCCCTGGAATCTGCATTGTAACAACTTAAATGCACTGCCTGTGATGCAGTGGTCTGAGCATCACACTTTGGGAAGCACTGGACTTGAGGCACAACATGTATCAAAGCATTTGACATTGGTTTGTGTTCTGAGACCAGACCAAGAAGATGGATGGGTGTGTGGGTGGATGGGTATTATCAGTGCAGAAGTAGATTTGTTCCTCAGGGTCATTTTGGAGGAAGAGCTAGGGCGGTGCTGCACAATAGAAATATAATGTGAACCGTATATATCATTCTAAGCCTTCTGTTACCACATTTTAAAAAGTAAAAGAAATGAAATTGATCTTAATGAGATCTTACTTAACCCACTGTACCTGAAAAAATATCACTTAACTATAGGTATAACCAATTAATTAAAAAAACCTATTGAGATGTTTTGCTTTTTCTTGTACTACGTCTTCCAACTCTGGTATACATTTTATAGTCACGACACAGGCCAGTTTGCATAGCAGCCTTTCAGATGCCACACTGAGAAGCAAAGATAGCAGCCCTGAGCCCTGGCAGATGCGTGACTGACCCTGCAACTTCTTCCACTTCTCCGCTGCTCCTGTAAATGACCTCAAATTCCTCCTTAACACAGAACTTCAGGCGGGCTCTGCCAATTATAATTAGACTTCCAGGTTTATTCCGTTCATTAAGCAAATGAGTGTCTTTTTTGTATCAGACACTGTACGAAGTACGTGGGATGAGCAAAGCAGATGACGATGTTAGGTGGAGGGGCTTGCCTTCTAGTGCATGGAGCACAATAAGTACATCACAGGCTACCTGAGAAGGTGGCGAGCACTGTGGACATACAGCGTGAGGTGGGGTGAGGGGAGCTGGGTGGCTGGGCTGTCATTTTCAGCAGAGCCTCTTAGGAAGGCTGTATTTGGGTAGACTCCACGAGGGTGAGGAGCAACTGGAGATGAGACTTAACAGCCACTCGTGATCTCTTGCTGTGGGAACTGTTCCTCTGGGAACATTCTTTGTGGGAGAGAGGTCGAGGAGGTAGGAGACTGGGGAAAGGCCTGGATGAGGCCTACAGAGTGGCACTGCCCCCTCCCCCAACTGACGACCAACCAGTTGGAGGCACAGAGCTAGGCTGTGCTGCAGCCACCAGCCCTGAGGCAGCCGCCGTGAGGAGATAAGGGAGATAAGTGCTAAACCCGTGGCACTCACTTCCAGGAAAGGGCCATGGCCTTGAGCGAGGGCCTGATCAGGCTTGGGAGCCCAGCCCCGAGGCTTCCGCGGATCCGCTCAGGACTCAGGAGTCACAGCTCCAACACAGGTGTGGAAACAAAGCGCTGCTTGCCTCCTGTGCTTCTTTCATGCACTTTTGGACGCGGTTGTTGAATCGGATCCAGAAAAAATAATAAACTTGGCTCTCGTTGCCTTAGCCGTAAGTTCTTGTAATAAAACTCCCAGCACTGGCAGATAGAGTAATGTCCTGCTCTTTAAAAAAAAAAAATCTGGTAGCATAACCAGGATCTCAAATACAAATGGCGTGCGTGCTTCAAGTGGGAGGAGCATCGAGGAGGGGATGTGGCTTGGGCTGCTGCGCCGCTGCCCGGGGTTTGTGGGGCGTAGGAGGCTCCATGGGTGCCCCTTCGGCAGCTCCTTGCTGAGGATCGGGCTATGTGGTGCTCCTTCCCACAGGAAGACATCTGTCATGTGGGATGGCAGAGGACTGGCTTCTAATTAGCACGCGGGAGGAGTTCCGTGGCTTGTAGGGGAGATGTGGAGCTCCTAGATAGGCTTCAGTAATTAGTTTTTCGGTAGAGTTATTAGGTGAAAAAATCCAATCACGAGCCTTAAATCCTGGCCGAAAGCTCATTTCCTGGGCAGTGAGAGCAGCGGGAGATTGGGCAAGGGGAGTGAAGAAATGCAGGCCTCTCCTTTCCTGGAAGGAGCAGCTGTGCGCTTCCCTGCAGCCAGCAGGTGTCGGGTCCCTGCTTTGTGCCCAGCCCTTGTGCAGCAAGAATGATTTGCTTCCTTGGCCCTGGAGGTGCTGGTCTTGGTGGAGGGGTGTGGCAGGTGTGCTGGTGTCCGTGGCGGTTCATGTGAGTGGGGGGAGGGACTGGAGGCATGTGCAGGATGCATTGGGGCAGCTGCATGCTGAAGAGGGTGGGCAACCTAGGGGACTTCCTGGAGAAGGTAACACTTGTGGGAAGCTAAGGAGCAGTATGGAGCAGTGCAGGCAGGAGAGCAGACCCAGGAGTATGGCTGCCTGGTGTGTTCTGCAATGGGAGTGGTCCCATGAGGTGAGTCCTGGGTCCATGAGTGGGTGATGTGCAGTGAGGGCTTGTGCCATGTGGAAGGTGCACAGATGCTGTTTTGTGTCATTCTGGCTATACTTCTCAGAAAGCCTGCCCAGGTGACAGCAGGGAGGAGGGACAAGAGGGGTCAGAATTGCCAGTGGGGAGGGTCTGAGGTTTCCGGACAATGTGCTGGAGACATAAGGGCCACAAATGGGATAGTAGCTTGGCAAGAACCTGTGGAGGAAGTGGGGTGGGGCAATAAATAGCCTTGGCAGTTTCTGCCATTTTATACAAATTGAAGGGCCCTGGTCTTGACCTTTTTCTCCCCTCCCCTTCCCACCCTCCCCTTTCTTCCTCCTCTTCCTCCTCCTCCTTCTTCTCCTCCTCACCTCTCCTCTCCTCTTTTCTTTCTTATGTGAGGAACTTGAGTACCTGGGGTGGGGAGGAGGGGCTGGGACCTCCTCTGCCCACAGTTCCTGAAACCTTTGGCATCTCTGCCATGATCCGTGGGTTTCTCTTTGCTAGCCAGATCACTGATGAGAGGGAGCTCCTGCACAGGCTCCGGATGGACTGGTCACTGGGGAACCAACTGTCCAACTGAGGGCTAGAGCTTTCAGCACATCCTACCCTTGGGGAGGGAAATGGAGCTGGAGTTGACCCAATCACCAGTGGCCGCCAATTTCATCAATGGTGTCCACCTGATCTTCAGCCGCCATATGCTTGTAGAACTTGTGGCTGAGTGAGGTGTGGAGGTGCTGGGAGGGTGGTGCTCCTGGAGAGCCCATGCAAGCCCCAAGCTCGTGCTCCTGTAGCTGGTGCTATGCACCGCTTCCATCTGGCTCTTCCTCAGATGTCCCCTGTGTCACACACAGGTGGATGTTGGTAGAGTGTTCCCTCGAGGTCTGTGAGCCACGCTAGCCAACCACTGAAGCTGAGGAAGCGGGTCGTGGGGACCTCTGATTGCAGCCAGTCTATATCCTGGACATGCAGCTGGTGTCTGAAGTAAGGACTGCCTGTGGTCCTGTTTGAGCCCTCGGCCTGTGGGAGCTGACGCTGCCTCCAGGTGCAATAGGTAGCTAGGGTCAGAATTCAGTTGAAAGGTGGGACACTAACGGGTGTCTGCAGAGTTGCAAAATTGGTTGGTGTGAGAAGAACACACACCGGAAGAGAACCATTGTGGAGGGTGAGCCTAGAGAAAAGGAGGGGCCATTTTTCCCATATGCACATATAGTTTCCGTGTAATGATTACAGCCCTCTCTCATATTAGAAGAATTTTACTTACACTCTAGTTTGATGTGCTTTGCTATTATTATTTCTTGTGTTCTTCTCTAGACTTTTTTCTTTCTTTTTTTCTTTTTTTTTATTATAAAGCTTTTATTTAAAGAATATAAATTTCCAAAGTACAGCTTATGGATTACAATGGCCTCCCCCCCCCATAACTTCCCTCCCACCCGCAACCCTCCCCTTTCCCACTCCCTCTCCCCTTCCATTCACATCAAGATTCATTTTCAATTCTCTTTATATACAGAAGATCAGTTTAGTACATATTATGTAAAGATTTCAACAGTTTGCCCTCACATAGCAACACAAAGTGAAAAATACTGTTGGAGTACTAGTTATAGTATTAGTTCACAATGTAGACTTTTTTCTTTAAAGATTTATTTATTTACTTGAAAGGCAGAGTAACAGAGAGAGAGAGAGAGAGAGAGAGAGAGAGAGAGAGATCTTCATCTACTGGTTCTCTCCCCAAATGGTGGCATCATCCAGAGCTGGTCCAGGCCGAAGCCAGGGGCCAAGAACTCCATCCCATGTGGGTGCAGGGGCCAACGCACTTGGACCATCCAGCGACTTCTCAAGTGCATTAGCAGGGAGTGGATCAGAAGCAGAGAAGCTGAGACTCCAGTGGTGTTCTGATAGCTCTGATGTGGGATGCTGGCAGCGTCACAGGTGGCAGATTAACCCCGTTGCTCCACAATGCTAGCTCCGGTCTTTAACTTCTCAGCGACTTTCTCCAACTTTCTGCCTAACAGTACTTAAAAGCACAGTACTCTTTCCTTCTCGCAGTTTCTTTCTCTTTGCCATCACATGCATTTATTTATTTTGCTCCTCTGGCTTCCCTTCTAGACTGTAAGCTCCATGCAGGCAGGGAATTCTATTTGCCACATTTTCTACTTTGTGTCCTGATCTAAAATGGTGCTTGGCACAGAGCAGGCAGGTACTCAGTAAATATCTGTTGAACGTATGAAGCATAGATGAGATGATAGCGGAGTTCAGCTCATTGTACGAAAGCTGCTGTGGTCTGAGCCTCGCTCAGTGTCCACAGAGACAGGAAGAGATTCATCACAGGGATTTGGCTCGTGTGATTATGGAAGCTGGCAAATCCAAAGCCCGCAGGTCTGATGTCCCAGTTCCAGCCTGAGGGCCAGCAGGCAGGAGAATTCTCGCTTCCTTAGGGGAGGGCCAGCCTCTGCCTCTATGCAGGCCTGCAACCAGTTGGATGAGCCAACACAGCATTGGGAGGGGGCGTCTGCTTTGTTCAGTCCACTGATATAATATGACTCTTCTCCAAAAAGTCCTTACAAAAATGCCCACAATAATGTTTGGTCAACTATCTGGGCACCCTGGAGCCCAGTCAAGTTGACACATAAAATTAACCCTCAGAGTATGTTTGTCGGACCACACCCAGAAGTCCTGGGGCTGACCCAGCAGCACATTTCAGACTACACTGGTGAAGCTCTGAGGAAGGTGGTGTCTGGGGAGCAGCCGAAGAAGCAGATATGTGGTCGAGGCTATGACGCCTTCTGTAGTGGGAAGGCTTACCTCATGAAGGGAAGAGGAAAGAATTCTCTTTGGTCTGGTACACACGCCTCAGGCATTGGGTGGAAGGCGAATCTTACTGATTAGAAAGTTAGCAAGGTCCTCTTTCTGGCAGGTCTAAGCCAGGCCAGCTGTGAGAAGTCCCATGGTCTCATCTTGCCCAGAGCCAAGTGTCTGGCCTCATGTAGGTCTCCAGTCTCTCTCTTGGGGGCTTCCTCCTCTGGTCTGTGAAAGTCGTGGCAGCCTGCCTCCCGGGTCCTGAGGAGCCGGTCACACCTGGACAACACCATTGGAAACTCAGCTCTGTCCCAGGGCCGACAGAGCTGGCGGCAGGAGCGGAGTGCTGACCAAGCCCTTGCTGAAGCAGAAAATTTCCACTGACCTGCAGTCAGGACACCTCACGGCCCCTGGCAGCTTTGCTTTCTTCCTACTGGAATGTGCCTGAGGAGCGGCAAGAAGCTCTGGTTCCAAATTCCTGGACCCTGAGTGTGTGGCGCTGGTTGCTGCTGCCTAGGGGTAGGGGAGATGGGCGTGGAGGCATCGGCGGGAGGTGCCCCTTCTCGAAGAATTGGCTCCAGCGTGGTGGTCTGCCTTCTACTGACCTCGGGACACATTCCCAGGTCACTCCTGATGTCTTCCCTTATTTCCACTGATGTCTTCTTTTTTATGATTTTATTTATTTATTTGAGAGGTAGAGTTACAGACAGCCAGAGGGAGATACAGGGAGGAAGGTTTCCACCTGCTGGTTCACTCCCCCAAATGGCCACAGTGGCTAGAGCTAGGCTGATCCAACCAAAGCCAGGAACCAGGAGCTTCTCCCATGTCATCCACATGGGTACAAGGGCCCAAGGACTTGGGCCATCTTCCACTGCTTTCTCAGGTCATAGCAGAGAGCTGGATGGAAGAGGAGCAACCGGGACTAGAACCGGCGCCCATATGGGATGCCAGCGCCGCAGGCAGAGGATTAACTTGCCCCACAGTGCCAGCCACAACACTGATGCCTTCTTGCTTCTGGCAGGCAGCATGGGATATGTCCTCCTTTCACCCTGGAGACCGGTCCCCTTAGCATGTGGTGCTTAAAGCCCCGTATTTTATTTTCTGGCTGTGCCATGAATGAAAATGCAGAGATGGAGCATCCGGGCCACTTGCCTTCTCATCCGACCATGTGGGCCGTGCCAGGGGCTGTCGTGGGTTTTTTTCCTCCCCACCTCTAGGGACAGGCTTGATAAAAGTATCTTTGTAGTACTTTTCCGTGGAAAGCTTGTCACAGGACTGAAGCCAGTGGAGCAGATAAACGTTGTTTGAGGTTCAGCGCTGACGAGAAGCAAGCTGTCCAAGAGTTACACATAGGAGGACATGCTGCTGTGTGGCAGGAACAGGTCTCGGGAGCTTGTCATGTGCAGGCGGCATCAGAACAAAGTCAGGGCGACACTGGGAAGCTGTCATTCCCACCCTGGATAACATGTCATGGTGCCTACCCCCCAGGGGCCGTGCAGCCAGTGTGCTTGTTGGGAAATAGTGCCCCCGCCGCTGCCCGCCCCACTCATTAATGACTGATTCTGGGCCTCCCAAGCCAAGGCAAGCCCAGCGGGCCCTCCTCCTCTTTATTAAGTAGCGAAGAGCGGGCCTGATTTCCATCATAGAATAGGTTATCAGTTCGGGGATTCAAACCAGGGCTCCAACATTTGGTCAGTCCCAGGTGAAGAGTGAGATGTCTCAGTCTCTGCATTGTGGGCATTTGGGGGAATTCTTGGCTGTCCTGAGCCTTGCCATTTCTTTGGCTTCTAGTCAGTGAATGCCAGCAGCACCACCTCCCTGGCTGTAGTGGCAATCATAGTGCTGCTTAATGACTCCCGGGGGACACAGTCACCGCCAGTTAAGAGCCACAGGCGTGAGGTACCCCATGCTGGGCCTGTCCCATAGCACTGCTTTGCAAATGTGGACTATTTCAATACCTGTTAAGATAGGGATTCTCAAGGATGACTGAACACTGGAATCACCCAGGCCGCATAAAAAATTCTTTTTTTTTTAAAGATTTATTTTTACTTATTTGAAAGACAGAGTTATAGAGAAAGGCAGAGACAGAGAGAGGTCCTCCACCTACTGGTTCACCCCCCAAACAGGTGCAACGGCTGGAGCTGATCTGAAGCCAGGAGCCAGGAGACCCCTCCCCACCTGGGTCTCTCCGGTGGGTCATCCTCCACTGCTTCCCAGGTCACAGCAGAGCCAGATTGGAAGTGCAGCAGTCAGGACTCGAACCAGCACTCAGATGGGATGCCAGCACTGCAGGCCAGGGCCTTCACCAGCTGCACCACAGCGCCGGCTCCGTAAAAAATTCTGATACCTAGGCCCTACCCGGCAGATTCTAGTTGATTTGAAGGTGGCCTGGCATCAGGACATTTAGAGCTCTGTAGGTGATTCTAGTTTTCAACCACGAAGGGATAGCCACAGCATTAGTAGGTCATGGAATCAGCTGAGTACTTTGCTAGCTTTAAAATGTAGCTGGGGGAGTACCCTGTTGTGTATGTGTTAAGGTTGAAAACACTGCTGTATTATCAGCAATAGAATCGTCAGCAAAACTCCTATCCTCAACTTGCTTTTTGATCTGGCTACTTATAAACCCCTTAGAAACTGCTTGCATTTTGGTAAGAATAGAGAGTTAATGTGAAACTTAATATAAAAGACATTTCTAGTTGTATGACTTAGAAATTCGTGAGCCTCTCTGCTCACATTTTGAGGTTTTGCCAAGACACTGAAAATCATTTCTGTTGTAAGTGCTAGCCAATGGCCTACATAGTCTAACCAGCAACTGAATTTGATTATTGTACAGCAACAAGATGATGTTCCTCCTTTGTATGTGCTAATTACAGGCACACCATGCTGTGCTAGCTCAGCGGTGGCCTACATACATTCAGCCATCGTGTGCAGCTTGCACAACTCATCCTGAGAGTTTTATTAGGGTTGTTTGATAACCTCTTGACTTCATTATCTATGGGAACTTGGGGACCTTACAAAATAAACTGTCATATGCATTCATCTTGCTGCTACCAAATAGAGAACTGTAGTAGAAGATTGGCAACCTTTGGCCGTTCTTCTAATCTACTCAGGAGCACCTAAACCAGAAGGACTCTCACTGCGTCCCTGTGTGGCTCTGTTGGCAGATGCTGTCACTGGGGAAGATCTGAAGTCATGGTCAGTTGCTAACAAGGACTTTGGGGTCGATTGCCTTGATCCCACAGCCCATCATAAGCCTGGGAGGACACACGCTAGCACTTCCCACCTAACATGCAACACATCATAGCTGATCCTTGGTGTCTGGAGGGACACTGGTTCCAGGACCCCCGTGGATACCAAAATCTTGGATACTCAAGTCTCTTGTACAAATGGCATTGTATCTGCATATAATGGAAGCACATCCTTCTGTACACTTTAAATCATCTCTAGGTTACTTATAATACCTAGTAGGTGTAAATGCTGTATAACTAGTTGTTCTGCTAAATTGTTTAGGGAATAATGACAAGAAAAAAGAAGTAAATGTTCAACACAGACGTGATCTTTTTTTCCTGAATATGTTCAGTCTGCAGTTGGTTGAATCCACAAGTGTGAGATTCACATCCAAGGAGAGCCAACTGTGTTTGGAAGGTTGGCCTTCAGTGTAGATGCATGGGAAAGAGCAGTGGTGATTCTTTCGATTGCTCGCAAGGCATAATACAGTCACTGCACGGAATTCTGCCAGAGCTCAAAGGGGCGTCCTACCTTGATGGCTTTGCTGCTATCTGGAGTAGTATGCTTAGAGTTGTTGTCGTTGTTGAAACAATTGCTGAGAAAGGATGATCTGCCTGAGTCACAGAGAGGATGGGTGGTTCCACTCATTGACAGGCCCCATCTGTGGTCAGAGCTGTGCTCTCATTAAGCATGCTCCAGGCCAGGAGACGGCACCACGCTAAATTTGTAATTCCATTTCCTTTAGGTATCTCCGGGTTCTGAGGTCCAATTTGCATCTGGAAACTTCTCCTTGACAGCAGAAACAGAAGAAAGGAACTTCCCCCATGGAAATGAAGACCTGTTAAGTTGGGCCCGAAAGGAATATGGAGCAGTTACCTCCTTCACTGAACTCAAGATAGCAAGAAACATTTACATTAAAGTGGGGGAAGGTAAGCTTTATGTGTTTCCTTTTTGAGACCAGATGACTGGGGCAAGGAATCATGGGATCCCAGAGTGGGATTGGAGCTAGCAAGGACCGTTCCTCCTCCTGAGAAAATGGGTCTGTAATGACCAAGAGAGAACTGGGGAGCAGTGTGAGTGAGAGATGGGGAGGTGGTTGAGGAGGATGTGGAAGACATCCAGGCACAGAAGTCAGGAGCAGTGGATGAAAAGTGAGAGCTAAAGGTGTGGGCAGTGACAACTGAGGGAATGAAGAGGGAGTTGACAGGACAGCAGGTAGGGCTTTTTTTTTGACAGATAGAGTTAAACACTGAGAGAGAGAGACAGAGAGAAAGGTCTTCCTTCCGTTGGTTTACTCCCCAAATGGCCACTACGGCTGGAGCTTCGCTGATCCGATGCCTGGTGCCAGGTGCTTCTTCCTGGTCTCCCATGCGGGCGCAGAGCCCAAGCACTTGGGCCATCCTCTACTGTCTTCCCGGGCCACAGCAGAGAGCTGGACTGGAAGAGGAGCAACCAGGACTAGAACCTGGTGCCCATATGGGATGCCAGCACTGCAGGCAGAAGATTAACCAAGTAAGCCATGGCACCGGCCCAGGGCTGTTTGACTGGGCCCTGCAGCGGTTCTGGTGGTCATTCATGTCTGAGAACTGCTCTAAGCTGGAGTGCAAGAGTCCAGGCGTTTTGGTTCTTATCCTGACTGGTGCCGCTCCCTGTGAGGCTGCGGGCCCTGCTTCTCCACCAGAGCCCCAGTGCATTCGCCCTGCCTCCAGGACTTGCCCCTGCTCTCCCAGTGAATCATTCTAGGTCAGTGCATCTGTCAATCTTTTCCAAAAATACAAATAAGCCCGTGACTCTACCCCCGCCCCCCACACCAAATGTTCCAGGTTTCTACCCAGGGATTCCCCTTTGTGGCTTGCTTTCTGCTTGGCACTTGCTGTAAGTTTTGATGCCAGGTATGTGGAAAGTCATTTCTAGGGGAGGGAAACCCACACACACAACAAAAGGAGATCAGTTTATTTAACTTGGTGACAATGGCATCTGGGAGTGAAGTTGGTAACTGCAACTGTGAAACAATTAAGCCTTTCCTGGCTTAGCACGGGTGAATTTTTTTTGTTATTTGTATCACATCTCACATTTGTGGTTTGTGAATTCAAGAAACCTATACCATGTGCCTACACATGCCCGATATAAGCCAGGCACACCTGTGAATGGGAGCTGTGGGCTCCAGTCCCAGGAGGCTCCAGTCTCTTGTGCTCCTGAGCCCATAAACACACCTTCTGATTCCTGATTGCTCTTCAGCCCTGCCCTCCCCATATCATTTTCCGTCCTGTGATCTGGGGAAGCATTTGTAGGGCTGCAGCTGTGCCATGTGCATACCTCATCTGCACATCTGGCAAACCCCTCAGCAGATGTGGAGGAAGGCAGCTTTGCAGCCTGAGTCGGTAGGGCCTTGAGCTCTCCTCTCAGAGCGGATTTTAGAAAAGAATGCAGACTGCAGAGCCAACACCCACCTGTGAACTGCTCTGGACCCCTGTGTTCTAGGATGGTGCCGGGGCGCCTCCATGGCTGGAGCTCCGATGCCACAGTGTGTGCTGCAAACTTGCCCTCAAAGGGTGGCACGAGTTAGGGAAGGAGCAGTATGAACCAGTCCTTGGAACCTCCTGGGCTGATTCCTTCCTCCAGAGTGAGACTTTGCTATGGATGCGAAACCTGGCATCCTGTCTTTAAAACCAACCAGGCGGAAGTCCGTTTCACTGAAGTGTCAGGCCCCTGATTAACTGCCCCTCTGAAATAAAGCTTGCTGCACCTAGAGCTTCCTGGACCCCTGGCCCCAGCTGTCACATTGCCAGTAGTTTCTCTCACGTTCTGTTTAAGCATTTAAACCACTGGGTAGAAACCCAGGCTGCACCAGCGGCGTGTGCTGGGGGCAGGAACATGTCTGCAGGCCCGGGGTGCTTGCATCACTTTCCATCCCTCTCCCGGGGCGGGGTGGTGAGCAGCCATCAGCACAGTGAAGGCACCTTGGACACTGTCAAGTGTCATGTTAACATGAATTGTCTGTGTCGAGATTGTGAGAAAGAGTGAAAATCTGCCCTCTCTGCTTCCTCCACATGCCTACCTTTTAATCTCCAGAGTATAAAGTGCTGTGAGGAATAACTCTGATGGAGTGATTCACTCTGCATGCTGGCACAGAGATGTCAGTAGGCAGCTGGGTCTCCTGCTAACTGGGAGAGCAAATTTCCAAGGAAGGGCATGCAGGCATCCCGTGATGTCTGTGGGGAGCTGGTTCCAGCTCCATTCCTGTGGATACCCAAATCCAGCGAAGGTCAAGTTCCTTATATAAAAGGGCACAATGTTGGCCTATACCATATGCACACCTCCCATGAACTTTTTTTTAATATGCATTGCCCTTTTTAAAAAAAATTATTTATTTATTTGAAAGAGTTACACACAGAGAGGAGAGTCTTCCACCCTCTGGTTCACTCCCCAAATGGCTGCAACAGCTGGAGCTGCGCCAATCTGAAAGCAGGAGCCAGGAGCTTCATCTGGGTCTCCCAAGTGGGTGCAGGGGCCCAAAGACTTAGGCCATCTTCTACTGCTTTCCCAGGCCATAGCAGAGAGCTGGATAGGAAGAGGGGTAGCTGAGACTTGAACCGGTGCCCATATGGGATGCTGGCACTGCAGGTGGTGGCTTTACCCGAGACACCACAGCACTGCACCCCTCCACCCCTATGTACTTTCAATCATCTCTGGATTACTGATACAAACTAAATGCTATGTATATAGTTGCTATACTGCATTGTTCAGGGATTAGTGACAAGGAAAAGGGTCTGTACATATTTACCACAGATGCATTATTTTTTTCCAAATCTTCGAGCTGCAGTGGATTGTCTGCAGGTGCCAGTCCTGTGAGAGCTGATTGTAGTTGGCAATAGGTGAGAGAATGGTTTTAGTGTTGACCGTGGAATGCCTATTGGATTTTCACGTAGGAGTTGCTTGGTAAACAAATGGAAGTATGAGTCTGCAGCTCAGAAAAGGAGTCACAGACTAGATAAAGTGGAGGCCAGAGGAGTAACTAAGATCATGTAAGGAAAATAGGAGACAAAAAGAGGAAGCTGAGATTCTTGGCTTTCGTGTACATCGGGATCAACAATGGAGTTTTCAAGAGAAAGCAAGCTGCCTCCGCCCACCCGGATATCCTGGATCAGATTCTTTGGGATGGGATCCAAGCAGGTGCATCATGACATGCACTGAAGATTGAGGACCATTAGTGTTTAAAGGATGACAGAGGATGAGGAGCCAGTAAAAGAGGCTGAAAGAACTGTCAGAGGAAATGGATGAGGACCAGAAGGATCACAGAGAACAAGAAAGGAAAGGACTTAGTTTAAAAAGGCCACTGGAGTTAGGCATTAGGAGGTCACGGGTGACCATAGCAGAAGGCATTTCAGGACAGTGGTGGGGGAGCCCATAGAGGAAGACCCTTCCTTCTGGCTTGGGATTCCCCATCTTGCACCTGCTCAGTCTTACCAGCGTCCTCCCCTTGGAGGCTCAGTGGATTCACAGATTGCCCTGTGCTGCTTTACTTTCAGACCAAGTATTCCCTCCAATATGCAACATAGGGAAGAATTTTCTCTCCCTCAATTACCTTGCTGAGTACCTTCAGCCCAAAGCAGCAGAAGGCTGTGTGATGTCCAGCCAGCCCCAGGATAAGGAGGTGCACATCATCGAGTTGATCACCCCCAACTCTAACCCTTACAGGTAAGTGAGTGTGAGCGTGAGTGGGTGTGTCTTCTGAACTGAGCAGAGGCAAAATCAAAGGCACTTCCATCTGGCTTGAGGCAGGAAGAGGTGCTGCCCTCGCTGTGCAAATGAGCAGGGCACCCGTGGTGCTTCGGGGGTGGTTCATGGAAGCTTTGAAGAGGGAGCCAAGGCACCGATGGTGTATTTTATATTCTGCAGCTATCTCCAGATCCCATATGATCCTGAAGCCTGTTCTGATTTTTACATAATAATTATAGGACGGTCACTCTTGCACCATCATTATCCCCTTTAACTGAGGTTATTCCTGATAAGAAGATCACAAAATGTGCCTTAGTAACATAATTACCATTTCAGTATCATTGTGGTCTAACTATGGTTCTGTTCTTTGTGTCCTCAAAGCCTGTATATGCTCAGAACTGTTTGCTTTAAAACTGTGAGTGTGTGAGTGTACATATGTTTGTATGTGTGTGTGACTGAGTGTGTGTATGTGAGTGTGTGTGTGTGTATAGGCAGAGTAGCCCCATGGTGATGTGGTGACACCCAGTTGCCATTAGATAGAACTTGCCTCCCCACTGTGTTCTTGTCTCCATTTCAGTTTCCTAGCCCTGGACTTGAAATTTAACCCTCCCTGTTGAGAATAATTAGAGAATTACCATTGGTTGAACTCATTAATTAACACATAGTTATTCTTAGGTGTTTAAATTTAAAAATTTGAGTTTAAAAGTTTAATTTTAAATTCTAATTTAAATTTTTTAAATTTAAAATTAAAATTTTAATTTTAAATTAAATTTTAATTTAAAATTTAAAATTTTAGATTTTAATTTTAAATTTAAATTTGAAAATTGATCCCTGTTAAAAATAAGAGTAGGAATAAGAGAGAGAGGAGATGTACGGTTCGGCACATGCTCACTCGGACTTACCGCTAACGGTAGAGCTAGAAACGTGCCATGGGACTCCAAATTCCATTAAGTTGGCAGGTACCAATTCCATCTTACTAGTTAATGTGATCAGTTTAAGTTCATATTTGATCATAAAGATAGGATTAAGTGTCAAAGGGATCACATAAATAAGACCAGTGCCTGCTAATAACAATTGAATTAAAAAGGAGAGAATGACTCAACATGGGAAGCGGGATATCCAGCAGACTCATAGAATGGCAAATGCCCTAAACAGCACTCTGGCCTCAGAATAAGCCCTTAAGGCATTTGGATCTGGCTAAAAAACCCATGAGAGTTTCTCAGGCAAGGAAAGCCAAGACACTGTGGCAAAAAATGACCTAAATGAAAGATCTCTGTGAGTGAGATCCCAGTGGAAAGAATGGGCCATCAAAGAAAGAGGTACCTTTCTCTGAAGGGAGGAGAGAACTTCCACTTTGACTATGATCTTGTCTAAATAAGGTTGGAGTTTGTGAACTCAAGAGGCTGCCATAGTCTTGACAGCTTATGACAAGAGCCCCTGGTGATTACTGACATCATAAATAAAGAGTGTCAGTGGTTAAATCAACAAGAGTCACTTTGCACTTACTCCCCATGTAGGAACTCTGTCCTTAATGTTTTGTACTATGCGAATTAACAGTAAAACTAATACTCAAACAGTACTTTATGTTCTGTGTGGGTGCAAACTGATGAAATCTTTACTTAATATATACTAAATCGATCTTCTGTACATAAAGATAATTAAAAATGAATCTTAATGAAGAATGGAATGGGAGAGGGAGTAGGAGATGGGATGGTTTGCGGGTGGGAGAGTGATTATGGGGGGAAAAAACACTGTAATCCAAAAGTTGTACTTTCGAAATTTATATTTATTAAATAAAAGTTTAAAAAAAGATATAGGAAATTAAGAGAAGGCAAAAAATTTATTCTCTCACTTTAGCCTGCATTTCATCTGGACTGGTGACTTCAAAGTTTAAATGTGTATTGTAGAGGGATTTCAAAGTTAAAATGCTATTGAGGTTTTGATTTCAAAAGTGAGTAAGCTGAAGATCAGCTTTGTTAGGATTCCATTCTGTCCCACATGAGGAATTCTGTGGAAGGTCCAAAGGGAATGAGAAATAGAAGCAGTCTGGCACATGTGCTTAGCCATTAAGCCCATGGCTTCGTTTGTGTACATTGTTCATTTTATGCTTTACAAGCATGTAAAACCAAGATAGAAATAAAGACTTTCCCGTTAAATTCAGAACCATGGAGATGATGTTGTTTAGTTAAAAAAAAGTTCCCTTATATACTGAATTCTTAGAAGTTTGAGTGGTGGTCATCAGTTTTCTAACAATTACTCGGTTGACCATCTGGTTTCTTGATTTTAATAACTGTATATCCAGAAGTTTGGGAAAGTAAATGCAGATAGGATTTTGAAGCAATTGTAAATGGGCTCAAGCAAACCTAAGATAAATCAAGAAATTCTCCAGCCCTTTGCCTCTTATTTTGAAGTTTCCAAATTTTTTTTGCCATGTTGTCTCCCCACCCCACCCCCAGTTCAGTCACAGCTCCCCTCTGAGCAAAGTGCCATCCGCTTCTGGTTTTGTAGGAATCTGAGCATTTGGCAAATTGGTAAGTTGTACATTGAAAATGCTGGGAAGAAAAAGCACCAATTTGGCCTCGATAGTCAAGTCCTCCGGTTTGTTCAGGTCTCTCTCTAATGGTGGCTGCATCAAGTAACCACCTTGATTTTGGTTTTGTTTTCCCAAAGAAGAGAAAAACGTTCGTGGCTAATGATCAACAGGGCTGTGTTTCCATTGTTATGTAAAATCATTTTGTTTTGTGTGCAGTAACAATCTGTTTTGCACATGTCATTTGCCCAGGATCAACTCCAGCTTTTTAATCAGCTGGCCAGACACTAGAAACACGAAGACTTGGAAGAGGGGTTGCAAGTTTCTGGCGTTTGGGTCCTAACTTTGCCTTTGTTTTCGCTCACAGTGCTTTCCAGGTGGATATAATAATTGACATAAGACCCTCTCACGAGGATCCCGAGGTGGTCAAAAATCTCATCCTGATCTTGAAGTGCAAAAAGTCTGTCAACTGGGTGATCAGATCTTTTGATGTTAAGGGAAACCTGAAAGTTATTGTAAGTTGGTTGAGCATTTCTTTGCTTTGACGAATGGCAATAATTTAAGCTGGGCTTATATGTGTTATTTTTCTCAAGTTTCTGCTGCTTTGGAGTTTCTAAGATTTCTCTCAGTTATTTTCCACATTGCAGAGTAGGCTGCTCCCTGGCTTTTCCTAACAGGGGTGG
Organism: Sylvilagus floridanus; assembly: GCA_949820135.1. Lineage (NCBI taxonomy): Eukaryota > Metazoa > Chordata > Mammalia > Lagomorpha > Leporidae > Sylvilagus > Sylvilagus floridanus. Next base: position 82,964,753 of record OX463225.1, on the reverse strand, counting down.
TCAATGTGAGGGTTAAAACATGGGCGCTGTGGGCCAGACCAACTGCATTTGTGTCCTGGCACTTGCATTTACAAACTGTGACCTTGGGCACATCCCTTAACTGCTCTCAGCTGTAGTAGCCTCGTTTGTGAAACTCCTGAAATGCATCAGTGTGCTTTGTAGTGCTAGTAAGTGTAAGACAAGGAGCACAGTTAAGTCTTCCTTGGCTGAGTCCTATTTGGGCCTCAGTATCGTGGTCCTGAAAATCAGCTCTTTTGGCGTTAGGGACTTAGGGAAGGTATGGAAATCAGGCTGACCCCAGCTCACATCATATACTGTTCTTGTTAACTATATGGCATTGGCATGTCTTCTCACCTGCTTTGAACGTCGTCGTCATCTTCTTTTTTTCTTAAGACTTACGTATTTGAAAGCTACAGAAGGAAAGACAGAGACAGAGAGAACTTCCATCGACTGGTTCACTCCCCAAATGACCATACTGGTCAGGGCTGGGACAGTCAGAAGCTGGGAGCCAAGAACTTCTTCTAGGTCTCCCACATGGGTAGCAGGGACCCAAGCACTTGGGCCATCTTCTGCTGCTTTACCAGGCTATAGCAGGGAGCTGGATCAGAAGTGGAGCAGCCGGGAATCAAACTGCTGCCTATCTAGGATGCTGGTGCTGTCGGTGGCAGCTTTAAACCGCTATGCCACAGCACAGCCCCTCTAATCTATTTCTTAAGCATTCTGTTTCATGAAGGAAATCTTGAGGAGACTTTGCTGGTTGGTATAAGTAGACAGAAGCTCTTTTCCTGAAAAGATGAATGATGAAATTTGATAAAGTTAATCTTATCTCAGATTATATAAATAGAGAGTAGCTATTTGGCAGAATGTGGGAGTAATTATGTTAAAAGTTAAAACGAAATATTTCCATTTTTTAGAAAATATTTACTTTAGCATCCCTTTTATAGTCTCAACTTTTTTTGCATTGTCATTTTTTAAAATAAAACAAAAGGACAATATCTCTTTTAGTAGCTGCATCAAATCAGTTGGAGTGGGTTTAATTGGGGGAGCTATGCCTTTGGTTTTGGTATTATTCATTCATTCATGGCATCTTCCTTCCGATACAGCAGTGAGTAAAACCCACAGTTCCCTAGGCAACGACATGTAAAGCCCTCACCAAAAACAGCAGGCAAGGTCATGAGCACACATATCTTAATTTTAAAGTAATCATTCTGGTTCCTGTGGGTTTCTTGTTTTTTCAACTTTGGGACGGTCCCAGTAAGCCATTCTGTGGAACAGTGATGTATTAATTTGGTGTTGAGCACAAAGTGCAGCCGTGATTTTCTGAAAGCAAAGATGTTTTGCTTGCCCTCTGGGGCACGACGTCAGGGGTGCTGGTGACCTATGGTGTCTGTGGCATTTGCTGCCTGGCACACTGGCCAAATGTTTGTAATTTCAGAATAACAAAAACAGGAAAGGGAATCACGCTTTGAAAGGCAGAAACATACGGTACACTTTAATTCCCTGCTGGAGTTCTTGTGTAACTATGCTTTGGGCCCTGACCCGGGCACGGCTCTTTCTCTCCCTGAATGTGTGTGCCTGGTCCGTGGCAGTTCTGGAGGCCGCTCTGAAGGTCCCCATCTCTCATGTGAATCAGAAAGGCTAGAAATGAGATTGCTCATCTCGAGCAAGATCTGTTTATATCCCTCTCCTTGGCTGCACTCCTGTTCCTGGCCAACTTTGGACAACGCAGGACATTGCTGAACACTTAGGTCATGTTTCATGATGTTCTGTTTTATTCTCCCAATCCATTTCATGCTTTGTGATTTCCTAATTCCCCGCTTCAGATGTGAATTCTGCCTGTGCTGAGAGGGGATGATGCTATCTGCTAATATGAAAGTATAGATCAGCACTCAGAAAGGCAGAAATGGCGGCAGGCGTTTGGCCTGGTGATTAAGCTGCAGGTTAAGACACCTGTGTCCCGAATCAGAGGACCTGCATTCGAGTTCTGGCTCTGGCTCCTGACTCCAGCTTCCTGCTAATGCAGACCTTGGGAGGCAAAGGTGATGGCTCAAGGAGTTGTGCTCCATCCCATCCATGTGGGACACCTCCTTTGAGTCCTTAGCTCTTGGCGTTGGTCCTGGCATGGCCCCAGTTGTTGCAGGCACCTGGAGAATGAACCAGCAGATGAGAGAGCTCTTTCTCTCCCTCTCAAATAAATAAATAAATAACTTTTTTTAACAACAAAGGAAGAAAGACTTTATGGGCAACTTGTTTCTGGTATTCCCTTTCTAGACAGAGTGGCAGAGTGGAAAGAATCCTGGCTGTGTGTCAGACAGGGCTATGTTCAAATCCCTTTTCAATGATCATTACTCTTGGTAAATACTGGGCAGTCTAGCTGAACAATCTGTTTGCTCACTTATGAAAAGGATGTGATGATGGTACTCACCTTGAGAGCTATTGTGAGGTTTAGCTGAGCTCATGTGTTTATTTATTCACTCATTCACGAAGTATTTGTGAAGGGGTCGCAGGCAGGATATTTCACCTAAAGCTCTGTGCGCACTGCCCTCATAGGGTGAATTCTCAGCTATGTGTGCTACATAATTTCTGTGAATCTCAGATTCTCTGCTTCTAACAAATAGTCATTCCTAGCTCCTTGTCTTTCAGAAGAGAATTAAGTAGGATAATATTCAGAAAGCTCCTAGCACAGCACCTGGCATCAAAAGGGGTTCAACCTCTTCCATCAGCAACGTTTTAGGTGTCTGTTGGAACAGGGCACTTCTCTAAGCAAGATAAAAAGCAAGAAAAGTGTTTACTAGAGGAATCGTAAGAAACCCGATGAGGTAAATTTAAAGAAGGGCATTGTTGAACATGGGTGGCTTATGCATGTAAGTTAGCAGTAGATAAAATTAAGTTCAATTTGGGGCAAATTTTTTTTCTATTATTCATTTGAGAGAGAGCAAGTGAGGACTCATGCTCATCCTCTGGTTCACTTCCCAAATTCTCGCAATGGTTCCCAGAGCTGGGAGTCGGGAACTCAATCCTGGTCTCCTCCATGGGTGGCAGGAACCTAACTACTTGAGCTGTCAGTGCTGCCTCCCAAGGTGCACTGGTATTGGGAGTGGAACCAGGATCGAACCCAGGTACTTGGTGTGAGATGCATGCGTTCCAATCAGCATCTCCATCACTAGGCCAGACATCCTCTCCTGGTGCAAAACACTTTGAAACTCACGCACAATTTTTTCATAATATTCATTTTCTGTGGAGCGTAGGCAGAATGTGTCCTTCAAGTACCAAACAGATGGCCAAAAGGGATGCAGAGGGCTGCAGTGGGGGCAAGAACAGGAATACTGATGTGTCCGCCTTGCCATGTGCAGCTCTGGCTCTTTGCTCAGGTCCTCTGGGGACCTGGTGTGCTCACTTTTATGGCAGGAAGAACCTCCAGGACATTAAAGAATGGATAGAGGAAACTCATTATGGGTTTCCTCTCACACTGTTTCATGTGGCCTCGGACTTCAAGGTTGGTGTAGGCCAGTTTGTTCTTAGAAAGGACATTTTTACAATCCCTTTGGGAGTACGCACTGTATTCTCTGACTCACCCCCTCCTCCACTCCCTGCCATCAGCTCTGATGCAAACTTGGGGGGTTGTGGAGGTCCTTAGCCCCTGTGCCCAGCTCACCACCTTTCATAATGATGTGGCTGGGAAAGATGGTGGTGGCACTTGGAGACCCCCCTAGAATATTCCCATTTGAAATGGCTCCACTAAAGTTGGAAAAAAACTCAGGGACTCCCAGAAATACAGCATGAGGAATTTGCTCAATGCTAGGAACCAACTTGCCTGCCATTGTCCCAGGTCTTGCTGCTTTCAGTCGGAGGCATAATCAATATGAGATGAACCCACAGCTCTTGGATTTAATGTGGAAAGGTGTGAACAGATCATTCTCTATTGGTACAAAAGGACAGGTGGCAGGGATGATGATAGGATTCTGGAAATACAATATTTTCTCAGCTGTCCAACAACATGAAAGCCTGGGGCAGATGAGGCCAAGTAGAACTGGTTAGACCAATGCTGCTGTTCCAGCCAATGAAAACGATGTGCTGCTTTGAAAGGCTGGAAGAAGCTGTGCCGCGGAGAACGGCTGTTGACTAAATGAATAAAATGTTCCAAGAATAAATCATATCCTCCTTAACTCCAGTGCAGTTCTCTCTTTCTCTCCCTCTCTGCATTTCTTATACTTTCTGGCTGTCTTTCTAACCCTTCCTTCTCCTAAGGAATTTGCTCTGAGTCCGAGTGAGAGCTGCAATGCTCTGAGCCTACAAAGCCGAGTTAACACCTGGCTGCAGGATTTGGATAGAACTCTGCCTGGTTTCTTTGTGTGCAGGGGTCCTGACTGGCCAGCCTGGCAGTTTTCCCACAGATAAACCCTGTGGGTGAGATCCTTTAAGCTTTGAGTTTAAATATATGTTTCATCAGCCAATCTCCCACAACCGAAACGGCCAAGAGAACTTAGAACCTGTGAATCTTTTATGGTTTTACAGTGGGAAAGGATTAATATTTAGTCATGTTAGGGGCAAACAGAATGGGAAACAAATGAGGAATTTAGAAAAAATGCTGCATGTATGCAGGAGAAAATCATTGGGCATGGAAATTAAAGTGATTTTTAGACAGCATGAAAATGGCATAAGCTGTGCGCTGGGAGGGCTTTCCTGCCCTGCTGGAGCAGTTGTTGAAAAAGTGCTGCCTGCCCCTGGTGATCCCTCTCCAGGGTTCAGCTCTGTCACCCCAGACTCCATCACTGCCACCGGACTCCCCAAGTGTCATAGCAATTCACCTCCCATGTCCTGCTTACTCAGAGTCCAGTTATATTCTTTCCTGAAAGTATTTATATAACTTTAATTTTATAACTGGCTTTCCACTGAATGCTTGTTTTCTGAGCTACTTGTAGTACTGGATAAAATATTAATAGGCAGAGGGGCCAGCATAGTGGATAAAGCTGCCACCTGTGACGTCGGCATCACCTCGTGTCCCAGCTGCTCCACTTCTGATCCAGCCAGCCCCCTACTAATGATCTGGGGAACGCAGCGGAGGATGGCCCACGTGTTTGGGCCCTTGCACCTGTGTGGGAGTCCTGAATGAAGCTCCTGGGTCCTGGCTTCCACCTGGCCCAGCTCTGGCCATTTCAGTCATCTGGGGAGTGGACTAGCAGATGGAAGATCTCTCTCTCCACCTCCTAGCTCCCCCCACCATCCTGTAACTCTGCCTTTCAAATATATAAAAAAATCTTTTGTAAAAAATTAATAGGCAGAGGAAAGTAACCTAAATTAATTTTTTAGAGCATAAAATGTTAGCACATTTAGTTAACAGAACTGGCAAATGAGCAGTTACAAAACAGTCTAGTGGATCATAAATTATAGATGAACTATCAACCTTGGTGGTTTCACCAGATGGAGTTTAGTAGTTGGTGAGGATGGGCTTGTCTCCTCACTAGGGTAACTTGATTTTACTTTCATTTAAATCTTGGGTTATAGGAAGCAGAAGCATGGGCATATTTTGCCAATATAACATGTACATCTGTATACTTTGTACATAATTGTAAATAAAAACAAGGGAAAATTTGGTATACAAATTTGGTGTGTGTGTGTTAAGAACTTTGACATTAACTCTATGATAACACACAAGATATATTTAATATGTGGCTACTTAGCTGTCATTGAATTCTCTTTACCAACATAAGCCATCCAAGCAACATGATCAGAGAGCATGAATAGGTGTCTGTCAATCTGTTATGAAAGGTTTTCATGTGAATGTTTTAGCCCTCAGAAAATAGAAATCAAAAGAATAAGTCATTGCCTCATACACTGTGTAGAACTGATGTGTTTCAGGTATTTAAATCTTATTATTTAAAATATTATTTATCTTTACACCTGTGAATGATAGTTTATTGTTCTCTTTAGGCTCCTAACAGTATTGGTTTTGGAAAAGAGAGTGAAAGATCTATGACCATGACCAAGTCCATAAGAGATGACATTCCTTCTACCCAAGAGAACCTGGTAAAGTGGGCTTTGGACAATGGCTACAGTCCAGTAACGTCATACACAGTAGCCCCTGTGGCTAATAGATTTCACCTTCGGCTTGAAAACCATGGTAAGTGTGATTTTTTTTTTAATGTAGTTATATGAAAGAAATCTCCCCAATAAAATTTTCTTATAAGGACCTCTCATTTCAGCTTCTGTGGTGGCTTTTCTGTTGTACAGTTTAATAGTTTTTGAGTACTTTTTAGTATAAGGTTTAAAATGATCTTGAATTGTTTTTTTTTTTTTATTTTTATTTTTTTTTTATTTTTTTTTTTTTACAGGCAGAGTGGACAGTGAGAGAGAGAGACAGAGAGAAAGGTCTTCCTTTTGCCGTTGGTTCACCCTCCAATGGCCGCCGCGGACGGCGCGCTGCGGCCGGCACACCGCGCTGGTCTGATGGCAGGAGCCAGGAGCCAGGTGCTTTTTCCTGGTCTCCCCATGGGGTGCAGGGCCCAAGCACCTGGGCCATCCTCCACTGCACTCCTGGGCCACAGCAGAGGGCTGGCCTGGAAGAGGGGCAACCGGGACAGAATCCGGAGCCCCGACCGGGACTAGAACCCGGTGTGCCGGCGCCGCAAGGCGGAGGATTAGCCTGTTGAGCCACGGCGCCGGCCAATGATCTTGAATTGTAATAGATGATTTTGGGGAACTGGAATACAGGTCTCAATAGTGTAGAGGTGAGAGTGTGTAGCAGAGAACTTTGCCAAAGATCTTTCATGTGCTACAGTAGGAAGAAATTGGCCTGCGTTCTCCTCTCGGAGCAGTCACATGACCACTTAGCTGAGAATGCAGAATGACTGGGACTGCAGGGAGAAGACCCTGGTCAGAATCTGCCTCTTAGAGGAAAACGGTCTTGGGAACTCACACTCGGGCCTTCTCACCCAGAGCTGGGGGCAGGAATTACGACTCTGGTTTGATAGAGCAGAGAGCAGAGGCCCAGCAGGTTCCTGAGTTCTCAGGAGTCTCAGTGAGCGTGACTGAGCCGCTCCCCGGAGCTGGTCCTCACTCCCCGGTACCTCTCCTGAGTGCAATACCGTTAGAACAAAAGTGGGGAGACTAGCTCAAGTCTCAGTCCTGCCATTTCTTCACTCTTTTGGGAGAAGTCATTGAACCTCTGAGCCTCTTCAGTAATTGGGAAAAATTATAGGACCTCCTTTACAGGGCTCTTGTGAAAATTCTTTAAAAAGTACAAATTAAAAACCCTATGAAATTATAACTTCTTTTGGACCTGATCACTTATAGTGTCCTTTTCAAAGGATTGGAGAAGAGTTAATGTCTATTGGTCATCTTCACTTCTAGCTTTCACTGAGATGGCTTTGATCTCAGCCATACATCAGTTGGTTTTTAGCTGGTGGATTTGTACAATAATAGATAAAATGCTTTCTTTAAATTGTTGAAATATAACAAAATTATTGAGTATTGATTGTCTGGAAATAAGTCTGTTCCTTTGGAGGAAAAAGCACACCTAAGTAGTCTTTCTTTTCCACTTAGTGATCAGGTTTTAAAAGGCCAAGTGCCCAAATAACGTCTATAGTTTGACAGTCAAAAAGGAGTAGCAAAATAAATTTTCTGTTAAGATTTATTTATTTTTATTAAAGACAGAGTTACATGGAGAGAAAGAGAGAGATAAAAAGAGAGAGGGAGAGAGAGAGAGAGAGAGAGAGAGAGAGAGATCTTCCATCTGTTGGTTCACTCCCAAATAGCTGCACACAGCCAGGGCTGGGCCAGGTGAAAGCCAGGAGCCAGGAGCTTCTTCTGGGTTTCCCACATGGGTGCAGGGGCCCAAGCACTTGGGCCATCTTCTGCTGCTTTCCCAAGTGCATTAGCAGAAAGCTGAATAAGAAGTGGAACAGTTAGGACTCAAACTGGAGCCCATATGGGATGCCAGCATTGCAGGGGATGGCTTAACCCTCTATGCCACAATACCGGCCCCAGCACAATAATATTTTAAATACCAATACTGGGGGTGGGTGTTTGGCACAGTGGTTAAGATGCTGCTTGATGCCCACATCCCCTGCTAGAGAGCCTGTGTTCCAAGTCTTGGCTATGCTCCTGATTCCAGCTTGCTGGTTCTAGCTGGGGCAGCAGCTGATGGCTCAAGTGCCTGGGTCCCACACCCACATGGGACACCCAGATTGAGTTCCAGGGTTCTGGCTTGGGCCTTGCCCAGTCCTGGCTGTTCCAGGCATTTAGGGAGTGACCCTGCAGATCAAAGATCTCTCCCTGTCAGTCTCTTTCTGCCTTTCAAATAAAAATAAATAGTAAATACCAATGTTATTGCAAGAAGTCTTTAGAAAAACTGTTCAAAAAAATCTCTTCATTCAAGAAAAGTATTTCAGTGGTATTTGAATGGAATAGTACTGCCTTTTATAACTTACTGAAGTCATAGAATTTTGTATCTTTTTGGGCTTTAGAAATTATCTAGCACCGTGGTCTTTATCTAGACTGTGCCACTGCAATCACATGGGGAGCTGGAAGCTTACAAATGATTGGGTCTTACCCTGGAGAGTCTAATTTTAATTGGCTTGGGGTACAACCTGTGCATAAGGCTATTTTTTTAAGTTCCCAGAGTAATTTTAATGTGTAGTCAAAATTAAGAACCACTGATCTAATCCAATCCTTAATTTTAAATTTTGAGAAATTGAGGTATAAAGGAGTAGGCCAGTTGCCCAAAGCTACTCATCTTGTTTAAGAGACTAGCAGGACTAAAATTCAGATTCCTGATTGCTTATATGCATTGCTTGTTAAAAGTAATTTTACACCTGCCTCGTCTCACTCATTCCTCCTGTTCTGCTTTTTTGACAATTGTGGCCTGGCATCCACACTAACGATGTTCTGCCTTCTCCGTCACTACAGAGGAGATGAGAGATGAGGAAGTCCATGCCATCCCTCCTGAGCTACGCATCCTGCTGGACCCTGGCACCTTGCCCACCCTGGAAAACCCGCCCTTCCGGGGAGGGGGAGGCCGAAATGGAGGTCTCCCCTTCCCTTTCCCAGATATCTCCAGGAGAGGCCGTAAGGAAGAAGGTGAAGATAGGGTCCCCAGGCCAAAGGACCGTGTCATCCCTGGCATGCAACTCTTTCCTAGTCCCAGAGAGCCGGAGGAGGTGCAAGGGAGCGTGGATGTGGCTCTGTCAGTCAAGTGTGACAGTGAAAAGCTGACTGTGGCCGTAGAAAAAGATTCCTTTCAGGTCAGTGCAATTGGAAAGGAGAGCAGAGAAGCCGCCCCCTCCCCACTGTTGCTCTGGGCTGTGTTCATCATTTCCCTCTGGCTCTTAAACGGTTGAACCCCGGAGACTTGATCCTGTCTTCTCAGTTGGATGGACCCATTTCCCCTTAGCTGTGATCCTCACCTGGCTCCTGTTGTTCTCTGTGAGGGGGGCAAGGGTTCTGGGTCCTTGTGTGTCAGTATTTTGCTCTTGAAGACCAACAGTCCTGGGCTGTTGTGAGCTGGATGACTGAAAAGAGGTGGCTGGGCGTACGGCACAGCGTGCACCTGTGCCCCCTTTACTTGGAAGACCAGGCAGCGTCTGTTGCCTGTGCAAAGCAGAAGTGTCTGGGGGTCCCCCATCATGTCTTTGTTGATTGTTGTTTCAGGCCAATGGCTACTCGGGGATGGAGCTCACACTGTTGGATCCTAGCTGCAAGGCCAAGATGAATGGCACCCACTTCATCTTGGAGTCTCCCCTGAACGGCTGTGGTACTCGGCACCGGCGCCTAGCCCCTGATGGTGTGGTTTACTATAACTCGGTGAGTGTTCTCCAGAATAGAGCTTTACCTTCTGTCAGAGCCTTAAAGGAAGTCTTCATATGTCTCTGAAAATGAGGAGGAACCTGCACAAAGTCAAGTGCTGGTTCTCCACAAAGTGGGATTTACATAGACCCCAAACTCTGGTTTTATGTGCTTTTGTGGTGAGTTTTGAGAATAGGAAGGCCCTGTTTGCTCAGCTGGAGTTGTGGTGATCTCACCCACTCCCTTCTTAAAATTTCTGATGGTGGGGCCGGTGCCGTGGCTCACTTGGCTAATCCTCCGCCTGTGGTGCCGGCATCCCATATGGGCGCTGGGTCCTAGTCCTGGTTGCTCCTCTTCCAGTGCAGCTCTCTGCTGTGGCCTGGGAGGGCAGTGGAGGATGACCCAGGTGCTTGGGCTCTGCATCCGCATGGGAGACCAAGGGGAGACACCTGGCTCCTGGCTTTGGTGGCAGCCATCTGGGGAGTGAACCAACGGAAGGAAGACCTTTCTCTCTGTCTCTCTCACTGTCTATAACTCTACCTGTCAAATAAAAAAAGTCTTAATTTGGAAATTAAAAAAAAAAAAAAGTTCTGATGGCAAAATGTTCACTGTCAGGATGATTATGACTTCTCTCTGTGGCCAACCTGTAGGATCAAATAGTCTGGTTCCTATGTGAGTAAAACCTAATGTCTTGGGCTGTCAGTAAGCATCTCTGCACAACAGGGCAACCAGATGCATGGTTTCTCTTGCCTCACTTGGATCTTGTCCACAAGTAGGCAAACTTTTTCCTCCAAAAAGAGAATTTCAAGTTGAGAAGGTCTTTATGAAATTATCAAGTATCTGTCTCCACTTCCAAGAAAGATGCTAAGGGTGGACATTTGGCACAGGCATAGGATGCCACGTGGGAGGCTCACGCCCCGTGTCGGAGTGCCTGCGTTCCAGGCCTAGTTCTAGCTTGCTGCTCGCGGAAACACTGGGAGGCAGCCGGTGATGGTTCAAGCAGGGGCCACCCACATGAGAGGCCTGGACTGAGTTCCCAGATCCTGGTTTCTAGCTCAAATAAAACTTTTTACAAATCTTAAAGGACACAAATAACTAAAGCTCCCTACAATGGCCAAGTCTTTGTACTTCCTAGAGTTTTTATCTAGGCTCTTATTTAGTAAGAGAAATCCCCCTCTGCAGTATAGACAAATGACAACCCCATTCAACTCCATTTGAGGGTCTAATCTTTCTCCATCGTTTGGATTAATTTGTAATTTATCAATATAGTTATGGAAGAAATTGCTTTTTTGACAAGAGAAAATATAAATTTTAGTTCAGATCTTAACCTGTACTACGATTCTCTTATTGCTTGCTTCTTTGACAATGAAGTCCTAAAATGTGTAGAGTTTTTTGTTGTTACGGTGTCTGTTTTAAAGTCAGGTTTTCAATTTGCATCTGATTTATTCCACGGGTGTAAGGTAGAGCTAAATGCTTGTGGCTTGGTGGTTTTACACTGTTGGCTGTGCTTTCTTTGCCTTGTAGATTGTGATTCAGGTCCCATCCCCTGGGGATAGCAGTGGCTGGCCTGAGGGTTATGAAGACTTGGAATCAGGTGACAATGGATTTCCTGGAGACATGGATGAAGGAGAGCCTGCCTTCTCCAGCCGTCCTGAAATTGTGGTGGTAAGGATTCATTTTCACTAGGTACTTTACAGAGAGTGTTGTCTACAGGAGTCATCAAAAATTCCATGGAAAATGTGTTTTCTGAAGAAACCATTGCATGGATATCAGAAATTTTTTCACCAAAAGAAACTTACCTTTTAAATCCATTTTCCACAAGCTTTCTGAAGCACCTTCATGTTTGGTTGGCTTTAGTTAGGGATTATCAGAAAACACAAGCCTATAATAAAGGCTAAGAGCTCATGAAGGTATGGGGCCTTCACCCCTCATGCGATCATGATTTCATTTTCTTTCCCGCAGTTTAATTGCAGCCTGCGGCAGCCGGGGAACCCCAGTACCTACCAGGACCAGCCCAATGAAAACATCACCTTCAACATGGAGCTGTACAACACCGACCTCTTCCTGGTGCCCTCCCAGGGAGTCTTCTCTGTGGCGGAAAATGGACATATTTATGTTGAGGTGAGGCCTGATCCTGTAGGCTTTTATGTTAGTCCCAAGCTGTGGTTCCTCAGACATTAGCTAGAACACACTCTGCACCCTTCCTCCTCCTCTTCCTCCCCTGCCCCCAGAGTACTTGGCTGCTTCTGGGTGAGGGCTTGGCTCAGAAAACACTTCCAGGTTGGCTTCTGACCAGAGCAGGAAACTTCAGGATTTAATACATTAGGTTAAGTAGAGAGTTTTTTTGTAGAGGAATGTTAAAAAAGAAAAAAAAATCAGCAAAATGTGAATTCTAATAAAGCTCTGGGTTTGTTTTAACCTTAGCTGGATTTTTTTTAAAAATTTGAGGAGAGAGAATGAGATACAGAGAGAGCTCCCATCTGCTGGTTCCCTCCCCAAATGCTTACCACACGTGGGGTTAGGCTGAGGCTGAATCTGGGAGCCTGGAATGCAATCCAGATTTCCCATCTGGGTAGCAGGAACCCACAGGCATAGCACCTGTTAAGCTCAACACTGGCCTCAATCTTGGCATTTTTGGAACAGTAGTTAAGCAGAGGCAATGTCAGAATTAAATCACCTCCCATATCATCTTTCAAATTACACACACTTCTAAGGGAAATCCTATGTGCTACCATATCTCATGAAAACTCTTTTTTCTAGCTTGTTTCTAAATGTGTGAATTTGTTAAAACCATTTCCTACACATTTCAGTAGTAACCATGTATAATGTACACCTGGAATGACAAGAAAACATTAGGTAATGGTGGTAATAATGAAATAATAACAGTAAATGTTTACTGCAGCTTTAGTATGTACCAGATAGGGTTGTAAGTAGTATAGTCATTAATTAGCTCTTTGGAGCAATCTTACATGAATAGACTAATAATATCTCCATTTCGTGGCTGAGAAAATTGAGGCAGAAGCTTGTCCAAGGTCTCACAGCTGGTGTTTCAGCTGGGCATGTTGTCTGCTGGTCCTGGAGGGAAGTCTGCTGCGAAGCTGCAAGGGGGACTCTGGAGGGGGAGAGAAGCTCAAGGAGTCGAAATGGAAAACGTCCCTATGTTAGAGGTGACTTCAGTGCATGCGTTTCTACTCTGGAAAGGAAACCAGCTCTCACATTTGCACTGACTCTGGCAGGGTGCCTGCTGGCTCCTGAAGCTGTTTTCCCCGATCATCTGGATTCTGCCCCTCCTCCTTCGCCTCCCTCCTGAGAGCTGGCTTTCTTGGGGGAGCACCTTCTTTCTCCACTGGGGAAAATATACTGCACTCTGCACGCTATTCTTAGCCGTAGACCTCTGCTAATCCAGGATTGTTGTTTCCCTCTTGCTTTCCTGGCTACACAATCCACACGTGCAGCCGGTCAACAACTCCCTACTGGGCTCTGGGCTTTAGGGGCGCTGCTTAAGTGCAGTTGGTTCTTTTCCAAATATGTGCCTGGCTGCACAAGGTTAAGGCTCTGGTTTATGCTAATCAGTGGCCAATCTTCCTTGTGGACCCTTCTCTGGAGGTGTTGACTGATCTTTTCCCATCCCCACAATGCTAGCTTATTTCAGTTACGTTGTAAGTAGGGTTTTTGTTCATTCATATCTTTTCTTATGTCAACTCTGTGTTTGTAGTTAAACTTTATAAGATATTGTCAAGTGATAAAAAAGAAATCCCCTAAATCTTTTTGCTTTTGCTACCATTTTAAGTATCAAGTATATTGGGAATTGGGGAGTGGGTTATAAACTACTTTATTTTGATTTTTTTTAAGATTTATTTATTTGAGAGGTAGAGTTATAGACAGAAGAGAGAGAGAGAGAGAGAGAGAGAGAGAGAGAGAGAGAGAGAGAGAGAGAGAGGTCTTCCATCCACTGGTTCACTTTCCAGATGGCCACAATGGCTGGAGCTGGGCTGACCCAAAGACCAGAGCCGGGAGCTTCCTCTGGGTTTCCCACACAGGTGCAGGGTCCCTAGTACTTGGGCCATCTTCTGCTGCTTTTCAGGCCATAGCAGAGAGCTGGATCAGAAGAGGAGAAGCTGGGACTCAAACTAGCACCCACATGGGAAGCTGGTACCACAGATGGAGGTTTAAACTACTACACCACAGTGCCGGCCCAGTGTTTTAAAATTACCTAAAATACAAGAGAAAATCTGTGAATGTTTTGCTAATAGGATTGCTTGGTCTTTGTCTCCCAGTTTGGACCCCACTTGTGATAGGAAAAGTGTTTTCTTACATCAAATAAAGCTAGCTAAGACATTGACTGGGTTTAAAAAACTATTTCCATGTTTCTTTTCCCCTCTATCCCTCTTTCCTCCTCCCAGAATCCTCTATTCTTGACCACAGTCTCTTCCCTTAACCCAAGACATTATCCACTTTTCTACCTGTTCTTTGGTCATCTCTAGATTGGTCATATAATGGCAGTTTCTTCTTAAATTCCTTGTCTTTGAGGGCATAAAAAAACAGAGAATCATTTATAGCCCCCAAATTTCAGTCTGGAATAGTAGTACTGCTAGTAGGCCGTGTGCACTGACCAACTCGGAGCTGTGCTGTTTGTGTGTATCATCCAGTTTGCTAATTCTCATGGCAACTGTGTCTCATAGGTATCAGAGTCCTCATTCTGTAGGATTTCGAGGAAATCGAATCCCAGGGTGTGATTTCTTCAGATTTGCCTCCCTTGCCAAGCCTGGAATCTGTCTACCGTTCATTTCCAATCTTGCCGATGAGGCTTTTTTTCCCCTCTAAGGCAGAATTTTGAGTAACCCAGACATCCCACCATTATCCATACATTCTTCGAGTTTAAAGATTTGCAGCAGTTCCATTATACATTTTTGCATTGTGGATTCTGAGGTTGCATTAAAGGGTGCTCTTTGGTAATAAGATGTATGTCCTTTGCTGTCTTTCCAAGGTGGGATATCTTGTTCGTCAGAGTGTGAAAAACCAGTGAAGCCTAGTGGTGTGTGGACTGCCACTGCGGAGTGTGCATATCAACGGCCAGAGTAGCACCCTCCTGCTTCTTGTCATCGTGGTGGCGGGCCGTGCCTAGTTAGCCCTGGAAGGACCTTTCACAACAGTGCTATGGGTTCAAGGCCCCGGCAGTGTCAGGGGTTTCCCCCTGGGTATCTCAGAATGGAAAGTTTGTTTATATCTCCATGTCTTCTGAGAGGATTCTGAGTCCAGTGGCCTGTGGGTGTGTAGAGACTGTGTTTCTCAAGTGTTTCAGTTTATTTTGATCATCAGTTTAGCTCAGGAAAGGGGCAGGGGATTGGGGTGGGGTTGGGGGGGGCAGTTCACTTGGTCACTCGTGTGTTGCCGAATGGAGAATCCAGCCTGGCCCTGAGGCTTTAGCTGAGTTCAGGATAGTTGAGGTTTGAATTCTGTTTACACTTGGCTCCACACTACTTCCTGTTTCTAAAGAAAAGAACCTTAACAAGGTTTGGACATGGCCCATGCAAATATTTTGTAAGAGGGAAGTGTAGATGACTTGGAACCGTTTCTACATTAGATTTCCCTTAAAATACCCCTGGGCTTAACGAGTGAAGGGAGAGTCTTGGCAGGGTCCTGCGAGCAGCTGGGACGCGTTGCCAGGCCTGTGATGGCCACCAGCTTGCACCGTGCGTGACGTCCGGCACCAGGGGCCAGCTCGGCCTGCTCGGAGCGGAGCGGGGCTTCGGCTGACTCCCGGTTGACGGTGGTGTCCGTTTACCCTGGGTCAGTGCCGTGCAGAAGCTCGGCCTTCCCCGCCTGGGTGGAACAGATTCTGCGCCTCTACTTGGTTTTTTAGTAATTCTAAAAAAGAGCTTGTCTTACAAGTCTACACTATTATGACATTAAAGGCTTTGCCTGTGTTTTATTTATTAGGGAAAATTCACTTGAGGTGTATGGTGTGCTTTTATTTTTATCTCTCTGAGGGCTTATGAGAGACATATTTATCTTGTACTTGAACCTTCCAGGCTGGCATTTGCACTAAATAGCACTGTCCCCATCCGTATCAAGTTCAGATGGAAAGTATCTCTTTCTTCAGTGAGCGTTTGTTGCTATGGCAGTTAGAAAGCTGTACATATGTTAAGACAACGAAGATAAACAGCATCTCCTCCCCAGGTGCACCGCCTGTGCACCTGAAGCAAACGTGAGGTTTTGAGTTCTGAGTTCCTCTCTCTGTTCTTTTCTAGGTGTCTATCACCAAGGCTGACCCACAGCTGGGATTTGCCATCCAGACGTGCTTTATCTCTCCATATTCGAACCCGGACAGGCTGTCTGATTACACCATCATTGAGAACATTTGTCCCAAAGATGAGTCTGTAAAGTTCTACAGTCCCAAGAGGGTGCACTTCCCCGTCCCGCGAGCCGAGATGGACAAGAAGCGGTTCAGCTTCGTCTTTAAGTCTGTGTTCAACACCTCGCTGCTGTTTCTCCAGTGCGAGCTGACGTTGTGTACCAAGAGGGAGAAAGACCCCCAGAGGTTGCCAAAGGTCAGTGGGCCTCCTGTTGACTGTGCCCTTGGCATTCTTAGGTGGGGCGGTGACCTGCCCGAGAAGTTGCATCCCGGTTACTGCAGGTTGAGGATTCTGGTTTTGGAACTGCCCAGTTGAAGTAATAAAGTCAGTTAGCAAGGAACTGTGAGTTTTATGGAGTCTTAGAGAATAAATCCTGACAGTATGATTTTTTTTTCCATGTGTGCTACTTAATAGTACCTCATGAGCAATAAATCCCGGCTGTTTTCCATCGAGGGAGCGAGGGGTCTGGCTTGATCTTTGCTCTTCAGATAGAGTGCAGCGCCAAGAGCACAGCGATCCGAAAGGCTAAGTTCAGTGTGCGGATTAATCTTTCCGGGCCCCACTGAGGCTTGCGTTGTAGTTGTTTTTTGACCTTCTCCGTGTGAGTTATAAGGTTGACCGGTCTCAGGGGGATCACTAAGGGAAACTAGCAAATATTTTAATTTTTCTCAGTTTCATATCAGTTCATCTTGTTTGTCTTGTGTTACTGCCCACATTGAACTGGGATGCTCTGTTGCCATAACAGAAATCAGAACCATCTGACCTTCCAAGAGCCGTGCTGCAGGGGGATCTGCAAGGTTAATTATGATACCTCATTAGTTGGCCTTGTGTGCGTAAAAGGCATCTTCTGCCGGAGGCTCGTTTCTGTGAGCTGGCATAATGATGTGTAATTCCATATGCGCATTCATTCTGAAGATGCACACAGCGTGTAAACTAATTTTGTCACCACCCATCAATCATTGTCTGGAGAGCTAAGAATCAAGCTGTATCGTTTATAATGTGTGTGTGGAACTCCCTCATTTAATACACAGGTTGTCAGAAGTGGGTGTAGAGGTGGGAGAAAGAGTCTCATCACCAGCGAGATTACCATTGCTCTGAATCCCTTGCAGCCTGGTATTTCCCCGGGCACCCATTTCTCTGACAATGCCACAGAGAATTTTGCTCGTAAATGAAAATACAGCAAGTCTGATTGTGATTATCCAGGAGCACACACAGGTTGACTTGGAATCTGTTTAGCCCTTTGCTTTTGGAAATGTTGATGCCTTAGCCCTGTGGCATTCACCTTCCCCCAATGGCCAGCTGCTATCTGCAGGTGGAACAATGACCTTTGGGAGTTAGGGATCCGGGGGGAGGCCTGGTAGTCACTGGGGGTCATTACTGGTGGCTTTGGCTGTTTCCTTTTCCTTAAGCCTGGCCTGGAACACCCCCGCTTCTCAATGTGTAAATCTGCGAGCAGTAATCCTAGTGTTTCCTTTCAGAGCACTCTAAGGAGAGCTCTAAGTCCCAGGAGAGGACATGATGGGAGCTGACCCTAAACCTCAAGTGGCCATTTACTCGTAAGGCAGAATACAGTGGGAAGAGCTTGGCAACTGAGAGGGCAGGACCACCACTGACTAACAGAACTGTAAAAAAGTCCCTCAACCCCTCAGAGCTTGGATATCCTCGTCTCTAAAGCTGAAATCATAAGGCCTGGCTTCCCTCCTGTATGGAGAAGCAGACGAGACCATAGATGTGACCATAGCTCGTTGTGCGCACGGTGGAGGCTGTAGACAAGCTGTTGCCACTCTCTTCCCCAATTGATGTTTATAGATAATATTTCCATGTCTCTAGTGACAATTTTTTTGAAATATTTATTTGGTTGAAGGTCAGAGTTACAGAGAAAGAGAGAGACAGATATATATTTTTTTCATCACTGGTTCACTTCCCAGATGGCCATAGTGGCCGGTGTTGGGTCAGACTGAAGCCAGGAGCCAGGAGCTTCATCCAGGTCTCCACATAGAGGGCCCAAACACTTGGGCCACTGTCTGCTGCTTTTTCCAGGCCATTAGCAGGAAGCCGGATTGGAAGCAGAGCAGCCACTTCCAACAGTACCCATGTGGGATGCCAGCATTGCAAGAGGCAGCTTTCCTCCCAGTGCCACTCTGCTGGCCCCATTTCTAGTGATTTCTGAGTACTTTGTATGACTTGTGAGCAAGGCAAAGAGTCTTGCAGAAGGAGGGTCTCAAACACTTTCATTTCTGATGAACCTGAGACCTAGGGAGTTAAGTGTCTTGCCCAAGGTCAGCCACAAGGTCAGATTTAGAATCACAGACTCAGGAAGAAGAGTCTGAAGAACTCATAGCAAAGTCAAATGCAAATCTTTTTCAATTGTCTCACCTCTCCACAGAACCCCCAACGTCTTCCCCTACAAGAGGGCAAGGGCAAAGGCTTTTCTCCTCTGTTGTGGGTGGTGAGGGGTTGTCCTCTCTGTCGCTCAGAGCAGCAGTGACCATGAAGTCTGAAGTCTTTGCTCTTCTGTTGTCCAGAGGAGCAAGAGCTGAATTAGCCTTTCAGAATGTCTGGCTGAAGGCTTTTTAAACAATAGGTGTATTTTTTTCTGACCCCAAAAGCCAGTGGGTGTCCTTTACATTGGAATTTCACCAGTTGATGAGCACTGACAAAAAGCCAGAGTTGCTTTAAGGGAAGAGGTCCTAGAGAGCGATGATACTTTTCCCCAGCAGATGTGGTGCAGCCAGGGGTTGAGGCCTCAGAAGAGCTATGAGCATCTGATCTCCTGGCCTCCACACCTGGGCACACCTCCCCAGGCCCTGCATTCCGGAGCATTAAAAGCAGATGACCTTGGAAAGCTTAATTTTTGCATGAGCCTGTGCCAGGATTAAAAAAAATCAAACAAACTGGACAACAGGATTATCTTTCTGGGAAAAAAAATGTAAAACCTGTCACCTTCACAACACAAGGCCAGGTGTTTCCCAAAATCACACATCACAGCGGGTCAGGGGCCAGCGTTCATCACCTAGTTCCTCTAGTCTTCAAGCTAAGTGACACCCATGTATCTGGTTGTTTTCTGGGAAGACAGGGAGAGGGAAAAGACAATATTTATAAGGTGTCTGGCGACAATTCGCATCTTCAAATGCAGCTGGAAACACACTGGGCCTGCCACCACATCTCCCAGACTGTTTGAGGTTCTTTGAAACACATCCAGATTTCTTGTCTTTCTGTAGCAAGCAGCTGTGAGCCACAGGCTGAGTGACCCCCACTCTGCTCTGCTCCCCCCGCCCCCGCAGTGCGTGTCTCCGGATGAAGCCTGCACCTCGCTGGATGCCTCCATGATCTGGGCCATGATGCAGAATAAGAAGACGTTCACCAAGCCCCTGGCTGTCATCCACCTGGGAGGAGACACGAGAGGTGTGCTTTGGGAGGTGGAGTCGGAGAAGGGAAGCCTTAGAGCTGCTCTGAAGGTCCAGGGCTTTATTCAGAGATAGAATCAGGGCCATGAACAAGCAAGGGTACCCCAGGCAGCCATCCCCATCTCAGGGCAGAAGCAACTGTCACATGAGTCATCTCGGGTAATTCCAGTTGTCACTGTCCAGAAATTGCCTACCACTGTGCAGAAACATTGCCATCTGAGTGTCAAGCCACGAGAAGGCTAGGAGAGTGGAAGTGGATTCCGGGTCTCCAGGGCAGTGTGTTTCAGGGCTAGGGGCACAGGCTACCTCCTACTACCACAAGGGCCAGAGAGAAGCATGGGCACCAAAGGCCCTGGCCGAAGCCACTGAGCAGGCTGGCTCCAGTTGCTGGGCATTAGTTGGGAGACCCGCTGGGCAGTGCTGGCACCAGATCTAGGGCTTGGGAAAGTCTTGGGATGGCACTTCTGGTGTGAGTTGTTGGAGCAGGATTTGGCAAAACCAGACAGCAGGGGTGGCTTGGGCGCAGGCAGCACTTACAAGAGTAGAGGCGTGTGGATGCTTTCTGCTCTCATTCAGTTGAATGACCTTTGTGAACAAATCAGTGCCATTCCAATGGTCATATCTGGTGGTGGCACCTGCCCTCTTCCTAGGGGCGTGGCTGCGGAGGGCATGGCTCTTAGCTTTCTCTGCTAATGGGAACTCCTCTCACCTCTTGGGGTTTCATTATCTCTGCCTGGGAAGGAGAGGTTTGGAACAGATGATTCCCAGAAGCCTTTTCAGCTGAAACCTTCAATGGCGCTGTTTGAAGGAGCAGAATAGTTTTTGATTTATTTTCCAGCCACCCTAAAGTTGGTATAAAATGTACACAGTAGATGCTTATTGGTTCTTCAGCATCATTTTTTATTACTTTTTGTTTTGTTGTATTGGTTGGTGTTCAACCATTTGAAAGTTGTGAGAGATACAGTCTTTTTTGTAAATATTCTGCCCACATACTCATTCCTTTATATTGGGCTCAGAGGTAAGAAATAAGAATAAATTAATTGTGTTGCAGAGTGATCGCACTTGGGCAACAGTTGGCTCTGTTTTGTGCTGGGAAGGTGGTTTCACAATAGCAACCGCCGCCTTGTGCTCCGTCTGCTCCCCGCACCTATTCTGAGAGGTAATGCTGCTGGTAATTGAAGGCAGCAGCTTGCTCTTTCCCGTGCCAGACAATAATTAGGCATTAATATTGCAGCACTATAACTTCCAGCAATTCATTCATGCTGCTTTTAAGACTGATCGTGTTTTTCTAAGTAATTTCTCTTGTAAATTAGGTAATTACTTTTATTTAAACTTAGTGTAATTATACCAAAAGTTCAGTGCCTTCTTTATGTAAAAGTTCAAGAAGAAACTTTTACCACTATCAAGGCAGTTTCCTGAGATTCGCTAATTGAGGCTGGATTTCAGTGGAGAAGCCAGTGCCTGGAGAAAGGTTGTTGCTTAGGTTTATTAAACAAATTGAGAAGATTGACTTGCTTCCAAGGGCTCCTATGCAGATTTGCTTTCCGGCTTCGCAGGGAATGGGTTAGGGCTCCGGGTGGCAGTCCTCAGCTCTGTGAAGGTCTCCTCTCACCTCGATGTTTCTTTCTCTTGGACTCATTTCACCCCAGTGAAGACCACTGGAGTCTGCCTCACAGGGAACTGGATTACTCATTTGAAAAGAGAACGTGAGCATTTGCCTGATAAGATTGACTTGCTGGAAGTAGGCAGATCACTTACTGGAGGAACTTTCGGGGTAGAAATTCCCCCACCAAGGGGACCTCCCTGTCCTTCTATTACCTCTGTGCCCTCTGAAGGCCATGGCAAAGCTCTGGCTCTCCCGGCTGTTGGTTGAGATTTGTCAGCACTTGGATTTTCGAGGGCTGCAGGTAAAGGTTTTCACTGGCAACATCACACCTAAGCCATGAGTTGCTGTTGACCATACTGCTGATGGTGTGGACATCCATCAGGTGGTGTTTCTCCCTCCTATGGACAAGGAGAGTAGGCCAGCAAGACTAAAGACATAAGTCTGGGTTACCCCTCTGGACCACTCTGGCTTGTTATTGTTATTGCTTTTAATTATTTATTTGAGAGACAGACAGACCTCCATCTGCTGGTTCACCCCCCAGATGCTTACAAGAGCCAGGGTTGGGGCTGGGCTATAGCTGGGATCCAGGAACTCAATCTAGGTCTCCCACGTGAGTGACAGGAGCCCAGCTACTTCAGCCATCACCAGTGCCTGCCAGGGTACACATTAGCAGAAACCTGGCATTGGGAGCACAGCCAGGACTTTAACCCAGGCACTCCATATGAAATGCAGGCATCTTAACTGCTAGGCTGACAGCCCACCTCTGTGCCACTGTTTTGAATGGAACCTCCTCTTTCAACTTTGAGTGCCTTGGGAACCAGCATTGGGTCAGCCCTTCTTTTATCACTTAAACCCCCCATGGTAGGTGATGGTGCTGGTGATGAAGAGAATGATGGAGATGATGACGACCTAACACTTGTTGAGCATTTACTTTATGGAAGGCTTTGTGCCAGATGTTTTATATGGGTTATTATATTTAATTCCCATAGCACTTCTGTATGAAAAAAGGTTAAGAAACTTGGCCCCAGGTCAAGTTTATGTTATATGTTATAAAACATATAAATGGTAGATCTGAATTCAAATCGGTCACTTTGTTTCTGGAGCCTGTGCTCTTCAGCCCTGTGTCTGATCTAGATGGAGGTTGATTATAGTTTCTAATAAAAACTATAATATAGAGCCGGCGCCGTGGCTCAACAGGCTAATCCTCCACCTTGCGGCGCCGGCACACCGGGTTCTAGTCCCGGTCGGGGCGCAGGATTCTGTCCCGGTTGCCCCTCTTCCAGGCCAGCCCTCTGCTGTGGCCCGGGAGTGCAGTGGAGGATGGCCCAAGTGCTTGGGCCCTGCACCCCATGGGGAGACCAGGAAAAGTACCTAGCACCTGGCTCCTGCCATCGGATGAGCGCGGTGCACCGGCCGCAGCGCACCGGCCGCGGCGGCCATTGGAGGGTGAACCAACGGCAAAAAGGAAGACCTTTCTCTCTGTCTCTCTCTCTCACTGTCCACTCTGCCTGTTAAAAAAAAAAAAAAAAAACCTATAATATAGACATCTGCCTCTTCACGTTCCTCTTCCCCACCCTTCCCCCCTCTTTTTACAATGTGCATTGGTATTTAAAGTAACATCCTAATACTCTAATGATTAGGACCTCAAAGGAAGATGAATTTTAGAAAAAAATGTCTGTTCTCTGAAAGGGTTGAGGTAGGAACCGTGTTCACTGTTTGAGAGCTCATTAAAGTTCAGAAGTTCTCTTACTTTGGATTATAACTCATAAAAAGCTTCAGAAAACATGAATCATTTATGCATTTTATGGTTTATGGCAAAACAATTAAAATAGTTGAGGTGGTGCCATCCTGCCGTATTTCTGAAACATTTTGAAGTATAGGCATGTTCCTGCTGTTTTCTTTGGATGCTGTGACTACTCTTTACAGCATTTGAGAATGCTCGGGTTTGCACAATAAAAACGGTCATACCACGTCAGCGATGATTTGAAAAATGATGAAAGGGAGGGGAGGGTACTCATTTCTCAGAAACTTAGTGTACAAAGACAAAAATGTGTGCTCATAAAACAACAATAAATACCTTTCCCGTATTTGCATTGACTTACGTATGATATTTCTTAGCAAGTTAAATGCTTAGAATGCCAAATTGTCTCCATAGTCCCACCATATAGCTTTTTAAAAGTAAATGCACCTGCATATCATGGACACTCAGTACAGTTAATTTCCACTCTTTCCTCCCGACCTGTTAGCTAAACTGGGGTTTGACAGGGGTGGCAGCAAGGAAGTGGAAGTGAAAGCTGTGGATGTCAATTGGGAAGTTCATTCAAGAGAAACATTACTTTGTGGAACACATCTGATCTTTCCAGGATAAAATCACTCCAAAGGACCAGCCAGGTTTTGTCCCCAGGCTAAGGTAGAGATGAGGGGAAATCTGAGAGAGGTGGTGGAGATGCTTAGCTAACAGATTAAGGTATGTGGTCTCCATCTAGTATGCAAGAGGAGTCTCGTAGGGACTTTAAAAATTTTATGCTTCAGGCCCGGCATTGTGGCTCACTTGGTTAGTCCTCCGCCTGTGACGCCGGCATCCCATATGGGCACTGGGTTCTAGTCCTGGTTGCTCCTTTTCCAGCTCTCTGCTGTGGCCTGGGAGGGCAGTGGAGGATGGCCCAAGTGCTTGGGCCCCTGCACCCGCATGGGAGACCAGGAGGAAGTGCCTGGTGCCTGACTCCTGGCTTCGGATCCGCGCATTGCTGGCCATAGCGACCATTTGGTGGGGTAAACCAGTGGAAGGAAGACCTTTCTCTCTGTCTCTCTCTCTCTGTCTGTAGCTCTACCTGTCAAATAAATAAATAAATAAATCTTTAAAAAATGTTATATTTCACATTTTAAAAATGTTTTATTTTGGAAAATTTCAAATATATACAAAAACAGAGTAGTAGAATCCAACCTAATGACCCCACCATCTGTTTTCATCAATGACTGGTTCGTGGCAAATCTTGTTCTGTCACTCCTGTCCCTCACTGGATTGTTTTGAAGGAAACTCAAACATTTAAATGTAAATATTCTAGTACGCACCTCTGAAAGGTAAGAACTATCAAAAGATCTTGAGTAGGGAATTACTGATTAGATCACTTAGGAAGACTGCTGTGAAAGCAATGTGAAGCTTGGGTTACTAGGGAAAAGTACCCGATAAGATATACATGGTATTTATGGTTGTTTAATCCAGAGAAGTGTGTACCAAGTACCGGCTATATGCTAAACATAAAGCAAGCAAATTATGCCATCTTTAAGGCCTTCACGGTCTGGTGTAGTGTTTGTCAACCTCAGCACTGTCAGCATTTTGGGCAGGATGACTCTTAGCTAGGGGAGAACAGAGGAAGGGCTGTCCTGTTCATTGTAAGAGGTCTAGCAGCATCTTTGATCTCTACCCACTAGATGCTAGTGGCAACCTCTCCCTGAGTTGGACAACACAAAATACCCATAGTAGTTCCCATATGTTCCCTGGGGATAAAAATCACACTCAAGTGAGATCCCCAGACCTAGTGGCGAGATGCAGATAAATGAACAACCCATTGCACTGCATGCCATAAACATTGAAAGAAACCAGAGCAGGGGTTCCGAAACAGTGAAGCCCCATTAGTGAAATCCGTAGCTCAAACAGGATCTGCACAAAGGCCTGCCGAGTTCCCAGCAGGAGACTTCCTCTTCCTGTCTTCCATCTTTGCCGAATATCAGTAGAGGGACAGGCATTTGGAGCAGCGGTTAAAGTTGTCACATAGGATGCCCATGTCTCATATTGAAGTGCCTGCTTCGATTCCCAGCTCCCCCTCGTCCACTCCAACTTCCTGCTAATGTGCATCCTGGGAGGCAGGAGATGATGATTCAAATACTTGGATTCCTGTCACCCACATGGGAGACGACTGGCTTCAGCCTGGCCCTGCCCTGGATGTAACAGGCATTTGAGGAGTGAACCAGCAGATGGGCTATCTCTATCCCTCTGTCTTTATGCCTTTCAAATAAAATGGAAAACAGACAAATGAGTCAAATGCCAATAGATGTGTCTACCAGTTTGACGCCTGGTTTCCCTGCAGGCCTGCTTAGGCTTACAGTGTTTAGAAGAACTGAATTGGAAATTGGAGGCCAAAAGCTGTGGTCGGTTACTCATGCATAACCCCAGAAATACCTCATTTATGAAAAACAGCCCTCACAATCTGGGGAGGGAAAGTTTGGTTCTAGAGGTAGACCAAAATTTACTCAGCGTATATGAAAAGATTGAATTCAGAATGTTGATTATAGTTTATTCTTTCTGTAAAGAAATCTATTGTTAAAATTCTCTTACAGCAATAGCTAGGATTCCTTTCATGCAGTCTTATCCTTAAACCAAAAGTAAATATTGTTATGTCCACTCTTTTCCTTTCAGCATGCCAATGCGATTATAGGTTCTAGTGGAGATCAAACTATTTTAGTTACACTCAAGGGTTATTGGGCATCGTGAAGCAAAAAGTGGGAGGGTAAGAAACCCCGTTCCCCCCAGCTCTGCAGTGTGTGCTTCTTACTGTTTATGCGCGGTCACGAAGGCACTTCACCCCGGGGAATGAGCAAGGACTGTTTCTGCTTAGTTCCCTGGAAGGTCCCTGTGTGGAGTCGGGCGGAAGATTAGATCACAACCTAAGTCCATTAAGAATTTTAAAACAGTGTCATCCATCACACAGGCTTGCTATAAAACCCAAATTCTTACATGTGAGGTCTCTTAGGAGAGAATCATCATTTTAAAGCCACGTGGGGATTCTGAGTGACAAAGTTTGAACCACGTGTGGTTGATTGGATGGAACTCTTCCCAGAACGTGGACTTCTCCCATGATGCATGCCGCAGAGGCCTTTGAATGCCTTTGGACTCAGTTCAGCGAAGCAAACTACTGCTTCTTACACTTTGTGATCAGATACCCCTACTTCATAGGATTCTTGGGGTTTTAAAGTGAGATGAGTGAAGGCTCTTTGTCCCTTGTAAAATGGCCTATCAGTGTACAAAAGTAAGGTGTCCCTGTTACCGTGGCCAACACGGCTCATACCCTGGAGAGTGTATTTTGCCGTGAGTGTAATGAGTGTGTGTTTTCTGCACACTGAATTAGATTCCCTTCAAGACGCACAGTTGTTTAGGTTTTCCAGGCAGTCTTTACTTAAGTGTCACTGTGGCCTGTGGCCTCCTCCCAGGGCTGCCGTGTTACTGAGCTCATCCCGTGGGCTCCTTCCCTGGAGCTGAGTGAGGGTCAGTCTGCTGCAGGCATGTGAGTGAGCCCCGCCGAGAAGGCTGACCCTGCACAGCGACCATCCACCGCCTTTCATTCTGTCTAGCTTTTATATTTTTGTAAGCATCAACTCCTCTGCTCCTCATCTCAGTCCAGTTTTCACGAGTTCTTTTTGCTTCGCTGTGGCTTCAAGCACAAGGCACGTGTCCATTTTTTGATCGAATGAAGATGGTGATGAAAAAGGCGCTGAACACGTGCCACGTCCTTGCTCTATCGAGAGGGCCAGAGACTGCGGCAGGACTCGGCACACTTTTTCTAGAAAGGACCAGATGGAGAACCTTGCTGATGGGTGGCCCGTGCAGTCCCTGTCTCAGCTGCTCTGTGCTGTAGTTGTGTGTCAGCAGCCGCAGGCAGTGTGTCAATGAACCAGCGTGGCTATGTTCACGTAAAACCTCACTGCTGAAGTCAATTTGGATTTCAGAACATGTTATATCATGAAATATTCTTTTGATTATTTTTTTAAATTTCAAAATGTGAACTCCAGTCCTGACTCATGGGTCATCTAAAAATAAGGGGTGGGCCATGGTTTCCTAACCCTGTTCTAGACCATTCTCACTGTGCACAAGGAGGTACTTCATGAGCATTTCCCCAGTGCAGGACAGAGCAGTACATACCAGTCTGTTAGGCAGCCAGGCAGGAATCCAGAATCCTGGTTCGATCCCTACCCTCACGCTTTCCAGCTGTGACCTTGGGTGGTCCCATGATATCAGAGTTGCAGGCTGCTCATTTGTGAAATAGTGATAAAAATTCACTTTCTGTTGTCAACCTCACATGAGATCTTGGCTGTGTAACATGTTGTGAACACAAACGCATTCTGGAAACGTGGAGGCACAGAGCATTTTGCTAGTATCCTTCCTGGTTTCCTCCAGTCCTCTATGTTCTGAGAGTACGTCGACATTTTAATCAGCTTTCACCAAACTCTTCTGGGAGGTCTATCCCATACCATTCTGAGCCCTGAGGATATACCCATGAGTAAGAACTAGACCTTATCCTCAGAGCAGAAAAATAACCATAGAACCACACTGTGGTACAGCATATGTGTAACAGAACCAGGGTGGAATGAGCAGCAGTGGGAGAAACCAGCCCAGCTGGGGTGGAGATGGAGCCCTGGGAGAGGCAGGAAAGGCCTCCCTTAGGAAATGCCAACAAAGCAGGTCTAGGGGAGGAAGGTGTATCGGGGTGGCTTGCAAAGAGTAGTGACATGGAGAATTTGGGGAGTTTAAATAACTAAGTGTTCAGAACGCTGGCTGGAAGAAAGACCCCATCAGGGAAGGAGACTTGTTGGTAGAGGGAGGGAGAACTTTGTGCACCATCTAACGAGTTTGGATGTTCCCCCTATCAGTGAAGGGACATCTTTAAGGGGAGTGATCAGGGCAATACTATGACCAGCTCTGGGCGCTGGACAACTTTACTCTAGGGGCAGATGTGGAGGAGAAAGTGTTTGGAAGGGAGAGTAGTGGTGGAGACCAGGAGACCTGTGATAACGCAGATGCGTGACAAGGAGCTAGACGCGGGGTAATGGCAGTAAGGATTGAAGAACAGCAGTGCTTTTACAAATCTGCACGTGATGTTACAAGAGTATCTTGAAAGTGGCATAATGTTGTGGAGACACTGGAGAAGAGTGGCATTTATAGATACCGAGTCCTTTAGTAAGTAAATATAAAAGTACACACACCCAGGAACTGTGAGATTCAAACTCCCTTGGTTTAGGTACTTGCCTTCCAATTGGAGAGCCTGTGCCATTGATTGTGAGCAAAGTAGATTGCTTAAAATTTGGGAGGGTAACCAAGGTATAGTTTTGATATCTAATGTGAATCATTGATGACAGAACTTTTGCAAAGTACATTTAATCTTTTAAAAATGTATTTGAGAGGCAGAAAGACTCAGAGGATGAAACAGCTCCTGTCCTCTGGTTCACTCCTCAGATGCCTGTAGCAGTCCCCAGTGGGGGCCAGCGACTCAGTCTAGTGGGTGGCAGGGACCTGATTACTTGATCCATCATCTGCTGTTTCTCAGGATGTACATAATCAGGAAGCCGGAGTCAGGAACCACAGCTGGGTATCAAACCCAGGTACTCCAGCAGGGGCCCTGGGCATCTTAGCCATTAGACCAAACACCTGCCCCTGCCGTAAAGTTAGTGTTTATTAAGAAGTAGGAAAGTGTCAGCTTCTGCTGAGAGTATGATGACCCTTGGCTTAAACATTAGTGTCTCTGTGGAATGAAATTATGATTTATGTTTTTGTTTCAGAAAAAGGTCCAAGCATTAAGGAACCGAATCCAATTTCTCCACGTAAGTCTTTATGCAACTATTTCGAAATAAACCCTCCTGGGCTTTTCTCAGAATGACTTGGCTCGTGAATGTTTGCCAAACATTGAGTTTTGATAAGGAGACTTGGACTCTCATTCGCCTTGCCCTTTCCTCTTCTTCATGCTTTGTTTCTTCCTTTTCTCTTTCCTTCCTTCGGCCTCCTCTTTCCTTTTTCCCTTCCACCTTTGCCATTTTAAAATATGAGTCTGTTGACCACTGGCATGTATGGGGAGACAGCGACCACTTCGTTTTATAGAAAGGATTTAGTGGTTTGCATGCTTCTGGCTGTTGTTCTCTGAAGGCATTAATATGCAGCTATGGGAGTGACTTGCTTTACATGTTGTTGACGACACTTACCTGCTCAGAGGAGGATTGCCAAGATACACTAGCTGCCAAAGCTTCGTGGCAACGTTTAGTTCCAGGAATGGGGGATCTAGGGAGGACATGTAGGAAAGAAAGGGATACCATGTCCTCCGGGGTGATGACCTGGAGAGAGTCTAGCCCCAGAAATACTTCAGCGACTTGCCCATGGTTATCACTGGCATTGAGGCAGGACTTGAACTTGGCCTTCCTGGATGCCCCCACCCCAGCTCTTGTAGACAGTGCTACCTGATGAGGAGAGTCTTTGCTTTTTTCCCCTCTCTAAGACTCCCAGGTTAATCTCCATGGCTGATGCCCTCACATACACACAACCATTAGTCCCAGGGTTCCTTTGTACAAAGCACTTCCTACACCCTTGCCTTAAGTGGATCATGTTAACATGATTATAGGAGACACACTGCACGGATCTTGTACTTACCTAGCCTGACTGAAATGACATCTCTATCTTTGGAATTTTAGAATATTTTCACTAAAAACTTTGCAATCATGCTTGATTTTTGCATCTGAAGTCATGAAAGGTGGATCATCTTTAAAAACCTCTCCTGTGGACTAAACTAAACTAGATAGGTTGATGGCCCTGTTGGTCTTAACCTCCAGAAAGCTCTCCCCATGTCTTTTGATTTCTGAGGCATCCTCATCCCTGTTATAGACTACTTTTGTTTGCCTCCTGCCTTCAGTAGCTGAAGTTGTGTTATCCTCATTCTTCAGGAGTTAAATTAACTCATCAGAAGACACAGGGCAAGAAGAGCAGGGACCAGAGCTGGGATCCTTCCAGACTCCTCCACCGTGACATACTTGCCCCTTAAGGAGCTGCTCAGGGGTCATAGTGCAACTGAATCGCTTACCCAGAGTGAGCTGAAAGGCAGAGAGATGTAATATCCTTGGAGAGCAGTTGCGGTTGGAGGTGCAAGTGGAAATGGCTGGCAGTGAAATAGTGAAGTATTCAGAAAACAGAGACCTTGGAGATTTCCTGGTACCCCCAACCCCCTCTCCTTTGGAAACTGATTTTTAACTTTTTATAAGTGACTCCAAAAAGATAGTTCTCTCAAATGAAAGGAAACGTTCTATTTCTGCAGCCTGGAATTAATTTCAAATCTAAAACATCTTTGCCAAATGGAGGAACAATTGGTTCTATTTATATGTTGTGCTGACCATAAAACTGACATCAGTCCCCACTGACAAGTATTTCCGTTCTCCATGGTTGGAAAAGTGTTAAAAAGTCGGTGGTTTTAAATGATACAAACACTGTTGTGAAGGTTGAGGGTTTAATGCAGTATCAGGAAAGTGTTATAATCCACAGGAAGAGTGGAATCTTACTCTGTCCCCCTCCTTTCTTGCTGTTCCCTTTCCTGTTTTTAAATGTTCTTGAAAATGTTTGAAAAGTTCTAGGTGTGTGTGTTCAGTGCAGGGTCTCACCGTTGAAGGTGGTTCAATGAAAAAGAAGCAGTGAGTCATGTTTTGATCATAGAAGTTCACCTTGCTTTCCGCAGCATCTTCATCTGTGAACTTTCAAGTTACCTTCCATCGAAATAAGAGGTCCTTAGATTGAGACTCCAGTGAGACCACAGACTTAAGGTTTTACACAGTTTACACATCTGATCTGTGGCTGAAATAAATTGCAAATTTATTTGATATGGACACTGACCATATCATTCTTCCTTAGGGGAAAAAATGCAAGTTACAAAATGCAAAGTCTCTTTAAAATTATTTATTTATCTTATCTAAAGGGCAGAAAGAGACAGATACACAGAGATCTTCCATCTGCTGGCTCACTCCCCAAATGCCACAACAACCAAGGCTGGCCCAGTCAGAAGCCAGGAGCCCTGATCTCAAACTGGGTTTCCACATGGGTGACAAAGACCCAACTACTCTAGCCATTACCAGCTGCCTGTCAGGATGCGCATTAGCAGGGAGCTGGGATCAGGAACAGAGCCAGGACTGAAACCAAGGTTCTCTGATATGGGTAGCAGGTGTCCCAAGAGGCAACTGTCCATCCAATGAAAGACATTTTATTAGAATTTTTATTACATTCTCAGATTTTATGAGTCAGGGCTCAGCCTCTATGACAGTGCATGTAAAACAAATATAAAATTGCAATGTGTGATGCAGACTAACTTGAAGTGTGTGTGTTGGTTTCCCTCCTTTACAGCCATTTTCCACGGTCTGGACACCCTAACCGTGATGGGCATTGCATTTGCAGCATTTGTGATCGGAGCACTCCTGACGGGGGCCTTGTGGTACATCTATTCACACACAGGTTAGTGTGACTGTGCAATAGGAGTTGGTGCACATCTCAAATGCCTGCCACATAACACGCAGTGTTTCATTGGTGGGTAAGAGAGAGAGAAAGTTCATTCTCTCTACTTTCACACTGGCATGGTATAAATTGAGTCTTGCAAAAATATAATTTGCTTTAAGCAGTATTAGAAAAGTTTAAACTGTGTCCATTGAAATTGTGATGTTGGTGAAGTATAGAATCTAATAAATAAGTGTTGGACTTTAGCTAAAGATCGTTAGTTCAGACACGCTGCAAATATGAACCATTTCTTCAGAGCTAAAGATGTCCACATAGACGTATAAATGGACAAAAGCGAAGAAGGAAGCCAGGCTTTTATTAACACACCTGCCAAGGTAAGGAGCACTGTCACCAGAGAAAGCAGTGACTTAAACCAGTGTCTCTCAGCTGTTTTTAAACCTATTCCATGTCTTCTTTGATAGAATTCTCATATCTTTCTGCTGTTTGAATTTTCAAAATATATTTTCACAAATTAAAAATTAATCAAGGCACTTCATTGTCAAACCATGTTCCTCCAAGACCCAGGATTCCTCACCGTTCCCTAAGTTGAAACGTCCTGGTCTGAACAGAGAACACGTTCGACCCCCTACAGAACGCTGGCCTAGGAAGGGGAGCAGCCTGGGGACCGCCCACCCCTCTGGGGCTCCTGTCTTTGTTCCCTACAAATCTGGGAAGGAATGACCTGCATTCTGGGGCATGCCTGGAGAGCTAGTGGATCTTGTTTTCCCTTAGATACTTGGAGTTTACGTTGTGGATTGTGCTAGATTAATGAGTCACAAGCAAGTGACAGGCTTGGCCTCTTTGTTTAGCTTTTTATTCCTTCTCCATTAGACCAGTGCATGCCAACTAGCCCAGCTGAAAGGATGCCCAGTGTAAAAAGAAGAGAGGCTCCACAGGACTTCTTGGGGAGGCACATCTTAATCCTCTTAATTGCAAAACCTCAAACTATTGAGATTATAAATATGGCCCAGAGATCCTTTGTTAGTGACATTTCTGATTCCCTTTTTCATCAGATTTTCCACTTCAAATACTATATTCTGTGGCTGAGATGTTTCAGGTTATGGCAGGAGAAGAACAAAGCCTTCTGGCCCAGCACGGGAAATCTATCCAGCCCAAAGCTGACCTCTCAGGGAAACTTTAGGAGAGTTTAATAGTGAGGCTTTCAGTCCTCAAGTTATTGTTCCCAACCAGCAACCTTTAAAGAAACCAAAAAGATTTATCTTACTTATTTGAAAGGCAGAGTTACAGAGAGAGAGAGAGAGAGAGAGAGAGAGAGGGAAGGACAGAGAGAGACAAGTCTTCCATCTGTTGGTTCACTCCCCAAACAGCTGCAATGGCTGGAGCTGGGCTGATCTGAAGCCAGGAGCCAGGAGCTTTTCCTAGGTCTCCCATGTGGGTGCAGGGGCCCAAGGAGGTGCAGAGAGGAGGCGAGGCTCAGGACTGGGAAGCAGCCATAGATTCCTCACACTCCTGAGGCCTGGCTAGTGCAGGGGTCCCCGACCCCTAGTCCCTAAAGGTCCCCACAGGCACATGCAAAATTAGGTCTGTTGTTTTATTAATGAAAAGGAAGGAGCTTTATAAAACATGTAACTTTTTTTAAAGATTTATTTATTTATTTGAAAGTCAGAGTTCACAGAGATAGGAGAGGCAGAGAGAGAGAGAGGTCTTCCATCCAATGGTTCACTCTCCAGATAGCCGCAATGGCCAGAGCTGTGCTGCTCCAAATCCAGGAGCCAGGAGCTTCTTCCGTGTCTCCCACTTGGGGGGCAGGGGCCCAAGGACTTGGGCCATCTTCTACTGCTATCCCGGGCCATAGCAGAGAGCTGGACAGGAAGTGGAGCAGCTGCGTCCCAAATTGGCGCCCATATGGAATGCCAGCGCTTCAGGCCAGGGCATTAACCTACTGCATCACAGCGCCGGCCCCAAACTTTTTAGCTTTCTCAAAGCAATATGTGCACATAGGTAAAAATTGAAATAGTTTTGGAATGTTTTTGAAAAAGTCAGATCCCTACAGCCCCACCCTCTTGTCTTACTCCCCAGATCACCGTTTCTGACTTCTAATTGATTTTTTGGGGGACATTAATCCATATCTCTAAAGAACAGTCTACTGCTGCTGCTTTGTAGTTTCAGACTCCATGGTCGACCACCGACTGTGGAAAGTAAGGACTTAGCTCTTCCACCCCCGTGCCCCATCATGCATCTGATTCATTCCCTTCCTGTTCCTGCGCCCCATCCTGCTAACAGAATCATACTGAAACTCTGGGTAGGTCTGCCTCACTGTTTACATTATTATGCCTGCCTGGATGCCAACCACAATGCAGCTGTGTAGTGTAATATCTCTGCTATTTTTCCTGCATGACTTCTCATTTTCCTTAGGATTAACAACTGCCTGCTTCACCTCCCTCTGTTAGCTTCATTTTCTTCCTGGTTTAAAGGGGAGGTAGGAAGTCAGTGTTTTTCATACCTTGTGTGTATGCAAATGTCCTTATGTATAGAAACACTCAGTAGACAGTTTAGCAAGGTATAGAATGCTGGTTGATAAATCACTTTCCTTGCAAATTTTGAAAGCACTGCTCTTCTTTTTTTAAAGATTTATTTATTTACTTGAGAGTAAGAGTTACACAGAGAGATAAGGAGAGGCAGAGGGAGAGAGAGAGGTCTTCCATCTGCTGGTTCACTCCTCAGTTGGCTGCAACAACCAGAGCTGTGCCGATCCGAAGCCAGGAGCCAGGAGCTTCTTCCAGGTCTCCCACGTGGGTGCAGGGGCCCAAGGACTTGGGCCATCTCCTACTGCTTTCCCAGGCCATAGCAGAGAGCTGGATAGGAAGTGGAACAGCCAGGACTCAAACCGGAGCCCATATGGGATGCTGGCACTGCAAGCAGCAGCTTTACCTGTTACGTCACAGCATAGCCCCAAGCATGCTGTTGTCTTCTAGTTCTGGGGATTCCTAATGGGGAGTCCAAAGCCATTCACATTTCCAGTATCCTTTGTCTGTATCCTGATATTTTTCCTTCTGAGAGAGATTTTACAGTGGCATCCCTTGACCCGGGTGAATTTTCATACGTTATGCTGGGTGTTAATTGGGCCCTTTCAGTCTATGAGCGTCAGTCTTTCAGCACTGAAGTGTTTCAGAAATCATCCTTTCTTGTTTCTGTTTTCTCTCATTCTAGAAATAATTGCATTTGAAAGCTGAACTTCTTGATGTGTCCTCTTTCCTTTCTTTTCTGTTTTCCATCTTT
Organism: Sylvilagus floridanus; assembly: GCA_949820135.1. Taxonomy (NCBI): domain Eukaryota; kingdom Metazoa; phylum Chordata; class Mammalia; order Lagomorpha; family Leporidae; genus Sylvilagus; species Sylvilagus floridanus. Next base: position 82,930,073 of record OX463225.1, on the reverse strand, counting down.
TTACTTTCTTTGATTTCTGGGAGGCTTCCTGATGTTGTTGTTGTTTGTTTTGCCTTGTTTTAATTTTATTTGAGAAGTACAGGAGAAAAAGAGCGTGTGCAAGTGGTCCCCCAAACACCCACAACAGTGGGCGCTGGGCCAGGGCTGGGGCCAGGTTCTGGGATCTCAATGCAGGCCTCCCACATGGTGGCGGGGGCCCACTTACTTGAACCATTCCCTGCTGCATCCAGGGAATCCAGACTCAGGAGCTGGAGCCTGGAATCAGACAGAGGCACTCTGATGTGGGATGTGGGCATCTTAACTGCTAGGCCTAATGCCTGCCCACAGGGTTTTGAAGAGTGCCCCCAAATGTTTACATTCCAAGAATTTTTTCTTATGAATTTTCCTTGTTTTGTTTTGTTTTTTTTAATAAATCTGTTATTTCCTCATGGGTGCAGTAACTTCTCTGAGGACATTAATGCAGGCTGATTTAAAGACTGTGGGAGTTCTGAGCTTGTGGAGGGGACACAGTTGTAAATGTCCTGCCGGTGATCTGATGGGACCATTTACTGTCACATTCTCACATCTTGTCCTTTTTAACTCATCGGCTTTTCTATAAAACTGGCTTCCTCTTTCCTACCTTGAAAGTGTGCATCTGGGTATTGAAAGACCCACTTAATCGGCCTACTTAATGAAAATAAACTGACATGGCAACAAATCGTGTTTGGCAAATAGACACCGGCAAGCAGATATTCAGCAGGGCAGAGCGCTGGCACTTGGCCTGAAGGCGAACACACAAGCACAGGGCCGACCTTGGGGGAGACAGACTTACTCCCTGCCGCTGCAAGGGGCAAGGCCACGTCGCCTCAGGGGCAGTCAGGCTGAGCACACGAAGCCAGGGCAGCGGGGCATGCAGGTCTTCCCTCCATCCCCTCCTCTCGCCTCCCACCTTCCCGGAACCCTCAGGCATCTTCTTCGGAGAGTCAACTTCCGGTCTTCCCCATGGAAGAGGAAGGGCAGGGCCCGGCCCAGTGATGTGAGGGAGGGGAGCTAGAGAAATCCTGCTGCTGCTTGTGCACAAGTCCAGCCAGCCCCACTGCCTACAGCCCTGTCGCACCCCATCTCCCAGACGTGCCCGCTGCCACCGTTTGCTGCACATTGCAGGGTCTGTGCCAGAGCACGGCTGTTTACGTACTGTCATCCTGGTGCTATCTGAGGAGCAAATACAAGTGTGTGTGTGTGTGTGCACGTGTGCATGTGTGCATTTAAAGCACTCTCTCAGTGCAGAGTCCTGCCCTTGCTTTTTTATCAGCTTCTCAAAGGGGGGCCCTTGGGAAGTTACTGGTTTGCCCGGCATCTCCTTTTTCCATTGGGCAAAATGGAGGCCCGGAGACCAGAGGCCACCAGTTCAGAGTTACACAGTTACTTGATCAGGTCCAGAACCTTGCATTTTAAAATGAGTTTGATTAATTTATTTGAGAGAGAGAGAGAGGAGAGAGAAGTTCCATCCACTAGTTCACTCTCCACATGTCTGCAACGGCTGGGACGAGGCCAGGCCAAAGCCAGGAGCCGGAAGCATATTCCAGTCTCCAAGTGGTGGGAACCCATTGCTTGAGGCCTCACCCCTGTCTCCCAGAGTCTGTCTCTGTTAACGGCGCTGGAGCCGCAGCCAGAAATCAGTGACCTTTCCTGGGGTACCGCCTCCATCTGACAGCAGGAAGCTTTTCCTTGATTGTATCAAAAGGTGGAAGCTCGCACAAACTTGCCCGTATCTAGAAATCTGGCGTCTCATGTGAAAATAACGCCTGAGGTGGCAGGGATGGTGCGCAGAAGGAGTCTCAATGCGTGCAAGCAGCGTCTCGCCAGAGATGTCCCTGGCACCTCGCTGGACGAGTTGAGCTGTCCACCCGGGTGGCATGCGTCCTGCAGCCCCGAGCCGAGGGGCCTCTGTTTTGTTGAGGCTTTATTTTGAACCGTGTTTTCCATTCCCGGGACAAGAGTTTCCAAAACTCTGGAAGTTGAAAGACCTTTTTTTCAAATGGACACTGATGAAAATAAACTGACATGGCAGCAAATCGTGTTTGGCAATTAGACACCGGCAAGCAAATATTCAGACTTCCTGGGCAGGGCAGAGCGCTGGCACTTGGCCTGAAGGTGAATTCGCAAGCACACGGCGAAGGCGAACTTGGGAGGAGACAGACTTGCGCTCTGGTGCTGCGGGGGCAAGGCCGTGTCGCCTCAGGTGCTGTCAGGCTGAGCACTCAAAGCCAGGTCAGCCGGAAGAAGGAGGGGAGGGCTTTGAGTGCCTGCTGCTTTTCTGATGGATCCTTTACGCATGGCAGAGAGACTTTTTAAATGTGGTTCAGGTAGAACCACCTTAGTGCCTCCATCTGAGAACAGGAGGCTTCAGCCGGGTGTGGATCTGCCTGTGGGTTGTAAGGATGCTGGACTCTTAAAGTCAGAGAACTCATTGTTCAGGTCCCCAGAGCTGGTTTTTATGGACATCAGAATGGTTACGAGACGCGAGTCCCTTCTAGAAGGAAAGCTCCCTGTCCGAGGAAACTGAATGTTTGACAGAAGCCTTACCCCTTCTCCGCTTCTCCGCCCTTCACCCCAGGCACACGAGGAGCCAAGGGGGCAGCGCTGGGGAGAGTCCAGGAAGAGGAAAGTGGCGGGGGCCCCTGCCCCTCTCCATCCCACCCACCCCAGAAGAGGCGGTGGTGGGTGGAGCGGGGGAGCTGGGGAAGGCAGTGGGCAGAGCCACGCCGGGCGCCGCGTGGACATTTTGCAGAACTGCTGCTTTGGCAGAGGCTGCTGAGGGGCCCCAGAAGGGGAATGGAAGTCCCCACTCAAGTTCCTTAGAGCTCAGAGCTTGCTCCCGTTTCTGTTGGACAAAGAGGCCTGCTGGGCTGCTTATCTGGGCTGATGGACAGGAACAAGGAGGCTCCGCCCCAAACAGGCATAGTTTTTGCTCCACCTTAAAAAAAAAAAAGAAAAGCAGTGTTTTCCACGGGAGAGCCCCCAGCGTTTTCCCTTGCCTGGCACCGTTTCTCCAGGCCTGCGCTGCGGCCAGGTTTGCTGGCGACGAGACCGACTCCAGGGTTTCTGCGCTGTGAAATGCAAACCATGTGTGTGACCCGAGGGCTCCTTCCTTCCAGAACCCAGAACCGGCTCCGTGGCAGTGCAGGGCCGAGCGTGCTGGGCCACTCGTGGTGCGCTCTAGGCAGAGCTTCGGTGCGCAGGGCCCGTGCTGGCTGGCAGTCGCCGGCCCCAGCCCACCGCCTTTGTAAGTGTAGGCACGCTATGCTGGAGCTGGAGCAAAGTCCAGACCCACCATCTCGGCTTTTAACAAGTGCGTTCTGATAAAGGCTCCCACCTTGCCACCCTCACTTACTACCATTTAAAAATTGTGCCTGAAACCCTAAAGCAGCTTTGTGAAGGGAAATGGGGGATGGTGTCTGACCAGGTGCTGGCCAGTGGTTTCAGTCCAGAAGTCCAGGGCCTGGGCCCCAGCTCTCAGGGGTCCTAGCCACCATAACCATCCATCAGGCAGGTGACTACACACCAAGTCCTATGGCACAAGCTCTTCTAGCTACCCAGGACAGGGGCTTGTTGCTTGTGTCCGAGGTATAGCAAAGCACTGGATGGAAGGGCAGTGGGGGAGGGGAGGGACCGGGCGAGTGTTATCCTTTTCTGGACTGTGCACCCCTGACATGCCTGCTTCTCTCTCCCTTTCCTTAACTGCAGGAGAAACAGCGGGAAGGCAGCAAGTCCCCACGTCCCCGCCGGCCTCGGAGAACAGCAGTGCAGCCCACAGTATCGGCAGCACACAGAGTACCCCGTGCTCCAGCAGCAGCACGGCCTAGCCCAGCCCCGCCACTGCCAAGGGCAAGGCCGGACGCGTCCAGACTCGGAAGGCTTGATGCTGGTTCCCTTGTAAAGAGAGAGTGGAGTTCAGTATAAAGATCACCTTTTGTATTCACAGCCCCACTCCCACCCCACCGTGGCCAATACCCACGTGGCCCCTGGACTTGTGTCATACACTAGCGTCTGCATGAGAAAGCTAAGGTGGTGGCCTGCTCCACCAGCCCGCCCAGGCTGGAGGGCTTTCAATGTGAAACACATCCCCGTTTTTAAAATGCTGCTTCGTCCAGGTGAGAGCATCCACACTCAAGGAGGTGGTCAAGGATAATGGCCAGCCAGCGGAACCAGCGAGGAGACGCGGCGGAAGTCTCTTCTCTCTGAACCGGGATGTAAAGCTACAGAAACACTTCACGCCTTGTGGCGTGCTCCTCCCTGTCTAGTTGGCCCCCTCGTCGGGCTGCGCACTTCCGACCCGACTCTGCCACTTCCCATGGGGCCTGATGTGTGGGCTTGCAGGGTGCTGCCTTTGGGGACTGCATCCTGCCACACATCAGGGCGACATTCCTTTCTGGTGCCCTGGGCCAAAACCAATGCTGATGGCCTTGTCAGCTTCCTGTTCTGCCCACACTCGCACACATCGACTGCAAAAATGTCTTCATGCAAAGTTTGTGTCTCTTCTAGGCATGTAGAAATTGAAAATGGTCGAAATCTGGAACTGCAGATTTATGGCCATTTCTGACACTTTGTATTGATAAACTCATGCTTAAATTGGGGCGAAATTCAATCGTAAGGCTGAGGAGGAATTTGCACAGTGATGCATGTGGATGTGCAGGCAAGTGCAAACGTAACGTGTCATGTTCTAGCACGTTTGTTTTCTTCATTGAGGAAGCGCAAGTTTCCCTTTTGAAAATGTCCTAAGCTTCCAGTTGGAACTTATTAAGTTATATTTGGTAAAATGAGTGTTTCTACTCAAAACATGTCAAACTTTTTCAAAGGCCGTTTTGTAAAAAGCCAAATTGGTATGAGATGCAAATGTGTGGCAGGTCCTCTTGGATTCCTGTCCTTCCATGAATAGTGTCACCACTTCTACCAAGGCAGTGCTGAGACAGGGAAAAGAACACTCATTTGGATTGTTGAGTTCTCTTGCCTTAAATATATATCCCAAACTCAAAGAGGAGTGGAGGCGAATTTGATTAAATGATGCCACTTTGCAGCTAAAATAAGCTCAGTGATACCTCTATGTTAAAAAAAAAAAAAAAAAGAATGCCAGAGTGAAGTTTCCCCGCCAGATCATTTATTGCTGAGAGATAGCTTTAGCACACATTAATTATTTTTCCAGAATTCTCCTCCAAAATTCTGTAAGCACAATTTAGATTCTACCCCCCATAAAATTCATGTCACATCTCACTGCCCTCAATATAAGGATGTTGTGATGGAACCTTAAGTAGGAAATGTTGATGAAATTCAGAACCTTAGGGCAGTGTCTACATGGCAAAGAAGTAAAAGGAGATCGACAGGCATTGAGAAATATTTATTGCCACTCATTGAGTAATAAGCTGATTGATTTGATGGCTGTAGACATTAAATCAGGATAATTTTAACCAAACATTATTTTAGTGCTGAGTTATCCAGGCTATCTGAACTTAATATTGAATTATTTTCAGATGACAACAAACAATTGAAGAAGACATGAGGTTAGAGGAATTTTTTCTTTCAGTTTATGTTTTTTTAATGTAAAGGTATCATTGGAGAATGTAGGTTACGCTACCTGTGTTTGAAATGCGCTTTGCCTAACCTTCAGCAGAATGTATTGTTTTAGCATATTCTATGTATAAAAAAGTTTAAAGATGTCTTCAAAGAAGACTAGAGTCTTTAAGTCACTTATAGCTATATTTTACTACAAAAATTTGTGTATAAAGATATATTTAAATGTTTTAGATAAATTTAAGTTACTCCATATGAAATGTCTAATTTCAGTTACTGTGAAAACTTTGGATCAGTTCTTTGCTTTTTTTTTTTTTAAAAAAAAAATGTTTTCATCTTGTTAAAAAAGAAAATTAGCTATTAGGAGGTATTAAAAGATTGATTTCTTAGATGGACAGAGTTAATAACTTCTGTAATATATTTAAATGTATATTTTTGAGAGAGATGCTACATTACCAATTTTATAAATAATTTTAAATTAATTTACAAATTTATAGATGCAAACCAAAAGATTTTTAAAAGAGAAAGAGAGAGAGAGGAAAAAGTAACCTTTTATTTGTTTGGGTTTCATTATCGGAAGCATTACTCAGATCCAGAAGTCCACGTCGACAAAACATGATCCCATACAGGAGAGTAAGTGCTGTTGAGTATTTCTGAAATGTTTCTAAAAAAAATGGACATAAAAATGCAGGATGGTTTCTCCCTAGCTTGTTACAGCATTTCTGATTGCTCACACTTCACAGTTTTAATGTAAAGGACAAGCTCTACGTTTGTAACATGTTCTGCAGGCCTCTGTGACGGTTCTGTTGCAGCTGGACTCTGTCCCCAAAGCCCTGTCACTTTTGCGGGATTCATCCTTCCTTCACTGAGGCCAGTGTGTTCAGTTTGTTTGATGCAGGAACTGTTGTTGAAACTCCAAGGCAGATTGTCCATGTCAGATCCTATGGCTCTTCACCATGTTCTGTTTACCAGCTCTTACGGGGTCTCCAAAAGTCAGAGAGCTTTCTTCTGTCTAAGCTGTTTCTACAGCTTTTCCTAAACAGAAATGGTCTTTTCCTTGGCTCATAAGAAGATTGTAAATCCATTTCCTGTGTGTGTTCTTAGCAGGCATGATCGTGAGTGTGTGTGGGCTGCGTACACGCATGCCAGTCTTTTGTACTGTAACTACCTCATGGTTTGAGTGATGACTGTACTGCTGGTTGTGTTAACAGAGCACATTTTGTTGGGTGAGTTGTGTATGTGATTTTTTTCTGTTTGTTTTGTCTGGGGGTTGTTCATGAAACTGACAGATGTTTTTCTAAAAAGTACTATTATCAGTTTCCAAATACAATACTTCTCTCTTCTGGTTTTTCCTGAATGAGCCTGATTTGATTGCTGTTTTTCATTTTCTATGAGGGTAAAAAGAGTACCCTTAAAATCCCTGTGGCCAGTTTGAACACCCCTGTTGTATTTTTTCTCTGTTCAATGTGTCAGCAATTTTGTGAACATGCTTAGATGTATAGTTTTGATAACCACAGTTTTAAGTCTTTTATCTGTGCATAATAAAAAGATATATATCAGTGATTACCTGTGTTTTGTTTGGTCATTATACCCTCAGGCTTGTGTGATGTTTTTCTCCCCCTGTGACTCTCTGCCTCCTGTCATCAGCTGAGGGGTGTGGGGTGCAAAGAAGCTCATAAGAGCCGAGGGGAGGGAGCAGCAGGGGCGGTCACTATTTGAAAAACGTGGCAGAAGGCTTGGATTGGGTGTCAGCCCTGGACCCCCTTCCCGGGCCTCTAGCTCCTAGAGTGAGGGAAATGAAAATGATATAGATTTAGGATCTACTATTTTTAACCCCTCCAAATAACCCAGTGCTGCTTCCAGTATTCCCTATCCTAGTCTCATACCAGTTGCCCAAGGTCGAAACCTAATTGGAGCCTCTTTAGCTTCCCTGCTCCCAAATTAAGAAGTCCAAGGACCGGGTGCTGTGGCGTAGCTGGTAAAGCGCCCACCTGCAATGCTGACATCCTACATGGACGCCAGTTCAAGACCCAGGTGCTCCACTTTGGATCAACTCCCTGCTGATTGCCTGGGAAAGCAGTGGGAGAGGGCCTGAGTGCTTGGACCCCTGCTGTCCGCGTGGGAGACCTGGAGGAAGCTCCTGGCTCCTGCTTTAGCCTGGCCCATCGCTGGCTGTTGCAGCCACCTGGGGACTGAACCAATGGATGGGAGATCGATTCTCTCTCTCTCCTCTCTCTCTCTCTCTCACTCCCTCTCTGTGTGTAGCTCTAACTTTCAAGTAAATAAATCATTTTAGAAAGAAGCCCGAGAGCCATTGTCGAGCTGAATGTGAGCTTCCTGTCTTGTTTCCTTCCGGTTCTTTCTCCAACACACAGCCAGAATAATCCAATGAAACACTCGCATCCCGTTACTTCCCAACTTGGAGCTGTTACTTCAGTCTCCTAAGCATGATTCAACCAGGAATGATCTGCCTGCCTGCCCATTACTTCTCTCACCTCTCTGGAACTTGGTTCTGTTCAGCATATTCCCCACTGGACAAACGTGTGTTGTGAAAACAGGTTTCTTTTACTATCAAAGACTGGATTAGAACATTGAATATGCTTTTTAAAAATGCTTTTTAAAGATTTATTTGAGAGGCAGAGTTACAGAGAGAGGGAGAGAGACAGAGAGAGAGAGAGGTCTTCCATCCACTGGTTTACTCTCCATATGGCCGCAATGGCCAGAGCTGCACCGATCTGAAGCAAGGAGCCAGGAGCTTCTTCTGGGTCTCACACGTGGGTGCAGGGACCCCAGGATTTGGGCCATCTTGTACTGCTATCCCAGGCCATAGCGGAGAGCTGGATCAGAAGAGGAGCAGCCGGGACTAGAACTTGCGCCCATATGGGATGCCGGCGTTTCAGGCCAGGGATTTAACCTGTTGCATCATAGTGCCGGCCCCTGAATATGCTTTTAAGAAATGCTTTTAAAAGATATATTTATTTACTTTAAAGGCAGAGAGTGAGAGATTTTTGATCCACTGGTTCATTCCCAGAATAGCTGCATGGCCCAGCTGGGCCAAGTTGAAGCCAGGAGCCTGGAGTTTCATCTGGGTCTCCTGTGTGGGGACAGGAGTCCAAGGACTCAGGCCATCTTCCACTGCTTTCCCAGGCACAGTAACAGGGAGCTGGATGCGAAGTAGAGCAGTTGGAACTCAAACCAGCACCCATATGGGATGCTGGCACTGCAGACCATGGCTTTAACCTGCTGTGCCAAAGCACCAGCTCCTGAATTTGCTTTCACAAACCACACTCCACATCCCTGTCTTCTCTGGCCCTTTTGAGAATTAGCGACTTCGGTGGTCTGGGGTCAGAGACAGCCCCCACGCCCCTGCGCATGTCCCAGCACGCCGGGCTGGAGCAGCAGTTTGCTCACGCGAGGTTGGAGCTGGTCACAGAGGAGAGTCCAGCCAGTTTTCAAGCTGAGATCGTCCTCTAGAGCCAGCTCCGTGACCAGGGCTACAAGGACAGTCAATGTTCTGCCATTCAACTCTCCTGTATCTTCTAGAGCAGAAACCCAGGGGGTTCAGAAATGTGTTTTAGAGAGTTGGACTTGCCTGTCAGGCATTGGATGCACCTGCACTATTGCTGCTGGTGGTTTTTTATTTGCGCATTCATAGCCATTTTGCAGTTATATCTGTGACTTTGAAAGCGTCTCATGCAGCATGCATGTATAATAATGAATGTCAATAATATAGACACACATAGCAGTCAAAGGGAGCAGCCCAAGGGCCTCCGTAATTTTCCCACCGGGGTATAGGAACACTGATTGAGTTAGTGTTACCAGATATTCCTTCATGTTCATACCAACATGCACATGCCCCTGTGATAAACGAGATGGACTGGTCACGTTTGTCACTCGCTTGTCTTCACAGGGTGTATCTGTCAGGAATCCTGACATAGTGTTCCGCACCGTCACTTTTCACAGTAGACTGACTTAAATAGGCAGCATAGAAGGGGCTATTGTAGAGGCGAAATAAAGATGTTTTTCAGGCCCTCTTTCGGACCCCCTCACTCAGTCCCTCACCTGGGGGTTTGGGGACTGGTGTTAACAGTCTTTTTCCGAAGTCAAACATCCCAGAGCACGTTCATGGGGCGGGGAGGAGGGCGTGTTTGCTAAATGGGATCACCACGTACACACTCGGCACTGTGCCTTTTCACGTGACACGTCTCCTTCTGAGTGGATGCAGAACTCACGCTTTCTGAAGGCTCCAGAAACCTTCACACAGTGGACTCAGCCCACTCATTAGTAATGGACTCTTACAAGTGTTACTTTCAGGATTTTCACTGATAGTCTGCTGCAGTTGATATCCATTCTGCTATTCTAATGCTTTAAAGCAAAGAAAAAGTGATAGATTCATCCTCACAGTAAGAGATTTTAACATTTCACAAGTTACAAAACAAGAAGATTTGGATCTGGAAGATTTGAACACGGAGCAGTGTAATTAAGCTTGAACTAATGGACAGACATAGAACTCTATGCTCCCAAATTTGGGACATATAGGATATTTATAAAAATTGATCTCTGCTAGGACTGTAGTGAGTTTCTCAGCAAATCTCACAGAATTTAATCTTATTCATCTAATCACACTGAGTGTAGTTTAAAAATTAATATTAAAAGGATAACTTTTGAATACTCAATACATGTAGAAGTTTTAAAACACTTCTAAATAACTCATGACTCAGAGGAGAGCTCAAAATGGGAATGAGAAGATAAGCAGACTCGATGTGACACTCTGAGACATAATGAAACTCCTGGGTTTAAACATGCAGCGAAAGAGCAGTTCCTGAGTAATTTATAGCGGCTCGTTGCTTATATTGGAAAAAAAGAAAAGTTGGAAATGGAAGAGTGTGCAATACAGCAAGTTAATTATTACTTTAAAAGACTGCTGGAAATAGACAAAATTAAGTAAAAGTAAACACATTCATTAGGAATGAGAAGACACAGGACATATTGCAGGGATTTAATAAAAAAGATATTGCCATAAAGAATTTTAATAAATTAGGAAGCTTCAGCGTGGGAAATGTGTCAGGGCCATTTGGGTCCTGCTGGATGGACAGAAACAGAAATGAATGGAAGGGCTTGGTGAGGCAGGTATGAGAGCTGAGCAGGTGCACAGAGAGCACTGGGGTTAACAGATGTAGGAAGAACCACATCCTTAGGGCTGGGATGATCAGCACTTGGAGGTGGCAGTGGTTTGCTCCAGTTCCAGCATCGTCAGGCAGGTGCAAAAGGGTGGATTGGGAACTGGGGGACAAAAACTTAGTAAGTGGCACAGTTTCCTGGGCAAATTATAACTTGCCACAACTAGTTAAAGAAACAGCAAGTGGCAATCTATAACCAGTAAGAAATTAAAATCAGGGCCTGTGGTGTGGCATACTGGGTAAAGCCTCTGCCTGCAATGTCCACATCCCCTAAGGGGGCCCGGTACCAGCTGCTCCATTTCCCATCCAGCTCCCTGCTAATGGCCTGGGAAAAGTGCTGGAGGATGGTCCAAGTATTTTGTCCCTTAATACCCACGTGAGAGATCCCTATGAATCTCCTGACTCCTGGCTTCAGCCTGGCCCAGTCCTAGCTATTGCAGCCATTTGGGGAGTGAACCAGTGATGGGAAGATTCTCTCTCTCTCTCTCTCTCTCTCTCTCTCTAACTCTGCCTTTCAAATAAACAAATACATTTTAAAAAAATTAAAATCAAACTCACAACAAAACAGAACACAACATTGAAAACACACACTGCCAAGTCCAAGTGATTTTACAGGTCAATTCTACCAAGCAGTAATGCCGAGATGCTGGTAGCTCTTTGATTTCTGGGGTGGCAGTTCAAAGGGAATGAGTTTTTAATATTGATAGTATTGCCACGTAACTTTCTCTAAAGGATTTCGCAAATCACGCTGCCCCAGGCATCGAATGACAGTGCCTTTCCCTGGCTTCCTCAGCCACGCTGGGCATGTTGAAACAAAGCCTGGGCTTCGGCATCTGGCTACATGGGTTTAAATCTTGCCTTTGACATTTGCTAGCTGAGCTGTTTCCTTAATGTTATATTAAAAAAAACATATAAAGTTCTTAGCATATAATAATTGATTAATAAATATCATCTACTCTCTTTGTTACCAGCATTACATTTTTACACTTTGCCAATGTAATAGTAGAAAAATTGTGTATCTTTGTTTGAGTTTGCATTATCTGAACTGACAGTGAGTTTAAAGTTATTATTATATAAGTATTGATCTTTTCCAGGTCCTTTAGTACAATTCCATTTCCTTTGCCCATTTTTCCAATAGATGGCATTTTTCTTGATAATTTCTATGTCAGTGAAATTGTGTGTCACGTGTAATATGTGACAAATAGTTTCCTGGTCTATCCTTGTCTTTTCATCCTATTTATAATGGAAATTGCCAAGGCAAAAGTGTCCATTTTTATGTAATTTTATATGCATATTTTTTCCTTCTGACCTCTAGGTTCCCAGTCTTGCTTAGAAGCTCTCTAACTCTAGATACTACTAGTGTTTTTAAAATCTACATCTTTATCCATACTCCTGTGATTGAGAGGAAGGGACGGATGTGTTTGTGTTTTCTTGCGGATGACTGTTGAGTTCTCGTGGAAGCTCTTCTTCAACAGTTCATCCAGGCACAGCCTTGGAACTGCCATGTGGGACATTCGAGCACTGCCCGAGGAGTGCCTCTTGCGAGTCCCAGCTGCTCTGGTTTAGAGCCGGCTTCCTGCCAGTGCACACCCTGGGAGGCAGCAGGGGGCGGCTCAGGTACCTGGGTCCCTGCCATCCATGTGGGAGAACCACATTGAGTTCCTGCCTCTTGGCTTTGGCCTGGCTCAGCTCTGCCTTGCGGGGATTTTTAGAAAGTGAGCTAGAACATTGAAGATCTTGCTGCCTTTCAAACAAAGAAAAAATGATCCATTTTCTAGTAATTCTGTTTTTCTTCAAAAAGGTAGTGAGGGTGGTCTGGTCTTAGCAGATAACAAATTTAGTCTAAACTCATGTAAAAATAATACGATGTGAGTATAGGCACAGTTAAATTGATTACTCACACAGGTAAGCTGAGCATCCAGAAACAGGTCTAATTCATCAGGACCTAAACACGTGAGAAGAAGTCACAGTTTTCATTCGATTCTTAAAAAAGCTCATGGTCCAAAAAATGTAATTCATGGCCTACACTGGCACCAATTCTAGTCCTGGCTGCTCCACTTCCAACCCAGCTCCCTGCTAAAGGCCTGGGAAAGCAGTAGAAAATGGCCCAAGTGCTAGGGCCTCTACACACACATGGAGACCAGAAGAAGCTCCTAGCTCCTGGCTCCTGGCTTCAGATTGGTCCAGCACCGGCTGTTGCAGCCATTTGGAGAATGAACCAGTGGATAGAAGCTCTCTCTCTCTCTCTCTCTCTTTCTCTCTCTCTGTGGATCTCTTCCTCTCTCTCTCTTTCTGTCTCCCTATCACTCTGCATTTCAAATAAATAAATAAATCTTAAAAAAACAAAAGTTGGGGAGCTAGTGATGCAAGATGACCTTAGCCACAGAAGGATACAAAAAAAGCAAAGGAAGGACCACGTGTCCAGGGGGACTGAAGGGCATTGTCAGTGGAGGACAGACAGAACAGGACAGAGATCCTGTGGGGCAGCGAGGGAAGAGGACAGACACTCTGCCAGTTGAGAGTCGCCATCTTCCCATCGCGGGGGAAGAAGTTGCTGTGTGCACTGCCACCAGCTGCTTTAGCTGAGGGAGAATTCCACAGTGTCCCGCTTCAGCTCCGGCCAGGGCGCTGACTGGGGTCTGAGTGACTCATTCCCCTCCCCATCCCCACAGAGCCCAGGACTCGGTTGGTTGTAGAGAGTTGGTCAGCGGCTACCAGAAATGACCAGAGCCAGAGTGAGGGCAACTTCTGGGGCAGAGAGCACACCCCTGCAGGACTGCAACAATCAGTGCCGATTTCCTCAGACCCACTTGGATCTGCCCGGTGGGACACAGGGGAGAACCTGCCTCTATTCCGTCCCTGTGGATTCATGGACACCCATGTAAAATCTCCTGTATACCTTGTGGTCACCGTGTAGGAATGGAGCTGGGTTCAGCGCACATCCATGAGACCACGCTTACAGTGAATTCTGAAGGCAGTTCAGTATTAGAACTAAGCATCATGAAAGCACGTGGTAACCACCAAATTCACCAAGAGAGTAGGCATAATTAGCAACCAATCAACAAAATAGCAGGTGTTCATTCTTATCCATCAATGCCAAGCTTTCATGTAAATGGATTAAATTTCCTATACAGAAGATTTAGATTGGCTGAATGCAAAAAAGAACCAAAACTGGGGCCAGCATTGTGGCATAGTGGGTAAAGATGCCACTTGTGATGCCAGCATCTCATATGGGCTCCAGGTTGTGTCCCAGCTGTTCTGCTTCCAATCCAGCTCCCTGATAACAGCCTGGGAAAATCAGCAGAATATGGCCCAAGTGTTTGGGCCCCTGCCACCCAGATGGGAGACCTGGAAGAAGCTCCTGGCTCAGCCCTGGCTATTGTGGCCATCTAGGGAGTGAACCAGAGGATGGAAGATCTCTCTGCCTCTCTGTCCCTCCCTCTCTCTCTCTAATTCTGACTTTCAAATAAATAAATAAATCTTAAAAAAAACAAAGACCCCACCATACGCTGCCTACAAGAAACTCAGTTCACAATTAAGGATATGGGATACGCAAGACTGAAAGTGAAGGGCTGAAAAAACATATACCAGGCAAAATGAAAACCAAAAATGAACAGTGGTAGCTATACTCAAATCAGATAAAACAGACTTTAAATCAAAAACTGGGAAAAGCGGCAAAGAAGGACATTGCATATTTATAAAAGGATTCATTTGGCAAGAAGATATAATAAATATGTATGCACCCAGCACAAGACCCCCCAGATACATACAGAAATACTATTAGACATAAAGGGAGAGATAAACTCCAATACAATAATAGTGGGTGACTTCAACACCCCAGTCTCATCAATGAACAGATCATCCAGACAGAAAATCAACCAAGATTCACTGGAGTTGAACCGTACTGTTGAGCAAATGGACCTAACAGACATTTGCAGGCCATTCCACCCAATGCCTACAGAACACACATTCTCTTCATCAGCACATGGAACATTTTCTAGGATAGAACATACGTTAAGCCACAAATCAAGTCTCAGTACATTGAAAGAGATTTAAATCATACCATGTATCTTGTCAGATCACAAATGACTAAAACTAGAAACCAACAGCAAGAACAATAGAACGTTAAAATTAAACAACATGTTACTGAATAACCAATGGGTCGTTGAAGAAATTAAAAAGAAAATTAAAAACACTCTTGAAATAAATGAAAATGAAAACACAACAGATCAAAGCCTATGGGATTAGGAACTGACATTGTGGCATGGAGGATAAGGCTGTCGCCTGCAATGCTGGCATCCCATATGGGCACCACTTAGAGACCCGGCTGCTCCACTTCTGATCCAGCTCCCTGCTAATATGCCTGGAAACGCAGTGGAAGATGGCAAAAGTAGTTGTGCCCCTGTATCGATGTGGGAGACCCAGAGGAAGCTGCTGGCTCCTGGCTCCTGGCTTCAGGTTGGCCCAGCTCTGACTATAGCAGCCATTTAGGGAGTGAACCAATGGATGGATGATAACTCTCTCTCTCTCTCTCTCTCTCTTTCTCTCACCCTCTCTCTCTCTCCTCTCTCTGCCTGTGCCTCTCAGTAACTCTGCCTTTCAAATAAATAAATAAATAAAGTCAAGATAGAGCAAAGATCTAAATTTAGGACCTAACACTAGGAAGTGACTGGAAGAAAATGTAAGGGAAACATTTCAAGACATTGCTGAATGTGATGACTTCTTGGATAAGATCCCCAAAGTACAAGCCATAAAAGCAAAACTAGACAAATGAGATTATATAAAACTCAGAAGCTTCTGCAGAGCAAATGAAACAATTAACAGAGCAAAGATGCATCCAGTGGAATGGTGAAAAATATTTGCAAGCTACTTATCCAACAAAGATAATATCCAGAATATATCAACAATTCAAAAACTCAACAACAAAAATACAACAATCTAGTAAAGAAGTGGGCAAAGGACCTCAATAGTTCTCAAAAGAAGAACTACAAATGGCCTACAAATATATTAAAAAAGGTCAGCAGGGAAACGCAAATCAAAACCACAATATCACCTCACCCCTGTCAGAATGGCTATGATCCAGAAGTCAGAGTAACAAATGTTGGCAAGGATGTGGAGAAAGGGGAACTTTTACACACTGTTGGTGGGATTGTAAATTAGTGGAGCCACTGGAAAATAGTGTAGTGATTTCTTAAAAAATTAGAAATAGACTTGCCATATGATCCTGTAGTCTTACTACTGGGTATCCTAAAATACATGAACTCATCAAAGAGATATCTGTACCACCATGTTCATAGCAGCGCTGCTCATAATAGCCAAACTACAGAATCAACCATGGTGTCCATCATCAGATGAATGGATAAAGAAAATGTGATACACACGTACACATGTGCACACACACTGGAATGTCATCAAGCTATAAAAAAAATTCTACCATTGCACCAAACTGGATGCAACTGGATGACATGAAGTTGAGTGAAGTAAGTTTGATCCAAAAAAAAAAAAATACCACATATCCACATATTCTCCCTTATATGTGGGAGCTAAAAGAAAAAAAAATAAAAAATTCAAAAATCAAAAACAAAACAAGAAATGTCTGTGTGTATCAATATTGCTGCAAATATAATTTTGTCAAATTTTGTTTATATCTGTATCAAACCAATGATTAATACTACCATAGTTTTAATGATCTGTGATTTTTTTTTTTTTTACAGGCAGAGTGGACAGTGAGAGAGAGAGTCAGAGAGAAAGGTCTTCCTTTGCCATTGGTTCACCCTCCAATGGCCGCCGTGGCCAGCGCGCTGCGACCGGCGCACCGCGCTCGTCCGATGGCAGGAGCCAGGTGCCAGGTGCTTTTCCTGGTCTCCCCATGGGGTGCAGGGCCCAAGCACTTGGGCCATCCTCCACTGCAATCCTGGGCCACAGCAGAGGGCTGGCCTGGAAGAGGGGCAACCGGGACAGAATCTGGTGCCCCAACCGGGACTAGAACCCGGCGCCGCAAGGTGGAGGATTAGCCTGTTGAGCCACGGCGCCGGCCAATCTGTGATTATTTTAAATGCAACTGTATGTGTGAAATGGACATCTTTTCATTTGATAATTATTTAAAGCCCTCGCCTATACTCCTGCTGAACTGTTGCCTTAACTTCTTGCTTGTTGAACTCTCTATTTAGTGAAGTATTAAGTCTTTGACTTTAATGTAAATTAAAAGTATTATCTCAAAAATCAAGGAAGAGGGGTGGCAAGTATCAGTATAGTCTTGGATGTATCTATGAACTACACACAATTTGTTCTCTTTGCATTAATAATATCATATTAACATGAGAATTCATGAGAATTGTGTGTAGTGATTTCTAATACATTTGTTGTGACCCTGAAAATCTAATGTATTAAAAATTCCTTAAAAACAAATAAGCATTGAGGACATGTTTGATTTTTATTATTAAAATAACCTGATTTTTTCCCCCTTTACTCCAAAAAAAAATGTAGAGAAAGAGTTGTCTGGTAATTGAAAAGCAGATCAGTGTCAGTCTACTCCAGACTTCCTGGTTCCATTTCTGCTGTTCTTCCTCCCTCCCATCAACGTTAACAGAAAAATTAATATTATCTAATCAGACATCATTTATAAAGTGTTAGTTTCTTTCTGCCACTTGTGAATGGTTATAGTGAGTCTGTGAAGTGAAGAAATCTTCTCAAATGTCATTTTAAAAAAATCTTTTGTTTCAAAATGAGCCAAACCTATAGCATTGCCCTTTCCTAATGCAATTTATTTGAAAATGAGGAAAAGGCCGGATGCATTCTTATAATATCACTGACAACCTAAAGTTTAAGTTTCGGCCTATTTGCTGCCTTTGTCTCAAAATTTCCATCTCAGATCTCAGTTTTTTTCAGAAGAACTGAGCACTGCACTTGATGTAGATTTGATTTCACACAAAATAAAGGTCATCCTCGTATGACTTCGCCTCCTCTTCCTCAGAAGGTCACGGCTCAATTTAGCTTTTCATAGCTTTCTCCATTTGCTACTTCTGAGAATTCATTAACGAAGGAAGCAAAAACTCTAAGGGTGAAACAGGACTGAAGTGAACTCTCCCTTGACCTGAAAAGACATGGCTGGGAGGACATGCACACACACACATGCGCACACACTCACATCTCTGTCACTTTCCTCTTCTTTTTTAAAGAAAAAAACACCTCATATTTATTGAGAGAGAGGGAGAGAACTAGAGCGAGAGCCCCTCTGATTCCACTTCATTAACGTGTGTTCCATGTTTGTGTATGTGTGCACCAGCAGCAGAACTGATGGCCTTCGACAAGCCCATGGCACAACACCTACACAAGCAGAGGAGGAAAAGGCAGGGAAAAAAGCCTTTCTCAGCTCCAAGGCCCAGCTGTCTTCCTTGTACTTGACCAATCAAACATCCACAGCTGAAAGCCATGGCAAGTGATTTGCATGCAGCAAATTTACTGGTCTGTTCCTGGTCCCAGATCACAAACTGCCAATGACTGAATTCCTGCAAAGAATGCAGAGGAAAAAAAAAAAAAAGGAGGGGGAACCACAGGCATTCTGTTTGGTGGCGGGGAGATGTAGGGAGGCAGAAGATTGTTTTTTTATTTTATTTTATTTTATTTTTGACAGGCAGAGTGGACAGTGAGAGAGTGAGACAGAGAGAAAGGTCCTCCCTTTGCCGTTGGTTCACCCTCCAATGGCCGCCGTGGCCGGTGCACTGCGGCCGGTGCACCGCGCTCATCAGATGGCAGGAGCCAGGTGCCAGGTGCTTTCCTGGTCTCCCATGGGGTGCAGGGCCCAAGCACTTGGGCCATCCTCCACTGCACTCCCTGGCCACAGCAGAGAGCTGGCCTGGAAGAGGGGCAACCGGGACAGAATCCGGCGCCCCAACCGGGACTAGAACCCGGTGTGCCGGCGCCGCAAGGCGGAGGATTAGCCTGTTGAGCCACGGCGCTGGCCTAGATTGGGTTATTATTATTTAAATCCAACACAAATGCTAACCACCTACCCCAAACGTGGGAACACACACTCCTGCAGTGCTCCTCCTTTGAGTCGAGCACAGAACCTGCAGAGGAGGCTTTCCATCAGGGTCTCTGTTACCGATTCTTTCCTCAGCCAAGGGGAGGGGTAAAAGAAAAATACTTCTCTACCCACCAGTTAGCCCGGAGAGTAGGAGCACCTGTCGGGGCATCCAGCCAGGACTCCAGGGAAATCCCCGTTTCCCACCCTCCCATGAAGATCATTCAGTTGTTGTACCAGGAGAGGACAACCCAGCACATCTCTAGCCCAGCCAGACACTCCCCAGTCTGGCTGGTTGATTTTTCATTTTTACTGTATTTCTCAGAATGCCTATGCATGTAATAGAAATGCTTCCGTTACAGCGAGGAAACCGTCACAGGAAGTGTAGGGAACAGTTAAGAGAAGCCAGTGGAGGATTTGGTTTCAAGTCACTCCATGCTGCTGGGTCTGAACAGAGCCAAAATGGAGGGAACCCAGAGCGGCTGTTCGGAGAGAGATCCAACTGCCCCGCTGGGCAGCACTCTCCTGGCCCTCTGGCCCCGGCCCTGCTGGCTCCAGGCCCACCTCTGCATCGGTGATGCCTTGCGCCCTCTCTTCAGATCCTAGCATCCTTCACCCCACTTTTGACAAGCTTGTCCATGAAATCTGTGAGTCGCCCTGGCTGAAAATTATTTTACCATTGTCTGGGCCCTGGACACACCACCATCCATGCCAAGGCTCAAGGCATAAAACTGTTATTTTCGGTCACCCCGCAACCAGTCCATCAGCACTGTCCGGCCAACTTGTCTTCCCAGACTGCTTTTCCCCTTCCGCTCCTCCACCATCCTCCTCTAAGTTACCCTCCTCCCCTGTGTCCTTGCCTGGCTACGATTTATTCCCCACTTGGCTGCTCGAACACTCTCCTGAAAGCGTGTTGGATCTTGTCAATCGTCTGTTTAAAACCCTTCAACAACTTCCCATTGCACTTAGAATAAATTCCATTTCCTTATCAAGGCCTTTTTATTTGTTCGTAGCTCAATCTGCAGGTTTTCTGGTTTATTCATCTCAGTCTGACTTTTTTAAAATTTCGAATGAACGTACACTCCACATGTGTAAAAGTGTAAATGCTGTTTAAAAATATACTTCTACAAGTGTGTTTATTTGAAAGACAGACAGACCTCCCCAATCTACTGGTTCACTCCCTAAATGCCTGCAGTGACTGGGATTGGGCCAGGCCAAGCCCATAGCCAGAAACCCAATCCAGTTCTGCCGTGGGGGTGGCAGGGGCTCACCTACTCAGCAATCGCTGCTGGCTCCCACAGTCCACATTAGCAGGAGCTCATCACAATCAGGAGCTGGGGATCAAACCCAGGCACTGGGGTGTAGAATGCAGGTGTTCTAACTGGCATCTGAGCTGCTGGCTGAGCCCCCGGTCCCCCAAAGTCTACATTTTGATAAGTTTTGCTCCTCCACCTACTCTTGTGTCTACCTGTTCTGTTCCTCATAGGGAATCACTTTCATTAGTCTGCTTTGTTCCTTAAAGTAAATGAAACCATCAGAGAACCTCCTCTCCTCTGCCCCCTTCATACACAGTGGCAGCCCATCTTACGTGTTATTCTGCATTTTACTTTTCTCATAATATAGTTTGTTTCCATATCAGAAAAGTTTATCATTCCTTTTTTAGCCATATAGCATTCTACTTTGGGGACTTATAATTTATTTAACTTATTCCTTTCAGTGAACATTTGGCTTGTTTCATCTCTTGATATTAAAAATGAGTAGCTTCGGGGCCAGTGCCGTGGCTCACTTGGTTAATCCTCTGCCTGTGGCACCGGCAACCCATGTGGGCACCAGGTTCTAGTCCTGGTTGCTCTTCTTCCGGTCCAGCTCTCTGCTGTGACCCGGGAATGCAGTGGAAGATGGCCCAAGTGCTTGGGCCCCTGCACCCCCATTGGAAACCAGAAAGGGGCTCCTGGCTCCTGGCTTCAGATCGGCGCAGCGCTGGCTGTGGCGGCCATTTGGGGGCGTAGCTCTGGCCGTAGTGGCCATTTGGGGGGGTGAACCAATGGAAGGAGACCTTTCTCTCTGTCTCTCTCACTGTCTAACTCTATCTGTCAATAAATAAATAAATAAAGAGTAGCTTCATGTATAGTCCCCCACCTTTTAAAAAAATTATTTATTTATTTATTTATTTGAAAAGCAGAAGCACAGAGAAAGAGGTCTTCCATCTCCTGGTTCACTCCCCAAATGGTCTTAACGGCCAGGGCTGGGCCAATCTGAAGCCAGGAGCTTATTCCTGGTCTCCCATGCTGGGGAAGGGGCCCAAAGACTTGGGCCATCTTCTACTGCTTTCCCAGGCCACAGCAGAGAGCTGGATTGGAAGTGGAGCAGCTGGGACTCAAACCTGCACCCATATGGGATGCCGGCACTACAGGCGGTGGCTTTACCCACTATGCCACAGTGCTGGCCCCAATATATAGCCCCTTTGGTTTGTGTGCAGACATATCTCAAGGATAAAGACCCAGAAGTAGGACTGCCAGGCATAATTTTTTTCCATAATGCGCATTTTCCATGAACTTTTTGAAGATCCCCCAAATGCATGGATTTCAAAATAAACTAGCCTTTTTTTGAAATCTACCTTTTAATTACATTTTCCACAAACTTTCTAAAGTGCCCTCATATGTTTACTTTTATCAATAAACAGACTATAATAATTTCCCATAGAAATTGTCCAAGCCTGTGTTTTATACATGTGAATCCAAATGAATACAGCAGATTTCAAAGTCTGCCCTTCTCTTAGTACACCATACCTAAGCATTGTGTTACGTCTGAATTTCTGCATGGCACCTGCTTATACTGTCACATTGAACATGTCAATACAATCAGAACACTATACTATGTCAGAGCCTGGCGGGGCCGTTAGTGGTCACTTACACTAGATTAGGCAATACAGCGAATGAGCAGTAGGTCAGGACGTGTCTCTAGTCCCCTTACCACTCCCTGTTACCACGGCCATGAGAAGCTTGTGTCCAGCTCAGGGCCTTAGCACTTGCTCTCCCTGTCCCTGGGATTATTTCCCTCAGGATTGTCGTATGGCTGCCTCTTCATCATCATTCAGCCTTCAGGACAGATGCGACCTCCTTAGAGAAGACTTCTCACTGCACAAAAATATTAGACACCCTATCCCACCTCTAACGGCTCTCTATTTCCTTTTTGAGTATTCCTCCCAATCTGGAATTATGGAATTGTTATAATTTGTTTTCTGGCTTATTGCACATCTTTCCCATTATAATGTTTGTTCCGAGAGAGGGATCTGATCCAACTTATTTATGACTCTCTGTCCAGTGGCTAGGCTAGAGCTCTCCAAATCAGCAATAAATACTGTGGAGTTTTAAAATGAACAAGACGGTTCTAGAAGCAGCGTGGCAAAAGCATAGCCTTGGGGAGTTAACCTGGCTCAGTGATTACTCCTGTGATACGTACCAAGCAAGCCCCGGGCTTCGGTGTTCTCATCTCCCAAGTAAGAAATAGGGGACCTCCATGTCCCACACAGCGTAACAATTCTTCCAAGCTGCAAAGAACTCACATAATTCAGGCGTTATTTTTAGAAAGATGAAACTTACCCCTTTAAAGGTTCTATGTTTTCCATTTGGAACATAAGCCTTTCTAAAAAGTATAATAAACATTTTCTGAAATTTTTTTTTTACTTTTAAGCAAAATAACTAGAATATCATTTATCTGCTTACTAATGAGTTCTTATTCCTAAAAGCAAATATTGAGCCATATTGCAGAGAAAACATTTGGAGTATCAGTTTCTGTTGACTGATATTTCTCCTCATTGTGGGTCACATTTTCCTGTTTGTTCAAAAAACTGGTAATTTTTAGTTGGATGTTACACACTGTCAAGTGCACATCATGGAATTCCGAGTTTTATTGTCTTGTTTAATACAATGTCAAGTTTGGTCTTAGCAGGCAGTTAACTGACTTGTGGATCAACTTAGACATTTCAGGAGTTGTTTTTAAGCCTTATTAGACTAGCCTTTCCTAGGGTAGCCTTTACTCTAAGGTTAGATTAGTCCCCTCCTAAGACAGGCCTTCCTGAGCTTTCTACTGACTGCAAGCAGTGCTCAGCGAGACCTCCCCAGCTAACTGCTCAGAAACTTGATGTTGTCCAGCCCGTGTGAGTTTCAATAGTGGTTTAGCTCATGGCATCCTCGCGGGTGCCCTTCCCTTGGTCATTGTTTTCTGTCCAGATCCATTGAGTCCTGCCCCACACAAGCACCGCCTAATGTTGCGCCCAAGACTCTTGGGGCCCTCTAAGCAGATGTCTCAAGCTCTTTCTCTGCAGAGCATCCCTCACTGCACTGCCTTATCCACACATTCTAACCACCTCCCTGTTCCTAAACTCCCATCTCTGTCGTCTTGGCTCAACAGGAGGGCTGTCCTCTGACTGAGCACCCCTCCTAGACCTCAGAAGTGCAGTGCCTCCAGGGAAAAAGCCAAAGCCAGGGAGCCTTAGGGGCTTATCTTCCAGAAATCACAGTGCTGTCTAAAATCTGAAAACAATTATTTCATACATTTTTTCCAGTTTAAGAGTTGTTTACATGGGGACCAGTGCTGTGTTGTTTGAGTCCTGGCTGCTCTGCTTCAGATTCAGCTCCCTGCTAATGTGCCCTGGAAAGCAGTGGAGGCTGGCCCAAGTGTTTGGGCCCCTGCATCCCTGTGGGAGACTTGGAAGAAGCTCCTGGCCCCTGGCCCCAGCCCTGGACACTTTGGCCATTTGGGAAATGAACCAGTGGATGGAAGATTTCTCTCTCTCTCCCCTCTCCTCTCCTCTCCTCTCCTCTCCTCTCCTCTCCTCTCCTCTCCTCTCCTCTCTCTCTCTTCTGTAACTTTGCCTTTCAAATAAATAAATAAAGCTTTCTTTTTAAAAAAATAATAGCTGTTTACAATAGGAATATTAGTCTGTTACTACTTATTCCACAGTGGCTGGAGATGGAAATTGCCCCATTGAGTGTTTTGATGTATGTAAAATCTATGTTTCCTAAAACTAAAATACCCTGGAGTGCTATGTCTTTTGTATATTTTCCTTAGAAAGAATGCAATGGCTTGTAAATTTCTTTATTTTTCTTTATTTTCATTTATTTGAAAAGCATAAAGACAGAGAGAAAGAGAAACACACACACACACACACACAGAGAGAGAGAGAGAGAGAGACTTTTCAACTTCTGGATCACCCTCCAAATGCTAGGAGACTCTAACTGAATCTGTGTCTCCCACACGGACGGTAGGGACCTATTACTTGAGCCATTACTTGCTGCACTCCAGCATGCACAGTAGTAGGAAGCTAGAGTTCGAAACAGAGCCAAGACTCAAACCCAGGCACCCTAATGTGGGCTACAGGCATCCCAAGTGACATATTAACCATTATGCAAAATGCCTGCCCTTGGTTTGTAAATTTCAAAGACATTCCAAAGATAGAGCCTGGGTATAACTCACTATATTGTGGAGTATCAGGATTAAATAGAATAGGCCAATTGTATATGCCCAGTGACTGGAACACGCGGGTATTTGATAAATATAGCCTTCTTTCTTTTCTTCTAAGGGAGATGCTTGAAGCCAAGTGCTATTTTAAATTGATTTGGTAAACTAGTAATTGAAAAGATTCCTGTGGTGAATCCTTTTCCAAGCAAAAGGTCCTTTTATGATAGGAATAAACACCTCCTAATCTTTCTGTAAATATAGATTTTTACATATTTGGTTGGCTTCATGTGTTCTATGAGGAATTTGTTTGCTAAGGCTAAGTGTGGGTGTGGATGTGGTTGTGTGTTTGGGAAATGGATAATGAGGTTTGGTTGTGCCATGTCATAAACTCTTTGGCCTGGATAGAAGCCATGAGGTTTTACAATTGTATTTTGAATGAATGATTAGACAACAACAAATAGAGAATGGGAAATCCTCAAACTAAAAAAAAAAGAAGAAGAAGTAGGCAAAACACTAGTTCCTACTGTTACCTGTTGCCCCTGGCTTTTCGCAGCGCACTTTCCAAGAGCCTGGAAGTAAACCCGCTGGGTCACATCTCTGCCATGGCAGTTCTCTCATTTATGGATTTATTCTTGCAGCAAGTGTCCACTGAGTGCCCCATGGGGACAGCAGATCTGCCTTTGGTAGACCTGCTTTCACTGAACTTACATTCTAGGGGAGGGGAGAATATCAAAGAAACAAATAATATGCAGGAAAACAGAGCAGGGGGGAGTGCCTGATAGAGAATGATAAGGTGGGGGTGGCACCTGTGTTCAGCTCGGCAGGTAAGAACGGTCTTTTCAAAACACGGAGAGGGCACTCAAACAGAGCACATTGGAGCTGAGTCCAAAAAACAGAGCGTGAGAGGAGCCCTGTAAATACCCTTGGTGAAAGAAGACCTGGAGGGACAGCAACATTTTTGGAGTGTTGATGACTGGCAATGTGGCCATAATAGTCACAGAGAAATAAAGAGAAGGTGACATAGAAGGGTAAGAGATGGGGGTGGAAAGGTTGGGGCATACCATATCGGGTAGTCTGCCAATCATGGCAAAGTTTGGGGTATTATTCTGTGGGAGGCATTGGAAAGTGTTGGACCACAGAGGATGTGATTCAACACTCTACAGGGATCAATGGCTGCTGCGGAAAGAAGAAACCAAACGAGGGCATCATTGACATAGCTCTGGCAATAGTACCGATAAGATATGACGGTGGTGTAGACCAGGATGGTGGCAGCAGAACTGGGAATAAAGGGCCAGATTTGGGGTGAGCTTCAAAGACATCCAGGCTGGGCCCTCCAGGGAGCAATCTGAGCTGAAGACACAAATCTGAAATTATCAGATAATATCAAAAAGCTGCCACCATCAAGGTGGTGTCGAAAGCCACAAAATGAGGACGACTCCTAGTGAGTGAGTTAGGCGGGGACTGGGATCAGGATGGGGGAGGAGCAGTGAAGACAGGTGAGCCAGTCCCTCTGGGGAGACCGACCCCCAGGTCACCGGTTGTCTCTGACCTCTTCACTTCTTCACCTGTGCCGTAGGTTCAGCTCCCTGCTTGTGCTGGTTAGGTGGCACAGGCATTGGCTAGCAGTGAGCAGCCCACTGAGGTTTGCCCAGTTTGTCCCTGGGTTTCCTGCTCTTAGCACCATGGAACCGCTTGGGATCGTGTCTCATGCCGCTCTCAGATGGTGAGGATCAACATGGTGGCCCTGTAGCCGGTTGTTTTGCTTGGAGATACCTCGAGCTCTGTTTCATGGTTCCACAACAGGCCCACCCTGAAGGTGAGAGATGCTGGTCTCTGGAGGGGGCAGCTGAAGCAGCGGGAGGTAGGATGGACAGGCTTAGGAGCACCACTGTGTGGAGGTTAGTGGGGGCCAGGATGTGGCCCTCAGTGAAGAGTTGTCTGTCTGAGGGCGGGAACCCTCCCTGGGAGCAGCCTGCGTTCTATATTGCATGAAGAGTGAGTGTCAAGTCCCAGCCTCAACACAGAACCATGCAGAAGGGCTAGCTGGGTGCCACAGCCATCTGCAGGAGCTGCCAACACTTCCGTTGCAACCGCCTTGCAGGTCAGCTCCTCCTTCAGCTTCACCCTGCCTCCCTCCCTCCGAGCAAGTTCTTGTATTGAACACAGTTCCCAGTGAATCTCCAGCACGTCAACCTCTGTCCTGGCTGGGTTGTTACCACGGAGACGGGGAAGGGGTCACAGGAAGCAGGCTCCAAAGTGGGAATTGGAACTGAATCACTCACTGGCAGTCTGGCTCTGAAGACCCCACGACTCGTGGCAGGTGGCAGCAGTCGATTTCTTGCGTATTAAACCAAGTTAGGATGGAATCACAGTGTAGCCAAGCTGGGGAAGTGCCGACCTGCTGAGAGGAGGAAGGCGCTGCAGAGCCTGGCTGACGTGTGCTGGTGGAGTCTGGGAGCCTGGTCCTAAGAGCTAGATCAGGTAAGGCACACGGGCAGAACGTATGATTAGTAAGGGAAAGTGTATTACTTCCCTATTGCTGCATAATAAGCCTACCCCAAACTTGGTGGCATGAAACAGCACAACTTTATTTTCCCACAGTTTCTTTGCTGGGTCCTCTACTGGGCTCCAATCAAGGTGTCAACACAGACTGACATCTTATCTCAAAGCTCAACTGGAGAAGGACCCTGTGGTTTGGGGCAGGATTGGGCCTTGGCCAACTGCCCAGCTGACGGCCCCAGCTTCTTGCTGACTGTGCCTGATCCACCCTCAGTGCCTCCCCACGTGGCTCCCTCCTTTCCACAGCTCCCATCATGGAGTTTGCTTCTTCAAAACCAGCAAGGGCGAGTCCTCTCGCAAGACACACGTTAAACCTCATGTCACATGCGCACATGCATCTCAAACGTGTCTGGATGCCGCCCTGGGGAGGGCTTACACAAGAGCGTGAGGACCAGGAGGCAGCATCACGGGTCCTCCTTGGAGTCTCTCACCACAGGGTGCTCTAATATAGAACATTCTATAATGCAGGAGCTTTAAAACAAAACAACAACAAAAAGCTTATTTATTGGAAAGACAGACAGATCCTCCATCTCCTGATTTATTCCCCAACTGCTGGCGACAGCCAGAGCTAGGCCAGGCTGAAACCAGGATCCCTGAACTCATTCCAGATCTCCCAAGTGGGTGGCAGGGATCAAGCACTTGAGCCGTCATCTACTGCCTCCCAGGGTCTGCATCAGCAAGAAGCTGGAATCCAGAGTGGAGCCAGGACTTGAACCCAGAGACACCAATATGGGAGGTGGGCATCCCCAGCGGCGTCGCCACTGCTGGTCCATACGCCTACCCCTTGCATCCTGGCAGGGACCCTGGGCCACAGTGCTATCATTGCTGCTGCTCAGAGAATGCAATGGTACAAATTAAGTGAAGTAGAAAAATGCAAACTGGGGGCTGGCGCTGTGGCACAGCCGCTAGAGCCAATGCCTGCAGCACTGGCATCCAGTCCAAGTTCGGCTGCTCTACTTCCAATCCAGCTCCGCGCTAATGGTCTGCAAAAGCAGTGGAAGATGGCCCAAGGACTTGGACCCCTGCCACTCGTGTGAGAGAGTTGGAAGAAGGTCCTGGCTCCTGGCTTCGGATCCGCCCAGCTCCAGCCATTGCAGCCATTTAGGGAGTGAACCAACAGATGGAAGACCTCTCTCTCTCACTCTCTGTCTCTCCTTCTCTCTCTGTAACTCTGCCTTCCAAATGAAAATAAAAACAGAAAGAAATATGAAAACTGCTGGGCCAAATGGTAGAAGAAGGGTCCACAAGGCTCAGAGCAATGGGCACACAGGAGTGGCTGTAGCCCCACTTTTCAGGAGCCCAGAGGACCCCCCCCGATGACAAAGTGGTCCTGAAGTTAGCTCTGCTGCAGGTGCTAAGCCACTAATCCAGGCACTGCGGCTAGGAGGAGGCGGGCAGCTAGGTGGAGAGGGTGAGATGGGGGTGGATTCTGGAATGACGAGATTTGCTGACAGATGGGAAGTGGGATGTAAGAGACAGAAACCAGTCAAAAATGTCTCTAAGGTCTCGGGGCTGAGCGACTGGAAGAATGAAGAACTCTAAGGAAAGCGGGTTTGTGGGGCAAGTCAAGAGTTGTGTCGCCAAGTCCTGACAGAGAAGTGAGTGGGCAGTAGGACATGTGAGTCTGCAGTTCAGGCGTGAGGTCCAGGCAAGAGACACAAATGTGAGGGCTGTTGTCTCTGCACATGTAAATCACCCACGTGGATGACATCACCTAGGGAGTTGGTGTAGACAGAGGATGTCAGCACTTGAAGACAGCAGATAAGGGAGGGAGATCATGGGACTGGGCTGTCTCAAGGAGCACTCCTGGACCTTATCAGTCAATATCATGAACTTCAGAGCTGTTTGCATAATGATGAGAAGAATGCTCTGTGATCTGGGCCGTGGTGTGCTAGCAACTCCAGGAGCAGCTGAGCGTCAGGATGTTCACACAGAACTGATGGGACCAGCGCTGTGTCATAATAGGTAACACGGCCACCTGCAGTGCCGGCATCCCATATGGGCGCCAGTTCAAGTCCTGGCTGCTCCACTTCCGATCCAGCTCTCTGCTATGGCCTGGGAAAGCAGTAGAAGATGGCTCAAGTCCTCGGGCCCCTGCAGCCATGTGGGATACCCAGAAGAAGCTCCTGGTTCCTGGCTTTGGATCAGCGCAGCTCTGGCTGTTGTGGCCAACTGGGGAGTGAACCAGTGGATGGAAGACCTCTCTGCCTCTCCTTCTCTCTCTATATAACTCTTTCAAATAAATAAATAAATCTTTTAAAAAAATGAAATCTTGTCTTTAAAAAAATAATAAAAGGATGTTCACACAGAACTGAGTCATGAAGGGAGAGGTCGGAGAAGAGTTTGGGGGTGTGGAGGTTTTAGAGATGAGGCATGGTGACAGACCCTCCTCTCTGCCCCCTCCCAGCCCCTGGTCCCTGAAGAGATTTGGTGATTTCTACATCACCACTCTGGCATCCCCACCCCCAGCGCCTCTGTCAGAGTTTTCCTGCACTTGGTAAACACAGTCAGGCATAGAAGTTCTGAAGACATGAGCGACCCGATGGGAGAACGGGGAAGGGAAGGATTTAGAATGGGGCTACGTCCTAATCCGTGGCTGGGGCACAGAGGAGAAGAGAGAGGTGGGGCTGGGGAGAGGTTGCTAGGAGAGAAGAGGCTGGTGGGATCTGTACAGAAAAATCTAGATTGGCCTGGATTCCTGTGGCTGAGCGGGAACTGGGGTGGAGAAGGATCTGAGGAGCTCTGCAGAAGCTGTATGCTGGCCTCCCTTGCATACCAAGAGGCACAGGAGCGGATGAAAGCCCTTGTCGATCACTTCCTTGTTGCCTGTTCCCCAGTGCTTTGGGGCTGGTCTCATGGGTGTTGACTAGGGTTGTGTTTTGGTTAGATGAAGAGTCTTGGATTCAAGATACTTGATTTAAGTTAGAGAATTGAAAGCCAGATCTTACAGAAGACTATCCTAAAGAATGGAGCCAGCAATATCCTTTTGTTCATCCGTTCACTCGAGCCACCTACAGTCCCTAAGCGTCAGGAGGGCAGGGACTCAGTCTCGTCTTCTCTCGCATTTCAACACCTCAGTGTGTGCTTATTTGTTCCTCCTATGTGTGGATGTTGCCTGCCAGGTCTGTGCCAGCCGCTGGGCCAAGCACCGCTGTGAAGTAATGTTTTAGGAGCAGGCTTTGTGGTGCGGTATTCCATATTAGAGCCAGTCTCAGCTGCTCCGCTTCTCATCCAGCTCCCTGCTAATGCACCTGGGAAAGCAGTGGAGGATGGCCCCAGTGCTTGGGACTCTGCCACCCACAGGGGAGACCCACATGGAGTTCCAGGCTCCTGGCTTTAGCCTGACCCAGATCTGGCTATTGCAGTCATTTGGGGAGTGAGCCAAATGAGAGAGATGGACAATCTCCCTCTCTCTCTCTCACTCACTCTCTCTCTCTCTCTCTCTCTTTCTCCCTCCCTGTGTGTGTATGTGTATGTATGTGTATCTCCCTCTCTCTCACTCTGCCTGTCAAATAAATAAACAAACAAACAAATACATATTAAAAAAAAAAAAAGCCAGGTAATGCTGGAGAGAAGATGCGTGTGCAGGGGCAATCCCGAGCAAGGAACGGCTTTGGCTAAGCAGGTCTCTCTGCGAAGGCGTCATTTACGTTCGGGCTGAAGAATGAGACGCAGCTGCCCTGGGGTGAGAGAAACCCTTACTTCCTAAGCAAAGACGAAAGCAAGTGTGAAGGACACGGAGAGGAAAAGGTCCTGGCAGCTCTGGGGGTGCAATGAAAGCCCGCAGTGTTATCTGCTGCGCAGGAACAAGACCTAAAAACCACATCTGACCCCTGCCTTCCTCTAGAATAGATGTTTTCTTAACTTTTATTTAATGAATATAAATTTCCAAAGTATGGCTTATGGATTACAATGACTTTTCCCCCCCATAACTTCCCTCCCACCCGCAACCCTCCCAACTCTCACTCCCTCTCCCATTCCATTCACATCAAGATTCATTTTCAATTATCTTTATATACAGAAGATCAATTTAGTATATACTAAGTAAAGATTTCAACAGTTTGTACCCACACAGAAACACAAAGTGTAAAGTA
This sequence comes from Sylvilagus floridanus, assembly GCA_949820135.1. NCBI lineage: Eukaryota > Metazoa > Chordata > Mammalia > Lagomorpha > Leporidae > Sylvilagus > Sylvilagus floridanus. The sequence goes on along the minus strand of OX463225.1, from coordinate 82,899,207 downwards.
CTATTTGAGTACTAGTTATAGCATTAATTCACATTAAGGACAGAGATCTTACATGAGGAGTAAATGCAAAGTGACTCCTGTTGTTGACTTAACAAATTGACACTCTTGTTTATGGCGTCAGTAATCACCCTAGGCTCTTGTCATGAGTTGCCAAGGTAGAATAGATGTTAATAAATGTTCCATCATCACAACTGATACCAGCCATAAGTTTGCTTTTAACAGCGGGAAAATTTTCTTAATATTTATGCATATTAGTTTCTCGCTTGCCTTTAGTTACTGTATAGAGTTTATTGAAATATGGGGAAAAATTTATGCTGGGATATTTACCCGATTTTTCACCAATGGTTTCTGCCTTTGGGGCATCTGTAGAAAGTCTTCATTATCTCAGGGTTGCCTAATTATCCAGGACTTTTTTTTTCTCAGTTTATATTTACATCTTTAATCCCTCAGGATATTTTTAGATATATAGCTCTTTTGTTTTCATTGTCAATAAAGCAGAATGTTCTCTTCATATAGGTCTTCGATTTCTTGTTATATTAATTCCTGGGGATTTTTAATTTTGTTGTTGTTGCTACTGTGAGTGGAGGGTTGTTTTTTCCCCATTATCTTCTCTATGCTGGTGTGTGGGTGTTTTGGAAGAAATGTGTATGACCGTATTTTTTTATATAAGAACATTGTGACTCGACTGTGGTCTCAGTTCTTGGTTTTCCAGCTGGTCCTCTGGCTTCCCAATGGTTAAGATTGGCAGGTGAGGGTGCTGGCACTGAGCGCAGAGTAAGATGCTACCCGGGGTGTCCCCATGCCATCCCGGAGGGCCTGGACTCGACGTGGAGTCCAGCTCTGCCGCAGAGTCCAGTTTCCTGCTGCCGCGCACCCGGGAGCCAGTGGGGGATGCCCCAGCACTTGGGTCCCCGCCTCCCGCGTGGAAGACCTGCAGCGCATGCGGGGCCGCTGGCTGTGGCCTGGTCCAGCCCTGGCTATTGCAGGCTTTTGGGAATGGAATCTCTCTCTCTCTCTCTCCCTTTCAAATAATTAGAATTTTAAGGTTGGTAAATAATAATATTCCTTTCTTTTTATTCAATTATTTTTTAAAAAAAGATATTTGAAATGCCGCTTTATTCTGAATCTTGATGACAAAGAATGGGCATGACAGCAGCAAGCAAGATTTCACCACTGAGTATTGTGTGTGACTGTGTGTCTTATATTTGAAACTTGAGAAGAAAACATTTTCGAAACAGCTAAATCCGCAGGTCCACAAAATGAAGGTTTTTTTTTTTTTTTTTGGACAGGCAGAGTGGACAGTGAGAGAGAGAGACAGAGAGAAAGGTCTTCCTTTTTGCCGTTGGTTCACCCTCCAATGGCCACCGTGGCCGGCGCGCTGCGGCTGGCGCACCATGCTGATCCAATGGCAGGAGCCAGGTTCCCTCCGAAGCTCATCCGTCTCCTTCAGCCTCCCGCAGAGGAAGCACATGGTCTGCTTAGCCAGATGCTGAGAGTGGCACACAGGCTGCACTGCTGACATCACAGGACAGTTGTCTGACGCCAGGCCCCACCTCCACTGACTCCTCATCCAGGACAGCTGTCTGCACGACCTCTGTGGCATGCTCATACTGCGCTCCGGTGCAGGTCCATGGCCAACTCTGATGGGGCAGGAGCAGGCATGGCAACAAGGCCTGGGCTGGGGTCTCCCATAAGCTTTCTAGCAAGCCTGAGGGAAGACTTGTCAAAGTAGCAATTACTTTTGGCAGAAATGTCATAGTACTTGGGGCCGGCGCTGTGGCGTAGTGGGTAAACCTGCCACTTGCAGTGCCGCATCCCATATGGGTGCTGGTTCAAGTCCTGGCTGCTCCACTTCTGATCCGCTGTGGCCTGGGAAAGCAGCAGAGGATGGTCCATGTCCTTGGGTCCCTGCACCTGCATGGGAGACCCGGAAAAAGCTCCTGGCTTCCGATCAGCACAGCTCTGGCCGTTGCAGCACATGGGGGAGTGAACCAACAGACGGAAGACCTCTCTCTCTCTCTCTCTCTCTCTGCGCCTCTCTTCTCTCTGATTTTCAAATAAATAAATAAATAAATAAATATTTTTTCTTAAAAAAAGAAAGAAATGTCATAGTTCTGAAGATTCTTCTTTTGGTGGAAGACAGTGGATTTTGCCTGTGCTTTCCTGTCCTTAATATCCACTTCATTGCCCCACAGCACAATGGGGCATGTTTCCACACACGCGCACCAGGTGTCTATGCCTGTTAGGCACGTTCGTGTAGGTAATGCTGGATGTCACATCCAATATCACGATGACACACTGGGCTTGGATGTAGTAGCCATCCTGCAGGCCACCACACTTCTGGCTGGCTGTGTCCCAGACATTGAGCTTGATGGGCCCCTGGCTGATGTGGAAGGTGAGTGGGGACACCTTGATGCCCAGCGTGGCTCCATACTTCTGCAACTCTCCAGTCAGGTGGACTCCCTGACCAAGGCGTCATCAATGACCAGAGGCAATTGCAATCGCACGTGGGGCTCTCTCTGCAGAGCCATTGCAGCATTGTCTCCCAGAAGCGGCTCAGCGCCAGTCTGGCGGAGGCTGGGAAGTTCTTTCAATTCTTTCTCATCTGAAAGACATAATATGATAGTTCACGGTTTCATTTGCATTTCTTGAACAACTATTGGGAGTTTATGTGTTATCACATATGTACTGGGCATTTGCTTTTCTGTAGTGAGAGACACATTCATGGACCTTGTTAACTCTATTTTATTTTATTTATTTTTTTAAAGATTTATTTATTTATTTGAAAGGCAGACTTACAGAGAGGATGAGAGAGAGAGGGAGAGAGAGAGAGAGAGAATCTTTCATCCACTGGTTCACTCCCCAAATGGTGACAACCGCTGGAGCTGTGCTGATCTGAAGCCAGGAGCCAGGAGCTTCTTCGAGGTCTCCCACGCAGGTGCAGGGACCCAAAAACTTGGGCCATCTTCTGCTTTCCCGGGCCATAGCAGAGAGCTGGATTGAAAGTGGAGCAGCCAGGACTAGAACTGGCGACCCTATGGGATGCTGGCTCTGCAGGCAGCGGCTTTACCCACAACGCCACAGCGCTGGCCCCAATACCTGTCATATTTTCATTGATCCTATACAATTATTTTTAATCCACTCCATACATTATTCCTGCCAAGAGGAACAGAGTCACCCACTGGCCAATGTGAGTGTTAGCATGTGGGCAGTCTTCAGAAGTTCAGCATCATTGCTTACAAACAGACTTTTTGTCCCTTGATCCATAAAACCCTATGGGAGGCTGGGAGTGAGGAGTGACACAGGGCCCAGAGTGGGAAAGGCGCTACTCCAAGCCACACAGCCCCAAGCTGTGGGCCCCCCCTCCCCTCCTCCCACCTGCTGGGCTGCCCCCTCCCCATGTGCTAGGTGGTCTCCCTGCCAGGTTTGAGGGGATTATCCCGAATCAATATTTGCAATAGCTGTTTTTTTTTTTCTAACTGGAGTTAAGTTTATAAGCTTTTTTTATTTAACCACCAAACACCAGAAATAAAAATGTGGAAGGCAGCCAGTTTGGCTGGGAGCCAATGCACTTCCTTGCGGCCGCGGAGCGCGCCCTTCGTCCCAGTTGTTTTCCCTCTAGTTGCTGACATTTCCTCTCAAAAGCTGAGCCGCTCCCCTAACTTCTCAAATTCTTCATCAGCGTAAGTCAGCCCCCCATAACTCGTGCAGAGCCAGTCCTCCCGGTGCAGCCCCTCCCCCCAGCCCAGGCCCCTGACACCTGAGCTCAGGCTGGGGCCTGTGGCCAAGGCTCCGTGCTGGGGCCCAGGCCACGTGATCCAGGCTCCAGCTCCAAGTCATTTCCTGGGGGAGTTTTAATTGCAGGCTCTGCAAATGCGAAAGGAGGCTCTGGTGGGCGGGGAGCGGGCAGCCTAGCTGCTGCAGGCGGGTTCCTGGGAGGAAGCTGGGGAGAGGTTTTGTTCATACTAATCCCTAGCTAAGGGCTGGAATAAGACTGAGGCCATGCACGGTTAATCACCTCACACACAGGCATCCAGCCCCCAGCCCCCAGCCCCCAGCGGGACGAAGCTGGCTCCTGGGCACCAGGGAGCTGGATGATCTTGGTGCTCGCTGTGGTGCAGTGGTACTGCCCACCGGGAAAGGGAAAGGCAGACATGGAACAAAGAATTCCTCATGACAAATGCAACAGCTACAAGTGTGAAAACTGCTTGGTCAAGCGTACAAGCACCTTGGCCTAGCATACAAGGTTCTTTCTTTGGGAGCAGTTGGAGGAGGCGTGAGACAGCCCCAGGAATGTGCAACCCCTTTCTTCCACCTCCCACACTTAGGGGTGGGACATCTTGCAGAAACCGCCCCGATGTGGGTCTGACATGAGCGCAAGGAGGGACTGGGAGAGGCCTGGTGACACTGGAGCGCTCTCTCCTCCCTGTTGCACTGGCGAGCTTGGGCCCTACACTCCCCTGACCTCCCAGCAGCACTTTGGGGCTGGTCCGAGACGCCCGTAGCACATCCCAGGTTGGCCATGAAAGTCACTCTGAGTCAGCTCTCAGCGACCCGCCCATCAGGGGCTCCTCCCCTGGGCTCCGGCTCCTAGGGCTTCCGTGCTCAGCCGCATGTTCCAGATGGCCTGGGCTGGCAAGGGTTTGAGACGTGTCTCAGCATCTTGTGATGTGTTCCTGACGCTCTGGGCCTGCTGGGGGGTGAGTCACTGGCTCGAAGCTGAAGTCTGGTGATATCGACCCCTCTTCCCGGTCTGTAAACCAAAGCCCATCATCTGAGTGGCTCCGCTCTCGGTGGGGCACCGTCAGTTGTCCCTGTCCTCCAGGCATTCCCAAACCCCCCCCCACACACACCCTTCCCCTACACTGACTTTTCCCCCAGAATTCCTCTGTGAAAGGCAGGGGCTGGAAGCACCATCCGAGTCGCTGGGTTCTTTGCAGCTCTCTTCCTCTCCTAACTTCTGTTATATCTGGGCTGAGGTTGATAACAGCCGGGAACTCTGCCAAAACACCACTAGTGCTGCCTATCCACGAGGGTGGGTCTGTCCAGCGATGTGCGGTAGGCAGTGTGTTGGTGAGATCAGGAAATGGGAGTAGAGGGAGCGTTTGCCTTGTGGTGGTGGTGAACATGGACGCTACGCTCAGATGGCCTGGATACAAATTCTGGCACTGGCGCTTCCTGGCTGATAGCCTGAGGCCAGTTTTCGGTGCCTCAGTTTCCTCATCTATAAACTATGAGTAGGCACCCAACTCAGCACTGTTGTCAGGATAAAACACAAAGCAGCCAGCCCTGTGGTGTAGTGGCCTGAGCCTCCACCTGTGGTGCTGGCATCCCATATGGGGGCCGGATCGTGTCCTGGCTGCTCCTCTTGAATCAGCTCTCTGCTGTGGCCTGGGAAAGCAGTGGAAGATGGTCCAAGTGCTTGGGCCCCTGCACCCATGTGGGAGACCCTGAAGAAACTCCTGGCCATTTGTGGCCATTTGGGGAGTGAACTGGCAGATGGAAGACATTTCTCTCTGTCTCTCCCTTTCTCTGTAACTCTGCCTATAAAATAAATAAATGGGCTGGTGCTGCGCCTCACTCCGCCTGTGGCGCCGGCACACCAGGTTCCAGTCCCGGTCGGGGCGCTGGATTCTGTCCCAGTTGTTCCTCTTCCAGGCCAGCTCTCTGCTGTGGCCCAGGAGTGCAATGGCGGATGGCCCAAGTGCTTGGGCCCTGCACCCCATGGGAGACCAGGAGAAGCACCTGGCTCCTGCCTTCAGATCAGTGCCGTGCGCTGGCCGTAGCGCACCGGCCATTGGAGGATGAAACAACGGTAAAGGAAGACCTTTCTCTCTGTCTCTCTCTCTCTCACTGTCCACTCAGCCTGTCAAAAATAAATAAATAAATAAATGGAAATCTTCAAAAAAACCCAACATGCACATATCTTGAAAAGGTCGCTAAGGTGTGTCACCGTACTGCTTGCTGTTAGTGATGACGATCTAGACCCCTGCGGGTGTTCTTTTTTATGGCTTTTGCAACTTCAGGCTGGTAATAATTATTTTTATATATGGCTTCCCCTTTCTGCCTTTTCTACATTAATACTCCAAAATAGTTGCTCTGGCACCTTTCATTTCTGCCGGCCCAGATCAACAGCAATTGGCTGGAGGAACTCCTTGTCTCCAGCATCCCTGGGCTCTGGTTCCCTGAGGTTTGGTGAGGGTTGGGAGGAAAAATCCCTGCAAGACGTGGACCCTTCTCTCCTGCCCAGGTCTGAGGGTCTCCTCGTCTATGCCTGACTCCCAGGCAGAGCCCATCTGAAACATCTGCCTACCTATCCTTGGATCCCTTACTCATTTATTCCACAACCACTACTGAGCACCATCAGGTGCAATGGAAAACACCAGGTCTAGAGAAGTGTTCTGTTCCTGTGCTCGAGGAGGAGCTCCAAGGCAGGCAGGGGCAGTCCTGGTGTAAGACTCTTGTCTTGGTTGTAAGAACTCTTAGGATGGTGGCCGTGGGCAGCTTTGGATGCACAGGAAAGTACCCGGCCTGGTGCTGGGTGTGAGGCCTGGTGAATTCAGGGCTGGGCTCTGGAAGATTAGGATTGGGCCAGAGGGAACGAGAGGAAGACATTCCAGGCTGAGAAAGCAGAGGAAAGAGAGTAGGCTGAGAGTGAGGTGTGGGGTCCCCCTTCCCCAGGAAGGGAGGGGAGCCCAGTGCAGGCATGGGGTTGGGTGCTGCTGTCCTGATTTTCCGCTGGTGATCGGGCCCTGTCACATGTATCCTTTGGCTTCTCTTTCCCTAATAGTCGATCTGGAATAATGCCTCCCAAATGGAGCTGGCTGCCTCTCACGCCAGAGTGCCTAGATTCAAGTCCTGCTCCAGCTCACAATCCAGCTTCCTGCCAATGCAGATGCTGGGAGGCAGCAGGTGCCCAAGGTTCTTGTCACCTGTGTAGGACCTGAATTGAGGTCCTGGCTTGCGGCTTAAACTTGACCCAGTCCTAGCTGTTGCAGGCATTTTGGGAGTGAACCAATGAATGGGAGACTCTCTCTCACTCTCCCTATTGAATAAATAAAATAAATAAATAAATTTTTAGGAAATCCATAGAAATGGCTGGTATTGCAGTGGATAGACATACACTGACAAAGCCAAAACACAGAGAGGGCACAATAGCAGCAGAGGGTGCCACCAGACTCCTGGGACAGGAGCTTCCTCAGAAGAGGAAGCTGGAGAGCAGGCAGTGTCCTACACTGGGCGCCCTGTGGTAGAGACCCAGAGGTGCAGATCTGAAGCCAGCAATGTAGGCAGTGTATTGGGCAGAGCTCTTGGGAATCCCTGCTGTGGCGGAGAGGGGGAACAGGAGAGCCGCGGAGCTGCAATACAGTTCCAGCCGTTTCAGCCAACCTCCCTGGGAGCTCTTCAGAGTGGTTCCAAATGAGACAAGGGGCTCGGGCCCTGAGATGGGCTTGGGTGAGGCAGTTCGCTTCATCCACAATCAATTCCCGGGGTGGGGGGCAGTTGTAAGCCTCCCTCAGCCAATCTTCCCAGCCGCTGGAAAATCAGAGCCCCGATCTAAAAGGGGCCATCTGTGTAATGCCTCTGACACCTGCTCTATGGAGATAGACAAGAGGAGAGGGCCCATCACTCCACTCAACACTGGAAAGGCTCAGGAATTGGGGGTGCAAGCGTCTCGGGGAGGCATGGGGCTGCAGGCAGGGACATTGCCTGAGCGCTCCCAGCCAGGGCGGGAGACTGACGCTTAGCTGTGGGGCAAACACTAAGCAGAGAGTCTCCAGGCCTGGGGACGCCTGATGTGGCAAAGGCACTTGAGGGAAGCGTCTGAAAATGGAAGTGGTCGGGAGTATCTGCCAAAGCTGGAGGCAGTCCACATCTCAGCCCCTTCCCCTCTCACTCAGCCCGAAGAACGCCAGCAGCTGGGCTCCGGAGCCTGGGCACAAGACAGGAGAATTCTTCTCCAAGAAGACTGGGATTTCGGAGTTGTAGAATAAGAAAACCCAGTGGGCACCTTATCACTCTCACGAAGATTGTCCATCAGTAAGCTTCACCTGTGGTCACACAGCTTCTCATCAGCTTTGAATACCACTCTCAAATACAATGCGTCACCAGGAATATTCATATATTTAGGGAAAAACTGGTGCTAAAAACAGGTAGAGGGGCCAGCGCTGTGGCATTGCGGGTAAAGCTACCACCTGCAGGACTGGCATCGCATATAGGAGCCAGTTGGAGACCCGGCTGCTCCACTTCCAATCCAGCTCTCTGCTATGGTCTGGGAAAGCAGAAGAAGATGGCCCAAGTCCTTAGGCCCCTGCACCCACTTGGGACACCTGGAAGAAGCTCCTGGCTCCTGGCTTCAGTTAGGCCCAGCTCCAGCTCTTGCGGCCATTTGGGGAGTGAACCCATCTCTCTCTCTCTCTCTCTCTTTCTCTCAAATAAATAAATAAATAAATAAATCCTAAAAAGAAAAAGTAGGTGCAACAAAACACACCTCCCAAACTAAATGAACAACAACCATAAATAACCTATTTCCTTAAAGACTTATCAGACAATATTGCATTATTGAAAGAAGAACGGGGTCTTGTAAAAAGGAAAAATAATAGCATAAGAAAGTTAAAAGTTAGACAATTTCTCATTCATTTAAGTTCAATTAGTGGAAAAAGACAGTGGGATGGGGTAGGACTCTGCACCTCAAAGATATTCAGGGTCTGAGTGACAAATACTGTGCCATCCTTCAGGATCCCTGGCACGTTTATCAGGAGAAGACGCTCCCTAGCGGAGTTCCATGGAGCAGAGCTACAGGTGACGAGCCTTGCTTCTGCTTGCATTCCACCCGAGGAGCCTACACAGAGTAGCTGTGGGCCCAAGGAGGTGCAGGTGCTGTAGCTGATTAAGCCACCGCCTGTAACGCCGGCATCCCATACAGGCGCTGGTTTGAGTCTTGGCTGCTCCATTTCTGACTCAGCTCTCTGCTAATGCTCCGAGAAAGCAGAGGAGTGTGGCCCAAGTCCTTGGGCTCCTTCACCCATGTAGGAGACCCGGATGGAGTTCCAGATTCCTGGCTTCAGCCTGGGCTCAGTCACTTGGGGAGTGAGCCAGCAGGTGGAATATCTCTCTTACCTTATCTCTCTATAATTCTGCCTTTCAAATACATTAAATGAATCAATATTAAAAGAAGAAGTATCTGTTTTGATGAATGTACCTTTTAACATCTATCATACAAGGGTTGGAAGGTCAAGTCCAGGAAATCCTAGAGCAGCTCTAGAAGTCAACTGGTCAGGCTGAAGCAGGTAGAAGCAGTGCCCCAGGGCAGAATGCCTCTAGGAAAAACAACGAAACTGAAAGAGTATCAGATGTTTAACTGGAAAAGAATATTGGGGAGTGGGCCTTCAGCCTAGTGATTAAATGCCTTGTACTACAGCATAGTAGGTTAAGCATCCACCTGCAGTGCCGGCTTCCCATTTGGACACTGGTTCATGTTCCAGCTGCCCCACTTCTGATCCAGCTCCCTGCTAATGGCCTGGGAAAGCAGTGGAAAATGGCCCAAGTGCTTGGGCCCGTACACTCATGTGAGAGACCAGGAAGAAGCTTCTGGCTCCTGGCTTCAGATAGGCCCAGCTCTGGCTGTTGCAGGCTTTTGGGGGAATGAACCATTGGAAGGAAGACCTTTTTCTCTGTCTCTCCCCCTCTCTGACTTTGCCTCTCAAGTAAATAAATAAATCTTAAAAAAAAAAAAATGCCGACATCCTCCCTGTAGAAGCACCTGGGTTTACTTCCCAGCTCAGGCTCCTGCCTAAGCAGTGACAGCTCAAGCAGTTTGGGTCTCTGCCACTTATTTGGGAGACTGAGATTCTCAGCTCCCAGCTTTGGAACTGGCCCAGTGCTGGTTGCAAACATTTGGGAAACAAACCAGTGGATTGAAGGTTTCTCTATCTATCTATCTATCTCAAGCAAACAAATTTTAATAAGAAAGGTGAATTCAAAAGGTTTTAAAATGCTCTTGCAAGTGTGGGAAGAAATCATGATGGTCAATGAAAAAAGATCAAAGGGAGACTGTTATAGACAGAAAAGCAGTGAGAGAAAATGTAATCACATTACATTCCATAATCAGAAAAAAATCTGTAAAATTGAATTAAGTTTGGCCTAAAGTTGCCCCCATACATATTTTAAGTTTGGCCTAAAGGGTTCTCCATCCACAGTGCACTGTAACCTAACTCGATATGTAAACAGATAGTAACTGTGTTAGTCCGTTTTCTGTTTCTATAACAATACACGAGGCTGGGTACTTTATAAAGAAGAAAGGTTTATTTAACTCACAGTCGTGGGAGGTTCAAATACCTGGTGCCAGGGCCAGTGTAGTGGTGTAGTGGGTACAGCCACAGCTTGCAATGCCAGCATCCCATATCGGTGCCAGTTCATGTCCTGGCTGCTCCAGTTCTGATCCAGCTCCCTGCTAATGGCCTGGGAAAAGCAATGAAGAATAGCCCAAGTGCTTGGGCCCTTGCCACTCATGTGGGAAACCTGGATGAAGCTCCTGGCTCCTGGTGGAGCCCTGGCCATTGTAGCCATCTGGGTGGGCAGTGAACCAGTGGATGGAAGATCTTTCTCTCTGTCTCTGTAACTCTTTCAAAATAAATAAATCTTAAAAAAAAAAAAAAAAGGAAGACAGAGAGAAAGGAAGACACAGCACCAGCTCAGCTTAGCTGTGCAAGGCCTCTCAGCTGATGGTGTCGCAGTGGTATGAGCAGGGAGGAGAGGGAGCAGCTACACAGGGGACTGGAAAGCCGTGGAGCATGGAGCTCCCAGGAGAACTGCATGAATCCCTCCCAGGGCAGCACCCCCAGTGACTCAAGGACCTCCCACTGGGGCCCACCTCTTAAAGGACCCCCACTGGCACTCAGCATCTCCACTCTGAGGACCCTGCTTCCAAAGCATGAGCCCTTAGAGGACCAACTGTTTGCAAACCATAGCACGCTGAATGACGGTGTGAGAGCGGAGAGTTGGAAAAGCACTTTGGTTCTTCCTGTGCCCTTCAGCTCTGCTTGTAGTGGCTTTGTTTGCTATCAGGCCCTCTCCGTGCAGCACAGCAGCTCTGGCCTGAGGTCTCTTCTTGCTCTTTTGCTCACACAGAGAAAGCTCATTTTCTGATCATTCCTCCGACAGTCACAAGGTTGAATTGCATTGACCACTGTTGACCAGCCTGTGCGAAACAAATGCTGTGATGGTCACAGACCAGTGGCTGCCCAAGGGCTGACTACCCACAGTGGAAGCAAAGGGCCTGGACAGTGGGCAGACACACAACGGAGCCCACTACACAAGCCCACAGGAGGAGAGGACTGGGGAATGTCAGGATCCCCACCCCCAGTCCTGCTTAGTCCCTGCTGCACACAGAAGTTTGTCCATATAGGGGCTGGTGTTGTGGCACAGAGGGGTGAGCCTCTGCCTGCAATGCTGGCATCCCATATCGGCACTGGTTCGAGCCCCAACTGCCCCATTTCTGATCCAGCTCCCTTCTAATGTGCCTGGGAAAGCAACAGATGGCCCAAGTGCTTGGGTCCCTACAACCCATGTGGGAGACCCAGGTGGAGCTCCGGGCTCCTATGGCCATCTGGGGAATGAACCAGCAGATAGAAGATCTCTCTTTCTCTCTGTAACTTGGCCTCTCATATAAATAAAAGTAGGCCTTTAAAGAAGAAGAAAAGGAAGAGGAAGAGGAGGGGAGGGGGCAGGGGGAAGAAGAAGTTGTTTGTCCGAGTCTCCAGGACCTTCTAAGCAAGTAAGATTACCTCAGCTCTTCAGGGGAGCCATCATAACCTCTTTAATGTGAACACTTTTAAAAAAACCTTTTTATTGCACAAGTAGAAATTTGTGATAATCAGAACATTTTCTTTGAAAATGTTCATTAACTATGTTTCCCAATGAGTTGCCTGTTCGGGTTCTTTGCCAGTCCCCTATTATTAATAAATAAATACATTTTTCATACATACCATTGAATGCAATCAATGTGCAAGAACCACATTTTAAAATTGTTGCCTGGGGCCAGCGCCATGGTGCAGTATGTTAATCTTCCACCTGCGGCGTTAGCATCCTATATGAGTGCCGGTTCTAGTCCTGGCTGCCCTACTTCCAATCCAGCTCTCTGCTGTGGCCTGGAAAAGCAATAGAAGATGGCCCAAGTGCTTGGGCTCCTGCACCCGCATGGGAGACCAGGAAGAAGCACCTGGCTCCTGGCTTTGGATCAGCGCAGCTCCAGCCATTGCAGCCATTTGGGGAGTGAACCAATGGAAGGAAGACCTTTCTCTCTGTCTCTCCCTCTCTCTGTCTGTAACTGTATCATTTAAATAAAATCTTAAAAAAAAAGATTGTTGGGGCCAACGCGGTGGCTCACTTCGTTAATCCTCCTCCAGTGGTGCCAGCATCCCATATGGGCGCCGGATTCTAGTCCTGGCTGCTCCTCTTCCAGTCCAGCTCTCTGCTGTGGCCCGGGAATGCAGTGGAGGATGGCCCAAGTGCTTGGGCCCCTGCACCCGCATGGGAGACCAGGAAGAGGCACCTGGCTCCTGGTTTCGGATCCGCGCAGTGCCGGCTGTTGTGGCCATTAGAGGAGTGAACCAACGGAAGAAGACCTTTCTCTCTGTCTCTCTCACTGTCTAAAACTCTACCTATAAATTAAAAAAAAAAAAAAAATTGTTGCCTGAAGCCCCGTAGAGGACTTTAGTGGTTCCCTAAAGCATGCCTTTCATTGAACACAGAGGAAAACTGCAGCCTCCAGTAGGGAAGTGGCAGGGACTAAGGGACAGAAAATCCAGCCTGATCCCCCACCTGTTAGCTTGCGCTGGCTCTTCCATTACTTCTAAATTTGGTCCCCCCGAAAAGCCACATTTCTTTGCCCAATCACCATATCCAGGAACTACAGTGAGCCACCTTCTTTTTCCCACAGTTTGCAGTAGACTTTAAAGACCCGGATAAATAGCTGAGGATCTGTTGCTAACTCGAGGCCCTTTGTGATTTCATGCTGTAATTCTGGCCATCCCCCATTAGCACCCTGCAAATCTCTATTCCAGTTGCCACAGGATTTGGCCGCGTTTTGCCATCTAAATAACACAAGTTACAGACAAAAAAAGATTAGTGCAGCACGGCCAAGGGGTGAGGAGCAAGTGCGGGGACCAAGCAGCTGACTTCTTGGCAGAGAGAGGCAGCGCCAAGGGCAGAGCAACCATGTCAACAAGGGCACTTCAGACAGGTTATGAATTATAGAACTCAAAGATACACTTATTTTGGTGCAAAATTTTTCTGAAATCCATGCATAATTGTTTTTATGACACCGATTTTCCATGAACTTTTTAGACACTTGAATGTTGGCCCCCATGCCTTCTTGCTTTCCATTCCTGGATTCTCATGAAGCTCCTGAGCTGGCTGGAAGGAGCCTTTCTGGGCCCCTCCCGCTGCTCCCACCTTGGTTCTGGGATGCAGTGACAGTTGGCAGTCTTAGCAGATATAACCACAGAGGGTTGTTAACTCTAAGCACTAAGTCTAATGGAGCATCTACTGCAGTTTGCAAGGTGAACTGTGGAACTCTGTATTTTATATATTTTTTAAAAATATCTATATTTATTTGCAAAGGAGTTAAGAGTTAGAGAGAGAGAGAGAGAGAGAGAGAGAGAGAGAGAGAGATCTTCCATCTGCTGGTTCACTCCCCAAATGGCTGCAATGGCCAGGACGGAGCCAGGACAAATCCAGGAGCCAAGAGCTTCATCTGGGTCTCACATGTGCATTCAGGGGCCCAAGCACTTGGGCCATCCTCCACTTCTTTCCCCAAGCTCATTAGTAGGGAGCTGGATCGGAAGTGGAGCAGCTGGGACTCAAACCGGCACCCATAAAGGATGATGACACTATGGACGGTGCCTTAACTACTGAACCACAGCGCCAACCTCAGAACTCTGTATTTTTTATCTGTTAACTTAGCTTTTCATTTTTCTTTGACAAGATGTGCCAGTCAAGTAGTCATACATTAGACAGTGGCTCAATTAAACTGCTGGCAAGGGAGAGTAAAATTTTAAGTGCAGATAATAGAATTATTAAGAGAGACAGCCAGACCTTCAACAATGGGCAAATCTTCAGCAACAACAGCAGGAAGGCAGTGTTGCAGCTGGTAGTAATAGGGCAAGGTCCTCAGGATGTCCTAGATATTGTGTTAAACCTTTGTAAGTTTAATCCTCACAGCAACCTATTTGATGAAGAGACTGGGGTTCAGAGTGGTTAAATCACTTGCCCTAAGTTGTAAGGTAGACTTCTTAGGACAAGACCCAGTAACCTGACTCCAGGGTTCTGGGCTTTCACCTCTCTAAACACAAGCTCCATGAATGCTCTGGAGGCTGTATCTTCTGTTCCTGAAACAGCAGGTGCTCACAACACTGTTAGCTGACCGAATGAATAAATACTCCATGCTGTGTTGGTCTGGGCCAGAGTCAGATGGATACTGTACAAGCCAGGGAGACCTGGAAGCAGCATCAAGGTGGCTTTTCAAATCCTCAGAACTTTTTGTTCAAATTTAGAACTTTTTGGACAGCTTACCACATTAATTAGCAAGAGGGAAATATGGATCTGAAAAGGTTAATTATTAGGTTTATCACAGCATTTTTTTTTTGGAGATTTATTTATTTATTTTGAAAGAGTTACAGAGAGAAACACAGAGAGGGAGAAAGTGAGGGAGATCTTCCATCTGCTGGTTTACTCTCCAGATGGCTGCAATGCCCATTGCTGGGCCAGGCCAAAGGCAGGAGCTAGAAGCTTCATCCGGGTCTCTCACGTAGGTGGCCGGGGCCCAAGCACTTGGGCCACCTTTCACCAGTTTTCTCAGGCTGATTTGGAAGTAGAGCAGCCAAGACTCAAAATGGCACCCATCTGAGATTGCAAGTGGCAGATTTACCCGCTATGCCACAATGCTGGGCATCAGAAGTATTTTTTAAGAGTGAAAAAAGGTAATTATTGAATGTCCAATGAAAGGTTGGTTAAATAAATTATAGAAATGCATATGATGGCATACCTAACTGCCACCAAAAATCAAGTTGTATAAGAATACCAAATGACATAAAAGCTCTTGAAACATTTCATAGGAGAAAAACCAGAAAACAAAATGCTATGTATGCTACTATGCCAGTAATGTATATCTATTTATACATAGAAAAAGGTCTGGAAAAATACATTAAAATGTTAATAGCTACTTCTGTATGGCAAAGGCATAAATGGTTGTTGTTAGGAAAAGAGTTGCAGATTGGTGCCTCCTCACACAGGGCACCAACATGTTAGGAAAAGAGGTGCAGACTAGAGAGGAGGCAGTGTATGAATTTACAGCCACACCAAATTTATTCAGAGAAAATAAATTCGTAGAGGTGGGTGCCCCCTTGCACATTGATGGAACAAGTGGCAGAAGGCCCCAGTTCCCAGGAACTGGGCCTTTTTATATTTTAGGAGGGTTAGGGATGGTAATGGAGTAGGGGGCAGCAGTGGAGGGGAATTTCAGGAACTGGTCTTTCAAGTGTTCCAGCACTGGTCTTTCAGGTGGCCATAGGGAACTGAGTATGAAGGCAGTAGAGTATGAGACCCAATTGAGATTCAAGCGCAAGGAACACATTCTAATGTTTATTTATCTTTTGGGCAACGAACAAGACTGGCTGAGGCTTATGTCTTTGTTCCATCAGTTGTCCTTTTCTTCTTTGTTAATACATATTTTTTTTTCAAATTTCCTACAATGACTGTAAACATTTTAAAACAATCACAATCAACTTTTGGTCTTCACTATAAAATTAAGATGTGAAGCTAGGGGCTAGCGTTGTGGCATACCGGTAAAACCTCCACCTGTGATTCTGGCATCCCATATGGGCACTGGTTTGTGTCCTGGCTGCTCCACTTCTGATCCAGCTCTCTGCTATGGCCTGGGAAAGCAATAGAAGATGGCCCAAGTGCTTGGGCCCCTGCACCGTGTGGGAGACCCTGAAGAAACTCCTGGCTTCGGATCAGCCCAGCTCCGACCATTGTGGCCACCTGGAGAGTAAACTAGTGGATGAAAGATCTTTCTCTATCTTTGTTCCTTTCTCTCTGTACCTCTGACTTCCACATAAATAAATAAATAAGTCTTTAAATAGATAAGTGTGAAGCTGCAGCTTAGTGGAAGACAAGCCAGCATGGCTGGCAAGAAGGTGGGTAGTGGTCTCACTCCAGTTCAGCCATTTCTCGCTGTCTAGCCTTGGTTCCACTACCTAACTTCTCTGGGATTCCGTTTTTCCACCTCTAAAAGGAAGAGACTACTATTTCCTGTCTCAAAGAGTTGTCAATTACCATATATGAAGCGTTAAGTACAGTGCTGTGGCCATAGAGACACGAGAGCTTGTTGTTATTGACATCGTCATTATTGTCGTTATTATTAAAACTCCTTACCCTATCTTTAAAAATGCACAGGCAGGGGACTAGCGCTGTGATGGAGCTGGTAAAGCTGTTACCTGCAGTACCCGCATCCCGCATAGGCACTGGTTCGATTCTCAGCTGTTCCACTTCCAATCCAGCTCTCCGCCTTGGCCTGGGAAAGCAGTAGAAGATGGCCCAAGTCCTTGGGTCCCTGTACCCATGTAGGAGACCTAGAAGAAGCTCCTGGCTGCTGGCTTCAGATCGACCCAGCTCTGACGATTGCGGTCATTTGGGGGATGAGCCAGTGCTTTCTGTCTCTCTCTGTCTCTGACTCTGTGCAACTTTGCTTTTCAAATCAATAAATCTTAAAAAATAAAAAAATAAAGTGCATAGTCAGGGGCTCCCGCTGCGGCATAGTGGGCTAAGCTTCTGCCTGTGGCGCCAGCATCCCACGTGGGTGCCAGTTCAAGTCCCAGCTGCTCCTCTTCTCTGCTATGGCCTGGGAGAGCAGTAAAAGATGGTTTAAGGGGCCAGTGCTGTGGTGCAGCGGGTTAACGCCCTGGCCTGAAGTGCCGGCATCCTATAATGGCGCCGGTTCTAGTCCCAGCTGCTCCTCTAGCGATCCAGCTTCCTGCTATAGCCTAGGAAAGCAGTGCAAGACGGCCCAAGGACTTGGGCCCCTGCACCTGCGTGGGAGACCTGGAAGGGGCTCCTGGCTCCTGATCGCCACAGCTCCGGCCGTTTCAGCCATCTGGGGAGTGAACCATCAGATGGAAGACCTCTCTCTCTCTGCCTCTCCTCTCTCTGTGTAACTCTGACTTTCAAATAAATAAATAAATCTTTAAAAAAAAAAAAAAAGATGACTTAAGTGCCCGGGTGCCTGTTCCTGCGTGGGAGACCTAGAGGAAGTTCCTCTCTCTGAAACTCTATTTAATAAACTTTATTTAATAACCTTTATGTATTAAATAAATAAAATATTTCTTTAAAAAATGCACAGGCAGTGGCAAACCTGGGTCTGATGTCTTGGCGCCCACGTGTGTGGGGTTCTTCTGGTCCAATTGTGTGGCTAGGATCCCCCAGTGGGCCCGAGCACGAGCCCTCGCTGGGCCTTCCCGGCCTAACGTCTCCTTCTCTGAAGTAAGTCTTGTGAAAACTTGGATTGACTGTGTCCTCACTTTCTAGTGGGATTATTCACCCAGCTAGCCAAGATGGAATGTGAAAATTAGAAAAAACAAATAAAACACAGGGACGTGAGAATTCTTCCTATGCTGTCGGATCCCTTCCTGCCCTGACCCTTGACCGGCCGAGGTCTACACGTCAGCCACCTTCCTTCAGTTCAGTCCTCATCCCGCACCCCTCACCCTGCTCTCCACAGGCACCGCCCCCCCAGCCTGAGCCCGGCTCCAGGGGCCGACCTCAGAATAGGCCGCATCCCACATCAGCTCGGTGGGCCCTGACCCCTGGACCTCCTGGGGCCTGGGAACCGGTCCTGAGCCTGACCCTCGGGGAGGCTGCAGAGTGGCAGTGAGATGCCCCCACAGCCCTGCTCCCAGGCTTGCCTTATCTGTGGCCCAGGGGCCGGCCTTTCCTGCCAGGAAGCACTAGGCCAGGACACAATGGGGGTTATCAGTCACCATCAGGGGATTAGGACCCTGGGGAGCCCTCGGCTCCTCTGCCGGTTTCCAGGCCTTTCCTGTGTGAATCTTTACTTCCGTGGAAGCTCTTGTCTTGGCCTTTTCCAGGACAGACACCCTTGCCCCAGCCTTCCCCTCCTACCTCCCACCTTGGGGCAGCCCCCTTGTTTCTCACCCTCTCCTCCGGGTGGGTCAATAATGAGAGCCCCAGTAAGGAGAGAGCCACCATCTATTCTAGATCTTTTTTTTTTTTTTCTTTTAACCTGAGAGGTGAAATTGATGTATTCATGTGATTCGCTTCCATGATGAGACAAGTCATTTCATCACCTGAGGAAATTATAATTGTCATATTCTAAGTCTTAGTGATAAAATGAAAGAACTGCTGTGAGAACGTACGTTATGTTATAGCAACCTAATAGCAGCCATTGACTGGATTTTCACACTATGGATTGAGGCAGACTCCGGTTCCTTCATTCAGTCCTAAGGGCTTACTCCTGTCCCTTCATTCAGTCCTAAGGGCTTACGTGGGTTCCTTCATTCAGTCCTAAGGATTGGCTCCTTTATGATTGTGCCTCAGAGAGGTTGCATCACTCACTGAGATCACTCAGTATGGAAATGTCAAGGCTGTGTGACTGCAAAGTCTTTTGACCTTCACTCTCCTGCCACTCCCAGAGCAACTGACACCGCCCAGGGCCACCAACCATCCCTGTGAATCTTGCTGTTAGACCTGGCTTCACATTTGAAAGCTTGTCTCTCTCCCACCCAGACTAATCCCTACCACAGCCTTGCAAAACTCACTGCCACTGCCCCAGGACTTCAGAAACTCTAAGCTCGGAAGCCATAATGATGTTATTATTATTTTTGTTTTGTGGACCCTTTGTCACTCAAAGAGAAAAAAACTGAACTAGACTACAAAGGAAATGCCCACAGGCTAAACCAAGGCATGATTTTTCTGAAGTGTGCACCTGTAGATGAGATAATCTATGATAAAATATGAGATACTTTCCAAACACATTTTGGGTTGTTCCTGCTTCCTGGACCTTAAACACATGCTCTTTTGCCTGTTGGAATATTGAGTATTGCTAACTCTTGCTTCCTAAGTTGAATGTGGGAAAAGCCACAGCAAAGAAAAGGAGGAAAGGGGGCAAAAAGAAAAAAAAAAAGTGCATCTGATCTGAAATGGAGGTCTGGATGCAAACCCACTGTCTCCTCTCTCCAGCTTCGTAATCTGCAATTCTTAAGCAGGGTTCACTGTAGCCAGTACTCTTAGGAGGGGAGTTCTTGTGAGGAAAGAGCACCCTGCCCATCTGGAGGTACAGGGGTCCCAGGGCAGGGGGCACAGCCCTGTTCCAGAGAACACGGCCCGCTGTGAGTCAGCGGGGCAAGCGGGCCACACCTGCTCCACCCTGTTTGCACCCGGATTCCACTGGGACCCATCGTGCAAGGAGCCCGAGCGCTCTTGCTGCCCTGCAAAGCCTGCTCTGGGTAAACACTCCGGAAGCCAGTTTCAATTATTTTCATTAATTTTTATAACCTCTCGTCACTCTGCCTGAGATCATGATGACACATGTGACCGTGGCTCCTCCTCGAATCGCCACAGTTGCTGTGGCTTCCACAGGATCATGGCTCCCTGCAGAGCCGCTGACTGTGCATTGAGGAGTGCTCTCCAGAACATGCCCCAAGTAAGAGTGTAGGAGGGAGGACTGTAGCCCCCGAGGCTGCCCGGGGAGCCATCCTGCCACACCCCCTGGGAGAGCCGACCTCATGCCAACGGGTGACTCTGCACCCTCCACCCAAAGCGGGCAATTGGGGTCAGGAGCCATGTTCCTTGAGGGAGCCTGGAGGTTTGCCAGGGGAATCCAAATCTGCCTTCCGAGGATCCCAGTGTTACCAGGAGTGCCCTGAGTTTGGGCTGAGGAGTCTCCCTCCCTTGGCTCAGGTAAGCTGCTGGGAGTTCTGGGAAGTTCCTGGCCTAGGAGCTCTGGATGATTCTCTGTGTTTTGGGAAGAAGCTGAAACCTGGCAAGTCCCTGGAGGTCTTATGAGCCCAACAAGGTAAAAGTCCAGTGCTGGCCGCCAATTCTCGTGCAAGTGAACGGAGTCAAATCCAGCTTCTCAGCTGGGTCTGCTCTCACAGCCAGGGGCAGAAAGCGCTGACACCCAGTAGCGTTGATCCCCTCCTGTCTGAGGCCTCAGGGCTGCTGGGAGGGCCATCTGTGCACGGACAAGCCCCTGGCAGCTGTGAGCACTGCAGCTCATGGCCATCTTCTTTGTTGCTGCCACTTACCTCCTAGCACGCACAGCCCAAGACCGCCTTCCCAAGCTTGCGTCAAACAGGGCAGTGTCCTCCCCAGGCCAGCAGGCTCTGTCCAGTCCACCATCTCCAGGGCCAACCCATCCGTGTTCCACAGTAGGCCGAGGGGAGCCAGCTTGGCTTTCCCCCACAGCCTCCAGTGGGGCGCCCACTTGCCCTAGACCGTGAGTACAGAGCATAGGTTGGTGTTTCCAGCACGAGTACTGGACCCTTTGATGCCGCGTCCCCACTTCGCAGTTATAAACTTTCAGATGTGCCTGAAAATACAACAGCAGAAAAGGACTCGGAGGACAGAGGACGCTTGTTTCCTCTTCTCTAGAATGGCTTAAGGGCAGGGCCTTGGCGCTAATGATTGTTTCACTTGAGGGATCCATGCTGTGGGAAGTCCTAACCGCTAAGGGGACTTTTCCATTGCATCGAGGAAAGGACTGTAGCTTCCTTTGACAGATGGAGGCTTTGAAAAACAGGCAGGTTAGGGTTAGGGTTAGGGGGTTAGGGTTAGGGGTTTGGGTTAGGGTTAAGGGGTTAGGGTTAGGGGTTAGGGTTAGGGTTTGGGTTAGGGTTAGGGGTTTGGGTTAGGGTTAGGTTGTTTCACAGGTTCAAATAAGAAATAAGGACTGGGCTTGTCATTCTTCATAATTTATAATTCTGTCCTACCATGTTCTCTAGAAGGAAGTCCCGGGGATAGGCAAAGTATTCACCTGTAAAAAGGAGTGGCCTGGACTGATCAAGATTACACTGGTGGCCACATGTATCCTGTGTAAAAGCTGATTAGACATTTAAACTCAGTTTATTGAAATGTTCTTCCTTGACAATATATGGCATATTTGCAATTGCATGACCCTTACCACAATCTCATTTTAGGAAATTTTTATCACCTCTGGGAGAAACCTTGTACCCGCCGGCGCCGTGGCTCAATAGGCTAATCCTCCGCCTTGCGGCGCCGGCACACTGGGTTCTAGTCCTGGTCGGGGCGCCAGATTCTGTCCCGGTTGCCCCTCTTTCAGGCCAGCTCTCTGCTGTGGCCCGGGAGTGCAGTGGAGGATGGCCCAAGTGCTTGGGCTCTGTACCCCATGGGAGACCAGGAGAAGCACCTGGCTCCTACCTTTGGATCAGTGCGGTGCACTGGCCGCGGCTGCCATTGGAGGGTGAACCAACGGCAAAAAAAGGAAGACCTCTCTCTCTCTCTCTCTCTCTCTCTCTCACTGTCCACTCTGCCTGTCAAAAAAAAAAAAAAAAAAAAAAAAAAAAAAAAAAAAGCTTGTTCTAGCAGCACTGGCCTCAGCACCTGAGAACTGTGGTACAGAGCTGGAACGTCTATGTGCTGGGATTGCACCACTGGAGTCTCATGGCATTACCAGAAAAGGCACGTCTCAGCGCACAGAGGAACCAGGAGTTGTCTGATAGCACACGGAAACCTCTTGAGGGGTGAAATAATTTGAAAAGGAGGTTAAAGTTGTCATGAAATTAACCACCCTTGTTCATTTCCATGATAATATCATAGAGGGCAGAGTTCACTGCCTCCTTGTTTTCTTGAGTTGTTTTCTGAAAGGCAGTTTGGAAGAAAGGGAAAAATCAGAGGGCTTCTCCACTCACACACAGCGTGGCACAAGCAAACCTGTTAATTGTTGAGTGTTTTGCTGGGGGTTAATAAGCCATTATTTGGGAATGGACTATAACATTTAGGAGAACAGTAATACAGGTCTAAAGATTATTATTGATTTGTGAATATTTTAGTGGAGACTACAAATAGTTGAGATCTGATATGTTTCTCATTTTCTTATGATTACATAAATTGACGTTTCTTTCAAATATGGGAAAATCAGGTCTTAAATCAGATGCACCAGGCTGAGTCCAGCCATAATGTGAAAAGTCAAATGCAGTCCCATGAGGGCATGGCCTTGGCTGTCTTATGTCATGACTGTGTCCCAAGCATAGTGCTGTGAACCATGTGGGCACCCAGTGAATCCAGCTGCTGAATAAGTGAAGGATTAATAGGATCTGCCTGTCACTAGGTTCCAGTGTAAACAAGGAGGATGGAAACTCCCTTTTTGCTGAAGAAGTATCACAATTCAAAGGCAAAATGCCCTCTCCCAGAAACGTTGACTACGCAGCTATAAAACTCGCCTAACGGGCTAGTCCCCCGAGTGATGAAGCACCCCAACCCAAGGTTCCAAAAACTCAGCCTGTCGGAAATTTCAGAGTCTTAAAACAATCACATTTAAACACACTGTTGGCGTAAGGATTTTCTTTGATTTAAACGTTGTTTCTCTTGGAATAGTCTTGTTTTTCTAAGCAAGTTAGGTCATTGAACTGGGCATACTGGGAAACGGGAAAATTAAAGAAGACATATTTAAAAACAGAAACTATGGTTACTTTTTCGTATGTAACTCTACTGAGTTCCTGATGCTTTACATGTAATTTTATAACCAAATGCTTTTTTATGTACACTACAGATCGAAAACATAATCCGCATAAAGCATTTTAATGAAGCTATTTAATCACACCTTTCTCATGGGATTGTCAAGAAGAATATGCTCTGATGATGTAAAGTACCTGACTATACAAGACGATCATTCAACAGGCGTTTATCGTTCCTGTGGGAAGATTTTTGTCCTTATTTAACATTTTTAAAAAAGATTCATTTTATTTATTTGAAAGTCTGAGTTAGAGAGAGAGACAGAGAGAGTTCTTCCATCCGCTGGCTTTAGCGTTTTGATATTTTGTTCATTGTGGATTTTCTAGAAGTAACTTGGATTCTTTAGAACATTGTGTTAACGTATCATTGATCTTGATTACTGAATGTTTGGGATCCCCTCAAATTTTGTGCCTGAGGCAAGTGCCTCCCGCATCCCTTACCTTAGTCTTACCTGCTGGGTAGCCCTTTGGTCCAGGGATGAATTCAGCAGGGTTTGCTGTGTGTACCATGTCTAATCTGCCCTATACATAAAACTGCTCTACCCTTGGCCTTGCAGAAAAGCAGTGTCTTCAGAGTTGTTTTGTGTCAATGGCCACAGCTCTCTGCAGTCACTCTTTTTTTCTTTTTTGACAGGCAGAGTGGACAGTGAGAGAGAGAGAGACAGAGAGAAAGGTCTTCCTTTTACCGTTGGTTCACCTTCCTTTTACCGTTGGTTCACCCTCCAATGGCCGGCGCACCATGCTGATCTGAAGCCAGGAGCCAAGTGCTTCTCCTGGTCTCCCATGGGGTGCAGGGCCCAAGCACTTGGGCCATCCTCCACTGCACTCCCTGGCCACAGCAGAGAGCTGGCCTGGAAGAGGGGCAACCGGGACAGAATCCAGCGTCCCAACTGGGACTAGAACCCGGTGTGCCAGCGCCGCAGTCAGAGGATTAGCTTATTGAGCTGCGGCGCTGGCCTCCAGTCACTCTTGATTGGACTAGGTTGCTCATCTGACTCAAAGACATCCAATCCAGGATGGCATAACAATCATGCCTTAAAATGATGAGGCGGGCCAATTAGACTCATTTCTGGTGGAAAGAATCTAATGACCTTTAGATACAGAAATTCGGGGGCTGACATTGTGGTGTAGCTGGTAAAGATGCCACCTGCAAGGCCGGCATCTCATGTGGGCACTGGTTCACGTCCTGGCAGTGCCACTTCTGATCCAGCTCCTTGTTAATGGCCTGAGAAAGCAGCGGAAGATGGCCCAAGTGTTTGTGCCCCTGCCACCCACATGGGCAACCCGATGGAGCTATCTCCTGGCTTTGACCTGGCCCACGCTGGCCGTTATGGTCATCTAGGAGGAGAACCTGCAGATAGGTCTCTTCCCCTCTTTCTGTCTCTCCCTTTCTCTCTGTAACTCCGACTTTTAAAAGAAATATTTTTTTAAAAAGATGGAAATTTAATAGAAATATCTAGAAGTGAAATGAAATGATTTCCAAGATTTACTTTAGAACACTTGAAAAAAAAAAAGAGTACACAGAAGTTTGGGGACAAAATGTTGTCCATTAGAAGCTGGATAATGGGAATACGGATTCTAATATTCTATTCCCTCTACTGTTATGTGGTGAAAATTCTGTAGCTAAAATATATATATATATATTTAAATTAGAGCTATTTTAGAACTAAACCAATGAATGGTGAAGGAAAAGGCCAAATATCTACAAACACATCAAGTTGCCATCAGGTAAGGTTCTGACTGACCACAGACTTCCAGAAGTTACTAGGTATTTTGAAGTATTGGTAAGCAAAGGTTGTTGTAGGGAGAAGAACGAAGGGCTTATTCTTTGAAGAGAGGGGCCTCTGACCCTTGCAGACTCTCAGTTCCCAGTTCCTTTTCCCACAAGACACAGCCATCCTATGGTTCTTGTCCTAGATTTCTTATGACATTCTTTTAAAAAAATTTATTTATTATTTGAAACTCAGAGAGACAGAGATAGCTAGACAGACAGGTCTTCTATCTCCTGGTATCCCCAAATGCCCTCAACAAATAGAGCTGGGTCAGGCCAAAACCACAAGCCTGGAATTCAAACAGGGTCTCCCACTCCCACCCGGGTGAGAGGGACCTAAGTGGGTGAGCTACCACGGCTGTTTCTGGGTGAGCATTAGCGGGAAGCTGGAACCAGAAGCAGAGCTGGGACTCAACCCCAGCCTACGCCAGTCCTGATTCCTTTTTGTGTCATGATTATCTTTAAAAATGTGCACCTGGGGCTGGGCTGTGGCATGGCAGGTAAAGCCCTTGCCTGCCATGCCGGCATCCCTCCTGGGCACAAGGAAAAAGGGGTTTCGAGGGAGGATGAAAGTAATCCAGGAGAGATGCCAGGAAAAAGAGTCAGGAAACGAGTTTTTGGAGGAAGTTAGCTCAGAGGTGAAACAGACAGAGCTCGGGGCTTGTGGTGGGACAACCCACCATGGAGGAAGCCTGGGTCATCTGAGCGCCTCAACGGGTGCCAGAGGGCGGAATGCCAGCTCCGCAGGCTCCACGTGGGAGAGCTCGCTAGAAAATGTGGGGAGAAGTTATAAATCTAACTAAGAGAAATCTGAACTGGGGAGAAAATATACTGGTTTTTCCAAGCTAACAGGAGGAGAAATGGCCCATTTTTCTCCTTTGGGAAAATGAAGTGACGCCATGTACTTGCTGGGCCGAAGTCATGCACTGACAAATCAAGGAAGAGCTGGACAGAAGTGGATGCAGGTGTCTGTAAGTGTAACGAAGAAAATGATAACCAACCACTTCACACCAGGCACAAGCATCGCAGACAGTTTAGCTGATTTCTTAGTTTTTTTCTACTCATTTATATACTTGATTTTTAAAAAATGATTTATTTATTTATTTGAAAGGTGGAGTTACAGAGAGAGGGAGAAAGAGAGAGAGTGAGAGCGAGCGCTTCCATCTGCTTGTTCACTCCCAGAATGGCCACAATGGAAAGGGCTGGGCCAGGACAAAGCAAGGAACCTGGAACTCCATTCTGTTCTCTCACATGGGTGCAAAGTTCCAAACACCTGGGCCATTTTCCACTGCTTTCCCAGGTGCTTTAGCAGAGAGCTGGATCAGAAGTGGAGCAGTCCGGTCTGGAACAGGTGCACATATGGGATGCCTGGTGTTGTAGGCAACAGTTTAACCCACTACGCCACCACACTGGCTCCTATGTTGATTTTAAGTGCCATTTATTTCAGGATTGGATTGTTTGCAGGTCATATAACTTAGGAAGAGTCATTTAGTAACATATAATATCTGTTCCTGGGTGATTTACTGCATGTCATCAGCAAAAAATATTCCAATGACTTAGGTCATTTAACAGGGGGCCTAAAGATGCATGAAAACCATTTCTCAAGTTCTTTAGCAATGAAAAACTTCATTATGTCATTCTATGCAATACGGCTTTTGTGGAAAGGGAGAGAAAAGAGCTTTTGTTTAGTAATTTTTTTGGCACAAGGTCTTCACTATGTAATAAGCTTAGCCATTGTTAGAAAAATCTGGACACAAAAGCACCAATTACTGTTGTGAATGACTATCAAATAAGGCAAGAGATTCCATAAGAGCTGTAGGTTAAAGGATATGGCTCAAGAAATGCTTTTTGTCACCGAGAGCAGAGTGGAAGTGGTAGAGGAATCGCAAAGTTAACACAGCAGGGCTGTGTCAGTAAGAATTCTTTTAGCTGTCAGGGACAGAAAAGTTGAGCTTACTTGTTTTCAATGATAAATATATGCAGTATGGCACTGCAGGCCCAGGTGTGGCTAATGTAGTCCATCAACAATGTCAGCAAGGACTCGGGTTCTTGTCAAATTCTGGCCTTGGCATCCTAGGTATAATGGTGTGGTCCAGCTCCCTGCCTGGCCATGAGCGGACTGACCACAGCAGTTCCCAGACAAGGCAATGGCAGCAACAAGAGAAGCCTCTCTCCTATGTGTTTCTGTGTAACAGCCAGGCGTGCTTACCCATAAGTCTGCCCTGTAGACTTTCCTCATGTCTTATTGGTCGAATTCTGTCACTTCTCCACACCTACACCAATCACAGACTGAGGTCAGACCAATCATAGTCCACACCCCGTGTCTGAAGATGAGACTTTGTTTTAAGCTCATGGCTATGTAAGGGGGTGGGCATGAACAAAACTGGAGTGGTGTTGGAAAGGAGATAGAAAAAGATGTCAGGTAGCACCAACAATGTTTTTCGCAAGGGCTGAGTTTGGTTTCTGAGCTACACAATGTCGCAGACGACAAACACAGTCTACTGAATTCCAGAATATGTTTCCACACTGTGTGAGGGAAGTCCTCCTCCTTTGTGCACACAGATATGTGTGTATGTGTGTGTGTGTGGGGGGGGGGGCTGATTCTGATGGTTTCACCAATTGATCTATATATGTCTTCTGGTAATGCTTGCAGGAAATGACCAAGGACTGATCTATTTTCCAAGTCCCTGACTATCTAAGCATGTCTTTCTACTGCCTTCATTAATGACAACATGATAAGATAAAAAAAATTCAAATTCAGAAATTGAAATCTCCCATGGAGAGTTTGTGGCTTTGGCTTCATTGTTTCCTGGCAACAGCCATTCCAGAAAAGTCAGAAATTACACTTGTCTTGCCTGCCTTGTAAATAATTATTACTACTTTTTTTTTTAACCTGAGTGCCTGAGGATTCTTTTCTTTTAATTTACTGTTGTGTTCAGGTTGTGTCCAGGTATGGATCATTTTCTTCAGCTTTAGCTAGAACATAGTGGGTCAGTCTGTATACTCCTTTTTTTTTTTTTCATCAGAGGAGAGTAATTTTCAGCAGTGTGATTTGTCGCAGTGTCTCTTCTTGTTGCTATCATACTTATTATTCATGTTCTCTACCAACTTCCATCCACCGTTGGAGTTTCCTGAACACCACAGAAGTGTGTAGGATGAGCTCCAGATTGCTACCCTGCTGTTCTACAGTGCTACTGCTCTTCGTTATTCATTCCAAGGTACGTTTTGTGTCTCCAGTGAGAAACTGACATTTTGAGCTAGTATTTTGTTCCTATTATTCTTGACTCTGCTACCTGTCTTGTTATCTGCCCTGTTGTCTTCTATCCCGTGCGGCTCTGTCACAGAGCCACGTCTTCTTGCATCCTTCGAAGGGTACTGCACCGTTTCCTAAAAGTGTTTTCTGGTTCTCCTGCAGGAGGTCCCTTTCGGAGGAATGTGCTTCACCTCATCATACTAAGCCTTTCGGGTTGGCAATGTCAGGTTTTCTCTTTGATCCAGTCTTGGGTTTACCTGAAGACAAGAATGTGTAGATTTTATTTGGTTCTATTGATTGGCCACCTGGGCAATGACTGGAGCTTCTAAGCTCTGCAGCTGGAGAGCAGGGTGATGAGAAGGGCCCTGCCTAGTTCTGAGAATTTAGCTAGCTTCCCTGTAGCATGGCTCTGCTCTGCCGAATTCCCAGCTGCACCGCCTGGTTCTGCGGTGCCCTCTTCACCATGCACTGCTCTCAGAGAACTCTTTTTTCTTCATTTCAGCCATAGCAACTTATTTTTGGCAATTGTCCTTAACAGAAAGCAATGCATCCGTCACCCCTTTCTCATACACTTCCTAGAATTGGTCTCTGGATGTGAAAGGATGAAGATGGTGAAAAATATTTATGTCAACTGAAAGTGTTACACCAGTATGGTAAAGGGACAGTGACCACGTTTCTCAGAGTGTAGATCCTAAGTTTTTGAGTCGGGGGGGGGGGTGGGGCAGAGCTAGGAGGAACACAATCTCTCCTTGGCTTTCTTGTCAAGGATTAGAGAGCCTCTGTTTCTTGAGGACCAGGCCCAGCCAACAACCTAGTGTTTGTTCTACCACATTAGTCAGTCCTTCTAGATTTTCCAAGTAGTTTTCTGTTGGTCTTTAATTTTGGTGGTATCTGTTTTCTTCTTTTTAAAAAATCTTTCTGTGGCTTAATAAGTAGTTTAGAAGAAATTTAGGCCAGTTTCTACAGGGCAAAAATTGGAAATGAAAACCAATGGTTTTAGTTGGCCCAAACTGGATGGATATGAGCCAATAATACATTTGGCTGCTAAAAAAATAAAAACAAAAATAAAAGATACACAGATTTGGAAGGGGAATAGTCCCAATGCTTTCTTCCTGGCTTAAGTAACAAGGAGCTTTGGGTCCATTTATGGCCCATTATTAATACAAATTCGAAAAAATTCCTTGATGAGGAAGAGCAAGTTAAAGATGGGTAAACAGGATCCAAATGTCTGTCCATATGTAGAGGCAGTGGATCTATCGGCCTTTGAGAAAGAGATGACGTGGCTAAGGAATGGGGGAGCGTGATTGACCATGGTAAATGAGCTCAAGGGGAGTCATGCAGAAAAGAGACTGCACGTGTTCCAGTTTGCTCTGGGCAGCAGAACAAGAATCACTTGGAAGAAGTTACAAAAAAGTGGATTTGGCTTAGCATAGGGCTAACTGGCAATGCAGTGGATCCATTATAAATAAACGGCCTACTCTTGCAGAAGCTAAGAAGAGCATGGTTGCTGTGTGTGTTGTGGCACAAGTTAAACCACTGCTTGGGAAGCCTGCATCCCGTATCATTTCGAAGTGCCAGTTCAAGTCCCGGCCACTCCACTTCCGATCCAGCTTCGTCCTAATGCACCCGAGAAGGGAGTGGATGGTGGCCCAAGTACTTGGGTCCCCGTCACCACCTATGTGGGATATCTGGATGGCTCCTGGCTTTGGCCAGGCCCAGCCCCATCTGTTGTGGCCATTTTAGGGTTGAACCAGCATATGGAACGTAGTTGTCTCCCTCTCTTTCCCTCTCTCTCTCTTTTTCTGTCTTTCTGTGTCTCTTTCAATCTCCTTCTCCTCCTCTTTCTGTCACTCTGCCTTTCAAAGAAGCCAATAAATAAATCTTTTTTAAAATTAAGAAATGTATTGCTAATTTGATTGATAATTTTTTTTAAAAAAAAAACAAGATGACCCTAGACTGATTGCCCATAAAGGAAAGCATGGAAGAAACTCTGATATGGGATGGGAACTTGGGGGTTCCTGTGATCCCTACTTTAATGACCCTGGTTTTAGAGTTTTGCCCTTGAGATTTCTGCCTTTCAGGTCAGACGAGTGACTTGGCTTCCGCTGCAAGGGAAGCAGAGAAGGGTGAGAAGTGAACACACAAACGGAGGCCCCAAAGCAGGCTCTGCCTCCTCTTGTGCTCTCATTTCCCAGCCTGCACGGCAGCAGAGGCTCCTTTAGCAGTAGGCCCTGAGCAGGCTTCTCTCAGGACAAGCGGGGGCTGTGTCCTCTCACTGTGGTCTGCGCTAGAACAATGCAAAGCTGCTTTCTAGTCAGAGAACCCGAGACTAAAGAGGGGTGGGGGTGGACAACTTGCCAAGACCGCCAAGACACTCATTCTTGGGAGTTCCCGAGTTTTAAAGTGATCGGAGCTCAGGGGCAATTGGGTTGGAGGGAGAACCTGGAGACTTACCATGAGCTGCATTTGCAGAGTATTTTCTCAAGAGGGCCTTCCTCACATTTGGCATTGTCGATCCTCTGCTGCAACTTTCAGCTTGTATTTCAGTGGCTGGGGGTGGCGGGCAATAGAGATGAGGACAGAGCCCCTCCATGCCACCTTCAGCCACTCCTCGTAGAGGGGAGGCAAGATTTGGACCCCGGTCTGATTCCAAACTGCAGTCTGATCTCCTGGTGAGCAGAAAGACCTCTTTAAATGTTACTGGGGCTTTGTTGTGGTTTGCTCTTGCACTTCATTTAAACTAATACAGCTAAATAAGGCACGAGCAGGCAGACTGCACGGTTTCGCCTGTTTTCCTGAAGACATCTCCAAATACAGAAAGCAGACTTGGAGGCAGGCCCATCTTCCCTCTTGCTCTGAGCCAGCCCCTCTCCCCCTCCCCCTGCCTGCAGGTGCTACTGCTAGTTGCAACACAGGCATGAGGAACACCTGCTGCTTCCCAGTGGGGACCCTGCAGTCCGTCTGGTTCAAGACTGGAACTCTTTTTTTCTTCCCTCTTACAAACAAAAATACCTCCTCTGTTTGTCTGCTGGACTCTGCAGTCCCAGATGTGTAGGAGTTGGTTCCCGCAAAGCAGCCCAGCGAAGGGGCTCTTTGCATTACATAATGGCAGGGTTCGCGTCACTTTTCCACCGGCTTTGGACTGTGCTGCACAGTCCTTTGGGGATATTCTGAAGTTCAGGCTCCTGCAGAGCCAGGAGAGGAGAGTCCAACAGCAAAACAAGTGGGAAAAAACCCTCAAAAGACAAAACGTACAGGTCACCTGGCCTTGGGTCTTTGAAATGCCTGCCCATATATGCATCTGGTTTCTGGGAGGCTGTGAACAATCTTATTAATGCTAGGTCTAGTGTGTTTTCCCCTCATTATCAACCCTCATGCCCCATCTTTGAACATTTACCACTGTCAACCACTTCTTGGTGCTGAAGGCTGCCCCTCCCTTGAGTTCTACAGCCCTGCCTCTGTAGTTATGCTCTTTCTCTGATCACTCCTTTTCTTTCCTCTGAATATTCTGCTTCTCTATCACCCTTGCCTGGCCAATCACCTTCAACTTGGCCTGCCTGCAAAGCCCTCCCTGCTGTAGGCCAGTCTTCAGTAACAGATTAAACAACGCTAATGGCCCACTACAAGGAGGTCTGTTTCTCATTCATGTGTTCTTCAGGGGGGCTTTCCCTGTTTGGAGGTGGATTTCCTCTACACGGGGACCCAGGCTGCTTCCATACTACGGTTCCATCATTTCTGTAGGGTAGGGAACTTTTTTTTCTGCCAAGGGTTTTTGACCTTTATAACGTCATTCGCAGACCATACAAAATTATCAACTTCAAAATTAGCCTCCTGTAGATGTATTGAATTTTGAATTCCATCTGCGGTTGCCTTGGCAGGGCCAGACCAAGTGATTTTGCGCACCCCTGCTCTAGGGCATCATAGTGAGCTACATCTGGCCAGCCAAAGGGGACAAGCAGAATGGAGAAAGTCTGCTCTTAAAGCCCTATCCTGGAAGTAGCACACCATCACTGCTGCCCGTTCCCCATTGGAGACAGGTAGCCACACGGTCGCTGGCAGCTGCAAGGGGAGCTGGGAAGTGCAGTTCACAGCTGGCAGCCCCTGCCCCTGCACCAACTCTGTTCTATGGGACGGAAATGGAGATGGGAGTGCAATTAACCATCTCTGCCACAACGCTCGAGTTTTCCTGCAAGTCTCGCACCCTGGGGGAGACACAGCCATCCTTTTTTCTTTTTAAAGATTTACTTATTTATTTGAAAGTCAGAGTTACACACAGAGAGAAGGAGAAGCAGAGAGAGAGGTCTTGCATCCACTGGTTCAATCCCCAATTGGCCCCAATGACTGGAGCTGCGCTGATCCGAAGTCAGGAGCTTCTTCCAGGACTTCCATGCAGGTGCAGGGGCCTGAGCACTTGGACCATCTTCTACTGCTTTCCCAGGCCATAGCAGAGAGCTAGATTGGAAGTAGAGCAGCCAGGTCTCCAACTAGCACCCATATGGGATGTCTGCACTGTAGGCGGTAGCTTTACCCGCTAGACCACAGCACCGGCCCCTATGGCCATTTTTGTAGTTTCCATCTCATCATTAATGACTCCTAAATCTCCATGTCCAGTATCAGCCTCACTGGGAGTGTCGTCTTGTATCTCCAGCTGCTTCCTAAACACCAGCCTCCCTGTCTTCAAACGTGTTTCCCCCAGGCCGGAGCAGGCTCCCTCCTGGTCCCTGCCACTTCTGAGAGTCATGTGGCGTCAGCTGGACTCCCTCCCCTTCTTCCAGGCCCCTGTCCAGCGCAGCGCTGAGGCCTCACTCAGTCCTTTTCCTGGTTCTACTCTCCAATCGATTGGAGTGCTTTTGGCAGGCTAATCTTTTCCAAACACTTTTACCATGTCACTGCCGAGAAATTCTCTTTAAGAAACCTGTTGCCATTTTAGAAATGTGAACTAGTTTTAAATAGCAACAGCCTATAAATAAGATAGCTTGTTAAGTAAAACAGTAATTTTTTAATCTGAAGGGCAATTCTAATTCAGTGTGATGAGGTATAAGCAGCAGCAGAGAGGAAAGAAATTGCGATGCCGGTGTACTCTCTACCTCTCCCCAGCTCTCCGAGCCTTTGTCATGTACTTTATAAATTAGGAAAAACCTCTTTTCTGAAATCTCTGGGCTAAGACACATCATCTCTTTGGGTTCCCTCCAAAAGAGGGAGGATGATTTTTTTTTAAAAAATGTTAATGTCTCTGCTTAGTGTTTTTTTTTTTTAAAGGGGCAGGGTTTCAGTTGTTTTTAAAAATATTTAATTTTTAAAGGCAGAGAGACAGAGACAGAGACAGAAATCTTCCATCTGCTGCTTTACTCCCCAGGTACGTGCAATAGACAGAGCTGGGCCAGCCTAGAGCTAGGAGCCCAGAACTCCGTCTGAGTCTCCCATGTGGATGGCGGGGACTCAGGTGCTTGAGCCATCACCTGCTGCCTCCCAGCATGTTGTCAGCAGGAAGCCGGACACGGCCCAGAGCTGGGGCTCAAAGCTGGGCGCTTGGATGTGACATGCAGGTATCTCAGAGGCGTCTTAACCGCTATGCCCAACATCCAACCCGCCCTAGGTTTTCGAAGACCATCCCCTCCTCCTTAATTTAATGCCCCAAACCAGGCATCGCGTCCTCTGAAATGCATTATCCACTCCATCGAGCTGCTCCTTCTCTGTGCCCCGATCATGCTCCACTCTGCACCCAGCGCCTGCCCATACCTCTCTACCTGGGACTGTCGGGCGCCTACCTGGCCTCCTTGGAGGATTTGAGGTATTTAGAAGGACATTGTCACAGCCTGGCTCTGCCACTTAGAGCTTGTGATCTATTAGCATGGAGGTGACACCCCACAGCGGGGCAGACATGAGGAAGCCCATGTAAATTCAGCTTTTGCTTTGTGAGTTAGTTTTGGTTCCCCAGCTAACTGGCTGGCTGTGTAATTGCTGATTGATTCTATCAGTCAACAAAGCTCTGCTTACAGTGGTGCCATCTGAGGTTGCTGATAATGACTGCTTTTGACCTGTGGAAACGCTAGTGGTTTCCTGTGCAAACCAATGTGCAACACTATAAAAAGATTCCCTATTCTTTTCACTCCAGTGAATCAAATCTCCAAGGCAGAGGAAGGTAACCTCCGCGAATGAGCCGAAATCACCTCATTGAGGTAATTGCCACACTCTTGGCAATCATCGGATTTGCTGTGATTTGAGGGGACACACTACGTCCAGAGTGGTGCCTCGTTCTGACCCATGGCCACATAGGTTAAGGCAGCTGGACCTGCAAGGGGCGGAGCAGGAAGCCTCCCCACACTGGAGGGAGTGGGTCCGGGATTTAAATCACATCTCCGGCTCAGGGCGGCAGTCAGAAGGCTTCTGGCATTTGGAAGGACAGAGTTTACACTCAGGACTTGGACGTCCCCGCTTCGACTTTCCATCAGGGAACTAGAGACGAGCCCTTTGCTGAGTCAGCAGCTCAGGCATCCGGGTCCTTCCATGATTTCACCAGACTTCAGCCCTTCCTGGAACTGCTCTCTCAGAACTGCTGTGCAGCACGCAACAGGGTTTGGAGACAACCATAACCCGAGTTTTGGAATCAGTCAGATGTGATTTAAAATCCTGTCTCTGGGACCGGCACTGTGGCATGACAGGTAAAGCTACTGCCTGCAGTGCCAGCATCCCATATGGGTGCCAGTTCGAGTCCTGGCTACTCCACTTCCAATCCAGCTCTGTGCTGTGGCCTGGGAAAGCAGTAGAAGATGGTCCAAGTGCTTGGGCCCCTGCACCCGCGTGGGTGACACGGAAGAAGCTCCTGGCTCCTGGCTTCACATCGGCACAGCTCCAGCTGTTGTGGGCCAATTGGGGAGTGAACCAGTGGATGGAAGACCTCTCTCTCTGCCCCTCTTTCTCTCTGTGTAACTCTGACTCTCAAATAAATAATAAAAATACATCTTTAAAAATTAAAAAAGATTCTTTTTTAAAAAGATCCTATCTCTGTCATTTACTAGGTAGATAACCTTGGGAAATCACTTAAATTTTTGAAAGTTTAAATTGTTTTTGTTGTTAATTAGAGAGAGAAAGAGAGACAGACAGAGCTCCTGTTTACTGGTTCACCTTCCAAATGCCCACCATGGCTGGAACTGGGTCAGACTGAATTTAGGAACCAGAAACTTGACCCGACAACTTGAGCTATCACCTGCTGCCTCATTAGCAGGAAGCTAGAGTCAGGAGTTGGAGCCAGAACTTGAACCCAGGCCTTCTGATATGGGATGTGGGTATCCCAAGTGGCATTGTAACTATGGACCAAACACCTGTCCCTTAAATCCTTAATTTTGTCATCTGAAAAATGAGATTGAAAAGAACTCCACAGAGTTTTCTGAGGACTCGGTGAGATCATACACGTAAGCTGCTAGTGTGTTATTGGACCCACAGTAACCCCTGTACAAATAGTAGCCATCATTGTTAGTCTAAGAGTATTCTAAAATGTGGGGCTGAGTAGACTATGTCTTAATGTTTGCCTGTGAATTTCTCAAACAGGAGAAACTTGGCTTGATGGGCCAGGTGCCTGCTGCAGGCCTGAGGGAGGGCCACAGCCACTGCCGGCATGCGTGTATGAGCCCTCCTCGTGGGGTGGCCCAGGGTTGGGTGACTGGCCAGGTCACCCTGAGGCGCCCTCGCTTCCCTTCTCACTCAGCCACAGCTTGCATTTCCAGAGTGGGGCTGGACCGCCATTACCAGACATGGTCTGGCTCTTTCAAAAGTCAACCCAGATGTCCCGACAATGTGCTGCATTGACCGTGGACCCCAAGGTTTGGACATATTAGTTACCCAGTCAGGCCGCAGGTACACCAGCTTGGCCCCTTTTATGCCCACTGTGCATAGGAGGGAGACTGTCCCCGTCGCTTCTGTTTTCTTCTGTCTTCATTTCTGGATTGTACAAATGGCCAAGAGCATGGGGCGGGGGGGGGGGGGTGCTCTTCTGCTCTGGAGGAGCTCCGGAAGGAACAAGCTGTACCGGGTCCCAGTCACCCTCCTCCCTGCTGACCCCGTCCACGCTGGAGGACACCTTGAGTTGGAGGAGCTCCTGGGCAGCTGCATCTGATGGGCTTCTCCAGACAGCCCCACTCTGTGGCCACCACTGCCAACAGCACATCGAGAGCGCGGGTGATCCACGAAACAAGGCCATCTGCTTTGTCTCCTTAGATGCGCGACAGGCTCTCTGACAGTCTGGCCATGACTGCAGTCCTTGGAGAGGCTGTGGGTGCCCGGGGTGCAGGGATGGTGTGTGTCTTGGGATATGCAACGCCCTCCAGGTAGAGGATTGCTCCAGCTGACACTCCAATCCCCAGGGAGCCAGGGCAATGATGTGGGAGGCTCTGCTGGCATCCTGCAGAGGGCCTGCCCCACCCTGCCCTACACCTTCACCAAACACCTCAGGAATGTAGGACGTCCTGCTCTGGTCCCCAGAAACTCGGAGCCTGGGAGGAGGTGGCTACCACCGCAGCTGTTTCAGTCATGCCTTCCTGCCTTTTTGCCTATTTCAGAAGGATTTGTTTGGGAGTAGGGGTCTGGAGGCCAGCGGGATGAGAGCTAAGGTCTCTGCAGGTAAAAGAAAGGCTGACTGTGACAAATGTTGAGAGTGGAGCAAATAGGGTCATTGCACGGAATTAGGAAAGCGAAAGTTAGCTTTGACTGTGTGGTGCGTGAAATGATCTGTAAACACTGCATGGTGATGGACACCCATCCTCTCTTCCTAAGGGATCATGCTTGCTAGCATTTATTGGGCAATTACTGTATACAGTCTCTGTTCCAAGTTATTTTTCATGCATTAAATCATTTATTCCCTGCAACAGCCTGATGAAAGAAGTACTACTGTTACCTCTGTTTTCTAAGCAGGAAATCGGAACCCAGAGCCACTAAGTACCGTCCCATGTAGCAAAGGACGTCACAATCAGGTTTCCATACACGGCCTTGCCTGCCGGGCTCCGGCATAAGGCTTCTAAGGTCGTAACCATATCCTCTAAATTGCTTTGTACTTCATTTCTTCCAACACCAGAACAGGATTAGTGGGATTTCATTTTAATATACTTACGAGTAAGTGAATAAATTAACAAAAGACTTATAGCAGCAGCGTATCTTAAGAGACCACTTTGATGTTTTGTTTTTTAAAGATTTATTTATTCGGGCTGGTGCTGTGGCATAGAAGGTTAAGCCTCTGCCTGTAGTGCCAGCAGCCCATATGGGTGCTCCACTTATGATCCAGCTCCCTGCTGATGTATCTGGGAAAGCAGCAGAAGATGGCCCAAATTCTTGGGGCCCTGCACTCACTTGGGAGACCCGGATGTTGCTCCTGGCTCCTTTTGGCCTGGCCCAGCCCCAGTTCATTTGAGGAATGAACCAGCAAATGTAAGATTTTATCTCTTTCCTTCTCTCACTAGTTCAAACCCCCAAATGGCTGCCAAGGTCGGAGCTGGGCTAGGACAAAGCCAGGAACTTGGAACTCCACTCAGGTCTCCCGTGTGGGTGCAGGGGTCCAAGAACTTGGGCTGCTTTCCCAGGTGCATTAACAGGGAGTTGATTTGAAGTGTAGCAGCCAGGAAAGGATCTGATGCCCACGTGGAATACCAGCACTGCAGTTGGCAGCTTAACTTGCTGTGCCACCATGCCCACGCAGGCTGTTGTTATCTAAGATGCTTGTCCTTGGGGTGGGCATGGTGGCACAGCAGGTGAAGATGCTGCTTGGGAGGGCTGGTTTGGGTCCTGGCTAACCTATCTCCGATCAGCTTCCTGCCTATGCCCCTGGAAAAGCAGCAGAAGATGGCCCAAGTCCTGGGTCCCCGACACCCATGTGGGAGACCTGGACTGAATTCCTGGCTCCTTGCTTTGTCCTGTCCTAGCCATGGCTGTTGTGGGAATTTGTGGGTGAACCAACAGATGGAAAATCAATCTCTCACTCCCCCTGCCCCCACTCTTTTTCTGCTTTTCAAACAAATAAGAAAATATAATAATCTATTGAAAAAGACACCTGCCTTCCGGCTGCCATAGTCTAGAGCTGACAGCTCGGTAGCTTCCTAGCACCATATGGGCCTTTCCTCTCATCGACGGGTTCCTCTTCTCTTGCATTCTCCCGAAGCTCAGGCACAAAACCACTAACACGGGATTCCAACTTAACATGGCTTTTCAGGGTACTGTTTTGCTCATTACCTGGATCAAGTTCTGGAAACATAATTCCCTTGGGAAAAGCTGCTTGCCAGCCCTGGAGTCAGCGGGGAGGGCCGGGGCTATGGGTACACATGGCCACTTCTCAGCCACACATGTTAGTGAAGGTGGAGGCGGGGGCTCCTCTTCCCGTCTTGGAGACGAGGGCACTGGGGAACAGAGGCGGGGCTCGTCCACACCTCCTGGGGAGAGCACAGGGCCCCCGAAACTGGTTCGGGGTGCCGACTGCAGGCTCCCTCTCCAGATGGTGTGGGGGTCTCGGGGTCCTGTGGACACCTTTGCCTTGCCCTGCGCTCCCTCAGGCCTCCTCTGCTGTGGCAATAACTGCTGCTCAGCTGCTAGCTTTGGGAGGGAAGGAGACTGTAACTTAGTGCACAAGCAGTCACTCATCCCGGCTCTTGGCTGCTTGGCAGAGCCGGCGAGTGGGGCAAAGCCCAGGCAGAACCCAAGTGACTGAAGCCTCTGGGACCTCCAGCGAGCTCAGAATCTGAGCCATGGCAGAACGTACAATTTGTCTACCATTTGCCTGGAACTGGGGCCTAGTCCAGATGCTATGAGTGTCTTCCAGGCCCCCCACCCCCAGACACGCAGGGTGGGTCACAGTGACACCGAAAACCATCCCATGAATTTCCAGTGTGGTCCACACCCACACCCACAGCTCCCAGAGTCTAGTGACTCAGGGCTGCAGGAGAGACCTCAGCACTCAGTGGTCCCCGAGGGAAGGGTATTTCACGCTCAGGGCTCTGCCACCTGCGGGCTGGGAGTACATTCCAGGCCCCCCCCCCACCGCCCCAGCTTTTGCTTTCACCCTGAGGTTTGCTATGGGAGCTGGCATTCTGCTGCCCCGTGGCCAGCAGTGTGTAGCGACATGGTCCCATTCCATGAGGACGTCTTTGAGGGTCAAGGGGTCCCTGATTACTTACCTCCCTTTACCATTTTTGATTTCTTTTTTATTAAGATTTATTTATTTATTTGAAAGGCTGAGTTATAGAGAGGCAGAGGCAGAGAGAGAGATCTTCTATCTGCTGGTTCACTCCACAAATGACCACAAAATGCCCGGAGCTGAGCCAATCTAAAGACAGGAGCTTCCTCCGGGTCTCCCAAGTGGGTGCAGGGTCCCAAGGATTTGGGCCATCCTCTATTGCTTTGCCAGGCCACAGCAGAGAGCTGGATAAGAAGTGGAGCGGCCAGGACTTGAGCCGGCACCCATATGGGATGTCGGCATTGCAGGCGGCGGCTTTACCCACTATGTAACAGCACCAGCTCCATTTTTAATTTCTTAACCAAGGTGGAGAGAGGAAGAGGGGTAGATGGTGACTCTGGATTTGGGGCACGGGGAAGTGCCTTGCACAGCCTGGAGACCAACCTCTAGGAGAGCATGGACTCAGCTCCCAGTCACACATTGCAGGTGCACACACACACACACACACACACACACACACACAATCTCCTTTGGGTCCCAGTCCCCTGTGCTCTGATACAACTGAACTCCAGACCTTTAGGCTGAGTAGCGGGGTTCTGTCCTGCCCTTGGATGACACAGCCCCTGGATGTAGCCCAGCCCCACCTTGGGTGTGACTCAGCCCTCAGGCGCTGACTCAGACTCTAGGCACCCTGGGAGACAAGTGTCTGATTCAGGCAGAACAGACTCTGTGTGCTGAGAACAAGAGGGTTGCCCAGACCCTGGGGAGACTGCTCAGAGGCCCGCTAGCATTAACAGACAACTCCTCCTGCCACTGCGGCCAAGCGCAGGCCCTGACAGCCTGGTGATTCCGGTGTTACTGCCAGCCTCTACTTCCAGCGCATTTGGCAGGTCCTCGTGTGCCTCATGTGCACATGGCAGAGCACAAGCCACTCTGAACTTGCACATGGCTCCCAAGAACCTGTTTACTTTCATGCATACAAACCGATCTTTGACTCCCAATGCATGTTTACGTAATTAACCCAAATGTCCATCTTCAGCCAATGCAATGGGATGATCTGTAGCAGTCCACATTGGGTGAATGTCATAGAGAAGTACTTAAAATTTGTTAAACAAAACAGCAAGCTGGGCATAGAGGGTTAAGCCACCTCTTGGGACATCCACATCCCGTACTGAGTCTTAGTTGTTTTGCTTACTTTTTTTTTTAGATTGATTTATTTATTTGAAAGGCAGAGTCACAGAGAGAGGGGAGATGCAGAGAGAGAGAGAGAGAGAGAGAGACAGAGACACAGAGAGAGAGGTTTTCCATTGGCTGGTTCACTCCCTCTGATGGCTGTAATGGCTGGAGCTGCGCTGATCCAAAGCTAGGAGCCAGGAGCTTCTTCCAGGTTTCCCATGCGAGTGCAGGGGCCCAAGCACTTGGGCCATCTTGTACTGCTTTCCCAGGCCATAGCAGAGAGCTGTGTCAGAAGTGGTACAGCCAGGACTCGAACTGGTGCCCATATGGGATGCCAGCACTGCAGGTGGTGGTTTAACCCGCTACGCCACAGCACAGGCCTCAGCTGTTTTGTGTCTGATCCAACTTCCTGCTGATGTTTCTGGGGAACAGTGGACGATGGCCAAATTACTTGGGAGCCTGCCACCCATATAAGAGACCCGAATGGAGTTCCTGGCTCCTGCCTTTGGCCTGGCACAGCTCTGGTTGCTGAGGGCATTTGGTAAGTAAACTGACAGATTGAAGATCTCTCTTTCTCTCTCCCTGTCATTCTGCTTTACAAATAAATAAATCACTTTTGAAAAAGAAAGTAGGCTATAAAATTTTATGCATACAATTTCATGCTATGTGAATCAAGTTTTGTATATACATATATGTATGTGTATGTAAATATGGACTGAAAAATGCCAATATTTATGTGATTATCTTTGGTTTGCTTTGTTTCCTTGTAGTGGCTGTGTATTGCTTTTTAAAAATGCTGTTGGTTTTTGAAAATGAACACTTATAAACTCTATTTCAGAAACCCACAGGGTAAGACCCTGAACCTTCCAGAAAACACACAAATTGTGCACTGAGATCAGGTGCTGGTGACGTGGACCGGGCCTGGGGGGCTCAGTTCATTAATGCCCAGGGGCCTGGCTGTGACCTTCCACTTCAGACTCCAAGGTCACCTTGTCCAGGAATCAGCCGATAAAGTAAAAGGACACAAGTTGTTCTCCGCGCAGCTGAACTCACAGTCGTGACTGCATTGCGGGGTCTGGCTTGGGAGGTCTGCTCCTCAGCATGGCTGTGTGGCTTGCCGGGTGCTCGTTCACAGGCAGGGAGAAGCAGGCTCCACCAGCTCGGCCGCCTGTGCCACCTGTCCTGAGCTCCATCTCTTGCTGGTGGCCTGCCGATGGTCCCATCTACCTCCACCCTAACATCCTAAGCAAATGACCACCATGGACAGGTTGGAAGGGGACAAGGAGGCACAAGCGTAGCAGCACACACTGTGAGGTGTGGTGAGGGCCGGGCGCCAAGCTGCCTGCTCTGCCTTGGAGGTGACGCGGGTGCAGGAGGGAGCTGCTGACTGCGTTCATGGGTCCCTGGGCATCTCTCCCATCCATTTCCCGGATGCTGGCCATGTACAAAACCCCTCCAATGCCTCCTGTGGAGACAAAGCAGGAGGCCCACCCCCTCTTGACTGTCTGGGTCTCTGAGGAGTTTGACCTTTGGGGTGATGAATGGGCTTGGCTTTTGAGGCCTGGAGGGCAGCTGGGCAGTGCAGGTGTAGAGAAGGAGGCCAAAGCAACCGAAGAGCCCCAGACCTATTTCTGCACCCATTTGTCTACCTAACACATACTGAGCGCTCACCCGCACCCCGGGGATAGAGTGCACGGCTGCGCTCTCGGGGTGCTGAGATCCCAGCATGAGGAGGAGACACCATTCGTGGGGAATAATCAACCACAGTTATGAGTGTTATAATGAAATATAGCAGCGCCATATGAGGGCAGCAGTTGGTTCCTGTACAAAGCGCAAAATGCTTACCAGGGGTCCGTGAGGAAGAGAGGGGGATGGGTCTCCATAGCATGAGGGCTCTCTCTGTCAAAGGGTCGGGGGTAGGTTAGGCTGCTCTGTTGGTGTGCGCATGCAGGAGTGTGGCTATGTGAGGGGATGTGTGTGGATGCGGGAGTGTGGATATGGGAGCATGTCTATGTGTGTGCAAGTGTGAGTGGATGTGGGGGGGCTGTGTGTACATGGGAGTGTGTGTATATGTAGTGTATATGTAGGTGAATGTGAATTTGTTGGTTATGGGGATGTGTGTACATGTGTGTCCACATGAGTATAGGTATGTGTGCACGTATACATGTGTGTGTCTGTGTATGTGTGTCCTGGGATTCTCCCCAGGAGCCTGAGTCCATTTGGGGAGTGAACCAGCAGATGGAATATCTCTCTCTTTCTCTCTCTCTCTCTCTCTCTCTCACACACACACACACACACACACACATACACTGTTACCCTCAGGGCATACATCCTTCGGATCCAGCAAGCTGGTTCACTCCCCAAATGGCCATAATGGCCAGAGCTGGACTGGGCCTGGCCATACTGGTCAAGTCCATAGCCAGAAGCCAGGCACTTCTTCCAGGTCTCCCATGTGGGTGCAGGGCTCTAAGCACTTGGGCCATCTTCTGCTGCCCTCCTAGGTGCGTTAGCAGGGAGCTGGATTGGAAGTGGAGCAGCTGAGACTCGAATCAGTGCCCATGTGGGAGGCTGGCATCACACGCGGTGGCTTTACCTGTAATGCCACGATACTGGCCCCAGGAGCATGGGCTTTAATTCCTTAGGCAAATGGAAATCACCAGAGGGTTTTGTGCTGGTGGTTTTGCTGCTGTTGTTCCTTTTAAGGTATAATGTACAGGCAAAGTTGTTCTTGATAGCATTCTGGAAGTTTTGACAAGCCCATGTAGTCGTGTAAACATTGCCACAGTGAAGCTAGAATGTTTTCATCATCGCCCACATGGTCCTTTATGCTCTTGATAGCCAACCCCTGCCCCTCCATTAGCCAATCAAAACCATAAATCTATTGTCCATTCCCCTGGCTTTGCCTTTTCCAGAATGTCCTACAAATGGAACCATACAGGAAGTAGCTTCTTGAGTCTGGCTTCTTTCCCTTAGAATAGCACATTTGAGATTTTTTTTGACATGTTTTTGTGTGTGCCAATAGTTCATTCCTATTTTTTTTTTTTGGCTCAGCAGTATTCTATTGTGTGCCTGTATCCATTGTTTTTCCATTCAGGATATTTTGGTTACTTCCAGGTTTTAGCAATTATAGGTAAAACCAGTACCAACACTTATTGCACAGACTTTGTGTGAAAATGTTTTCAATTTTCTTGGGCAAATGCCCAAGTGAATACAAGTGCTGGATCAAATAAGTATATGTTTAACTTTACTTTTGAAAAACCACTCATGGGGCTGGCACTGTGGCAGAGCAGGTAAAGCTGCCTCCTGGGGCACCGGCATCCCACACGGGTGCTGGTTCATGATCCAGCTGCTCCACCTCTGATCCAACTCCTGTTACTGTGCCTGGGAAAGCAGCAGAAGATGCCTCAAGGCCTTGGGCTTCTGCACCCATGTGGGAGATCTGGAAGAAGACCCTGGCTCCTGGCTTCAGATTGGCTCAGCTCCAGACATTGTGGCCATTTGGGGAATGAATCAGGGGATGCAAGATTCTCTCTCTCTCTTTCTCTCTCTCTCTCTCTCTGTTTCTCTCTGTAACTCTGCCTTTCAAATAAATAAATAACTTTTTTAAAAAGACACCTGCCAAGCTATTTTCAAGGTAGTGATGATGTTTTGCATTCCTGCCAGTGGCACATGAGGGTTCCAGGTATTCTGCATCCTCACCCACACTTGATACTGCATTTTTAAAGTTTACTCATCCTGGTACGTACTGGAATCCTGTTGTGGTTTCAACTTGCATTGCCTTAATGACTAATGACGTTGAGCACCTTTTCCTGTGTTCATTTGCCATTTTACGTCTCTTGGGTGAAGGGT
Organism: Sylvilagus floridanus; assembly: GCA_949820135.1. Lineage (NCBI taxonomy): Eukaryota > Metazoa > Chordata > Mammalia > Lagomorpha > Leporidae > Sylvilagus > Sylvilagus floridanus. Next base: position 82,855,237 of record OX463225.1, on the reverse strand, counting down.
CTGTACAAAGCCACTAAAGTCACGTGGTCACAGGCAGCCTTCAAGAGCTTGCTTGCTGTGGCGGTGGGGCCCTGCTGAGCTTGTTAGAAATGTAGCACCTTGGCCTTGCCCCACCCACAGAATCTGCGTCTGCACTTGCACAAGCTCCCCTGCTGATTTGCATGCATGTCCAACTTTGAGAGGCACTGGTGTCTGGAGAAAGTGAGAGAGAAAATGAGAGGGACTAATCTAGGAAGCTGTTACACTACAGAGAACTCAGGGAGGCTGATCAATCTGAGGGCCAAGGACATAAGAGTGCACACATCTCCTGCTGGTCCAGTCTGGATGCCTGGCCCAGGGTTCGAGTGTTCTATTTGCTCCTTGGCTTGGGTCTCACTGTAGGATGAGGGCCCACGTGGTAGCCAAGAGGAAATCCTGCCCTGAAACAGCAGATACACCTGTTCAGACCTGTTCCAACCCATCAGGCAGTCACAGGGAGGCCTGCCAAGTGAGCCCCTAAAGCAGAAAAGGAGAGGATTCTGTTTAATTAGTTACTCTATGCAGTGCCCACGTGTGCAGAGGCACAGTGGGTTAAGCCTCCACCCACAATGCTGGCAGCCCATATGGGAGTACCAGTTCGAGTCCTGGCTGCTCTGCTTCTGATTCAGCTCCCTGCTAATGCACCTGGGAAAGCAGCAGAGGATGGCCCAAGTGCTAGGGCCTCTGGCATCTGTGTAGGAAGCCCAGATAGAGAGTTCTAGGTTCCTGACTTCTGCCTGGCCTAGCCTTAACCACTGTGGCCATCTGGGTAGTGAACCAGTGAATGGAAGATCTCTCTCTCTCTGTCTCTGCCTTCCATAAATAAATAAATAAATAAATAAATCTCCTTATAAAGAAAGATAGACAGACATGAATGTACTGAAGAAGCCCAGGGAAGGGAGAGACTAGGAGGCATGGACATGACAGGAAGGGACAGAGGATTCAGAAGAGTTTATGTTGACTTGAGTTTTAGCATTTTAGTCATAGTTACTACTTCTATGCCAGGCTTTGTATTTTAAATTGCATACTACTGTGCTTAACCTTGCACTAGCTCTGTGAGGCAGGGACTGCTCTTGGCCTCAGCTTATGGGGAAGGTAACTGACTCGTGAGCATAGGGGATTCAGTGATTTGCTCTGGGCTTCCCAGCTGGAGTTCAAGACAGTCTGTCTGGCACCACAGTTTGCATCCTTTTGATTGATTGATTAATAATTCATTAAATGAAAAGGCAGAGAGAGAGAGAGACAGAGACAGAGATCTTCCATCTGCTGGTTCACTCTCCAAATGCCCACAACAGCTGGGGCTGGGCCAGGCTGAAGTCAGAAGCCCCGGAGTCCATCTAGGATCCCACAAGGGTGGAAGGGAGCAGATACGTGGGCCATCACCTGCTGCCTCCCAGGCTGGAACGCAGAGCCACGACTCAAACCAGGCATTCCAGTAATGGGATGCGGGCATCCCAAATATCTTCATCTCTGTGCCCAACGCCAGCCCCACTGCAACCTGCATTCCTAGCTGAGTTTGTGCTGTGAGCCCGGGGCTGCCCAAGGGAGAACAGATGCAGAAACCAGTTTCCATGGCCCAAGTTGCTCCCAGTCCTTGTCCCGGCCCCCACTCCGCCCAGAGGGACAGAGAAGGCTGACATCTGTGTAGACCAAGCCTTTGAGCTGCCTGCGGGTGACTCAGGCACCGCATGGGGGCACCTGGCTTTCGCCCTTGGTGCCAAGCAGCCCTCTGTCAAGCTTCCATGCTCATCAGCCGCTCCGGCCGCTGCCTTTCTCTGCAGGCAGAGCTGGACAGTGTCAAAAGCTTGGCTCTCCTTAGATCCCACATAGCTGTGGATTTCTCCTCTATCTAAGGAGATAAAGCCAAAGAAGAGGCTTTTGCTCTTTTTCAGCCTCCCCTGACAGCACAGAAGCCTGTACATTGTAAAGATTTCCAAAAGGAACTGTTCTGGGTTTTAGAAGCTAAGCTGGAGAGGTGGGCTAGATGCGACCCTCAGAACATCATGCCCCTTCAACCCGTTAGGTGGACTTTGCAAGCTCCTTCAGGTCAAGGGCATGTGTCCCCTTTATGTTCCTCTCTCAGTGTCTCCACAGCGTGCTGGCCCCAGACAGGTGCTCCCACGGGGCTGCCTGTGCTGACCCCCATAGGAGGCTGGAGCTCGTAGAAGCAGTTCCTGCAGGAGGGAGGAGCACCGGCTCTGAATCCTGTCTCTGCTACTTGCTAGCTGTGTGGCATTAGGCGAGTTGCTTAATGTCTCTGGGCCTTAGTTTTGCCTCTGTGCAATGGAGATGATAGTTCTTCCTCTGTAGAGGAGTGATGAAGTTTAAGTGAGTGGTTACAAATAAAGTGCTTTGAAGGGTATCCAGCCCACAGTCAGCACCTTAGAATGATCAGCCAACGAGAAGAGAGCAGGCTGTGGAGTCAGACCTGGGTTGGAATCCCAGCTCCATCCTCTTTTAGGTATGGCCTTGGTCAAGTTGAGCCTTCACATCTGAGACCTGGCTATGATAAACACTGTTGGAGAATGACGAAGAGGATTAAAAGCCCTAAAGAATGGGAAGGGCTTCCCAGTGCAACGCTGCTGTGAGCCTGAGCTGGGGGTGAGGAAGATATGGCTGCTCCTCGGCTGACATCACAAGGTGCCCTCAGCGCTACCCAGGGCAACTGGAGGTGGTGGACAAGGGGGCAGCTCAGGAGTACGGGGAGAGCCAACGCACACAGGGCACACCAGCAGGATAAATTCAGCAGGAGCCCCGAGAAAGGTGGGTAAAATGAAGCATTTGCAAGTGGCAACTGCAGGCCCCCAAGGGATGGGACAGGACCTTGGCAAGCCCCCATCACAGTTCCCTGTGCATTGTCACCCTTGGCGCTCTGCCTGCAGCTTGGGTCTCTGACCCAGCTCAGTAGCTCGTTACCTGGTGCTGTGCCATCAGGCTCTGCACAGACCAGTCTGTGCTCTCCTGTTGCTGCACCTGGAGCCCTCCACACATGTTGTTGAGAGAGAATGTGCATGATCGGAGTGCTTCCAGCAATCCAGAGGCCCAGAACGGGATGACGAGGAGGGCTAACAGCAAACATCTGCAAGAGACCAGTAGAAGAATCCCGACTTGGCGGAAGCCTCGTACAGGGTGGCCAAGGACACTTTCCTGGGTTTGTCAGCAGTTGGCCTTGAATGCATGGTCTGCTGAAGCTCTTTGTAACCTGTTTGTCTTCCCATGCACTGTGACAATGGCAGCAGGGTCCCTGCCACCTACAGGGAAGGCTGGTGTCAGGGAGCAGGAAATTGGGGGTGAGAGCTTGCTGCACAGCGGGGGCAGCAGCAGTCATGGAGGGCCTTGGCTGCAGCCCGGGCATCTGAGCTGCCCCGCCCAGGCAGCAGGCAGAGGGAAGTGGAATGATGTGATGAGTGTTTTGGACTCTTCTTTTAGCTCCTTGAGAAGATAAAACAAAAATCTGCTAGTTTTTCTTTCTTTCTTTCTTTCTTTCTTTCTTTCTTTCTTTCTTTCTTTCTTTCTTTCTTTCTTTCTTTTTTAAAAGATTTATCTATTTATTTGAAAGGCAGAATTATAGAGAGACAGAGGCAGGGAGGTAGGGGTGGTCTTCCATCCACTGGTTCACTCCCCAAATGTTTGCAACAGCCGGAGCTGCGCTGACCTGAAGCCAGGAGCCAGGAGCTTCTTCTGGGTCTCCCACATGAGTGCAGGGGCCCAAGAACTTGGGCCACCTTCTACTGTTTTCCCAGGCCATAGCAGAGAGCTGGGTCGGAAGGGGAACAGCCAGGACTCGAACCGGCATGCATATGGGATGCCTGCACTGCAGGCAGCGGCTTTACCTGCTATTCCACAGTGCCGGCTCCCGTTTTTTTCTTTTTTCTTAAATATAGTGTATTTTTCCAAGTGAACATGCCAATTTGCTTATGAGGCTGTATTCTAATTAAGTGTTTTTATTTATACTCTCTTTTTAAAAGGTCAGGGAAATTTTGACTATCTTGGGCCCTGCATGAGGGCCTTATTTGCCCTTTCCCTGCCATGTGAAGTAGGGCACAGAGAAGCCAGGCGGCTTTCCCAAGCTCATGCCGTGGGGTTTTAGTGCAGCCAAGAAGGACTTCACAGAGTCTGGATTCTCAGAACTGTGCTCAAACCAGATCCTGCTCTGCCCACGCGGCCAGGTTCACTCTTATCTCCCAGACAGTGACTTTCAACTTCGAAAAAGAAAGCACACGCCCAAGCTTTTGGAACCCTGGCTGAGTTTCACATTAAACTTCGGCACTGCCTCAGTTTCCTTCTGTGTCACCAGGCTTGCATTGTGCATGCTTCTCAGAGGGTTTCCCATCAGTCCCTTCACACAGTGTCAAAATTGACCTTTAAGGGGCTGGCGTTGTGGCTTAGTGGGTATAAGCCTTGGCCTACAGCACCAGCATCCCATATGGGTGCCAGTTCAAGTCCCAGCTCCTCCACTTCTGATCCAGCTCTCTGCTATGTTCTGGGAAAGCAGTAGAAGATGGCCCAAGTCCTCGGGCCCCTGCACCTCAATGGGAAACCCAGAAGAAGCTCCTGGCTCCTGGCTTTGGATTGGCGCAGCTTCTGCTGTTGCGGCCATCTGGGGAGTGAACCAGTGGGTGGAAGATCTCTCTCTCTCTCTCTCTCTCTCTAACTCTGCCCTCAATAAATAAATAAATCTTTAAGAAAAAGAAAATGACCTTTAGCCCAGCATGGCTACGAGGCTGCAAAGAAGGCTCCATAGCCTTTTCTTCTAGGCGTTCCGGCGTGTTCCCTTCCTTGACCGTGAACATGGCCTGAGACTCAGCACGGTGTCCGCAGTTTGACCCGGTTAGTTCAGAGCTCTGAGCTGCCCCACGGTGGGCCACCCCGCTGCTTCCTGTCCGTCTCCTGACAGGAAGGAGTTTTGTGATATTTCTAATATATTGTGGATTCCGTGTAAATTCCACTGCCGTGCCCAGCAGAAAACAGCGCAGTCTGTATCGCATTCACGGAGGGATCTCAGCATCCGGCTCTTGCGTTTCCAAATGCAGTCCGGGTACATTGCCATCCCTGGCACAAACACCCCCAGGCTGTGCTCTTCTCACACCGCTGGATTGAACTTCAGTTCCAGTGCACACCTGGCAGCCACCCTCGAGTCTTCCGAAGGAAACACGAGAATGGGTGAAGAGCCCTCGCTCGCACAAGCACACATGATGTTGTTGGACTTGGGTCCCCGGGAACGATGACTGTACTTCCAGAGGAAAGTACAGCGGGCATGACAGGGATCAAGCTGCAGGCAAGGTGGGGTTCTCACAAACAGCTTTCCAAGCTTCAACTACAGGAGGTATTGTCTATCAGGCATGGACAGGTGTACCGTGTGCAGAGACAGGCCCCCTGCAGAAAGCCACAGTGGAGCATGGGGGGACGGAGGTCACCTCACGGTCCCTCAGAGACACTAAGTGTCGTCCCACCTCGGTACACTGCTCCCCTGATCTGTGCAAAGCCGGGCCGCACAGCTGGCACCCTGTGCCACTGTCTGGTCCCCAGTGCTCATTTTCTCCAACTGAATCAACTGCCCTGGAGCCTGACCATGCTTGGGGGGGGGGGGGGCTTGAACTCAGCTCAGTCCGCGGAGGAAGGAGGCAGCAAACAGGAACCGCAGCTGGCAAAGCTCGGTGTTGCAGCAACACCTCCACGCGTGCCCTGCAAAAGCTCGGGGCTCCCATCCGTGCTGTGCTCCAGGCCTCTCTGCTCCCTCATTGGAGTTGCTTAAACATCTTAGAGACCATCTCCTTTGTGTGTGTGTGTGTGTGTGTGTGTTTTAATTTTCCTTTTATTTGAAAGAGTGGGTGGGCAGGAAAGAGATTTTCCATCCACCAGTTCACTCCCTAAATGCAAACAATGGTCAGGGTTGGGCCAGACTGAAGCCAGGAGCCTGGGTGGCAGGGACCTGCTGATTTCCAGCGTGCACGTTAGGAGGAAGCGGGGATCAGGGAGTTGAGACAGGAGTTAAACCCAGGCACTATGATGGGGGATGCAGGTGTCCCATCAGGAGGCTTAAATGCTGCGCCAAACACCCACCCCCAGCCCCGTATTCTTTGTAGGCCCTGTCAGTCACTCAGGTGTTTTGTTTTACCATGTGATATATTTCTACCATTCAATGACAGTTTCATTTTAAAAAACATATTTGAAAAACAGAGAGTTCCCATCTGCTTGTTCCCTCCCCAGATGCCCACAATAATCAGAGCTGGGCTGGACGGAAGCCTAGAACTCAATCTCCTCTAAGGGGGGCAGGAGCCCAGTTACTTGAGCCATCACTGCTGCCTCCCAGAACCTGGCAGGAAGCTAGAGTCAAGAGCCAGAGCTAAGAACCAAACCCAGGGACTCCGACATGGGAACACAGGTGATTTAGACACTAGGTTGAATACCCTCCCCAACAGTTTCATTTTCAATTTTCTCTTCCCAATCCCTAGCAGGGAACACAATCATAATCAATGATCATAATAGGAAATTCAGAAAAAGCCAAGAATAAGGTCCCCTGTGATCGGCTTTTAGAAACTGCATTTCACTGCAACCCTCAATATTTCTTCCTTTTGCCACAAGGGAAAAACGGTCCACTGGAGAAATCGCATTGCCGATGAAACTGAAAGGGGAGCATAATGTCCAATGTGCCTCATAAATCTTCCAGCTGGGGTAATGAGAGCGGCTTCCCTAAAAGGGGCTGAGATGCAAGCGACTTGTTTTATCGTTTTTAGACATGTTTACAAGATTCAAGTCATCAGACAAAACCAACTTGCTAATCTTGTTTTCAAATGTATTTGAAATATAAGTAAAAACAAAACTAAAAATTGACAGAGCACTGGCAGAAAGTTTTTTAAAAAAGAGTTCAACCCTGTTTGCTCAAATTTCCAAGCTAATACATAGAATTTACTATTAAAATGTGGAATTGTGACATTTGAAAAACCACACCACTCATTTAAACCAGGCTTGGTTTGTGCAATGTATTTAGCGACTTACCCCATATTGTAATTCCATGTTCTGCATTTATCATTATATCATAAGCACTTTCACCTTCATGACTATCCTTACATTTATAATTTAATAGTGAAAACACTAAAGGAACCATACACACTATTTCCCTTTTGGTTATGTAGGTTGTTCCCAGTTTTAACTCTTATCAATAATACCTCAGTGAAAGTTTTGAGGACTTCAGCTAATTTCAGGATCTGAATTGCTTCTTTAGGAAAGATTTTCAGAAGTAGAAATAGTAGACACGATTTTCTGCCTCTGGAGAGTTTGCTAGATTGTTTCCCAAGGACTTCCCTAGTCACCCAGTCATTTGCAATGAATGAGAAATTATTCTCACCAGCACTGGGTATTAATATGTAAAATTTGTTTACGAATTTAATAACAAATTAAATTTATTTACCTGGAAGCTTTAAAATTTTTAAATAAGCAAATATGTCTATCCATTTGCTTTAGTTTTTTTTTTAAGATTTTATTTATTTATTTGAAAGGCAGAGCTACAGAGAGGCAGAGGCAGAGAGAGAGAGAGAAAGAGAGAGAGAGGTCTTCCATCCTCTGGTTCACTCCCTAAATGGCCACAATGGCCGGAGCTGCACTGATCTGGAGCCAGGAGCCAGGAGTTTCCTCTGGTCTCTTATGCTGGTGCAGGAGCCCAAGGACTTGGACCATCTTCCACAGCTTCCCCAGGCCAAAGCAGAGAGCTGGATTGGAGGAGGAGCAGTCAGGACTTGAACTGGTGCCCATATGGGATGCCGGCACAACAGGCAGCTGTGTTCCCTGCTAAGCCACAGTGCCGGCCCCTTGGCTTAGGTTTAGCAAGGTGTCCCCCTCCCCATGAAGGGCCCTGGAAGGGCAAATGTATGGAAGCTTTGGCCATACTGCAGAACAACAAATCAAAACATCCAGAGGTATTTTTGGGTCCCAGATGATTCTCATGTGCAGCCAAGCCTGAGAACCTCTGCTACAGAAGCTGGGAACTAAAGTTGGCTTTAAACAATTATTTGAGGGGCTGGCACTGTGACAAAGCAGGTGAAGCTGCCACCTGCAGTGCTGGCATCCCATATGGGCACTGGTTCTAGTCCCGGCCGCTCTACTTCTAATCCAACTCCTTGCTATGGCCTGGGAAAGCAGTAGAAGATAGCACAAGTCCTTTTGCCTCTGCACCCATGTGGGAGACCTGGAAGAAGCTCCTGGCTCCTGGCTTCAAATTGGCTCAGCTCTGGCCATTGCAACCATTTGGGGGAACGAACCAGCATATGGAAGACTTCTCTCTCTCTCTCTCTGCCTCTGCCTCTGCTTCTCTGTAACTCTGACTTTCAAATAAATAAATAGATCCTTTAAAAATGTATTTGAAATGCAGAGACAGTGATAGATATAGATGATAGATGAAAGATAGATATGAATAAATATAGGTAGGTAGGTAGGTAGATGATAGATAGAACAGCTCCCATGTGCTTGTTCATTCTCCCAAAGCCCACGATAGCCCTTTTGAGCCAGGCCAAAGTTGGGAGTCAGGAACACAATCTGGGTCTTCCATGCAGGCAGGAGGAATCCAATTCCTACCACGGCTTCTTCCCAGGATCTGCTTAGCAGGAAGTTAGAGTTAGGAGCTGGAGCTGGGAATCTAATCCAGGTACTCCGATGTAGGATGTGGGCATCCCAACCGCTAAGCCAAATGCCCGCCCCCAAAGCTGACTCTGAAGCTGCTACAAAGCAGGGGCAGTGGGAAGAAGGTGACAGTTGTCCTTTCAGGACGTTTAAGGAACGGTGACCAGATGTGATGGTAGTTGGAGAGGGTAGCAGGGTCAAAGAAAGGTGCTCTTAAAAATGGATTGGTGGGGCTGGCGCTGTGGCACAGTGGGTTAAAGCCCAGGCCTGAAGTGCTGGCATCCCATACGGGCGCCGGTTCAAGACCCGGCTGCTCTTCTTACGATACAGCTCTCTGCTGTGGCCTGGGAAAGCAGTAGAAGATGGCCCAAGTCCTTGGGCCCCTGCACCTGCGTGGGAGACAAGGAAGAAGCTCCTGGCTTCTGGCTTCGGATCAGTGCAGCTGCAGCTGTTGCTGCCATGTGGGGAGTGAACCAGCGGATGGAAAACCTCTCTCTCTGTCTCTGCCTCTCTGTAATTCTGTTTTTAAAATAAGTCTTTTTTAAAAATGTATTGGTGACCCAGTTGGTTTGAAGGCAGGGAAGACGTGTGTGAAGAGTGAGAGCATAATGGAAAAGACTAAAAGATGAAAAAAGCAGCAATGAGGGAGCAGAGTTGGGTCTATGTCCCAGGAAAAGGAGTCAGTGCAGAGAAGGCAACAGTTAGGACATGGAGCTGTGTGACGGAGAGAACACGGGTGGAAACGCAGAGGCCTGAGGTGCGGGCATGTGCTCAGCTGGCCTGACGTCAGCGCACCGAGGTCGCCTCCTGGCAGTGGGGTCAGCGCAGTTGAGATCATGCACAGTGAGTGTCGTGGAGAAAGGGAAAAGTGGAGACAAAGGGGTAATGTACTAAAGTGGCCAGGGTGGGCGATTCGCCAACCGCGCTCTTCACGGAAGTCTCCATTGAGAAAGCAGACAATAAAGTAATGACTACAATTAGGGTGGGGCACCTTTAACTGTCACTTTTTAAAAAGGTTATTTATTTGAAAGGCAGAGTTAGAGAGAGAGAGATATCTTCCATCCCCTCTTCACTCCCTAGATGGCTGTAATGACTGGAGCTGGGCCAGGAGCCAGGAGCTTCTTCCAGGTCTCCCATGCAGGTGCAGAAGCCCAAGGACGTGGGCCATCTTCCACTGCTTTTCCAGGCCATAGCAGAGAGCTGGACTGGAAGAGGAGCTGCCCATTGCAGCTTAGCCCACCATGCCACATCAGCAGCCTCCCATTAGCTGTCATTTATGCACGATTTCCTCCCAAGTCTGTGATGGTGAGCTGGCTCTATACCTTGCATCAGCCAGGGTTCAAACCAGAAAAGCAGACCCATTAAGGGTGACATAGACTAAGAGCTGTTTTCAAAATATGGGTGAGAGTGTAAGCGATCCTGCGACCTGATGGAGTTGTGCAAGACAGCAGTCTCTGCATCCTGTGGCAGGGCTGAAGCTGCTGCGGGTTGGTGCGGAGGGAGAGCAAAGACAAACCAGAACCCGTGATTGACAGCTGGCACCCCCTCTGTCTCAGTGTCTCCAGGAAGTGGGTCACTTGCAGAAGAACCTGAAGCCCTGTGTCAGAGGTGCGCACCTACTTGGCTCAGGGTCTGGAGGAGCCGAAGGCGGGGAACTGGCGGGAATTGGAGCCCCGGCACCCACAAGGCAGACCAGTGATGCCTAACCACAGAGGGAGCTGCCCAGGTGCCCGGGGTCTGTGCCAACCTTCGGAGCGGTGCAGTGGCTGCTGCTCAACTTGGCCTTCCAAATCTCACTTGGAGCGCCACAGAGGAAAGGGAATTCTGGGAGACTTGGCTCCCTGTGGGCTGAGCTGACACCTCACAAAGCCGCCACACATGAACAGTGGGTTTTCAGCAGTGGTTTAAAGCTCTCCGCAGACTCGCACAGGAATCCAGGCCACGACGGAGGCTGTGAGCAAGGCTTGAGTTTTGCAGGAGCAATGCCAGACCAGAGGTTGTCACATTTGTGATCCCACTGGGATGGTGGCTTTTAACGCTTAGTCTTCGGGTCCTAGGACCATGAGAAGAGCCAGGCCCCCTCCCTTCCCGGCTGGGGCTGGTGGGCTGCATGCTCTGTGGGCAACAGTTTTATAATTGTCACTGCAGCAAGGAGTTTAGGGCCAAGAGCCTCTGGGCACTTTGGAAATGTAGGCTTGACTGAGCTTTGTCTCAGAGCTCCCTCCTAGGCAAACAGTGCGGAGCTGAGCCGGTGTTGCTGGCTGGTGTGGGGCCCGCTCAGCTGTACCTCCACATCCCCGGGAAGAATTTGCATAGTTGCCGACCGCTGGAGCATGGCTGACATAACACAACCTGCTTGCTGCGGGCTTTGGCAACACGGCGTCTGCCTCGCCCTGGGCCCTGTGGCTTCCGTCCGCTCCCACAGAGGTGGCCTGCTGAGGAGACGACATCTGCTTCGGCCTGTGCCCACCCACTTCTCCCTGGCTCAAACACACGGCCACGCGGTGTGTACACGCAGCCGCCCGCCTCTGCTGCCGTGGGGAGGGCGAGTCAGACCCGTAGGCGCTTAGCTGTACTTCGCAGGTGCAATGAAGCTCGCCTGAAGCGAGCTTCCATTCAACAGGACCGCATTTGAAGGAATTTGGGGAACAATCTTGAGCCTGTGAAAGGTTGGCTTCCCGAAGCTTCTCTCGACCTCTCAGTTTCCTTCCCCATGTCATCCTCATTCCAAACACACGTGGGCCAATGTTAGCTGGGACCAGGCCTCTGAGGTGCCTGGGGATACCAAGAAGGGGGATACCAGAGCCCACCCTCCGGGGACAACTTGATGAGTTGCTTAGTAGGGCATGATGTAGGGAGTTGGGTGGATGCCAGGTAAGCTTGCAGAGTGACACACACACACACGCACACACGCACACGCAGAGAGAGAGAGAGAGAGAGAATATTTCCATCTGCTGGTATATTCCTTGACTGATTGCAAACAGCTAGGTCTGGGCCAGGCTGAAGCCAGGAGCCAGGAACTCCATCTGGGTCTCCCACATGGATGTTGGGGGCCCAAGTACTTGGGCCATCATCTACTGCCTTCCTAGCCACACTACCAGGACTCCAGATGGGGAGAAGAGCAGCAGGGACTTGAACCGGGGATCATCTGGGATGTGGGCTTCACAGTGGCACCACCCTGCCAGCCCCAGGTGAGCTGAGTCTTGAAGCAAGAGCCAGAGTTACCTGGTGGCTTCCTGTGTTCTTTGGTTCTCATTTGTCTCCCTGAACATCCTCCTTTCAGACCCTTTGCGACGATCGATTGTCTCTGAAAAAGGGAGGAGGTGGCAGCTGGTTGTTAATCCGGAAGTTGTCTTCTTGTAATCATCTCTGGGCTCCTGGACAAAGACATTGTCCTCAAATGTCAGCCTTCCCTAGCTTCTTGGCTCTCCACAAGAGCCCAGAGTAAAGTTTCCAACAGCCAACACCTGCCCTCCTTTCAGTAGTATAGCATTTTTAACAGTTTGCCTGACAGCTTGACAAACATGTAAAACAGTTTGACAAAACTATAATTGCAGCAATACTGATATGTATGGGCATTTGTTTCTGGGTTGGTTTTTTTTTTTTTTTTTTGATTTTTAAAAAATATTTGGTCTGAGGCCAGCATTGTGGTCTATTAAGTTAAGCATCCGCTTGTGGTACCAGCATCCCATATAGGTGCCAGCTCCCTGTGGATGGCCTGGGAAAGCAGTAGAAGATTGTCCAAGTGCTGGACCTCGGCTCCCTTATGGAAGTTCCCGCAGAAGCTCCTGGCTCTTGGCTTCAGATTGGCCGAGCTCAGGCCGTTGTGGCCATTTGGGGAGTGAATCAGTGGATGGAAGACCTCTCTCTCTCTGTTTCTTACTCTCCGTCTGTAACTCTGCCTCTCAAGTAAATAAATGAATCTTAAGCCAGCGCCACAGCTCACTAGGCTAATCTTCCACCTGTGGCACCAGCACACCAGGTTCTAGTTCCGGTTGGAGCGCCGGATTCTGTCCCGGTTGCCCCTCTTCCAGACCAGCTCTCTGCTGTGGCCCGGGAAGGCAGTGGAGGATAGCCCAAGTGCTTGGGCCCTGCACCGCATGGGAGACCAGGAAGAGGCACCTGGCTCCTGGCTTTGGATCAGCTCGGTGCGCCGGCCGCAGCAGCCATTGGAGGGTGAACCAACGGCAAAGGAAGACCTTTCTCTCTGTCTCTCTCTCTCTCTCTCTCTCTCACTGTCCACTCTGCCTGACCAAAAAAAAAAATTGGTTCCAAATGTAAGGGAGAATATATGGTGTTTATCTTTCCATTTTCTGATTATTTCATGCAACATGATATCCTCCAGTTGCAACCATTTCGAGGCAAATGATAACATCTCATCTTTTTCTATAGCTGAATAATATTCCATTGTGTGTGTGTACACACACACACACACACACACACACACACCACATTTTCTTTATCCATTCATCTGATGATGGACATCTTAGTTGATTCTGTAGTTTGGCTATTGTGATCAGAGTTGCTATAAACATGGTGGTGCAGGTGTGTCTTGGATAAAAAATGTCCCCTCCCCTTTTAGTTAGAGTCAGTGATTCCCCTCAGCTCTGTTGATCCATCAAAATGTCTGCAATTCTCTTAGAACACAAACACACTTCACTTGCAAGCCCCTTCCCTGCTATTCATCGTTGTCTGGGCTGTTGTATTAGAATTTGCTATTACCGCTACTTCCACTCATGCCCAGCCCTTGTAAGGGGAGCAGCAACAGTTTCTAACATAACTTGACCCCCACCCCGGGAACTGAATTTATCATCCTCCCTGCCCCTGTAGGACATCTGTCCTTTCAACAGCAACCTTGGGTACTTGGCCCAGCTGCAGACCGAAGGCGTCACTAGCCGGGGAATGAACCCAGCTCCTAGGGGACGCTCCTTAGCATGCAGTTTCCAGATGTGCAAAGTGGTCTTGAGCAGTGTGAGACTGGTGCTCTGGGACTGAAGGCTGAACTGCGCGTCTGAGATCTTCAAACCTGGTACAGGAGAGAGCCACTCTGGAATCGACTTTGTGCAGAGGCTGAGGAGCTGCCCATCACTCATCCACCTGCTTCGTGGCTGCTGCATTTGGAGGTGGCTGTTGCCTGGTAGCCTGAATGCGGCCCTTATACTGGTCAGCAAGTCAGGGGGCCCTTGGGCCAGCAGCAGCTGCATCACCTGGGAGTCTGTTAGACAAGCTCATGCCAGATCTAGACTTCTAACAAGATCTCAGGTGACTCATATGCATGGTGCTGATTGAGAAGTGCTAAAACATGTCAAGTATTTCAGCTAACGAAACCCTTTCACACAGGTAGCCTCTTCACCTGAGCAGGGACATGGAGGAATTGAGAAGGTGAGTGACTTAGCCAAGGTCACAGGCTGCAACGGGAAATGTCCTCTTCCCGTTTGGAGCCCTTTCTTCTGAGCCACTTGGCTTCTGGCGACAGTGGGGAGATAACTCTGGCTTTCACGGAGTTCTTACCACGTGCCCCAAATCTCACTCAGTGAGTTGTTCAGTCCCACTGAGTCTGTGAGCTGGGAACGTTAATTTTTCTCAGGTTTCAAGTAGGGAAGCAGCGGAGCACCGGAAATAACCAGTGTGTTCCAGACTCTCTTGGATTTCCCAGCAGTCATTGTGAAACAGGAAGCAAATGAAGGGTTAAACAGGAAACCTGGAGAAGTCACTGAATAAGTGACACTGGACAAGTCACCTCATCTCAGCTCTCACTGAGGACAGGAGGTTGAACAGGATGCCACTCAAGGCAGTTTCCAGACCTGGCATTTAGGGTTCTAAATCCTTTCCTTGGTACCTACTGATGACTTCTCTTCTGAGCAGTTCTTATTTAGGATCTGAAACTCCCAGCCCATCCCAGAGCGTGGAGGTGGAGGGGGATGGGAGGCCGAGGCCTCTTTTACTGTGTGGGGGAAAGAAGACCAGCCCTGGATTCAAACCCTGCACCCAGCCTGCTGGCTAACCTCAGCCCGGTCTGCTGTGTGGCATGGTGGGATAACTTCCAGTACGGCTGTCCTACAACAATTTCTTAGAATAATTTAAAGTCACGCCTTCCAGCTGCACCACACCCATCCAATACAGCTGGCGTGAGGATTCCTTTAAAGAAGAGAAGGTGCCTGGGCCTGGACTATTTCCTGCCAGCCCCCGCCACAGAATGAGCTAACTGCCAGTGAATCAGAAACATATGGTACTCAGCTAGCTCCTCTCGGAACATGCACTGTTAATAACCTAGGGAACCACTGCTTCGCACAGCAGTTGGGGCTTGTAACAGAATCCAGGGCCTCTGAGGTCCAGCCTGAGACATATAGTCGAAGAGTCAGGCTCTCCAGGGCCAGATCCATGCATGGCTGCCCCATCCGCGGAGGATCATTTCCCAATTCTGCTATTTGCTGATTGTGACTCCCAGTGGGGTCTGGTTAGGGCTGAGGGTGAGAAGACACCTGACCCTTTGTGCCTGAGTAAAAATGGCTGAAGACAAATCGCAAGTTAGCACTGCTCCAGTCTCAGTGCAAAACACACACTTGCTGCTTCTATTTTCAGAAAATTAATGAACAATCTTGGTGATGGCAAAGCAACCCTACAGAACATGGGTCAGTTTGCTCTTTTAATCAAGAAGCTTTGCCAAATATTTACTAAAATAGGGCAGACTCCTTGTAAAAGTATAAATAGTTTTGTTTCTTATTTAAAATAAAAAGGTCCTGAGCACCTTATATGGTCTGATCCTTTGATAGCACTCAAGTGTTTTTATAGTAAGATTTCCATTGTGGTCTCTGCTAAGGAAAAAAAGAAACAAGATTGCAGTACGAGGTCGGAGAAAAATGATGCTTCACACAAAAATCTGCTAGAAAACTCCGCAGAGTAAACTGTGAGTAATGCTGTCTCAGGAGGAGAGAACACGTGGTAGTCCTGGATGCAGACCCATGGAGGACCAGGGTTTCTGTAGCAGGCTCAATTGGTTGCTTACTCAAGATTCGTCCCTCCCTCTGCCCTCCTTCCTGATGGATCCCAGATTCTGCTCAGTTATCTGTCTCTTGCCAGTGTGATCTGTTGGTCGCACCTCATTCTTAACTCCAGGGCAACCTCTGCTTAATCCATGATCACGTAGGAGTCCTCTTGATGGTTTAGGAACATGCATTGACCCAGTTCTGTCCAGTGAACAGTAGGAAGTCAACTGGGGAGGTGAGTTTGGGGAAAGATCTCCTTGCTCTTTTTTTTTTTTTTTTAAGATTTATTTATTTGAAAGGCAGAGTTAGAGAGAGGAGGAGAAAGAAAGATCTTAGATCCACTGGTTCACTCCCCAAATGGCCACAATGGCCAGAGCTGGGCCTGGCTGAAGCCAGGAGCCAGGAACTTCTTCCTGGTCTCCCTTGTGGATGCAGGGGCCCAAGGACTTGGGCCATCTTCTACTGCTTTCCCAGGCACATTAACAGAGAGCTGAATTGGAAGTGCAGCAGCCGGGACTTGAACCGGCACCCAGATGGGATGCAGGCACCACAGTCGGCGAGTCTGACAGACACTCCAGGAGGGCCTGAGTTGAGATGGAGAAACCGCTTAGAATCCGGATTGCAGACCAGACACAGCGTGGATCCGTCTCAGCACCTCGACCCTCACGGCCAAAGCAGAAAGTTTGTGAGGTTGAAAGAAAAGGTTGGAGCCAAGCACAGCGCTGAGTTTCCTGCTAACTGGGGGTGGCTCACACAGTCCGAGAGCTGTGGTTCATGACATGCCCTGGAAGTGCGTGGTGAGTCTGCGGGTGCTAGTGAGAAGGCAGCTCGAGGATGTCTAGAAACTAGACGCGCTGACTGTGCAGGAGAATTGCTTTCTAGAGAAAAGCTTTAATACGGACAAAACCAGGGCCAGCGCTGTGGCACAGAGGGTTAAAACCCCGGCCTGCAGCACCAGCATCCCATATGGGCGCTGGTTCGAGTCCTGGCTGCTCCTCTTCTGATCCAGCTCCCTGCTGTGGCCTGGGAAAGCAGTAGAGGATGGCCCAAGTGCTTGGGCCCCTGCACCTGCATGGGATACCCAGAGGAAGATCCTGGATCCTGGCTTCGGATTGGCTCAACTCCAGCCGTTGTGATCATTTGGGGAGTGAACCACAGGATGGAAGACCTCTCTCTCTGGCTCTACCTCTCTTTGTAACTCTGTCTTTCAAAATAAAATAAAATAAAATAAATCTTAAAAAAAAATGATGAAACCTTTCCGATCTGGAAATGGATGCCTGAAAGGAGGCCAAGTCAGCTTCAGGTTTCAAGGCTTTCTGGAACATTTAGCTGTCTTTCCTGGGGCAATACTGCATGCCACAAATTGAATCCCCTGGGATTGGGCACAGTGAGAACCCCAGACCTTCAAGTGTATCAGTAGGCGCACATTTCCAGCACCCTACAGGGGCAGTAAGAAGTCCTAGGTGCCCCATCTCCTCTCCCAAGATGCCCACCTGAAGTACTGTGCCAGCCAAATGGGCAAGTGTGGTTGGAGAACAGCACACCTGTTTGAAGATGCTGATTCATGCTGATCACGAGCCTGTACATCTCTTGTTGTCGGCGATCACCTCAACATCGAAATGAGGCTTCCCCATCCAAGCACCACCTCGCTGATCCAGCCAATGGATCCAGGTGTTCTGGCAACTTCGGAGGCCCCTTGACTGAGCAGGGTCTTCTCCCAGGTTACTGCTGCAACTGGGGAGGACACTGATAAAATTCTGGAAGAATTGCAACACCTCTTGCATCAAGAACCTTGCTTGGACTGGAGGCGATGTCACCACGGTGTGTATGGATGGCAAGTGGCAGACTCCCAAGAGGTTCGTGCGTGACTTCAAAAGAATCACCAAGGATGAGGAGGCTGCAAAAATCAACAAGGCTGTGGCTGAGAGGGCAGTGTTTTAAGGTGGATGTGAATGACAACGGCATTAAGGAACTGTTACAGGTGATTCCCGAGGAATTGGCTAATGAGGAGTTTCTGTACCTGGGACAGGAATACATTGCTGAAAAAGAGGCGAGGAAAAGGAAACAGTGGGAGAAAAAGAACCTCCAAGGAAATTCATAATGAAGGGTTAGCAGAGACTTTGGAGCCCCCAGCAAAATCCTTAGAAAGTTTGAAACGCAAACCCCAACCCCAAAATGTTCTCATTAGCAAGGAGGAATGTGCATGGTGCGTTATCTATTTATAAGCAAATCTATGATGGAAAAAGAAGCCATCCACCATGGACATATTTTCAAAAAGAGTCACACCTCCTCAGGAGCTTCGGCATGTCCTCCGGGAGGTGTCCAAAGGCGTCGTTTCCATAGGAGCTGACAGCTCTATGCCTGCACTGCCCTTCTAGGAGGACGAGAGGAGAGACGGCGATGGAGGACGGGTACACGCGTCTTAGTGACTCTGACTCTGTGTAGGCCTAGGCTAATGTCTGTGCTTATGTCTTATTTTTAATAATGATGACAAAATAACTTTAAAAAGTAATGAGTGATAAAGATGTTTAAAATGGAAAAAGCTTATAGAATAAGGATATAAAGAAGGTATTTTTGCACAGCCATAAAATGTGCCTTAAACTGTTACTACAATAGTCAAAAAACCAAATATATATTTATATTTTAAAGATTTATTTATTTATTTGAAAAGCAGAGAGAGAGTGAGCTGTGCCATCTTCTGCTGTCTTCCTGGGAGCATTAGCAGGAAGCTGCATTAGAATCGAAGAAGGCAGGATTCAAAGCAGCACTCCAACTCGGATGCTGGTGTCACAAGTGGTGGCTTAACCTATTGTGCCACAGTGCCACCTCTCCCCTAAAGTACTCAAAAGTTTATAAAGCAAAGATGTTATGGTAAGGTAAAGTTCATTTACTATTGAAGAAAGAATTTTTAATATATGTAGGTATCCTAAATGTTTAGTGCTTATAAGATCTAGAGTAGTGTACAGTACTGTCCTAAGCTTTCACAGTCCCCCATCAGTCACTCACTAGCTTCTGGTCCTACAAGTACCACTGACGCCAAGTGCCCCTACAGGTATATCACTGGCTATTTCTTGTACAGTATTTTTACTGTAGTTTCTTTTGTATTCAGATATGTTTAGATACACAAATATTTACCATTGTATTACAATTACCCCTAGTACTCAGGCCAGTAACATGTTATTCAGGTTTGTACCTTAGGAGCAATTGGCTATATCATTTAGCCTGGATGTGTGGTAGACTATACAACCTAGAATTGTGTATAGAATATTCTATAATGTTCACTAAGTGATAAATTTACCTGACACATTTCTCCGAATGTGTCCCTATCATTAGGCAACACATAAATTTGATCTCAAATTTTTCCTCCCATAGGGAGTTAACAAAATAACAGAGATATTCTATATTTTGCTTTCAAAATTTTTCTTTTTATTATCTTTATTATCTTAATGAAAGGTCTTTATGTACAAATCATCTTAACTAAAGATCTTTATTATCTTAACAAAAGTTTTTTATATACAAATATTCCAAGATAAAACAATGCAGTAAAAAGAGTCAAGAGGAATTCTAAAAACACCCCCCGCATGTATCTGATGAATGATAGTGTTGAATTTTTCATTGTTGATTGTTTGGCTTAATGCCTTATTTATTAATTTATTCATTTGCTTCTTGTATCTTAAATATGGAGTTTTGTGCTTCCTATCAAATCCCTCACCAGAGGTTGTTACTGAAAATGCTTCCACTCTGACAGGAAACCTGGAGCTTAAATCCATGAGGACTTTTGGCACTTAGATTAAAGATTGGAGGACCGGTGGGTAATTCCATCCAAAAATGAATCTAGAGATATATTTAGAAAACTTTTTATTTTATTTGAAAGGCAGAGAGACAGAGACAGAGAAGGAGAAACAGAGGCAGACAGACGGAGATCTCCCAACCATAGGCTCACTTTCCAAATGCCTGCAACTGTTATGGCTGGGCCAGGCGGAAGCCAGGAGTCGGGAACTCAGCTCAGATTCTCCACAAAGGGGGCAGGGACCCACCATGGGCATGGTTACCCGCGGCCTCCCGGGATCTGCCTTAGCAGGAGGTGGGAGGCAGGAATGGAACCCCGTCACTCTGGAAGGGAAGTGCAGGCGGCCTGAGTGGCATCTTACACTGCTGTGCCAAAGACCACCTGCGGAAATTTGTTTAATCACCGTACATTATCAATCATGACATGGACCTGCATGTAGCTTTTAAGTGTTCATTTTCATCTACTTGAAAGATAGAGTCTCTCTCTCTTTCTCTCACCCTCTCTCATTCTCTCTCTCTCTCTCTCTCTCACACACACACACACACACACACACACACACACACACACGGAGAGAGAGAGAGAGGGCATCTTCCATCTTCTGGTTCACTCCCTATTGCCTGCAGCCAGCCAGAGCCAGGCCAGGCCAAAGCCAGGAGGCTGGATCTCCATCTGGGTTTCCCAGGGGGTGGTAGTCACCCAAGCACTTGAGCTATGACCTGCTGCCTCACAAGATGCATTATCAGGAAACTGGATCGGAAGCACAGTAGCTGTGCTAGTATGTCTTCCAGATCCTCACTTCAACTCCCTTAGATATATATCCAGAAATGGAATGGCTTAAACATATGATAGCTCTATTTTTAGTTAGATTTCTTTTTTTTTTTTTTTTTTTGAGAAACCTCCATGCTGTTTTCCACCATGGTTGTACTAATTTTCATTCCTACCAACAATGTCTAAGAGTTCCAATTTCTCCACTTCCTAAACACACTGCTGTCTTTTGGTAGCAGCTGTTCTGACAGGTGGGAGGTGATTTCTCCTTATGGTTTTGATTTGCACAGCCCTGATGATCAGTGCCAGGGAGCATTTTTTTAAAAAAAATTAATTTATTTGGAAGGCAAAATTATGTATTGAGAGAGAGAGAGAAAGAAAAATTTTCCATCTGCTGGTTTACTCCCCACATGGTCATAAGAGCAGGGGCTAGGCCAGGCCAAGAAGCCTGGAACTTCATCTGGGTCTCCCACATGGCTGGCAAGATCCCAAGTATTTGGGCCAACTTCCAATGCTTTCCCAGGAGCATTAGCAGGGAGCTGGATTGGAAGTAGAGTAGATCCTGCTCTCATATGGGAGGAGGGCATTGTAGGCAGCAGTTTAATCCACTGGGCTCCAAGGCCCGCCCAAACATTTTTGCATTTGTCTATTGACTGCTGGTATTCTTCAAAGGAATGTCTCTATTAAAGTCCTAAGTCCATTTTAAAGGAAGGATTTTATTATTTATTTATATTTTAAAAATATATTTATTTTCCTTTAAATTGAAGGGCAGAGAGAGAGATCTTCCATCTACTGGTTCGCTCACCAAACACCCCAACAACCAGAGCTGGGCCAGGCCAAAGCCAGGAGCCTAGAACTCAATCCAGGTCTCCCAAGTGGATGGCAGGGACCCAAGTACCATCATCTGCTGTTTGCCAGTGTGTGCATTAGGAGGAAGCGCTACCACAAATGGAAGGTCAGGGATTCAAACCGGGTACTCTGAAGTGGGATGATGATGTCCCTAGTGTCAAGTTAACTGCTATACTAATTGCCCATTCTATTAGTTAATTTTTAAATTGGGTTAAATTTTTTTGGTTTACTCTTGAGTTGTTTGATGAGTTCCTTATATATTTTGGAAAGTAACCTCTCGTCAGAAACAAGAGGCCTTCAGAAAGTTTAAGAAAAATGTATGTTATGAAAAGACTATGCATAGATTTAAAAACTGCTGCACCAAAATAACTTATCTTTTAATTCCATTCTTTCACAAACTTTTTGAAGTTCCCTTGTGTATGATTTGCAAATACGGTCTCCCATTCTGTAAGCTGCTTGTTCACTCTGTTGATTGTTTCCTTCGCCATGCAGGAGCTCTTCGGCTTGCCGGAGTCCCTCTCATTTATTTTTGGTTTCATTGCCTATGGTTTTTGTGTCATATCCATGAACTCAGTGCCAAGATGACGATCATGAAGTTTCTCCCTATGCTTTCAGCTAGAAGTTTAGTTTCACATCTTATGCTTAGAAATATTTTTCACTGGTTGCTAGAATGCTAACCTTTGCTCTTATATTCATTCAAAATTACAAATGAGAAAGAGGAAAGAGGCTAATCTTTGTGGGGGACTAGGGTGAAAGGTTGTGAGAATCTGCTGACTAAAGAGCAAGTCGTAAACCAAATGTCGATTATAACTTCTCTGTGCATGCATTTGTACAATGGCAAGGGCATCCCTGGTGCACTGGCATTTTGGCACACATGACCACATTCTTCGAAGACTGAGCAGTGCGCTGTGAGCACATTACTGCCCTGTAACATCGCAGAGGCACTGAGAGTCTTCATTCTCCTCTTTCCTAGAAGAGTACAGAGCCTTTGTTGCATATTCTGGCGTGGCGGTACGAAGCAGACTTAGCCACTGCACCCTTTAGTGCACGCAACTTGAGCCCAGATTTGCAACCTTTGTGTGAAATCCAACCACCAAGCTCAGGAGCTGTGTGGACATAGGGTTTTACCCAGTGCATTCGTCACAATTCCAGCAGAGTGACTTGGGCAATGGTACCAGGGGACAGTGGGCTTCAATGACAGTAATTATGTCCTCTAAGGCACACCTTGGTTTGCAAAATATTTTTCCATATGTTATCTCATATGAATCTCTCAATAATCCTGGTGGAATTTTATAGGAAAAACAGATGAAAGCAAAAGACTGACATTCCCTCTTCAAATTCATAGTCAGAGGCAGAGCCAGCACTTAGTCATTGTTTTATTTATTTGCTTATTTGTTTTGTCCCCCCACCCCCCAAATCCAGTGTTTCTTCCACAATACTATCTTGTCTTGACAAAGTTGGGACAAGGGCAATATTAGGTAATGGTTAAGAACATTGTGGATCTGGGTCCAAATTCTTGTTCTTCTATATAGTGGCTCAGAGAACTTGGGGAATTTACTAAGCCCCAAGACCATATATTGGTTTTTCTGTCTATAAAATTCAAATTTAAATACTATGTACCTCATCAGATTGTAGAATTTACTGCATTAACAGAAAAAGTGCACTAAGCATGGTGCCTAGCACACAGCACGGTATGCAGTAAGTCACCCATGAACAGCTTTTAAAAAAGCAAAACAAGTGAGCTTTGGTTAAGAATCGGAGTCTGAATCCCAGTTCTGTGTCTTTTCACTCTCTTATTAACTGTGTGAGTCAAAGAAGTCCTGTGAGCTCCAATTTCCTGTCTCACCAAAGGAAGGCAGTGTAAGTGACTTTGTAAGAAAACCGATAAGAAGGGCTCCAGCTGACACAGGGCTCTCTATTGTCTGAGGGCTCTGTGTGTGTGTGTGTGTGTGTGTGTGCACCCAACGTGGCAGGTGGGGAAAGGAGGAACAATGCAGTGAAGGACCCCAGTATCCAAGTTACCAGTTTGCCTTCGTGTTAACCAACACTCCCCAGCGCCCAGCTAAGAGGCTGGCCGGGCGGGAGATTAAGAGGCAAAGGAAAGTGGTGACATTTGGGAAATGCCACAGCTCTCTTGGAAAATACACACCACACACAGACAAGGCTTTTTTTTTCCCCAAACTGAATGATTTCAGGATGGCAGCAATATGATTTGGTAATTACTTTTCTAACATTTACAACATTTGTTCAGAATACTACAGGGCAAAGACGAGAAAACTGCAATATTCGCCCACCAGGCAGGAATGGTGAGAAGACAGAGGCATCCCAGAGGAGAGACTGCTGCTGATGACCGCATCGGTGCACTTTGTGTCCTGGGAGCCACTCCAGCCCAGACCCAGAGGCACAGGGAGTTCCAGGGATGGGGGTCCCCTCTCCAACCCTTTCATCATCACGTGGCCAGTGATTTGCTGGGATGTGTCATACAGATGAAAACATACAAGAATGAGTCATGATTCCTGCACAGGCAAGAGTGATGCCTGAGGAAGGCCAGCGTGTCCCTTAGGGTTACACTTGGCCAAGGGGTCACAGCTCAGGCTCCCAACGTTATAACTCATTATAATCAACACTGAGTTGCTTCCAAGGAGCCCTCCTCCCGAGTGTGTGTGTGTGCAAGGAGACCGAGTCTTTCCTCTCAACACCTACCTTCCCCCTTGCACAGCACAAGCCCTAGAGTGAGTCCTTGGACCCCAGCCCTGACTCCCTGCTCCTCCCGAGTTCATCCTTAGAACCCACAGTGTCCTTTCCCCAAAGCACATCTTGGTTGGGACTCTCCCCACCAACGTGAGAAGCCATAGCCTCCTACAGATCTACCTATAGCTCCTATGTGGGAGAGCAGCCTCTGTCAGCTCTGGACGTGTTTCTCTTACCGCCTTCCTCTGCACAACGGGGTCCACAGCCTTTAGGACACTTAAGTAGGCCTTCTCCAGTGACTCTGAAAGTCTGGGCTGTTGATTGCTTCAGAGTCACCTGGGATGCTTGCTAAACTTGGACTCAAAATGCCTGGGAGTGGAAGCCCATGTGATTCTCACTCATCCGTAAGAATTCCCCCTGGCTGGTTTTCACTCATTCAGTTCACGAATACTTACCGAGCATCGACTCTGTGCCGGCATGGTTGCAGGCTCCGGAAATACAGCAGCAAGTAAAATGGACACTGCCCCAATGAAGCTTATCTTCTAGAGGGGGAGACATATAGACAAAGATGTGAATAAATACATTTTAATATCCAGTAGTAGCATCATAAGAAAAATCATAGGGTGTGTGTGTGTGTATGTGTGCACGCGCGTGCACTATTTTTAGCTAAGGGTGATAGGAGAAGATCCTTCAGGAAGGTCATTTGAACAGAAAGCTGCAGGCAGTGGTGGCGCAAGCAGGAAATTCCTGAAGAAGGAGTGTTTCAGGCGAGAGGAGCAGCAGGTGCAAAAGCCCCAAGTCAAAAAGGATGTCTGGCATCTTTGAGGAGAAAAATGTAACCAGGGAGGGAGGGGCCAGTGGCGGGAGGATGTGGGAACACAGAGGTGGGGGGAGGGGGACCAATCACGGTGGCCTTTGAGGGCTCTGGTTGTACTATAAGTGTGGGAAGCCGATGCAGGGTGCAGGCGGGACAAGGACACACTTCTCTGGATAATCCTCTCTAGGTGTTCTCACCCACTTCTACAGCTAGGTACAAAATTGAAGGAGGGGAGCAAGCGTATTTTTAGGTCACATCCATTGTACATTTGTCATTGAAAAAGTTCTGCGTGTCAGGCTTTTTTTTAAAGATTTATTTATTCATTTGAAGGGCAGAGTTAGAGAGCGAGAGCGAGAGAGAGAGAAAGAGAGAGAGAAAGGCTCTTCTCTGTGCTGGTTCACTCCTCAAATGGCTAGAATAGCCAGAGTCAGGCCAGGAGTAAGCCAGGAACCAGGAACTCCATCCTGGTCTCCAAAGTGGGTGGCAGGGGCCCAAGCCCTCAGGCCATCTTCGGCTGCCTTCCCAGGGGCACTAGCAGGGAGCTGGATCAAAAGTGGGGTAGCCAGGATCTGAACCAGCACCCATAAGGGATGCCAGCATTGCAGGTGGTGGTTTAATCCACTGCACCGTAACGCCTGTGCCTGTGTGTGTGTGCACGCATGTGTGTGTCAGGGTTTTAAGCCACTATCTCATTTATGAGGTAGGCACATAGTTATTATCCCTATTTTATTGATGAGGAAATTGCAGCTCAGGGACCAGTTTTGTGGCACAGTGGGTTAAGCCACTGCCTGAGATGCCAGAATCCATATCAGAGTGTGGGTTCATGTCCCAGCTACTCTGCTTCCAATCCAGCTCCCTGCTAAAGTGCCTGGGAAAGCAACAGAAGATGGCCCAAGTACTTGGGGCCCTGTCATCTAATGGGATGGAGTTCCAGGCTCCTGGCTTCAGACTGGCCCAGTCCTGGCTGTTGCAGGCATTTAGGGGATGAACTAGGAAATGGA
Source organism: Sylvilagus floridanus (assembly GCA_949820135.1). Classification (NCBI taxonomy): domain Eukaryota; kingdom Metazoa; phylum Chordata; class Mammalia; order Lagomorpha; family Leporidae; genus Sylvilagus; species Sylvilagus floridanus. Next base: position 82,829,704 of record OX463225.1, on the reverse strand, counting down.
AGAGCTTGTCCTGTGTGTGTGTGTGTGTGTGTGTGGCTCTGCCTTTCAAGTAGATGAAAATAAATGAAAAATATTTTTAAAAGAAATTGAAACTCAGATTATGCAACTTGGAAAGTGAAGCAAAGGGGTTTCCAAAGTTAGTTTCTGATTTTCATCTCTACGCCCTCCGCCTGCCCTGAAAGAACCAGTACATTCCACTGTACTCCCAGGGTTAAGCTAAGCATAAAGGTGTCGAAGACTGAGTGAAAAGAAAGGGGGTGTAGCTTCATGGCCTGGGCGGGGGTGGGGGTGGGGGAGCAAACACGTGAGTACCAGAACCTTGAGGTCTCAGCTTTATTATTTTTGGTTTGTGTTTTCGTCAACTTCTGCCTGTACACTTGATCGTGAGTCATACAAACCCGAAGTCACAGCCCTAAAAAGCCACCTAACCACAGGGCCTTTAATTTATACCTCCAATTTCCGACTGCCTTCTCTCTCTCCCTTCTCGGTGTCGACCACAGACGCAGCCTGCTCTGTCGACCACGATTCTTTTTTTTTTTTTTTTTTTTTTTTTTTATAAAGCTTTTATTTAAAGAATATAAATTTCCAAAGAACAGCTCATGGACCACAATGGCTCCCCCCCCACACAACTTCCCTCCCTCCCCCCACCCTCCCCTTTCCCGCTCCCTCTCCCCTTCTGTTCACATCAAGATTCATTTTCAATTCTCTTTATACACAGAAGATCAATTTAGTACATATTACGTAAAGATTTCAACGGTTTGCCCTCGCATAGAGACACAAAATGATAATACTCTTGGAGTACTAGTTATAGTATTAATTCACAATGTACAGCACATTAAGGACAGAGATCCTACATGATTTTTTTTAAAAAAAATTGATTAATTGTCTATGCAATTTCCAATTTAACACCAAGATTTTTTAATCATTTGCAATTATCTTTATATAAAGAAGATCGATTCAATATATACTATGTAAGGATTTCATCAGTTTGCACCCACTCAGAAACACAACCACGATTCTGAGTTCCTTCCAAACTCTGGTTCTTTACTTTTCCCCCACTGTCCTTGGCCTTCAGAGGATTATCTCTACAGTGAGCACATCCAGGTCGGAAACTGAGTTCTCTACTTGGTTAGAATCTTTTTTCAACATGAGCAATTTTCTACTAACAATAATTGTGCATATCCATGGGGTACAGTGTGACATATCAACAGACCCACACAGTGTGATAGGATTTGTCTGGTTTGGCTTTTTACCATTTCAAATGAACAATAATTGTACCTATTTATGGGGTTGAGTGCAACGTTTCACTACATGGATACAATGTGTAGTGACCCAAATAGGGTTAATCAACATTTCCCCTTCTGTGACATTACTTCCTGATTGGAGTCTTGGCGCTCTCTTCTTCTATTTGGCCCTCACATATGTACTAGGATATTGGGGATTCCATCGTCTCTCCACTGTACTGTGTACACTAGGAGCTTCTCCATTGCACTAACTCTCATTTGGTACCTGCTAACCAAACTCCCTCTATCTCGCCCCACCCCACCCAGCCTCTAATAATCACCATTCTATGTTCAGATTCAATTTTTTAAAGATTTATTTATTTGTATGTAAGTCAGAGTTACAGAGAGATGGTGAGAGAGAGTGATATCTTCCATCCACTAGTTCACCTTTCAGAAGGCCGCAATGGCTGGAGCTGGGCCAGGCTGAAGCCAGGAGTCAGGAGCTTCTTTCAGGTTTCCCATGTGGGTGCCGGGGCCCAAGCGCTTGAGCCATCTTCTGCTGCTCTTCTGCTGGGTCATTAACTTGTAGATAGATCCAAAGTGGAGCAGTACGGACTTGACCCGGCACCCATGTGGATTGCCGGTGTTGCAGGCAGCGGCTTTACCCACTACACTACACTGCCAGCACCCTGATTTTTTTAAGCCTCCACATATGAGGGAGAACATACGGTGCTTGTCTTTCTGTGTTTGGCTTATTTTAGTTAGCGTGGTGTCCTCCACTTCCACGCACTGGCAGGATGTCATCCTTTTGCGTGGGGGAATAGTATTCCGTGGTGTATATATACCACATTTTCTTTGTTCATTCATCTGGTGACTGACATCCCGACTGATTCTGGACGTTGGCCGTTGTGACCAATAAACAGGCAGTAAACACGGTGGAGCTGGCATTTCTTGGATTTGATGAATTCATGTCTTCGGGACAGATGCCCAGTAGTGGGATGGCTGGGTCACGTGGCAGTTCTGTTTCTATTCGTTAGCACACTGTGCTGTTGTCCTGTTGTCCGTAACGGCTGTGCTACTTTACCTTCCCACCACTGGGGTAGAAGAGCTCCGGCTTCTCCACACGTAGCGTTCATCACTGTCTCCTCAAAAACAGCCCCTCGCAGCCAGCGCACCGCATTGCAGAAGATGCCAGCTCATTCACATAGCATGTGGTGGTCCCCAGGTGCAAGGGAAAGATCTACTTTTCGGGGGCCGGCACTGTGGCACAGCAGGTTAAAGCCCTGGCCTGCAAAGCCAGCATCCCATATAGGCACCGGTTCAAGTCCCGACTGCTCTTCTTCCAATTCAGCTCTCTGCTATGGCCTGGGAAAGCAGTAGAAGACGGCCCACATCCTTGGGCCCCTGCACCCACATGGAAGACCCAGAAGAAGCTCCTGGCTCCTGGCTACTGATCCACTCAGCTCAGCTCCTGCTGTTGCAGCCATTTGGGAGTGAACTAGTGGATGAAAGAACACACACTCTCTCTCTCTCTCTCTCTCTCTCTCCCTCTCTCTGTAACTCTGCTGTTGAAATAAATAAAATTTAAAAAAAAACTTCTTTTCATATAATATGCGTGGGGGTAGCCTTAGTTAACCAAATGCTGTCTACTGGAGAAGCATGGCATATGAGTTAATTGCTGCTGTTATTTTTAAGGCTTAGGCTTATGCTATTAATTGGTAGCTTTTTATGTAACTGACAGAAAAACAGCCAGGAGATATTCTTCATTACTCACACAGTAAAGTTAAATTATAAGTCACTCTTTGACCCCAGCCCACTCCTGAATCAAACAAGCTGCCGATATTTGTATGTTTAATTTAGTTGTCAATAAGAATGTATATTTGCCCAACAGCTGGACTGGGAGTAGAATTTATTTTTTTAATCTAAGAAGGAAAAAAAGGTGAGAAAGGAGGGGGTGGGGACCAAAAATTTACAGCCAGCTGTGTTTCTTCTCCGAGAGGGACCACTAAGGAGGTGATGGCTTGTTTAATCTCAGAAATGTAAACAGCAGGAAGCCTGTCACAATTAAGTTAGAACTGAAGCACTAATTAAATCTGATGCAGTATAATGGAGATTCAGATTTAGTAAATATTGATCCCAAATGGCTCTACTTTCTTTATACATCTCAAATTAATCTTAATGTAAACCAAAGTGCATGTGTTCTTTTCAAAGTAGAATTTGCTCATATCTGTATTCCAAGAGAAATGAGATTGGAAACCACAAGGATTACATTTCCCAGGAATGTATATGAAAGACTACAGCCTCGGAGCAGCGCTATCTGCATTTCTGCAAGATTGCTTGGGGCCTGTCCGTCCACAGAGCAACAGCAGATCCCTGAGGAATCCTGGGCAAGAATAAACACACACACACACACACACACACACTCATATATAAACTGACCCAAAGTCTTATAGACTCCAAGATTTAAAAAATCTACTTTTTAAGGTCAATGGCATTGCTGGAAGAGTGAGTTAAAAATACTTGAAAAAAATTTTAATTAATCTACCAGTGCCTACAGCTCCCATTTCAGTCCACCTCTGCGAGGGCTAACTGAAAATCCAGATTGCCTTTGAGGGCATGGAGAAATAAACAGTTCCTGATACTTCACAGAAGAGGAATTTATTTAATGCTGTTTAGGGAGTTAGCGATTGCCCAGTTTACTTTGGGATCATCTTTGTTGTTTAAAAAATAGAGCATTCTTGTCAGATGAGTTAACCTGCAGCTTTGGTTTTAACGTCAACATTATATATCTATATTGCCTTCTTAATGTTCTATTATTTTTTGAATAATTGGCATCAGAAAGGAAAAAAAGAAAAAAAATGTTCACTTGAAATAGATAAACAACTTTCCCAAGAAGGGGATTTTTCCTTGTTAAATTGGTGGGCAGACCAAGAGATACTTTGTTCATAGAATAAATGGTATCTCCCATTTTATATCAGAATCACATACCTAGAAAGGATCATCCCTCTCCTCTGGGCCAGGCTGTCCCTGGAAAGCGTTAAGTATGTCTCTGAACAGTTTGATAACTGAACCAGAAATCAGGGAAGTAAAAGAGCCAGGCCACCATTTAACAGATGGGAAGATGGGGGCATCTCCTACGAATGCACTGGAGTTGATAACTCACACGGCATCCAGGCCAGTGTGTTGGAAGAGGAACCAATGGAAACCAGAAATGGGTGGATTGTAGAGGGCAACAGACAGGAAGTTGGGATGGTTCGTAGCTTACTCAATTAGTGAGTGGTGACGTCACTTCCTGAGATGATGAAGCTGGGGGAAAAGCAGGTAGTGGAAGTGGCGAGACCAAGTGTCTGCCGTGGATGACGTCTGGGATGGGGGTGCCACGTAAGCTGTGGACTTTGTGAGTCTGGAAGCTCATAGGAGATCAGAATTAGAAAGAAAAGTAGAGAGGATTCAGGAGGAGAGGAGATGAGGGCCCCAATAGTTCTAGTAGAAAATCTGAGCAGGGAAGCTCATAACTTTGGGCTCCTCTGTGGAGTAGTAGCTTTACTACTTTGTCCAGAGTTATGAGTTTCCAAAATAATAAAAAATATCTATAGTCAAACATATGGGCAAAAACATATTCCAGAGTCAAATGTTGATCAATTTTGGATTAATTGTTTTAGAATTTATTATTTTTTTTTTTGACAGGCAGAGTAGACAGTGAGAGAGAGAGACAGAGAGAAAGGTCTTCCTTTGCCGTTGGTTCACCCTCCAATGGCTGCCACGGACAGCGCACTGCGGCCGGCGCACCGCGCTCATCCGATGGCAGGAGCCAGTTGCTAGGTGCTTATCCTGGTCTCCCATGGGGTGCAGGGCCCAAGCACTTGGGCCATCCTCCACTGCACTCCTGGGCCACAGCAGAGAGCTGGCCTGGAAGAGGGGCAACCGGGACAGAATCTGGCGCCCCGACCGGGACTAGAACCCGTTGTGCCGGCGCCGCAAGGCGGAGGATTAGCCTGTTGAGCCACGGCGCCGGCCTTAGAATTATTTTTAATCATTGCAAATGAAGACTCAGCTTTTGGGCCGGTGCCAGTTCAAGTCACAGATGCTCCACTTCCAATGCAGCTCCCTGCTAATGTGCCTGGGAAAGCAGCACCCATGGAGGAGACCTGGAAGAAGCTCCTGGCTGCTGGTTCCTGGCTTTAGTCTGGCTCAGCCCAGGCAGTTGTGGCCATTTGGGGACTGAACCAGTGGATAGAAGACTTCTCTGTCTCCTCCTCCTCTCTCAATCTGTAACTCTGCCTTCCAAATAAATAAAATAAATTTTAAAACACTCAGCTATATTTATATTTTATCCGTAATAGGATCCAGTTCAATGAATTTGAATTTTTTTAAAAAAGATTTATTTACTTATTTAAAAGGCACAGTTACAGAGAGAGGGATAGAGTGACATCGCTCTTCCATCTGTCAGTTCACTCCCCAAATGGCCGCAACAGCCAGGGCTGAGCCAGGCTTAAAACAGAAGCCTGGAGTCCGGCGCCGTGGCTCAACAGGCTAATCTTCCGCCTTGCAGCGCCGGCACACCAGGTTCTAGTCCCAGTCAGGGCACCGGATTCTGTCCCGGTTGCCCCTCCTCCAGGCACCTCATGGGAGACCAGGAGAAGCACCTGGCTCCTGCCTTCGGATCAGCGAGGTGTGCCGGCCGCAGTGCGCTGGCCACGGCGGCCATTGGAGGGTGAACCAACGGCGAAGGAAGACCTTTCTCTCTGTCTCTCTCTCTCTCACTGTCCACTCTGCCTGTCAAAAACAAAAAACAGAAGCCTGGAACTCCATCCGGGTCTCCCATGTGTGTGGCAGGGGGCCAAGCAACTGAGCTATCTTCCGCTGCTTTCTCAGGCGCATTAGCAGGGAGCTGGATAGGAAGTGGAGCTGCCAAGATTTAAACAGGCATTCCTATGAGATGCCCATGTCACGGGTCATGGCTTAACTCACTGCACCACAAAGTTGGCCAAACATTTAGTAAATAGTTTTGAACTGAAATCAGATCCTGGGCTTGAATGCTAATTATGCCACTTAATTAACTCTGTGATGTTGGGCAAATGAATCCTGGTCTGAGCCTTGGGCTCGTGAGGTTAAAACACACCATTAGGAGGAGCAATTGAGACAATTTAAAGTAAAATGCCTGCAACAATTCCTAGCTCAATAGAAGGAAGCCATTATTCAGTAGATGAGGCATAAGCTCCCAGGAAATGACAGCCAGAAGTTCCCAAAGATTTGAAATCGGGGCTGGCACTGCGGTGTACTGGGTTGAGCCTGCATCTGCAGCACCAGTATCCCATGAGGGCTCTGGTTCGAGTCCCAGTTGCTCCACTTCTGGTTCAGCTCCCTGCCAATGTGCCTGGGAAAGCAGTGGAAGATGGCCCAAGTGCTTGGGCCCTTGTACTCACATGGGGGACCTGGAGGGGACTCCTGGTTCCTGGCTTCGAATGGGCCCAGCTCTGGCCAGTCCAGCCATTTGGGGAATGAACCAGCAGACGGAAAACCTGAAAGAATTAAAAAAAATTGAAATGAACAGAAAATCTCCAAAAATAGCATTGTTTCCTCCCAGTCAATGGCTGTCAGTGTTGGCTCCAGCATCCCCTCCTCTCCTGGGTGGTGTAGGCCCAATGGCAGGCTGGCTTCAGCCCTTAGAGAATGATTTCTATGTGAAGAAGCAGCACTGAGTCCTCGGGACCCGGAGCCAGGAGCAGCTGGCCGGCCCTGCCTTGGCCCTTTCCTCCCTTTGGGTGCGTCCTGAGTCTTCCCTCCCAGAATCTTAGTGCACCACTCCCAGGTCACGGTTAGTTTCCTGACGCACTGGTTTGCCCCTCATTAAGCTGCTTCGATCTCCTCTCTGACTTGGGCTTTCCAACAACAAAGGCTGTAGCATCCAAAGGACACTGTCTTTGACCCCGGCCTGACTGCTGGGTCCTTCCAGCTGAGCCCGGTGTGCGGCCACCCAGCCTGGAGATGCTGAGCCTGAATGAAGGTTGCCGGGGCGCATGGGCAGGCATCCTTGTTTATATGGCTCGAGGCACTGCTTTCCTTTTGCAGGCACATTCTATCCCCTGTGATGGCGTGGGGCTGTTTGTCCCTCCGGGACATGGCTACTTGGCTCATGGTCTAATTCATTATGGGTCCTGACGTGTCTTTCTTCTGTTCCTTGTATCGCAGCAGCCTGAATAGCCAAAGGATCAAATCTAAGCAGGAGACAAGATGTACTTTCCACATTAAACTCACCCCTATTGGCAGGCAGGCCTACTCTAGAGGTAAAAGGCAGGACAAAGTACATTGTTCAGCGTGTGGCTCAGTAGGAACTCCAGTTTTAAGGTCCCGAGCCCCAAGGTAGTGAGTGACCTGTCTCTAGGGGTTTATAGGACAGAAGAATGACAGCAACCATACCAAAAATCTGTAAACATACGGTGCTGTATGCTGCTAAACGTACCTCCTAGGTTTATTTAAAACAGCCAGTACTCTGCATAGTAACACTTTCTAAAACGGGCTTTTAAAATAATTGTTTGGAATTGGTTAACTCAGTGCTTCTCTCTATTAATAGTCCTCAGGCTTGCGGAGTTTGTTTTCACTTCTTATCCTGATCTCTCTACTTTCCACGTGGAGCTTGAACATCAACACTCAGGCATCTCCCTGTGCCAAGGCAATGAGCTCAAGTCTCACCCCCCAACCCCCCACCCCGCCAGCCAGGGATCATGGTTCCCTGTGGGCAGAGCTTGGGGAGGGGCAGCAGTGGGCTGAGTTCAAAGGTCAGCCTTAAGCTCTGGGGCATTTTTCTTGCTCTGGCCCCTCCCCATGTCCTGGACATGATTTGGCATCTGTTTGCATCCATTCTTTTTTCTTCGAAGGAGGTAGAATTCTTTTTTTTTTTTTTTGACAGGCAGAGTGGACAGTGAGAGAGAAAGACAGAGAGAAAGGTCTTCCTTTGCCCTTGGATCACCCTCCAATGGCCGCCGTGGCCGGCGCACGGTGCTGATCCGGTGCTGATCCGAAGGCAGGAGCCAGGTGCTTCCCCCTGGTCTCCCATGCGGGTGCAGGGCCCAAGCACTTGGGCCATCCTCCACCGCACTCCCGGGCCACAGCAGAGAGCTGGCCTGGAAGAGGGGCGACGGGGACAGAATCCGGCGCCCGGACCGGGACTAGAACCCAGGGTGCCGGCGCTGCAAGGCCTATTGAGCCGCGGCGCCAGCCCGAGGGAGGTAGAATTCTACAGGTTTGAGGCCTCACAGGAGTTGGGTTACCCCGGGAGAGGAGAACTCCTTCTAGGACCAGCCATGGGGTCCTGCCCTCCAGGCCCCTCTGGGCAGGCTGCCCTGAGTAAGCAGGGCCTGGGCTAGGACTGTGTGTTGGGTTCAGTCTCCTTGTCGACAGCACCCAGCACGGACCCGAGGCCATGACCAGGGAAAGGGCCCAGGGCTTGGGTTCCTGCTGGAGAAACTGGACGTCCCCAGGCAATGGTCATTTATGTCCCTCGCTGAGTAACCCGGGGGAGGCGCTTTTGTATAGAGCAGTGGCCAAACAAAGTCACAGAAGACAGGCCGTGAGGTGGGCCCGGCATCCATCTGGCCACACACAGGCGCCTCCCAGGGGCTCCTGGCTGTTTGCCCTCAAGTGACCCGATTTCTCCACTTGGGGACTTGTGTCTGGGGGAGTTTCCCTGTGTTTTTTCCCATCTCACTTGGGGCTCTTGTCATTACTGCAGTGTTTGTCGTTTCTGTTTAATCCTGGTTGTTTCCCCAGGACTCTGGCCAAGTTCCTAGATCCATCTTACCTGCGTGGAGGGCAGGGCGTGTAAATAGTATATGGATTTTTGAACAACATTGTAAATACTTTATGGACTGTGTCTGACAGGGAGTTGCTGAGCTGTAAAACTGGAATTAAACCAACGTGTTTACCGAAGCGTGCCAATTCTAAAAGTTCTCTGCTTTCTGAATACCGCCTTCGTGATGCAGGACTTGGGGTGCCTCCGAGCTGGGGTGCAGAGACCATCTCTGGCAGCCTCTTGGGAGCGTCTGGGACAACATCTTGGTCCCACTTGCTCCACGGCACTTTGGAGCCCCTCTTCCTGGGGGGCATGCCGCCTCGTCCCCAGTCTGTGCCGCCTTCCCCCGCAAACACCCCTTACGTGCACTCTTCCCCGCTAGCGGGAAGCAGCCCCAGCTCTGAGGTGGAAACGGTGCAGTCCACACCCCTGCTCAGCGGGCACACGCCTGGGAGTGATGGGGGTGGAGCTCCACCACTGCCCACCTCCTCTCACCGCAGTCTGCGAGCACGCGCACGCTGGAAACAGCCCTCCAAGCCACTCTGAACAGCTCAGGAGGCAGCGGCTGCCTCCCCTCCCTCCTTTCCCCTCCTCCTCCTCCTTCCTCCCTCCTCCCCTTCCTGCCTTCCCTTCCTCCTCCTCCTCCCTCCCTTCCTTCTTTCTCTCCTGTGCTCTTCTTTCCAAACATTCTACTCCCATTTCCTCCTCCCTGTCTTTGCTTATTCCGTCCCTGCCCGCCTCCACCAGCAGTTCACTATGTAAAATAGAATCCTGGAGCTGTGCTGGGCCCAGGGGGGTGCCCTGGACAGCAGACTCTCCTCCGTGGAGGAATAGGAGAGGGAGGCAGGTTGGCGTCACTGAAATTAAAGCAGAGCGTCCCAGCTTTGGGTCCTGGCCCAGGCGCTTCCTAGGGGGAGATCTTGGGTGAGCCCCTGCACCCCTCTGAACTTGAGTGTCTTTCCACAGGTGTATGATGGGGGTCAGAACTGTGAAAGGACCGTATAAGGATTCAGATCTCTACAGCAGGCGCCCACGCAGCAGTAGGCATTGTCATCTGGATGATCTGGATAACTGTTCACAATGGTTTCTGTACGCTCCCTGAAGAAAACACCCAGCAATGAGCTGCGTTACTTGGCTTTCTGATGGAATCAGGCCACTGGGAGACCAGTGCAACAGTATTTTAGAAACTGGCAAAAGCCAAAGGGCGGTTCAACTACGAGACCATTTGGATGGGTCTTGGCTCACAGCACACTGAAGATCCACCCATTCATTCCATGGGATCCCAGGGACTAAAGCGGGGCTGAAATAGGCAATGGTTTGGCCTCTCAGAGTGCTGTCATTCTCCTGTGGGTTCATGGGTGCTGAGCACATGGCTCAGGGTTCCAGGATGCTTTGTTAGCAGAATCCAAATACCATGACCTAAGGAGCCCTCAAAACTCTTCCCTGCCCTGAAGTGCAGTGCATCTAGTACTGGGTTTCTTTTTTTGAACAGGCAGAGTGGACAGTGAGAGACAGAGGCAGAGAGAAAGGTCTTCCTTTTTTGCCATTGGTTCACCCCCCAATGGCCGCTGCGGCCGGCGCACCGCGCTGATCCAAAGCCAGGAGCCAGGTGCTTCTCCTGGTCTCCCATGAGATGCAGGGCCCAAGAACTTGGGCCATCCTCCACTGTACTCCCGGGCCACAGCAGAGAGCTGGCCTGGAAGAGGAGCGACTGGGACAGAATCCAGTGCCCCAACTGGAACTAGAACCCGGGGTGCCAGCGCCGCAGGTGGAGGATTAGCCTAGCGAGCCGCGGTGCTGGCCTCGTACTGAATTTCAAAGCTAAAATACTTAAGTGCTCACAGAACTATGTTTTCAGAAATGTTGAAGCAGGAAACTTCCAGGCACCTTTGACATTTTGACATTTTGATGCCCCCAGGCCCCAGGCTATCTCCACACATGCACCTGTGTTCTGCATGTTTCCCAGCCTCCTCTGCCATCAAAGAGTTCATCTCTATACCCCATTGCTCTCAGCTAACTGTCAATAGCACTAAGAAGCAACCCGGCAAACAAATCCCATGCAGAAAGTCACTGATAACAAGACTAACAGCACTAATAAGAACTCTACAGGTGTGCTTTCTCTCATTCGAGTCTCAGTCTGCATAGTAGACTTTCCTCCTCTTCAGGCTGTTATACAGATGAGAAAATGAGGCTCGCTCAGACAATTGATTTGTGCAGGTTGCATGTCTAGTACAGGACCTGAAGGAGCTTTATCTCTCTGTCCTGTGTCTAGAACAAGAGCTGAACAGGGGAACCAGGATCTGAACTCGGGATTGTCTGTGCATGCTTCCAGAATATTCACTACATATCAAGGCTGCATGGGGGCAGTGTGGATACCTGACTGGCAGTCAGCAAAGTTGCTAAGGGAAGGGGCAACTGATAGGACAGAGGCAAGCTTAAATGCGGCCATGGCAGACTCTGTAACCAGCCTCCAGATCCTGTGGCCCAGAGGACAACCGTATCCCTCTGGGTAAATTTCCCCATCTCCATGTTGAAGCCAAAGTGTGACAAAGGTCAATGTCATGGCTGCCAGATGGCATAACAGGGATGGAAACTCTTCCAGTGGGATTTTGATGAGGTGGGATACAGGTGAGCCACCTGTTTCTCAAGGGAGTAGAAGGCAGGAGAGTAAGGGCCATGGGGTTGGGTAGTTTGGTGAATGGGGTTTCATAAACCCTCCAGCCCGCATCCATCCCTCCTCCATCTCGCTTGCTGCCCAACACCAGCCCTCACAGGCCCAACTGACCTGCGCTGGAGCTGCTCTTATCTAGGGGGGAGGGGGGTGGCACAGCAGCTTGGGTCCCCCCTCAACCTCCAGGAGCTAGTGGAGGGGTGCATAACAGGGTCATCCCCCCTCCCTCTTATCCACCCTACCCAGGGTGAGGGGAGCCTCTCTCCTTCCCCATCAGACTGGATGTGCCTTTATCCTCTAATGCCCCAATCTTTCTCAGAACACCCCCATTCTCCACCTGTTGGTGGGGGTGCTCCTTGACCCACCCAGATTTGACAGTTCAGGGGGGCTCCCCTGCTATCCCTCCTCCCATCCTGTACCCCCCATTTCTGGGGCCTCATCACTGTGGAAGACGGGGATAGTAAGGGTGTAAGTGGGTGGGAGGCATGGGGAAGGTTTTGGAGTAGAACCAGGGGTGTACGGAGGGGGTGACAAGGGCCCCTGGGGGAGGGGGATCAACCTTGTCTGGTGGATGAGAAGGCGTATTTATTTTTCACTGTACAGAATTTAAAAAGAGAATAAAAAAATCCAAATGGCAAAAAAAAAAAAAAAAAATGGCAGTGAGAAGGGCTCCCATTGCTATACTAGGTGTTTTTCCTCCATGCAGCACACTTGGAAATGCCTAGAGACATTTGTGTTAAAACTGGGTGTTGGATACTAATGGCATGTGGTGGGTAGGGTTCTGGGTTGCTGCAACATTCCCCATAGGGCATAGGGCAGTCCCCTACAAAAAGAATCATTCAGTCCCAAATGTCAGTAGTGTTGAGGTTCATAGAAACCAAACTATGTGGATCTTACATTGCTTAACAAGACGTTGGTGAAATATTTCATCCAATATGAGACTGGAAAGAAGTAGGTTCAAGAGATGAGCAAGCAGCCTCCACGGTGCGGATAAATGAGGCTGTGTCCATCCTTTTGATGGAATCCTTAAATTCTACTTTCAAGTCTGGTTCACCTGTGCCATGTACTTGCAAGCAACAGATGTCTACGTATTGGTTTTTCTTTCAGAGGCAGAGAGACAGAATGGGAATTCACTGTATTCACTCCCCCATTGCCCACAACCAGGAATGCAACCAGGGACCCAGAAAAACAATCCAGATCCTCCACGTGGGCAGAAGGAACCCAGTCACTTGGGCTCTCATTACTTCCTCCTGAGTCCAAATTAGCAGGACGCCAGAATCAGGAGCTGGAACTGGGAATTGAACCCAGGTACTCTGAGGAGGGACATGGGTGTCTCAGCCAAACCCCCCCCCCCCCAGCCCGCACCTTCCCCCCCAGGCCATATGACTACTCTGACCTCTGTGCTTTTTGGGTTACTTTACAGGGAAGACCACCAGCATGCTCAAAGACTAGTGAATAGCAACAAGGAAATAAAATAGGCCATGTAACTTCCTGGGATTCAGCAGCACTCCTTACATTATGTCTTCGTCACACATTTTTCTCATTATACTTGCAGAAGCCTATCTGCACGGCTGTGTTCAAGACAGTCGCCCTACCTGGACTTCTCCTGTTATTCTTGTGCACTCACCCCATCTCCATCGGTTGACTTTTGAAATTGGAATCTCATTCGCCTGTTGAGCTCTGCCTCACCTCCTGCAGCTGGCAACTGTCTGCCCCTTCTGAACTCCTCTCTGAAGCTATCTGTGGACAAGCCTTTGTCTTTGCCTCCCTGATTTCTCCCCCACCTTCCAAAGCTGAGACTCGGCAGATGCCTGAACAGCAGAGTAAATGCTCCCTCAATATGGGCCAAATAGGAGCCCCAGCTGTGCCCAGGCCCTGGCCTCTGCCAGGTATTTCCATGGTACCACGTCTCTCTGATGAAGCCACTTCCCTTGGATTCCTTAGGAAAACATCCCAGGCATGTATGATCAAGGCCACCACCCTGGGCAGAGGAGGGTCCAGCTGAAGTTATATTTCTACCCTCAAGCACCACGAAGTTAAAGTGCAAATAGGGTGTGGCTCAGATATAAGAGGAGATTGTGGAGCGAGTGCCAGCGGTTTAGAGCATGGGGCCCCTTGCCCTTATGCAGCCAAAGGGCACTGCCCACGCTCTATGGGACCCTTGTTAAGGGCCAGAGGGTGTCAAAGGAAAGTTCACATTTCCATGGAAGGCCCAGGGGCCACAGGCGAGGTCAGGCGTGTCTGTGGGGCCTTTGTCTGCTGGCTCTTTGTTAAACCCACATGTGGCCCATGTTGTTCCCGAGAGCTCTGCGTGTGTTTCTGGGGGGATGGGGACGCTGCACAGCTGGGCCCTGAGTAATGGTTCCGGCCTTCGCCGAGCTCTGCTCAGGGGCTGCTTTACACAGGCTTGCGTTCTGTTCTCAATTTCCAATTTGGCAAAGAAAACTGCATATTCATCTCATCAAGGCCCCGGAGAGCGCAGGGCGTTGCCCCCAAATGCCTCTCCCTTCCCACATGTGTAAGTCACGAAAGGCAAGTCCTGACTCTGTTCTCTGATACCAATTCCCAGCTCAGGTCAATGCCAGCCTGGTGCCTGGCACATAGTAGGTGTTATTTTTCAACTTTTAATTACATATGACTCCAACCAAGTTCAAAGAACATACAAGAAGATAGTAAGCACCTAAAAAGGCCCTTATCGCTCAGCTTCCACAGTTACGAGCTCGTGAACTGTATTGTTCTATGCACACCCCCCCACTCACTTCCTCTACACTATCTGCATTATTTTCAAGCAAATTCCACACATTTAACGTCCTCTGTAAACAGCTCTGTACAAATCTCCAAAAGATGACTCCTGTTTTCTAAACATGAGACAACATCATTAGTACATCTTAATATCATCAAACACTATGCTGGTGTTCAAAATTTTAAATAGTCTGATAGAGGTTATCATTAAGTATTTTTTCTTATTTTGTCCAGGACCCAAATAAGGTCCACACATTGTGCTGGTTGCTATGTCTCATCATGTTTCTTTTCATCTGTATAGATTTCTTCTCTCTCTCTCTCCCTTTCTCTCTCTCTCTTTCCCCTTAATGAAATCAGGTTGTTGGCTGTGTAGAATATTTCCATCTGGAATTTTTTGACTAAGTCCCTGTGGTGTTATTTTACATGTTCCTTTATTATCCACTATTTTTTCCCTGTAAATTGATAGTTGGATTGTGGCCATGATAAACTTCAAGTTTGATTTAGGTTTTTTTGGTAAGATTGCTTCATGGTGGTGATGTGCTAGTTCGTCTGGAAGTGTATAATATTTGGTTTCTCTCTGTCATAGTAGCAGTTACTGGTGATCAATTCCTAGATGTATTAACTCACTGAAAGTTGTAAAACAGTGATAGCAATGGTCTAAATCTACTTGTACTTCCAAAAAAGAGGAGAGAAGCTCCTTATCTACTATTTGGTCATTCAGTGCAATAGTGCATAGAGCAAAGGCAGTAAAAATGCTTCATTTTTCTCCTTCTTAATAATGCCCCCCCGACATGATTCACCAGCTTCTTTCAAAAGTGACCAATTACTACCTTTTGAATCATCATGAATTTCCTGATTCAAACATATCTGGTGAATTTTAATCTATTGTGGCCACTGTCATTACTGACGCTCGGATGGCCTCACCCTCGCCAGTGTCAGTCTCTTAAAGTTGGCCCTTTAATCACTCAGTGCAACGTAGTAGCTGTTGATGACTTTTTTGCTGTCCAGTTTGACAAGATGTTCCAGGCACATCTTGTACATTTCCTGCTCTAAATGTGGACACAAACATTTCTCCAAGGAGCTCTAGTCCCTTTCAATGGGAAATGGGATTACTGGCACTCACTCCAGGCACTAGGAGTGCTCCATGCTAGCTGGGTAGCTGGTCGTTTCTGGGACATTTTAGTAAACAGAGCATTTATTTTTAAAGAAAAAACACACCATGAGTTCATATTGATTTTTCCAATTCAAATTCAGCATTACAGGGATTTTCATTAATAGCTTCAATCCCATCTACTGTCTCTCAGAACTGAGAATTCTGGTTTGCAAAGACACTGAGCACAGTAGTTGATCACATAATTCTGCACTAGGTACATACTTTCCTGCCCTTTGTTTTTTGCTTATTATAGCCTCCGTAGTAGTTTAGGGAGCTATGCCATCTTCCTTTTTAGAGTGTGTCTGTACCGTGGGTTTTCTCACTCAGTCCCTTCATGGCGAACATTCGAGTTCTTTCACCTCGCTGGTGAAAATAACAGCCTTGTGCTTTCTTTTTCCCCAACAATATGGGTTTGGGTTAGAACACTGAAAAATGGAATTCCTAGATACAGAGTATTTGGTGGTGGTGTTGTGTTGTTTCGGCTAACAATCTCAAGCTTAAAGGAAAGCTGCCACTGTAGTACATAGAACTTTTTTGGGGGGTGGGAACCATTCGAGAGTAAGTTGCTGACCTAATGTCTCAATCCAGTGGATACTTCGGTGTGTATCTCCTAGGAACAATGGCATTCCCCCCACATAACCACAACACAACTCTCAGAATCTGGCAGTTAACATCGATACAATCCTACCTCCTAATCCCTGGACTCCATTCAGCCTTCACCTATGACGTCACATGTTGTGGTGTTGGTGTCACACCTCTGTCGTCTCTGACATTTTAAAGCAGTTCTCTCTCTCTCCTTGACGTCAGTGACCGTGAGATGTTTGATGGTCCTGAGTCAGTTATCTTGCTGCACGTTCCTCAATTTAGGCTCAGAGAAGTTTTTTTTTTTTTTTTTTAAGAAAGAAATATAGGATTCACCTTGATCATGTTCTCTTAAAATCACTCTCAGGATCTTGGCCAAGAGTGTGGAACAGGATGAAGGGAGAGAAATATCTCCAGGAGAGAGGGGCCCATCCCCTCCGAAATGTGCTTATCTCACTGTGCACAAAGGGTCGGGGCCTTTTGCACGGAGGGTGCTGCTGGGGGAAAGGAAGCTGATTCCCCAGGAAGCCCTGTCAGATAAGGAACCGTGCCGCTGTGAACTCCCCTGCTCCTGTGTTTTTGTATTGACCCTCCTTAGCTTCCTCCTTGGTTCCAGTAACATGACTTGGGGCGAAAAATATTCCCAGCCGTGCTTGGGCTGAACTAGGGGAAAGGAAGTTGCGGGAGCTGTGGCTACTGTGAGGACAGAGTCAGGCGCCCCTCTTGCTCCTGGGACAGGCCTCCACGCACACCTTGCTGGGCACCTGCCAGCATAAAACTGTTAGTGCTGCACATTTCCCTGGCACTGTGGGTGCCTTCTGAGCGGGAGCCATGCACTACTAGGAGAGGGATGCCTTCGCTCTAATGCAGCTCTCAGCGGCCTACCCTACCCGTTGGGAGGGCTTCAAGCTGGGGAAGGGCACACACAGGTCAGGGAGGGGAAGAAAGGGGAAGGGAGGAAGTGTGTAAGGAGGACCCGGGTAGGCGTGCCTCTACTCAATGATCCACTCAGATTCATCAGCCAGAGTAATTTCACTGCAACTGGACTGGAAGACAGAAGGAAGAGAAAGGAGAGCAGGCAGGTGAGGGATGTGTGATGGATTTCCTCTTCAGACCCCGGATGCAGGGGGCCCTGTTGAGCCAGTGCTCTGGGGAGCCCCTGCAGCCCGAATCCAGCCAGGCCCAGCCTTGTGCCTCTACAGCCTGAGCCTGCCTGACAGTTTGAGAATTCCATGAGGCAAAGAGTCATTTATTTCATCCGCATTAGAAGGCAACGTTTCGCTACAGGGGAGTCAGGGATCACACAGCCTTAGTTCAGTGCAGCTGTTTGTGCTGCTTGCCAAAGATTCCCTAGACACTGTTCTCCTCTGGAAAGGTGGTGGGCAGGAGGGCCGGGTCCCTGTGTGTGCTTCGCTGAGGCCCAAGTAGACGAACCCTTTTGTTGCTTGGCAGGGACTCTAATCCACTCATCAGGGAGGAATCAAGGTGCACCTTCAAACAACAGCTCTGAGATAACCCCAAGACTTGGGAGTCATGTTTGTTTAGGGAACTCTGTGTGCCTTCCAGACACTCATACCCTGCTCTTTTGAAAGGACGCAGCTTGAGGATCTCCACTAGTTGACAGCCTTGATTATCTCCCTCCTTGCTTGCTTTTTTTTTTTTTAACCCTCTAGTAATTGGTATTGGACTATGGTTGGAGCTCTTTTTAAAAGAAAGAGGGTTTGGGGGGCAGGTTTTGTTTATGTGTCTTTTTATGATTGAGGACACTCAGCATAATTGGAACATCTATATAGAAAATACGTTGCATTAAAACACTTGCAACTTAAATGCCATTCTCGCCTTGTAGTGAGCTCTTTGAAAGCTGATCTCTTTGGGGGCGCTGTGGGGTTCCTGAGGAAGCAAGTGGCCTTGCGGGGAAATGCTCTCCCCCCTCCAGCGTGCCCCACCCGGTCCCACAAGTGCACATTTCCGAGCCCCACGCTCTAGCTGGACTGAGCTGTTTCCTGCCACAAGTAATCAGATACGTTGGCGGAGGACATCTTAAAGCCGAGCCGTGCTGCAGTGAGGAGGGTGGGATTTCTCCCCTTGCATGCGACCCAAGGGCATGGTTTCCTCAAAACCAAGGGTAGATTTTGGTCTCTTGCGTGCCCAGCCCGCTATTATGAATGCACCCGCAGTCTCTGACCTTGGACAGGTTACCATCCCGAGCGGAGCAGAGGCAGCCAGCCAAATAATTTATATGTGTGGTAATTGCAGTAAATTTTTACTAGCGTTGTCAGTACATTTGACACATTTATTGCGTTTACTGAGCCCAGTGCCTGGGAACACAAAGTCAAAATACTAAAATTTGTCCAATCTGTGCCAGACATTGCAATGGCACCTGATTGCTGATTTATCATCTCAGAAAGCAAGAAAAAAAAAAAAAACACTGCCAACTGAAATGTAAATGCACCCTGATTTCTTCAGAGGGGTTAAAAGTGCAAAATGTTTCTTAAAATGAATGAGATGCAACAGTCCTTCTAAATTCACCCCAGGATACAAGTAGAGAAGCGATCTCACACGAGGCAAGGTGAGAGGCACCATTACAGAGCTCTGAACAATATTTATCAGTTGATCCTGAGTCAGGAGCCCCAAGAGGCAAGGCAGGTGGCCTTCACAGAGGAGGAGACATCTGCACAGGTCTTCAAAAAGGAGTCAGGATTAACAGGTGAAGGCCAACCTTCCAGGCTGACACAATGACGTGTGCAAAGGCAAAGAAGAGTGAGAATCTTATTTGGGGCTTCTCAGTTAATATTCACAACAACAGAATTTAGGTGTTATTATTACTTCTCTTTTCCAGAGGGTTCAGAAACAGGACAGGCTTACAAAGTTGCCCAAGGCCTCTCAGGTGACAAGCCAGAAATATTAGTTATTGCTCTTACTTCAGTTTAGTCACGTGGGCCATGGTCTTGGAGCTGTGCTGTCCAATACGGTAGCCTCTAGCACATGTGGCCATTGGAAATGTGGCTGGTAAAATTGAGATGCACTAGAAGAGTAAAATATACAGTGGATTTGAAAGATGTGCTGCCACAGAAAGGATTAAAAGGATTAAAGGATTAAAAGGATTAAAAGTTTCACTGGGGAGCAGATATTTATGTAGCTGTTAAGATACTTGTGTCCCCCACTGGAGCATCTGGGGTCGAGTCTCAGCTCTGGCTCCTGATTCAAGTCAGTGCAAACCCTGGGAGGCAGCAGCGTTGGCTCAAGTAATTGGAAGCCTGCCACCCACATGGGAGACCTGGATTATGCTCCCAGCTCTTGGCTCCAACCCCAGCCCTGCCCTAGCTGTTCTAGGTTTTTGGGACGTAAACCAGCAGATGGGAGCCCTCTCTGCCTGCTGTCTTAACCTCTGCCTCTCCAGTAAATAATTTTTTTAAAATCTTACTAATAAATTTGCTGTTAATTACTGTGTCTGTTAAAACGACTAGACTTTGGACGTATTCAGGGGAAGTGTAGATGGTGTGGGGGAGGTTAAAGGTGCCTGACAGCTGCACACGCATCTGAGCCTGCCACTCTCCGAACCCCGCTGCTGGTCTCAGTGCCTGCAGTGCCACATGCTGGTGTCTTGCTGTCGCTCAGCCTTGAAGGTTACAGAACTTGCTGTGGAACGGGGCTTTGAACCTGTGCAGCTGAACCCAAGAGCCTACCCTTGAGTTCCAGGAACGTGAGTGCAAGTGTGACCTCGAGCGTGAGGGGGATCAGGTCAGCTTGTTAGGGGTTACCCCAGCCGGGAACACAGATGTGTGCATTCCCAGAAGACCTCGCTGGACTGAGTGGAATGCTCAGGATTTCTGGCACCAGTGGCAAGGCCTCGAGGCTCCTGTGAGAGCTGGGTGTCTTCTGCTTTATGGTCCGGGGCCACCAGGTTTGGTCCTGCTCTGTGAGCTTCTCCCTGCAGCCTAAGTCCTGAGCCCAGGTCCAAGCCCCTGCACACCCAGGCCCTGACTGCTGTCCAACATCCTTGTCTGGCCCTGCCCTACCCGCCACCCAGCCACGCCCAACCTGGCTCTCATTACACCCAAGGTGCTTAGGCCTCCAGGCCTTCGTTCTATTTTTCCTTTCTTGTCTTGGACACAAGGCCAACTCACCCTTGAAGACCAAGTTAAAGTTGACCTCTGAAGCCCTCCCTGTTGCTCACCCCTCTGTTCCCTGTTGCTGTCCCTTGTCTCTGGATCTCTGACTCCTGCTTCACACCAGGCTCCACGTGGGCAGTAGCGCACCCCGCTTCTCCTAGTGCACCCCAGCAATGCCTCGGGATCATTCTGAAATGACAGCTATAGAGGAAACCCTGCGAAAGAAAAACCGTGATGACTCAGCGCGAGCCAGGTTCCAGGGAAAGGAAGGCGGGTGTGGCTCATGGCTCTGAGTCCAGGAAACTCACCGGGGTGCTCTGAGGTCTTAGGGTCTGAGGCACGATCCAGGCCCACACGTGTGACACCTGACACCGTTACACTTGGCTTCCTCATTTGCTTCTCACAGCAGCCCCATAGAGTGCAGCACATTTCAAAATGCATTTACATACTGATTTTTTTTGCAAGGCACAGAGTGATCTCCCATCTGCTGGTTCACTTCCCTTCATGCCTGCAATAGCCAGAGCTGGGCCTCGTTGAAGCCAGGAGCCAAGAACTCAGTCTGGCTCTCCCATGTGTGGATGGCTATCATCTGCCGCCTCCTGGGATGCACAGTAGCAGAAGCTGGAATGGAGAGTGGGGCCAGGACTCAAAGCCAGGCACTCTGATATGGTGTGTAGCATCTTAACCTCTGTGCCAAAGAGCTGTCCCATTATGTACTGAATTTTAAAAATATTTCCATTGGATTGAATGTTTTATCTCATGGGTTAGCAACTTGTGACACTTGCCATTTTTATAGGGCTTGCTAGTTTCCTTTCGCACCTCCTGCTTAGGGCTATGGTGCTCCGGATCAGGCCCTGAGAGTCACCACCCATCCCCATCTCTGTAGCCAGATGCTGGCAGCCACGACTGGGTGCTGGGGGGTGGGGATCTATGAGATGGCAGTAGGGCCTGGAGGACACACCACAGGCCTGAAAAGGAGCTGGTTAGGATTCCTCCCTGTTCAGAAACTTCCTTCCCACCCTGCTTCCAACCCCAAGCTGCCCCGATGCCGTGTGCGTGTGCTGTGTGTGGAGGAGCTGGAGTCCCGCATTCTGTTGTCCTAACCCTGCCCCGCCAGGCTCTCGCTTTAAGAAGGAGAGGTCTGATCCCTCAGAAACCATCGTTCCACTCCAGGAGTCTGTCTCATCCCCCGAAATCTTGTTTTGCACTAAAACCTCAATTGTTTTACTGCCATGTGCAGCAAAGCTCCAGTACCTTGAAGCCAGCTAGGGCAACAGGCAATCGGTTTTCTTCCCAAATGCAAGTTTGTAGCCTACCTTTTTGAGTGTGTACAATTTCGGGGTGGAAATCTGCCTTCTGGTGAAGAAAAACAGGGCATTTTTCCAGGCAGTGAGCATGTGGAGAGCTGTGCAGTGGACAGTTCACCTCTTAGGGGGTTCCCCTCTCTTTCTTCCTGCCATCTCTCCTGAAGGCAATAGGGCCCCCCCCCACAAACCATCTTAATGACCAATCAGAGTAAGTGGGTGGGTAGCCCCATTTACTGGAAATGAGAAATAATGAGGACCTTTTGTGTTTCCAGGGGTGAAAGGCCTACCATCCCCACGTAGTGCTGGGAGGTGGGCCTTTTTGGAAAGTGATTAAGTCAGCAAGGCTCTACCCTTCCCAACATATTTGGGCCTTGACAGGGGGTTGGAGAGAATTAGCTTCAGGCCCATTTGCTCTTCCATTTTTCTGCTCTGGGCAGACACAATGTTCTTCCCCTCTGGATGGGGCAGTAGCAAGGTGCCATGTCAGAAGTGGAGACCAGGGTCTCACCAGGCACTTCTTTGGGGGAGGATGCTGTTGAAACAAAGCAAAATGAAAGCTTAAGCTTCAAGGCCAAGTTTGCCCATAGTCATTCCGCATTTCATAACTGTCTCCTGGCACATACTCCTGCAATGCACTAGGCTAAGTCCTGAAGAATAATATGATAGCAAAAGCAATAAAGTATTTTCTCTCTGGTATAGAGGTAGTAAAACACACTAATGTTAGAATAATAGCTTAAATAAATAACTAGACTTTGCACTGAGGACTAATTATCCACTTGCAGCCTAATTGGCAGCTAAGAGACAAGAAGATGAGTTTCTCTGTATGAAAGGAAAGGGTTAAGCCTCACACAGGTCCTGCTGAGGCCATCCCAGGGGAAAGAGGGGCTCATTCATCCTCTTAAGCAAGGGGTTGGTTCTTCCTCCACTGCCATCTCAGAGACTGTGCGCTGCCCGGCATCCTGGCTGGCCCGGAAGGTCACTGCAGGCTCCGGTGATACAGACAGGGGATTGTTCAGGCTCTGGCTGCAGGGAACCGACTGGAGACCAAGCTGGCCCACAAACTCAGGTTTTCCCGTTTTATTTCAAGGGAAGCCAACTCCAGTGCTTGAAAAACAGGCTTATAGCAACAGTGAGAGGGACGCCGAGGGAGCCAAAGTCAATGGCATCTGCGATTCACACCGCCTTCAGAATAATTTCCCCGTCTTCGAGACAACTGCACAGTGGTTGCCAGAGTGACTCAGAGGGAGGCCAATTGCAGTGCCTTTGGCTAGTCAGGTTGTGGCCTGAAATGATAAAAGGAATTTTCTGAGGCTCCTCCATTGAGGTATTTTGACTTCTTATAGTTCTTGGCCTTACTACGAATTAATTTCTATTAATTCATTATTAATTATTTCTATTAAGTCATTATTAATTTTTCTATTAATCAATTAAATACCTACTCATTCTGGTTCACTCCCACTAGGTTATAATCTATCCATGCTTCTTTCCATTCAACCAACATTTATTCAGTGCCTACTAAAAGGCATATGTGCTACACCTGAAGAGGGAAACTTGATTCAGACAGAAAAGGAGAGTAAAGGAGTTTTCTCTGTGGTAGAGACAATGCTTTGGATTCACCAAGTCTCATGTCATTCATCTCTTCCCAAGCTTACATTTCCCAGACACCCTCGGGAGTCCTAAACAGTGCAGAGCCACACGACTACATTCTAGCCAATAGCACAGAGAAGGAAAGGTATGCAAGAGCACTTCACAAGCTCTGTGAACAACGGAATTGAAATATAAGTTCATTTTGGTGCACACAATTTTGGAACACATACATGCATGTATAAGGCCTTCAAAAGTTCATGGAAATGTATGTTATGAAAAAACCATAATGGACATGGAATCTGTTGTGCAATTACCCATGTTCTCACTTTCCCTTCTGCGGTAGTCTCTGATTGCAATAACAATATAAGACAAAAGGATCCCTGAGCCACCACTTGCAGGATCACAGAAGGACTGGGGTATGTTTGTTATCACCTAGCCTCACCCCTCCTAACTAGCATCCACTTCATAAAAGCAGGGACATCTCAGTTTAAAGCTGAAGGAAAAGACAAAATTATCTGGACTAAGTAAAATAAGGTGACCACTTTCAATTCTTTCACTCTAGCTAGGTAAAAAAAAAAAAAAAAAAAAAAAAAAAACCCTATGAGTATAGAAAGCAAATATCCAGCTTACCAAGAAGATATCTTGATCAAATATCAAAATCTTGAATGAGCCCCTGAATTCTAGTTGAATGTGATGGCTTCATTCACCATGGTAGAAATTGTAGGAATTTCCTGAAAAATTCTGATGTGCACTGTGGAAAGGTTTCAGCAAGATTCATGGAGCTGGTGGATTACTTGGAGGAATCATTTCTCCTTATGAAAATGATCCTCCACTTCTTGACTCTCTGGAGTTCACAACATAGTGTGGTAGAACAGAGGAGAACAAAGAGAGAATGTCAAGTTCATTTCAGTCCTAAGGCTTTGGACCTAAAATTGTTCCCCTTCCAGGAAGACGCTTCTGACTAAATGTTAAAGTGTGTCTCGTTTGCAATGTTGCTTCCTTGGGGAACCCTTTACTGATAGCTTGATATAAAACAGTCAGCCAGCTACTCCCTACTGTATCCTCCCCTGAACTCTGTGTAGTGCTTCTCGCCATCTGATACTTTCTTGGTCTTCTTGCTGACCGTCTCCCTTTACTGGACAGGCAGAAAGAGCACTTTGTCCCCGACTGTCTCCAGCATGTTGACCTGTGGCTCACACATATCAGGAGCTTCATCAGTGTTTATTGAGTAAATGAATTACATGAGGCTGAACAGGAAAAAGAAGCAAATGCCTTGAAACAGATTTGCAAATATACTGAATGGCCAAGTCTGGGATGTGTCTCAAAGGAGAACTAAGAGGTGGCTGTGTTTTTCATCCTACCTTAAAGGCAAAACATTATCAATAGGGATCAATAGCTTGACACTTTTTAAAAAATATTTATTTGAGAGGGAAAGAGAGAGAGATACAGTCAGAGCTGCCACCCACTGTTCACTCCCTAAATACCTGCCGCAATCTGAGTTGGGCCAGGCCAAAGCCGAGACCCAGAAACTCAATCCGGGTCTTTCTTACTGGTGACTAGAATCCAACTGCTTGAGCCGTCACCTGCTGTCTCCCAGGGTCCGCGTTAGCAGGAAGCTGGAACTGGCAGCAGAGCTGGGCCTCAAATTCAGGCACCCCAGTAGGGAACGCAGGCATCCCACACAGCCTCTTCACCGCCGCCCCAAACGCCCACTCCTGAAAACAGTTTGGATCTAGGGAATTTGTATACGTCCAACTCCTTTACTGCAATATGTTTCAGATTCTTTGGTGTGCCTTAGATTCAATTTTTTCCTATAGAACCCAAAGACACCCTTGGGTGGCTTTCTCAAAAGGGGTATGAATTCTTGGGCTTTGGCCTGCTCTTTCAGACCTAGCTTCCCTGTCCCTGAGACATGGGCATTTCAGATCTGAGTTACCAAGAAATCATAAGAATGTGTGGGAGGTCTATTCCGTGACCTGATATTGTCTTCAGACAATCAACTAAAATCTCAGTTTGAGCATGGTGTCTGAAATGAGTCTAAAGACTAAAGGGATGTGGTTGCAATCAGGAAACCAGACGCGATAGCCAGAAAATAGGTCAGGAGGAAAAGAGACAAACAAAAACCACATGAAACTGAGCCCTCCAAGGACAGACCTTGCTGGTCACAAATCAAGGAGGACTCAGGGGAACTGAGGGACCCACATAATAATAGGCCAGTGACAATCCCAGCTAACATTAATTGAGAGCTTACTAGATGCACACATTGGCTCATCTAATTCGTCACCACACGGGGAGGGGGGAGGTATTAGTAATTTCTAGCTATGGGTCAGGAGACAGAGGTTGATTATCAGACAGGTTTTTCTGATTATAAAGTTCAAGATGCTGCCCACTGTCTCTCCAGCCTTAGCATTCAAACTTCCACTGTGATGTGTGAGAAATGGCAACACTAGAGCCCTCATCTTCCCACCCCCCAAAAAACTCCAGGGAGAAGAAAATGTGTAGTTGTGGTTGTGTTTGTGTCTTTTTAAAAATATATATAATAAAAAAGACCCAAATGCTTATCTGGGGCAGTGACACGTGGTGTAGGGAAAGGAGCAGGGCATGTCTGTGCCTGGCCTTCCCTCTGCACTGTTCATTTATGCTACGCTGGGTCCCTCGCTCTCCCCTGACCTGGCTTGCTGGTCTACAACACGGGATTAACCCCTGCCCGAAGTCCTGAGAAAGCTTTATGAATTGCCAACAAGGCAGGGGTGGGGCAGGGTCCTGTGTAGGCCGCCTAAACAGTTTCAATACATTCTGACCTCCAGGACTTTTTTCCTTTGCCCACTGGGTCACAGAAGACAGCAATGCCGCAACATAATCAATATGAGCAGAAATGGAATCTCCTCTGTGCCGCAGGGACCCTGACTCTTCACTCCGTGACCTATCTCAGGCTTTTCCTCCTCTGGAGGGGTCCGAAGGGGTCAACCTGGTGTCCACACAGAGGCGGCAGCATGAGGCGGCTTGGAAGAGCACTGGGCACCTCGTGGGAGCAGCTGGTCGAGTGTGGCCACCTCTAGGACACCAGGAGAACTGAGCTGACGCTGTAGCCATCCACTTAAATTCCTTCGGCATTTTTACTACCTGCTGTGTGAATTACAAAGCCTCACGATAATATTTCTTCCTGCTTTCCAGGTAGGAAACTTGGCTCCACTCCGCATGTCTTCGACAAGATGGAAAAGAGTTTCTTAGCCCCGCTGCCTGCCGGTGGGAGGCAGAGAGAGAGAGAGAGAGAGAGAGAGAGAGAGAGAGAGAGAGAGAGAGAGATCAGGGAGAGCCCAGGCACTGGCCTGGGGGCCTGGAGGGCAGGAGACCGTGGTTACCAGGGATCCGGAGCAAACTCAGGCTTGAGGAGGCTCCGTGGTGGAAGGATGAGATCCAATAGAAGGTTCAAAACGACCTCCTTCCTTCCACAAATGTCAGCTCCAAAACGTGTGAAGCACGCAGTCCTCAGCACAGAGCGTCAGGGTCGCTCTCTGTCATGAGAAGGCAGCTCTGACAGGCAGGACACAGTGCCTGGACATCACGAAAGCATGCAGTCGGAGCTGCTAGCGCTACTCTGCAATAGCATGGGGCAGTTGGGCTTAGGCTTAAAATCCTCTCTGTGCCACCCTGTGGCTCTGGGGAAGTCACTTAACTCTTCGTGTCTGGGCTTCTGCCCAGGACAAGCGTCCCAGTCATGACTGTGAAAACCAAGATTGGACAAGTGAAGCCTGTGGCACAGTCTGATGCTCGGTGAGGACTGAGGAAGTGGTGGACAACCACGAGTGCCGCACGTAAAGCAGGGATTGTGCTTCGCTTGGAATCCTCGGCGCTTGCCAGCACGCACACACACGGTACAGGAAGAATTGTCTACCGGGGCAGGTTTTGGCACAGTGGTCAAGACAAAGCTTGAGATACCTGCATCCCGCACACGAGAGCCTGGTTTGAGTCCTGGTTACTCCACTTCGGATACGGCTTACCAGGAATGCACCTGGGAAAGCAGTGGAAGATGGCTCAAGTGTTTGGGTATCTGCCATCCACGTAGCAGATGGAGTACCTGGCTCCTGCCTTCAGCCTGGTCCAGCTTTGGCTAATGCAGGAATTTGGGGAGTGAACCAGTGAATGGAAGAGCTCTCTCTCTCTCTTTCTTTCTTTCTTCAACCTGCCCAACTCTTCAAATAAATAAAAGTAAATAATAAAAATATTTTTGGAAAAAATAGTTATCTGTTGACAGTTTGAAAGTTGTTGAAGGAGTAAATAAATAAATAGGGAGCAAGCTAAGGGTCTCAGATGGGATAGATAGTCAAAATGCCAAGAACTAGAAAATGCAGACAGGGGGCAGCACGGTGGCATAGCAGGTAAAGCTGCCGCCTGCATCCTATATGGGTGACAGTTCAGGTCCTGGCTGCTCCACTTCTGATCCAGCTCTCTGCTATGGCCTGGGAAAGCAGTAGAAGATGGCCCAAGTCCTTGGGCCCCTGTGCCCGTGTGGGAGACCTGGAAGAAGTTCCTGGCTTTGGATTGGCGCAGCTCCAGCCGTTGCAGTCAATTTGGGAGTGAACCAGTGGGTGGAAGACTTCTCTTTCTTTCTGCCTCTCTTTCCTTCTCTGTGTAACTCTGCCTTTCAAATAAATATATCTTTTTTTAAAAAAAGAAGAAAATACAGACAGGAAGTAGGAGCAGAAAAGTCATGACAATGAAGGCTGGGGAGGGGCCTCTGGAGGGGCTGGTGGGTGTGGATGAGCATGGAATGAAGACAGACACAGCAGTCTCCTCCCAGACTGGCTCCATAGGCTGACGCTCCTCCATGCTCCTAACCATGTCCTGCGCACTTCCACAGCCATTAATGCTACGACAAACTCAACCAGCAAGCGGAACACGCCGTTCAGTTATGGGATGGGTGTCCATTGCAAAAGCCGAGGCCGAAAAGACAGACACTTGAGACAATAGTCCCAAGGCATGTCCAGTACGGGAGGGACAGGGCCCCAGAGCTGCAGCTGCTCAGACCCCCCTGTGCCCGGTCCCGCACCCACCAACATCTCCTTGACAGCGAAAGTGACCGTGATTCCAGGCTGTCCAAGTCAGCGAAGTCATTGATAGGAGTTTCCAAATTTGCGTGGTTCATGCCTGTCACCTGGAGAACTTGTGAAGTGGCAGCTTCTGATTCCGTAGGTCTGGGTGGGGTTTGAGCTCTGCTTTTCTTAAAAATTCCCAAGGGAGGCTCATGCTATTTGCCTGAGGTCCACACTTTAAAAACAAAACAAAAAAAGAGATTTACTTATTTATTTGAAAGGAAGAGTTAGAAAGAGAGAGAGAAGGAGAGACAGAGAGAGCACGCGCCTCCATCCACTGGTTCACTCCCAAATGGCTGCAACCACAGGAGCTGAGCAAGGCCAAAGCCAGGAGTCAGGTGCTTCATCTGGGTCTCCCATGTGAGTACAGGGGCTCAAGCACTTGCACCATTTTCCACTGTTTTCCCAGGTGCACCAGCAGGGAGCTGGATGGAAGAGGAGTAGACAGGACTCAAACCAACACCCCTATGGGATGTCAGCACTACAGGCTGTGGCTTTAACCCACTGTGCCACAGCACTGGCCTGAGGCCGGCACTTTGAGAAGCAAGTATCTGTCACATGTTCACAAAGCTCACTGTCCATCATCCTTGTTTGCATTGCTTTTTTTTTTTTTTTAATTACAGACTCCTGGCGTCCCACTCACCTGTGCCATGTGACCTGCGGGCTCAGAAAGACCTGCTGGGAATAGACCACCTTCAGGCACTCCCTCCCAGCTCTTCCCACCAAACCTTTCCTTTGACTTTAGGGGGTACAAACAGAGGGTGCACACACTTCATCCTCACATGAGAGGAGACTTCAGGGCGCGGGATGGGTCTGAGTGAGGGGCCGGTGGCAGAGGAGCCATTCTTCCCAGGAGCCCCTCTGGAGTTCTCCCGCAGACATCCTGAGTTTTGTGCGGCAAGTATGAGGCTTTGTGAGAGCTGATCAACAGATCGTGGGCCAAGAACTGAACTGGGCACTGCTCAGGGTGGGGAAAGATGAACCCTCCGGCTTTGGGGAACTTGAGATTAGGGATAAGATTTCAGATACTGGTTCCTGTGTTGTGTCACAGAGGGTTAAGCTGCCACCTGTAACTGCAGACATCCCATATGGGAACAGCAGTTCAAGTCCCCGCTGCTTCCTTCCAACCCAGCTCCCTGCTAATGCACTTGGGAAGGCAGCCGAAGACGGTCTGAGTACTTGGACCCCTACCATCCAAGTGGGAGAGCAGGATGCAGTTCCTGGCTCCCTGGCTCCCACCTGGCCTAGTCTGCACGGACCACGGGGACCATTTAGGGAGTGAACCTGTGAATAGGAGATCTCTTTCTGTCTCTCTCTGTCACCCTACATTTCAAATGAATAAATCCTCTTTTAAAAACTTTTTTTCCCTAATGGGTTGCAAAGCCAGGACTAAACATATGCAAAGAAGTCAAACGGAAGCCCAAGGGTGCCGAGACAGCTGAGGACCTAGCGGGTGGCTTGAGAAGAGCGGCTTCCAGGTGGAAGTGAGTTTCACAGTGTTTCGCAGGAGATAATGCAGGAGGTTAGCGAGGAAGTGGCTGAGCAGAGACCGCAAGGCGGAGGGACCCAGGCAGGAAGGAACAAGCCAGCCCTAGGAGGGGCCTGCCTGAAAAGATGTCCGGTTTTCAACAGCGGCAAGAAACGCCTGTTTGTCCAAGGCACTGGCACTAGAACAGCGGCGCAGTGCGCGCGTCCGGCCCTCCTTCCTGCCCTGGCGGGCGCAAGGATAGCCCGGGGCCTGGGGACTCCCCGGGGATGTTAGCTTGATCGTCGTGCCCAGCAGTAAAATAACACGAAATCCACGCGCCGCCGGCTGCCCACCGTCGCGACCCCCGCCCCGTCTCGCAGCCCTCCGCCCACCTATCCCGGGGGTAGTGGGTGGCGCACGGGGACAGAGCGACCACGGAAGAGAGAACGACTTCCCGCGCCCCGCGGGGCAGGGTGCAGAGCGAGGGAGGGGAGAAGGGCGGGTCCGGGCACGACCGCCTCGCCGCCGCGAGACATCAGCTGGGCGAACCAGCGGGTCTGTGCCTCGTGGACAAAGGAGAGTTCAGGGGACTCGGGCCAGGTCGGCTCGAACCGAGCGCGGAAAGTTGATTTTGTAAGTCACCTCCCTCAGCGAGCGACGATCACGCCGGCAACGCGGCCAGCAGGCGCACACTCTGCAGTAGTGGGACAACTGCGGACTCCAGGGGGCGCGGCGGGGCTGCTCAGGCTGGAGGGGCTGGGACCCGGCTGGCTGCCCAGCCTGCTCTCGGGCTGCCCCTGCCCCAGACCGGTCACCTCCAGCCCCAGGCAGCTCCGTCCACGCCCTCTTCCTTGATCAGGTGGGAAGATGCTAACCAATCTGGGGTGTCCTCCGCAGGGTACTGCAGAAAGGTTCAAAGAATGTGGCAGGTGGTATTAGCATGGAGCCCAACTGGTCAGCTAGGATCTTACTGGGAGGTTGCCCTGTGCTCGCCCTGCTGCTGAGTTTGGCTGCCATTGCCTACCTAGTGGGCTTTGGGGCAAAGACAGTGGATAAGTTATCAGTAATAAAGGATGCTAAACACCTGCTCCCACCCACTGTAGGAACCGTAGAGAAGAGAAGGGGTCCCTATTAGTGGCTGATACTAGATTTCTCATCAGTATTGGTGGGTGGGGCCAAGCCAGTAATCATGATTTATTATTTATTTTCATATTATGTAAAAGGCAGCAGGACGGGGCAGGTAGACAAGGAAAAAGAGGGGGAACTTTCCACCCTTCGGTTCACTCCCCAAATGCCTGCAACAGCCAGGGTGGACCAGGATGAAGCCAGGAGCCCAGGCTGTCATCCAGATCTTGCACACAGGTGGCAGGGATCCAAGTATCTGCTGCCTTCCAGAGTGCACATTAGCAGGAAGCTGGGTGGAAAACAGAGAAGCTGGGACTGGAGCTAGGCACTCCGATGTGGCATGCCTGCATCTCAACAGCGGGGCCAAACGCTGGCCCTGGCTGTGATTTTGAACCAGCAAAAGTATACGTTTCTTATATCCAAGTGGCCTGGGGAAATCCACACTAATTGCATAGTACAAATCTCCCGTGGTCATGCCCTAAGTTGGATGCCTGCCTAAGTTAACAGCTGTGGAGAAGTCTCTGGGGCCAGAGCAATCAGAAGTTTTGTGGAAGAAGAAGAACTATAGTTAGGAGCTGAGGAGGGACAGGGCAGCATAACCAAAGGTCCTGAGATGAGCATGGTGTTTTATTTATTTATTTTTTAAAGATTTATTGTGTTTATTTGAAAGAGTTATAAAAAGAGGTAGAAACAGAGAGAGAGGTCTTCCATCCACTGGTTCACTACCCAAATGGCCACATGGCCGGAACTGAGTCCATCTGAAGCCAGGAGCTTCTTCTGGGTCTTCCATGCAGGTGCAGGGGCCCAAGGACTTGGGCCATTTTCCACTGTTTTCCCAAGCCATAGCAGGGAGTTAGATTGGAAGTGGAGCAGCCAGGGCTGGAACCGGCATCCATATGGGGTAGCCAGCGCTGCAGGCCAAGTCTCTAACCTGCTGTGCCACAGCACCAGCCCCTGAGCATGGTGTTGTAAGGGAGTTTAGAGGGTTTAGCCTGTTTGGAGCTCAGCAGTTGCTCTGAAGAGCATGGGAAATAAGAGAGCACAGGCAGTGGCGTGCAGAGTGGCGCTCACTGCGGGACACCACAGGGCCTCGGTTGGCAGGGCCTTCTCCAAAAACTCAGCCTCAGCTCCTTCTGGGGCCAAGGGTTTGGTCAGAGCTTCAGGAACTTGAGCTGGTGTTCAGTTCCTCCTCACTGCACCCTGACGCAAGGGGGTCAAGAGAAGCAGGTGCTGCTCCTCTGAGACACTGGCACTCCCGTGCGGAGAGGATAGGGTTGCTCCAGAAGAACTCCTCGGAGAGAGGCATGGGTGTCTTCTGAGGTTCGTGTTTCTTTTAGGCAAGAAGGCAAGAGAGAGGCTGAGGGGACCCCCTAGAGAAACAGAAAGGTATCCACCTTTTCCTTTTCTGGAAAAGGGATGAGGATTCCCTTTGAAAAGAGGGCAGCCGGGGTCTGTCAAAAGGACTGGAGGGAAAGGGCAAGATTTTTTGCTCTCATTACTGCTATTCATTTATATACAGGAGATCCTGGCTAATGCAATAGGACAAAATAATTAATGGTGTGCAGATTGGAGCAGAAGGAGTAAAACTTTTGTTTAAAATTTTTTTTTTTAAATTTTTATTTATTTGAGAGGTAGAGTTACAGACAGTGAGAGGAAGAGACAAAAAGGTCTTCCATCTGCTGGTTCACTCCCCAAATGGCTGTGATGGCTGGAGCTGGGCATATCAAAGCCAGGAGCCAGGAGCTTCCTCCTGGTCTCCCATGTGGGTGCAGGGGCCCAAGGACTTGGGCATGCTTTCCCAGGCCATAGCAGAGAGCCAGATGGGAAGAGGAGCAGCCGGGTACCAGCACCACAGGTGGAGGATTAACCTACTGCGCCACAGCCCTGGCCTGGAGTAAAATTGTTTTTATTTGCAGGTGACATGATCTTATATGTAGAAAAGCCTAAGGAATCTACAAAAATCTACTAGAACCAATCAGCAAGTTTAGTAAGGTTGTAGGATACACTGATAACACACAATCTGAAGATAAAATTAAGAAAGCAACTCTATTAAGAAAACAAACTCATAAAGAAGAATAAAATACTGAGGAATAATTTTAACATATGAAGTGCAAGACCTATGCATTGAAAATATCAAAATACTGCTGACAGAAATTAAAGATGATCTAAGAAAATAGAGAGATGTACTATATTCATGGATTGGAGGATTCAATGTTGTTAAGTAGCACTTATCCCCAAATTGATCTAAAGTTTCAACTCAACCCATATCAAAATCCCAAGAAGCTTTTTTTTTTTTTTTTTGGTAGGACTTCACAGCTGATACTAAAATTTGTGTGATAATGTAAATTACTTAGAGAAATGAAAATAATTTTGGAAAAGAATAGAGATGAACATTAGAAAAAAAAAAGCTGCACTGACCAAAACAGTGTGGTAATGACTCTAAGGCAGGTATATCGATCTATTGAACACAACAGACTATAGAAATAAACCCTCACATTTATGGCCAATTAATTTTTGACAAAGGTGCTGAGATTCTTCAATAAATGATTCTGGAACAATTGGATATCTGCATGTAAAAAAGAAAACAATTACTGTATATCTTTATCTTACACTAATCATATAAAAAGTAACTTCAAAAAATGAATCACAGACCCAAATGTAAGGGATAAAACTATAAATCTCCCAGACAAAAACTTAGGGGAAAGTCTTTGCAAATATGATTAGGAAACCAAAAACATGATCCTTAAAGGAATACTATTGACAAAATTGGCCTTATCAAAATTTAAAACGTCCTGTGTTTCAGAAGATATCAATGAAAAGTTGAAAAGGCAAGCTGCATGATGGGAGAAAACATTTGCAAACTCTATGTGTGTAAGGGATTGGTGGCTAGAATATATAAAGAACTCTCATCTCTCAATAAGATGTCACCCAAATCGATAAAAAATAAAATGAAAAATACTCAATTAGACACTGCATCAAAGCAGACATATGAAGTCAATAAGCATGTGGGAAGATGTTCACCATCATGTATTAGGCATTAGGAAAGAGCAATTAAAAGCCTAACAGACTGTTACTATCCACCATTAGAACGGCTATAATAAAACACTGACGATATCAAGTGTTGGCAAATGTGTGAAGAAATTGGAAATATAAAATGGTACATCTAGTTTAGATAACAATTTGACAATTTCTCAAAATGTAAAATATGACCCATCAATTGCACTCCTAAATCCAAAAGGAATGAAGACATAATATCACATAAAAACTTACATGCAAATGTTTGTAGCCCCATTATTCTTAATAGCCCAAACTAGAAATAATCCAAATGCCCATAAACGCGTGTTTAGTTAAGCAAAATATAACTTATTCATACAATGGACTACCATCCAGCCATGAAAAGGAGCCAATTACTGATAACATGGATGGCATTCATGGATACATGAATACATAGGATAACATAAAACATGCTAACTTGAAAAAGTTGGACACAAAATATTTTTCATATGATTTCATTAGCAAGACTTTTTTTTTTTTTTTTTTTTTTTTAGAAAAAGCAAAAGTGCTGGCGCCGTGGCTCAACAGGTTAATCCTCCACCTTGCAGCGCCGGCACCCCGGGTTCTAGTCCTGGTCAGGGTGCCGGATTCTGTCCCGGTTGCCCCTCTTCCAGGCCAGCTCTCTGCTGTGGCCCGGGAGTGCAGTGGAGGATGGCCCAAATGCTTGGGCCCTGCACCCCATGGGAGACCAGGAGAAGCACCTGGCTCCTGCCATCAGATGAGCGCGATGCACCGGCCATAGCGTGCCGGCCGCGGTGGCCATTGGAGGGTGAACCAACGGCAAAGGAAGACCTTTCTCTCTGTCTCTGTCTCTCACTGTCCACTCTGCCTGTCAACAGTAAAAAAAAAGAAAAAGAAAAAGTATGAGACAGAAGGCAGATACTGGAGTAGGGGCGGCAATGGGGACTGACTGTGATTGTGTAAGGGCAGAAGGAAAGCTTTTGGAGGATTAGAATTTTCTTTTTAAAGATTTATTTATTTATTTGCAAGGCAGAGTGATACAGAGAGGAGGAGACAAAGAGAAAGAGATCTTCCATCCACTGGTTCATTCCCCAAATGGCCTCAACAGCTGGGACTGTGCCAGGATGAAGCCAGGAGCCAGGAACTTTGTTCATGTCTCCCATGTGGGTACAGGGGCCCATGAACTTATGCCATCTTCTTCTGTTTTCCCAGCCACATGAGCATGTACAGTTTGAATTTTTAAGCAAATGTATACAGTTGTACAATCATCACAATTATCATAATCAAATTTTAAAAATCCTTCCAGGGGTCAGGGTTGTGGCACAACAGGTTAAGCCACTGCTTGGGGCACCTGTGTCCCATACTGGAGGACCTGTGATTGCTTCCTGCCTCTGCATCTGCTTCCAATTCAGTTTCTTGCCAATGTGCCCGGGGGGCAGCAGATGATGGCTCCAGAACTCAGTCTTTGCCACCCACATAGAGGACCTGGATGGAGTTCCTGGCCCCTAGCTTTGACCTGGCCCAGTCCTGGTCCTTGCAGGTATTTGGGGAGTTGACCAGTAGATGGAAGAGCTTTCTATTTCTTTCTCTTTCTCATTCTGCCTTTCAAATCATTTTTAAAATATTCAGTTTTGCCCTCTGTGTAATGGGGCTAGTAGTAAATCTCAATGTAGTTCTGAGCACCGCAGGTGATATTTATAAAGTGCTTAGCCCAAAGCCTGCTAACATAATTGGTGCTTGCTGAGGGAAAATTCTGAACCAATTGCTTCTACAGAAATGTCAGGACTTCGTTGTAACTGTGGAATTGTGGGCTGTCTGGGTGTATTGTAGCAGAATCACAAGGCTCTCAGGTGATCTGATGCAGCAGCTTTATTAATGGAAAAGGTTGGGGCCATGGGCCAAAAGCTTTGGTTTCCAGTTCTGGTTCTGCCACAATCCTATGACTATGTGACTATAACTTCTCCTGGTACCTAAGATATGCCCTGCCTCCCGAAAGGGGTCGTTGGGAAGCTTCGGCAGTCGGAGCTCAGCACCGACATTCAAAGCATCTTGTGCAAAACAATGATGACACTCAGCACAGGGCAGGGGCTGGGGCCCAGTGTGGGAGGGAGAAAACCTGGCCAAGGTCTCTGTGCTTGTGGGCTGGCATAGGTGAAACGGGAGCCTAGCAGGAGGCCATGGAAATTTTCATAAACCCAAACAGGCATTTAGAGCTGAACTGGAAAGTTGTGGACACAGGATGTTGCTGCAAATGGTGCTGGGCAGGGCTGCTACCTGAGGTTTTGGCAGGCTCACCCTCTGCCAGTTGATTGCAGAAGGATGTTGGGTCATCAGGAAATGGGGATTTGAACCAATCCCACAGGAAGGTGTGAACAACAACAGAAGCAACAGACAAAAACAGCCAGGCCAGCTCTCATTGGTGGCAGCAGGAGGCAGGGAGAGGAGCATTGGATTGGAAGGCATGTGAATTCTCACTTTCTTCCACTTTAGAAACTTCCAGGGAGGAGCCCAGCTGGCAGTCCAAGATGGCATTGTGATAGATCCTGCCACATGCCTCCACCTCCTCCGTTAAGGCCCCCTGGGGGAGGAGAGGCCGGGTCACAGCTTGAGACTCACCCCATTAAGGAAGCTGGCAGAGCTTCACCTCACAGTTGGTGGATACTTGTTTTTTTTTTTTTTTTTAAATGCCCAACAGACACCCTGACTTTTTTTTAGTAAAACTACTTGGCTTATCTGCGGGGAGGGAGGACATGCTTTCCCCCATAATATGTGCAGTCCTGGTGGGGCCATCAGTACAGGCATGCTGCCCTCCTCTGGCCAATGAAACTCTGTCCTGGACTTGAGTGATGGGTGAAAACGGGAAAAGCCTGCTGAAGACCTGGCTCCAGAGCCCTCACTCAGTCTTCACGTCCACCATTTGTATCCCAGCTCTGCCCCAGTGTCTTAGCTGTTTGTCTGTTCTGTGAACCCTCGATAGCATTCCATTAAATTCTGTTTTGCAGGGCCTGTGTTGTGGTATAGCAGATAAGTCACTGCCTGTGATGCCAGCATCGCCTGTGGGCACCGGTTCTAGTCCTTGGTGCTCTGCTTCCGATCCAGCTCCCTGCTAATGTGCTTAGCAAAGCAGCAGAGAATGGCCCAAGTCCTTGGACCCTTGCACTCACATGGGAGACCTGGGTGAACTCCTGGCTCCTGGCTGCAGTGTGGCCTAGCCCTGGCCTTCTCTCTGTAACTCTGCCTGTCAAATAAATAATTTTTAACAATTCTGTATTTTGCTAAAGTTAGCTGTTGTTCATTTGTGTTACAAAGAACAGACACAGAACATGGCTGTGGCCCTTGCTTGGGGACATTCATGAGGAATAGAAAGAACCTAGCTTCAGACAGCCCCACAGCCTCTGTTTCTCAGCTTTCTGTGTGATGACAGGTGAGTCACTAAATCCCTTGGAGCCTCAACTTTTGTCCAGCAGAGATAGTATTCACAGCATGATCAGGGCTAACTGTATGTATTTATTCACTCTTGTAATACTTACCAAGAAACCACCATTTCCCTAAAACTCTAGGAACCAGAATAAAGACGTGAACAAGATAGGTCCTATATATACCGTGTCTGCATGGACACCACCTCAGTGGGAAGAGAGGCATTGAACACATGTTCCAAAGTCTGCTGGTGTAACAATAGAGGTGCATGGCACTTCGGGAGTGGTTGGCAAGAGGACCTGAGGCATCTGGCACGGGCGACCCTTCATAAACGAGGCTTCCTCTATGGCTCCTCCTCCTAGCTGCTTCCTGCTTCATCATGCCATTTCACATTTTGCATCCATGCTTTCGTCTTCACCGTTGATGGGGCTCGCTCATTCCCATATTCTGGTAGTGGAGTTAGGATACTCCAGAGAAGTTCTGATCTGGTTCGGTCACTGACCGTCTGCCTCTTCTGTCTAAAGCATAAATTGGAAGCCATTCATCTCAACAGGTGGGCCAACTCGCCAGCGTGTCCTCACCTTATAGCACAGGGGAAAGACAAGGTTAGGAGAATGAAGAGAGGAACAGGAAGGTTCTAATGGCTTTAGAATCGTGTGCTTCTCAGATGGACAAAGTCTGGTAGCAGTCAAGGTGCAGGAGGCTGCCTAACACTGATAATGACAAAGCACAAGTAGGCAACGTCTCTGATTCACTAGGGACTTTCCTACCATCATTAAACCTCAAAAATGATTTAAAACTTTGGCTCCAGGAAAGAGCTAAGAGAACATTCTTCCCCTCTGGACTTAAGTCTCTCGTTCATGTCCTGGGTGTGTAACTTTGTGACATCTTTGGATTCCGATAGGCAGTCTAGGGCCCAGGGTGTTCCTTTCTCGGGTGGACAAGTCCTGGTGGAGGTACCTGCTGAGAAATAACCCCCAAGGGGCCAGGACCAGAGGAATGAGATTCTGTGTTGGGTACTGGGAGACACAAAGACAGTAAGACACATAAGGTCTTTCTGACACAAAAGCTTTAAGGGGTTGAGACACAGAGACACACACAGTGCCAGACACTCACACGAGGCAGCAATAAATGAGAACTGTCTGTTGGACAAGGATGGTCACAGCCACATCTCTGAAATCCAACTTAATCCCACTTATCTCCTAAGTCTCCAGCCGGAGATGCCTTCTCCTCAGACACCTGTATCTATTGAGACAAATGCATTCCTCCAATCACAAAGGTTTGAAATATTAGAGTCTGTTTTCATCCTCGTCTTCCCCTCAACCCCACATCTGGTCCTGTTGATCTGATTCTTAAATTCTACCCATCCTGTCCAAAGACACCAGAGTCATATTCGTAATATACAGTTCTTACAACACTGAGAACAAAATCCTTCTAAGTCCTCCAGAGAGCTGCAGAACATCATTTGTAGAGTGAAACCCAAACGTCTTTGCGTTCCATTGTGGTCCCTTGTGATCCAGACCCAGTTCCTGTTCCCTCTTGCAAGTCCTGCTGCTCTCCTACAGGAATGTTCTCACCAAGTTCTCTATTTTTTCCTATTTGATGCTTTGACATCTGGAGCCTTGCTGAGCATGGAGGAGCTCTGCCTCTCAGGATTAGCCAATTGCTAGTGACTGTAAACAACTAGCCCTTGAGCGAACTTTTGGAAGGCAAACCAACCAATTCAGAGCCCACCCTCCAACCACCTCCTCTAGCCAGGCCTCACACTCGAGGCTCCTGGTCCCCTGCCCAATCACCAGCACCCCAGGGCCAGATACCAAACAAGAAGGGGTAGCCCCAATGCCCTGGGCGGACTGAAATTACTCCAAGTAGCTAAACTGCAACCGGCTGACGCTGCCTCGCTCCTGCCTTCCCACGGAGAGCACCATAAGGCTCTGCCTGTGTCTCTTCCTGCTCCGCCTGCTGCTTCATGGCTCTGGTGCTGACCCACCTGGCCCCTCTGCCGATGCCTCCTTCCCATGGGATCCGGGAGTGCGACGAACTGTCTTCAATAACCGTCTTCTCCAAATCTGCTGGCTTTGCTGGGCATAAGTAATAATCAAACCTGTATTTTGTAAAAGAGGAATCCCATGCTCCAGCAGAATTTCTTGTTTCCCAAACAGGCGCTTGCTTTTCTTCACCGGAGTCGGGAGTCACTGCCCATCCTCAGAATGAACTTCCTTTGCAATTTCTGAGTCCACCCCTCCTACAGCACACTCTCTGCAGCACTGTTCAGAATCCCTGGTGATAACACATATTTAAACATAGGAGTCAGAGTGGTTCGTGACTGTCCTTTATCACACAGCACAGTAAAGGCAGTGTCAGATCCCAAAGCCCCACAGGCTTCTTTATCCCCTTCTTAACCACTGCACTTGCCGGGGCCTCTAGGGGTGTGCAACAGAAACAGACCTTGGTCAACCTGGGCACAAAAGGGATTTTCCAGAAGGAAGCTGCAGCAGCTCACGGAACCAAGAGAGGAGCACAAGGACCAGGCCACAGGGGCAGTGGGAACAAAGAGAGCCCCAGTGATAATCTTTAAATCTTCTCTCAAGATCCCAGTCTTTAATAGCTCACACCTACTTCCTTAACGTTTCAACTGCCTGGGAGAGTCAGTTGAGTGGCCCAGCCGATTGGATATAAGCTCTGGCCCCAGCAGCTCTGGCAGGATGTGTCTGGGAGGTAGGGGGAGCCATACAACACTGATGTGATCACTGGGGAACCATTCCTGTGGATTAGTTTCCCGAAGAAACTGGAAATATTGAGAGCTGAGCTTACACCCCAACTTGAGTCTCCTGCAGGCATCATTCTAATGTATTAAATACTAAGTCTTCCAAATAAAACTAGCCAGCGGGAGGGCTGGACAAAAATCAGCTCCAAAGCAAAGCAAATTTTATAGTTCAATAGTTATCGAACGCTGCGTGCCACGTACTATGCTAGATAGACACTGGGCGAGGAAGCAGATGAGGTCAGGATGTGAAAATTAATCAGCCTTGGCAACCACTCAAGGCTAAGAAGGCACACAAATCATGACGATGCAGGGCAGGATCATGGAAGTGATCCTCCCAAAGAGGTACGAAGTGCAGAGAGGCCCTAAAATTTATATCCAGAAAGCAAAAGTCCAGATTCCCTTCTTACGGCAACTGCATCATATGCTGGAAAAACTATACATGATTCCATGTGGAAAGGAACACAATGTTCATATTTCCACCTCCTGCAGCCCAGCTGCCAACTCAAACATCTGCCACCCCTTAAGTGTGCAATTAGGGAAGAATTGGTTGTGGGGACTCCTGCACCACGGCTACGCCCCACTTGGATGGGCTGTACAAGCATAGCATCTGGAAGGAACAAAGAAACTGCCTGAGCAGTCTTACCATACTCCGACGAAGATTCCAGATGCTGGTTCTGTCAGGAAGAAACTTCTGGAAGTCTGCGAGCGCAGCCAGGAGGAAGCACTCTAGAATTCTCGGGGATAGGGTTAAGGATAGAGTTCTTGGCTGATAACATTGCTATACAAGGAGAGTTTGCTGCAACATTTCATAACTCAAGAGCTGCAGGCCTAAGGCCATGCTGTTGCAACATATTTGGATCCATCTCACATCATGGTGATGAGGGGGTGAGAAGAATTCAAACATCTTGGTCTCCCTGGAATGAGCAAAACAACACTGCTAAATTTATTGAGAACACAAGGTACACATAAGCTTAGGACCTGTTGTGGGAGGGGGAGGGTAGGAGAAGGCATTGCTCTCTTCCCTTACTACCCAGGGGTTAGCAGGGGCACAGGAGGCACAGAGCCTGATGGGACGTGAGACAGGGAAGGCTGGCAAAGCAGAGAAGGCAAGGGAGGGAAGGAGGGAGAAGAGCAGACAGATGAATGTGCAGGTGCAGGGGGAGAGGGCAGGGAGAGCCCCTGGAGCTGTTGAGTGCTGTTTTCCCTGCTGAAGTGGGGGACAGTGAGTCAAACAGGACTAGTGTCACCCTCAGCAGCAGGGAGTGGGGAGACCATCAGTTAAACGACACAGACAAGGAGCCATCAACCAACCTTTCTGCAGCCCTCCTCACCCCTGCATCAGGCACTGCTGCGTTTTCTTTGACTTGCGGCCTTAGAAGCTCCAGCATTTGCCCTTGGAAAGACGCACACAGAAAATCAGGTGTCTCCTTGCCCTCAATCCACCAGCTTCATCTGTAGAACTTGGCTTTCTCGCAGTCTGGTGTTCCCATCGCTGCTGGGTCAAGGAGCTTGAACCCTTGTGCTTACAGGGTGAGTTCGCATGTCTACACGGGTGGGATGCCCTCAACCTTGAAGGCTATAGCCAGTATTGAGAGAGCCAGGGCGGGTGGAGGGGTGAAAGAGGACTTTGCTAGGCCCTCATAGTCGCTACAGGCTGGGCTTCATATAGCCCTCTCGCATTGGTCTCCAAACAAGGTTGTATGAGGTTGATTCCTACAAACTTGCCGATTTGCTAGGTCAAAAACAGTTGAGTATCACTAATGCCAAGTAGCGCAAATTAATACTTATACACAAACCCATAACCTCTATGTTAATGTTGGTAGTTTGTTAAATGAGAGGGTTTAAAACCCATTTTTGTAAATCTGTTTGTCATCTTAATGTTTAAAAAATAATAATCTATTGGGATTGGATTGGATTGGAAGTGGCCTGCGCTACTCTTGGCTGACAGATGGCGGGACCTCCCTGTTCCCTGAAGCCCTCAGAGGCCTCATGTGAGCACTGTTTGCTACTTGAGACCCACAGCACATCCTCCCATGTTCTTCTCGTGTTCAAATCTGAGGCTTTTCTGAATGTTACAGCCCAGCCTCACTTCTCTTCCCTACCTGCCTAAATCCACACAGGCTGCATATTTTTGTGAGACTATCTGCTCACCAGATGGCTGCTCATAACCATCTCTCCCAACCCTCTGGAGCCTCCCCAGACTCTCACTCTGCAAACCATGTTTAACTTTCTACAGAGTACGACATTCTAAATTCGCTCATTGAAAATCAGGCCATCATGAAACGTATTTAATACAACTGCGATCAAAATCGCACCCGATTCTGAACACAGGTGTGACTGTAGCAAAGAATGGTCCCTGTCACCATTTCTTCTTCTCTGTGTCACTGACCTCTTTAAAAAACAATTGACTTTATTTATACTGTGTGCATTTGTGTAGTTTAACTGTCTATGTGCTCATTTTCCAATATATATTTACTGAGGCCTGATTATGGGCCAGGCACTGGAGATACAATGGTGCATGAATTAAAATGATTTTGTTGTCATGGAACTCATAATCTAGTGGGCGTATCGACAAGAAGGATTGACCATGTATAGTGTTTTAAGGGCTGAAGCAGTGATGATTGGAGGCTATAGTGTGCTATAAGAACAGTCATTCCTTACCACAAGGTTTTGGGTGTTTAATTGTCCTAAGCATTGTCCTAGATGCCAGTATAAGATATGATAAATAAGTAAGCTGGAAGGACTGTTTGAGGAGGCATTTTAGGGGGTAAACATTCAATTTATTTAAAAGGCAGAGTTAGACACACAGACACACATTCACACACACACACACACACACACAGAGTTTCTCTACCCACTGGTTCATTCCCCAATTGGTCACAAAGGCTGGAGCTGGGCCAGGCTGAAGCCAGGAGCCTGGAACTCCATCTTGGTCCCCCTTGTGGGTGGCAGGGGCCCAAATACTTGAGCCATCTTCCATTGCTTTCCCAGGCACACTAGCAGCGAGCTGGATCTGAAGCAGTGCAGCCAGGATATGCGATAATGTGGGATGCCCAATCTGCTGTGCCACAACACTGGCCCCAGGGAGGCAACACTTGCGCAGATGTTGGAAGCAAGATGAGGTCAAAGGGCAGCGAAGGCTGTGGCATCCTGAACTCAGAATGACAGGTCAAGGGAGTCTTCCTAACACTGACACCCAACCTGAGACCTGAAGGATGAAGAGAAATTAGCCAGAGGAAGGAGGCTGGGGTTTGGTGGAGAAGTGGTCTAGGGAGAAGAAACAGGATATGCAAAAACCCAGAGGAGTGGGAACAGCACACCCGAGACATTTGTAGCTGGAAAAGACAAGGAGGTGAGCACTAGCTCAAGGAAAACTGTAAGCCGTGTCAAGAGGCATTCGTGTTCGTGCACCTTTGCTCTTTTACTAGTCTTACTGACAGATCCGCCCGAACATGACAGGGCAGCTTCCTCCCAGAACATGGCACAGGAATTCCTGCCATCTGGTGGACAGAGAGGGCATCGCAACGTCTTCTAGATAGGTAATCAGCATCGTACAGCTTCAGACACAACATTCCAGAGTATGGCAATTTTTCACTCCAGGATGTAAAAGCCCTGGTGTGCTGAAGTCATTTTAGGGAAAAAGTAAGAATGTTCTCGGGGCCGGTGCTGTGGCAGCATAGCTGGTTTACCACTGCCTGTAGTGCCGACATCGCCGGTCTGAGTCCCAGCTGCTCCACCTCTGATCCAGAGGTGGAATGTGGCTCTGGAAGA
Organism: Sylvilagus floridanus; assembly: GCA_949820135.1. Lineage (NCBI taxonomy): Eukaryota > Metazoa > Chordata > Mammalia > Lagomorpha > Leporidae > Sylvilagus > Sylvilagus floridanus. The sequence goes on along the minus strand of OX463225.1, from coordinate 82,785,879 downwards.
AGCTCCTGGTTCCTGGCTTCGGATGGGCCCAACTCTGGCCATTGCAGCCATTTGGGGAGCAAACCAGTGAATGGAAGCATTCCTTCTCTCTCTGTAACGGCCTTTCAAATAAATACATACATCCTTTAAAAAAAAAAAAAAGTTCTCAAACAATGCTCCCCATATAGACAGCAAAAGGAATAGGTGGGGACTGAGATGGAGGATAGGGAAGAAAGAACCTTGAACTTAATGAGCATGCTCTCATGTATTTCTGGGAACAGTGAGGAAGGCCCCAAGCCCCACTTAGCAGCTGAGGATACTTAGACTTAGGGTGCAGGGAAGAACCAGCCTCACCTGACTCATATGTTATGCTGCCTCCAGTAAAGGTTTGTTTTTTAACCAACAAAGGGTCAAGAGGTATTAAAATGTTCCCCAGTTGTGACAGCAGAACTTCTAAATGTGAGACCTCAGTGAAAATACCTCAGTCGCCATTCAGTGTTCAAGACATTGGGAGTATCTCTGTTTCACTCACTAATGTATCAGCTGGTGTCCAGAGCATAGACAGTCTCAGATGTGACATATGTTTTAATACGACATACTTTCAAAGCAACAAAACTGGAATGCATTTCTAACAGTTTCATATTTCCAGTTGACAGAGACATTCTCAGAAATGCAATTTGGATGCAGAACTGTTGGAATTCTCTGAACTCATCAACACATTTTTGGAATTGACTGTCGTTTTTGGATTGAAGGTGCCTCAGAAAAATCTGATAAATAGGGTCTTACATGTATGAAAGTAAGTCATAATAATAACATAACCAAGCATGTACACTACGCTTTCCCTTAGTATTTTATACATACTTACAAGTTGATTTTGTTGATTGTTATGGTGCTTGGCACACAAATACGAGCTAAAAACATGACAATAGAGAATTAAGAAATTTTTGCTCACTTGCCTCTTATACTAGGATGTGAAGGGTTATTACAGATAAAATGTCCACCAGCTGTTTTCTGTCTCCAGTCAACACAATGGTGACAGAGCAAGGAATGGAAATTGCAACTGAGATGGATGAGATGGGGGTGGGAGAGCTGAAAAGTCTTAGGATCAGTCACCAAGGGAAAACAACATAATCCTTCAGATGTTTTAAGAATTAAGTGGCTTTGTCCTTAGGCCGGTATTATTCTAGTGGGGTTTGGAAATACCTCACGGTGTACAACTCCTAGTTAACCCCAAAGTTTTAAATGAACATCCAGGTCTCTTAACTGGTGGTTAAGAAATGTAGGGGGACATAAAACAGTCTCTACCAACAAGAAGTCTGAAATGATCAGGGAGAAGATCAATTGGACTGGAGTCATCGGGGAAAGCTTTGTAGAGGAAGGAGTGGGATGTCTGAGGCTTGGTAAGAGTGAACACATTTGGCACTCAGATTGGAGCAAGGCATTCCAGTTAACAGCAACTACCAAGTCCAAAGACCTCTTTGGAGCCGCTCTGAACCTCAGGCATGGATGACATCAGAATTCTGCCTTCATTAAAACTGCATGGGGAATGAGAGGAGTCTCTTGGGAAGAGATAAGTTATGTAGGAGGAATGGGACATTTCACTTTCCTTACCATTTGGTGTCACTCCCAATCAAATTGTTTCAAACTGAGGAAAATAGGCACCCTTGTCAAAAAGGTTTGGCACAGCAATTAAGACACCACTTGGGATGCCCACACCCGTACTGGAGTGAGTCCTGGCTCCTCTGCTTCTGATCTGGCTTCCTGCTAATGCACACCCTGCAAGGCACAGATGATGGCTCAAGTACTGTGACCCAGGTGGAGGACCTGGATTGAGTTCTGGGCTCCTGGCCTCAGCCTGGCCCAGCCTTGTTGTTGAAGGAATTCGGGAAGTGAACCAGCATAAACTCTCTGCCTTTCAAATAAAATTAAATCAATACAAAATTTTAGAGAGGTGTTTAATATTTTGCATAGAAGCAAATTAATTAAATGTAACTTAAGCACTCACTCAGCAAATATGAGGTGACTTCCAAAAATTCACGGAAAAATGGATTAAGAGATAATATACATTAATGTGCACTGCGCATGAATTTTTTAAAGATCCCTTTGCAGTTACTGAACACTCAATAAATGCCAGGCACCAGTCCAGTCACACTGTATAGGAATGAACGAGGAAGACTCTTCTTCATAATACGGTGTTAGACACTGATGTTTTAATTACTATTTTGAGAGAGAGAAACACGCAAAAATGCCCACAAGGGGTAGGGTTGGACAAGGGCCAGAGCCAGGAGCTGAGAATTCAATCTGGGCCTACCATGTGTGAAGCAGGAACCCATTCACTTGTGTTATGGCCAATGCCTTCTAGGTTCTGAATTGGAGGGAAGTTAGAGTCAGGAACCAGAGCTGGGAATTGAACCCTGGTACGCTCAATGTAGGATATGAGCGTCTTTTCTTTGCTCAACACCTGCTCCCAGGAGTACACTAATGAAGTTTTAAGGTAACAATTTATAACAGAAAGGACACCACCACAACACTAGACATTAATTTCACAAACTTTGCATTAGTGTATTTTTTTTTTTTTTTTTTGACAGGCAGAGTGGACAGACACAGAGAGAAAGGTCTTCCTTTACCATTGGTTCACCCTCCAATGGCCGGCCATTAGTGTATTTTAAAGGAACATTGCTGGGGCCAGCGCTGTTGTACAGCAATAAAAGGGTAAAAGCCATCGTCTGCAGTATGGGCATCCCATACGGGCGCCAGTTTGAGTCCCAGCTGCTCCACTTCCAATCGAGCTCTCTGCTATGGCTTAGGAAAGCAGCAGACGATGGCCCAAGGCTTTGGGCCCCTGCACTCATGTGGGAGACCGGGAAGAAGCTCCTGGCTCCAGATCAGTGCGGCTCTCAACATTGTGGCCAACTGGGGAGTGAAACAGCAGGTGGAAAACCTCTTTCTCTCTCTGTCTCTCCACTCTGTAACTCTTTCAAATAAATAAATCTTTAAAAAAAAGCATTGCTAATACTTAAGATTACTCATCTACATACACATAGTGTGACTCATTTTAATCAGTGCATTCCAGCATGTAGCCAGATGATCAGTCACAAAGAAATGAAGAAATGGCATTAAGTGTCTTGAGACATTTGGAGGTGGCTGGATTACCCAGTCCCTCACTCCTTTTTAAGGATGGAGCTAAAGTAATAATGTGAGGTTACTGAGCCATACATGTGTTTCTGATTTATTTTCTTGGTGGTGTACTAGTTGGAATCATTTCTAGATCATATGCTACAGTCTTCAGAAAAGTTACGGAAGGAATTTGCACAAAGGGCAAACACATAATTAAATTCACAGATGAAAACATACCACTGATAGAATGCTGATGAACACGTGAAAAATCTGATTAGAAAACAAGCATCTGATGGTTCCTTCTGCTTTGTGCTATCCCCGCACAGCTGGCAGTTATTACCTTCTGATTTTAGGATGTCAGAAGCTCATTCCTTGGTCTATTTTCTTGGTCTCTTACTAGAGTGACATTGGCATTCTCTAAGTCCAAAATTAGAGCTGGGTCTCTAAATACCCTTTATTCCCTATTTTTCTTTGTATATTAGAATTAAATTTCCTGCTGCTAAACCTGTTATTCTTCCTAAAGAATTGCTTCAGTAGAGTCCAAGATGAAATCTGCTTAACGGCTAGGACCCAGGACATGACGTGTTAAATTCAAAAGGATACTTCACACATGTTGCATGCTTAAGTTGAAATTCTAAACCATTTACATCTGTTTTCTAGTCATCTTTCTTTCCTTAGAAAAAGCTACATATATACTTCCCAGTAGGTTTTTATTTCACTCCTCCTAATTCTTTCCCAGAGTGTTAACTTTTGAGGCACTCAAGAGATGTCAGAATTTCACCCTTTCAGTTCATTTTCTAGAAAAAAATTAGCTCAAATCAAGCACATGAGTTTCTTATAATTACTTTTCTAAACTCCATTTTTAACATTTTCTCTCTCAATCTACAAGTGCTTTCCTAAGGCCATGCTTCTTTACTTTAGATATCTAAAATGTCACTATTGACCAAAAACTTGTCTTAGCATTGACCACTGTGGTTATTTTGTTGAAAACTTTGTTGTATTTAACACATCACTAACTACTTCTGATTACATTGGTTGATAACATCCACCTTTCCAAGAATGGAAGCTCAGCCACATAATTTGACACAATTAGGAAACTGCCAACATCAGTTCTAATATAAGGAAAAAGTAGGAACAGGATTGACGTTTTTGTCTGGTGTTAGTGCTCTTTGAAGACCACAGACAACACGCACAAATGCAGGCGGAAACAATACATCTGCAGACACTGGCAGACAGAATTACCCGCCTAATTTGGCCAGTTTCTTAGGATAAATAACTTTTTGGTGACGTGTAGGGCTGAAATTACACAAACAACAGAAACTACTAAAAACCTAAGCCTACAAATTGAGTGGGTTAAGATTTTATGCAATCAATATTTTGACACTTGTAACACCACTTTGTCCCTAAAATGCTGATGTCAGAAACAAAGACGTTAACACCTCTAATGACTTTTGTTCAGATTTTTATTCTTGAGTCACATCTTTATTTAGGTCATTAAGACAACCATAATCATCTCCTTTTAAGGAAAAGTTTCATTAAAAATGCTAGAGAGCTGGGGCCTCTATCAGAAACTAATACTTGTAGCTTGTGATATATTAATGCCCATGGCTTATTAAATGAAAACACCCTTACTAGTTTATCTCAAGAATCTGAGCTGTAAGAATTTTAAAAAGTTCAAAGTGAAAAATAGCTGGATATCTCAGGAACTTCCTAACAATGACATTAAACTAATCACCCTCTTAATATTTTTCTAGGAAACTTAATTTTGTGTGATAAAATCTTGTAGGGAGGTATCTGCCATTATAAAATAGCGTTTAGAAGGTTTAGAATCCTCATGAATGTGTATGTGGATGCTCCTTGTTATTTTTATTCAGCATATTCGGAATGTTCGTCCAACACTGGGGATGCATTTTACTCTGGGATTGAAATTCTCAGAGAACTCATTTGTAACACAGGTACTTTTTAATACACTAGCTCACTTTACCAGCCCCTTTATGGAACAACCAAATTTGTCCCAATGGAAAATTAAAATAGTGTGGATTTTAAACTCTCTTAGACAAAGTCTCTTGCCCTTTTGGTAACTTTTCTAAGAATAAATTCATCAGATTTGATTGTCGAGAATTTTGGCTGAATAGACTTCATTTTGGTTACTGAGATGGTTGTTTTACTATTTGTGACATTATCCTATATATTAAGTCAATGAACACTTCTTTCTATAGAAAAATCTACTTTCTTTCATATTACTTGAGCCAGGTCATTATCTGTTAACCTACTATCTACTATTTGCTGATGAAAGCATTCATCAATCTCAAAAGGAAAATATCTCCACCAGCCACTTAATGGTCACTTTTTAAATTAGTCTGACATAAAAAATATAAAAGGGCAACTTTATTAAACATATAAATTCAAGAACATTCAAGTTTTTAAAGAAACAATTTTAAGACAGCAGCTCCATAGTATTGGCTTATATAAACACTATTACTTCCCAAGTAAACTAGGTGGACATACTGACCCATCAATGCTCAAAATAACAAAATGAATCTATGTTTCTCAGCCATTTCCATATTCTAAGACTACTGAATGGGAAGCTTGTCAGCAGATCCACTCCCTCCCCTACTTTATTTTCCACAAGATATGCTTGGCATGTATGTTTAGAATGTAAATAATACATAAACCCCTAATCTTAGGTCCTTTTCTACTTTGTTTACTTCATTCTCTCTCTTCCTGTAACACCTAAGACTCTAGTAATCATTCTTCTCTGAGCAAGACCAAGTTAGTCAAAATAGGATCTAGCATTACAGATAGCTAGACAGAGAAAAAGTCTCCAGTAAATTTAATTCTGTGTTTGCTTTGTTTTTTGGGAGCTACCTGATGCCTAAAATATTGTGACAAAACAAACACACAGCAAAGAGGAAAATAAAGGCATATTGGATTCTCAATCTTCACCTTTGTCCTACAGCTTTCCCTTATCCAGTATAAGCATTACTATAAATTGCAAGCTGTAAAGACACACTGCATCTAATAAAGCACCCAGAACCTTTGTTGTAGCACCATACAATTTCCAATCAGAATGTGTTAGAAGCAAAGAAAATATGACAATTCACACAAAAATGTTTTATGACTTTTGAAAAATGGAAAAATTCAATTTTAAGTGATACTTTGCCCCATGACCAACATCTCCTCAGTATTTTAGTGTCTTTAAAAGATTTAATATATGCTTCTAGAAAAGGGAATTACTTTCTTTCCCTACAGATTACAGCACCAGGAGAAGGTTGAATTTTACGAAGTACACATAACTCACTATGATAACTCAGTAAACTATGTGTTTTGAATCATTTAATCCCTGTCATGTCCATTAACTTTCAGACTTGCACCTTGGATTACATTGTACAAGGCTAAAACTGCTCCTTTGTCTGTAAATGGCAGTGAAAAATAGAGAAACGAAAACTCTGATTCTACTTGAGTGGATTTAACTCAAAGATCATGTTGTTAGTCCAAAGAACTTTCCCAGGCATTTTAAGTAATCTTAATCTGTATTTTATGTATCTGCCACCAGAGTAAATACTAACATTTTAAAATAAATTATTCATACTGCCCTGGACTGTAAACAAAGATTGTAAACAAGGATTTAGGGCTATTTACAAAGAACTCTACCTAATACACAACAGTAATGGTAAATGAAGATGCATAATCACAAGTTCATATCCTTAAAAAATGGATGCAACAAAGCTTCTTCTGCTGTAATTCTTGAAGCTGGATTTAGATCCAGAAGTTTATCAAGCAGGTCATAAGCTTCATCAGGAACCTCATCCCAGCCTTCTAAATTGGTTGTACACTCATCAAAATGACTTGCACAGCCATTACTGTCCTTTGCATGTAATGAATTCCCTGAGGGTTGTGCTTGAGGTGTTTGTACGAGGTAAGAAGCTTTATGGTCAGTCTTCTCTGAGACAATCTGGTCATGAGAAGCAGGCCCTTGTGTATCAATTGTTAATTTGGGAGTATTAGAATCTGTACCCCTGAGTCTCTCACAGAGTTTCCTCAAGTCTTGTGCTGGGACTTCTTTGCTACATAATATTGATTTGCCTAAAAAGGAAAAAAAAAAATATTAGAATATAATAGAAGCATCTCTCATGAGAAACATACAAATCTAGCCATGTACTTTATGGCTATATATCTAAAAGTATGTGTGTATGTGTATGTATGTTTGTGTGTGTGTACACTGAGTAAGAAATAGAGCACCACAGGCACATTTCTGTTTGAACTAGCTGAAGGCCAAACTACATAGGACACAGTACTCAGAAAGCAGTGCCTTACTAAGCTATGCTAGGCACTACCTGACCCTGCCAACTTCTTCAGCTTCATTCAACCAGCTGCAGCATCCCCCCTCCTCACCTTTTCAAGCCTCTACACCTTTGACTAAATTAAATGGCTCCTGTTTTTGCCTAGGATGCCCCATGCCCGTGGGTGTACCCAGGACATTCCCACTCAGCTCAACAATCACCTCTACAGGTCCAACACGCTCACAACTGATCATTTTAATTCTTCCCAGCATTCTGTCATATGCTGAGAAGTGTTATTATTATTTTTGCTATCCTATATTCTAACTCATAAAAAGTACATCTCACCTACTGGACTGTGAGCTTTCAGAAGACAGGGACTGTCTATTTACCCCTGACCTCCCAAAATCTAGACAATGCCTAGCTGACACCAGGTGTTCAATTTATGTCTGCTGTACTAGACAAAAAGGCATTATTTATTTGAATCTCTCTGTTCAGATGTGACATTCTTACAGATGCTATTCTTGACCAACCTACCCTCAACTGCTAAGCCCTTTGCACTCCTTTTCTCCTTTAATCTTTCTCAACACCACTCACCTCTCACTGAGATTATACATTTATTTTCTTTCCCCCACTACAACTTGAGCTTTCTAAGAGCAGAGACTCAAAATACTGTCTGGAACACCTAAAGCTACAGTAAAGTTCCGAATGGATTAAGAAGCAAATCAGATCTCAATTTTTAAAAATATGAATGTCTGAAATAACTTCCTGAGATGTTTATTAGCAGACATGGGTAGAAATAGGCAGGTGGGTATTATTTCTGCTTTACATTTCCTTATTAAATAAATGGGGCTCAAGACAATGAGTAGCACAATATCCAGGTTCCTCTCTGGGAGAGACAGACTGTCAAAAAAGCAATTAATCTAGCTCTACATGTTTGGTGTACAAAGGCAGAAAAAATGCCAGGGCAGGAGAAGGAAGGAGGTTGCTGAGAAGGGGAGCGGAATAAATTACCAAAAACTAAGTTTAGTGAAGATACAACATGCTAATCCTTTTCTAACTTTAAAAACCTATCATTCCTCTAGCAATCCCACTACCGGGTATATATCCAAAGACATGAACACATTGTACCAGAGATACCTGCTCCACCGTGTCTACAGCAGCACTGTCCACAAGAGACAAAATTTACAATCTACCAAGGTGGCCATCATCAGATGAATGGATAAAGAAAATGTGGTACATACATACAATGGAATATTATTCAGCGATAAGAATGAAATTCTGCCATTTGCAACAAAATTTATGTAACTAGAGGACATCATGCTAAGTGAAATAAGCTGGACCCACAAAGAAAAATACCACATCCTCCCTTATATGGGGGAGCTACAATTTAAAAAACAAAGAAAAGAAAAATGCCTATGTGTGTCAGTATTGCTGTAATATTTTGTGAAACTTTGTTTTGTCAAACCAATGGTTAAGAATATTATACTATTATAGTTTTAGCGACCTGTGATTACTTTCAAATTTACTTTATATGGGAGAAATGGTCATTTTTCCATTCAACTACTGTTTACAGCCATTGTCTATATTCCCACTAAAAGAGGTCTTTTTGCTTTTTCGCATGTTAAACTTTTTGTTTGGTGAAGTATTAAGTCTTTTTACTGTCACGTAAATTTAAAATGCTATCTCAAAAACTAAAAAAGGCTGGCGCCACGGCTCACTAGGCTAATCCTCCACCTTGCGGCGTCAGCACACCAGGTTCTAGTCCTGGTCGGGGTGCTGAATTCTGTCCCAGTTGCCCCTCTTCCAGGCCCGCTCTCTGCTGTGGCCAGGGAGTGCAGTGGAGGATGGCCCAAGTGCTTGGGCCCTGCACCCCATGGGAGACCAGGACAAGCACCTGGCTCCTGGCTTTGGATCAGCGCGGTACGCCGGCCGCAGCGGCCATTAGAGGTTGAACCAACGGCAAAAGGAAGACCTTTCTCTCTGTCTCTCTCTCACTGTCCACTCTGCCTGTCAAAAAAAGAAAAAAGAAAAAAAAAAAAAACTAAAAAAAAAAAAAAAAAAAGACGTAAAGGGAGAAGGGTGGGAAACAGAGGAAGAGGGAGGGAGGAATATCATTATGTTCTTAGATTTATATCTACAAACTATATTGAATCTGTTAAAAACTAAATAATAAATGAGAAACAAGAGTCAAAAAGAAAAATGATTAAAAAAACCAAAAATCTATAATCCCACTATCTCTAGTAAATTAGAGGAAAACATGCACAGTTTTATTCCTTAATTTATTAGCTCACTCTGATATCATGAAATAATCAAAAATATGTTTTAGCATATTCTTAAGCTACACAACATACCTAAATTCCTTTTTTATATGACCAAAGAGAAGTTTCACTCAAAACGCTCAGGAAATATAAAGTAATCAAAGCACTTTTTTTTTGTACAGATTAGCATGTGTCAAAGATTTGATTAATTCACGGTTTTTCTTTCAATTCATTCAACATAATTCAATGAGGCTGACAACAGTGGGAAAGACTACCAAAAAAACAAGATGTGCTCTCACTGCTCATCCCAGGTAAGTCATTTCTTTAGGAGGTAAAGAGGAACACAGTTGTATTTGTTGAAATTCTGAGTCTTCTATACTCAGCTCAAAGTTACATAAGATCTGAGGGAAACAACTACAGAAGTCATATTAATAAAGTCGAGACAAGTGCTATATAGCATTACTACTTTTTAAATATGAGAATAAGCATTACAGTGGTGAATCTATGTAAGTCCATGCACGCTGTCATGGAACTTGCGCTGGAGCATTTCTGTGTCAGATGTTCTACAACAGGGAGATACAAGCTTTGACACAATGTCTTGGATGAACTTCATGTCTATAAGCTTCTCTTAAAATTCTTTAATGCTAAATTAAAGTTTCCTCAATTACCTGAGAATAAACATATTCCCATTTATTATTATGTAAGAATACTATTTCTAAGACATCAATCTTGCTTTCTGCTCATGGTTATTTTTCCCTTAAATGTATCATTTTACCCCATTCCTCAAATAACATTTTATTGCAATAGGTAGACTTTGTTGCAGAAAGAAGCATTTCTTGGCAAGCCTTTATTATGATGCATTCTACATATAACTACCACTAAGATTTTCTTGTAGATTAGACCCTGACATGCTGCCTAAGCATGAGACAATCATTTTCATGGATGTTCTTAACTAGAAGCAGTTCTTGATCAAAATCACTTTTTTTCCAAACTAAGTCTGGAGCCTTGCTAAATATATTTTTCTGAATCATATTTTCCAGGAATCAGCTGAGTGAGGCCAGCCTGTGACTTTTTGAGGTTTCTCTGGTAATTCTGATGCATTCCTGGTTAAGACCCACTGATTCTGGGGTTGGCCTCAAGGCAGCCCAGCTAATCCTGAGGTAGGCTGACTTTAACCTCGTGCCGTATGGGTGTTCTGTACTGTGTGGTGGTAAGCTGACTCAATCATATTGCTTGTTGGAAAGCACTAACTGTAATTGTCTTTGTAGGATAGACACAAGGGGATATTCGAGAACAGGTTGTTGACCAGAGCAAGGCTAAGATAATTCTTAAGTGCCCTACAAAGCACACCATATATCCCAGTCTTGGAAGAAGAACCTGGGAGATAACTTCCCACATCCAGTACATGCTTAGAATACTGCTCCATCAGTGAAGGTGTTCTATTCATTTCACTCTGCTAACCCTCAAATTAAAAGCAATTCTCCCCTTTTCCCCTGCAGTCCTGTTACACTTAAATTTAATTAGCTGTTTACTTTCAGACTAAAATCAATTAAGGCAAGGATATTCTCAATATCAGATAGAGAACCTGATGCTTAATGTACAAAAAAGAATTAAAATATATTAAAAGTACTTATACAACAAAATTCAAGCCACAACTAAAGGGAGTTAAGGTTTTATTCCTTATTTTTTAAGTGTAGTACTTAGTGCTTGATAAAATTAAATGATTACATGTATAGAGGAGAATGCTGACAAATTATTTTCTTACATCAATGTAACTCTTAAGGTTTAATAATCATTCTATCTAGGATTAGAGAATTTTAAGAAAACTTATTTGTAAAGACTATTTTATAATTTAAGTCATCTGTAGGAGATAATCAAAGGCATTTGTTTTGTTGCATAATATAAATCTGCTTACCAAAAGTTTTAGCAGCCTGGATAGTTTCCCTGGATCCCCGAATTGTCATAATTTGAGCCAAAGCAGTTAAATCATCACTTGCTTTATAAAACGGATATCGTCCACTAAGCAAAGAAAGGAATATGACACCTGCAGACCACATGTCAATTGCTGCAACAGAAAAGAAACTTTCAAAATAAATTCCTCACTTATGGTTTTATCATCCTAAATCAGTGGTTCTTGTCCTTTATTGTGCAATAGCATCACCTTGGGAGCCTTAACAATCTCAGATGCTTAAGCCCCAACCCTCAAGGATTCTCATCCAACAGTTCTGGAGTAGATAGTATTAAAAAGTTCCTCAAGTGATTTCAATCTAAAGCCATGACTGAGAATCCTTAATCAAACATCTTTACTCAAAATATGTTACTCTTTCTTGAGCAACATATTCATAAACTTACACAAATATTTCATCATTAGAAAACATTAAGCAAATTCTTATAAAAATCAAAAGAAACCCAAAAATGGCTACATGGGGAAAAACTTGGATGCTCCTCAAGAATGACGCCATGGTAGTGAAAGTGTTTTCGTTTTAGTGAAAAGTACTGAACATTACAAGTTCTTCATTAACCAGATGCTAGCACTAAGTATTCCAAAAGAAATCTCCAGAATTCTGGACCAGCTCAGTTCCATGTGAAAAAGTTCATTTTTATTTCTCTTAGAGACATCTTTCTTAGTTGTTGGAACACCTAGTATTACCAAATGATTTGCTCTCAATTTCACTGGCCATTGTATCACTTGCCTTAGTTCCCTTCATACTTCTGCCTGTTCCTTCAATGTTTTCTCAAAGTCTTAAGTGCTGAGGTTCCTGAGTCCCAAAATTTCTTTCCCTCTAAACTCTCCCTCATTGGTCCATCCACCTCATGGATTCAACTATCACCTCTGTAAAAATGACACTCAACATTTATTTCCAGCCCAGTTCCATCCCTGAGCTTCATACTTAACTTTTACTTTGTTAATCTATCTGCATGTTCCAAAAATATCTGAAACCATTTATGCCCAAACCAAATCCTACCTTTACCTATAAATCAGTTATTTCTCCTTTATTCTCCACTTCAGTTACTGGTACACATCCAAGTCCCTCAAGCTAGGAATCTGGTGAACATCCTAGGTGCTGTTTTCCTTCACTATCTCAAACCCAATTCCAGATCCAATTACCCACCAGGTTCTGCCTTTGCAATCCTTCTCTTATTTCATTCTTATTACCAATTTCCTCATTCATGCTTTCATCTCTTGCTTCAACCATTATAGGGTAACACTCTCCGAAATCTATTGTAGAATACAGTACTACCAACTCTTTCCATGGAATAACTTCCCAGCATCTACAGTACACAGTCTGAGCTGTTTAAGAGCATGATGACTTTGTCTATTTCTAAGTTTCTTATTTTAAAATTTTTATTTACTTATTTTAAATGAAAGGCAGAGACAGAGATTTTCCATCTATTGGTTCATTCCCCAAATGCTTTCAATAGTCAGGGATGGGCCAGACCAGGAGACTGGAACTCAATCTGATTCTCCTACATAGGTTGCCCAGATTCAAGTACTGCCATCACCTGCTGCCTCCAGGGCAGGGAGGTAGAATCAGAAGCCAGGATTTGAACAGACCCTCTGATATGAGATTGTGTCCCAGGCGGCATCTTACCTGCTGTGCTAAATGCTCACCTTCAAGGTTTACTTCTAACAATTTGCATCTAAAGACATACTAAATGTTCAGATTCCAATATGATGAGACTATACTCTTTCTTGAGTTCCCTAGCTCATGCCTCAACGTTAAATCCACACCCCAACTTAAATTCATCTTGAAGGTCATCTCTTTCATGAACTTCCTTCCATATTCCTTTGGATTACAATAGTTAGATATAATTTTAACACCATACTCAACAGGTTATTTTATAATTATTGTGTTGACTAGAGTGTGAACAGATGTTCTCATTTTTGCATCACTTTTTAGATTATAAAAGACACTTTTCTCTTTAAAAACCTTCTAACTGCTATTACCCTGTTTTCATAGTACAAAAAATGATTTTTGTCAAACACAATTATATCTGCCAAACAGAAAATTTTTCAGGCATTCGGCGAATGAAGTGCTAAAGGTGACATAAACTACCAAACACAACTATTTCCTCTCACAAAGATAATGGCAACAAAATTCCTGGTAAAATCATCTTGTACACAGAAAAGCAATATTTGGAAATAAACTGTAAAAATGAAAAGGAAGACAACACAAACATTAGAAACTTTTGTAAAGAAAAGCATTCCAAATACTGACAGAGTCTGTGGACTCAAAAGGCTTCCATAGCCTAGGCAGCTGATGTCAAGAGCCTGGGGTGATCACTGATGTCATACATAGGAGTGACAACAGGAGTCACTGTGCACTAACTCCCCATGTAAAACTAGTTCTCAAATAGTTTTTGTGTGTGTGTGTGTGTGTGTGTGTGTGTGTTTGTAAACTGCTGAAATCTTTACTTAGTACAGAGTTAGTCTTCTGTGTACAAAGTTAACTGAAAATGAATCTTAATGGAGAATGGACTGGCAAGAGAAGAGGGAAGAGGAGGAGGGCTGGTATGGTGGGAGGAATAATTATATTCCTAAAGTTGTACTTATGAAATTTGTATTTCTTAAAAAATAAAAAAGCATCATCTCAAAAATGGGAATACTGAACTGCTAGACTGTTTGCATAATTTAATTAAGAGAAGCTCAGTATTAGTCAAAACTAGACAAAGATCCTACAATTTAATCAGGACAACCCATTTGAACTTTGTTGTGTATTTCTAGTGCAACCTACCTGTAGTTTGATTGGGGCATTTGGTCAAGACTTCAGGTGCTCTGAATCCTGGTGTACCTGCCCTAGGTGCAACTTGCTGACGCCTTATAATGAAGAAATAAGATTTCTCTAGTTATGTTAAAGTTGAACTACTTAAATTCAAAAAAATTACATTTATCAGATTAGTTCACAGTAAATTTTGCCTTGACATTTATATAAAGCTACTACAAAGCAAATGATAATCTAGTATGATGAACATTATAGATCTTGCTTCTACTGGTTTGTTCCACTTCTACTGGTTTCCTGGCTTCACTCCTGAAATGAGTTAGGGTAACTTCCAAGCAAACAAGACGGTAGACAATAAAAGCCATTAGATAAAAACAGAATATGTAAAAATTCATTTCTGTTTGGAGTGATTAATCACTGATTATTTCTTCACTTATGTATTAGTTAATCAGGAAAGGCTTGATGAAAGTCAAATCTTAGAGGAAGGGAAAAAATTTATAATGCAATAAGCTGGAGGTGGGAGTAAGAAAGCAGCTTTATTATTTGGTTCTAGTTATTTTACATGGGCAAGAATGACGAGTGAAAACAGACAAAATTACATCAGCAAGCAAAATGTGCAATTCTAAACTTTCAAAAGCTTTTCTGCCTCCCCCTCAATTATTTGCACATAAGAGCAAATGAGTTTTCCAAAGAATATATGCATGTCAAACGAACAATATGACAACAGCATCAGTTGTTCTTTGTTGTTTTGGATCAGTGCCTGTATAGTTCCCCTCCCCTCACTAAATCAACTGCTCCTCCCCACAATCAGTGCTCAATTTCTCATCTTGTCTGGCAGCATGCTGGTGATTTTATAGCACAAACACAATATATTACCTTGAAAGGCAAATACTGCACACTTTATCTGTTGCATAGCAATCACAGGTCAGGTTAGTTGGACAAGAACTGGCAGTTTTCCTCATCACCCCACTGTTCATAAGTTTTGTGGAAATAGTCTTCTTTTTTGTTGCTAACTTTCTTGACAATACATCCACACTCTTTGATGGCTTTATAAGCTGTAGAAGAAAAGTTATATTTTCTATTTTCATAACACTTAATATAATGTATTCCAATGCTAGTACAGCAAAAAAGTAATCACAAAAGCGTTACTTTAAAACTGCTGAATGTGTTGTTGGATTGTATATAAACAGCTGTCCATTAAGATGTTTATGGTCTTTGGATTTTTCTGTTGAATAAACACATTTACTAATTAGTCCTAGTTTAGTAAATATTTGACTTATCCTTCATTAGAACATTTCTTGATATATTGCAGAAGTATACAGCAGTTATGTTCCAGTGTCTAACTCCATTTCAGAACTGTAAACTGCACAAATACATCAGCTAAAATTGGTTTTAATTTGTTGCTCATGCTGTCCAGCTGTCATGGGGGTATCATACACCAATTTAAAATCATCTAACACTGATGACAATCTTGTTAACTTTACAAATGCTATCAACTCTACATCAACCACATTAGGTGCTGGGAGCTCACTGATGACAGACAAGGCCTTAACGTTCTCAATGTTCCTCTGAGGAAAGAGTAACAGTAGTCATTTAACTAAAAATGATGAAAAATTCCACCAGAAAAGTTTAGAAATAATTGAATAAAATAAAAATTGTAACTAAATCCTCAAAGCATTAATATGTGAAAGCCAAACCACTTAATTAAATGTTAATGTAATCATTACCTAAATGTCTTCAGTGTACAACTGACTGATCATTGCACTATCAAGCTACATTACTTACTTTCACTGGAGGGCTCTCATGTGAAATGGAGCTGTGTATATTGAAATTTCTTTCTCCAAAAACAGAGCGCTGGACAGAAAGGCCTACAGATCCCTCCTACAATACCAACAAAAACAAGGAAAATAAGGGTTATATCTGTAACACTTTCTGCCAGCTGTACTCTGCCATAGTTGTGAAAGAGTTAAGTGACATGAAACAAAAACAGCTGCATCCAAGTCATTCTCAGCCACCAAAACACTTCTGTGAAAGGAGAAAATAGTCTAGACAGAACTCTAAACACCCATACAACGTCATCATAGTTCACAAACATATATATATATATATAAAAAACTAAAAAAATTCAAAAATTACCTGCGTGAATGTTACATTTTGCTGTGCAGCTAAAATGGAGATAGACACTTCAGAATTTTTCTCCTACAACTAATACTTTCTTTTAAAAAGGGTAATTAACCCAAACTTTGTAACATGCCAGGGAAAATGACCTATTTTCTATTGTCATACAATTTTTGTAATACAGAATGACAAAAACATAAATCAAAAAGTAAGTTTCAGTTTTAAACAAGTCTCAGTGAAAATATAATCAAGCAAATATAAAGACGCTAAAAAATGGTTTTTAATTACGAATACCATCTCAGTGTTATATCTCCCTTTGCTGGATGAAAGAGTAATTTCTAAAACAATGCTACTACTTAAGAAATAAAACAGGTAGGACCTTTCCATCTTTTCCTTGTTTAATCTGAATTTGTGCATTTGTGCAGGGTCTTTTGATAGATGTTTTGGTGGGAGACCGCTGATCCAGTTCCTTAGGTGCTTGGCCACTCAATGAAATCTTGTTTCCCATGATCACATGAGATTTGTTCTGGGTGCAACTTTCCTGCTGCGTTTCAGATTGGACAAATTTGAGAAGCTCTATTTTTGTATCATGAGTTCCTTGGGCCAAACCGAAATCTACCAAGGCATACCTAAGAAACAAAATTAAGCATTTTTACTCCTTTTTAACAATTAAAGCTTTCAATACTCTCAACCACATGCATACAGAAACTGTAATTCTTTTCAGGATCAATTAAGAATGAATAGTGTTCTGGCTGGTGCCGTGGCTCACTTGGCTAATCCTCCGCCTGCAGCACCGGCACCCCAGGTTCTAGTTCCAGTTGGGGTGCTGGATTTTGTCCCGGTTGCTCCTCTTCCGTGCAGTGCTCTGCTGCAGCCCGGGAAGGCAGTGGAGGATGGCTCAAGTACTTGGGCCCTGTACCTGCATGGGAGACCAGGAGGAAGCACCTGGCTCTTGGCTTCAGATCGGTGCAGTGCACCGGCGGTAGCAACCATTTGGGGGGTGAATCAACGGAAAAAGGAAGACCTTTCTCTCTCTGTCTCTCTCTCTCTAATTCTGCCTGTCAAAAAAAAGGAAAGAAAGAAAGAAAGAATAGTGTTCAACAAAAAAGAAAAAAAAATACATTTTACAAAGCAAGGGTTTAATACCAAGGTAGAATTAAAAATTAAGAAATGATATAGGGGCTGGCGCTGTGGCACAGCAAGTAAAGCCACAGCCTGCAGTGCCACCATCCCATGTGGGTGCCTGTTCAAGTTCCGGCTGCTCCACTTCTGATCCAGCTCTCTGCTATGGCCTGGGAAAGCAGAAGATGGCCCAATTCCTGGCCCCTGCAATCCTGTGGGAGACCTGGAGGAAGCTCCTGGCTCCGGGTCAGATCAGCCCAGTTCTAGCTGTTGAGGCCATTTGGGGGTGAACCAGAGGATGGAAGAGTTTTCTCTCTCCTTCTCTCTGCCTCTATGTAACTTTGCCTTTCAAATAAATCTTAAAAAAAAAAAAAAAGAAATCATATATTCCAGGAGCTGGCACTATGGCTTAGCAGGCTAAACTGTTACCTGCAATACTGGCATCTCCTATGGGTTCTCCAGTTAAAGTCCCAGCTGCTCCACTTTGTTCCAGCTTTTTTTTAAGATTTATTTAGTTTATTTGAAAGAGTTACACAGAGAGAAGAAAGGCAGAGAGAGAGAGAGAGAGAGAGAGAGAGAGAAAGAGAGAGAGAGAGAGAGAGAGAGAGAGAGAGAGAGAGAGAGAAGAGAGAGAGAGAGAGAGAGAGAGAGAGAGAGAGAGAGAGAGGTCTTCCATCCGATGGTTCACTCCCCAACTGGGCATATGGCCGGAGCTGTGCCATTCCGAAGCCAGGAGCTTTTCCAGGTCTCCCACGTGGGTGCAGGGGGCCCAAGGATATGGCCATCTGCTGCTACTTTCCCAGGCCATAGCAGAGAGTTGGATTAGAAGTGAAGCAGCCAGGTCTCTAACCGGTGCCCATCTGGGATGCCGGTGCTTCAGACCAGGGCATTAACCCACTGCGCCACAGTGCCAGCCCCTCAAGCTCCTTAATATACCTAAGAAAAGCAGTAGAAGATGGTCCAAGTGTTTGGGTCCCTGCCACCTGCATGGAAGACTCAGATAGACTTCTAGGATACTAGCTTCAGTCTTGCTCAGCTCTGACTATTGTGTCTATTTGGAGAACAAACCAGCAAATTGAAGATGTTTGTCTCTTCCTCTCTCTTGGCTCTTTCAAATAAATAAAATAAATCTTAAAACAAAAAGAGAAAAAGAAATGACACAGTCAACTGCTTTTCTCTCTCTTTTCCAGTGGCCTATGTTAATGGGGGAGAAAGACGAATGTGCAATATAAATACAATGCTTTATTCTCTGATCGTGGCACAGATGGCATCACATCAGGTAATTTCTAATAAAACAAGTTTAAAAGAGAAGTAAGCTGAAACAATGGTTTTAACATATGACTTAATTTTTAAAAACTAAAGGAATGGGCATTTAGCACCGAAGTTAAGCTGCTGCTTAGGTTATCTTTTGCATGCCCTATCAGAGTATTTGGTTTAAGTCTCAGCTCTGCTCTCCATTCCAGCTTCCTGCTAAAGTACACCAAGGTAGGCAGCAGGGGTATGGTTCTAGTACCCAGGTCCCTGTCACTCATGTGGGAGAACCAGATTAAGTTCTCAGCTCCTAGTTTTTTGGCCTGGCCCAGCCCCAGCTGTTATAAGCATTTGGAGGGTAAACTAGTGAATGGGAAAACTGTCTCCCTGTTTCTCTGCCTTTCAAATAAGTAAAAATAAAAAATTTACTCTATAGGGGTGAAATGGTCATTTTTCCGTTCAATTATTCTGTATAGCTATTGTCTATAGTCACACTAATCTCAGGTATTTTTGTTTTTTACTTGTTAAACTTTTTTTCTCTTGTACTTGAAAGTCACAGTTACACAGAGAAGGAGAGGCAGAGAGAGAGACGTCTTCCATTCGCTGGTTCACTCTCCAACTGACTGCAACAGCTGGAGCTGCGCCGATCCAAAGCCAGGATCCAGGAGCTTCTTCCAGGTCTCCTATGTGGGTGCAAGGTCCCAAGGACTTGGGCCATCTTCTACTGCTTTCCCGGGCCACAGCAGAGAGCTGGATTGGAAGCGGAGCAGCCAGGGCTCGAACCGGCAGCAGGCAGCCCTACCCGCTATGCCACAGCGCCAGCACCTTGTTAAACTTCTTATTCAGTGAAGTATTAAACCTTTTTATTGTAATGTAAATTTAAAATATGTATCTCAAAAACTAAAAAAGAATAAAAGGGAAAAGAAAGGAGAGTGGAAAGGTGAAAGGGAGAAAGAGAGGGAAAGGGAAAAGGAGGGAATATCACTATGTTCTTAGAATTGTATCTACAAAGCACACTGAATCTGTTAAAAATAATTAAGAAAAAAAATTTAAAAAAAGAAAAATCATGGTTATAAAATCCCAACAAACAAGTTACACTCTTAATCTTATCATATTCAATATGATATACTGTATAAACAGCACATTTAAGTTATTTTATTCCTCTATGTATATAATTAGCATAAAAAGTATACATAAAAATAGAGCTTTAATGTTTAAACAGGAAACTGGTTATTATGTGGTTTAATTCCTCATTTATTAGTGAAGTCATGTGTAAACTCAAAGATTCTAAGTTTCTTAACTAAGAGTTATTTACTCTAAATCACAGTTCCTCTAATGATATACACTGCTTTACTAATACAAAATTATCTTCTCTGCATTTTCCTTTCCTAATCACAAAGAAAGAAATGATTTGGACGTGACTGCTGAAGTGTGTGTCTAAGGGCTGGACCCTACCGCACAAATTCATTGAAGTGAAAGTATTATCTAGGAACTCTTCATACTCACTTTTTCAAGCGTCTATTATATAAAAAATTGCTGGGCTTAACATCACGGTGAACAATACCAAACTGGTGAATGCGTTTCAAAGCTCTGAACAGATTAAACATGTATTCTCGTACTTCTTGAAAGGAAAGAGAATTCAAAATGTCCTAAAATAAAGTTATAAATAGGGTCATAAGATAGTTTTCAATTAAATATTTAGCTAATAAAAATTCAAGAAATATTAAAACTTACCAAAAAAGACTCATGTTCTAGGTATGGCATAGCAATAACTACATGATCATTTTTCCTAAAGCAATATTTAACTCCCATGACGTTGTCTTGCCCCCTAGTGGAAAAAAGTATAGTGAGCTTTAGAGGAAAGATCAAACTGAATCATTACAGCTTGATCTTTTTTTAAAAAAAATATAACTTTAACAATGCATGCATGCAGTATAAAACTGACTTAAATCATCACAAGATAGTATAACATTTAACTCACTTGGATAAGAAAGAAAGCATTCTTTTAAAATAAAAATTGTTACCAGTTATGAGGTCACTATAATAATTCAAATATGAGGTAATTAGAAGTGGCGAAAAAGGAAGGAAAAGATAAACAAGAATGAATTGAGATTTGGTAGCAGATAAGATGGTAAGAATAATACGTTCATTCCAGGTAACATTAATTGAAACTTACTACACAACTAGCTCTAATCTAAGTACTTCATATCTACCAACAAATTCACTTACTCTCCAAAGAAACCCTACGAGGAAGGTGCTACTATTCCTTTCCATGTTCACAAATGAAGAAACAGGCACAGAGAGGTTAAAGAACTTGTCCAAGGTCATTAAACTAGTAAGTCTTAGAGCCATGACTTAAAAAAAAAACAACAACAACAACAACAACAAAAAAAACTTTTAAAATTATTTAGAGAGGCACAGGAGAGAGACAGACAGAGGGAGAGCTGGTTCACTTCCCAGATGCCTACAAGGGCTGGGGCTGTGTCAGGCTGGGACTCAGTCTAGACCTCACATATAGGTGGCAGGGACCCAAGCACTTGAGCCATCACCTGCTGCCTCCCAGGGTGCACTTTAGCAAGAAGCTACAATTGGCAATGGAGCTGGACTCAAACCCACGCACTCCAACATAGAAAGCAGACATCTCAACCAGCACCTTAATCACTAGGCCAAAAACTTGCCCCTTGAGTTACAAGTTTAATCCTGTTAGTTTATTCCTAACCAATGTTCTTAATCACAATGTTTCTTAACGGGTAAGGAAAATGGAATAATGCTGATTTCCATGATTTTGATACTGACTGTAATATGTAGATGCCAAAAAAATTAAGTAAAACAAGCAAACAAACAACACCAACAATTCATCATTTTAAAAGAAAAATTTAGATATGGGACTAAATATTTTAATTTTTTTAAAAGATGTATTTATTTATTTGAAAGGAGTTACATATATAGAGACACTTTCCATCTGCTGGTTCACTCCCCAGATGGCAGTGATGGCCACAGCTGGGCCAGGCAGGAGCCAGGAGCCAGGAACTTCACCTTGGCCTCCCATATGGGTGGCAGGAGTCTAAACACTTGGGCCATCTTCTGCTATTTCTCCCAGGCCATCAGCAGGGAGTTGTATTAGAAGTGGAGTAGCCGGGATATGAATTGGTGCCCGTCTGGGATGCTGGCACTACAGGTGATGGCTTTACCAGCTATGCCAATACCCGCCCCAATCTTTTTTTCTTAATATTTTATTTATTTATTTGAAAGACAAAGTTAGAAAAGGAGAGACAGAGATCTTCCATTTGCTGGTTCACCCCCCAGACAGCCACACGGCCAAGGCTGGGCCAGATTAAAGCCAGGAGCAAGGAGATTTTTCTGGGTCTCCCACATGGGTGGCAGAGGCCCAAGCACTTGGGCCACCTTTTACTGCTTTCCCAGGCCATCAGCAGGGAGCCAGATTGGAAGTGCAAATGGGCACCCATATAGGATGCCAGCACTGCAGGTGGCGGCTTAATTGGCTACATCATAATGCTGGCCCCCAGGACTAAATCTTAACTGGAAGTCAAGTGAGAAAACTTACAAAGAAGCAATATCCAAAGCTGTGAACATAAACAGAAGAGAAAATGAGTTTTGGAAAAAGTCTCATGGTGAAAAGTAAAATTAAGGAAGGATAACAAAGTAAGGAGCTGGAAAGGAGCCCCCAACATGGAGGTCAGAGAATAAGGACTGAGTAAAGGCTTTTGGAGTGACAGGGAAACTAGTAATTTTTCTAAAAGCAATTAAGTGGAAAGAAAGAAGCAAAATAGGAGTTAAGGAAAGCAACCAGGATAGTGTTCAAAGCAGAGCACAAAGACAATCTGCCAAGTGCATTGCAAGACCAGAGGAAGACATTTTTAGCATGCACATTTCTGAAATGCAGAGAAAGGAAAAAGGGGTAAAGAGACACAAAGTACAGAGAAAGGACTGCTCTTATTCAGGGGACTAGAATGGATGTAACCATGCTTTAGAAAGGCCATCTCGTCTTCTATGGTAAACAGAAGGGTAATCAAAGAAACAGGCTAATTCTTTTATTGATTTAATAAGAATTTAGTGGGCACTATTATTTAGACACTATGTTAGACATGGGGGATGCAATGATGAGTAAAATTAATATAATTTCTGTCCTCAGAGAACTTACTATCTAGTAGAACAATGGACAACAAGATGATAAATAATGGACTACAGTATGGGGCTTAGAAAAAGCCTAAAGTTCCTACACACACACATACACACACATATCAATACAAGAGAATCAAATTTAATCCAAGGCATCTTTGAAACAATGTCACTCTTGCCTACAGCAGAAATAAGAGATAACAGCATTTGAAGACCAGAGAGTTCTTCTTGCATGGAGAAAGAGTTTGGGAATGAGTGGCCTTAAAGAAAGTAAGCTCTTAATTGATAAATTGGAGGAACTAAAGAAACTGGAGCACAGGCAAGAGTTGGGAAGACTGGCATGATAAAGGAATGACTTCCTTTTCCCTTAAACTATATTAGGAAACCCACAGAAAAATTTTAGGTGGCAGAACTCACATTGTCTAAATTATGTTACAGAATATAAAGCTCACTCTGGTGACTGTATGAAGATAGGATAAGGGGGCACAAAAGACACAGGCAGAAGTAGTAGTCTAGCCTTGGATTAAAGTAGTGAGGCAGCAGGTAATGGGTCAAGTAGCTGGGTCCCTGCCATCCACCTGTGAGATCTATATTGAGTTCCAGGCTGCTGGCTTGGCCTGGCCCATCCATGGCTGTTACAGGCACTTGACAAGTGAACCAATGAGTGGAAGATATTTCTCTGCCTTTCAAATAAATAGTATTTAGAAAAAATAGTATTTAGAAAAGTCAAAAAATAGTATTTAGTATTTATAAAATAGTATTTTCTTAAAAAAAATTTTTGCATTTTTGGCACATTAGGTTTGAGATATTTATCAGGCATCCATTTGGAAATATCTGCAGTTAAAAGACCTTAGACTAGATACATCCTTTAGGAAATCATTACCATAAGTCATATGGAAATGCAGAATAGTATCTGAGGAAGAGTAAAAGAGAGCAAAGAAATAATGGAGCAACTGGAAGAGAGAGGAAAGTTCAGAAGCCACTAGATATTAGATTGCGTCCATATGTTGATAGGAATGATTTATCAGAGAGGTAATTCTGTTGTTCTAATCAAAATATGAGATGAGTCCATCAAAAGTTAGGTAGATGTGAAATACGAGATTACCAAATTAAAAAAAAATATAAACCATGAATACCAAAGTTTATGATTTGGCAGGAATATTAACTAAGTGGTGAAAGAACAGGAAGCCAAACTGAGCTCAAAGGAAATCCACTCTAAAAGAATATAAACTTAATTAATCTTTGCAAGGTTTGAAAAAAGTGCTAGTAAATCACAAACACCTAACTAAAAAAATAAGCTTAATTCATGTACAATCTCATCAGCCCTATTCATCTACTTTAAAATATTGCAAATCACATGGTCAGTTAAAATGTCTTTAAATTGCCTACCCAGCCACTGTTAGACACTGAAGTTCAGCAGCGATTCTTATAGGATGACTTGTTGGAATTAAGTGTTTCAGAGCAATTTTTTCTTCAGGTCCCACTTGTAACTGTGCTGTGGCCAAATAAACAGAGCTGAAAGTGCCTAAAAAACAATTTATTAGGTTTTTCAGTATTTGGTTATTAAGATGCTAATGAAAAAATGCTAAAATATAACAAAGAAATTTTAATGGTATTAGATTAAAACAGGGGTGTGGCCGGCACGGCTCAATAGGCTAATCCTCCACCTTGTGGCGCCAGCACACCGGGTTCTAGTCCCCGTCGGGGCACTGGATTCTGTCCTGGTTGCCCCTCTTCCAGGCCAGCTCTCTGCTGTGGCCAGGGAGTGCAGTGGAGGATGGCCCAAGTGCTTGGGCCCTGCACCCCATGGGAGACCAGGAGAAGCAACTGGCTCCTGCCTTTGGATCAGCGCGGTGCGCTGGCAGCACCAGCCATTGGAGGGTGAACCAACGGCAAAAGGAAGACCTTTCTCTCTGTCTCTCTCTCTCACTGTCCACTCTGCCTGTCAAAAAAACAAAACAAAACAAAACAAAACAGGGGTGTTCATTTTACTGTAAATATCAGTTACATTTTCATTCTTCCCAGGAGGAAAAAAAGAAAATCTATTACCATAATTAGTAATATAATCATGGTCATAATATTTAAAAAGCAGCATATTTTTCAATTTAAAAATAATGCAAATCAAAATTGCTCAAGGAAAAGGGAAAAGAACTTAGAAAGATAAGAAAGTCTACCCCCAAATTACCTTCTCCAATTTTGTCCTTAATCTTAAACACATTGCCAAGTTGTGGAACAGCTTCATAAAGCTTCTCAATATCCTTTTTAACACCTATCAAGGAAACAAAAATTTATGATTACAATCAAGGAGAGTTTTTTTATAGCTTAAATTAAAAAAACTCAAAGAGATAAACTTTAAGATATGAGTATTACAAATGAAAAGTTTTAATAAATCTCAAAATTATAACTGAAACTCTATAAAGTTGCTATAATTTATACTTGTTTCTTAATTTATTTATTTGAAAAACAGAGTTACATAGAGAAAAGGAGAGACAGAGAGGGCTAGAGCAAGAGAGAGCGAGAGAGCACTTCCATCTGCTGGTTCACTCCCCAGTTGGTTACATTAGCCAGAGCTAGACCAGGCTGACGCCAGAAACAAGGAGCTTCATCTGGGTCTCCCATGTGGGTGGCAGAGTATAAGGACTTGGGCCATCTTTCTACTGCTTTCTCAGACTCATTAGCAGGAAGCTAGATCAGAAGTGGAACAGCCAGGACATGAACTGGGATACATGAATATGGGATACAAGTGTCACAGGTGGAGGCTTAACCTGGTATACCACAATCCCAGCCCATACATATTTCTTGAAATAACAAAAATGACAGCCCCAGAACTAAATACACCAAATTTCTACTACACTGAATTTATATTAATATACACTGTTATTACATAAAATACAGCACAATGAAGAATGTAAATTAAAATAACTAAACAATTTGTGCTGTGATCACTAGAAGGCATGGCAGGATGCAATACCATGTTCTTGAAAACTCTCCCCAAGGATAAAAAAATCTTACAGGCTTGGAAATGTCTTATGCACTGAATTCAGAGGTCTACTGAAGTTCACATAAACTGCTACTTTTAAATCAGTATCAGCTCTTTACAAAAATATACATAGTTAAAACAATGGGAGGTAGTAATATATCTAATAAACTACTGCATAAAGAGAACTACATAAAGGCTCTAGATTTTTATTACCATATTTAGGCCAAGCTATTTTAAGTTATAATATGCTGGGGCTGCCACTGTGGCTCACTTGGTTAATCCTCCACCTGCAGTGCTGGCATCCCATATGGGTGCCGGGTTCTACTCCCGGTTGCTCCTCTTGCAGTCCAGCTCTCTGCTGTGGCCTGGGAAGGCAGTGGAGGATGGCCCAAGTGCTTGGGCCCCTGTACCCACATGGGAGACCAGGAGGAAGCAACTGGCTCCTGGCTTCGGTTTGGCACAGCGCGCCAGCTGTAGTGGCCATGTGGGGGGTGAACCTGCAGAAGGAAGACCTTTCTCTCTGTCTCTAACTCTGCCTGTCAAATTAAAAAAAAAAAGTTATAACATGCCACAAAGTATAACAGACAAGACATTTTCAAAGCACTCTTACATGCATTATCTTTTCAGTTGTTCAATTACTGTGATTTAGCAGAACAGGAATTATTATCCTGATTTTTCAGATTAAGAAACCCTTTCTCGGGAAGTTAAATCATTTACCCAATTTCACAGAAGTACTGTTGCTGCCTAGACTCATTCATTTAATACACTTTTGAAAAACGCTCATCAATGGACATAATTACAAAATGAACAAAAGTGGTACGCCACTGTTCTCTAGGAGCTCAGTCTAGTAAAGACAGCCATTATCACCCTTAATGCAATGCTAATGGTAATAGAATGCAATGGTAACTGTAATAGAAGAACGCATATTTGACTAAATAGAAGGGTGGGGGCAGAGAACAAACACTTCTGAAAGCACCAGAAGTTTTCAGGTCAGAGTTAAGCTGTGTTCTGCAGTATTCACCAAGTAGCAAAAGTGGAAGACAGTTTAGGAAGGAGCTATGTATGTATGTAAAGACACATAAATGGAAAAAGAAATACATGATTAGGGAATGGAGGAGGGCAAGGAGAGAATGAAATACAACATAGCTGGGGAAGGGAAGGGCAGAGAATACAAACAAAAGCCACTGGAAACTTTTAAATAGAGGTTGGGATTAAAGGGGAAGAGAAATTATTTTGAGCTAGAGACTAAATAATAGGCCAAAAAGACACGATCCAATGTCATTTCTTCTGTATTTACCCATCTATGGAAATGGGAAGAAGTGAAATTACCCCAACCTTCCCATGTCATATCATATTTCACAGGTATACTGGACAGACTTTCATGGATTTCAACACAAGAGGCAATGTAATACAGCAATTACGTGTATCAGTTAGGAGTGGGTAGAGTGGGGTTGGGGGGTGTTAGAATTCAGGCTCCAGTATTTATTAGCCAGCATGACCCTCCTTGTTGCACACAGCTTCTCTGAACCTTTAGTTTCTCCATCTACAGAAAAGGAATAATAATGGTGCCAATGCCACTACAATACTTTAAGGATTAAACACCATAAGTACAGATGCCTCTTGATGTACACTGAGGTTATGTCCTGATGAGTCAACTGTGAACTGAAAGTATCTTACACTGAAAATGCATTTAATACATCTAACCTACCAAACATCACAGCTTATCAACAAAGTACATTGTAAAGTGAAGGTGGGAGGCTGGCGCTGCGGCTCACTAGGCTAATCCTCCACCTTGCGGTGCCAGCACACCGGGTTCTAGTCCCCGTCGGGGCACTGGATTCTGTCCCGGTTGCCCCTCTTCCAGGCCAGCTCTCTGCTGTGACCAGGGAGTGCAGTGGAGGATGGCCCAAGTGCTTGGGCCCTGCACCCGCATGGGAGACCAGGAGAAGCACCTGGCTCCTGCCTTTGGATCAGCGCAGTGCGCTGGCCACAGCGCGCTGGCCGCGGCGGCCATTGGAGGGTGAACCAACGGCAAAAGGAAGACCTTTCTCTCTGTCTCTCTCTCCTACTGTCCTTTCTGCCTGTCAAAAAAAAAAATAATAATAAATTATAAAAAAAAAAGTGAAGGTGAGGAACCTTTTTCTGCCATGAACCACTTGTATATTTACAACATGGTTTGGGAGCCATACAAAATCATTAACTTACAAATTAGCCTGCTATAGATTTATAGAATTTCAAGTTCTGCCTGTAGCTGCCTTAGCAGGGCTAGACCAAATGATTTTGCAGGCAGCTTGTGGGCTGGACATTCTCCACACATCCTATACAGTACCAGCTGTTTATCTGTGTGGCCTCCTGGCAACTGGGAGCTGCAGCTTGATGCACTGCATAGCATCACAAGAGAGTATCATATTGCCTATCACTAGCCTGGAAAAAGATCAAAATTCAAACTACAGTTTCTACTGAACACATATCATTTTCACACTAACATAAAGCCCAAAATTATAAAGCTGGAAAATTTCAAGTTGAAGCAGCGTATGCCAGGGACTATCTATGTGTTAAAGCTTTTTACACAACTGGCACACAGTATATATTAAATAAATGACAGTGACAGTTTATACTGTTGGAGCTATGGGCTAGCTCAAGTGTCAGTCTCCTCTGATACCCTATTTAAATTAGCTTTCCTTCCATTACCCTGTTCACTGTTATTCCACTGTTATTTGTTTACTGTCTGTCTCCTCCTATTAGAACATAAGCTCCAGCCATACAGGTTCCCTTTCTATATAATTCACCATAGCATTCTCAGCTCCTAGTTGGAACAGTGCCTGACACAGTTGTTGAATAAATGAATCACTGATATCATTATGGGCATTGAGAGCTGTAAAAAGAAAGTTTAGAAATCACTACAGAATGAAGCCAAAGACAGTTATCAGTTACCTTACTTACCAGCTACAAGAGTACTTTACTCTGGAAGCCAAAACAACTTTCTAACAGTCACAGTTCCCATAGTTAATTAAAATCTTTCCTAATGAGTATCAATTCCAGTCAGCTTCAAATTCCATAGTGTCAAAGGAAAAGTACCATAAATAGGTATTAAAACAGTATGTCCTATTTGGTATCCCATTTCTTCAGTTCTAAGACAATTATACCAACCCTGGAATTGGGATGCGTTTTATAACTGTCAGCATCAAAACTGAGAATAGGTGTCAGTGACTTGAAGAAAATCAGAGCATTCATTTAACCTTTAAGTTTATTTTGGTGCAAAAAAATTCTGAGCGATAAGAAAACATGGTGACATACTCTAACTCGAAGCATTTCTGATGTGAACATAAAATAATGGTGATTTTCGGGGGTTTAAAAATGATAACACTTCAAGAAGTTTTATTTATTCACTTGAAAGGCAGAGAGACAGGAGAGATCATTCATGTGCTGGTTCTATCCTCAAATGCCTCAACAGCTGAGGCTGGGCCACACTGAAGCCAGGAGTCTAGAACCCCATCTGGGTCACCCACATGGGTGGCAGGGGCTCAGGGACCTGAACCATCATCTGCTACCTCCCAGGGGCATTAGCAGGAAGCTGGATTGGAAGTGAACAGCCAGGACTCAATCCTGGGTACTCTGATAGGGGATACTAGGGTCCTCAATACCACCATGCCTGCCCCATGAGGAAATGTTGTAGCACTATTTGTAGTGTTTATTATTAAATGTAGCCAAGTATATGCATATTTATGTGATTAATAATACTGAAAGCTTTCTATTGATAACAGTCTTGTTGTCCAAGAGTTTCATGTTGCTATTTGTTAGTTACAATTAAATATAATTAAAAATTGTTTTCCTCAGTTGCATTAACTACATGTGACAGTACAGGAACATTTTCATTATCAGGGAAACTTCTATTGGACAGCATTGATATACAGAGGAAACCTGGAATCTAAAGATCTGGATTCAACTCCTGTCATAAACAACACAAGACTTTGGTTTCTTCATTTATACAACAAAGGTACTGGATCAGATGAACTTTACCTTCCAAGTCAATATAGTCGATGTTCTCCTATGAGTTCAACACTTTGGAATTTCCTTTTGCAGAAGCATGAGTTTGCAGTTATTAGTAGAGATATTGGTTAACTGGTAGAAATCACAAGAAGAAAATATATGTAATAAGAAAATGCTATAAATGGGGCTGGTGCAGTGGCATAGGGGGGAAAGCCGCCGCCTGCGGTACTGGCATCCCATACAGGCGCCGGTTTGAGACCTGGCTGCTCCTCTTCCGATCCAGTTCTCTACTATGGCCTGGGAAAGCAGTAGAAGATGGCTCAAGACCTTGGGCCCCTGCACCTGCATGGGAGACCCGGAAGAAGTCCCTGGCTCCTGGCTTCGGAGCAGCACAGCTCTGGCCGTTGTGGCCATCTGGGGAGTGAATCATCGGATAGAAGACCCCCCCCCTCTCTCTCCTCTCTCTCTCTCTGTAACTCTGCCTTTCAAATAAATAAATCTTTTAAAAAAAAAAAAAAAGAAAGAAAATGTTACAATGCACAAACCATGCGAGTAAACATGTAAACTTAATGTGCTTGCACATTGCTACTCAAATACTATATACTTCTTTACAAACTCAAAAATTTTCATATTAAGGTTACCTGTCCCCATGGAAAGCTGTGACATGATTAAACAATAAAATTTCCTGGCAACAAAGACAATGCAATATTCCTCAGATTCTGAAGTGCAAGGTCAGAGTAAAAAGAAAAGGGTTTTCATATCAAAAGGTGGAAAATCCTAAAGACAGAGACAAATGAATACAGACTTTGAGGATTAAGAGAAGACCCTGAAAAGTCTCTGATGTGCTAAAAAAAAAAAAAAAAAAAAAACCTATATAAATGCCCATACCATACTCACAAAAATCTAGGCTTCTGCTCTGAAATTTTAAGTAAATGCTGTTTTCTGCTATGTAATACATCCAAGTTGGGTTTATTACACCAACAACTTCCTTAGCTACACTCCCTGCTTACATTTGCAATAAAGCAGCCACAATTATTCTATTAAAGCTAAGTCACTATATATATAGTCATATATTTTGCTCAAGCCCTCTGATTGTTTCCCATCTGACTCCATATAAAAGTCACTTCACATCACTGACTTTACTCTCATCACTTTCTCCTTCTAGCCACGAGTCAGATCTTCCATCTTTTGGTTTACTCCCCAAATGGCCACAACAGCTAGGGCTGGGCCACATTGAAGCCTAGTGCCACAAGTGCCAGCTGAACCCACTGTACCACAACTTTGGTCCCTCCTGCCTCCTGGCTATTCTTGAATGCTGAGCACACTCCTATCTCACAGCCTTTGTACTTTCTGCTTCCTTGTCATGGCATCCCATACTCCCTATCAGAGTGCTAGATGGAGTCCTGCTGCTCCATGTCAGATCCAACTTTAGGCTAAAGAATCTGGGAAAACAGTAGATGATGGCCTAAGCATTTGGGCCCCAATTTGGGCCACCCATGAGGGAGACTTGGATGTAGTTCTAGACTCCTGGCTTTGGCCTGGCCCAGCCCAGCCTTTGCAGCCATTTGGGGAGTAAACCAGTGGATCAAAGATGTGTCACTCTACTTTTCAAAAAAAAAAAAATCTTAAAAAGTTAAATGATTCAATGATTAAAATAATTTAAAAATTCAAAAAATTTGTGTCAAAGTGGAATTAAAAGATGATGTGCATATCTCATGAACTTTCTGAAGATTTCTCATATAATTTAACCCTAACTGCGATACTCTTGAGAGTGAAAGGGAGTGCTAATAATTACATTATAATAGCAAGTATAAACCAGATTTTTTCCAGGAAATACAAGATGGTACCTATGGTACCTATAATACATTTTAGAAGCAAAAGTTAAGGGAATCCATACAATATACAGTACAAAGGAGACACTCAGTATACAAGTGTATATATATATATAAAATATATATATGCAATATGCATTACTATTACATATATTTATAAATATACTCATATATAATATATATGTATATATTGTTTATAAGTAATTTATGCTTGCTTTTTCATTGAAAAGATTTTTCTCAGTATGCTTGGCATACTGCAGATACATATGGGAGGGAAAGCTCACTGAAACAAGAATAAATATTTAACCTAACACTATGCCAGGTACTTTGTGCACTGCAGCATTTTTCTTAACAGAAAAAAATGCAAACTGATGTAGAGGGCCAACAAGACAAGTCAAATAAATTACAACATACTAGGTAATGGAACTTAAGTTGTAGAGCACTTACAAGAAATGTTTGAAGATATGTTTAGCAAAAAATGGATTAGAAACAAATTGATACCAATTTCAATTTAATTTTTTATCTCCATATGGATACACAATACAAAACAAAATATTAACACTGGCAATATTTAAACAGTTGGATAATATTTCCTTATTTTGGCTTGCTATACTTCTTAATTTTATTCAATAAAAGTATATATAATTTGAAAAATTTGCAAAATGTGACAAGTATCCCAAATCAAAGGGCTAAGCTAATCATCTATTACACTAAGAATTTAATTTTATATCCTTGTATTAAATTAGTCATTCAAATATTTTCAATCATTTACTATATTCGACATTGCTAGCTACCAGGAATGCAAAGATAGATAGATAGATAGATAAAAATTCCACTATCCAATAAAAAACATGATCTAGAGTAGATCAGGAGAAAGTGATGTGCCTGGACC
Source organism: Sylvilagus floridanus (assembly GCA_949820135.1). Taxonomy (NCBI): domain Eukaryota; kingdom Metazoa; phylum Chordata; class Mammalia; order Lagomorpha; family Leporidae; genus Sylvilagus; species Sylvilagus floridanus. The sequence goes on along the minus strand of OX463225.1, from coordinate 82,753,196 downwards.
TCATCAACTTTACTCCTTACTGAAGTTACGCCTTTCATATAACCTTAGCTTTTACTAAGGGTCACTTTAAAAAAGAACCACATGAATGACATTTTGGCATGTTTTATAAATTATCATTGGTACTATTTATAATGTCCAATGTGTTATATAAAAGCTACAAAACTTGGCCATCGCTCTCTAACGCCAGCGCCGCCTCTCGCTCGCCGAGCTCCAGCCGCAGGAGAAGGGTGGTAAGTAAGGAGGTCTTTATACCATGGCTCGTACAAAGCAGACTGCCCGCAAATCGACTGGTGGTGGTAAAGCACCCAGGAAGCAACTGGCTACAAAAGGTGCTCGCAAGAGTGCGCCCTCTACTGGAGGGGTGAAGAAACCTCATCGTTACAGGCCCAGTACTGTGGCACTTTGTGAAATCAGACGTTATCAAAAGTCCACTGAGCTTCTAATTCGCAAACTCCCCTTCCAGAGTGGTGCGAGAAAATGCTCAGGACTTCAAAACAGACCTGCGCTTCCAGAGTGCAGCTACTGGTGCTTTGCCGGAGGCAAGTGAGGCCTATCCGGTTGGCCTTTTTGAAGACACCAACCTGTGTGCTCTCCATGCCAAACGTGTAAAATTATGCCAAAAGACATCCAGCTAGCACGCCACATACGTGGAGAACGTGCTTAAAAATCCACTATGACAGGAGACATTTCATTCTCAAAAAAATTTTTTTTCTCTTCTTCCTGTTATTGGTAGTTCTGAACGTTAGATATTTTTTCCATGGGGTCAAAAGGTACCTAAGTATATGATTGCGAGTGGAAAATAGAGGACAGAAATCAGGTATTGGCAGTTTTTCCATTTTCATTTGTGTGTGATTTTTAATATAAATGCGGGGACGTAAAGCATTAATGCAAGTCAAAATGTTTCTGTGAACAAGTTTCAGCAGTTCAACTTTATAACAATTATAAATAAACCTGTTAAATTTTTCTGGACAAAAAAAAATCTACAAAACTTTTTATATTTGGAATAAAATTCACTCCATTCTTTATTTCCTAACAGATTTTCTGAATAGCCTGAGTTGGATTCTCCTGAACATAATGCTAAAACAAGTCAGATTTGTCCACACATTCTACTTAATTAAAGGGAACTTAAGAAAACACAGAATGTTAAACAACACATTATTGTATTACTAGATTGGATTACATATCCAATGACTGATAAGGAAGGAACAGGGACCACATTCATGAAAGCCATGTATTTTAAGATTATTTCAGTAGGAGTGTACAAGATGAATTGGAGGATGAACAGAAGTGAAAGCCAACAGTTTAAGCAGGAAACTTCATTATACTTTAGGAACAAAGTGTAAAAATGAATTAATGTGCTGGAAATGGAAATGGTGAGATGCAATGCCATACATATTAAATAGAAGGAAGACAAAGCTGGGTGACTAGATAGGGGAGCAAATACAAGGCATAAAATGAATGCCATAAAATGACAACACTGAGTTTTAACTATAGATATGGGGGTAACAGTGACTCTCAAGACGAAATACAAGGAGACCTAGAAGGGTACCCATTTTGATACCAAAGAAGAGTTTAGTTTTTAGGCAGAAAGAAAAGTATGCAATATATTTTTCAAGGCTGGGGTTACAATCTATTTTATAGTGTGTAAAGTATGTATGCATCATGGATAAAAGGTAAAAGCTAACATCTTTTGGACAAGCACTAAATTCACTTAAGATCAAGATGGAAAAGGTTTAGACATCTTTATGAGAAAAAGAATAGAACCAGACACTCCACTATTTAACAAATATTTGTTAAATGCTCACCATGTACCATATACAGTGCTGGAGCAGGAATGAAAGTATAGATTTTAGTGTACAAAACACAGTGCTGTTGCAGCCTCTCCTCAAGGTCTTTGGTATGGTCAAACAACACTTCATGAAGTTCACTGACATGTACTGCTTTGTTACTGTTATATTTATTTTTGCCACTGAATTCTGCTTTGGAATTCTTCCGTGACGATCCCTTCAGTGTTGATTTCCAACCAAGCTTAATGCCAACAGGTGTAGAAGAGAAATCTCATCCGGGCACCAACAGGCTTCTGACGTCTTACTCAAGTTAGCAGTAGTTAGTACTTAGCATGTTAGACTGTATAATGGCACGGTTGGACCCCAAACCTGCTGAAATGCAATCTAACTCTAGATATCTTATGAAGCTTTTGCTGATTCCTAAAATGCTCCTAGATCAACTTTAAAGTGAGTTCACTTTAAAGAGTCAGTGTGAGTTTTTTCCAAAAGCAACAGAAAATACAGAATGGCTGCCCGCACATTTTGGGAACTCTATGTCATTGGAATTACACATACCTGGCAGTTTAAAACTCTGCTCACGTTTTTTTAACGAGCCATCAGCCTGAAGCCGGTCACAGGAGGAAGAAAAGGCCATCGGCTCCTCCATCTGAATCTCCAATGTCGCCTCCATCACCAAGCAAGTGGGATGCCAAGGAGCCGGCTAGGGGGTCATGGCCGCAGGGAGGGCACTGGAGAGGGTGAAGGAATCACTCACTGAAGCGAGCACTCGAAGGGGCAGGCTCTTCAAAACGCGCCAAATCCCCAACCAACCAACCGTGACCATTCCTAGGGCCCCGTCCGGAACGCCAGCAGGGGTCGGAGGCGGCGTTTCCAGTCGTGGGAGCCCGAGCAGCCGCGGGCCCGGGCGGCGGGCCGTGGGGGAGGGGCGTGCGTGAGCCGCGGGACGGTTTGTCCCGAGCAAGACCACGGAGGGAGACATCGTTTGACCCCTGAAAGGGAGCGCCCGGACACTCGTTCAGGGAGCCACGCAAGCTGGTGGAGAACAGAGGAGATACTAGCCGCGAGCGCCGGACGGAGGAAGCGAAGGGGCAATGAATGGCTTCCTGAGCGGGCGCGGGCGGAGGGCCGCGAGCGCCGGGCGAAGACCCCCCCGCCCCCACCCGACGCGAGACCGAACGGGATGCTTAGTGCGCAGGCGCGCGACCTTCCCCCGCAGGTCGGAGGGCTCCGCCGGGGAGCAGCACTGCGACAAAACCGAAGGCACGGCCCGGAATTCGTTTCTAATCCCTCACAATCCCGCGCCATGGAACAAACAGTCGGAAACTCACGGTTTAAGGGAGTTCGACTTCTAGGGCTCCCAGGTGGCTGGGTCGCCGCCTCCAAGAGCTCCCAACCTAGCGAGCTGGCCAAACGCGCCTGCGCGCCACTTCCCGCCTCGCTGCTTCTGCCAGCGCACGCGCGCTCTACGGCTCTCGGCGCCGTGGACCGGCTGCAGCGCGCTTGCGCACGAGTCAAGCGGCGGCCTCTGCATCGCTGCGCCTGAGAAAGCGGTTACGCCAGGATAGCCCTTTGCTAAACTACAGAGTGAACCGTAGGCCAAGGGCCCAGCGTGAGTTTCAGGAAAGAATGTACTTCAGAGCAAGAAAAACCTCAAGATCCGGCATTCTGCCATATCCGTGTATACTGTGGCCATTCATGACGTTAGGCACTCCAGGGATAAAAAGTACCTTCTTTTGACTCCTTTTTTTACTTCATTTTCCTTGAGTACCCTACTTTTCTTAAAAACAAACGGAAAATGTAATTAGATTCTTTACAACTGAGTCAGTAGAAATAAGCACAGTGGCACTCAACAGTTCAGAGTGTATTGACTCTTTGGCCTTAAGGTGCGACAGATTTTGAGGGGCTGGGATTACAATGGGACCAAGACAGAGCACCATCCCTTTATGAAGCTAAATTCCCTTGTGGTGGCGACAGCAAACGAAGGAGTAAATGAACACTGTTCTTGCAGATTTGATTAGGTCTCCAATGGAAAAATGTGATAGTGACCAGGAAAGTGGTACCTTGATGCGATGGTCAGGGAAGGCCCCCTCAGACAACAGACCCAGAAGAGATTGTGGGCAGATGGAAGAGGAAGTCCAGAGATAGGGATGTGCTTGGTATTGCCTGAGGGGAGACAAAGGCCAGAGGAAGAAACAGAGAGAAAGTGAAGATAATCAAAGATGAAGACAGAGAGTCGTTAGTAAGAAACTAGACTACATGCAGCTTTGAAAAAGGCCAAGAAATTTGGCCTTTATTCCCAATACAATGGGAATCCATTAGAAAGTTTTAAAGCAAGGGAGTGATACAAACTGATTTATGCCTATTATGAGGAGAGCAAATTGTAGAAGAGCAAGAGTGGAAGCAGAGAAAATTGGAGGCTACTTCAAGTTTAAATTATTTGTGTTGCTTGAAAGTCAGAGAGAGAGACACACAGGTCTTCATCTCCTGGTTCATTACCCAAATGCTCATGACAGCAATTAATGGGCCAGGGTAAAGCTAGGAGCCCTGGACACAATTCAGGTCTTCTCTGTGGGGAGGTACATAGTAAATGTGCCAAGTACTTGAGCCATCACCTGCTGACTCCCAGGGTGAGCATTGGCAGAAAGCTGGAATTAGATTTGGAGCTGGGACTTGAACCCATGTACTCCAGTATAGGGTATAAGTGTTCCAAGCTGCGTTTTAACCACTGTGCCAAGTGCCTGTCTTCTACATAGTTAAGAAGACAGTAATGGTGGTTTGTACCAGAATGATGGCAGAAGAAATAGAGGAAAGAAGACAATAGGATCTGGTGACTGGCTGTGGAGGATAAGGAAAAGAGCAGCATCAATGAAAGTGGATCAACAGTGGGTCTGGGATTTTGGTGAGCATAGGTATGGATGATGGTGCCATATAGAAGGAAAAGCTGTAAAATACTGGGTTGGGAGGTGGGAGGAGTAAACGGAGAATTCCAGTATGGATGCTGGGAAGTAGAAAAACAGACCTTGACATGTGGGAGATGGCCTGGAATAGCAGCTTAGTTTAATGTTGCCATGAGCTGGCCTGGCAGTCACCATAGGCATTGGTGTTCTTTAGTCAAACTAACAATTTTGCAGAATGTCAATGTCAGACAAGGCCTCTCTGTGACAATGATAGATCAAGATAAAACTAAGATCATTGTAATCATGTATGAATACAGAAAAAAAGTATAAACATTGTTCAAGCCACAAAAATGACCAAACATCCCCTTTTCTGAGCTAATATGAGTGACTGCTGCTTTTATAAATCAATGACAATCTTAGTTTCAGTTTAGTCTTCCTTTCTTCTAGATAAAACATTAAAATATCCAAGTATAGAATTACCCTTGCTTCCTTACATTTTCTAATCCACAGGCAAGACCATCCTCTTTAATCCCTCTAAGACAAGCCCAAATTCTATCACAAGTTCTTCCTTTTTATTTATTTATTTATTTGAGAGGTGAGTTACAGACAGTGAGAAGGAGAGACAGAGAGAAAGGGTCTTCCATCCACTTGTTCATTCTCCAATTGGCTGCAATGGCTGGAGATGAGCCGATCTGAAGCCAGGAGCCAGGGGCTTCTTCTGGGTCTCCCAGGCAGATGCAGGGGCCAAGCGCTTGGGCCATCTTCCACTGCTTTTCCAAGCCACAGTAGAGAGTTGGATCAGAAGTGGAGCTGAGGCCAGCATGTGGCATAGCGGGTAAAGCCTCTGCCTGCAGTGCCAGGATCCCATGTGGGTACTGCTTCAAGTCCCGGCTGCTCTACTTCTGATCCAGCTCTCTGCTATGGCCTGGGAAAGCAGTAGGATATTTCCCAAGCACTTGGGCCCCTGCATCTGCATGGGAGGCCCAGAAGAAGTTTCTGGCTCCTGGCTTCAGATCGGCTCATCTCCAGCCGTTGTGGCCAATTGGAGAGTGAATCAGCAGATGGAAGACCTCTCTCTCTCTCTCTCTCTGCCTCTCCTTCTCTCTCTGTGTAACTCTGACTTTCAAGCAAATAAATAAATCTTAAAAAAAAAAAAAAAAAAAGGAAGTGGAGCTACCAGGACTAGAACCGGCACCTATATGAGATGCCAGCACCACAGGTGGAGGATTAACCTACTGCGCCACAGTGCCAGCACCACAAGTCCTTCCTAACACTTTCTGATATATACCATGGTTCCCTACAGTGTCTACTCTCTCTGAATCAAGTAATAAACCCAATTTGTTGGGGCTGGCGCTGTGGCGCAGTGGGTTAACACCCTGGCCTGAAGCACTGGCATCCCATATGGGTGCCGTTTCTAGTACTGGCTGCTCCACTTCCTGTCCAGCTCTGCTATGACCCAGGAAAGCAGTAGAAGATGGCCCAAGTCCTTGGGCCCCTGCACCCACGTGGCAGACCCAGAAGAAGCTCCTGGCTCCTGGCTTCGGATCAGTGCAGCTCTGGCCATTGTGGCCATTTGGGGATTGAACCATTGGATGGAAGATCTGTCTCAGTCTCTGTCTCTCTCTCTGCCTTTCCTCTCTCTGTAACTCTGACTTTCAAATAAATAAATATTTTTTTTAAAATAAAAAAATTTTTAAAAAACCAACTTGTTCAGCTACAGATACATTCCTGGTCGTCTTTGGAGAGCATTATCCATTACATACGCAAGTGATAATGTCAAATAACCAGATGAATATATTGGTCTGGAATATATTTGGCAATTATAGATATTTATAGATGGAACTTAAAGTCTTGGCCTGCATTACATTATCTAAGCAAAGATTTAGATAGAGTACTGGGCTATGATAACTTCAAGTATCTCCAAATTCAGCAGTGGAGAAAGAAGAGATAGCCAGAGACTGAGAAGAAATAGCTCATGAGGTTAAAAGGTGACATCATGGATGTCAAGCAAAGAAGGTTTTACAGTTGGAAGGCCATAGACAACTATAGCAAAAGCTGCACAGAGAGGAGTGAGAACACAGAATTGACCAGAGGCAGATGAGAGCCTTTTGAAAGAACAATTTTGGAGGTGTAGTAAGGCAGAATGATTGTACTGAAGAACTCAGTTAAGAACACAAGATACGAAGTGGTTAGTTTGGTTGATTAGTGCTTAGTTTGGTTGATTTTTTTTCTTTGGGGTGGGGTGAGGGACAAAGAAACAGGATGGTGGCTAGAGGGGGCAGATAGAGCAAGGGAAGTTTTTTTGTGGTTCATGTCATCATTTTGGCAGATAAATGCTTATATGAGTGTGGGAATGATGTGCCTGAGAAAGAAATTATTGATGTTGGAGACAAAGGGACTACTTCCAGGGATGAAATTATTGAAGAGTTAAAAGAATAGATCCAAAGCATGAGGAGGTGGATGGGCCTTTTAAAAAGAACCCCGATTCCCATCCTTTTAAGAAGTGAGAAAGACAAAAAATAAATTAAGAGGCAAGTGGTTTGTGTATGGGTCGGAAGACAAAGTAGTTTGCCTGATTGCATCAGTGTTCTTAGTAAAATGTGAGATGAGATGAGATCTTTGGCAGAGAGGGAGCCAGAAATCTAATGTAGGTATTCTGATATGGGATGTAGGAATCCCAACCAGCATTTTAATTTATATTAGGTCAAATGCCTACCCCCCAAAATCTGTTTTGTTATGAAAGGTCATATTTTCCAGACTCCATAACCTAGTCTCAGGCCTAAAATACTTTCTTGTCAGTTGGTAAGGAATATCCCCTCCTTTGGATTCTATGGCTCTTTCTAGTACTTTATGCATGCCTGTATTTCAATACACAGGCATAAGGAAGAAATACAAAATCACCCCAGATCTACTGACTCCAAATCTACAGTACAATGGGATCCCCAGTTGATTCATGCAAACATTAAAATCTCAAAAACCGTGTTTGAAAGCACAGGTTCTCAATCACTCCTGCACATTAGAATCATCTGAGAAGTTGTTAAACTTGTAATCCCAGGATGCCATTCCAGATCAACTACTTCAGAATTTTAGGGTTTGGAACCCAAGCATCAGAATCTTTTAAAGCTCTTCCATCTGATTTTAATGTGTAACCAAGGGTGAGAACCATTGATTTAGAAATAGGTCACACTAATCTATAGGCCTGTTGTTAGAAACCTTGCCAAAGTTATTTCCAGGGCTGGTGTTATGCCACCTGTGATGCCAGCATTCCTTATGGGTGCCATTTCATGTCCTAGCTGCTCTACTCCTGATCCATCTCCCTGCTAGTGGTCTTTTTGCAGAGGATGGCCCAAGTGTTTGGACCCTTTTCACCCACATGGGAGGCTCCTAGCTTAAGCCTAGCCTAGTGCTGGCCATTGCCATCATCTGGGGAGTGAACCAGTTAATGGATGATGTCGCTCTCTCTCTCTCTCTCTCTCTCTTTCTCTCTCTGTAACGTTTCAAAATAAATAAATAAATCTTTTTTTTAAAAGTTACTTCCACCTTTTAATCATATAATTTTATATAGCTTTAACTTCTTTTTGGTATATTTCATATTAAATGCACAGTTAATACTTCTTTGAATGACTGCATCTTGTGTCTTGAATTGTTTTTAAGCTTTACACCAATGATGTAACCTGGACAAGTCACTGAATATCTTTGACGGTCTCTATATTTCACAAATGTAAAATGGACAAAATGTTTGCATGTTTTTTTTTTAATAGGGATTAAGCTAGATAAGGTGACATAAAGCTTGTAAAGTCCTTAGCTAAGTAGGCCTGACACTGTTAACTCATTTAATTTATAGTAGATATGTTCTCTCTTTCCCCATGATCCTATCACAGTACCTTGGGCACATTGCTGTGCACACAATAGGGACTTAACAAATGGCTATAGAATTAATGAAGAATGAGAATTTAATTTTAAAAAAATTTACGTATCTGAAAGAGTGACAGAGAAGGAGACAGAGATTTCCCATCTACTGGTTCTCTCCCCAAATGCCCACAACAGTCAGAGCTGGGCCAGACTAAAGCTAGGAGCCTGGAACTCAGTCCAGGTCTCCTACATGGTGGCAGGAACCCAAGCATATGGGTCATTTCCCATGCTTCTCAGGCACATTATCAGGAAGCTAGATAGAAAGCAAAGGAGCCAGGACTCAAACCAGCCCTCCAGTGTAGGATGCAGGCAGTCCGAGTGCAGCTTAACCTGCTATGCCAAAATGCCTGCCCTGAATTTAGGTTTTAAGTGGTTGATTGCAGTTATATATTCACTAAGATTGGAGGTGATTCACTGCTGAATTAATAATTGTTATTCAAGGATGTTGAAGGGGCCAGCGCTGTGGCGCAGCAGGTTAAAGCCTTATGAGGATTTGGTTCTGTCTATACCAGGGGCCCACCCAGGTAGAGAACAGCTAATCATTCCCCTAATTTTCTCTCCTCTTTAATGGACATGGCATTAAAACTAGAATTTAAAGTCTCTACTCATCTACTGTTGTGCGAACCAACCAGGCAAGTTCAATTTCCAACTCAGTTGTTCAAAAATTACAGTTTATCAATTCATCTGAATCAAATTTAATTCAACTGTGAGCTACCATTCTATTGAGATGTGAGGAAATTCACTCTCTGCAACTGCCTCCAGCACTTTCCAGGATCATGAAAAGGTCCAGGGAAGTGTCTTATGCAGCACTTGTTACTGATGAAATACCCATTCTCCAGCCCTGGTCCCTAATTCTGGGAAAACAGGGATGGGCACCTTCCTAGGCCTAAGGAGTCAGTTTTCCTCTAAGCAACTCCTGGTAATTTGCCACTAAAGTCTTCTACATCCCCCCTCCAATGGACAGAGCCTACTGACCTCTGACCTCATACTGTTTCAAGGATCCCTACGTCTTCGCTCATTTTCTTTTTTCCTTTCCCAATACAACATTTAGAATAATCTAAGATTAAAAGAGCATAGGTTTTTTTTTTTACTTGTTATTTCTCTTTTTTTCCACTTTTCCTTTTCTTACTCAATCTCTTTTTCATTCCCTATCTCTTACCTTGGAAGATGGATTCAAAACTATTATTTTACATAGTCATTGTTTTTTCTCTGCTATGGGAGAGTACTTCAAGAAGTTCATAGAAAATGGATTAAAAGCTAAGTTCAAAGGTAGGCATTTAGCCAAGTGGTTAAGATCTCTGTGCCCCACATCAGAGTGTGTGGGTTCAATTCCCACCTCTAGCTCTTAACTCCAGCTTCCGGTCAATGCAGACTCTAGGAGGCAGCAGATGATGGCTCAAGTACTTGAGTTCTTGATACCCACATGGGATCCCTGGATTGCATTCCTGGCTCCAGAATTTAGCCCAGCACAGTCCTGGCTATTATGGGCACTTGGGGAGGGAACCAGCAGATGGTAGCACTCTCTCTAGACTAAACATGGGCCCTTACCTCTACTATTGAGCTATAATGAATAGCTGAAGCATTTCTTAGAAAATTCCCGAAGATGGGACACCCAGGGTAAAAATTCAGCAAACATATAGCTTTTGAATATGAACATAAAATTTCCATTCAGGCAATAGGTAACTGGGAAAAAAATCCCCAGATTATAATATGAAACATTAGCCATTCATCATACACATAGGACAGAAAACTTTGGTTCTGGGGCTGGTACTGTGGCTCAGCAGATTAAACTGCTGCCTGCAGTGCAGAAATCCCATATGGGTGCTGGTTTGAGTCCCAGCTGCTCCACTTCCAATCCAGCTCTCTGTTAATGCACCTGGGAAAGTAGCAAAAGATGGCACAAGTCCTTGTGTCCCTGCCACCCTCATGGGAGGCTTGGCAGAAGCTGCTGGCTCCTGTCTTAGGCCTTGTCCAGCACTTCACCCCCACCCCAATTATGACCATTTGTAGAGTGAACCAGCATATGGAAGATCTTCCTTTTTCTCTCTACCTCACTCCCCTCTCTCTGTAACTTTGCCTTTCAAATAAGTAAATAAATCTTTTTTTAAAAGATCACTTTGATTCTTAAATAATTTCTTAATTTTTGAAATACATTTTAATCATGAAATCCTAGATGCTGGGAGTCAATTTTGAAACTGCAGTGGAATACCAAGGAAATTTGAAATTCATAAAATTTCAAGGCTTGATTCATCAATTAGTGATGAGAAAAGGAAAGATAACCGTCTGGAGGTATTGTTACACATAACAAATGATGCTTGAAGCTTCTGACAGAGTTCATAGATACCTACCACTTTTAATTTATATATTCATTCAGTAGATGTCTCTCACACTTACTGCACCTAGAAATACAATAGGTACCAGAAATATAGAGATGGATAAAAGGAAGTCTCCTCTCTCAAGTCACTTGATGTCTATCTGGGCTTTGAAGTGGATTTCATGTTTGTTCCTCCTTCCTAAGTCTGCACTGAACATCTCTGTTGGGGAGCCTCATCATCTGGATAGGCTGACTCCTAGGATGCACACTCCATAGCAACCTACACTTTGCTTTTATTTGTAAGATGAGCTACTTGTTAATGTCAGTCTTTCTCACTGGACATATGATTGGGTTCAATTCCCAGCTCCAGCTCTTAACTCTAGCTTTCAGCCAATGCAGACTCCAGGAGGCAGCAGATGATGGCTCAAGTAATTGAGTTCCTGATACCCACATGGGATCCCTGGATTGCATTTCTGGCTCCAGAATTTAGAAGAGGGCCATCCCCTGTATGCTTTTTAAATTGGTTGACTGTGGGCAAATTACCTAACATCTCTAGGATTCACTTGCCTCATTTCAACAGTGGTAATTCAAAAAGTAGCTACCTCATAGAGTTGTTGCTTAGGTCAATTAATTAATAATGTCTACTGTTTAGATTGGAAGAGTGCCTGACACGTTGTGAACTCTTTGTTAGTATTAACCACAATATAAGGATGATGATTAGACTCCCTAGAGCAATACTTGATACATATTAACTAGTCAGGAAATATTTATGAGATGTTGAATTTGTTGGATGTATGAATAAAATGGAATAACTGCCCAAAAGAGGGAGTGCTGAACTCTTAGAAAATTTTTTCTATGGAAATTGAAGTCCAAGGAGAGTTTTAAAAAATCAATAGTTCATGGCCGGCGCCACGGCTCAATAGGCTAATCCTCTGCCTGTGGCGCTGGCATACCGGGTTCTAGTCCCCGTCGGGGCACCGGATTCTGTCCCGGTTGCTCCTCTTCCAGGCCAGCTCTCTGTTGTGGCCCAGGAGTGCAGTGGAGGATGGCCCAAGTGCTTGGGCCCTGCACCCGCAAGGGAGACCAGGGGGAAGCACCTGGCTCCTGCCTTCGGATCAGCCCGCGATGCACCAGCCATAGCGTGCTGTCTGTGGGGGCCATTGGAGCGTGAACCAACAGCAAAGGAAGACCTTTCTCTCTGTCTCTCTCTCTCTCACTGTCCACTCTGCCTGTCAAAAAAAAAAAAAAAAAGAAAGAAAGAAAGAAATGATTAAAAAAAAATCAATAGCTCAACAGGGAAATAGGGGCAGGAAAAGACACTCTCTTAGGCATTGTGGCAGAAATGTGTCCAGGAAGCTATGAGTTGTTTGGCATTACATCAGCACATATAGGAGAGAAAGATTGGTAGGAGTCAAGCTAGAGAATAAACAGGGGCTGCATCATGAAAGTTCTCGCGTGCTGTTCTCAAAGTGAGCACTATAAAGCTCTAAGCTCTTGAAGCAGGTAAGGAAACCAAAAGGTGGGAAAGAAAAAAAATAGGCTTGAGTTTTGTTGTGGTCACTTTGGGGAGATTGTAAGAACCAAACTACTCTGTAAGAGGAAGAGGCGACAAGCTGGGTGAGCTAGTTGATAGATAACTGCTTAGAGAGAGAGCAATAGCAAGCAAGCCAGTGAGTAAGAAAGGACTTGAGGTTATCTGAATTAGTCTGCTTCAGGAGAACTTCAGTTGTTTTTTTTTTTTTTTTTTTTGAGTCTTCTCCTCTGTGAGGTCTTACGCTGCACACAGGCTGTTTCTATTTTCTGATTATTTGAGAGATGGTGAAAGGGCAGGAAATATCCAGTTTGTTGATGTATGACATCAAGGTTTACAAGACAGCAAAAGTGGCCGGCGCCGTGGCTCAACAGGCTAATCCTCCGCCTTGCGGCGCCGGCACACCGGGTTCTAGTCCCGGTCGGGGCACCGGATTCTGTCCCGGTTGCCCCTCTTCCAGGCCAGCCCTCTGCTGTGGCCCAGGAGTGCAGTGGAGGATGGCCCAGGTGCTTGGGCCCTGCACCCGCATGGGGAGACCAGGAAAAGCACCTGGCTCCTGGCTCCTGGCTCGGTGCGCCGGCCGCAGCGCGCCGGCCGCGGCGGCCATTGGAGGGTGAACCAACGGCAAAGGAAGACCTTTCTCTCTGTCTCTCTCTCTCACTGTCCACTCTGCCTGTAAAAAAAAAAAAAAAAAAAAAAAACAAGACAGCAAAAGTAACGATCCTATGCTCATCATTGCTAATTTGATCACAAAGATGTTGTTTCTAGTGATAATCAAATGCCATTGCCTTTTCTAGAGAAAGCAGCTGAAGTAATAATAACCAGATGAGAGATTCTAATGAGTGGATCAAAGGAATAAATTTGTCCTTTCTGTGTTGTAGCTTTTTTTTTTTTTAGATTTCTCTATTTATTTGAAAGTCAGAGCTGCAGAGAGAGAGGGAGAAAGAGAGGGAGAAAGAGAGGGAGAGAGGGAGAGAAGAGAAGGAGAAAGAAAGAGAGGGAGAGAGGGAGAAAGGGAGAGAGAGCGAGAGAGAGAGATCTTCCGTCCCACTGGTTCACTTCCCAGATGGCTGCAAAGGGCCAGGTCTGAGCCGGGCCAAAGCCAGGAGCCACGAGCTTCATCCAGGTCTCCCACATGGGTGGCAGTTACCCAAGCACTTTGGTCAGCTTCCGCTGCTTTTCCCAGGCCATTAGCAGAGAGCTGGATCAGAAGTGGAGCAGCCCGGACACAAACCAGCACTCATATGGGATACTGGCATTGCAGGCAGCAGCTATACTGACTATGCTACAACACCGGCTCCAACATTACTTTCTTTGTGGCCTACTGCGCCTCTAACAGGCCTGTTAGTTTTCAAGAATCTGGCAAATAGTTGAGAGTGAACTGAGATAAGCTGTTCTGCCTCCAACCCCTTCCTCAGGGTCCAGCTGGACTTGAAGCAGGTAACTAATACCTAAACCTAGTCGTATATTACAATGAGGGAAATGGACACTTACAGGTAAAAGAACACAGTGCTGGCACTGAGGGACGTAAATTCTAGGGATCATACTGGAGGACTTCTCTTTCACTCAGGGGTCCTGAACAAGAGTTAGGAAAGTTCGATGGTGGTGCTGTTCCCTCTCCATCTCACTTGAGGTATATTTGAATTCTTGGTACAATGTCATAGGCACTGTGTTGCAGGCTGTAGTGAGATCTTTATGCATGTTGTCTTGTTAATTCTTTAATTTTTTGGACCTGTTTAATAGATCAGGAAAATGAGCGTAAGAAAAGACCAAATAAATTGCTGATGACAACAAGCAAGGAAGTGGCATAGCTGGAATTTAAATATAGGGTTCTTTGATGACAATGGTCTTGATTTATATTAGACCTCAGCTATATTTTTTCTATTTTTAAAAAATGTTTTCTATTTTTATCTACAAAAAAAGGAGAAATTGGGGGGGGGGGGAGGGAGAGGGAGAGAGAGCCAGAGAGAGAAAGAGGGAAAGAGAGAGAGAGAGAGATCTTCCATTAACAAAGTCACTCTGCAAATGCCCACAACAGACAGGGCTGGGTCAGACTGAAGCCAGGAGCTAGGAACTTGATCCCATGTGAGTGGCAGGGGCCCAAGCACCTGAGGCATCATTTGCTGCCTCCTAGGATGCATTAGCAGGAAGCTAGATCAGAAATGCAGTAGTTGGACTGGAACCAGGCGCCTTGATATAGGATGTGGATATCTCAAGTGATGGCTTAACCCACTGTGCTGCAATGCCCAACATTATTTTTTTTTATCAGAGAAAGATACACATATTATAAAAATATCCCATAATAACTATTTTTAATTGCATGCTTCAATGATAGCTACATTCCTATTTTGGTCACTCATCAACTCCTTCCAGAACTCTTTTCATCTTGTAAAACTGAAACACTGTACCTATTAAACAATAATTCCTCTAACTTCCTTTCCCTCAGTCCGAGGAAATCACCATTATATTTTCTGTCATTATGAATCTGACTACTCTAAATATCTCATATAGGTGGAATCATATAAATTTGTTCTTTTGTGACAAATTTGAGTCTTTAGCTTATTTCACTTAGTATAATGGCCTCCAGTTTCACTCATGTTGTAGCAAATACCAGAATTTCCATCTTTTCAAGCCTGTATAATAACCTATTATATGTATATGTCACACCTTTTTTATCCATTCGTCCATCAGTAGATACTTGGGTTGCTAACATTTTAGCTATCGTGAATAGTGCTGCTATGAACATGATTGTATAAATATCTCTTCAAATTCTTTTAGGTTTTTTGGTTATATTCTCAGAAGTGAAATTGCTAGACCATGTGACAATTCTATTTTGATTTGTTAAAGAATCATCATACTGTTTTCCACAGCAGCTGTACCATTTTACATCCCTAGTAATTGCACAAGAATTCCAATTTCTCCACATCCTTGATGCATTTGTTATTTCCTGATTTTTAAATTTTATTTACTTAAGATACAGAGAAAGAGAAACACAGACAGAGAAGAAGAGCTCCTGTCTTCTGGCCCATTATCCTGCTGCCCACAATGGCTTGGACTGTGCAGGAGCTGAAGCTGGGAGCTGGGAACTCCAGCAAGGCCTCCATGTAGGTGGCAAGAACCCAATACCTTGAGTCATCAATATTGTTTCTGAAGATATACATTGGCAGGAAGCCAGAATCAGGAACCAGGATCAGGAATTGAATCCAAGTACATAGATATGGGATGTCTTAACCTCTAGGCTATTTTGTGTTGCTTTTGCTAGTAGTCATCCTATGGATGTAGGATGGTGTCTCATTGTGGTTTTGATCTGCATTTCCCTAATGATTAATTATAGTAAGCATCTTTTCAGTGCTTATTGGCCATTTGAATATTTTATTTGGAGAAATGTTTTTTTTTTTTTAAAGATGTATTTTATTTTATTTGAAAGAGTTACAGAGAGAGGTAGAGACAGAAAGAGAGAGAGGTCTTCCATCTGCTGGTTCACTCCCCAACTGGCCACAATGGCTGGAGCTGCACTGATCTGAAGCCAGAAGCAAGAAGCCAGGAGCCAGGAGCTTCTTCCAGGTCTCCCATGAGGGTGCAGGGGTCCAAGGACTTGGGCCATCTTCTACTGCTATCCCAGGCCATAGCCAAGCGGGATCGGAAGAGGAGCAGCCACTACTAGATCCGGTGTCCATATGGGATGCTGGCGCTTCAGGCCAGGGCTTCACCCATTGTGCCACAGCACTGGCCCCAAGAAATGTTTTTTTTTCTCTTTTCTTTTCTTTTCTTTTCTTTTCTTTTCTTTTCTTTTCTTTTCTTTTCTTTTCTTTTCTTTTCTTTTCTTTTCTTTTTTGACAGGCAGAGTTAGACAGTGAGAGAGAGAGAGACAGAGAGAGAGTTATAGACAGTGAGAGAGACAGAGAGAAAGGTCTTCCTTCCATTGGTTCACTCCCCAAATGGCTGCCATGGCCGGCACTGCACCAATCCGAAGCCAGGAGCCAGGAGCTTCCTCCTGGTCTCCCATGCGGTTGCAGGGCCCAAGCACTTGGGCCATCCTCCACTGCCTTCCCAGGCCACAGCAGAGAGCTGGACTGGAAAAGGAGCAACCGGGGCTAGTACCCGGTGCCCAAACTGGGACTAGAACCCCGGGGTGCCGGTGCCGCAGATGGAGGATTAGCCAAGTGAGCCATGGCGCCGGCCGAGAAATATCTTTTCAAGTCTTTTGCAAATTCTTTCCATTGGTTTGTTGAATTTTTTATTATTGAATTTTAGTAATTTTTATGTATTTGGGATATTAATTTCTTATCTGATACACGGTTTGTTAGTATTTTGGGCAGAATATCTTTTTATTCTATTGATAATATCTTCTGATGTACAGATAGTTTTAGTTTAGTTTTAATTCAAGAAATTATTGCCAAATATAACATCAAGAAAATTTTTCTCTTTGTTTTCTTCTAATAGATTTATAATTTTAGGTCTTCTATTTAGGACTTTGATCCATTTTGAGCTAACTTTTGTATATGGTGTTAGGTAACGCATTAACTTCTTTCTTTTGCGTTTGGAGATCCAGTTTTCCTAGTAAACTTCAACTATACTTTTTTAGAAGTTTTTTTTTTTTAAAGATTTATTTATTTATTTGAAAGTCAGAGTTAGGAGAGAAGGAGAGGCAGAGCGAGGTCTTCCATTTGCTAGTTCATTCTCCTGATCAGAAGCCAGGAGCCAGAAACTTCCTCCAGGTCTCCCACATGTGTGCAGGGGCCCAAGGACCTGGGCCATCTTCTACTGCTTTCCAAGCCATAGCAGAGAGCTGGAGCGGAAGTGGAGCATCCAGGACTTGAACCAGCATTCATATGGGATGCTGGCACTGCAGTCAGCGGCTTTACCCACTATGCCACAGTGCTGGCCCCAAAAGTTATTTTCAACATAGCTAATGAATAAACTTGTCAGCTTCAGATAAGTTTGCATGCACAAATAATTGCATGCTCTGTTACTGATTTTTGTTGTCATGTTTTCCAGCATTGTTGAAAGACATATAAATGTCTCAAGATTAGGTTAAAAGAAAAACTTTTAAAAGGAACCCAAGTTCTTTAGTACAACAAATATCTATCTTGTGCCTTGTTTGTCTGCTAACTATCCTTTTTAATGGTACCTGTGGGTAGTTGTAAGCCAGGTTCAAAAATTAAAAACATGAAGAATGGGAAGTTGTGCAAGGAATTTCTGGGAGTCTGCCAAAGGAGAAAAAATATTTATAGGATGAAATAAATATGCTGCACATGAAAGTGACTGCAGCATACAAAGCAATAAACAACATATTTTTCCTTAAAGCATACTGATTTCAAGCACCCTGGAAAAACTCATTATTATTACTAAAGTTTAGGGACACTTGCAAGGCCAAATTCATATTTTAAAAATGTAAAGGCAAGCTCATGAAATCTGAGATTTCTGTGCATTCACAGGGCTCTAGTGTAAGTAAAGTACTATTAGGACAGGGAGGTTAAGGAGCAACTGCTGTGATATGTCAAGTTTCATCTCCAGGGACTGGAACTTGCTAGCAGCTGGTACCACTCTGAAACAAGCTGACAATTTCACTTCACCCACTAATGGGAAACACCCTCTGTACTGAAGCCATAGTGGTTTGACTGCCAGTTGTCTACTATCTTTAAATGAGATGATTAAAGGTTTTGAAAAACCCCTAGAAATTCCAAGATCAAGGCCCTTTTACTGGTAAAGAAACATACTCAAGAGAATACTTTAAAAATGATACCTCAGTGGTACATAAAAATTTTCATATCCCTGTGTTTTTAGGCTCCAGAATAAGGCTGCAAGTAGTCAACTTTTAAAAACTTAAAGATGTGGATGTCCATTATTTGAGATAATTTATTAATACCCAGTTTCACATAGCAATGTTAATTGGGGTTTGGTGCTAGTGGTTTTTCAGATTTAGAACAATTATCCTCTCAGTTTTAGGTTTTAAATAAATGAATTTTATTCTGAAGAAGAATTTTACAGTTAAATTGTAAATCCTTGCCCCCCTAAAATACTAGAATAGAATTTAAAATGGAGAGAAGGCACAATTTACTCTGAAGCTTTCAACATAGAGATAAACTTGACAGTGGAGCAACACAGGAGTCTGAGAAGTACAGACCAACAGCCCTGTCTATCCCACAACCTACTTGTGTACATTCTTGCAAGCTAAGAATGGATTTTACACTTTATAAATATTAGGAAAAAATTGAAAGAATATTTTGTGGTTTTGAAAATCAATTTTTGTTATCCATAAAATAAATTAATTGGGACATAGCCATGCTCATTTGTTTACATATTGCCTATTGCTGCTTTCATCCCACAGGAGCAGAATTAAGTAGTTGACATAAAAATGTGTAACTATCAAAATAAAAAGTATTAGGATTAGTGTTAAATTGCTGCAATGTTGGCATCCCATGTGAGTGCTGGTTTGAGTCTCAGCTGCTCCACTTGCAATTTAGTTCCTTGCTAATGCACCTGGAAAGGCAGTGGAAGATGGCTCAAATACTTGGGCCTCTGCCACCTACCTGGGAGACCCAAATGGAGTTCCAGGCTCCTGGCTTTGTCCTGGCCCAGTCCCGTTACAGCCATTTGGGGAATGAACTAGCAATAGTTCTCTCTCTCTCTCTCTCTCTCTCTGTCTCTCTCTCTGTCTCTGTCTCTCTCTCTCTCTAACTCTGCCTTCCAAATAAATAAATACATCTTAACAAAAATAAATAAATGGTGGTTCCTTTTGGAACAGGGTTGTCAGCTCCTGGAGTATCACAGTTGCAGCTTGCAGGTTGCAGTTTTTCAGTTGCCTAGACATACAGATTAAAAGAATGTCACTAAAGAGTGGAGAAGAACCTTTAATTATACATCATATCAATTACTCGATATGGAGAAAGAAGGCACAATATTTACTTTAGTTAATTACAACAGTTAAAAATTATGACTGTGCATCCTTATGGTACCTTCGTTTTCTTTTTTTTTTTTTTTTTTAATTTATTTACTTATTCAAAAGTCAGAGCCACACAAAAAAAGAAGGAGAGGCAGAGAGAGAGAGAGGTCCTCCATCCGCTGGCCCACTCCTCAACTGCTCGGAACAGCCAGAGCTGCACTGATCCGAAGCCAGGAGCCAGGAGCCAGGAGCCTCCCCCGGGTCTCCCACATGGGCACAGGAGCCCAAGGACCTGGGCCATGTTCCACTGCTTTCCCAGGCCACAGCTGAGAGCTGGATTGGAAGTGGAGCAGCCGGGATTCGAACTGGCAGCCACACGGGATGCGGCACTGTAGGCAGTAGCCCTACCTGTTACGCCATGACGCCAGCCCCGGTACCTTCGTTTTCTTGACAAGATGGCCTCCATTTATCCTCTCCGTGTGACAAAATATCCTTTTCTCATGACCTTCTGCGAGGCAGAGAATGAGGAAATATGGTAGAAATCCATATGCTGAAGTCTTTGTTAGCAGACTGACTGTGAATAGACAGTGACTTTAGAGTTTATTTTTAGTGCCTCTGTTTGAAATGAAAGTGAAGATCCACTGAATTTTCTTTGCTTCTGCTGTGTAGCTGGAATTAGGTGGTGGTAAAACCAATAAAATGGCTTCCACAGCTTTTAATAGCAATGATTCTTTTTTTTTTTTTTTTGACAGGCAGAGTGGACAGTGAGAGAGAGAGAGACAGAGAGAAAGGTCTTCCTTTGCCGTTGGTTCACCCTCCAATGGCTGCCGCGGACTGCGCGCTGCGGCCGGCGAACCGCGCTCATCCGATGGCAGGAGCCAGGTGCTAGGTGCTTATCCTGGTCTCCCATTGGGTGCAGGGCCCAAGCACTTGGGCCATCCTCCACTGCACTCCTGGGCCACAGCAGAGGGCTGGCCTGGAAGAGGGGCAACCGGGACAGAATCCGGCGCCCCGACCGGGACTAGAACCCGTTGTGCCGGCGCCGCAAGGCGGAGGATTAGCCTGTTGAGCCACGGTGCTGGCAATAGCAATGATTCTAATCCTCCTTTCAGTTCAAATCCTATGTTGTTACTCACATATTTGAATGCATTTTTTTCTCCCTACTCACATTAAACGGATAGAGTAGCACCTCTATCTCAAAATTTGGAGCTCCAAATTATGTCACTTCTTTAGAAAACTGGAAGCTCCTATGAGGATTATAAAATGAGGGTTATGGGGCTGGCATTTGGTCTAGCAGTTAAGACAGGCACATTCCATATCAGAGTATCTGGATTCAAGTCTTGGATCCACTCCCGATTCCAGATCCCTGGTAATATGCATCCTGGTAGGCAGTAGGTGATGGCTCAAGTAGTTGGGTCTGTGCAAGCCTTATGGGAGACCCAGACAGTATTCTTGCCTGCTGGGTTTGGCCTGGCCCAGCCCTGGCTATGTTAAGTATTTGGGGTATTTCTCTCTGCCTCTCAAAACAGAGGCAAAAAATTAAGGTTATATCTTCACAACCTACAAACACTCCCTTGTGGTTATGCCTCAAAAAGCATAGCCATAATCTCGGAGAATGTGTTACAGGGTGTCAAACCACATTCTGTTGTTGTGGACTTTGAGGCCTGTGGGGACAGGAACTGAAAGAACACGCGCGCAGCTGTAAGCAGAGGGCTCATTCTCTATTCAGGTAGCAGCAGCAACAGCAGCATAGGTGCCTGTAACACAGCAGCAGCAGCCCACAAGGGCTGGCTCCTTTTGTACAGGGTTACATGTAGTGGTCATTAGCCAAGAAGTTAGCCAGCAGAAAATCTATCAGCCTTACGGGGCCTGCTGACCAGAAGAAAATGCATCAGTGGGAGCTGCCCAGTTGCCATGGAGGCATAGATAAAAAGGCATAGCAGCATGCAATCTTAATACTAGTACTCAAGCCATTTGCCTCAGTTTTTTTTACAGTTCCAACATTCCACCCATTAAACAGGTTGATTTCTTTGGGCCCATGTAGCAGCTCGTTGGACCTGCATACCACACAGCATTGTAGGGAACAACAAACTACTAGTGTGCAAGATATCAAGGTGAGAGCAACCAAAATCTGTTGCCTAGTGGAGGACACGTGGTTCCTCCATCCCTTGAGGGAATGTGGGATGAAGCTAGCACAGCTTTTATCCCAGTATCCACTTCCATGAGGGCCTGTGTGATGTTACATTGATTGTCAGGTGTAAAGGCACTGCATTCTACATGCAGAGTAGCACAAGTCCGCTCTTGGGCTGTGCTTAGGGCCGTGTGGTTTTGGAGAACTACCTTCCCCATCTGTGTTGTCTCATTCATCAACAAGGCTAAAGCCTGGCATGTTTGATTCAAAGACTTGGCGGAAACAGTACCACCACCAGGTAAAACCACCAAGGCAGTACCAACTACGGAATATGGTATTCCAATTGTGGGGCATCTCAGGCAGAGATTTAGAAATGTACCAGAGATATAGGGCTGCCCCCAAGGGCATCTACAGTACTGTTAGCTGGGAAGACGTACAGCCAGTTGTACTATCCACAAACCCAAAGCTGCCCAGAAGGGAGCATATCCATGGGTTTAGTGCTGGTGTTTCCCCCCATGCCTCCAATAATTGGACTTTGTAACTTTAGTAGTGTTTTCACATATTTCCTGTTAGGAAAAGAGTTGCAAAATAAAGAGGAAACAGTGTATGAATTTATAGCCAGACCGAATTTATTCAGAGAAAATAAATTTGTAGAGGTGGGTGACCAACAGCCTGCATGTACATTGATGGAACACGTGGCAGAAGGCCCTGATCCCCAGGGGTTGGGCCTTTTTATATTTTAGGAGGGTTAGGGATGAGGGTGAGGTAGGTGGCAGCGGGTGGAGGGGAATTTCAGGAACTGGTCTTTCAAGTGTTCCAGCAACTGGACTTTCAGGTGGCTGTGGGGGATGGAGTATGAAGGCAATAGAGTATGAGACCCAATTGGGATTCAAGGGCAAGGAATACATTCCAATGCTTATCTTTTGGGCAATGAGCAAGAATGGCTGAGGCTTATGTCTTTGTTCCATCATTTCCTATGGGGTCCATCCTGTGGTATGATTTTCAATGGGCCATTGCTGTTTTATACACATGTAAATTCTCTGCCTAAGCTCTGTTTCCTGAACAACCATCCCCACCCATTTCATATGGCATATCCAACGAAGCTGTTGTTGTCTTGATCCCGTTGTAGAGGTATTTGATCACTCGCTGGGTTGCATCCCATCTTGGCCTCAAGGGGTTCTGGGAAGCCAACCAGGTCCAGTTCCCCCTAGCAGCTGGGTGTATGCACCCTCTGTTGCTCCTCTGGGGTACTTGGTGCACACAGAACCGTGGGACACATTATGCACCATGGTATATGTATGAGCCAATGGAACTAGGCTGTTGGCTTGAATCAGTCTGGTCAGAAAGACAAAAGCTATACAGAGACAATTATAGTCAAGTCACACCCTTCAGGCAATATGCAAACAGCCATTTCATCTCTTGAGATAATGGTAGCAGAGAGTGGAGCACGTCCTGGTTGGTGGTACCAGACCAGGACCCCTCCTGTGTTTCCTTATGGGCAGTCAGGGAATGGGCCATATGGCTAACACATATGTTCTCTTCATGGGCTCCTTTATCATGTCTGGGGTCTCCCACTTTTTCTGGGGTCAGCCATGAAAGTACCATGGGTGTTACCTGTAATTCATACAGTACCCCTGCTTCCCATGGAGTAAGCAGGAAAATCCAGGGAGTAACATTAATCATCATAAGCCATGGCCAGAACCATCTAGTCTTCTCTCCTTCTGCCTAAAGAGAAGGGGCTGCTAATAACACATGACCAATAGGGCTACTCGTGGCTGTGGAAGCTCATCTTCTGTATTAATCTGGATATGTACACACTGTATATTCCTCAGTTGTTCATTTAAAAAGTGAACCACTTGGTTCAATTGTCAGACCTACCCCTTGGGGCTAGGTGGGTCAATTCCCAGCCTTAACATTTCTGTTAGTAGGTCATTTTCATGCTTTATCATGATGGCAGCCTGTGGTCTATAGGGAACATAGAAATGCCAAGATATATCCATATCCATATCCATATCCACATCCACATCCACATCCACATCCACATCCACATCAATATCCATATCCATATCCATATCCATATCCATATCCACATCTATATCCATATCTTAGGCCCAAACTTGAACCCTATGGCCCACAAAATGCTAACCCCAGTCACTAGCTACATGGACCAGGAGGCCGTATGCTGTACTCAGGTGTTCCAGTGCCCGTATGACTATATCCTGAGTGGTCACACAACTAGACAGGCAAATAAAAGCCTTGTTGCTGTGTCTATAGCAGTTCATGCATACTTAAATCCTTGTTCTGAAGGTAGAGATCCTATAAAGTCCACCTGAAAGTGTTGTAGGAGATCTTCTCCACACAACATGTGGTCAGGTGAGACGCAGCTCAATTTTTTTGAGTGTGCTCATGTGCATCTTGGGCATCTCTTGACCATCTGGATTGTTTTGCTGGGACTACTGTCTATACTACAATGTTGGGCCACATGTAACATGGTCCAGGGACATGTATTTCCCAGTTTCCAGTGCAACCGTACAGCCTTATCCATGCCATGCATCTGGAGCCTACGGGCCTGAGCTAGTGCATCTGCTTCATCTTCTCCAGGGGCTAGCAGTGGATGATGCCCACTCAAATGATATACCACGACCTTCTTTATGGAATCCATGGCCCGTAGGTCCCATCACATTGCTTGTTCCCATACTGGCCAATGACATGCATCCCAGGTTTATTGCTCCCATTGAAGCAGCCGTGAAGATTTCCCTGGAACACTGCTCAGCTGTCTGTCCCAAGATCCCAAGACCTTGGTTCACTTATAACAAACATCCATACAGCCTGCACTTGAGCCCATTGTCTACTTTGTCTAGTACCTGTTTCAAACCAAATGGTGTCAGTTACCACATGTCTCATCATTACCACCACTGTGATCCACGTAGCTGGACTGCCTCAGCTGGATCCGTCAGTGTACCAAGCTATAGATGGCAAGGGTGATACACCCTCAAGGCAAGGACTGAAACTCAGGACAGCCAGAGAGCTCTCAATGGGCACAATTTGGTGTGTTACCAGGCTCAATAGGGCCTGCAATTCTTGGGAAAGGGGGCTCGTCCTAATAGCCTCCCTCTGATTTAGGTATGCCCCTCATTTGGCCAGGGTGGGCATCAGGGGTACTCCTGTCTTTGTTGCTGTCACCCAGGACTACAACCAGCCAGCTATTGGATACATGGTCCACACCTGGACATTCTCATGGGCAGTTATAGGCTCACAGACTTGCAAAGCAGCATACACAGCTGCCACCTATTTTTCTTTTTTTTTTTTTTTAATTTGACAGGAAGAGTTAGACAATGAGACAGAGAGAGAGAGAGAGAGAGAGAGAGAGAGAGAGAGAGAGAGAGAGAGAGAGAGAGAAAGGTCTTCTTTCCATTGGTTCACCCCCAAAATGGTTGGTACGGCCGGCGCGCTGTGCCAATCTGAAGCCAGGAGCCAGGTGCTTCCTCCTGGTTTCCCATGTGGGTGCAGGGGCCCAAGCACCTGGGCCATCCTCCACTGCCTTCCCGGGCCACAGCAGAGGGCTGGACTGGAAGAGGAGCAACCGGGACTAGAACCGGCGCCCATATGGGATGTGAGCGCCGCAGGTGGAGGATTAACCAAGTGAGCCACGGCGCTGGCCCCCAGCTATTTTTCAATAAAGGAATAGCATAGCTCAGTCCTCTTCCATAATTCCCGTAACTGGGAATTAATCTCCTTCCTGTCTGACAAAACCCCCATCCAAAAGCAGTGGTTGTAACAGTAACATCCATCTGGAAGAGTTTTGTGGAATGTACCACTTGTAATACCTGTGCCTGTGTCACCACATGCTTGGCAGCTGTAAAAGCCTGTTTAGCCTCAAGAGTCCAACCCCATGTTGCTCCCTTCCAGAACAACTGATACAGCAGGTGGAACATCTGTGCTAAATGAGGAATGAACATTCACCAATACTCCAATAATCCCACAAAGGCCTGTAACTGTCTCACCACAGTGGGATATGGAAAACCCTGTATCTTACCCATCACAGCCTCAGGTATGACTTTCATCTCACCCAACCAAACAACTCTCAAGACCTTGACAGACAAGCCAGATCCTTGTACCTTGCTGACACTGACCACTCATCCCTAGAAGTTCAAGGTACATCTTAAACCATCAGCTGCAGTTTCTAAATCTGCAAAAGAATCAGAGATTAACATTATGTCATTAATATAATGAAACAACACAGCAGTGGGAGGCCTTTTCCAGGTAGCCAGGTCCTTGGTTACCAATCCATGACAGATGGTCAGGTTGTGCAGACAGACTTGGGAAGAAAATAGAGATCCATGGTCCCCCATCTCATGCAAAGGCAGTTGCTCTTGACTCTCTGGAGCTATGCCAATGGAGAAGACAGCATTAGCAAGGTCCACTGCATAGTGGTACCATCCCAAAGTCAAAGCCAAAGGATCTAAGAGCTCAGAATTGAGGGAACAGCAGCATGCAGAGGCGGTATCACCTTGTTTAACTCTTGATGATCTACAGTCATTCACCAGGTGCCATTTGGCTTTCTTACCAGCCATATCAGTGAATTGTATGGGCTGTGCATAGAACTCACAATGCCAGCTTTCTCCAACTATAGTCTGCCCAATTTTTTGTGTCCTCCAGGCAATTGATATTGTCACATTCAGAGTCACTGCTGCATGGTGTGAGCGTCCCCTGACCATGGGCATTACAGTTCACACTCACAGCTGGAATTCTGTGTGGTAAGCAGTCAATCCTTTGAGCACATCGATCTCCATAATGTTTTCTGGGGGGCTGGCGCTGTGGTGCAGCAGGTAAAGCCACCGCCTGCAGCACCAGCATCCCATATGGGCGCCAGTTCAAGACCCGGCTGCTCCACTTCCGATCCAGCTCTCTGCTATGCCTGGGAAAGCAGTAGAAGATGGCCCAAGTGCTTGGGCCCCTGCACCCACGTGGGAGACCCAGAAGAAGCTCTTGGCTCCTGGCTTCAGATCAGTGCAGCTCCAGCCATTATAGCCATCTGGGGAGTGAACCAGTGGATGGAAGACCTCTTTCTCTCTCTGCCTCTCTGTAACTCTGCCTTTCAAATAAATAAATAAATGAATCTTTAGACCTATCAGTGTGATCAGTTGTGAACTGAAATTGATCACTTGGACTAGTGAGATGGTATTGTTACATGCCATCTTGATGGGATTGTATTGGAATCCCCTGGCACGTTTCTAACTCCACCATTTGAGGCAAGTCCGATTGAGCATGTCCCAAATTGTACATCTCCTCCCTCTCTTATTCCCATTCTTATATTTAACAGGGATCACTTTTCAGTTAAAATTTAAACACCTAAGAATAATTGTGTGTTAATTACAGAGTTCAATTTCAGTTCACAATTGATCACACTGATAGGTCTAAGAGTCAAAGGGATCACACAAACAAGACTAGTGTCTGCTAATACTAACTGATAGAATCAAAAAGGGAGAGAACGATCCAACATGGGAAGTGGGATACACAGCAGACTCATAGAATGGCAGATGTCCTAAATAGCACTCTGGCCTCAGAATCAGCCCTTAAGGCATTCGGATATGGCTCAAGAGCCCATGAGAGTATTTTAGGCATGGAAAGCCAAGACACTCTGGAAAAAAAAAAAAAGAATACCTAAATGAAAGATCTCTGCGAGTGAGATCCCAGTGGAAAGAACAGGGCCATCAAAGAAGGAGGTACCTTTCTCTGAAGGGAGGAGAGAACTTCCACTTTGACTATGACCCTGTTGGCATAAGATCGTAGTTGGCAAACTCAAAAGGTTTCCATAGCCTTGGCAACTCATGACTAGAGCCTAGGGAGAATACTGACGCCATAAACAAGAGTGTCAAATTGTTAAGTCAACAACAGGAGTCACTGTGTACTTACTTCTCATGTGGGATCTGTCCTTAATGTGTTGTCCAATGTGAAGTAATGCTATAACTAGTACTGAAACAGTATTTTACACTTTGTGTTTCTGTGTGGGTGCAAACTGATGAACTCTTTACTTAATATATACTAAATCGATCTTCTGTATATAAAGATAAATGAAAATGAATCTTGATGTGAATGGAATGGGAGAGGGAGCGGGAGATGGGAGAGGTGCGAGTTGGGGGGAAATTATGGGGGGATAAGCCATTGTAATCCATAAACCATACTTTGGAAATTTATATTTACTAAATAAAAGTTAAAAAAAAAACAAATAAATAAATAAATGAATCTTTAAAAAAATGTATTCTGGGACTGAGGATACACAAGTCGTGTATGCCCGGGGTAGGAGATGGCCTATGCCTAAAGTCCCTGTTGCCTTTTACATCCGGATGATGTGGCCTCCATAGCCGTCAATGTATGCCACAGGACCACTGAAGTGATCAGGGTTTCTGTACAAAAAGCTGTAGTCAGTTCCATTGTCAACCTGTGCCAACACATGCTGAACTTTACAGTGGGACCAATAAATTGCTAATTCCCCATGTGGTCGCTGGTCCTCTGGGATTCCCTCCCACCACCCCTTCCTCCAACAACCAGGTTTCCCAGCCTGAACCCTAATCCAATAGAGAAAATTCTTTTCCCCAAGCTGCATGGAATCTTGGAGACATACCAGATGAACTGAGTTCTTTAATCTCATGGGCACTTTCCTGTAGCGCTGTTCCCTAGGCAGCTGTCGCCATAACGTTAACAGCACATCACTGGATTGGTCATCAATTTTCTCCCTGCTTATCCCTGCCACTAGGGAGTAGATCCACATTTGCACCCTAAACATTTTAATGGCCCATTTTTCTTTTTCACACCCTGAGGCAAGATTTTTGTGGGTTTGCCTTTGCCCTTTCTTCTCAGTTGTCATGCCACCCCTCGATCCTGCTGCTTTCTCTCTAGATCCCCCAGACTCGCCATAGCAGTCTCATGAACACAGCAGTCAACACACAGGGTCATTATGCTTGCCAAAGACCCAAAGGTGGGAGGAGGCGCAGAAGTCAATATTAAACCCTTCACTCAGGTGGCGAAATGCCAATTGTCTGGGCCCCTCGTATTCCGGTTAACACAGTCTGCCGCATTCCCATTTCTCTAAGAATTTGAACCAAGTTATGCATGGGGTCCACGGATTCCCACCTTCTGGGAGTTCTCTGGCATCCTGCCAAACAGTCCATGCTGCAGCCAGTGACAACTGTATCAGGACACGGTTGCCTTGACTGGCTCCAGGCCGCCGCTGACTTGCCCATTGCCACAGTAATAGGTGACTGTAATGGAAGCTCATTTGTCCATCTCTGACGGTGACAACTGGAGGCTATCAGCTTCCTCATCCCACAGGTGCAAAGGCCAAGCTGGCATTGTGGCTCTCCCAAGCTCAGCTAGGCTGGGGTGAAAGCAGTATAAGTCACACATCCACTCACTGTGGGGGCACCTCCTGCAGGTGCTTTACCACAGGGCGGGCATGTAGAGTCAGCGGGCAGCCCACCTCCCCATTGGGCTCCTCGCTGCCCGTTTTTACTTTGTCCCTGGGCACAGCCAGCTCTTCTCCGAAGCCTATGCTCCTCGCCACGGCATAGCTCCCATATCTGGGCATCACTGGCACAGGTGTCTTCACATTGCCACCTTAAATATGGTGAGGAAGTCTCCCTGCTGCCACCTTAACATGGTGAGGAACATCCACCCTGCCTGGCCAGCTCCGGCCCACTATTCCTCTAGCATTTTGTCTTCCAAGACATACAAAGCCCTTTCCAAGCCTCGAGGACTCTCCTCGACCTGCTGAGTGACTGAATGTGGCCACCAAAGAATAAGAGGAGAGGAGACAGAGGCCCGGAGATGAGAATGACCAGAGCCTTCTCACATGTTGAATATAAAGCATAACATTCCGAATAAACATCAGTCTTTCAAAAAAATGAAATAAAAGCCCAAAATATATTCTATTTTTAGACCCCAGAAACAGACAATAATTGATTGTTTAAGCATTCATCTTCTGTAGCGCAAAGAATCACCTCTGTGTGATCTATGCCAGGCTCCAGCATCTCAGAACTTCCTGTCAGATGAGGCACATCTGGAACTTGTCAAAGCAAGTTAACTTTACAAGATAGCTCCTTGTAGCAAGACCCCTGGCCAATGCGTTCTTTCCATCACATTTCCACTGCACTTTATCCCTGAATAGTCACCATGAATATGAAAAATGAACGAGAGGTTTCCTTAAACTTTAAATTTTGCTTGAACAAAGTGAGGACTTCATCATAAAACCGGTCTTACAGTCAGCATTCTAAATTTCTTTTTTTTCCCCTTGCAGTCAACCTTGAATAGACAGTTATGGGAACAAATACATTCATGTGATATGCCCATTTCCCTTTTTCTTTTTTTTATAAAGCTTTTATTTAAAAAATATTTATTTATATAAAGCTTTTTCATGCCATTTTGTGGTTGTCATTTCATATTTGCTCTTGTTCAAAATGAAGTTGGGAATTCCTATGCAAGGAATTAATCTAGGGACTATAAACTCATCTTAAGGCACCTGGAAAGTTCTGGAATGCACTTAGAATGCAGGATCTCAGACCCTTTGGACTATAAAGCTTAATCTCAGCACTGATTTAGCAATAATTCTTTGAACATGATGATAAGGAATGACAGCTTGTGGGAAAATAACAGTTTCTTTTTAAAAAAAGATTTATTTTTAATTTATTTGAAAAGCAGAGTTAGAGAGAGAGAGAGAGAGAAGTGTTCCATCCTCTGATTCACTTTTCAGATAGCCATAACAGACAGAGCTGGCCTAGGCCAAAGCCAGGAGCCAGGAGCCAGGAGCCAGGAGCTTCTTTTGGGTCTCCCACATGGGGTGCAGGGGCCAAAGGACTTAGGCCATTTTCTGCTGCTTTCCCAGGCACATTAGCTGGATTGGAAGTAGGGCAGCTGAGACTTGAACCTATTCTCATATGGGATGCCAGCATTGTAGGTGGTGGTTTAACCAGCTGTGCCACAACACCAGCCCCCAAAATAACAGCTTCTAAAGCCAAGATATATAAGACAGTGCCTTTGTTTGGACTCTCCTTAAGGCCAGCAACATTTAATAAGCAATGAGACTTGAGAGAGAAGGTATGCTAGACAGGAAGGAGGCAAAGTCAAAATAAGGAAGTGGCAAGGAATTGGCCAGCTCCATAGGTAAGTAGCGCACAATCCCACAGACTCTTCTGAGGAGGCTTTTAAAATGTGTTGTGGAACTTTCCATCTGGGTTTAAAAAGGGAAGCAAGAATTTATCCATTGACCCTTGTTCTCCATTGGACAACTCCCTCTCTGCTTCCAAGTCATACCTGCCAGAGTATTGAGTGTGTTCCTGGGGGTCCACACCCACGAATGCCATGGGCTCCCTGGGCAGACAGCTAGAGGGACACTTCATGGGTGGAAACTAGAGTACTACCAAATTGCTTCTGTGCAGCTCTCTATGGGACAAGCGGTAGCAGCTGTAGCTGAAATGACAGGTGTGGAGGGTAGGATTTGTAATGGTGCTCTGTCAAGAACTGGGGAGGTTGCAAGCTATACCCTCATTGCTAGCTAATAAGTTAGCTTGTCACAGCTTCGTGCCTACTGGCAGAACACAAGTCTTCTGGTTCCGAGACAAAGGACTTTGTTACTCACAGCATGGCAGGCAACATGACCATCACATTCAGGTTGGTTTCCCCTTTCCAGGTCCCCCGGGACAGTGTGGAGGTGGGTCCAGGTGGCTTGTGGCATGCTCAGTGTGGGTGCCAGCTGAGGAACTCAAAGCTTAACAGTCCTTACTCTGTTGTAGGAGGGCGACAAGCAGATCTGTCCATCTTTTCCCCAGTGGAGACATGACCCTTTTTTTATTATTATTATTAATCAGCAAACAAAACTGTGTTTCACCTCAGAAAGAAATATTTTCTTTTTCTTCCAAAGCTTTTTATTATATAGATGACTTTGAAAAAGGTAGAATGGAACAAAAGCCATCAGTGGCTACTCACAAGTTGTACAAAAATATGAGTGATCAATAATCATTTTCTAATGTGTCAGAGGGGCTCAATACAAATGGTATTTAACAGGTTTAATTTATAGAAATGTTTTGAGACTTTTAGACTGGTCATTGTGCTGAAGAGACAACCTCTGAATAGCTTTCTGCTCCTGGATCTGGAATTCATGCAATGTGAGCTCTCCTAAGCTATGAAAACATTTGGAAGTTGTGTAGTACATTGACTTTTGTCCATTTTCCACATTATTGCCATGGTTAATAACTTATGTGCTTATGTTACATTGCCAATTTGCTCCATATATACTGCATAAAATTGAGCATATGAGTATTTGTCTTTCACATAAAGGTGGGAAATCTTCAGTGTTTGAAGAACATGTGAGTTTCAGCAATGTTGCTATTATTGGTGGTTAAAAGTGTTTGAATAACTTATCCTATACAATCTATAGACTATGTAATATCACCCTAATGGCAACAAGGAAATAGGTTCTCAAAGAAAAAAAAAAGATTTTATTTGGGAAACAGGAGAATACTGCAATCTGGAATACTCATGCTGTGACAGACCATAGATCTATGGAAGCCAAGGAAGACAAGGATTATTCTAAACAAGACAGGGGCTGGCATTTTGGCATAGTGGGTAAAGCCACCTCCTGGGATGCTGGCATCCCATATGGGCACTGGTTTGTATCCTGGCTATCCACTTTT
This sequence comes from Sylvilagus floridanus, assembly GCA_949820135.1. Taxonomy (NCBI): domain Eukaryota; kingdom Metazoa; phylum Chordata; class Mammalia; order Lagomorpha; family Leporidae; genus Sylvilagus; species Sylvilagus floridanus. The sequence goes on along the minus strand of OX463225.1, from coordinate 82,721,050 downwards.
TTTTTAAAAAGATATATTTATTTATTTGAAAGTCAGAGTTACATAGAGAGAGGAGAGGCACAGAGAGAGAGGTCTTCCATCTGCTGGTTCACTTCCCAATCGGCCCCAACAGCCGGAGCTGCGCCGATCCAAAGCCAGGTGCCAGGAGCTTCCTCTGGGTCTTCCCACATGGATGCAGGGGCTCAAGGACCTGGATCATCTTCTATTGCTTTTCCAGATTACAGCAGAGAGCTGGATAGGAAGTGGAGCAGCCGGGACTCCAACTGGCACCCATAGAGGATGCTAGCATTGCAGGCGGTGGCCTTAACTGCTATACCCCAGCGCCAGCCCTGCTATCCACTTTTATTACAGTTCACTGTTAATAGTCAGGGAAAAGTAGTGAAGATGACTGTGCGGGCCCTTGTACCCACACGGGAGACCTGGATGAAGCTCTTGGCTCTTAGCTTTAGCTAGCCCATTGCAGCCATCTGGGGTGAGAACCAAGGAATGACAGCTTGTGGGAAGATCTTTCTCTGTGTGTGTGTCTCTCCCTCTCTCTCTGTAGCTCTGCCTTTCAAATAAATAACTAATTTTTTAAATAAAAAGGCAGATAAAACAAAGAAGGTTCATAAATTGTTTTGAAACAATTGTCCTTGGCTACAAAGAGCAATAACAAGGGTGGTGTTAGACCAAGGTTGAACAGGCAGGTGCCAGTAGATGTTCTTGAAGAAGTATTCTTTGAGCAAGGTTACAGCAGACTCTGCAAAAGATAAGGTTCTGATAGATTTTCTTGTGATAGTTCTTGATTTCAGGCAAATCATGCACAGGAGCTGTGTCTCCATGACCTCCCGGAATTATTTTGCTAGGGTTAACACAAGTGACCCATTTTGATTCTGACAACTTTCACAATAAAGTGATTCACTTTTATATCACTGTCACCTAACTCAATCCCTGACACATAATAGATACATAAAAATATTTTGTTGAGTAGATTATTAAGTGAATAAATAAAAGGCTAAGGTCACAAAAGAAGAGATAAAAAATTAAAAAGAAACATAACACACGCTGGCACCATGGCTCAATAGGCTAATCCTCCACCTTGCGGCGCCGGCACACCAGGTTCTAGTCCCTGTCGGGGCACTGGATTCTGTCCCGGTTGCCCCTCTTCCAGGCCAGCTCTCTGCTGTGTCCCAGGAAGGCAGTGGAGGATGGCCCAAGTGCTTGGGCCCTGCCTCCTCATGGGAGACCAGAAGCACCTGGCTCCTGGCTTCGGATCAGCGTGATGCTGCGGCCGCGGCAGCCATTGGAGGGTGAACCAATGGCAAAAGGAAGAACCTTTCTCTCTGTCTCTCTCTCTCACTGTCCACTCTGCCTGTCAAAAAAAAAAAAAAAAAGAAAGAAAGAAAGAAAGAAAGAAACCTAACCCACAATAGAGATTTGAAAAGACATTTGTTGAATGGGTTATTAATGAATAAATACAAGACTAATATCACAAAAAGAAAGATTAAAAAACAAAAATAACCTAACAATGTTAAAGTACAGCACTCTTAGACCTATTTGATAGGGATATTGCCATTTTATTTCTACTTAAATTTGACCATGATTTCAAGCAAACAGAAAATATTTATGAAAACTTATATGGTAAGACTGTATCATAAGTTTAATGGGTAAAAGAAGATCCCTTGATTTTTTTCAATGTCATATTCTCCATAAAGAGCCATGATTTATTTTGCAAGTAGCATGATGTAGCAGATAGTAGATGAGCTTTATGATGAGATTGATTAGACTTAATCTCAGCTCTAACATCCATTCCCATCACTTTGGATAAAGTCCCCATCTAAAAGTAGACACCATACTACTACCTTACCAGGTTCTTTGGAGGGTTAAATGAGACAACATGTTTGTAGTTCCTAGACTAATGCCAGGATGCAATCAAGGTTAGTTCCTATATTCATTTCCTTTGGCTCCTATAACAAATTATGACAAACTAGATGGCTTACAACAACAGAAATGTATTTTCTCACAGTTCTGGAGGCCAGAAACCCCAGAGTGTTGCCAGGGCTGTGTGCCCGCTGAAGACTCCAGTGGGAATCTTTCTCACTTCTAGTTTCTGGGAGCTCTGGACACTCCTGGACTGCGCAGCAGAACTCCAGTCGCTGCCTCCGTCTTCGCATGGCCTTCCCCCTCCCTCTCCTTAGCTCTCTCCTGCTGTGTCCCTTGAAAGGATACTCACTTGTCACTGGATTTAAGGATCACCCAGGAAATCCAAAGTGATCATCTCAAGATCCAAATAAGGTCACAGTTATAGGCCCCAGGGGTTAGGACTGGGATGTTCCCTTTTTGAAACGCCATTCAACCCACTAGGTACCGTTCTCTTTCCGTTTCTCCCTTCCCCCACCCTCATTAAATATTCACAACACAAAAATCTAAGTATATTAAAAAAAAGTCAACAAATTACATCTTATGAGTGGAAGCTTAAGTAAAATCTCAACAAAAAGAGGAAAAAGGGAAGGATAAGCAGCTAAGAGGTTCACAGCAACGTCTTATGATTGATGGAAAGAGGTTTTACGTGGACAATGGCATCAGTCTGGTAAGCACGGTATGAAAAAGACAACTGTGCCTCTCATGAGCCAGGTACCTTGTTGCACTGATAGTTTTAGTATAAAATTCCAATATCCCCGTTAGACTGATAATAAAGCAGGATTTTAAAAAGATAATTTACAGAAATTCGATTCAGGGGCTGGCACTGTGGCGTAATGGGTAAAGCAGCTGCCTGCAATGCCGACATCCCATATGGGCTCCAGTTCAAGTCCCGACTGCTCCACTTCTGATCTAGCTCTCTGCTATGGCCTGGGAAAGCAGTAGAAGATGGCCCAAGTCCTTTGGCCCCTCCCTCATGGGAGACCTGGAAGAAGCTCCTGGCTCCTGGCTTCTGATTGGCACAGCTCCAGCCTTTGTGGCCATCTAGGGAATGAACCAGCGGATGGAAGACCTCTCTCTTTGTCTCTACCTTTCTCTGTAACTCTGTTTTTCAAATACATAAAATAAATCTTTAAAAAATTTATTTATTTATTTGAAAGGCAGCGAGAGAGAGAGAGAGAAAGAGAGAGAGATCAATTTTCCATCATTCATTCCCCAAATGCTTGCAACAACCAGAGCTGGGGCTCACTGAAGCCGCTGTCCAATACAGTAACTACTAGTCACATGTGAATACTTGGATACTTGGAATGTGGCTAGTCCAAATTGAAGGTGATCTGTAAGAATAAAACACACAGTGATTTAAAAGACTTAGTACAAGAAAGGTGTAAAAAAAACTCATGAATTTAAATATTAAATGCATATTGAGATAATATTGTTTATATATGGGATTAAATACATTATGAAAATCAATTTCACCTTTTTCTATTTATTCTTTTCAGTTTGACTACGGCATTTAAGATTTATGTGGCAACAGGCACTTAGCCTACTGGTTAAGATACCTACATCCAATACTGAATGCCTGGGTTTGATTCTCTACAGCAATTCCTGTCTCCAATTTCCTGCCAGTGCAGATCCTGGGAGGCAGCAGTGATGATTCAAGTAAACTGGGTCCTTGCCACCCTTATAGGAGACCTGGATTGAGTTCCCAGGGCTCCAATTGGCTCTCTGATCTGGGATGCTGGCATCGCAGATAGAAGCTTAACCCACTGCATCATACCACTGGCCCCATTAACTGTTTCTTGTCTGAACTATCCATTAATATTGGTTCCTGGGATCCTGAAACTGGCTACTCACCCACACGTGTTTCTGGGTATTCTCAGGATTCTCATGAAGAAATCTTATTAGTCATTTGTGGTTTCTTCTTCCTCCTATTCCAACCCCTTCCTGTAGGCATCATCTTGCCTAGAACCATGGCTGCTGCTTCCACTGGGAACTGATACTTCTGAAATTGCACCTCACTGCAAATAGGGTTGAATGCTGTCATGTGTTTGTTTTCATATTTTCTTATTAGAGAGAGAAAGCAGGACTATACTGCCTGTATCCAAATATCTGTTAGAAAGTTGTAAGTGAGGAGTCAGTGTTGAGATGTAGCAGGTTAAGTCACCACCTGCAGTGCCAGCATCCCAGATGAGCTCCAGTTCAAGTACTGGCTGCTCTACTTTGGATGCAACTCCCTGCAAAGGAGCCTGGGAAAGAAGCAGAGGATGGCCCAAGTCCTTGAACCCCTGCCACCCACATAAGAGATCCAGATGGGGTTCCAAGCTTCTGGCTTCAACCTGGTCCAGTCCAGCTCTGGCCATTGCTGCCATTTGGGAAGTGACAGATGGAAGATCTCTCTCTGTCACTCTGCCTTTCAAACAACTAAAATCAATATTTAAAAAAGGAAGTTTTAAGTGCAATAGCTCACTGCAATGTTCAAGCTCCCTGTTCTCCATAATACTTGGACATGAGACTATGGAGGGCTAAACTGAGAATTCTGAGCAAGTTGGGATTAGCTCTCCCTTTTAGCTTTCAGGTTTTGCTTCTCCATGCCTGCCTGCCTGCCTGCCTTTTCCCCTGGGCAGCAGTTGAAATGGGGGCTGGGAGGAGTTCAATAGCAGTCAGGTTTCTGTTGAGCTAGACGGTGTTCTTTGAATGCTTGAAGGCAGAGCATGGGTGCTCCAGTCCACTATAATTCCTGCTAGTTCCCAGGATGATGTATCCTCCTACATCACACATCTGCTACTGCCTCGAATCCTGAATTTGCACCCTTGTTTTACACCCTTGCTGCTCAAAGTATGCTCTGCGACCAGCGGCATGAGCATCACCTGAGAACTGGTTAAAAATGCATGTTCTCAGGCCCCAACCCAGGCCTGTTGTTTTCAAATTTGCATTTTTTCCTATAAACATTTGAAGTTCGAGAAACCCTGCTTTACCGATTTGCTCCCTCCCTGAAGGCTTAGTAACCCTCGCTTAATAGCATCTGACCCAAGTGATTTGCAGACATGCCCAGGAAATATGATGTGCAGAGGGTGTCACTGCTTTGACTATGTTCCCCACTACTCCAACAGAAAAGCAAGTTTAACTTTCTAACAGACACTGAGCCTTGGAAACGAAAGGCAAGAATCTCTGTCTGTTGTCTAGTGGGGAAGGAATTATTCCCTTTTCCGAGCTGCTTCTCTGTTTTCTTGTGCAACTCACTCTCGGGTGGACTGGCTCATCTTTCCACGCCTTTTCCAACCAGTGGCAGCCCTTGGGTTTGTCCCTTTCCTTGACAAGTCCAGGGCAGTGCTGTCTTATATTTCACATGCATTCAGAACTGTTCGGCTAGTGAATCGGGGGAGGGGAGAGAAAGGGACAGTCTGGGTTTTCTTTTGCTGTCAGTAGCCCGAGTCTCCAGGAGCCATTCCCGTTTGGGCTGCCTGATGTCTCTGATTTTGGAAAAGGACACGTAGCATACCCGGTGAGCAACCACTTGGGGGCAGGGTTGGACAGAAAACTGTTTGTTAGCGGGGAGCGAAGTCCCTCATGAATCACATCATCCCCCAGAAGTCTTTTAGTAAATAAAAATACAAAACAAAAGTTTTCTGGAATGCCATTTGCCCTTAAGTCTGTACTGGCTGTTTTGCTCCCTCCGGCCTTTCCTGCTTTTCTCTGTGCCCTGGGAGCTGGATCCCATGCCCCAGACTTCCTTCTCCTGCACATTTCCGGCTAGGTGGGTTAAGTGGCAGAGATGACGTGAGCAGGAGGAGAGAGAGGCTGGGATTTTATTTCTTCCGTTTCCTCCCTGCAGGGCCCCAAGCTGGCTGGGCTGTGTTCCCTACAGAGGCCCTTAGCTCCCCCAGACGGCTCCTGGGCCGCAGCTTTCACACTTGCCAAACCCCCAGCACGGCTCCTGCATTTACCCTCTGGACTGGAAAGTGAAAGCTTCCTGGCCCTCTGCCCTCTTCTCCCACCCCTCACAGTGCTGTCAGTCCCAGCGGTTTCATTGGCCCCAAGGTCCCTGCTCAGCTTGTTTGTTTGTTTTGTTTTTTCTCCCAGTACATTGAGCCTTAACCATTTTGATAACTTTTTCTTTTCACAATGATTCTATGACTATGATTCTACTAAGAAGACAATCACAGGCCGGCGCTGCGGCTCACTAGGCTAATCCTCCGCCTGCGGCGCCAGCACACCAGGTTCTAGTCTTGGTCAGGGCGCTGGATTTTGTCCTGGTTGCCGCTCTTCCAGGCCAGCTCTCTGCTGTGGCCCGGGAGTGCAGTGGAGGATGGCCCAAGTGCTTGGGCCCTGCACCCCATGGGAGACCAGGATAAGCACCTGGCTCCTGCCTTCGGATCAGTGCGGTGCGCTGGCTGCAGCGGCCATTGGAGGGTGAACTAATGGCAAAAAAGGAAGACCTTTCTCTCTGTCTCTCTCTCTCACTGTCCACTCTGCCTGTCAAAAAAAAAAAAAAAAAAAAAAAGAGAGAGAGAGAGAGACAATCACAGCAGGAAGTAGCTCTAAAGACAGATCATCATCATCCCTCTACCCTTCCTAGACTTTTTGGGCTGATGTAATCCCATACAGCTCTTGCTTTATAAAAAACAAAAGAGGGGAATGTTAGTAAAATGGTGCAGTCTTATCTGTGACACCATCCTAGGCTCTAGCCACCATTGCTGGAAGCCAGGTGACCAGATGGCCCAACCACCAGTGTCAGCTGCACCTCCACTTTAATGGGATTTGCTTCTCCTACTTCCCTGCAGGCTCTGGGGCAAAGGTTTAACAGGACCTGTTACAGAACAAGTGTTCTCTCTCTCTTACCCTCTCTTACTCTCTCACCCTTCCCCACCCTCCTCCTCAGCCTTCCCCTACCCAACAATAAACCTTTCCTTTAAAAAAAAAAAAAAAAAGACAATCAGAGATGTGAAGATTTATGGTCCCACCTTCAGTGGTGGGGGCTCCTCACAGTATGCTGTTCCTCTGGCCATTGTAGCTTAGGGGCTGGTGCTATGGCATAGTAGGCTAAGCCAGAGCTGGCATCCAGTCTGGGCACTGATTGCTGTCCTGGCTGCTCCTCTTCTGATCCAGCTCTCTGCTGTGGCCTGGGAAAGAGGGGAGGATGGCCCAATTGCTTGGGCCCCTGCATCCACATGGGACACCTGGAAGAAGCTCCCGGCTCCTGGCTTCAGATTAGCCCAGCCCCAGCTATTGTGGCCATTTGGGGACTGAACCAGCGGACGGAAAAACCTTTCTCTCTGTTTCTCCCTTTCTCTGTAACTCTACCTTTCAAATAAGTAAATGAAATCTTAAAAAAAAAAAAAAAAAAAAAAGTAGCTGAGTGACTGAGTATAGCCAATCAAGGTAAATTTCAGATTTCCAGTATCTTGCTTAGAAAGCTCTGTCTTCCAGATCAGGGGGCAGAGCAGGAAAAAGGAGAGGAAGTGGATCTTTGATGGCGGCTCCTGGCTCCATTGAAGCACACCCTCTCTCCCACTCCCTTTTAAAGCAGCTTTCCTGAGGAGCAGGGCTCCAGGCCTTGTTTAACTGGACACAATTGACAACAGAGCCAGGCAGTTCTTTATGTACTGGTGTGGAAGGATTTCCAGATTTTTTTTTAAGTAATAAAAGTAACAAATAGGAGACTGTCTGTCATGGGTTTCATTTGTGTGAAAAATATACATTCATTTTCCTTTACTTAAAATTGTTTCTAGCAGAATGTAGAAGCAATTTGTAACAGGATTACCTTTGGAGAGAGAACTGGGTGGCAGAAAATAGAGTTGAGAGGAAAATATGCCTTTTGTTGTACCCACATTTGGATCTTGTACCAGAAGATCCAATATTTTATGTTTAACACTTTCTATTAAAATAAGTGAAAATCAAACTATTTAATAATGTTCCCCACTATGAAAAGCTCTCTGTGTATATACAAGCATATTAAATGCTAAAAGGAAAATCTTACTAGTAATTGTTGTTATTTCTACAAAATGGGATTACAGATAATTAAAAAAAATTCTTGCCTTCATTTTCCAAAATTTACAATGAATGGGAATTACTCTTATAGTAAAACCACACAAACATAACTAGTCATTCTTATTTTTTAGTTTTATTTATTTGAAAGGTGATGAGAGAGGGGAGGGAGAAGCTAGCTTCCTTCTGCTGGTTCCAGAGCTAGGACAGACTGGAGCCAGGAACTCAATTCAGGTCTCCCATGTGGGTGGCAAGGACCCAAGCACTCGAGCCATCACCTGCTGCCCCCCTCCCAGACCGTGCATTACTGGGAGAGCTGGAATTGGGAGAGGAGATACTCTGATATAGGATGCAGGCATCCTGAGTGGCATCATAACCAATGTGTTGAATGCTCAACCCATAGTTATGTTTAAAAGAAAACAGTATTAGTCAGATGTGCAAGGCTGTGGAGAGAAGCCAGTGGCTACTTGCAAAGCACAGCGGTCTGTGAGCAGAGCAGGGCTTGTGGGAACCACCCCACAAGGTAAGAGGCAAGCAATGGACCCACTGGTGTTTGGGGACCCGTCTGTTCAGACTCATGTTACTCAAAGTAACCACGTTTCGTATATTTGGAAATCCCTGAGATAAAGGGGTAGGGATTCAGGAAGGAATGTCCCTTTATGTCCCTAATTCTAATGCCAGTAGTTCTTCAGTGTTTGTTAAGGGAGTAAGAAAGCCAGGGAAGAAATATAAAGCATTAGTCTTGTGGCATCAGAAGATGTGGACTTAATTCCTATCCCATGACTGAATACTTGCTCAGGTTTGCACCTGTGGGTCTTGGTTCTTCAGCCTTTAAAATGAGAGGTTTGGACCTGACCACCGGTAAGCAACCCCAGGTTCAGAAATCAAGTGGCTTGTCAATTAGTATCTGCATATTCAGGAGTGGGGACACTCAACCAGGTGGTTAAGGCAAGTCTCACATCAGGATTGCCTAGGTTGGATTCCTGGTTCTGACTCTTTTTTTTAAAAAAAATTATTGTATTATTTTTTAAAGATTTATTTATTTATTTGAAAGTCGGAGTTACACGGAGAGAGGCACAGAGAAAGAGAGAGAGAGAGAGGGAGAGGTCTTCCATATGCTAGTTCACTCTCCAATCGGCCAGAATGGCTGGAGCTGCGCCGATGGGAAGCCAGGAGTTTCTTCTGAGTTTCCCATGTGGGTGCAGGGGCCCAAGGACTTGGACCATCTTCCACTGCTTTCCCAGACCATAGCAGAGAGCTGAATTGGAAGTGGGGCAGCCAGGACTCGAACCTGCACCCATATGGGATGCCAGCACTGTAGGCAGCGGTTTTACCTGCTACGCCACAGCACCGGCCCCCTGGCTCTGACTCTTAACTCCAGCTTCCTGCTAATGCTGTGGAATGAGCAAGTGTGGAGTAAACAATAACCGTTAAACTGCATATATCCATTAAAGTGTTCCTGCCGCATCTCTAGGTCTTTTCATTTTCCCTGAATTGCCCACATGTAAGTTCACTACCAGTGAACTAGATGGCCTCCCAAGCCCATCTCTACTCTAATATACGTTTCTAACAGTAGGATCTTTTTTTTTTTTTTTTTTTTGACAGGCAGAGTGGACAGTGAGAGAGAGAGACAGAGAGAAAGGTCTTCCTTTGCCGTTGGTTCACCCTCCAATGGCCGCCACGGCCGACGCACTGTGGCTGGCGCACCGCACTCATCCGATGGCAGGAGCCAGGTTCTTCTCCTGGTCTCCCATGCGGGTGCAGGGCCGAAGCACTTGGGCCATCCTCCACTGCACTCCCTGGCCACAACAGAGAGCTGGCCTGGAAGAGAGGCAACCGGGACAGAATCCGGCGCCCCAACAGGGACTAGAACCCGGTGTGCCGGCGCTGCAAGGCAGAGAATTAGCCTATTGAACCGCGGCGCCGGCCAACAGGAGGATCTTAAAAGTGAGATCTTCTGTTCTGAGTGAGCATGAACGTGTCTGGGACCCCTCCAGACTTTTCTTTCTGCTCTGTTCCTCTTCCTTCTCACCCAAATCCCTGAGGAGCCATGGAAACGCAAGGAGGAGGACTGTGTGCAGGCAGGGTTGGGGCACCCTAGAAGGGACTGCTCACTGGGGAGAAGCAAAAGTTTATGGCACTCCTTAGCATTAAAGAGCGTAAGCATTTCCAGGTGACAGTGGAGAGAGGCTGGAACCTGACACTGAGTTTGAGGGAGTCTTGCTTGGTCCATCTGAGTGGAACCATCTGGTCTTCAATACTCATTGACTATGTTAGTTTGATTGTGGAAGGCTGCAATTCATCAGCTCTAAAAGTGACAAGAAATGGGCAGCATCCAGTTCCTTAAGGCCAGGAAGGAAATTCTTTTATAATGCTGGGAAAAGTGAAAGAATGTGTTCCCCCAAGTGGGGTCAGGAAGTCCCCAGAGGGAAGCTGTGTCTCATTTTGTGAAATGATCTCCAGAAATTAGGAGCGTGGACCTTATGGGAATCAAGGGATTGAACTGAGGATTAGAATGATCACTGAAAAAAGAAAGTAATGGACTTGGGAGAAGAAGATAAGCCGCTTGTTTAAAATTATGAGCAGCTGTGGCTTATCTGGACCACTACTGACATATACTTAGGAGACACCAGTAAGCCCTGGCACTTGTCACTGGTCAAGAATTGTAAGGATACCAGTTATTGAGTCATTGTTAAGTTCAGGATTCTGTAATTGGTACTCATTTACGATATCTCTAACTCCAAAAAATTTTTGCAAGATAATTTTTTATCTTGTTTTATTTTGTATGTTCTCTCTCAGTTTTAGTTTTCTTTGTCTTTAAAACTGAACTCTTAGTGTATATCTTACAACCTTGCTAGGAGAACTACATTTAAAGTATATTTCAAAGGACCTGACATTAAGAAGACCCAATCTAATTTGTAAAATTATTGTTATATCAGGAAAAAAAGATGAAAATGTGGAAGATATTTTAACCAATGAGTTCATTTGGCAATTGTATAGGGTGGTTGCTACATTCCAGGCCCAATATATGCAGAAATAAAATACAGCCTTGACTGTATTACAAATATTCACAGTCTAGTGGGGGAAGATGAACAAAAAAATCACTGGTCAGACAAGAAAGTTATTAATTAGAATTGAATAATATATATTTTACAGTAGACTGCCATAAAAAAAGTACTACTAAAACTAGGATGCACAGTAAGTAGATTCTTAAAAGGAAAGAGTGAGAATTGGGTTAAATGAGTATGAGTGTATGTGTATCCATTTAAAGTAGAGAAAAACTGTCACTAGTTTTATATTGCCAAGGAAATATGCCTATGGGATAGAACTGCCTGGGTAGACAGGAACTGACTCTTACTGACTCTCTAAGAAGTTAAAACTTTATGTTAAAAGTGAGGCAATCCATTGAAAGATTTTATGAAAAGCGTGTACTGTTCAGACTCGTGGCTTAGCAAGGGAATTTAGGTAATTGTATGAAGGAGCAGAACCCAGGACTGAGGGTAGATGGGAGTTTTAGGAAACTCAAAGGAGGCAGAATAGTGCAGTAGTTTAACTCTAGAGATCCAAGCCTGGGTCAGGATTTTCTGGCTTCACTATTTTTTGGTAGTTTGTTATGGACGATTTTTCTTAACCTCTTTGTACCTGAGTTTTCTTATCTGTAAAATGAGGTTTAAAATAGTCCAGTTTGGAGGGCACACATTTGGTGCAGTGGTTGTGTTCCTCTTGGGGCATCCCCATCCCATGCTGGAGTACTTGCGTTTGAGTCCGCCTCTGCTTCTGATTCCGATTTCCTGCTTATGTGCACCCTAGGAGGTGGCAGGTGATGGCTCAAGTACTTGGGTCCTTGCCTCCATAAGGGAGGCCCGGACTGAGTTCCAAGCTCCCAGCTTCTTCCTGGCCCTGCTCCAACTGTTGTAGGTATTTGGGGAGTTAACCAGTGGATGGAAGATCTCTCTCCACTTATCTCTATTTCTCTAACTCAGTCTCTTTACCTTTCAAATGAAGTTGACAATTCATTGTTAATTTGTTTTTAGTGATGACGAAATAAAATAGTACCACTTCATAGGACGGATGTGATAATTCAAAAGTTAATAGGGAGTCAGCGCTGTGGCACAGCGGGTTAATGCCCTGGCCTGAAGCGCCGGCATCCCATATGGGCGCCAGTTCTAGTCCTGGCTGCTCCTCTTCCAATCCAGCTCTCTGCTATGGCCTGGGAAAGCAGTAGAAGATGGCCCAAGTCCTTGGGCCCCTGCATCCATGTGATAGACTTGGAAGAAGATCCTGGCTCCTGGCTTTGGATCGGTGCAGCTCCTCCAGCCTTTGTGGCCAGTTGGGGAGTGAATTATCGGATGGAAGACCTCTCTCTCTGCCTCTCTTCTCCCTGTATAACTGACTTTTGAATAAATAAATAAAATCTTAAAAAAAAGTTAATAGAATACAACAAACAGTGTTGCCACATAATGAGGCTCAAATAAATATTACCTTGTTGGTGGTGGTAGAGATGTGAATGTTAGTGCAAAAGAGAAATGAGGAGGGCCTGGGATAAGGCAGTGGCAGTGGGGATACCAAAAAAGGGGAGGGTTCAAGAAAGCGTGAAAAGCCTGCTAACAGAGTGCATTAAGGAGGCTGCACAGGAGTGGGGTCTCAGGAGAGCTACTGGAATTTCCTAGTGAGAGGGCAGCCTAGATTCAAAACTGTGCTGGTTTGAGTCTTCCCTGTTGTTCTTTGCTCTAAGGTCTCACCACGTTTCGCTCATCCTGCACATCCTTGTCCGGGTGTACTGCATACAAACTTCATCCACAAACACGGAAGTACAAGAAATACACATTTCTCCAGCTCAGTCTAAGCTCTGTTTTGAGCCTTCCCCGGGGATGCCAGAACCATTATTTCTGTTAAACTGGGGCTTAATTTCCCCTTTCCCCCATGTCTCTGTGTGCCTATGTTCTAGGAGTGCCGGGGGCAAATCTGAGGCAGCACATTCGATCTTTGGTGTCACCTGGCCAGGCTGGTATCCTCTGGGGTCCCCATCTCCTTCCAGGTCCTCTGGCAAAACTCATTCCTGGAGCCTCTAAGACCAGGCCCATTCACTTGGGCGTGCAGCAATGGTCCTGCTGCACATTCTAGTGCTCCCAGGACCTGCTGGGTGGTGAAAACTCGTTAGGGTATTAGGGTCTGTTTTAGTCCATTTTCTGATGCTATAAGTGAGTACTTTATGCAGAAAAGAAGTTTATTTCGCTCATAGTTCTGGAGGCTGAAAGCCATCTTAGCTGCCTCATACCACGGTGGAGAAGAAAGAAGAGAAATGGCTGCATGCAGAAGAGACGTCTGGAGCACCTGCGCTCGCCTGATTTTTACAACAAGCCACTCTCCCAACCACCAGGGTCCCAGCAGAATGAAAGCCAGAGCCACTTTGGTCTCTTCCGAGGGTGAGGCCCGCAATGACCTAATTACTTCACTCTGGGCTTCACCTCTTAAGGATCCCAGCACCTCTCAGTATTGTCATGCTGGTAACAAAGCTCCCAGCACACAAACGCCTGGAACCAACCACATCCGAGCTCTAGTTGAGTCATTCCACACCCCGTGCCCTGTTTGGCACACTGAAGGCATTTCCTGGTTTCTGCACTGCACTGGGGCATGGGGATGAGTCCATCAAGTGCTGGTCCTTCACTAGGCCGTTGTCTCTACTCTTGGTTCTGCTAAACAGAGCCAGGGTTTCCACAGATTCTCCCATCTCTTCTCGACCTGGGGAAGGGGTGAGAGAGTACAGATGCCCTTTTCTCAGGGACCCGAGCACCTGAGCTCTCATTGCTTCCCTTATCCTTTTCTCTCTCTTTACCCTCCAGGCCTGAAGACCGGGCTTATCTTTCCTCCTCCCTCCCTCCCTCCCATCTTCCTTTCTGCCTCCCTGCCTCCCTGCCTCCCTCCCTGCCTCCCTCCCTCCCTCTCTCCTTCCTTCCTTCCTTCCTTCCTTCCTTCCTTCCTTCCTTCCTTCCTTCCTTCCTTCCTTCCCTCCTTCTCTTATTCTTTCCTTCCCTCCTTTCCTTCTTCCCTTTTCTGCCCTGAGTCTGCTCAGTTTCTCTCAGGCCCTAAGTTTTGAAACTCAAAAGCCAGGAAGATGCTCTTTTGCATCAGCTTTCTTGTGTAATTCTCCTTTCCTGAGGCAATGAAAGAGAAGATGTGTTTAAAAAAAAAAAAAGGGAAACTTTCAAATGAAAAGAATCCATTAATACTTCATAGCCATTACCCCACCACATTATAAACAGAGTCACCTGGCAATGACCCACAATATTTTTTGTCTCTAATATTTGAAAGTCTTTTATCTTTTCCCTCATTGATAGATATGTTTTTTTAATGTACTTATTTATTTTTTTTTTACTTGAAAGAGAGTAAGAGAAATAGACACAAAGAGATCTTCCATCCTTGGGTTCATGCTCCAAATGTGCACAAGGCTGGGGCTGGGCTAGGCCAAAACCAAAAGCCCAATCCAAGTATCCCAAGGGGGTGGCAGGTGCTCAACGATCCGATCCATCATCCCAGGCATGCATGACCAGGAATCTGGAATCGGAAGTGAAGCTGGGACTTGAACTTAAGCACTCAGACATGGGATGCGAATGTCCCAAGCTGTGTGTTAACCACCACACCAGATGAGCACCCTGGTGTAAGCAATTTTGGTAGTCATCTGACTTACTGATGCTGGACGTGTGGGCCAGACTGAATGTTACAGATAAAAAAATCTCCTTTTGAAGACAAGATAATGCAAGCCTCCCTGAAGTAGGGGGAGAATTAGGGTAGACATGAAAGATGGACTTCTCCCTTATTAATACCTTAGCTCCCAGAAGGGAGGAACAGGGCTGAACGTGAGAAATGGCTTTGGAAGTCTGAGGTGAGAGAAGGGATTTGTCTCCAGGCAGACTACAAGGAAAATGCACACGATTTGCCTGGGATAGCTCTGGTTTATGCCTCTTTGCCTCATGTGCCCTCTTCTTCCCTCAAAACAGTCGTGGCTTAGAAAGTAAACTGTGTGGTCATCCTATTTCTAGTTTATATAAGCTGGTTCAAGTGTTCTCATTTATAATTAAGCTGGAGACATCAAACACCTTAATTACCGAGCTTTTTCCTCATGTAATGAGGTCAACAAAATCACCCAGTGTTTAGATCAAGGAGGAGCTTTGTTTTTAAAGTCTAAGGCTATGTAAGTCAACACTACTTAGACATAAAAATCATAGTTTCAGTATAAATAAATAAAGACTACTAGGGGACTTCAAAAAGTCCATGAAAAATGTGTACTATAAAAAAACCTAAGCATGGACTTCAATTTTTTTTCTTCAAAATAAGCTTATCTTTTAAGAATTTTTATCTTTCAAGAACTTTTATTAAAAAAGGATTTATTTACTTATTTGAAAGTCAGAGAGAGAGAGAGAGAGAAAGAGAGAAAGAGAATCTTCCATCTGTGGGCTGGGCCAGGCTGAAGCTAGGATCCAGGAGCTTCATCTGGGTCTCCCACATGGATGCAGGAGCACAGCCACTTGGGCCATTTTCCACTGCTTTCCCCAGGCCATTAGCAGTGAGCTGGGCCAAAAGTGGAATAGCTGGGACACAAACAAGTGCCCCTATGGGATGCTAGTGTCACGGTGGTGGTTTTACCTGCTGCACTACAACATTGGCCCATCAAAGAACTTTTTGAAATACCCTTTTATTTAGCCAGTTCTTCTTTGTTTCATTATCCACACTTATCATTGTAACTTCATAAACCTTTTTGCCCATTCCATGAGGCATAGAGAATCTTAGATTATCTGCTGTTCTATTCCAACATTTTTAGAGTTCTTACTTACCCTGAGTAAAATAAAACACACGTTGCCTAGATAAAATTCTTTTCAGTAATTGATGTGGTCTTTCATTAACATAGTTTCTAGCAAAACAGGCAAATTTGTATGTTATCTGAAGATAGCTAGCATTATCTATCAATCTATCTATCTACCACCTACCTACCTACCTATCATCTTATGTCCTGTGAGGCTAATTAGATTCTGGAGGCCAAAAGCAAGAGGCCTGGAGCCATAATGATTTTTCATGATTTCTGGTAAACACAAATTCCCTGCTATACCATTACTCTGATCCCTTTTCAGAGTTAGGAGATAAGGGTTGTTAAGAATGGTTAAAATCAGCCGGCGCCGTGGCTCAACAGGCTAATCCTCCGCCTTGCGGCGCCGGCACACCGGGTTCTAGTCCCGGTCGGGGCGCCGGATTCTGTCCCGGTTGCCCCTCTTCCAGGCCAGCCCTCTGCTGTGGCCCGGGAGTGCAGTGGAGGATGGCCCAAGTGCTTGGGCCCTGCACCCCATGGGAGACCAGGGAAAAGCACCTAGCACCTGGCTCCTGCCATCGGATGAGCGCGGTGCGCTGGCCGTAGCGCGCCGTCAGCGGCAGCCATTGGAGGGTGAACCAACGGCAAAGGAAGACCTTTCTCTCTGTCTCTCTCTCTCACTGTCCACTCTGCCTGTCAAAAAAAAAAAAAAAAAAGAATGGTTAAAATCAGCCAGGTTGACCGGGCACCCTAGTACCTGATGAAAAAACTAGAGTCCAGAACAACTCATAACTTCTTGCATCCTGGTCCTGGAGTACCATCACCTGCTTGCTTTGCTATAACAAAATGCCACAGATTTGGTCATTTATAAAGAACCTACATTTAATTTCCACATTTCTGGAGGTTAGGAAGTTCAAGATCAAGATGCCAGTAGGTTTGGTGTATGGCGAGGGCCCTGCCTCTCTGTTTCCTCCGGAGGGGGATGGATGCTGTTCTGCATCCTCCGGAGGGGATGGATGCTGCAGGAGGGGGAGAAAGGCTAGGTGAAGCCTCTTTTACAAGGGCCTGACTCCCTGTCATGAGGAAAGAGCCCCATGGCCCAACTCCTCCTCTGAGCCCTTACCTCTCCTTGCAATTACATTAGAGACCAGGCTTCAGCATGAACTTTGCAGGGGATATATTCAAACCTTAGACTAGAAGATTCCATTGGCTGGCCTCATTGGAAACGCTTAGTTCTGTTTAGGAAATTCTCTTTTTCACCCATAATATAAGAAAATGTAGTGTTTGTTGTTGTTGCTAATTTATATTATTTTGTGTGTCTGTGTATGTGGCATTAGTTTCTCTTTTAAATGTCTCACGCTACCTAGATAGTATATTTAAAGATTAATTTTAATGGAAAAACAGATGGAGTTTGTTTCTGTCCAATTTATGCAGCCCTATTACTCAAATAACTTTAAGTGACCCATAAGCAATATGAAATAATTTCTTTTATAATTTATAACATTTCAAAATAGATTTTAATTATTTGGTGTTTTGAGAAATTATGCAACATGAAAAAATTAATAAATATTTTTAAATTGTGAATAATATATATAGGCAAATAGGATAATGCAACTTGTAATCAAAATGTTACCAAGAGAATATAAAAATCATATGAGAACAACTTTTAAAATAAAATAGTGTGTAATTCTGTAACTTGTTATCTTTTGACTACTGAATGAGTAAGTTATCGTTAGAGAACATTACAAACATGCAGGAGCTCAATTATGCCTCCAGGATACATGTGGATTAGATAAAATACTTCAGTTCCTAATGAAGAGATAGGAAAACTGAAGATCCTACTGGGCCCTCATTAAATGTCTATTGCTAGTGTTTCAAACATTTTGGGGGAAATTCTCAGGAGATAGCAGATTCTGCCTGGGGGGAAAGGCGTGGGAAATGAGAACAGATGGTATATTTTCTATGGCAAATGAGACAAGAAGATATGTTTTATTGGCTAAGTCAAGCGAAATATTTTTATTGGGTCTCTCTGACACTTTGCAATGCTGGAATCAAGTCAGTTCTTTCTCTCCAAAGATGGGGGGAAAAATCAAATAACAAGCAGGCAGTGTAAGTAGATAGCCAGGTATGAGGAAGAAGCCTGGGGTGTCAGTTGAGTATTTAGAATGAGAATCATATGCAAAGCAAGCAGACATCAACTCCTGTGATAAGATCTTTGTGAGGATACTCCACTGACTCTTCTCATAATGAGAACAGCAATCCAAGCCATCTTTTCTTTCTGAGTCTCAGCGAAGTGCCAGGTGCTCTGCTGGGTACTTTTCCATGGAATCTAACTTGACTCTTGCTCTATCTATTAATATGCAGTTTATCAGATCTCCAACGTTCCCTCCCTCTCCCACAGTATTTCTGGGAGTCCTCAGAGGAGACCTCATGTATGTTCACAAGCAAATTCAGTCACTGACTGTCTTCACCATGCACACACAGCTGAAGATTGCAGCCATTAGTGTGGCTTTGCCCAGGCTTTGGTGGATGTTGCTATTGTCCTCACATGCTACTTCTAATAGATATAATATGTCGGATAGCACTGCCAATTCCATTGGCCATTACTGTTGATGGCCTGAAGTTTTTACAGTTCTAAGGAATTCTATGGAGAAGTGGAGGAGAATGCACCTGCCACACAATGAAAGAGGGATACCAATGTGTTACAGCATTTTTAATGACCTAATTCTCTCAGTTTTTGAGTTCCTAACTCCAGCTACTCCCTGCCACAGTAGGTTTCATTTGACAAATTAGGAAAGAATCCCAAAGAATCTGAGTAACTTGAGCTAAGTAATATTTCAGAATCAGGTGGTTAGTAAGTGGTGGAACTGAAGACTTCAGTTTGCTTAAAGCCCAGGCTTTCTCAATGCACCATGCTGCCCTTCTATCCTTGGTCCTTTCAGGGTAGTTGATAACTCTAAATATCATCTCATTAGATACATTCCAAATCTCCTCCAAACTGGTCATTCTTTGTCTCCTTTCCCAGAACCTCTTCTCTCTCATCATTAACCCATTGTTCAAGCCGTGTCCTCATTCCATTTTTCTATCACACTCTCCCTAATATTTTCTAGTTTTGCCTATCATGTCTCAATGAAGCTTTTTGCTTAACAAATCCTCATTCATCTCTTATTATATGCCAGAAACTGCACTAGGCAGTGGGAATGCAAATCTATCAAGGATTTTATGGTCTAGTCTAGAAAACATATTAATCATTCATTATAACACAGCATGATAGATACTGTAACAGGGCAAGCATAGAGTGTGATGTGACAATAAAAGTTGGATTATAAAAATTGAAAACTATAGGGAAGGGCCTGAAAAATCATCCTGGGGACTAAGGCAGAATTAGAGAAGGAAACCCTGAACTGAATTTTAATGGGAGTTGCTATTAAATAGATGAAGAATGGGTTGGAATAAAGGCAGAATGGTTAAACAGAGAAGCTACATTTGCAAAGCCACAAAGTCTTTAAACTACATTACCAGTGGCAGGAACTGTAAGTAGTTCAGTAAATTAAGGGTGTGTGGGAAGAAGTAATAGGAAATGATATGAGAGTATCTACAGATTACAAGCAAAAGCACTCAAGAGGCTATGAATATAAGGCTAATGAGCAAAGCAGGCCAGGTAAATTACAATGTACAGTGTGCAGACCAAGACATATACCTTCTGAATGGGCAGCTGTCCCTTGCTCTAGCCACATGTTGCCCCTGTGAATGCAGACCCAAATAATGCCAGATTTTTTTTTTTATTTTTCAAAAGAAGCCTTAAATGCAGACTTTTATGTGAATTTTTCAATTATTAACATACCATGTGGCCAGACAAAAATAATTCTGCCTGCAACATCTGGGCCAAATCCTGATGAGCCTTGTATGTTAAGATAAAGAGATTGAACTTCCTCACATTCAGCAGGATATCATTGGGTATTTTAAAGTGGGAATTGATATAACTAGAGTTGCGTTTCTCAAACATTACAGTTGATACCAACATGGAGGGTGAATGGAAGAAGAGCAAGTTTGGACAGAGAGTGAACTGCTGGATATCTATAGAAGGAACCCAGAGGTAGTAGAGGCAAAAGTGGGGGTTGGGGGGGAAGAGGGCAAGTACGAGGTAGGTTTGGGATCTGCAGGGCTTGGTGACTAACTGAACAGGAGAGATAAAAAGAGAGGAAAGATCTAGGATAATTCTCTTTCCCTGTGCACCAACCTCTTTTTTTAAAGTTAATTAATTTATTTAAAAGTCAGAGTTGGCCAGCGCCGCGACTCACTGGGCTAATCCTCCGCCTGTGGCACCAGCACTCAGGGTTCTAGTCCCGGTTGGGGCACTGGATTCTGTCCCAGTTGCTCCTCTTCCAGGCCAGCTCTCTGCTGTGGCCCGGGAAGGAAGTGGAGGATGGCCCAAGTTCTTGGGCCCTGCACCCGCATGGGAGACCAGGAGGAAGCACCTGGTTCCTAGCTTAGGATCCGTGCAGGGTGCCGGCCCCAGCACACTGGCCGTGGTGGCCATCTGGGAGTTGAACCAACGGAAAAGGAAGACCTTTCTCTCTGTCTCTCTCTCTCTCACACAGTCTAACTCTGCCTGTCCAAAACAAACAAACAAAAAAACCAGTCAGAGCTACAGAGAGAGAGGCCTTCCTCTCTGTATGGTTCACTCTCCAGATGGCTACAATGGCCCTGGCCAAAGCCAGAAGCCAAGAGCTTCATCTCTATCTCCTATGTGGGTGCAGGGACCCAAGCACTTGAATCATCTTCTGATGTTTTCCCAGGCCACTAGCAAGGAGCTGGAGCAGAAGTGGAGCAGCAAGGACTTGACTCGGTGTCCATATGCGATGCCGGCACCGCAGATGGTGGCTTTTCTTGCTACACCACAGCACCGGCCCCAAACAGTGGTTTTCTAGAAGCCCCAAAATGACTCTCCTTTTACAAAAAGTTCTGCAGCTCAGATAGGGAAGAGTAAAGTGTGCAGTGGAATGAAGAATTGTGAGATGACATGGAAGCCAACAAAGGGATTTGCAAGTGGGCCACACCCCGAAGTTCACTGTGCTGTGCCCCAATGTTTCTGCATGCTTGGGCTCCTTTCCACAACACCACTTCCCTTTGAGAGTGTCACTTTCTTCCAGTCACCTGTTTAGTTCCCATCCTGAGCCCTGCTTATTACAATAGCCACCTTGTTAGTCTTCTGGATTTTCAGTCCCCATGCCCCAACTTGTCCTCAAGGTGTCTTCTTCTTCCAAACACATTAAGATGAAGTTCCTCTCCTGGCTCTCGAGGCCCTCCACAATCTTGCACAGTCTTACTCTTGAACTCTGTCTCTACCTGTGGTCTCACTGGACCTATGCTCTTTGCAGGCTGGTCTTCTGAAAACTCATATTGCCTTTAAGAACTGGCTGTGCTTCCAATGCTTACTATCTGCCCTTGCACTCAGGGTATACTCCTTCTTCCTTGAAGCCTTCTACTTGGTTTGTTTGTTTGTTTTTCGCCTCATGGATCTTCTATCTAAATTGCTAAACAAGTTGGTAGCCTCTGTGGGATGGGCCACAGAAGGATTCTGTGGAACCTTAAAATGCCCACTCTGTATACGAAGTGGCTGGATCTTACTTGTGTAAACTGCAGTGGCTTCAGAAGCTGGATGCTTCCTGTAAACTCAGCTCAGGGTCTGGCCATGAGACTGGACTGCGTAAGCACTGCACATCAGAGGCCACTGTCCTTGGGCTGAGTCATCTCAGAGATGACTTGTTACAGACCCAACCACAAAGACACATTTCATATGGTGGTCAGTCCTCTTTTGAACATGATAAAATGTTGTATTGTATGGACAAAGTCCTTTGTATTTAGGTTGCTAGCTTGAGCAATTACTACATTCTTTTTTTTTTTTTTTTTTTTTGACAGGCAGAGTTAGACAGAGAGAGACAGAGAGAAAAGTCTTCCTTCTGTTGGTTCACCCCCTAAATGGCCGCTACGGCCGGTGTGCTGCGCCAATCTGAAGCCAGGAGCCAGGTGCTTCCTCCTGGTCTCCCTTGCGGGTGCAGGGCCCAAGCACTTGGGCCATCCTCCACTGCACTCCCAGGCCATAGCAGAGAGCTGGCCTGGAAGAGGGGCAACCAGGACAGAATCCGGCGCCCTGACGGAGACTAGGACCTGGGGTGCCAGCGCCGCAGGTGGAGGATTAGCCTAATGAGCCATGGCGCCAGCCAACTACATTTTTAATCATCTGTGTAGCCATCATGTTTACCTGTACAGATCCAGGCACCCTGAGTGACTGGTACAGCAGCTCCCTAGCCTAGCCCAGATTCCAGCATATTTTTGTTAATTATCCCCATCGCTAAATGAAGTCTTTGCATATTTTATACTACATTAAACAGTTTTGTATTTTTTCAAACTGTTGTTTCATGGACTTTGGGCATCTTCCCAAAGAGATCTCAGAGATGTTTCAAATGGAAAGCATATGGGTGACTCCAGGCGAGATCGGTTGGCTGCCTTTCAAGAGGCTCCACAGGATGAATTATCGTGGTTAGTTTACCCCAGCCCATGATCTGGCTCTCAGCCCTGTAGATTTAGAAACTGCACTTTATCAAAACAACATGGATCTATTTGTCACTAGTGGTTCACATTAATCATTAGATGGAAAAAGCCAGAACATCTATATATTAGATCTGTCCCAAAGACTGGAATATTTGCTGACAACATGAAATCCCTTAGGAGTTAGAGAAAGGAGAGGTCCATGTGTCATAATATCCATGGGAGGAAGATGGGTGGAGTTAGTGTTAGTCCTATTAACTACACATAATCTGCAGCTGGAGAAACTGGCAGCAAACCACTGTCACTCATGGCTGTTTGCTCAGATGTGATGATCTTTATTCAGTTCCCTGTTTGGAAATAAATTATCTGTAAGGAAGATAGATCCACTCCAGGGACCAGGTGCTGGTATCCCTGACCAAGGACAGTCAATCCACTGAGTGATGACAATAACAAATCATATCTTAGAAGTGGTTGATTGACTGATTGGATGGAGAAATGAGATAAAAGTAGGAGTCAAGGATGACCCAGCTCCTTATTTGCTCTATCACTTGCATAACTGGAGGTACAAGGGAGCCATCTTATTGTTATCTATAGATAAGGAACGCAAGATCACAAGTTCAGTTTTGGACATACTGAATGACTTAGAGAGGACTTTGAGACATCCAAATTGAAATGTTTTTTAGGCAGTTCCAAATTCAGATCTGTTATTCAGAAGCATGATCTGTGCCAGAGATATAACATTGGGATTTGTCCATGTATAGGTAACTGAAATCATATGAATTGATGATATTTGCTCAGAGTAGAATTCTGATTAGCATCAATATTTAATTATTGGATAGAGGATGAGAAGATCAGGAGTGTGCTAACATGGAAACCAAAGCCAGAGGGTATTTAATGAAAAGTGTGTAGGTGCTTCCTCCTGCATGATGATGTAAGTTCTGATTATAAATAGCTGTAGCACTGCAGTTAAGTGTATCAAAATTCTACTTGGAGCAGACACTGGCAACAGGATTCCCTGTTAGGGGCTTTAAGGGAAAATCCTCTGCATCATGCCGCTGCTTCTCTCTCATGGTGGTGGAGGACACTTCATTTGGGCTGAATTGTGTATCAGTCACGGTATAAAGAAGGGGGTGAAGAACTTAATAGGATTAACAAAGAAAAAACAAAAAGAGGAATTTGAGATTTAGCAATATAAATGTCTTGGGTAACCTTACAGAAACCATTTCAGCATAGCATTGGGGGTAGAATAATGAAGATGGATTAAGGAAGAAGGGTGTATGTGTGTGTGTGTGTGTGTGTGTGTGTGTGTGTGTGTAAAGCAGATATATGCTATTACACATTAGAGGAAGAACCAGATCACAGTATTGCAAAATATCCTCTTAAAATTATTTTATACTCAGCCTTAGAAATTTCACTTCAGTATGCTGTGTTCTTTCTTCCCAAAAGTTACCCATGATGATCTAAAAAAATTAAGTCTGGACATTCTGGATGATTTCTGGGAGTGTTTAATGCCCACAGCCCATGGAGTATAACTTGGAGCCTTGACACTAGAGAAATGCTGGTGTCACTCTTAAAAGTGAGTAGCTGCATATGGCCTGCCCAGATAAAACTAAGTTCAAAGTTCAAAACAGAAATATTAAACACACACTTAGGATAACATCTGACCACCTCAGTCTACAAGATGCAACCTCTAATAAAATCAAGGGCTCATGTGCTGCACTCAGCCACACACTCAACCCCCACGGTTATCCAGGGGTGTCATTCTTGGCTTAACCCAGAAAACAGGGATATATAAGCAGGCCATTCCTTTGGACTCCCTTAGGGAACAAATTAAACTTGGAAAATTCCTAGAGATGTCTGATTCATGAAGGAACCAGGTAAAGAGGACAATCCAGATGCTTCCACCAGGCTTCCATGAGCAGTAGAGTAGTTGATTTTTTCTCCTCTTGGTGAGGAGAGGGTTGAAGAGAGACAAGACTCTCCTTAAACAGTCATCCTCATGCCCAGACACTCATCACAATTTAAAATAGCTATTCAGACTTCATGTCCTCTTTTTTCCCTTTTTTAAAGATTTATTTTATTTATTTGAAAGGCAGAGTTATACAGAGTGTGCACGCACACACGCGAGAGAGGGAGGGAGATTGATCTTCCATCAGCTGGTTTACTTCTCAAATGGCAGCAATGGCCAGGGTGGGCCAGGTCAAAGCCAGGAGCCAGAGAATCATCCGGGTCTCACACGTAGGTGCAGGGGCCCAAGCACTTGGGTCATTTTCTGCTGCTTTCCCCAGTGCATTAGCAGGGAGCTGGATCTGGAGTGAGCAGCCTGGATTGGAAGAGGCACCAGTGGGATGCTGGTGTTGCTGGTGGCAGCTTAAACTGCTGTACCACAACATCAGCCCCAGGGCTGAAAATTCTTAAGACAAAAATTTCTAAAATAAAATTTTCATTTTCAGAGAACAGTAAAAGGGAGAAAATAGTATAGAATGAAAAAAATAGAATAAATTTAGTTTACTATTATCTTCACTTACAAAATTAATTGACATATCTATATCCATCTACATCACTTGATCAAAATGTATCCATTTGGGCCGGCGCCGTGGCTCAACAGGCTAATCCTCCGCCTTGCGGCGCCGGCACACCGGGTTCTAGTCCCGGTCGGGGCGCCGGATTCTGTCCCGGTTGCCCCTCTTCCAGGCCAGCTCTCTGCTGTGGCCCGGGTGTGCAGTGGAGGATGGCCCAAGTGCTTGGGGCCTGCACCCCATGGGAGACC
This sequence comes from Sylvilagus floridanus, assembly GCA_949820135.1. Taxonomy (NCBI): domain Eukaryota; kingdom Metazoa; phylum Chordata; class Mammalia; order Lagomorpha; family Leporidae; genus Sylvilagus; species Sylvilagus floridanus. Next base: position 82,696,043 of record OX463225.1, on the reverse strand, counting down.
AGGAAAAGCACCTGGCACCTGGCTCCTGCCATCGGATGAGCGCGGTGCGCTGGCCGCAGTGCGCCGACCGCGGCAGCCATTGGAGGGTGAACCAACGGCAAAGGAAGACCTTTCTCTCTGTCTCTCTCTCACTGTCCACTCTGCCTGTCAAAAAAAAATATATCCATTTGATGTAGCTATATGACTAGAAATAGATAATTCTTACTTTACTATTAAAGCTACCCTAAAGCCTATTTTTTTTTGTGGTGAGCTTAGCCAGTCTTTTTAAAAGTAAAACATCTTCTTGACAATAGAATATCATCTCCATACACAGGCAAAAAATGTTTACACTTAAATAATTTTTTCAGCATTTGTAATTCATTGTGACCTGCCAACAGGAAGCTATCAGAAGGTCAAAGTATTCTGTATCTGTGACACAAAATAATGTGAGCGCAGACCCAAAAGAATTTAACTTGAAGTGGTTGTTCTTATTGCGTATAGGACATGCTTTGTCTCATTTTACTTGGCTAAGGGTGATAAAGAGATTAGCAACAGTATTGTACAGGGGCCAAGAGATCTCCAGGCAAAAGTTACAGATGGCTTCACAACACAGCCCAAGTTACTGGAATTAGTGAAGGAGGAATTTAGGAATACAGTAAACTTTTGTTTATCTTGGAATTCAAACAACATCATATGCAAATAACTAGAATGTTTTGCCTTTCTATTCTGCACTCTATTTTTAGGAAACAAGACAAATATAAAATATATTTTTGCCAAAATTTTTACTTAGAAACAAAATCCAGGGTATGTCAAAGGGTCAGTGCATACTTAGTGTAATGCCTTACATCTCCCATATGGCTACACAGTGAAAATTGTTCAGCATCACAAGAAGCGAGTTTCACCAGACCAATATTTATTGTGCACTGAGACATACAAGCAATGAGTATATGTCCTGAGCTCCTGGGTGCCAGGTATACAATAGGCCCACAATAAAATGTTGAGCAAAGCATTCAAGGAATGTGCACAGATTACCATTTTCATGTAAGGAAACAGTGAGAGTGAAGATTGAAAAGATAGTTTGGGACTCTGAGATCACGGAAGAATTTTTGAGACAAGGAATGATATTTTCAAAGGAGTATTTTACTATACTCATTTGGAAGTGGTTCACACGCCATTAGTCTCCTTCTCCCCATTCCTGGGACCATTGCTGAAGTGGAGTGGGGTTGTAAGAGGTTAGTGTCTATAACAGGACCCTTTATCTGAGATGGTTGGTGGGATTTTTCTGGGCCAACAGAAGTAGGCTGGGTCAAATATCATAGAAGAGAACTGAAACCAGTGTGTGAGGTGAGTCAAGTAGCAACAGATCAAGGGCAGAATAGAAGTTGGGACAGGAAACAAGATTTTAAAATCAAAGAGGCAGCAGTAAACGAAATAAGTCAGAAGAAGAGAGGGAAGGAGAAAGGAGCTGGAAAGCAAAAGGGCATACCCACTTTAATTTTTAAATTCTTTTCTATCTATTTCCTCTTTAATTCTTTTCTATCTACTTGCGGGACAAATCAGTAACATTGCCGCCAGGAAGATGCCCACCCAAGGAAGAGACTGCAGTTTCACTGTCTGTGAGCACCCCAGTGTTTATACATCATTGGTGCTGCATTCATGGCTTGGGGTTAGGGTATGCCCTGAGAGAATTTCCAAGCCACAGTACAGAAACAGGGTACATAACTTTAAAAATATATTAAACTTAGGGGTTTTTTTGTTTGTTCTTTCTCTCCTATTAAAATATTTATTATTTTTTTAATTTTGAAAGTCAGAGTTACAGAAAGAAAGATACAGAAATCTTCCATCTGCTGCTTCACTCCCCAGATGGCCTCAACAGCCAGGGTGGGGCCAGGCTGAAATCAGGAGCCAAGAGCTTCTTCCAGGTCTTTCACATGGATTCAGGGATCCAAGTACTTGGGACACCTTCCGCTGCTTTCCAAGGCCATTAGCAGGGAGCTATACCAGAAGAGGAGCAGCCAGGACTTGAACTAGCACCCATATGGGATGCTGGCTTTGCAGGCAGTGACTTTACAGGCTGCACCACAATAATGGCTCCTGTTTTTCTCTTCTGATACTTCAGGTATTTGATAATAATGAAAATAATAAAAAAAAATTTAATTGAGTCTCACAATGTAAGTTACTGTGCCAATTCTATGTGAGTAATCTTATTTCTTCACTAACAACTTTTGAGATGGTTACTATTTCTTCCTCACCTTACAGGTGAGGAACCTGAGGTACAGAGATATTCAGGGGCCCATGCAGGTGTGTTCAGCTCCAGCACAGGGAATCTAACACAAGTCTAGGTAATGACAAAGCCCGTGCTTCCAGCCATATCCTATGCTTCTCCCCATAGACCTTCTCCCAATACTAAATGTTATAAAGACTTTGAATGTCCAATCGAAGAATACAGTAGGTAAAAAAAAAAATATGATCATAAAACATAATTATTCCAAATCTGTAAGAGTTTATATGTTCATCGTGATAACTTAGGCATAACAATAATGTTATAGGAAGAAGGGGCCAGTGCTGTGGCATAGCTGGTAAAGCTGACTCCTCTAGTGCCAGAATCTCATATGGGTGTAGGTTCAAGTCCCGGCTGCTCCATTTCTGATCCAGCTCTCTGCTTTAGCGTGAAAAAGCAGTAGAAGATGGCCTAAGTCCTTAGGCCCCTGCACCCATGCGGGAGACCCAGCGGAAGCTCCTGGCTCCTGGCTTCATATCGGCACAGCTCCAGCCATTGCAGCCAACTGGGGAGTGAACCAGCAGATGGAAGACCTCTCTCTCTCTCTCTCTCTCTCTCTCTCTCTCTCTCTGCTGTTGCAGCCAATTGGAGGAGAGAAGACCTCTCTCTCTCCCCAAATGGCCACAACTGCTAGAGCTGGGCCAATCCAAAACTAGGAGCCAGGAGCTTCCTCTGGGTCTCCTACTCTGGTACACAGATGCAAGTACTTTAGCCATCTTCCACTGCTTTCCCAGGACATAAGCAGAGAGGACTCGAACTGGCACCCACATGGGATGCCAGCACCATAGGCAGAGGCTTAACCTACTATGCCACAGCTTAACTTCTATCTCTAAGAAGAGAAAATCAATGAATTTTTCAGCTACAAAGATTATGGATTTCAAAAGATCTTCTATTATGCAGATTAGGTAAAAAAATAAACCATAACAAGATTTCTACTTGTTTTTCATTCACTTCCAATAACAACAATAAAGTTGAGAATTTATAAGAAAATTATTTTAAACCTGAGATGGAACAAAGGAGCACTCTGAGAGAAAACCTTGCTTTCCCTCTAAATCCAACAGCTTGTCAAAAGTGTATAGAAATCTCAGCAGGCAAATATGAAATGCTTTTGCCATACCCAGCAGGCCATGTACTAAAACCCTGGGACATAAAGCAACCCATCAAAGCAGGAATCATCTAGAGAGTGGAAAATAACCAGTAGATCACTTAAGGCATTGGGCTTAAAATATTAAAGATGAGGCAATATTTTAGAAAGGACTCTATGGCTATTGTTAAAACAGAATTGGCTTGGGGACTGTTATTTTGTGTGCCAAGTATTCCCTGAAGCTGTTTTGGTCTACCTCACTGTTCTTCTGTTCTAGGAACTCTGTGATTAAAGGGCTACAGAATTACAGAAAACTTGGACCCTCTTTATTCCTTTTTACCCTTGAAGTTTTATTTCCAGTCAACATCATACTATGGCTAAGCCAAATTCTTTTCAAAAGGAAGAAAATAAACTTTTCCAGTGTTAAAGGTGCCAATTTTTGTGGCTTTTAATTTTGAATTGAATCAAGTGAGCACATAGTATCATGTAACTCTTTTTTTTAAAAGATTCACTTATATTTTATTTATTTGAGAGAGTTATAAGACAGAGAGTGGGAGAGACAGAGAGAAATGTCTTCCACCTGCTGGTTCACTCCCCAAATGGCTGTGACGGCCGGATCTGCGCTGATCCGAAGCCAGGAGCCAGGTGCTTCTTCCGGATCTCCCACGTGGGTGCAGGGGCCAAGCGCTTGGGCGGTCTTCTACTACTTTCCTAGGCCATTAGCAGGGAGCTGGATCAGAAGTGGATCAGCCAGGTCTTGAATTGGTGCCCATATGGAATGCTGGAGAGGCAGGCAGAGACTTAACCTACCACGCCACAGCGCTGACCCATCATAGAATTTTTAATGTTACTAAGTAATGATGGCAATTTGAAACATTTTATTGATTTTGACCCTCTAACATGGTTTTCTTATTTTGTTACATATCAATAAAATGGCAATTTACACTTTTTTCCTAACAGTGATAAGATTTCAAGTTAATATTGAGTTATAACATTTATAAGAAGGGGATGCAGGTTGAGCAATTAGCCTGGTGGTTAAGATGCAGTTAAGATGCCTGCTTTCCATATTGGAGCACCTTGGTTTGATACCTGCCTCTGGCTTCTGACTCCCAAGTTCCTGCTCATGCAGACCCTGGGAGGTAAATGTGATCTTTGAGGTGACTGAGTTCCTGGCATCTTTCAAATGACCTGGATTGAGCTTCTGGTTCTTGACTTTGTCCCACCCTATTACTACCTAATGCAGGCATTTGGAAAGTGAACCAGTAGACCAGTGGATGAGCTCGCTCTCTCTCTCTCTCTCTCTCTCTCTCTCTCTGTGTGTGTGTGTGTGTGTGTGTGTGTGTGTGTGACTACCTCTCAACTGAATAGACATTTATTTGGGTGGTAGGGATCCAAGTACTTGGAGCATCATCATCTGCTGCCACTCCAGATGCATTAGTAGGAAGTTAGATCAGAAGCAGAGTTAGCCAAGACTCAAACTAGGCATTCCTATATGGGTGTGGGTGTTGCTGCACCAAATGTCACCCTAGGTTGGTTTGTTTGATAAAGCTTAGTATCACTGGCAATTTTTCTAACCATGGGATATCTTGGTATTCTTCTAGCTCATTGGCATACCAGCATGTGTTAGATTATAGGTTCAGGATCCAGATAAAGACCAAATAACCAACACATTAAACAAGATAGGTGTCTATTCCTTCATTTCTTCTGTATAGCAATCTGGTGGTCAGTAGTCCAGGGCTGGAAGGGCAGATCTACTTCATGAGGTTGTCTAGGAATGTCGGTTTCTTCTATCTTATTGGCGTAAGTTATTTTCCTGTACAGGTTGCTTCAAATTATTCAAGATCACTTCTTCATTCCAATTAGCATGAAAAGGGATAAGATCAGTGTGGGGAGACATATCCTTTCTCTTCAAGAGTAAAGCGCCTACATCACTTCTGGTCAAATCCCTTAGGACAGATGTTAGCCATGACTGTATACTGAGCTATAAGGGAGAATGGAAAATACAGATTTTATTCTGAGCAGCTAAAATTCAGAGGCTTAATTGTTAAAGAAAGAATGGGAGAGTGGGCAGTAAACAAAAAACTAGCAGCCTCTGGGCTGGTGTAACACTGTAGGTTAAGCTGCCATTGGAATGGCTACTTCCCATATGGGTGCCTAGGATTGAGTTCCACCTCCACTTCCAATCCAGCTTCCTGCTAATGCTCCTGGGAGGCAGCAGATGCTTATTCAAGTGCTTGGATTCCTGTCATCCATGTGGGAGACCAGGATGGAGTTCCTGGGTCCTAGCTTAATCCTGGCTCTAACCTGGCTGTTGTGGCAATTTGGAGAGTGAACCAGCAGATGGAATATAGATGGAAGATGGAAGTTTGTCTCTCTCTCTCTCTTTCCTTTCCTCCCTCTCTCCCTCTTTCTCTGTCATTCTGCCTGTCAAATAAACCAATAAATCTTAAGTAAATTTTTAAAAATTTGCAGTCTCAACCACACAGCCTTAATTTTGTTTCTGGAAATTAGTGCAAAGATATTGTCATTTTGTCCTGATGAAGTCACTCTGGATACTTTTCTACAGCAATTTTATAGTTATGGTGAATGTACATCCGATTTGAGGCACTTGCTTGTGTTTTAGGAAAACTGGAAAAGGATTTGGCTATTATCTATGTTTTAACAAGTGCTACATTTCTAAGGGGCATGACATCTGGGCATGGTGGTAGCGCTAAGAAAATTCAAGTTGGAGCATACTCAGCTGCTCAGCTCTCCCTAGCTGCTCAGATCTTGATAAGACTGGGAAAATGGCTTCATAAGAAAAGCTGTTGTTCTTAAGGTTCCCTTAAAAATGTTCTCCCTTCCTCTTCTCTCTCTTCCCCTTTCACTTTTTCCTCCTCCTTTTTATACTCTGTCATTCTTTTCCTTCTTTGTCACTGCTGCCTCCTCCTCCTCCTTCTTCCCAAGTTAATGACTATCACTAGAGATTTTGCAAATTATCCTGTCCCCAAAAATCTTTAAACAGAAGCTCAAAAGCATTTGATTGAATTTAGGTATGGCTTAAATATGGTTGGTTTAGTCTAAATATGAGCAGGGCCAGTATGGAAAATGAATAAAAGATTTCCCATCTAAGCTCTGGAGATGGTGGTAGCAGGTGTAACCTTACCCAAAGAAGAGTCAATTTATAGCTAACTATTCAATTAATGAGAACAAGATAATCTTCTTTAGAAAGGTAATTCTCACTCATAAATAAAGGTCAAAATTTCTCTTCAAGCATAAAGCATGGTCAAAAATCAGAATTCAACAATGATAGACTATTCAGAGGAGAGCTTTCAATATAATATAGCCAATATAATATCTTATCTATGTTTGATGGTATTAGGGGAAGAAAGTGGAACTCTTAAAAGGTACTATAATATTACTTGAAAAATATTCATATATATTTATTAATATACAAAATGTAAAATAGAGTATACTCAACAAAATCAGATATTATCTTCAAACAATTTAAATGTCAAAACTGGTATTATTGGTTCAAGCTAACAAGTAAGCATAAACAAGAATATACTACACAAAATAGGGGTAAATAACAAAATTTTTATAGTTTGCCTAAGTTCAGTGATGAACTTGGAGTTTTTGTGGTCTAGAAATAAGTTATTATATTGTCACTCCTGCTCTAGAGTTAGGACTTCTAGGTTCTCCTCGCCACACACACACATAATTAGCTAGAAGTTTATACATTGAGTTGTCCTAAAAACTTCGAAAAATAGCTACATTTGTACAACCCTAGTTAAAGGCTTTCCAAGTATTTCACATTAGACAAGAAAATAATCAAGTAAAACATCTTTTTTTTCTTGAGATAACCTTGAAAGAAACCTATAAAAGTTAAACAAGACATTTTGTTGGAAATTGCCTCTGATTTTTTGGAAATAGGTGTCGATTATTAATAAAAATATGATAAACTTGTGAATATCTGTCTAATATAAAAATACAAGGCAAGTATTTCTACTTTTAAGAAAGAAAGCACCCTTATAATCACATTGATTAAATGTATAAAACTTCTTTTCATCAAGTTGTATAAGCTACATAATGATAGTCTAATTTTGTTGAAATGAAACAGGAGTGTTGTATAAGAAATTAGAAGACACACATGCATAGATATATACAAACAAACACAAGTTTACTAATAACCATATAAACTTCCAGGTCTCAACATTTGGAGCTTTAGTTCTTTGAGTTACATGAGTCATTCTTGGTTTTAGAAGTGGGGACTATGGTTCTAATTAGAAAATAAAAGAGTAACAGAATTAAAAAATGAAGGCTGAAACTTTAGCAAATTATGTGACTTTACTTCTGTGTTTCTCAGTAGAGAGCTGTATGAAATATATTTTAGAATGTTAGATGCCAGAGCCCAACAAGAATAAAAGAGATTATTTAAATCATAAGTTTTAAAAAGATTATGCTTGCAAAAATTAGAAGTTACAAGTACACTGTGGATGACAATTATATTTCAGATTTACTAGTGATTGTTTTGATGATGGATTTTTTTACATACAAATTGTAAGTAATATTATTTTTCTGTTCCTGTTAATTATAGTAAAGAATTGATCCATTAAATATTCATTTACTTTTCTCTACACCAGAGACAATACTAGGTATATAACACATACTTTCAAGGAATAGACACATAAACAAATGATAACAGTACAATAGTATGGATGCAACAGGCTAGCATTGGAATTATGTACAGGAATACCAAGGAGAAAAGTCTCCCAATTCCAGGAGGTAAAGTGGAGGTAGGAATATGGAGACTTTGCCAAGGAAGTTTTCTCATTGGTGGCGAGGAATATTGAAGAGGACAGACTAACGAAAAGAAATTTTGCAAGTCACGTAATAAGGGAGAAAGGAACGTTTAGCCACAGAGTTAAATAAATATAAAATCTTTAGTATGCCTGGAGCATAGAAGATCTATAATGAGAAGGTGGTAACTGATTGCACTTTGTACCTCATCCTCCTCATCTACATTCATCAAATCCCCTTCTATTTCAAACATCTCTCTAGAATATGGTTACTGTCTCTAATTCCATCTCCACAGCACCAGCTCAGTGCAAGCCATTATCATGTCTAACTGGACTGTTGCTACAGCTTCCTTAACAAGTGTTTTGGCTGCCATTTTTACTTCCACTAAAAGTAATATGTAAAAATTAGATTTAATATATTTATTAAGTTTTTCATTTACAGTTTTACTGACTAGACTATGAACTTTATTAAGGAAAAGGCATGCTTGTTTACATATCCATTGTTTAGCACAGAACAGAAATAAACAACTAAGGAAGGAAGGTAACACAGAAAAGAACTAAAAGATATGATGGCTAAATGAAATATGATATCCTGAATAAGATCCTGGGACAGAAAATAGGCAAAAACTAAGGGAATCCAGGTAAGTATAGGAATTAGTTAATAATAATGTATCAATATTTGTTTGTAACTGTGGAAAATGTACCATACTAATGCAAAATATTCATAGTAAGGGAAAACTATGTGCAAAATATATGAGTATCTTCTATGCTATGTTGGGAATTTTTCTATAAATCTAGAACTATTTTAAAATTACAAATATACTTAAAACAGAGAGGCAAAGTGTCAACCTACAGCTGAGGAAGTGAGGAAGTATAAGTTAAATTCCTCATATGTCAATCTAATGAGTTTGGCTTTTTGCTAAAATAGAGGAATAAAAGGACTAGATTGGAATTTTAGAAAATATAGCTCCAATGCAAATATTGGTATAGAAATAAGTAAAAACTTTGTTTAAAAGAGGTAATCAATATTTTAGAAATGTGTACTAGTATGTTTTATTAGTTTCTTGACCTTGCTGTGAAAAATGACCATAACTTTGTTGACTGAAAATGATCCAAGTTTATTCTTTCACAGTTCTGGAAATAGAAAGCCTGAAACCAAGGTGTTGGCAGGGCTGTGCTGCCTCCTGAAGCTCTGTCCCTGTGTGTTTCAGGAACCCTTAGCTTTCTTGTCTTGTGGACCCATTATTCAACTATCTGTCTCCATCTCTCCATTGCCTTCTGCTCTCTGTGTGTCTTTGTCTTTGTGTGTTTCTTATTTAGATACTTGTCCTTGAATTTAGGACCTGTCTGGGTAATCTAGTATGATCTCACCTTAGATCCTTAATTCAGTTACATCTGCAAAGATCTTTTTTCCAAATGAGGTGACTTTCTGCGGTCCCAGAGGCTTGGAGGTAGATGCATCTTTTGGAGACCCTCATTCAACACAGGCAATATGGTCTCGGTTGAAACTACTCAGTTCTCCAGTCGTCGCACCAAGGCAGCCACGGACAATACATAAATGAATTAATGTGGCTGTGTTCCTGTAAAACTGGATGGGTTTGCTTTACTCCATGAGCCACAGTGTGCTGACTCCTGATGACAATTAGGAGGAAAAACTGGAAGGCAGTGACCGAAGGCAGTTAAGCAAGTTAGGAGGGAATTATAATAGTCACCATTAAGGATGAGAGAGGCTTGAATAAGACAATGGTGACTGAGGGGAGAGGGAAGGTCTAGAGCTAGTGAAGAGCTTCACCAGGACTGGGTGATGGACTACACGGGAGGGATAATACAGTTTATTAGAGAAGCGGGAATTATGTCACATGCTAGGTCAAGACTTCAGGCTTTTCGAAAGAATAACTTGAAACTTTTCTACTTTAATTACTTGTAAATATCACTTTTATCAAGGCAAGTTTGTGTGATCCATGCAGACATCTCAGAAAGAAATAGAAAGATACAAAAAGTGTTGATACTATACTGAAGTGTGCCACCACAGATGCAGTGTTTAGGACATTCTGAAGTCAGAGAAGACGATACTTAGCCTATTGGGTTATTTCCCAGAAGGAACAGGATAGTGACAGGATAAATGTTCTTACACTGTGTATAAACAGTGTGTAAACAGCCCACCCAAGGTGCAAAGATATGGATGATTGAGGTCTTTAATTATAATTAATATTATTTACCCACTGGTCACCTACAAAGTTCTGGCATGATTTATCAAGTCAGTTGATCCTTTCAACATCTCTGAGGGTAGGAGGGAGGGCAGATATTACTGTTACATCTGATGTGACAGACGTTAAATGACATTTTTAAAGTCCACACACAGCTAACTGTGTATAGAAGCACATTGTGGTCTCCAGATTTCCAACCTTGGACTGTTTGCTTTTCATTGTCTCTGAAGTTGGATCAGAGAGTTGGGACAATGTGTGGCCCCTGTAGCTGGGGTGGTCAGTGTGACCAAGATAAAGATGAGAGTAATGAGGTCTTTAGCTAGGCAGCCAGGGTAGCCTTCCAGCTGTCTTCAGAAGGCAAGTGGCCAAAGAAAAAGATGCAGCCTTGACAGCAAAAGCAGAACACTACTTGGGCAGGGCTGCTGAGAGAAACTGGGCACAGAGCAGTGCTACAAGAATTACAGAGTGCAGAGATAAAGCAGCGATGTCATCAATGTAAATCCAAAGGAGTGCGTTCCAAGTTGGCTTGGGCAACACTTTCCGAGCTTATCAGCAACCCAGTTTTTCAAAACCTAGTCTCAATGTAGGAACTTAAAGTTAGAACTGAGTCTTCTGATTCAACCAATCTCTGTTGGGGACCATTAAGGACCTCAGGAAATCTGATAGCAAATGTCCATCAAATAATCCAGAGAATAAAAGCAGCAGAAAACATTCAGAGAGATTTTTGAGGCTAGAGTAGCAAAAACTAGCAATAAACTGCTATGTGATACAGCAATCCCACTACTGGATGTACATCCAAAAGACATGACATCATTGAATCAAAGATACTTGCCCAATTGTGTTTATCACAACACTGTTCACAATAGCCAAAACATGGGATCAACCAAGGTGTTCATCATCAGATGAATGGGTAAAGAAAATCTGGTTTGTATATACAATAGAATATTATTCAGCCATAAAAAGGAGTGAAATCCTGTCAACTGTGGCAAAATGGATGGAACTGGAGGGCATACATTGAATGAAATAAGCCAAACACATAAGATAAATACCACATGTTCTCCTTCTTATGTAGGAACTAAAATTAAAAACAACAAAACATTTTTCTGTTTTTAAGAGATGGCAGAGGGAGTCTCATAAATAATAGTATTTATGATACCTGTCCTGTATGTGGTACCAGGCCAGACACCAAGGGGGTAGAGATGTAGGTAATAAATTTGACCTGGTGCTTAAGATGCTGGTTAGGATGCCTGAAACCCATATCTGAGTGCCAGGGTTTGATTCCCAGCTGTGCTTCTGACTCCAGCTTCCTGCTAACACAGACCCCGGAGGCAGCAGGGAGCTGGATTGGGAGCAGGGAAGCAGGAACTTGAACTGGTGCTTCATGTGCGATGGTGGCATTGCAGGCCAGGCCTTGACCTGCTGAGTCACAACATTGGCTTCCACATTTCTCTTTTTTAGCACTTAAATTCATCTGGAGTTTATATTCCAGTTTAGAAGACCAACAAAATTAGCCGTCGTCGCAGCTCAATAGGCTAATCCTCTGCCTTGCGGCACCGGCACACCGGGTTCTAGTCCCTGTTGGGGCAACGGATTCTGTCCTGGTTGCCCCTCTTCCAGGCCAGCTCTCTCCTGTGGCCCGGGAGTGCAGTGGAGGATGGCCCGGGTGCTTGGGCCCTGCACCCCAAGGGAGACCAGGAGAAGCACCTGGCTCCTGCCATCAGATCAGTGCGGTGCACCGGCCGCGGCGGCCATTGGAGGGTGAACCAATGGCAAAAGGAAGACCTTTCTCTCTGTCTCTCTCTCTCACTGTCCACTCTGCCTGTAAAAAAAAAAAAAAAAAAAAAAGAAAAGAAAAGAAAATCACCCATCTGGGTTCAATATCTTAGCAAAATACAAGATTTAAAATGATAAGTCTTGGGGCCTGTGCTGTTGTACAGTAGGTTAATCCTCCACCTGCAGTGCTGGCAATCCCATATGAGCACTGGCTCTAGTCCACTATGGCTTGGGAAAGCAGTAGAAGATGGCTCAGGTCCTTGGGCCCTTACACCCTCATGGGAGACCCAGAAGAAGCTCCTGGCTCCTGGCTTCGGATCAGCTTAGCTCCAGCCATTGCGACCATTTGGAGAGTGAACCAGTGACAGGAAACCTTTCTCTGTCTCACAAACAAATAAAATAAAAAAAATGATAAGTCTTGATTTGCTTCTGGTACAGAGAAGCAAGTGTTAACAAACCAATCTTCCCACAAACAACAACTATAAAACCCCAAAAAGAATACAGGGAAAAAAACCAAAATTATGAGGGTTCTTCAAGGAGTTCACAACAGATGGAGTTAGAAATAGGCTTATTTTGGTGCAGATAATATTTGAAACCCATGTGTACATGGACTCTTTCCATTTTATGAAAAATATATGTGTGATAAAAAGATACATATAGGTTTCAAAAATTTTTGCACTAAAATAAATTTATTTCATTTCTCCATGAACTTATTGAAGTGTTTTCATACCTGGGCATTCTGGAGACTGACCAGAGGCGGATTTTAGAGGCAAACTTGCAACATGCATCCAGAATCAATTTCCCATTTTGGGGGCAGGTATTCTACCCTGGAAGCCTGCTGCAGTAACAGTGGAGGCAAGTGGCATGGAGGCAGCTAAAACTTCTCTGGAAAGCATGCCACATTGCTAGCTAGAGGACTCAGGGAAAGAGTCTCAGGCAACTGGGGCTGCAGTAGAATAAGTGGTGTCAGGGCCATGAAAATTCGCCTTTCAGACACTTGCTAATTCTTGCACCCCCTACCATACTTCCTGTTAATTTAAGGATATTCTCACTGGATGCAGAGTTATTGCTTAATAATTCTTTTATTCAGTACTTTAAAAATGTTATACCCCTTATTTCTTCTGTTGGTTCACCCCCCAAATGGCCGCTATGGCCAGTGTGCTGCGGCCGGCGCGCTGCGCCAATCCAAAGCCAGGACCCAGGCACCTCCTCCTGGTCTCCCATGCGGGTGCAGGGCCCAAGGACTTGGGCCATCCTCCACTGCCCTCCCGGGCCACAGCAGAGAGCTGGACTGGCAGAGAAGCAACCGGGACGGAACCGGCCCCAACCAGGACTAGAACCCTGGGGTACCTGTGCTGCAGGTGGAGGATTAGCCTAGTGAGCTGTGGCGCTGGCCAATTATGTGTTATTTCTTGCTGGCTGCTTTCGAGATTTATTTTTTTCTCTATTGTTCTGATTGAATACTTTCTGTTGTAGTATCTTACTGTTGAATGATTCTTTCCTATGTTCTCTTCATCTGCTGTGTAGACCAGCCATTGGGTTTATTTTAGTCATTACATGTTTTAGTTCTAAGACTTCCATTTATACCTTCCATTTCTTTGCTGAGGCTTTCAATTTTCTTGCTGACACTTTTTTTATGGTTTCTTTAAAATCTTTTTCAGATAATTCTTTTTTAAAAGATTTATTTATTTATTTGAAAGGTGGAGTTAGAGGAGGGAGGGAGGAAGGGGAGAAGGGAGCGGGAGAGAGAGAGAGAAAGAGAGAGAGAGAGAGTCTTCCAAGGACTTTGACTATCTTTGCTTTTCCAGGTGCATTAGCAGGGAGCTGGATCAGAAGAAGAACAGCTGGGACTCAAACAAGCGCCCATAAGGGATGCCAACACTGCAGGTGGCAGCTTTACCCACTATGCCACAGCACCAGACCCTGTCAGATAAGTCTAAAAACTCTGTCATTTCAGTTATTGGTTTTGATTGACTGTAATTTTTCCATTCATGTGACATCTTTCTGGTTCTTGATACAGAGTGATTTTCTATCTAAACCTGGACATTAGGGTATCATGGGATTCTGGATCTTACATTAACCTATTTTATCCAGCTTTCTCTGACACTGTTCTGCTGGAAGAAGGCGTGTTGCTGCCTCAGTAAGGCAGAAATCTAGGTTCCCACTTAGTCTCTGCTGACACCTGAAGTGGGAGCACCTCCTTACTGCTGGATAAAGATGGGAATTCCAGCTGCCTAATGGGCTGCCCTCACACTTTCCTTACTGGGAGGGCTATGAGAGCCTCGTTACTGTTCCCGTGTGGCTTCCCGGTCAACATGGGGAGGAGGGAGTCTCATGATAAGGTGATAGTGGAAGTTCTGGCTGTCTATAAGGTGTCCTCTGTCCTCAAACACCATTACAAGAGGAAGAGGCTGAACACGTCTTTACTGCCAGTTGGGGGTGAATATCCAAGGGGTGAACTTGGTCTTCATTGACACATCAAGGAGGGGGGAATTGGAGGACTGATTACCACCTGGAGAATATGAAAGTCCTGGGTCCCTGCTTGGACATCTCTGAACCACCATGGGGAGAGGGGAGCACTGAGTTATCACCTGACGAAAGTAAAAATGCAGGCTACCCACTCAGTGTTTCCTGGTGTGCATGGCAGTAAGGCCAAAATTCTTCCTATGGTATTTGGCTAGAGTGGAGTTGGTTATTGTCTAAACGTTTTCTGTCTTGCTAATCTGACCCTTTCCTGGTCTTTGGCTTGAGAAAGCAGGCTTTCATTGGTCTGTTTTTCTGGAGGTTATATGCCTATTGGTGCTTCTGGGTTGCTGGTTTCTTCAGCAACGTGTCTGGGATAGATGAGTGAAAAAGAAATTCACCACTGGGTTTTTCCTTGGATCCTAAGGTTCTAAACTGGTCAGTCTTCTCTCCACCTTTCAGAACCCATTTATACTTATTTTATTCATAGCATCAAATATTTTAGTTGTCCTTAGTGAGAGAAATAATGAATAGTATGAGTATTGCATCTTCCTGGAAGTGGAAATCTGCCCCAAAATGGAAATTTTATAAATAAAATCTCTGAAACAAATTTTAATTGAACATAAAAAGAATATAGAGATGACAGACTCTGTAAGATCCATATAAATTATTAAATCTGAAAAGGGAAAATTGAAAAATAATTAACAGAATCTCAGGGACCTGTGGGACGAAACAGATCTAACTTCCATTAATTGGGGTCCAGAAATAAAGGAGGGAAAAAATGAGGCAGAGAAATATGTTTGAAAAAATAAGGATTGAAAGCTCAAATTGAAGAAACAAACTTACAGATTAAAGAAGCTTGGTAGATCCTAAACATAATAAATTTGAAGAAATCTAAGGTGAAAACTGGAGCCTGTGTTGTGACACAGTGAGTTAAGTTGCCACTTGAGACACTGGCTGGCATCCCATACCAAAGTGACAATTAGAACCCCTGCTGCTCTGCTTCCAACCCAGCTTCCTGCTAATGGGCCTTGGAAGGCAGTGGATGATGGCAAGTGTTTGGGCCCTTACCACCCTTGTTGGAGACCCGGATTATGGCAGTGGATGATGGCAAGTGTTTGGGCCCTTACCACCTTTGTGGGAGACCTGGATGAGTTCCTGGTTCCTGGCTTCAGCCTGGTCCAGCTCAGCTGTTGTAGCCATTTCGGGAGTCAAACAGCCAATGGAAGATCTCTTTCTTTCCTCTATCTTTGACACTGTCTTTTAAAAACCCAACCTGAAAACACAAAATAAGAGAAAGTCTTAAGATAGAGAAAAATGACACATTAAATCACAGGCAACAATGATTCAGATGATCACAAATTTCTTACCAGAAACCATAATGGCCATAATACAATGGAATCCCATCTTCCAAGTGCTAAAAGAAAAACTTGTCATCCCAGAAATTCTATATCCAATGGAAATTTTATTCAAGAATAGGTTAGACCAAAGATTGTTTTACATAAAGAAACCATAACACAAAAAATCCTAAAGGAAGTGCTTCATACTAGGAGGAAATGATTCCAGAGAGAAATTTGACCTTTAGGAAGAAATGAGGAGCATAGGAAATGTTAACTATATAAATACATGTGGAAATCCCATTTTTATGTAAATCCCTGTAAAATATACATTGATTTTCAGAAGAAAAAATACAACATTGTCCAGAAGGGCTTAAAATATATGTAAAAGTAGTATATGGACATCTACACCACAAAGACTGGTAGGAAGGGTGTGAAAGGACCTGGAGAGCTGCACTTATCATACTCCAAGTGGGCTAGGAAAAATTTAAGCACGCATATTGTTTTTTTTTTCTTTTTTTTTTATATAAAGCTTTTATTTAAAGAATATAAATTTCCAAAGAACAGCTCATGGACCACAATGGCTCCCCCCCCCACAACTTCCCTCCCTCCCCCCACCCTCCCCTTTCCCGCTCCCTCTCCCCTTCTGTTCACATCAAGATTCATTTTCAATTCTCTTTATACACAGAAGATCAATTTAGTACATATTACGTAAAGATTTCAACGGTTTGCCCTCGCATAGAGACACAAAATGATAATACTGTTGGAGTACTAGTTATAGTATTAATTCACAATGTACAGCACATTAAGGACAGAGATCCTACATGATTTTTTTTTTTTAAAAATTGATTAATTGTCTATGCAATTTCCAGTTTAACACCAAGATTTTTTAATCATTTGCAATTATCTTTATATAAAGAAGATCGATTCAATATATACTATGTAACGATTTCATCAGTTTGCACCCACTCAGAAACACAAAGTAAGCACGCATATTGTAATACCTAAAGCAACCACTAAAAATGTGAAGAAGTATAATTACAGGCTGTGAGACAAATAAAACTAAAATCTAAGAAAAGCTTAAATAACCTAAAAGAAGGCAAGAACAGAAGAAAAGAGAAACAAAAAATCAGGCAACAAATAAAAATTTACTAAAATAGACCTGATTCCAACCATTTAATAGTTACATTAAGTGTAAAGAGACCAAACAGTCCAATAAATTAACAAACATTATTAGAATAAGTGAAAAAGACCTAATCCTCTGCTAACTATGAGAGACAAACTTTAAAGATGAACATGCACTTTAAATATAAATATATCAATAAGATAAACATATAGGACCAGTGCTAATCCTCCGCCTGAGGCGCCAGCACACCGGGTTCTAGTCCCGGTCAGGGCACCAGATTCTGTCCTGGTTGCCCCTCTTCCAGGCCAGCTCTCTGCTGTGGCCAGGGAGTACAGTGGAGAATGGCCCAAGTGCTTGGGCCCTGCACCCGCAAGGGAGACCAGGAGAAGCACCTGGCTCCTGCCTTCGGATCAGTGCGGTGCGCCGGTAGCAGCGTGCCAGCCGAGGCGGCCATTGGGGGGTGAACCAACGGCAAAGGAAGACCTTTCTCTCTGTCTCTCTCTCACTGTCCACTCTGCCTGTCCAAAAAAAAAAAAAAAATTAACTTGAATACATGAAAAGACATTCAACTTATTAGTCATCAGGGAAATGCAAATAAAAACCATAACAAGAAATTATTAAAATCATAGAAAGGATAAAATGAAAAGATTGACAATAACAAGTATTGACAATGGTGGAAGACTAAATGTAACTCTTACACTGCTGGCAGAAATTTAAAATGGTACAACCACTTTGGGAAACAATAATGAACTTTCTTAAGAAGTCAAAAATACACTACCAAAAAATCTATTCAGTCTACTCCTACATATATCTCCAAGAGAAATGAAATATTTGACTATATAAAAGCATTATTTATAGCAGCTTTATTCACAACAATCCCAAAATGGAAATAACCCAAGTGTCCACCAACTAGCAAATGGATAAACAAAAATGTATATCTGTAAGAGTTTTCTTCAGCAATGGTACTGAACTCTTTTGCACAATTTTCAGCAAATAGGATAGACAACTGATATACATACCAATAGGAATGGGCTGGCACCACGGATCACTAGGCTAATCCTCTGCCTTGTGGCGCCGGTACACCAGGTTCTAGTCCCAGTCGGGGCACCGGATTCTGTCCCCGTTGCCCCTCTTCCAGGCCAGCTCTCTGCTATGGCCCGGGAGTGCAGTGGAGGATGGCCCAAGTGCTTGGGCCCTGCACCCCATGGGAGACCAAGAGAAGCACCTGGCTCCTACCATCAGATCAGTCGCGGCAGCCATTGGAGGGTTAACCAATGGCAAAGGAAGACCTTTCTCTCTTTCTCTTACTGTCCACTCTGCCTGTCAAAAAAACCAAAAAAACAAAAAACCCAATAGGAATGAATCTGAAAATCATTAGTCTGAGTGAAAGAAACCAGACTCAAAGAAGACATGATATACGATTCCATTTATGGAAAATGCAAACTACACTGTGAGAAAAAGCAGATTGGCAATTGCCTGGGACCAAGGGCAGACTATAAAGGAAAGGAGAAATCTTGGGTGTCCTGGAAATTTTCTGTAATTTTTTTTATCAAGGTGGTGATTTCACAGTTATATACAACTCCCATAACTCATTGAATTGTTTATTTTAAATGGATGCAATTCATTGGTCATAAATTATTTATCAATAAAGCTTATAAAAATACGAAGGCCTTTTTTATATATATTATTGCTTATACCTGAAATCTATTTCTCACACAGTAAGAACCCTGATTTAGTGGTCCTGGTTCTGCTTTCTGAAATCACGCCTACAAAATCATGAACAAAGAATATTTACTCCCCTACAATTGTTTACTAAATATTTGATAAGAGCCAGTTATTTCCTTTTAATCTTTTCTTCATATTATATACTACCCCTCCCCAACCCCCTGATTTTTTTTAAGTCCTAGGCTCTTTAACCTTTGTTTTCCCACCCCTTTGAACACTCTTTAGTCTGTCAATGTGCCATATAAAGCACATCATCCTAAACGGAATGCATACCCTGGTTGTTAACTGCTTAGTCTTGTTCATGAGAGGTAGTGTGGTTTGCAGAAAGCAGGGGAATAGGGAATGGAGTTTTCTGGTTCTGCAAGTGACTAGTTTTTTGCATCAAGTACATCACATTACTCACTCTAGGTTTCTCAGTAGAAGGTGGAAGTGAGATTTTTTTTTTTTTGCCTAAGATTTTATTCATTTTTAGTATGTAGATATGAAGGTTCAGGTAAGGAACTTCTAAGAGGCTCTCTCAATTAGGAAATATAAATCAATTGAGACATGTTGTTTACAAGTGACTAAGCGGCTGGCACCATAGCTCAATAGGCTAATCCTCCGCCTGCAGCGCCAGCACACTGGGTTCTAGTCCCGGTTGGGGCACTGGATTCTGTCCCAGTTGCCCCTCTTCCAGGCCAGCTCTCTGCTGTGGCCAGGGAGTGCAGTGGAGAATGGCCCAAGTGCTTGGGCCCTGCACACCCCACAGGAGACCAGGAGAAGCACCTGGCTCCTGCCTTCGGATCAGTGCTGTGTGCTGGCTGAAGCGCGCAGGCTGCAGCGTGCCGGCCGCGGCGGCCATTAGAGGGTGAACCAAAGGCAAAGGAAGACCTTTCTCTCTGTCTCTCTCACTGTCCGCTCTGCCTGTCAAAAAAAAAAAAGTGTCTAAGCCTTAATTTTTTTTAAATTTTTGCTTGTGACTTGAAAATAATTGTTTGGCTTTATTTGAAAGACTTGCATTTGGAAGGTAGACAGGTAGACGTTTTTCCATTTCCATGTGTATCAATAACCCTGAGCTTCTGATGTTAGAGATTTTTCAGTTATGTGCTGTAGACCATGCAGATTTGTGACTTGCTGTGCAATCTCCACGAGTTGGAAAAATTCAAAACATATGGCAGCTCAGATGTTAGGTTGGGGGAAATAAAATATTAAAAAATTTCAGAGCTGTTTAGAAGATGCTTTGCTATATATATTTTTTATGTGGTTTGTGTATATGAATATGTTGGGAAAGATGCCACTTGGGAGTGAAGTCAAAAGAAAAAACAAACCTCTGTACTTTAAGTCCACTCCAGATAACAGCAGATGTTGCAAATAAAATGGGAATTTGTTCAAAGCTAGAGATGTTAAAAACATACTTTTTCTAATTGCAATAGTTAAACAATAAACATCACTGTCAATCGCTGTTCAGGGGAAATAGTTTGTTGCAGAAAAAGCTGGGGACCAGGTATAGGGAAATTTAGACAAAGTCACTATATCAGTTATCAAATATTTTCGTCTAGGATTTTTTCCTCATTTGGGGTTAAAATTCAGCTAGATCCTGTGACTATTTTTTATCAAGCTGAAAAATGTTTAGAGCTCCATTGTTATAGCTAGTAGCTACAAAATAACTTAGTCAAAATTTCCCGACCTACTCAGGATACAGTGTTCTAATGGGAAAAGAAGCTTCCTACTGGCAACCTGCTCCTCTCTAGGCATTGTAGGGAATAGGAGCATGAAGCAGGTTGAGGCAGGTATGATAGGACGTCTTTTCAGGGTTAATGCTGTGATATTGTTTTAGGATAACATGTTTTAAATGTTCTGTTCATTAAGAAACACATACGGTAGGTGAATCAAGTTCCTGAGGTTCAATGACATCTTATGCTTGATAGATCTTTCATTCTACAGGTACCTGGAATTTTTCTAATAATACATACTAAATTATTTCAGCTTTATGGTAATCATTCTCTTAATTGTTGCTTCCTGGGCTTACAGGGTTTCTATTTCATACCCAGTCTCTGTGTATTTTCTTAAATCCCTCAGCCTTCACCTTTTAGTGTGTGTTCTGGCCAAAGTATTTTCACATGGATTTGCAACAATGCAGGTAACTCTTTCCCCACCAAAGGCAGAGAAACAAATTAATATTCTGAGACCACACCCGTAAATTTTGGAAATCTAGTTTCTCTGATACTCCCTACCCAACAAGCGCTCCTGTTTTCCAGCTGACAATGAAGGCAAGAGGCCTGGCTTCCGCAATCAGTCCTATGAACCACCATAAAGAGCATGTGTGCTTCATAAGCAGGACTTACTTTCCTGGCAGATTTCACAGCTTTTACTTCTCGAGCTGCCCCCGCAGCCACCATGACACTTCTACTGCCTGTGTCACAACCTGTGACTCGGCGACATGCTGTTCGCAGCTAGCAGATCTCTGGCACAGCAGGACCCTCGACTGTAGAAGGCTCAGCAGGACCAGACCCAGGGAATAGTCCTGCGCATTGCTTCACTGCCTCTCCTCCTACTGGCGTCTCTGCTGTTGTGTGCTCCCTCCGTCTGCTGCTGCCTGGACCTGAGTGCATTTTCCTTGCAGGGCCTAGTACTGTGGCAAAGAGGGCCCTAACCTCAGCACTGAACTGCTTTTAGTCCTCCTGCACTCAGTATGCCCACTCTCCCTCCAGAAAGCTATCTGGTGTTCTCAGAACTGGCAGGTGACCCGAAAGACCAGAATTTCTAGAGCACATCTTCAGATATAGCTCCCTGCTCCTTCCTTTGTCTGGTGATTACTGGTGGTGGCAGCTGTTGTGGGAAAACTGATGTATCTGTTTCCCTTCATGGCTGTTGGACACTCTGAGAAGAAATGGAGACAGCGCTCCCAACTGCGTTCCAAGGATTGCCCCAAATGCTAAAATATTCTTGTGTACTGCTGTGTGCACTGTGCTTTTGCAATGCTTTGACATATTTAAACATGAGGTCACCCGTGCTTAAATGCACCGTAGCTCAACATACAGCACAAACAAATAATCAGCTGCCAGTTGCAACAGCATCTTGCACCACCCTCTCCCTCTTCCAGGAAAGGTGTCTAAGCAAATGCATTATTGCTGCCTCTTCATGATGTTTCTTTTTCCCATTATTCTGTCCCTTTTCCAGTCTGTGCAGTATCTTAGCTGGCTGTTTATAATATTGCAAGGTCTTTTAGTTAACTACAAAATTATATCACTTCTAGAAACTACCTTAAACAACATATATACAATATTAATCTTTGATTATATGATTGCAAGAGTCTGTCAATTTTTTTTCTGTTTTGTCCTGAGATTTTTTTTTTTTTTTTAAATGCCTGTTTTAAAGTTTGTTTCAGGGCCAGCGCTGTGGTGCAGCGGGTTAACGCCCTGGCCTGAAGCACTGGCATCCCATATGGGCGTCGGTTTTAGTCCCGGCTGCTCCACTTCTGATCTAGCTCTCTGCTGTGGCCTGGGAAAGCAGTAGAAGATGGCCCAAGTCCTTGGGCCCCTGCACCCACATGGGAGACCGGGAAGAAGCTCCTGGCTTTGGATGGGCGCAGCTCTGGCCATTGAGGCCAACTGGGGAGTGAACCATCGGATGGAAGACCTCTCTCTCTCTCTGCCTCTCCTCTCTCTCTGTGTAACTCTGACTTTCAAATAAATAAATAAATCTTAAAATAAATACATAAAGTAAAATAAATACAAAGTCTGTTTCATACTCGGATTCCTGACATTTACTTATCTTTAGCCATGTCTGTAACTTTTAGAAGTTCCTCAGATAATCTTTTTGCAGCTATAATGTACTTATGTTTCATTAAGACAATTTTATTTAAGATTATATAAGATTTTGGATGCCAGACTCTTGACTATAATATGCAGGAATGGTCTGTCTCAGTCAGACACTAACCATCTGAAGGAAGTATTAATACCTACTTATCTGTGGAACTTATAATGGCAAAAGAATTTACTAAGAATGACTCAAACTAGTATAATCTGCAGTGAAAAGTGTATACAGATTACTACATGAACCTAAATACAAGTTAGTGTAGTGGTTACATTTCCACTTACTCCTCTTGAAGGAAATAGTATTAATTTTTAACAGAAATAATTCTATTCCAGTATGGAATATTGCTTGTTGTCCCCGGGTTTCTTTGTGGAGATGTTTACTTCTTCAGGGTTTGTGTTACCACATTTTGGACTCTAGTTACATAATTAAATACAAAGAATAGCTATAGAATGCTGGATCTTTATCAACTGATTTCTATGGAATATATGGATTCCGTGTAACACACTTTGGCTGACTGTAGCTGTGGGATGCTTTGGTTCTGTGTCTAAATGTTTGGCAGTCTCATTTGGAGAACAGATGATAATTCAAGTTCATTTGGTGAGAGGATTAAACTGCTTGAAGAAAAAAATAAAAACCAGATCACCTGAAAATATGGGTACTAGCATATACTGCATCTTGTGCAGGAACATTTAATGTCCTTGTTAGCAACTGGGACTCAAAGGATTCATTTCTAGTCAATTTAAGCCTATCATTTCCCTGATTACATACATACTTATTAAATTTTTTCTCTAAAGAACAATTATTTGATTTGTGTTTAATTCAACTATCATTTTGCCACTGAATGCTTAGAAAGCACTGGACTCTTCCACAAAGAGCTGTATACAACTTTCTGAATATGTCTTTGTTCTTAAGAATCCCTTCATACCAAACAAGATTTCTTTCTTTTTTTTTTTCAGACATTAATTCAGGCATCCATAATTCTCAGATTCTTCCCAAATTACTTACTCTTATCCAAATCTAACAATAAATACATGTCTTTGGCTGTCATCAACAGAAAAATAGCCCTGACATCTCAACGTTTCTTGCTTCCTGCCTTTTTAGAGCCATTAACACTGATTTTTCAACATTTTCTCCTGAATAATCAGAGTTTAAAAGGAGTGGAAGGTTCAAGGTAGAGAAAAGTTTAAGTTGAATAGATAAGCTAGAACTTATGGTGTCAAATGTATTGAGAGAACCCTGTGTTGCTCATAGATTGAACACCCATTATTTGTCTTAAGCTCTCCCAAAATTCTCAGAAACTACATGCTCCTCTGTTTTTCATTTCAAATGGGACATGCCTTTAACCCCATTCTACACTGAATAACTTGTTGGTCCAGGATGAGTTCCAAATAGATGAAAGACCTAAACATAAGAACAAAAACTCTAAAACTCTTAGAAGTAAACAACAGATAAAATCTTCGTGATATTGTATTTGACAATGACTTCATGTATATCACACATACACACACACACACATGGAATAAAAGAGAAATAGATAAATTGGACTTAATCAAAATGAAGAACTTCTGTGTATAAAAGTATAATAGCAAGAAAGCAGAAGACAATCTGTTGAAGAGCAGAAAATATTTGCAAATCATATATCTGGTAAGAGATTAATGTCCAAAGATAACAAAGAACTCCTAAAACTCAAAAACAAAAGGATGAATAACTCCCTCAAATTGGCAAAGGAGTTGTAAAGTGTTGCTCTGAAAAAGATATTCAAATCACCATTCAGCACAGGAAAAGATGCTCAGTGTCATTAGTCACTAGGGATATGCAAACTGAAACCGCTATGAGATACCATTTCATACCTACTAGGACGACTGCAATGTTAAAAATGTATATAAGTATTGGTCAGGATGTGGAGAAATTAGATACTTTGTCAGTAGGAATGAAAATAGTGCAACTGCTATGGAAATCAGTTCAATGATTTTTCAAAATATTACACATGGAAATTCTGTGTGATCGGCAATACCATTCCTAAATATATTTCCAAAAAAACCCCTCAAAACAGTGTGTCAGATATTTATAAATCAGTGCACATAATAGCATTATTTAAATTAGCCAAAGAATAGAAATAACCCAATTGCCCATGGATCAGAGTAGCAAATGTATAAACAAAATATAGTTCATACATACAATGGAAAATTATTGTGCCTTAAAAAAAGAATGAATTTCTGATACATGCTACAATACAGCTGATTTTGGGTTCCAGTTCCTGACTCCAGCTTCCTGAAATTCAGACCAAGGGAGGCAGTGGCAATGGTTCAACAACTGGGTTCCTGTCTCCCTTGTGTGAGACCTAGATTGCTTTCCTGCTGCTGTCTTCTACTCCAGCCCAAGGCATTGCAGGCATTTCAGTGAACCAGTGGGTGGGAGCGCTTCTCTCTCTCTCTTTGTGTGTTGGTTTCTCTGCTTGTCAAATAAATAAATTTAAGTGTTTATTTTCATGTCCTTGAAAGGCAGAAACACACACACACACACACACACACAGTGAGAGATCTTCCATCCCCTGGTTCATTCCCCAAAAGCCTTCAACAGCCAGGGGTAGACCAGGCCCAAACCAGTAGCCAGATCCATCAGCTCTCCCATGAGGTGGAAGGGGCCGGAGCACCTGAGCCATCACCTGCAGAATCCCAGTGCACTAGCAGAAGATGGATCAGAAGCAGGGTATCCAGAACTTAAACTGACACTTCAATATAGGATGCAGGCATTCCAAGTTGCATCCCGACCCATTGTGCCACAATATCAGCCTCTAAGTGAAATTTAAAAAAAAAAGAAATAATTGGTTTATCATATTATTGGAATAAGTTTACATCCTAGCGAATGAAAAAGAAATTAATATTACTGAGCATTTTCTGTGTGCTAGGACTATCACAAATATTTAAACTTTGTAACAGAATCTATGAGTTAAGGAATTATTAGTTTCACTGAGGATGAAAAATGAAAAAAAAGGTTGTTTTTTTTCTCTCTTTTAAAAAAGAACAAGGTCATACAGCTAATCAACAGTAGAGCTACAAAGGAAAGAACTAATAGGAATTGGGCAGACAACAGGGGGCCCTAGATGTCAGAGGTGGGGAATTCCAAACACAGGGTAAGTATTTTTGCCAGGAAGGCATCACTCATTGCTATCTACCATCTACAAAAGTTTTCCAGTGAGAAACATTCCTTGCCAACCTTCTGTAAACAATTTTGTTAAAGACACTTAAAAGCAGAACTTACTTTCATAGTTGTTCACATGTACAGGATAAGAACATATTATCTTGGGCCAGCGCTGTGGTGTAGCAGGTAAAAGTTGCTGCTGCTGGTGCTGACAACCCATATGGGCGCCAGCTCGAGTCTCGGCTGTTCCCCTTCCATCTAGCTCTCCGCTAAGGCCTGGGAAAGCAGTGGAAGATGGCCCTAGTCCTGGCCCCTGCACCCTTGTGGGAGACCGGGAAGAAGCTCCTGGCTCCCCGTTGTGGCCAACTGGGGAGTGAACCACCAGATGGAAGACTTCTCTCTGTCTCTGCCTCTCCTCTGTGTAACTCTAGCTTATCACTGTTTTAGTACATGCATGCTTTTGTTAAAAGTATTGAACATTTGTCATTGTGTTTTTTAAAAGTTTGTATAGTCATTGTGTTTTTTAAACCATTTTGAAATTTAATGCCCGAAATAAGTTTATAAAGGGAAATATCGAGCTCACGGATGACTGAGGTAGTTTAAGACAGGTGAAACACATTTTAGAGGTAACAAAACGGACGTTGTAGAGCGTGGGCCTGGCTAGGTCGCATTAAAAGGGCAGGCTGGGTAGGTAGTTCTGAAGGTTAGAAAGACAGACTAGGACAGGGAGGAAGTAAACTTGGCAGGTCCTTAACACCCAGGATTGAGAGGCTTATTTTACTAGAAAAGTGTACCTTGTGAGAGAGGGTTCAAAGTTCATTACAGTTTGGGAGAAGAGCTGAGAGGCACGGCGGGAGGGGTTGGGGGTCCCGGAGATCCATTGCTTGGAGCTCGGCTTAGCCGGGCTGGGGTCCTCGGTGGGGTGCTGAATCGGCGCTCGGCCTCCCAGGGGCCCGCGAGCAGTTGAGGACCGCGGCCGGCACGTCCCCCGGGGAAGGTGGGCCGCGGGCTGGACGCCTGGGGGTAGATAAGGATGGGTCCACCCGCCCCGGCAGAGGTCAGCCTCCGGTGCCGCCAGCCACGGTGGGCGAGGAATCTGCGGCCCGAGGGCCCAAGGCCATGCCGGCCTCGCTCGCGCTCCTCAGCCGGGGCCCAGTCAGAGGCGGCGAGGCCCGAGGCGCGCTCCCGCGTGAGGCGGGCCCGTCTCCCGCTCCGGTCGGGCCTCGCTGTTCGCCGTGGGGGCTGACGGAGCCCTTGGGGTTTGGGTGTGGGTGTGGTCCCCCGAGGGAGAGCTGGCGGGGCCGGAGCCCGGTTTCCGCCGCCTTGTTTTACTGTGGTGGGAAGGGAAGGCCCCGGGGCGGCGCTGGTGGGAGGGCGGCTCCCCGGGGCGAGGCTTCTTTCTGCCTTGCAGTTGGGAGCCTGGGGTGGGCTGGTTGGGATTTAGGGTCGTCCGCAGGAAACCCACCGGCCCTCATTTTGCTTTCGGCGCTGACTTAGCTTGGGCCGGAGCTTTCCCGCTCCGTCCGTGCCCGGGGAAGGCGGCGGTCGGGGGCTCCCACGCGAGCTCGGACGCCGGGTCACGGGGTCCCCCTGTGTATTCCGTTCCCTTGTCAGATTCCCTGCAGTCGCTTGTGTGGCTTATTCCAGTGAATGTTGGCTTCTTCGCTGACAGTATCTAGCAAATCAATCGTTCATATCTGAGTTTCTGCACTTACGAAGGAAGGAATATATTTCCAAGAGGGAAAATTGTACATTTTACGCAGTTAAGGAAGGATACAGCAGATAAGAAAATGCTGAGTTCGCACGATAACAGAAACCTGCAGGTCATCGCCCACAGGCAACCATATATGTAGTTAGAAAGTTTAAATATTTTAACCGTGATTAGTTACGGCAGAGCAGACATTACAAAATAATATTTGGGATGATACTGCGTTTTGCAGTATAATTTGGTATCACATGCTAAAATGAAAACTTTGTAATAATGTAGCACAAAAATTTAAGATCTGAATCTAAACATAGAACTTTAATTAAAAATTCAGCATCTGCTTACATGACAAACTCATGAAATGTAACAAGGTCTTTTTTAAGGCCGATATTTTTAGAAACAATTTATATTGTGAAAATACCAAATCCATCACCTTTTCGAGCCTTTGTGATAGGATTACATGAATCCTGAGCTAGAAAAAAAATCACATCTTGAAAACTGGACATTAAATATTTGGGGGAAGTTAAATTTTTGAGTTTCAGAGTTAATGGAAAAAAATTTTAAATTATTTTTATAAACTGATCATCACTAACATTTATTCCACAGTGAGTTTTCACGGTCCATCTTTTAGGTGACAGGCTGTGGGCTGGGTTATTAGAACACGTTAGTGAGCAAAACGTCCCTGCACCTAGGGGGAGAAAGAGAATAAACAACAACATATACAATGGCAGTTAGTGTTATAAGGACAAGTAATACAGCATAAAGATACAGGAATTTTTGATAAAAAGGATTTTTTTTAATTCCGTATGGGTATATCAGAACTAAAATGTCTATGTAAAGTTTTTGTTTCGACACAAAACACATTATATTCTCTTTTATACCAGAGCTAGAAATCAAAAGTTTTTTTCATAGTATTTGTTGTTCATCTGGGAAATTTTTGAATAGTTTATGAAACTTTTTCCAAAACAAGTGTTTCTGATTTATAGTTTTATTGTCTTATTTTTCAGGTGTTTTTCTTTCTTTTTTTTAGAATAAGCAATTCAAGTGTATACTTTTTTAAAAAAAGATTTATTTATTTATTTGAAAGTCAGAGTAACAGAGAGAGAGAAGAGGCAGAGAGAGAGAGAGATAGAGAGAGGTCTTGCATCTGCTGGTTCACTTCCCAATTGGCCGCAACAGCCGGAGTTGCACCGATCCGAAGCCAGGAGCCAGGAGCTTCTTTCAGGTCTCCCACATGGGTGCAGGGGCCCAAGGACTTGGGCCTTCCTCCACTGCTTTCCCAGGCCATAGTAGAGAGGCCATTGGAAGTGGAGCAGCCCATTTGGCATGCTGATGCTTCAGACCAGGGCGTTAACCCATTGCATGCACCACAGTGCCAGCTCCAAGTGTATAAATGTTAACCTTAAGACTTTCTGCGTAGATTTTGAGGTTAACAAAGCATATGACAGTGCCTGGTGAGTTTTAATTTGGAATTTTTTTGTTGCTGTTTAAAAGTAAATAGTTCTTCTAAAACTAGAAAGGAAACAATTTGTTACTTTTTGGACAATATAAAACATGATTAGCATTTTAATTTATTTTCAGATTATTGCTTTCTGAAATTTTTTTTTACTTAAATGAAGATGTGAAAGATTCTGTTAGCATGTTTCTGAATGACTCCCTTCTGCCTCATGCCTTGTTATTCGTGGTTTCAGACATTTACAGAATCATACTAACTTTTCATTTCTCTGCTATATCTTTTTTTGATGACTGAATGGTTTAAAAATTGGGGAAAATGAAGACAGTAATTAAACAGGTAGGAGGGGAAAAACCCAATTACTAAAATAATGAAAAATCTCTGAATCAGAATAGTTCTAAAGTATATATGTAAGTTTAGCCCAGTTACCAGTATCATTGTGTCAAGGAGTTTAAGTAGAAACACATAGAAACATTTTTTCCTCCCCACATCTCACTTATAGCTTATACCTACCTCAGGGAGGACTCAAAAAGTGGAGACAAAATCTGACTTGGTAATGATGATTTCTCCACAAGATGTCGCTCGTATAGTTCCTTTGATTTTCATTTCTATCCTGAAGACAAATTTGTAGTGTATTACCCATTCACAGTAGTAGAAATGTGATTTATGATTTGCGCATCTGATTTCATGTTTTGTCATGCAGAATGTTCTATCATGTTTCAGAATTAAAAAAAAGATGAGACGTAGTGTTGATGTGTAGAGAAAAGTAATTGAAATGTGAAGGGAGCAATGTGTACCTGCAGAAATGGTGCTACTATCTCCCTATGACATTTAAATCATTGTTCAGTCCTAGATTTTGTATATTTCCAGGTGGCCAATGCTGAATATTTATGTCCTTTATATTTAGAAAATTCTTTTTTGGGTCAGCGCTGTGGCTCAGTGGGTTAACACCCGGGGCCTAAAGCACCGGCATCACATTTGGGCACTGGTTCTAGTTCTGGCTGCTGCTCTTCCTATCCAGCTCTCTGCTATGGCCTGGGATAGTAGTGGAGGATGGCCCAGGTCCTTGGGCCCCTGCACCTGTGTGGGAAACCTAGAGGAAGCTCTTGGCTCCTGCCTTTGGATCCGCGCTGCTCCGGCTGTTCTGGGGAGCGAACCGTCGGATGGAAGACTTCTCTCTCTGTCTCTACCTCTCTCTATAACTCTGTCTGTCAAATAAATAAAATAATTTTTTTTTAAAAAAGAAAATACTTTTTTAAAACAGTGATTTTCTCTAACTTATTTATTACATTTTATTTGAAAGGTAGCTGGGATTGGGGGAGGGGGTCTTCTGTTTGCTGGTTCATTCCCCAAATTTCTGCAACAGCTGGAACTGGGCCATTCTGAAGCCAGGAGCTGGGGACACAATCTGGTTTTCTCATGTGGGTAGCAGGGACCTAAGTACTTGAGCCATCAGCTGCTGCTTCCTAGAATGTACTTTAGCAGGAAGCTAAAATGAGAAGCAGAATTTGGACTTGAACCCAGGGCTTCTGATACGGGATGTGGGCATCCCAAGCAGTGTCTTAACCACTGCACCAAGCACCTGCCCCTAGATAATATATCTGAAGATAAAAAAAATATATTTTTATAGGAATGTAGAATTTATATGTATATACTCATGTTACATGTTATTACTATATATGTATATTTATTTGAAAAAGTTCAAACATACAAAAATCAGCACTGTTATAATGACTCTCCACATACCTTTTACATTGCATTAGTAATTACCTCATTACCAATGTAGTTTCAGTGATAATTCCTCTTACTCTACCTCTGTATATATACAGATCTCTGTATATATACATACTTTTAAAGGTATACATATCTACAATAAAGTGTTCTAGCCTAACTTAAAACTAATAGTGTGAACAAAGTATTAAGAGTCCAAAAGGAGCAATTATTTCTGCCTTGGGGAAAAGGGAAATTCAGAAAAGTCTTTGAAGAAGAAATGACTCTTGACCTATACCTTGAAGTATGGGTAGGAATTTACCACATGGAAAACAAAAGGAAATACATTCTAAGCTTTCAGGCAGTATGAGAGAGGGGCTGAAATGTAAAAATGCATGAATGAGTGGAGAACATGGAATAATGTATTTGGATATTAAGGCACTTTGGAGAAGTTGTGGAAGATGAACCTGGAAAGTTAGTCTGTAGTTATAATTTATAAGACATTCTGGAAAATTTGTTAATATGCTGTATATTCAGAAATATTTTTTCAACACTTTTGTAAATAAAGTATTAACTATTTTTTCTATATTTTATAGATTTATGACAAAGTCCAGTTTTCAACAATGCTGAAATCAAATGATTGCTTGTTTCCTGTGGAAAATTTGTTTTTCAAAAAACAAGATGAAGTTGAAAAGTAAGTCTGCCTTAAAGAATGATAATATAGTGTATGATCTTAGGGTTTTTAGAATTTTAGAGAGTTTTAATTTTCTCTTTGGTAAACATAAATATAAAAATGAGGAATCAGCAGAATGATGTTTCAGTGGTATATTTTGTGAACAGGGAATTTAGATATAGTAATTGAAGTTTAACATCTCAAATATTACAATTTAGAAAACTGAATAGATTTTTGTCTATTTGACTTTCATTTATTTGCATTCCTGATTTATTTGAATTATTTTTGACCAAGGTAAAGACTAGAAGTAATGACCAAAGAATAATTCAGGACAAGAAATGATGAGACCCTCTGGAAACAGAAGGGACAATGTACCAAAGGCCAAATGTGATAGTCAAATTCAGTATAGGCAGGCAGTAACAGGTGGAAATAAAGATGTGAGACAAAGGGCAACAAGAATAGAGAATAGGTAGTATGTTAATTACTAGATTTATGAGTTTTCACATGTGAATTAGTCTTAATTCTAAATTTTCTATGTATTCTAATATATTAACTATTTTGATGACATGTATTGCTTCATTTATTCTTTCATTCATTCATTCGCACAAGTATTGATTGAATGATGAGAGGATATTAAGAAAGACCAAACTTTTGCTTTAAAACATTCGTAAGACCTAGTTAAATTAGATATACATATGGAAAGATCATTAGTAAATAATGTGACTTAATTCATCATTCAGATGGGGATGCTTTTGAGAGTGGAAGAGTGAAAGAGTGGGTAACAGGGATTAATCAGAACTGGCCTAGGCAAATTTTGGAACCTATGGGTCATCTTAACAATACAAAATAAAAAATATTTGCACAGCAAATGGTAAATATATATGAGTAGTCATTCAATGCAATTGCACATTGATCCAGATGATCAAGTCAAGCTTTATGGTAGTGGGGAAAGGCTTTAGGGGTTTTTAAAGGATTTAGTAATTCTTGTAGCCAGAAAGGTTGTAGAAATTTGAAGGCAGAGTGTTACATCAGGAGAGAAAAATGAAGGTAGGACAATTCATGGTACTCTTAGGGGATAATGTATGAAGTTTCCTGAGAAGACAATTCATAAAGGAGAAACAGATGAACGCAAAATTAGGAAAATAAGTGTACTTGTGGTGATTGTCAAATGCTGGAATAAGTTTACTTGTGGTGATTGTCAAATGCTGGAATAAAGGATCTTAGACACAATTCTCTATGTGTTAAAAGCCATGGAATTAAATCAACAAAAATTTATTGCACGGTATACTTAATTTTATAAATCATTGTGTTAAATATTGCTGATATAAATGGGTGTGTATCAGATCTGTCTATATATTTTTTTTTAAAGATTTGTTTTATTTATTTGATAGAGTTACAGAGAGAGGTAGAACCAGAGAGAGAGAGGTCTTCCATCTGCTGGTTCACTCCCCAAATGGCTGCAGTGGCCAGACCTGAGCTGATCTGAAGCCAGGAGCTTCCTCCTGGTCTCCCACATGGGTGCTGGGGTCCAAGAACTTGGGCCATCTTCTGCTTTCCTAGACCATAGCAGAGAGCTGGATTGGAAGTGGAGCAGCCGGGTCTCAAACCAGTGCCCATATGGGATACTGGTGCTGCAGGCCAGGGCTCTAACCCACTGCACCACAGTGCTGGCTGGCCCCTGTCTATTTATGTTTATCCATTTATTATCTCTCTCTGTACACACACATACACACACACAGATTAATGATACTGACACAAGGTTGTATGAATCACTTGCAATAGAATTTCACAAGAGGCTAGCAGTTCAACCCAGACAAGGTTTACTAGGGATATGTGTGAGCACAAGGGAGACAGCACAATGGAAAGAGATTCCACCAGACTGTCCCTCAAAAGGAGATAATCTGGAATTTTTATAATACTGGGGAGGCATGAACATCTTCTTGCTCTCTGGCTTATCCTGCTCAGCCTGCCACACTTTTCTTTGTACCCAGCTTGGTATTCTGAACAGACCCTGCATTCCTTTTACACACAACCCACTCTAAATGGTGGTAATTGTTCACTGCTGCCTCTAGGAAAATCATGTATTGGTTGTACTGGGGTATTCTGGGCATACATGTGAGTTGGGAAAGTCCTAACAGGGCACTAGGAGTTTTTTGTGGCTAGAGTCTAGATTTTGCTTGTTTCTGATTGGTTTGGAGCTGTGTGAGGCCACCTGTGTTGGAGTTGGATACATGGGCAGGTGGGGAGAGGCTTGATTTTGTGAATCCTATTTCTGTCCTGTCTTATTATAAGAAATTTATAGGTTCAGTCTATAAGAAGTGGGAAGGGAGGAAATCGTTGGGAATAGGTAAAGATTTCTTGGAGGGACCAGCGCCATGGCTCACTTGGTTAATCCTCCGCCTGCAGTGCCAGCATCCCATGTGGGCTCTGGGTTCTAGTCCTGGCTGCTCCTCTTCCAGTCCAGCATTCTGCTGTGGCCCGGGAATGCAGTGGAGGATGGCCCAAGTGCTTGGGTACCTGCACTCGCATGGGAGACTGGAAAGAAGCACCTGGCTCCTGGCTTTGGATCAGCACAGTGCTGGCCATGGTGGCCCTTTGGGGAGTAAACCAATGGAAGGAAGGCTTTTCTCTCTGTCTCTCTCTCTCTCATTGTCTATAACTCTACCTGTCAAGTAATAATAATAAAAAGGTTTCTTGGAAAAGGTAAGTTTTGAACTGGACTTTGAATGAATACAAGTTCTTTTTTTTTTTTTTTTTTATTTGACAAGTAGAGCTATAGACAGAGAGAGACATAGAGAAAGGTCTTCCTTCTGTTGGTTCACTCCCCAAATAGCCACCATGGCTGGCGCTGCGCCGATCCAAAGCCAGGAGCCAGGCGCTTCCTCCCGGTCTAAGGTGCAGGCGCCCAAGCTCCTGGGCCATCCTCCACTGCCCTCTCGGGCCACAGCAGAGAGCTGGACTGGAAGAGGAGCAACCGAAACTAGAACCCGGCACCCATATGGGATGCTGGCGCTGCAGGCGGAGGATTAACCAAGTGTACCATGGCGCCGGCCCTGAATACAAGTTCTAATATCTAGAATAGTGCTTGACATATAGTACTCAGTAAGTAATTGTTGAGTAGATTAAAGAATGAATTAAATAGTAGAACTTCTACCCATGGATGCGTCAGTGGAACAGGGCACAGGAGGAAGCTGAGTAAAGGAACATCTTTGATCAAAGATGAGAGAAACAATGTATTATTTACTTGGTATACAACAAGTAGCTCAGTTTGACTTGACTATAATGTATGTGTAGGAGAGCTAAAACTCTCTTATAAGATGGTCTAAAGCCGTTAGAAAATTTGGCACTGTTTGGAAGCCACTGAAGGAATTTTTTAATGTTTTATTTATTTATTTTCACCTATTTGAAAGGCAGAGAGAGAGAGAGAGAGCGAGCGAGCGAGCGAGAGCTTCCATTCTCTGGTTCATTCCCCAAATGTCCCCTATGGCAAAGGCTGGGCCAGTCTCCCGTGTGGGTGGCAGGATCTCAAACACTTGAGTCATCATCTGCTGCCTCCCAGGATGCATTAAATGAAGCTGGTTCAGAAGTGGTGTAGCTACAACTGCAACCTGCACTCTGAAATGGAATGAGGGTGTCCCGTGTCCCAGATGGTGGCTTGACCCACTGTGCCACAACACCTGCCCCTGCTGAAGGATTTTGAGTGGAGCAATATAATGAAAACAATACCAAATTAATGTAATAGGAATGTATAAAATAGAGAGAAGGCCCGGAGACAGAGTAGATTAAGATACCATTGTTTTTAATCAGGATAGACTAAGTAGAGCCTTGATTATTATAATGACAGTGGCAATACAAAGAAAATGATGAATTTGAAAAGTATTTTAAGAAGAATGCAATAAGATCTGATATGAATGTGCATATAATGAGTAAGAGAGATTTTACTTTGGTTTGGATTCTAGGTGGGTAGGAGAATGATGAAACTTCTGGACAAAAATAAGAAAATCATAAGGAATATTTAATTTTATGAGAAAAAATGTGTGTTTCTTATATCTTATTATCCCCTTAATTGGATTTTCTGGGGTAGTCCCATTACAAAAATGAGTTAAGACAGCAGGACCAAATTGCTCTCAATGAAAGGCCTGCTTGGATGGTTGGCCTTTGGCTAGATTCTGAGACCTTATATTTCAGGAAGATTCCTACTTTAACTGATATTGTGGTTTTATTGTGTATCAACTGTACAACTGTACAAATATGATTTATACTGAACACCTACTTTTCTTCTGTAGTTGTGGGATTTAGATATGTTCCAGACAAGGGATGCTTATGTGATTAGCTTCCAATAAAAATCCTGAACATTGAGTCCCTAATGAACTTCCCTTGTTGGCAATATTTCTCATATGTTGCTACAATTCATTAGTGAGAGAATTGTATGTATCCCCTGCGAATGTAGTGGGAGAGGACTCTTGGAAACTTTTGCCTGGTTTCTCTCAGACTTTGCCTCTCACTTGTGACTAGGACTGCATGATGAGTCCTGCACGTTATCCTAGGGAACCATTGAACTGGGTATGATCATGGGGATCTTCTGATACAGACCTAAATTTTAAATGCTCTGGCCAGTTTTCATTCTGTTAGACCATTATCAAATAGTGTGTAGTAGATTTTTGATTCGGAAAATATGGCTACAGTAGCTTTGTTTTAGGTGCTGTGAGAGATAGAAAAGTAAGTCTGTCTTTCAGAGGGTGTAATATCTTATGTGAAGAGATTAGAAAAATCATGAAATCCTTGGAACTTGGTATAACAGTGTAATGATACTCTTCTCAACTTTATTTCCTGTAACCTACCGTTTACCTCTTTATTTCAACTTTAATTGAAAACGAAACATTAAAGCAGTATCAGTTACCTCTATCCAAGCTGAAAAGTGAGGAGGGATAAAGATGCCAATAGGGTGGCAAAATCAGTTATGTAGATTTATAAAAAGATTGTTAATTTCAACTGGCATCTTGATTTTCTGTGGTTTTACAAATCGTTCTGGAGCTTAAGTGTTTGAATTAGTGCATTAATTTGTAATAATGCAGCTGGCGCCACGGCTCACTAGGCTAATCCTCCGCCTGCTGCGCCAGTACCCTGGATTCTAGTCCCGGTTGGGGCACTGGTTCTGTCCGGGTTGCTCCTCTTCCAGACCAGCTCTCTGCTGTGGCCCAGGAAGGCAGTGGAGGATGGCCCAAGTGCTTGGGTCCTGTACCCGCATGGGAGACCAGGAGGGAGCACCTGGCTTCGGATCGGCATAGCTCGGGCCTTAGCGGCCATTTGGGGGGTGAACCAATGGAAGGAAGACCTTTCTCTCTGTCTCTCTCTCTCTCACTGTCTAAGTCTGCCTGTCAAAAAAAGAAAAAACGAATTTGTAATAATGCTTTAGAAATATTTTAGACTATCAGTAATGTTGATATTTTTTGATTATCCATAATAAATTGTGAGGTACATAATAATGAATTTGTTACTTTTAATAGTTAAAATACCAAAGTTTGAGAATGTTTTACCACTTTTTTTTAATTTGACAGGTAGAGTTATAGACAGTGAGAGAGAGAGGAGACAGAGAGAAAGGTCTTCCTTCCATTGGTTCACCCCTCCAAATGGCTGCTGCGACCGGCACTGTGCTGATCCGAAGCCTGGAGCCAGGTGCTTCTTCCTGGTCTTCATGCGGATGTAGGGGCCCAAGCACTTGGACCATCCTCCACTGCCCTCCGGGCCACAGCAGACAGCTGGACTGGAAGAGGAGCAATCGGGACTAGAACCCAGTGCCCTACAACTTTTTTTTTTTTTTTTTGTTATTGGAGTACATTTAAGCTTCCTGACACTAGTATTTAAATTGGAGAAAACAGGATGGAGTTATGGCTATTATTTAGGCAAAATATCTCACATAAGCAGTACCATTAATCCTATGACACACAAGGAAGAAAATGTTTGCCCATATACTGCTGTTTAGGAATAAATCAAGGTTGTCACAGAAAGTTAGTTTATAGAATGCTTATATAAGATAGTAAGTAACTGAGTAACATTTAATTAGTGGATAGTTTCTGAATGTTAGTTTATAGAATGCTTATATAAGATAGTAAGTAACTGAGTAACATTTAATAAATGGATAGTGTCTGTGATTATATCTTTAACATATATACACAATTTTATATTTTATACAGCTGTTCAGACAATGAAAAGTCATTGGATTGGTTTCTCCCATCCGTTCCATTGATTTCAGAAATTCCAGATACTGAAGAACTAGAAGAAGAAATAGAAAGTAATAATCTTATAGGTAAATTATCACATTTGTCATGAAATCAAACCTATGCATATCAATATAAAATCTAGTTAACACATTAGAATATTATATTTAAATACTTTAAAATATTGAACTACTTACTTTAATGGGATAAAATGAAAGGCATAAACTTCTCATTCAAAACAGTTCTCCTCAAATCTTAAAATCTAAAATATTTTCTTCTTCATAACATCCATACACATATGTATGCATATGTATATGTATATATAATATACTATTGCATACGTTTGTTGTGATTGTTGTACTGTGAAGATTTTTTCTTCTTAAAATTTTTGTCACTATTGTTCAATTTTTATACCATCCTTTTTTTTGAAGTATGTTTTTTTTTTTAAAGGTTTATTTATTTGAAAGGCGAGAGAGAGAGAGAGAGAGAGAGAGAGAGAGAGAGAGAGAGAGAGAGGTCTTCCATCCGCTGGTTCACTCCCCAAATGCTGCAATGGCCTGAGCTGGGCCGATCCGAAGCCAGGAACCAGGAGCTTCTTCTGGGTCTCCCACGTGGGTGCAGGGGCCCAAGGACTTCGCCCATCCTCTGAACTTTCCCAGGCCATAGCAGAGAGCTAGAGCGGAAGTGGAGCAGCCAGGACTTGAACTGGCACCCATAAAAGATGCTGGCACTGCAGGCAGTGGCTTTACCTGCTATGCCACAGTGCCAGCCCCATGCCATCCTTTATTAAATATAAGATCCTCTGGTAACTGGATCCGTGAAATATACTGAGTGAAAAAAGCAGGAGGTAGAAGATTTTATGTAGTTTGATTCCATTTATGTAAAGACCAAAAGCAAGCACACTCAGATTGTATGTGAGACAATTTAATATTATTGGTAGAACTTCAATTTTCAAATTGTGTAGTAGGTTCATACATATACACCTTATTAAACTTTCTTTTCTTTTTTTTTGTGCAAGTCAGAGTTAGAGAGAGGGAGAAGCAAGAGCAGAGAGAGAGGGGTCTTCCATGCGCTGGGTCACTACTCAAATGGCTCTAACAGTCAGGGCTAGGCCATGCCAAGGCCAGGAGCCAGCAGCCTCATCCAGGGCTCCCATATGAATGCATGGGCCCAAGTACTCCACCATCCTCCACTGCTTTCCCAGTTGCATTAGCAGGAAGCTGAATTGGAAGTAGAGCAGCCAGGACTTGAACCAGCACCCAAATGGGATGTTGGCACTGTAGACAGTAGCTTAACCTGCTATGCCATAGCACCAGCCCCAATTTTGTCACTTTTATGAAAACATTTCTTTATCCTGATTTTAGAATCCAGCTTAAAAAGTTAAAAGCATTGAGTCATATATTTTAATACTGGGTCATATTCAGTAATGTTTTTTTATTATTGATCACTGTATTTCTTTGTGTATATTATACATATATATTTTTAAATCTTCATTATTGTATACTTATATAATTTATAGTAACTAAAATAATTAAATATCATAATTATAGTTATTTTTATGGGTCAGGATGAAACCAGTTTTATAATAGAGATTTTATATAAATTTCAAATTTAATTTCAGTAATTTAGAATTAATTTCAGCGGTGCCTTCACTGACGTAATATACCATAAGAGTAACAACTACCTGTATTTCAAAACTGTATATGGTATAGATTATTTTGCTATTCTTCTAATAGTTTTCTTTCAGCTTTCATATTTAGCTAGTCAGTTCTTTTGAAAATTTATCCATCATCATCTTGAAAATTTGTTTTCATGGAGAACATGTAATGATAAATATATCTTTTTTTTGTAGGTCAGGAAAAGAGGCCAAAAATGTTAACATCCAATTTAAAGATTACTAATGAAGATTATGTTACCCCAACACAAAATTTCCAGTTTGCCTTCCACCCTTATACATATGAGCAAGAAGATCAAAATTTAGGAGTGACAGATAACAATGATTTGCCACATGTTGCTGGGAAGCTGACATATTGTTCTCAGAAATATAAAAATCACATTGGCTCTGCAGTAGCACCTGAGAAAAATATTCCTGCTGATACAAAATTAGTTAATTTTACAGAAGATAAAGGAGTGAGCACATCAGCATTCCGGAAAAGGTAATTATGTAATTGAAATAATATTTCATCAACAAAGTTTAATACATCCACATTCAAAGTACTAAATATGGAGGAATCTGAATTAAAAAAAGTCACAACAAATATAGTCTATTATGTACTAATCATTTCTGTTAGTTCTGGGATTCTAATCATAGATTCTTGCCTTTGAAGGTCTTACAATTTAATGGGGGAACATAGAAGTAAGTAACTAAAAATAATTGATAAAATGCTTTGAAATATGATAATTATTTTGATAAAGTATATGGTTAGATAAGAGGTTCCCAAACTTTGGGTTGTCAGCATCCTTTACACTTAAAAATTATGGAGGCTTTCCAAAGACCTTTTGTTTATGTGATTTTTATTTATTGATATTTACCCATATTAGAAGTGAAAACAAAAAAATTTAATAATTCATCTTCAACTTATAATCAACCAACCAACATAAATGTATATACTTTATTTAAAGAACTATTTTCCATCCATCAACAGATAATGGATTAAAGTATGGTATATACAGGCAGCCTTTAGGGTGGTTTGTTTAAATTAGGATTTTTTTGACTTTACAGTAGTGTGAAAGTGATACACTTTCACTGGAAATCAAACAATGAATATAGAATTTTATCTTTTCCAAGATTAGCATTATGTGGTACCACACTATCACAATACTGGATGGTGGTGGCAAGCCACAGCTTCCAGAGAGCCATGTGAAAACAAGTTTGCACAATGATACTGTGCAGTATACTGTGTTACTAAGCTATGATGTTTGGTAGATGAGTTATATTACATGTATTTTGACTTAATAAATTTTCAACTTATGATGGTTTTTAATCAGGACATAATCCCATCATAAGTTGAGGAGCATCTGTGTACACAATAGAGAACTATTCAGCCACTGAAAATCAGGGATAGTCATTTGATGTAGCAGTTCAGACACCAGTTGGGACACTTGCATCTCATATAAGAGTGCCTGGGTTCAAGTCCTGATTCCAGGGTCCTGCTAATATGAATTCTGGGAGGCAACAAGTAGTTGAGTCCCTGCCATCCACTTAGGAGACCTGGATTGAGTTCATGGCTCCAGGCTTTGGCCTGGCCCAGCTCTGGCTATTTCCAGCATTTGGAGAGTGAACCAGCATTTCAAATAAATAAACAAATTTATTTAAAAAAATTAGTGAATTCTGTCAATTGCAACAACATGGATGAATTATTAAGTGAAATAAGCTAGGCACAAAGAGACAGTTGACTTATGATATCACTTATTCATGGAAACTTAAAAAGTTGAACTCATGAAGTAGAGAAGTATAATAGGCATTTACAGAGACTTAGGGGGAAGAGTAGTAGAGGTAAGGAGAGATATTGGTCAGTGGAAGCAAAGTTACAATTTGAAGGAATAAGTTCTGGTGTGTTATTGCACAGTAGAGTGACTACAGTTAAAAGTAGTACATATTTTAAAAAGCTATAAAGGTGGATTTGAATTACCACACCCTAAAGAAAAGGTGATATTTGAGGGGTATAGGTAATAATTATCCTGATTTAATCATTGCAAACTGCATTCCTTGTATGAAAAGATCATATTGCGGCTGGGCATTTGGTGCATCAATTAAGCTGCCAGTTGGCATGCCCATATCCCATATTGGAGTTCCTGGTTCAAGTTCTGGTTTCGCTACTTGTGATCCAGCTGCCTGATAATGTGTGCCCTAAGAAGCAAGCCATGATGGCTCTAATACTTGGGTTCCTGCTATGCATGCAGGAGATCTGGATTTAGTTCTGGGCTCCTGGCTTCATCTGGGCCCAACCCTGGCTGTTTCAGGCATTTGAGGATCAAACCAGTAGATGGAAGAGCTCCCTCTGTCTCTCTGCCTTTCAAATAAAAGAAAATAAATGAAAACATCACATTGTAAGCCATAAATAATCTCATTTAAAAATAAAATAAAACTTAGAAGAACTCATTTTCTTTTTTAAAAAAAATTTAAGATTTATTTATTTATTCATTTGAAAGGCAGAGTTACAGAGAGGCAGAGGCAGAGAGAAGTCTTCCATCTGTTGGTTCACTCCCCAAATGGCTGCAACAACCAGAGTTGAACCGATCTGCAGCCAGGAGCCAGGAGCCAGGAGCTTCTTCTGGGTCTCCCACATGGGTGCAGGGACCCAAGGACTTGGGCCATCTTGTACTGGTTTCCCAGGCCAAAGCAGAGAGCTGGATCAGAAGTGGAGCAGCTGGGACTCAAAACTGGTACCTATTTGAGATGCTGGTGCTACATACAGGTAGAGGCTTAGCCTACTGTCCCACAGTGCTGGCCTCCAAGAACTCATTTTCTAAAACAAAATTATTCAATGAGAAGAATGGCATTGTTTTATGTTTTTGCCAATATCTTTAACATCCAGCTTAATAGAAAACCACTGGATTTGGTTGGTGTTCTCATATGACCTGGAATCTCTAGAAAACTCCATATACCTAGTGAGAGAATGAAAGAAAATGGGGAATAATGCCTCAGTAGTATGAAAATAGTTTTGAGCTCATGGATTCCCTGTTAGAGTCCCCAAACCATACAATAAGGACTGCTGTGCTTAGGCTGACTTTGTGGTGCTGGTAGAAGCCACCGCCTGCAATGCTAGCATCCCATGTGAGCACCGGTTCCAGACCTGGTTGCTCCACTTCTGATCCAGCTCCCTGCAAAAGCACCTTGGAAAAGAGCAAAGAATGGCCCAAGTATGAGGGCCCCTGCACCCACATGGGAGACGCAAGTAAAACTCCTGGCTCCTAGCTTTGGCCTGGCCATGGCAACCATTTGCGGAGTGAACCACCGAATGGAAGATCTCGCTCTCTCTCTCTGTCTCTCCTTCTCTCTCTGTAACTCTGTCTTTCAAATAAATTAATTTATTTTTAAAAAATTAGAGAGAGAGAGAGAGAGAATCTTCCATCTACTAGTTCACTCCCCAAATGGCCACAATGACCAGGGCTGGGTGAGGCTGAAGCCGAGAGCCAGGAACTCCATCCAGGTCTCCTGTGTGGGTTACAGGGACCAAGCACTTGGGGCATCTCCTGTTGCTTTCCCAGGTGCATTAGCAGGGAGCTGAATGGGAAGTGAAGCAGTTGAATCGGTGCTCATATGGGAAGCTGATGTCATAGGCAGTGGCTTAACCTGCTGTGCTCCTGTTCACCTTTTTTTCCCCCCAATGTTGTTCTAGCTATTCTGGATCCTTTGCATTTCCATATGAATTTTAGCATAAACGTATCAATTTCTGCAAATAAGCCAAGTTGGATGTTAATAGAATGTGTTGAATTGGTAGATCAAATTAAGTAGTATTGCCATCCTAACAATATTAAACATTTCAATCTATGAACATGGGATATATTTCCATTTATTTCTTTAATTTCTTTTAATGATGTTTTATTGTTTTCAGCAGACAAGTCTAATACTCATTTTGCTAAATTTATTCCTAAGTGGTTTACTCTTTATTGATGCTATTATAAATATATTTTTTCTTGATTTTTTTTTTAGAGATTTTTTTTTAAGAATTATTTTAAAGATTTACTTATTTATTTGAAAGGCAAAGTCACAGAGAGGGAGAGGCAGAGGCAGAAGCAGAGAGAGAAACCTTCCATATGCTGGTTCACTCCCTAAATGATCACAATGGCCAGGTCTGGGCCAGGTGGAAACCAGGAGCCTGGATCTCCGTTGGGATCCCCCACATGTGTGGCAAGGGCATAAGTATTTGGGCCATCATCTGCTGCTTTCCTGGGAGTGTTACCAGGGAGCTGAATTGGAAGTGGAGCAGCCAGGACTTGAACTTGTGCCCAAATGGTATGCTGGCACTGCAGATGGCGGCTTAACTCCCTGTGGCATAATGCCAGCCCAGACTGTGTTTCAGTATTACTCATTTACCAAAAATCTGTGCCATTTTTCCAGTAGCATTTCACTGTTTATGCTTATCTTTTAAAAAGTGGATTGATTTATTTAGATTAAGAAAATCTTTTTTTTTTTTTTTTTTTTTTTTGACAGGCAGAGTGAACAGTGAGAGAGAGAGACAGAGAGAAAGGTCTTCCTTTTGCCATTGGTTTACCCTCCAATGGCTGCCGCGGCTGGTGCTCTGTGGCCGGTGCACTGCGGCCGGCGCACTGCGGCCGGCGCACTGCGCTGATCCGATGGCAGGAGCCAGGTATTTATCCTGGTCTCCTATGGGTACAGGACCCAAGCACTTGGGCCATCCTCCACTGCACTCCCTGGCCACAGCAGAGAGCTGGCCTGGAAGAGGGGCAACCGGGACAGAATCCAGTGCCCCGACCGGGACTAGAACCCAGTGTGCCAGCGCAGCAAGGTGGAGGATTAGCTTAGTGAGCCGTGGCACCAGCCAGATTAAGGAAATCTTAAGTGTAATAGAAGTTTATATAAAGGGGTTGAAAGTTACCAGTCTAAAAATGGATCACTTTCCCAAATTCTAATAAAATGGAGTCAGAAGGCCAAAAATGATCGCTTTCATGTATACATGACTATGATAAAAATTATTGAAAGAATTCCCTGAAAACCACAACCTTGCACAAAAGCTACCACAACCGTATACAATGAACACTTCTGTGAAGATGTCTGCCAGCAATTACCTCCTGTTTGACATTGGACTGACTAGCCACTCTTCTTATTAACCCTAGCCACAGAGAACTGTTTCAAAACAATTTATGTAACTCTCTTCAGAGTTTGTTTAGGTTCATTCCTCACAGAATTCTGTAAGATTGATACCTTCTGTCATCTCCATTACTCAGTCTATGTGAGTGTTGTGTTAGGGATCTTTATGCTTACTTTCCCTTATGAATATTGTGACCACATTGGATTGACTGATTATCTTTTGATCAGTAGAATATAATACAATCATGTAGAGCAT
Source organism: Sylvilagus floridanus (assembly GCA_949820135.1). Classification (NCBI taxonomy): domain Eukaryota; kingdom Metazoa; phylum Chordata; class Mammalia; order Lagomorpha; family Leporidae; genus Sylvilagus; species Sylvilagus floridanus. Next base: position 82,651,561 of record OX463225.1, on the reverse strand, counting down.
CTTGTTTCCAAGAACTTTATCAGCAAGTATTTTTTATACTGAAATGGTTATTTTATAGTATATAGTATGATTTATGATTTGAGCTGCTAGTGTATACTTAATTTATTTCTTTTTTGCAGAGTGTGTTGGTGGGGTGGGATGGGTGGAGGACATAGAACCCAGATTTGATTGGTGAAGAATGCTGTTGTATTATCTAGTAGCTTCTGTAGAGCCAAATAGAGTTGCTGACAACTTTTAATTTATAACAAGTATGCTGATTCAGTCCTATGAATTTTTAAAAAAGATTTATTTATTTATTTATTTGAAAGTCAGAGTAACACAGAGAGAGGAGAGGCAGAGAGAGAGAGAGAGAGAGAGAGAGAGAGAGAGGTCTTCCATCTGATGGTTCACTCCCAATTGGCCGCAATGGCTGGAGCTGCACCAATCCGAAGCCAGGAGCCTGAGTTTCTTCTTGGTCTCCCACATGGGTGCAGGGGCATCTTCTGCTGCTTTCCCGGGCCATAGCAGAGAGCTGGACAGGAAGTGGAGCAGCCGGGTCTGGAACCTGGCGGCGCCCAAATGGGATGCCAGTGCTTCAGGCCAGGGCGTTAGCCCACTATGCCACAGCGCCAGGCCCTCATTCCTATGAATTTAATATAAGCATTTTAATGTGTTTCTATAACTTGAATCATTTCCATTCACTTTACTGTTAAATGACTGTATTTAGTGGCTTTTTGTCTTTTCTCCTTAGCATTTTACTGATTTTAAAATGCACATTAGTTATGTACTGTTGTGTAACAAATTACCCCAAAACTCGATGGTTTAAAACAGTAGTAGTGGCCGGCGCTGTGGCGTTGTGGGTAAAGCCACTGCCTGCAGTGCTGACAATCCATATGGGCACCGATTTGAGATGTCGGTTTGAGACACGGCTGCTCCATTTCCAATCCAGCTCTCTGCTCTGGCCTGGGAAAGCAGTAGAAGATGGCCCAAGTCCTTGGGCCCCTGTACCACGTGGGAGACTGGGAAGAAGCTCCAGGCTCCTGGCTTCAGATCGGCGCAGCTCTGACTGTTGGCAGCAAATTGGGGAGTGAACTAGTGGGTGGAAGACCTCTCTCTCTCTTTTCCTCTCATTCTCTCTCTGTGTAACTCTTGACTTTCAAATAAAATAAATAAATCTTTTAAAAAAATAAACATTTTCATCTCTCACAGTTTCTGTGAGAAAGGAATTTAGTAACTTAATTGGTAGTTTTATCTCAAGGTCTCTCTTAAGAGTGGGTAAAGATTCTTGGGGACTGTAACAGGGCTACAATAAAAATATTAGGCAGACTTACATCATCTGAAAGCTTGACAGTGGCTAAGAATCTATTTTCAAGGTGACTCACTCACCTTGGCTTACACGTTGGTGCTGGTTGTTGACAAGTGGTCTCACTACCTCTCCAAAGGCTTACTTGAGTGTCTTCATCATATAAGAGGCTTCAGTACCTGTTCTCTTGAGCCTCTCTGGGGCATTGTGTGAGAGTTTCTGTGATTTTGACAGACCATCTAGAAAGGACAATATCTCTACTTTGGAAGTCACATGTTTGTACTTACGCAGTGCGAAACAAGATAAGCAAAAGGCCTTCAAGGCTTTTGGAGAGCCCTTGGCACCAAGTTCCCTTCCCCTGCCAAGGCAAGTTCCCTCAGCAACCAGTTAAAAGCCCAATCCTACTCGTGTCCTGCACACAGTCTCTTTGAAGACTGTTACCACCTGTTTGCTTCAATAAGGCAACCTGTCTCTGCTGAGGTCAGTCTCCATCTCCTTCTTCCAGGGGCTACGAAGGCAAGAACTCCAAGTTTTTTAAACCTAGCAATTACCACAAATGGATTGATCAGAGTTTTAGGAAAGTAAAAAGACCTAATTCAATAGTAAACTTAAGAAGTCATATTTTATAAGAATGACCATATTTTCTCTTTGAATAAATCATAAAGTATGGACATTTTTAAAAGGAACAAGTCTGCTAATTTTTCACATTCTAAGCAACTATTACAAGTTAAAAACATGTTTTTCCCCCCTCCAGATTATTTAAATTATCTGACAATGTGCAAGGGAGTGTTTATTGTAATGACAGTGCAAGCTTGAACTCTCACGTTACCTCAGTGAAAATTGTCCAAACAGATATGAACAAAGGAAAGTCATGGTCAAGCAATAGTAATCAAAAACTTCAATATTCTGCAAATATGTTCATTGCAAATAATGCTTTTTCGGCTTCTGGAATTGGAAAAGGTATGTTCAAAGTATCAACTCTTTCACTTTCATCCCAGCCTCATGACATTCAAAGTAGTTCTTTGCTTTTTTTAGTTGGTTTTATGAAAGCACAAACTAATTTGCATTTCTTAGAACAGGGAAGGAAATGAGGTAAATTTGAGTATTTTAGCGCTCTCTCTGATTTCTGCATTTCTTTATGTTATTTGTTAAGCTGTACTCTAATATTTTTTAATTGTGCTTTCAAAAAGTTATGTGAGTTTTATTGGAGTGGTTTTTATGAAAAAGCTTAAAAATCTCCATTTGATTATTTAGTTTTTTTTTAAAGGGGGAACAGAAGATGATTTAGGTTCCTTGAAGGCTGTCGCAGAAATCCGTATCCTTTAAATTATAATAGCTGCTTTATGTTTGTGAAATCATAATTTTTAAACATTTTGTTTCAGTTTGTTCTTGTTTATTTAGTTGACAAAGAAAACAAGTGGTAAGTGAATCTTTGAGCCATAGAAGAGATACATGTGTATGATAATAAGTGCTACTCCAAGTGCGGTCTGTAAACTGTGCCAATAGGTGAGCTCTTTGTTGTTACCAATATATAACAAAATAAAAGCAGAAATCAGATTTGTATTATTGGCAGAACCCTGAGCATGTTTATTTACAAATCACTTACATAGTAATTTCTTCTATTTTGAGTAAGGACAGCAATAAATTAGGTAGAGGAAATGGATGAGAATGAGTCATTTTATGGATTGGGGACATTTTAACAAATTAATATTTTGAAAGAACCTAATTTAGAGTTTGTACATATAATTCAACTTATTTGGGCATTTGTATTATAAATATTTTGAGTATATGTATTCTGGAAGTAACCTCCTTTCTGCTTTTTTTTTTTAAAAGATTGATTTATTTATTTGAAAGAGTTACACACACAGAGAGAAGGAGAGGCAGAGAGAGAGAGAGAGAAAGAGAGAGAGGTCTTCCATGCACTGGCTCACTCTCCAATTAGCCTCAATGGCCGGAGCTATGCCAATCTGAAGCCAGGATCCAGGAGCTTCTTCTGGGTCTTCCCATGCAAGTGCACAGCCCAAGGACTTGGGCAATCCTCCACTGCTTTCCCAGACCATAACAGAGAGCTGGATTGGAAGAGGAGCAGTTGGGACATGATCTGGCACCCATATGGGATGCCGGCACTGTAGGCAGTGGCTTTACCCGCTATGCCACAGTGCTGGTCCCTCCTTTCTGCTTCTTTAAAAACTCTATGCAAGCCTAGACTTACTATAATCATCAGCTATTTTTGTGACTATTTTCCCATAACCTCAGAACTTTTTGAAAGTAAAGACTATGCCTTATTTGACTTTCTGCCTCCAAATACATTGAAAGGCAGATGAAGTAAGGTACGTGAAGTAAGGAGGTTGTTCTAGCAGAAAAATAGCCATGATCAAGGGTGAGGGTAAAAAAGTGTGATGGGGCCAGCATTGTAGTATAGCAGGTAAACCCGCCTCCTGCAACCCTGGCATTCCATACAGGGACCAGTACGAGTCCTAGCTGCTCCAATTCTAATCTAGCTTTCCTGGGAAAGCAGTGGAGGATGGCCAAATGCTTGGGACCTGCTACCCATGTGGGAGACCCAGATGAAGCTCCTGGCTTCTGGCTTCTGCCTGGCCCAGCCCCAGCTGTTGCAGCCATCTGGGGGAGTAAACCAACAAATAGAAGATCTCTCTCTCTCTCTCACACTCTTTCTCTTTCTCTTTCTGTCTCTCCCTCTCTCTCATAACTGATTTTCAAGTAAATCTTTTTTAGAAAGTGTGACGTATATTTGGAAACAACAAACATTCCAAGTTGACTAAAATGAAGGATATGGTTAAATGAATAATAGGAAATGATATTTTAAGGATCACATAATTTAATGCCATGAATAACAAGGTCAAGGGATTTTATTTTTATTTCATTTATACCTCAGCTTTAATGAGGTATAATGGACAGGTAAAAATTGTATATATTTAAAGTACCTGATGAAATGTTTTATTTGTATTCAGTGTAAAATTACAGCAATCAACTTAAGTATCCATCACCTTACATAGTTACCTTTTTTTTTATCATAAAACACTACTTAAGATCTCTCAGTGTCTTGTTTTTATTTTTAACGTATTTATTAAGCAACAAGGAAAAACCATGTAATTTTTTGAGCAAGTCACCTTGTCAAAACTTTGCTTTATGAATATGGAATTAGTAAGTCAAAGCCAGAGAATGCTCTAGAATCCACAAAACTATGGTGTACCTAGCAAAGCAGAAAGTGATTTCTAAATATTGAGCAGGAAAACTAGAGAGACCTAAGTAACAGTGGCTCTAATTCTGGGTACTCTGGGAAGTGTTTGAGATAATTCTAAAGTATGGTTATAAAATATTTGCTTGACAGTTAGGAAAACTTGTCTCCAGCGCAGGTAACTGAATTGAGTTAAAACATGTTGATGTAATAACTTTAGACATTGTCAGTCTTTCACATTTTTGTTTAGCATGGTGTTTTAATTCTGCTATACTCCCTTCTTAAGTAGTGTGACAATGTAAGAAATAGATCAGCAGCAAACAGTTTAAGCAGATTGTTTAATTATCTGTATGACAGGATGTTCTTTTCCTTTGCTGGAAGCTTTTCCATATGACACTACCTTTTGAAGAGACTTAAAGATTTTTCCTGTCATATTAACACAATTGAAGTGGTTCTGTTGTTTAACTGTCTCTGTAAGTTAAGATTACTATAGCCTGTACTGTATATTGAATTATTGTCAAAAATTTAATTTGCTGTCAAACTCACTTGAGCTTGAATACTTTGCTTCTAAGTGTGTATTTAAAGTGCAATATTGCATATTAGTTATGGTACTTGAGAGTTTGTGGATTACTTGGGCACAATTTATTTTCAGATTCTTTTCCGATATTGTAGTGTATTTGAATCCTCAGGACAATAGAAGTTTTGTCAGGTAGATTTTGCCACAGAACTCTTGTCATTTTCAGTTCTGCAGTCATTTTTCCCCATTATAACAAATAATTTGCTGTGACACTGCTGAGAATTTTTTGAACAAAAGGAAAATTTCTATTTCAAGTGTTGATGGTGATGATAAATGATATTGGTAGTTGAGTTTTCTCAGGTGCTGGAAACTGATTCTACATCTACTCTGAATCAAAGATTCATCTTTGTGAATATAAATTGATATAGAACTATCTAATGAGAGAAAAACCAGCATGATAACCCACTTGTGGGCTTGTTACAAATAAATATTTTATAAGAAGAGACATATCTTGAAGGAAAAATGAGATTCCTTCAAAAGCTGATGGAATGACAAACTCAAAATTACATTTTTGTTTTGGCACAAATATTCTGACAAACCGCATAAAATAAAATGATGATTTATAAATCAATTGTTGATTTAATAAATACAAACATATTAACTGAGTTTACTATGTATCAGGAACTGTACTAAATGTTTGTAATATGTCAGCTAAGAAATAGTGAATCTTTGCCCTTAGAGTTAATATTCTTGTGATGAGAGTGGGGAAGACGATACATATGAACAATTGTTAACAGTTTATAAATAAGTCAGTATTTTAGAAGGTGATGAGTACTATGGGAAAAAAATGTAGAGCAGGGTAAAACAAAATTAAATTGGGACTGCTGGGATTGAGGGATCAGGATATGGAATTAAATAGAATAGTTAGGATAGGCCTTCTGGAGATCGTGAGATTGAAATCATTAAAGGAGGTGAAAGAGCCAAGGAAACATGGAGGGAAGAACAACCTAGGCAGTGAGAAGGCTTCACAGCAGAAACATAGCTGATGTTTTTGAAGAATAGCAGAGTCCAGTATAATCAGAGGAAATGAATCAGGAGGAAGAGTACCAGTTCTTGAGGTCAGTAAGATAAATGCTGGGGTTGCAGTGGGTGAATAGATAGTAGTTATGTGGAGATAAGATCATGTAGGTCCTTGTAACTGTTTACTTTGTGAATAATGGAGTTTGAGCTGAGAATGGCAGTTCATCAATAGTTGTATGCCTTTTTAAAATTTATTTATTTAAAAGAGCTGCAGAGAGAGAAGGAGAGAGAGAGAAAAAAAGAGAGAGAGAGAGAAAGAGATGGAGGGAGGGAGCAAGAGAGGGAGATCTTCCATCTGCTGATTCACACCCCAGACAGCCAGGGCTGAGCCACAAGAGCCAGGAGCCAGGAGCCTCTCCTGGTCTCCCATGTGGGTAGCAGGGGCCCAAACCTTTGGGCCACGCTCTGCTTTCCTTCCCAGGTGCATTAGCAGGGAGCTGGATCATAAGTGGAGCAGTTGGGAGACAAACCAGGCCCACTTGGGATGCTGGCATTGCAAGCAGCAGCTTTACCAGCTACACCACAGTGCTGGCTCCATGAATGTCTTAATAAAAATACAATTTCTGGGGCTGGTGCTGTCACGTAGTAGGCCAATCTTACATCTGTGGCATCAACATCCCATATGGATGCCATTTCATGTCCCAGCTGCTCCTTTTCCAATCCTGCAATGACCTGGGAAAGCAGTGGAAGATGGCTCAAGTGTTTGGGCCCCTGCACCTACATGGGAGACCTGGAAGAAGCTCCTGACTCCTGACTTCGGATCAGCTCAGCTTCAGCCATGTGGCCATTTGGGGAGTGAATCAGCTAATAGAAGGCCTTTCTCTCTGTCTCTCTCGCTCTCTATAACTCTACTTCTCAAATAAATAAATAAAATTTAAAAAAAACCCACAATTTCTTAAATCATTGTCTTTGATTTTCAGATATAAAATATGTGCTATATCTTCTACTAGATTACAAAAGCCTCAATTGTAGGAATTCATTTTCTTATTTTCAGCTTTCTATAGTTTTCTAAATCTGGTAATGTATTCTGCATATAGGGTTTTAACATATGTAGTTGACAGATTGTGACTCAGAGTAAGAATACTGTGTAAGTAAAAGTTTTCCCGGGCTGGCAATAGACCCTTACCTTAGGAAGGGTGCAGTTTATTCTCCTATCTATTAATATTTTTGCACTTTCTTATGGGGGAAAGGTGATTTAAGTTCTTTCTGTTGAAACAGTATGCTCATAATTACAATTAAGCCTACTACTTAACACAGCTAAATTATCAAAAAACAAAGGAATTCAGGGTTTGGTGACCAGAAACGCACATCAACTACTGAAGCACAGTCACTAATCAACAGTAAATAAATAAAATTTGAAAGATTGAAGAAGAGATGAAAGCCTAGTCAAGGTGAATAACAAAAAGCATTTGTCTGGAATATAAACTAGAAGCTAGTTATGATATGATTATCTATACATACTTGCATCTGTTCCACTGTATTTTTAAAACTTATTTGAAAAGCACAGAGAGGGAGGAAGAGACACCTATCATCCTGTGTTTTGTTCCACCCAATGCCTGCAACACCTGGACACGACCAAGGGGTCAGTACTTGAGGCATCATTGCTACCTCTGAGGCACATTAGCAGTAAGCTGGATTGGAAGGCATAGGTGGGGGTAGGACTCAACCCAAGGTACTCTGATATAGGATGTAGGTATCCTGAGTGATAGATTAACTTCCTATGCCACTACTATCCCCTCCCTTCTCCCATCATATTTAATACTCAAGTAATAACACTTGTATAGCCATAGAAATTTTACAAATTATTTCAGTATATGAAATGTGACTAGACTGGAATAATTTCTATTAATTCCTTTCTAAGATGCCAAAATAGGAAATGTTAAAGCTTCATCATTAATGCTAGCAGATTCAATATTAATTTAACTGAATTTTAAAAGTAACCAATTGTTAAACTTTTATTTTATTCCTTAATATTATCTTAAGCGACAAAATATAGAAGTATTTTTAAAGAATTTCCATATTTTAACTATATACAGTCAAAAGCCTTTGATGATGTAAGTATTTTATCAAAATGCTTTTTTACTATTCTCTTCTCACTAGATTGTGTGCTCTCTGAGGGACTAGATCATATCTTTTTTTTTTTTTTTTTTTTGACAGAGTTAGCCAGTGAGAGAGAGAGAGAGACAGAGAGAAAGGTCTTCCTTTGCTGTTGGTTCACCCCCCAATGGCCGCTGTGGCTGGCGCACTGCCCTGATCCAAAGCCAGGAGCCAGGTGCTTCTCCTGATCTCCCATGTGGGTGCAGGGCCCACGCACTTGGGCCATCCTCCACTGCACTCCCGGGCCACAGCAGAGAGCTAGACTGGAAGAGGAGCAATTGGGACAGAATCCAGCGCCCCAACCGGGACGAGATACCGGTGGATTAGCCTATTGAGCCATGGCGCCGGCCCTAGATCACCTTTATATTACCAGTGCTACACTCAGTGATTAGTACATTATAGCAACTCAGAAAAATGTTAAATGAATACGTACGGTTTTCTTAGGTGGACTGAGTTGTATTTAATGGATTCATAAGAATTTGGAAGCTAAAGGAATTATTTTCTTCTAAATCTTGTGTACTACCTTAACAAATAAAACAGCATAATAAAATATTAATAGTTATTTGATAATAGAGGGTCTGGAAGAAGGTTAGAATTTGAATTATTTATAGGTAAAAAAGCTTAAACTGTTATTCCTTGAGAGTCTTCCTAAGGCATATTTTCTAGCAAATTTAAGAAGAATGTATGTCAAAAATTCTGTAAATTATATGATTGATTAAATTGTATCTTTTAGCTTCTTTATACAGATAGGAACTTTGTGATTTGTGCTCCAACTGGTTCTGGGAAAACGGTAATATTTGAACTAGCTATCACAAGATTGTTAATGGAAGTACCATTACCATGGTTGAACATTAAAATTGTTTACAGTAAGTATATATTTTAAGAGTAATGATTAATTAAAATAATGAAAAACCTTTGAAACAAAAATGAAAGTGTAAACTTGGTCAGACCTAGAAACTGTTATTTGGTTTCCCATTTTTTTCTTTGTTTTTTAAGATTTATTATTTTTATTTTTTAAGATTTATTTTATTTATTTGAAAGAGTTACAGAGAGAGGTAGAGACAGACAAGAGAGAGAGAGAGAGGTGTTCCATCTGCTGGTTCACTCCCCGGCTGACTGCAACGGCTGGAACTGTGCAGATCCAAAGCCAGGAGCTAGGAGCTTCTTCCGGGTCTTCCACATGTGTACAGGGGCCATCTTCTACTGCTTTCCCAGGCCATAGCAGAGAGCTGGATCGAAAGTAGAGCAGCTGGGACTAGAACCAGCACCCATATGGGATGCCAGCACTGCAGGCCAGAGCTTTAACCCGCTGTGCCACAGCACTGGCCCCTGTTTTTTAAGATTTATTTATTTTATTTGAAAGGCAGAGAGAGAGAGAGAGCCCATAGGTTTTCCATCTGCTGGTTCACTCCCCAATTGACCACAATGACTGGAGCTACGCTGATCTGAAGCCAGGAGCCAGGAGCCTCCTCTGGTCTCCCATGCTGGTGTAGGGGTCCAAGGACCTGGGCCATCTTACACTACTTTCCCAGGCCATAGCAGAGAGCTGGATTGGAAGAGGAGCAGCGGGGTCTTGAACCTGTGCCCGTATGGGATGCTGACGCTTCAGGCCAGGCATTAACCCACTGCACCACAGTGCCAGCCCCATCCCATATGTTTTTAATGAAGACAAATCACAGACATTTTCCCAGAGTTATAAATAAAAAGTAATATATAAATTAAAACAGGCCAGCACCGCTGCTCAGTAGGCTAATCCTCTGCCTGTAGCGCCAGCACACCGGGTGCTAGTCCTGGTCGGGGCACCAGATTCTGTCCCGGTTGCTCCTCTTCCAGTCCAGCTCTCTGCTGTGGCCCAGGAAGGCAGTGGAAGATGGCCCAAGTGCTTGGGCCCTGCACCCCATGGGAGACCAGGAGGAAGCACCTGGTTCCTGGCTTCAGATCAGCACAGCGTGCCAGCCACATCAGCCATTGAGGGGTGAACCAACAGAAAAGGAAGACCTTTCTCTTTGTCTCTCTCTCTCGCACTGTCCACTCTGACTGTAAAATATATATATATATATATATATATATATAAATTAAAACAATTGAAATTTTGTGCTTATTTTTGAAAAGGCAATATGAACAAATTAAGTATTTTGTAATTACAGAAATTTGCATAAGAACTTCTCTTCTTTCTCAGATGTGTATTTTTTCTTTAAAATTTCCATCCAAGAATATACACATAGTTAAAATATATAAAAGAAGTGCTTATAATGAAAAAGCAGTGATCTCTTGCCCTATCTCTGTCCACCCTTAATTATACTTCCCTGAGCAGCCCTTTCTATTTCTGGCTGTTTTGGGTGATAAGCTTTATATCTGTAAATAATATGCCTATATTGCTAACTTTTAACTTATCTGTATTAGGCATTATATAAATATGTATTTTTAAGGCTAACCTTACCAACCAAAATTTGTAAAAATCATTTTAAAATTGCACTAACATTCAAAATAATATGTTGTTTTAGTGGCACCAATAAAAGCCCTATGTAGTCAGCGTTTTGATGATTGGAAGGAAAAATTTGGACCATTAGGTTTGAATTGTAAAGAACTCACTGGAGATACAGCAATGGATGACCTATTTGAGATTCAGCATGCCCATATTATTATGACAACTCCAGTAGGTGTTATTTATACTTCATTATTTCCTTGGTTTATAGTTCTCTTTATCAAGAAAAGAAGTTAAAATGAAACACAAATTAGAAGCAGCATATGTTTGCAATGTAAGCAACGTAAAATATACTTTAATTCAGAATACAAAAAGAATAGTTTCAAATCAATAAGTAAAAGATAAATGACAAAATAGGATAGACAAAGAATAGGTAATTTATTATTGTGGATAATTTCTAATTATATTTGTTTATATTCCTTAATTATTATGTATTATAGAGGGAAGACTTTGGCTTAAAAATATTAATCAAGCTGTGACTTTAGATATTTGGCTGTTAACTAAAAAACAATTGAGAGCCCAGTTTTTTAAACATCTGTAAAACTTTAAACCCTTTAAATAATTTTCCATCTTTAAATATTTTTCAGGATACTTTAAAGGCATTGGTAGCTTTGGGATCCGCATGGAAGGAAGGCCTATATTTCCGGGAATGGAGAGGCCTACTTCCGGGGAAGAAAGTCCTTGTCAAGGTCCCTGCGGGTGCCTAAAGGTCAACCAATGAGGATCAGACCCACCTCAACCTTTAACTCCCATGTGCTGAATCTATAAAAGGAGCTCTCCCAGTCTCTGACTCGCGACTTCCCCAGCCCCCGCACTGTTGGGGCCGTGGAACCTCGCCCGGGAGCGGAACCCCAATAAAAGCCTGTGAATTAATTGATTCATCTGCCTGCGAAGATTTGTTATGCACTGGACATCTTACAGGCATCAGCCAAAACATTGCCTCCATTTGTAATATGTTATGAAAATTTTTACTTATGTCTTAAATATTTGCTACAATTTCTTACAACATTAAACTATTTTTTTCCTAGGAAAAATGGGATAGCATGACTAGGAAATGGAGAGACAGCTCTTTGGTCCAGTTGGTTCGACTGTTTCTCATTGATGAGGTAGAGAACACATAATTCAGTTTCAGAGATAAGCATAAAAAGATGAGTAGTATGGGTGGAAAAAAGTAAGACAGTTTCAAACAAGATATATGTTTGTTTTATCTCTTCAAATGGAAAATGTTCATTTTCTTAAGGAAGAATGTTAATATTATTGTACAATTTAGTTGATTAAATAGATTTTTATTTTGTAGTTAATGATTCTTTCATGATTGGTTGCTTAGGTACATATTATAAAAGATGAAAATCGTGGTCCAACTCTTGAAGTTGTAGTCAGCAGAATGAAAACTGTACAATCTTCATCCCAGATTTCAGAAAATACCAGAGCTATGATTCCAATGAGATTTGTAGCTGTATCTGCAACAATTCCAAATGCTGAGGATGTAAGTTAAAATTTTAGTCTGTCAGATTTTTTATGATTTATGAAGTGATTAGTCATTTTGATCTTAGAGAAAAATAATTTTTTTTTGTCAATCACCTAGTAAATAGGAAAGAATGTTGTAGAAAGTTTAGTAAGGTCTCATCAGTATGACAGTTTTTGAGATGATAAAATTTGGTTGATCAAAGGTTTAATAAAACATTTTTGCTAGAATTCTGTTTGTTGCTAGTATATAAAAGTTTTTGTTCCATGGATTTCATATGCTTCATAATAACTTGTCTAATAGTATGTTATGGTAGTTGTAACTATATGACTCTAGTTATATAGCAATGAAAGTAATTGCTGAGATAATTGCCAATTCTATGTGCCTGGCATTGTTAATAAGCACTAATGGTTGATGGAAAAATTAAAAGTATGGGGGCTGGTGCTGTGGCATAGCGGGTAAAGTTGCTGCCTACAGTGCCGGCATCTCATATGGGCACTGGTTCGAGTCTTAGCTGCTCTGCTTCATATTGGCTCTCTGCTATGGCCTGGGAAAGTAGTGGAAGATGGTCCAAGTCCTTGGGCCCCTGCACCCATATGGGAGACTCAGAAGAAGCTCCTGGCTCCTGGCTCCTGATCGGTGCAACTCTGGCTATTGCGGTCATCTGGGAAGTGAACCAGTGGATGGAAGACCTCTCTGTCTCTGTCTCTGCCTCTGCCTCTGCCTATCTGTAACTCTGCCTTTCAAATAAATAAATAAATCTTTAAAAAATTAAAATTATGAACCTTGTCTTTGAGGAGGATATGATTAATGGGTGCATGAACATGTAAAAAAATAATTGTATACATTTTTACACTTTCCATAATTAATATATGTTAGTTTTTCTTCAGTTTTTAGGCAAATTTCTTGAAAAATAGTACAGTCTTACTCTACTTTCTCACTCCTGTTTATGTCTCAGCCCACTGTAATGTGGCTTTTCCCCCAGCTACTTCTATTTTTTTAAAAGATTTATTTATTTATTTGAAAGACCAAGTTACAGAGAGAGAAAGGAGAGAGAGATTTTCCATCTGCTGGTGATGACTGCAATGGTCAGGGCTGTACCAGGTCTGAGTCAAGGGGCTAGAACTCCCTTTTGGCCTCCCATGTGGGTGGCAGGGACCCAAGCATTTGGGCCATTTTCTGCTGCTTTCCAGCTGCATAAGCACGGAGCTGGATTGGAAGTGGAGCAGCTGGGACTTCTGGCATTATGGGATGCTGTCATTGCAAGCATTGGCTTAATCTACTGCACCACAACACCAGCCCCTTGAACTGTAATTTCTTGTGTGATCTTATCCTTAACAATGATAATCTAGAGAATATCTTAGTATTTCCTTCCAGGGCAACAAAAATTCTTTAATCTGTTTTCTTCCTGTAAATCAGTGGTCAATTTCATAACAAGGCATCAAGTCTGATTACTAACCAGACTTGTTGAAGATAAGGATTGCTTACCACAGCTTAAGAAGCTAGCTAGTGACTCTTAACACTGAGTCTGGAATGTGCTTTTGACACTGTCATCTCTCAGGTGTTTATTTACTCTTCTGTTAAAAATAGTCAACTTTTGTCAAACTAAGGTATCTTTATTTTGCTGCTTATTAATCTAGTATTTAAGACAACACACAAGTACAGTCATTTACAGGTATAATACTGAACAATAGCAAAGAAGCTAAATAGTGCTAGTGAGAAATTACATTTCTGTGACAAAATCAATTTTAATTTTTACAAAGGTTTATTTCTTTATTGAAAGTCAGAGTTACACAGAGAGAGAAGAGGCAGAGAGAGAGGTCTTCTATCCTCTGGTTCACTCCCCAATTGGCCACAACGGCCAGAGCTGCGCCAATCTGAAGCCAGGAGCCAGGAGCTTTTTCTGAGTCTCCTACGTGGGTACAGGGACCCAAGCAACTGGGACATTTTCTACTGCTTTCCCAGGCTATAGCAGAGAGTTGGACTGGAAGTGGAGCAGCTGGGACTCGAGCTGGTGCCCATATGGGATGCCGGCAATGGAGGCGGCGGCTTTACCAGCTGCACCACAGCGCCAGCCCTCAATTTTAATTTTACTTTGGATTTTTATGAAAGAAACTAAGACAGAATAATACTAGTTAATTAGAAGTTTACCATGGTGAAAAGTAGATAGAATTTTTGAAATCTGCTATCAGTAATATTAATAATATATCAGTAGAATATATATGGAATATATAATGTTGACAAAGACTATTTGAATACTTTTATTCCTTGATTTCAGAGTGCTCTATAGTTGTATTATTTTCAGCCATAGAACCTTACTAGAAAAAAATTGATGATTTGATTCTTTTTTTTTTTTTTAAAGATTGCAGAATGGCTTTCGAATGATGAAAGGCCTGCTGTATGTCTGAAAATGGATGAGAGCCATAGACCTGTGAAACTTAAGAAAGTGGTCCTTGGATTTCCTTGCAGTAGTAACCAAACTGAATTTAAGTTTGACTTATCCCTCAACTACAAAATTGCCAGTGTTATACAAACATATTCTGATCAGAAACCCTCACTTGTGGTATGAATTATGGTTTCTTATTTTTAAATGTAATGTTCATTATGTTTTTAGTATGATTAATACAGAAATTGCTAATTCATTTTCAGTTTTGTGCAACAAGGAAAGGTGTGCAACAGGCTGCTTCTGTTTTTGTGAAAGATGCTAAATTTGTTTTGACCTTGGAACAGAAACAGAGGTATAGTATTTCCTTTTTTCTTAGAAATAGAAGGATTTTCAGAGATCATCTGAGATAAGAATACTGGGTTTGTTCCTTAACTTTAAGCAAACTATTTGATATCTCCGAGCCTTAGTTTTCTCATCTGTAAAATAAGGGTAATAGTAATTAAATGAAATATTGAGTCTTGGTGCAGCTGTGATCTTTATTTTATAACCAGATTTAATGAAAGCTAAAGATTATCCATAATGCTATCTTCATTTTTTGTTACTTACTTTCAATGTAGCATCTGTTGTAATCTTTCACTAAAATTTATCTTGCTAATTAGTCTCCCATGAGCCTCTAACATATTTGACTATTTCTACTTTATTGAAACACTCCAGACTCTTATGCTTCCATTATCTTCTAACAGTTTTCCTCCAACTTTGTAGATGATTCATTCTCAATCTTCCTTTCATTTTTTTTATTTGACGCTATGAATTTCTACCTTTATACCTCCAGCTCAGACTTCCCTTCTGAGCTGTAGGCTTATAGTCCATCTGTCTGATATCCAGTTGCTTATCTTACAGGTGTCTCAAGCTCATTATGTCCAAAATAGACATATTATCTCAAACTGCCTCTTCTTCCATTGTTCCACATCTTACCTATACATCATCTCCCTGTTTGTTCATGGTAGAAACCCATCTTTGATATCTCCCTCATCTTCCTCCCTGTAGGTAGGTAATTGATTGCCAAGTTCTGTTTATTTTTACTTCTAATTTATCTCAAATATGCCATTTTGTCTCCATCAGCACTCCTACATCCCTAATTCAAGTCACTATTAATCTCTTGCTTGTGTCATATCCTTTTACCTGTTGACCACACACACACAGTATTCCCACTTTGTTTTCCACACAGCAAAATGGTTGGTTAAAACTGCAAATTGGCCGGCGCCGTGGCTCAACAGGCTAATCCTCCGCCTTGCGGCGCTGGCACACCGGGTTCTAGTCCCGGTCGGGGCACCGGATTCTGTCCCGGTTGCCCCTCTTCCAGGCCAGCCCTCTGCTGTGGCCCGGGAGTGCAGTGGAGGATGGCCCAGGTGCTTGGGCCCTGCACCCCATGGGGAGACCAGGAAAAGCACCTGGCTCCTGGCTCCTGCCATCGGACGAGCGCGGTGCGCCGGCCGCAGCGCGCCGACCGCGGCGGCCATTGGAGGGTGAACCAACGGCAAAAGGAAGACCTTTCTCTCTGTCTCTCTCTCACTGTCCACTCTGCCTGTAAAAAAAAAAAAAAAAAAAAAAAAAACCAAAAAAAAACTGCAAATTGAAAAGTTAGTTTCCTGCCTAGCTTAAAACTTTATTTACTGTTATTAGGCTAACATCCTAAATCATTAGTGTGGCCTACAATATCCAGTGTACTGTGTCACCCAGCTAATTTTCCTTTCTTGACCATGCTCCTCTTTTACCCACTACTGTCAAACCATATTGGCCCCTCTGTTCTGTGAATGTGCTGACCTGCTACCTTGTTCATAGTTGTTGTACATCATGTTTCCTTTTCTTGGAATGATTTTCACTTAACTCCTTTTCATCTTTCAAGTCTTACTTTTAATATCAGTTTCCCATGATTCTCAGTTTCCCTTTATTTACTGGTATAGAACTTACAATAATTTTAGTAAACATCCTTTTGTTTGTTATTTTTTAAAATGAAAAGATGTTCAACTTAAAAAAGTAGATTTTTAAATAATCACAAAAATCATCAAAACTGAAGTAGTATATAATTCTTAAAAATTTGTTTGACAGAGATTAAAAAAATCATATTTACAGCAAAACTGATACACTCAGGCATTTTTTTGTTTTGTTTTGTTTTGTTTTCTAATTTTACCTTCCATCTATAAAGGAGGACCTGCAGTGTTTGTCTTTCAGTGTCTGGCTTGTTTCATTCAATATGATGTCCTGCAGTTCCAACCATTTTGATGCAAATAATGGAATTTCATTCTGTGTTATAGTCAACTATAACAATAATATTCAATTTTAATATCCTATTCATTAGATTACAGACTTCTGGAGGAAAGGGAGACTTATGTTCATCTCATTTACTGCTCAGTCTTTGCAATCTCAAAAGAGTGCTAGCTGTGGTTACCACTTAATGGACATTAACTTGTTATTTATAACAACTTTGGGGAATTGGTAAATATATTTAGTGGTAGATCTCAAATTAAACTTCGTTTGATTAACAGCATGTGAAGATGAGTAGATACTGATTTTTCTGACTAATCTTATATGGGAGGATACACTTTTGTCTACTTTGCTTAAGTGCATCCTTCAAATTGACACTGATTTGAGGTTTTTTGACTTCCTTGCAATAGAAATTGATAAGGGTCCAATGTGCAACCAGGACAAGATTTATTGGAGGCTTATGCTGAGCACAAGGGAAACAACATTGCGGGGGAAGACATTCTGCCAACAGGCTCAGTGAGGGAACTGGTGGGGAGGTGTGGCAGTTCTCTCTCAGCACATAGCAGTTCAATGTGCATTCAGCTCAGAGTTCTGACTTGTCTCCCTGGGCACTCAGCATTTCAGTTTTCCCTCAGTTTGGTGTTTTGTATAGGCATAGTTGCTTTTATTGCATAAAACACACTCAAAATGGTGGTGTTGCTCGCTACTGCCACTCTGGGAAGATCATATATCAGTTGTGCTGGGCTACTCTGAGCATGTGTAACAGGACCAGGAGGGGACTGGAGATATTTTGCAGTTAGGGTATGGGTATGTTTTTCTTCTGATTGATATGGATCTGGAAATGGATACATAGTTAGGTCAGCAGGTAGATGCACATCAAGTTTGGAGAACTTTATTTAGTGAGTTCTGTAGATTTGTTTCTATTTTGTCTCAAAATTACCAATCTGTTCTTTTGCCACCACCTGCGATCAGTTGTTAACCAAGGCATGTACCAAGCCTAGAAGATACCACTGTAGTTTTCTGGAAATTCTTTGATACTTTCTTGCCACTAAAAAGGATGGATTTCTGTAGACACCTATCCATACCCTAGATACTACTTTCATACTTCTACATCCATTTCAATTTTATAACCCAATTCACTTGGTTACTACCACATGAAAAAACTTCTAGAATATGAAGCATATGGAGTAATGTTTTTATTATGTACGTTAACAAAGCAAGATTGAGGAATAAGATATAGAAGAGAAAGAGTCAGAGAAACCAACAAAGATCTTACAGTCAAAAAGTAGATGAGGTCTGAGAGGTAGACAGAAAGGAAGAAAGTGAAAATAATCCTAACACGGTAACAGTAGCATAGGTTTCTTTCTTCCTACCTGGTTTGTTTTGGATATGGTTTTCCTCCCAAAGGTTCATGTTCTGGAAGCTTGATCTCCAATGTATTGTTATTGAGAAGTGCTGGGACCTTTAAAAGGCTGGGTCTAGTGGGAGGTGAGTTGGTCACAGGAGCACCACCCTAATGAATTTATTCCTTTGAGACTGGATTAGAGCTTTTAGGAGTAAGTTTCATGGGGCTGGATTTGTTACTACAAAAGTCGGTTGTTTCAAGTAGTTCAGCCTTCCTTGCTTCATACAAACATGTACTACTTCCCTTCCACTTTCCCATCGTACATATCACCAGAAGGTAAACCGTGGCTAGCACCATGTTCTTGGACTTCCAGAACTGTGAACCAAAATAAACCTCCTTTCTTTTTAATTTTGGCATTTAGCTATTTTTTTTAACCTAGAAACCTTTTATTTAAGATATACAAGCTTCGTACATTTCATATGTACAAACTTAGTAACACAGTGATTCTTCCCACCCTACCCTCCCTCCCACCTGTACCATCACCTTTCTTCCTCCTCCCTCTCCTATTACCATTCTTACTTTTTACTAAGATCTATTTTCAATTAACTTTATACACATAAGATCACAGATCACAGGTTTTTATTAGGAACAGTTACCAATTGAATGGAATCTCATTCATCTATCTTGTAAGTTCTGCTTTTGTTTCATTCCAAGAAAAAGCATATGTGAAAAGGAATGGCTTGTCATTTTGGGTGGGTGTAGACCAGGAAGGGAGACTGACTGTTACTCATGATACTTCCCCTTCATCCACTCCCACAAGACTTCTTTTTAGCTATCAAACCCTAGATACTGTTACTAAGGTTTCTAAACTGCCTAACATGACAACTTTTCTGTACTCTAGTTCTTTTTAACTTTTTATTAAATATTTTTCTTCTGTATTATACATTTAAATAACAAAATATATCTGTATTTTGAAATTTCTCAATTTAAGGAAGTTAATTGGTAGTATTCTTACATTGAGAATATCTGCTACGTCTGGCTTTAATCAAAAGGACTTCTTGGATATTTATGGCCAATGATCAAAGAATATTGGAAGAATGTATGCATCCACTAGGTTATTCTGCTAGCAAAACCTTTTCTGTATCAAATCATGATTAATAGTTTTCATATTAGCTGTACTTGGTTTTATAACATTTTTATTATTAATTTTCTAAACTTTTTAACAAAGGTGAGGTTTCAAAAATATTGATGATTATAATAGAGTAAAGATACAGTTGGAATTAAAGAAAGTATAGTTATAGGGTAGAGGCAGTAAAAAGGTATACGTAATGTGGAACTTTCTGTTTGTTGAGAATAAACTGGGTGGTCAAGTTGTGCTGTGTCACTTTTATTCAGAAACTTGACTGTTACTTGAGGCTTACTTTCTTGCTCACAAACTAACTCTAAAAGAAATTTTGAAAGACTTACAGAATTCTCTGTGCAATGGTAGATCATTCATATAGAATAACTATGTGGCCTCCTAGGTTGAGTATGTAATAATTAACATTTTTAAGCTCAACTTACCATATGAGTAGGAAACTGAAATGCATAGACTATAAATTCCCTTAACATTAATTTACATTTCATCCTCTCACTTTTCTCCTGTTCTCTGTTGCACACAAATTAGGTAATTTTGTTTTAGATAATTATTTTCTTGCACAGAGGCATACCTAAGATCTAAATTCCTTTTCTCATTTCCCACTTGTAGCTAGTAACTCAAGGAAAATTTCTCTTTCCTTTAACTCACTTCTTCCTTAACTGTGCTCCTCTTTTTTTTCTATCTTTATCTCCTTTTTTATTCCTGCTTGTTCAGGGATAAAATGCTAGTTTTAGAAACAGCATGAAATTAGAGACTCAGATTTGAATTATAGTGCTTCCGTTCTTACTAGTGGTGTTCCACTGAGCTCATTGTCTCTCTCAGCTTCAATTTCTCAGTCAGAGATGGAAATATGAATGTTATTTATTGTGATAATTAAATAAGGTAATATTTCTTAGATACCTTATGATGCATAGCTGTTTATGCTTAATTGTAATGTGTCCTTTCCTTTTGTCTTCTCTTCATTCCATTCTGAATCCTTAAAATCATAAACGTTTTAAAATAATGCTCCAGGTGTCTTATTTGCAACAAAGAAATGGAAATGCACAAATTTGGATTTCTTTGACATACTTAAGAACCTGCCAACTAACAAAATCTTTGAAAGTACCAAGAATATCTTTTTCAAATTATTAAGAAACTTTTTTAACCTGCCCTTTTTTTTTTTTTTTTTGACAGAGTGGACAGTGAGAGAGAGACAGAGAGAAAGGTCTTCCTTTGCCGCTGGTTCACCCTCCAATGGCCGCCGTGGCCGGCGCACCACGCTGATCCGAAGGCAGGAGCCAGGTGCTTCTCCTGGTCTCCCACGGGGTGCAGGGCCCAAGGACTTGGGCCATCCTCCACTGCACTCCCTGGCCACAGCAGAGAGCTGGCCTGGAAGAGGGGCAACCGGGACAGAATCCGGTGCCCCGACCGGGACTAGAACCCGGTGTGCTGGCGCCACAGGCAGAGGATTAGCCTACTGAGCCGCGGTGCCGGCCACCTTCCCTTCTTTTTAAACTTAACCATTTTCTTTATGTGCCATGTCTCAGAGCACAATCAACAGCTATTTTTTATTTCAATCTTTTGGGGTTAATTAATTACATAGTAGAATTTTAAAAATTATTCCTTACAAATATTTTCATGCAAACTATAGGAGTAAGTTTTCTTATTCTGACCCATGAACATAATCACCATTTATAATGTTTTGTTTTTTTTCCTGTGGGAGAATGACTTTTCTAAATTCTTAGTTTAAAAGAGTTTTAGGGACTGGTGCTGTAGTGTAGTTTGTTAAGCTGCCATCTGCAATGATGGCATCCCATATGGGTGCTGGTTGTATTCCTGGCTCTACCACTTCCAATCTAGCTCCCTGCTAATGTGCTTGGGAATGCAGCAAGTATGGCTCAAGTGCTTGGGTCCCTGTACCCAAGTGGGAGAAGTGGATGAAGCTCCTGGCTCCTAGCTTTAGCCTGGCTCAGCCCTGGCTGTTGTGGCCATTTGGGGAGGCAACCAGTAGATGGAAGATCTTTTCTCTCCCTCTGTCTCTCCTCTTTCTGTGACTCTTTTAAATAATCAATCAATCAATCTTAAAAAAAAGAATTTTTCTCAAAAGTGAGTTTTTTTTTTTAAATTTTTTTTGACAGGCAGAGTGGACAGTGAGAGAGAGAAAGGTCTTCCTTTGCCGTTGCTTCACCCTCCAATGGCCGCCGCGGACGGTGCGCTGCGGCCAGCGCACTGCGCTCATCTGATGGCAGGAGCCAGGTGCCAGGTGTTTTTCCTGGTCTCCCATGGGGTGCAGGGCCCAAGCACCTGGGCCATCCTCCACTGCACTCCTGGGCCACAGCAGAGGGCTGGCCTGGAAGAGGGGCAACCGGGACAGAATCCGGTGCCCCGACCGGGACTAGAACCCGGTGTGCCGGCGCCGCAAGGCAGAGGATTAGCCTGTTGAGCCACGGCGCCGGCCTAAAAGTGAGTTTTAATGTTATAACTGATAGAGACTTTTTAATATTGAAGTTAGTTTTCAAGTAATGATGTTGTAAAAAATTCTTTTGATACCTGTAAATTTCAAAATAATAAATTACTTCAGAGTTTTTAGATGTTACTAAAGAATTCTCAATAATTTTATGGTTTTTTATATAGGTTACAGAAATATGCATATTCCATAAGAGATTTGAAACTGAAAGGTAGGTTTAGTGACTATTAAGCAGCTTTTTCAGATATAGATAAAATGAATCTGTTACTGGTATATATTTGTATGAATTAACAAGTGATATGTTTTACTACAGATATCTTAATACATGGTGTTGCTTATCATCATGCTGGTATGGAGCTATCAGATAGAAAAGTAGTTGAAGAAATTTTTACTATTGGAGATCTACCAGTTCTTTGTAAGCAAAGCATATTTCTTATGGCTATTTTGAAAAATAATTTTAACAGAAAACAGAAAATCTCAAGGATTTACTTGTTTTTGCTTTTCTTCCAGAAATCTAAAATTATGTAATTGCCCATGCATGTATGGGTCATAGTAAATTCATTGGCATGGTTTAGCTCTCTCATGCTAGTTTAAGATAATGTGATTTGAAAAGTAATAAATTGGCTCGCAGCCACTTGGCGCCTGCTCCTGCCTGGCACCCGCGATGTCTGGGTCGCAGCAGGAGTCGCGGGTGAGCCGGCTGGGCCGGGGACTCGCGTGCTACCTCCCCATCTGAAGAAATGAGTGGTGGATTGGCCCCAAGTAAAAGCACAGTGTATGTGTCCAACCTGCCCTTTTCCCTGACGAACAATGACCTATACAGGATATTTTCCAAATATGGCAAAGTTGTAAAAGTTACTATAATGAAAGATAAAAATATCAGGAAGAGTAAAGGGGTTGCATTCACTTTATTTTTGGATAAAGACTCAGCGCAAAACTGCACCAGGGCGATAAACAACAGTTATTTGGTAGAGTGATAAAAGCAAGCATTGCTAACAACGGAAGAGCAGCTGAATTCATCCGAAGACGAAACTACTTTGATAAATCCAAGTGCTAGGAATGTGGGGAAAGTGGACACTTAAGTTATGCCTGTCCTAAACATATGCTTGGAGAACGTGAACCTCCAAAGAAGAAGGAAAAGAAGAAAAAAAGTTCCTGAACCAGAAGAAGAAATTGAGGAAGTAGAAGAAAGTGAAGATGAAAGGGAAGAGCCTGCTCTGGACAGCCTCAGCCAGGCCATTGCCTTCCAGCAAGCTATCGTGACACTGTTGTTACACATCCTGTAAAGTCTGATAAAACCTAAATGAAGTTCATACTTAGGCTTGGTTCCCATCCCTGTGATATCTCATTATGCTTGTGCAACTACTAGAAAATTCAGAAAAACCTGAAACCCAAAATAATTCTGGTCCCAAGTATTTCAAATAAGAGATGCACAACCTGTACTAAAAATCAGAACTTGCTAGTACTAATCTGAAAAGAGTTAATTTTAATAAAAATAAGAAAGTATTATAATGCTGTTGTCATCCCATGAGAAAAAGGTATTAAAATGATTTATTTGAGATTTTCATTACAAAACTTTACTCGTGTTTGATTGGTTTACATGGCTTTCAAAACTTAGTCTTCAAAACAAATGCTTCATAAAATGTTAATAAACTTTTTCAAAAGAAAAAAAGAAAAGTAATAAATTAACAGTTTTTTTTGTTCTAAGGTATTTTATTAATTTAGATAATGTTCTCTTTTTCTTAATTTCTCATATATGAATTTTTATTGCATTTAGGAATATGTCTTTTATAAGAAAATGTCTTTCTGAAATAATAAAGTTACATGATTTTGTATTAATATTCCTTAATGCAGTTACTACCAGTACTTTAGCCATGGGAGTAAATTTGCCTGCTCACCTAGTTGTTATAAAATCTACAATGCATTATGCTGGAGGAATGTTTGAAGAGTACAGTGAAACAGATATTCTGCAGATGATTGGTAGAGCTGGTCGACCTCAAGTAAGTGACAGTAACTTTACTTTTTGTAACTTATTTTATATGATTTGGTAAAAATAAAAAAATATATGCTTAAAATTTGTATTTTATACTTAGATTAGTGGAGCAGCAGGGACTTGAACTGGTGCCCATATGTGATGCTAGCACTGCAGGTGGTGGTTTTACCCCTTATGCCACAGCACCGGTCCCTTGTCTTTTATTCTTTTTTTTTTTTTAAAAAGATTTATTTATTTTACTTGAAAGTCAGAATTACACAGAGAGAGGAGAGGCAGAGAGAGAGACAGAGAGAGGTCTTCCATCCGATGGTTCACTCCCCAGTTGGCCACAATGGCAGGAGCAGCACCGATCCAAAGCCAGGAGCCTCCTCCAGGTCTCCCATGCGAGTGCAGGGGCCCAAGGACTTGAGTCATCTTCTTGTGCCTTCCCAGGCCACAGTAGAGAGCTGGACAGGAAGTAGAGCATCTGGGTTTCGAACCAGCGCCCTTATAGGATGCCAGCGCTTCAGGCCAGGGAGTTAACCCGCTGCGCCACAGCGTCGGCCCCATCTTTTATTCTTAATAGGGTTTCTCTTGGCATTTTGGATGGACAGTCTTTCATTGTGTAGGAGTGTCTTGTGCATCATATAACATGTAACTTCTTTGAATCCTAGCACTAAATTACAATAATCCCTGGGCATTGTGACAATTAGAAGTCAGCCTATATACTTGTAAATTACAAAACCATACTCTGACAAATTCTTGAATGAGGAGGTCATTCAGGAAGAACATCTTTTCAAAGAATGCGAAAATATTATTTTATACAAATTTATAGTTTTAAGAATAAATCTAACATGTCAATTACACCAAATCTTACAACTTTATCCAATTACAAGGTTTATTTCAGTTTTGACATTGCCAAAATTATGTACATTGAAACCATGGTGATTTTATAAGTATATACAGTTTTTTAAATTAAATTTTTAGTTAAATTCAAAGTCAGAAGCATTTTCTGGGCCTTTTGACCTATTACTTAAGGCAAAGGGACTATTTGTTGTAATGAAAGTCTTGCATTATTGAGTAAGACTAGTGCCAAAATGTGCTCTTCTTTAATAGTTTTCTATGTGTTTCTTTTTTTTCAGTTTGACACTACAGCTACAGCAGTTATTATGACTCGATTAAGTACAAGAGACAAGTACATTGAAATGTTAGCTTGTAATGACACTGTAGAAAGCAGGTAATACAGAAGAATTTCTAAAAGATAATGCTAATATAATCTTCTTTTTCCACTTTTATTTTAGAAGGAAATTTAGGGATTTTCTGAGGTTATTTTCTTGACATTTTTTAATGATTTAAGAAGTTTGTGTCCTTTTAAGGAATATAATTGTTCTTTTTAAAAAGAAATCAGAGTACTTTTATTTACTAGTGTTTCTTAGAGTGTAGTAGCATGTATCTTTGTTCAAAAAGGCCTAATTTCTAGTAAGTCCTTACTAATTATTATATTATAACTTAGGTATGAAATCATGTAAATTTGAAGTCATTAGTTTGTTATAGGAAGAAATGTAACTTTAATATCTTTTCACATCTTTAAAATTTGTTTACTAATAAGAGAGAAAGGCAATCTGTGACCTTTTACTGAAAAATTCGATGTATTTTCTCTTGGAGAAAATAGGATATAATTTACTCTCCAGCCTTTCTTAAGCAATAATCTGTCTTCTGGACCAATGAAGTAGATAAATCTCAAATTAAAAAAGCAAAGTTGAGTTGAGTTTTTAAAGTTTTCTGTTGTATTTTTTGGAAATTATTATCTTTTGCGAATTTTTAAAATAGCAATGAATATATTATATATTGTTAAAGTTAATAAATAAGAATTATGGCATTGAAGTGCATATTACTAATTCAAAGTTTTTTTTCCCCATTAGTTTGCACAGACATCTCATTGAACATTTAAATGCTGAGATAGTATTACATACCATCACAAATGTGAATATTGCTTTGGAATGGATACGATCAACCTTGCTTTATATCAGAGCCTTGAAAAATCCATCTCATTATGGTTTGTTACTTTGACTTGGGAAAGGAGAAGTTTTTCAAGCCGGCTGGGCCCAAATTTATATTAGTAGGTTACAGAGTAGGAAATAGAAACTAATAGGTAACAGAAAAAATGGTAAGAATAGTCACAAATAAATCTATTTATTTATTTATTTATTTATTTTGGCAGGTGGAGTGGACAGTGAGAGAAGGAGACAGAGAGAAAGGTCTTCCTTTGCCGTTGGTTCACCTGATCCAAAGGCAGGAGCCAGGTGCTTATCCTGGTCTCCCATGGGGCGCAGGGCCCAAGAACTTGGGCCATCCTCCACTACATTCCCTGGTTACAGCAGAGAGCTGGCCTGGAAGAGGGGCAACCGGGACAGAATCCGGTACCCCGACCGGGACTAGAATCCCGTACCCTGACCGGGACTAGAACCCGGTGTGCTGGCACCGCAAGGTGGAGGATTAGCTTATTGAGCTGCGGTGCCGGCCACAAATACGTTTAGAGGCAAGAGTAGATATAAGTGAGAAATCTTTATCCTTTTTATGTCTAGTCTTGCACCATTAAAAATAGACCTGGTAGAAAAAAATTCAAGTGCACTAAAAATAACAAAAAACCTGAAGTCACTTAAAATATGTTAAGGTTTTTAAAAGTCTTGAATTCTGTCTGTACTTGGTGTTTAGCTATTTTCTTATTCTGATTTTGTGACTGTTCATTTTTTAGTTTATAAGAAATCAAAATATATAGTACTACATTTGCTTCTGGTTCTAAAGTTAACACACATCTGTTACCTCTAGAGGGTTTTTCCATGTGGTATAGGTTATAAAATCAAAATACTTGGGATTGCTGGACATTAAAACTGACTCCTTACAATATTATTCTAATACATATAAGTTTATAACTTTCAGATCTCCAAGGATAATATTAGCCTTTATTAAAAAGAGTATCTAGGGGCCGGCGCTGTGGCGCAGCAGGTTAACGCCCTGGCCTAAAGCACTGGCATCCTATAAGGGCGCCGGTTCGAAACCCAGATGCTCTACTTCCTGTCCAGCTCTCTACTGTGGCCTGGGAAGGCACAAGAAGATGACTCAAGTCCTTGGGCCCCTGCACTCGCATGGGAGACCTGGAGGAGGCTCCTGGCTTTGGATCGGTGCTGCTCCTGCCATTGTGGCCAACTGGGGAGTGAACCATCGGATGGAAGACCTCTCTCTGTCTCTCTCTCTGCCTCTCCTCTCTCTGTGTAATTCTGACTTTCAAGTAAAATAAATAAATCTTTTTTTAAAAAAAGAATATCTATATAAATGTCCATATCATTTAACAATTATCTTTTGACTAAGCAATATATTTATTTAGTTAAAGGAGTATGATGTGTAAAAATATCTACTATATATTAAATCTCTTCCATCCACACAGTTACATGGTTCTCATCTCCACTTTCTCCTGGGTGTCTAACCTGGTATGCCCTTTTTGGTATAATATTCCACTGTTTTTGCAAATAAGAAAATTTAATGTTATTTTCTATTTTTTTTTAAATTTTTTGACAGGGAGAGTGGATAGTGAGAGAGAGAGAGACAGAGAGAAAGGTCTTCCTTTTGCCGTTGGTTCACCCTCCAATGGCTGCCGTGGCTGGCGCGCTGTGGCCAGCACACTGCACTGATCCGAAGGCAGGACCCAGATGCTTCTCCTGGTCTCCCATGGGGTGCAGAGCCCAAGCACTTGGGCCATCCTCCACTGCACTCCCTGGCCACAGCAGAGAGCTGGCCTGGAAGAGGGGCAACTGGGACAGAATTTGGCACCCCAACTGGGACTAGAACCCAATGTGCCAGCGCTGCAAGGTGGAGGATTAGCCTAGTGAGCTGCGGCGCCGGCCATTTTCTATTTTTTAAACATAAATTATGTCATACTATGTTTATTTTTAAATTATTTCTTTGAAGAGAGAGAGAAAAAAAGAGGGAGAAAGACAGTCCATCTTTTGGATCATTCTCCATATAACCACAATAGTCAGGGCTGGGCCAGGAACCAGGAACCCCGTCCTTGTCTGCCACCCTGTCTGTAACATGAGTGGCAGACTCCCAAGTACTTGAACCATTTCCATGCCACATTAGCAGGGAGCTGGATCAGAAGCAGGGTATATGGGACTTGAACCGGCACCCATATGGGATGCTGGCACTGCAGGAGGTGGCTTTACCCACTATACCACAACACTGGCCCCAGTTGCTATATATTCTTGCCAGTGGTTGATTTCTTTGTCAGTTTTTAATTTCAGCCATTGTTATATGTATATGTGTGTGTATAGTGATTTCTTTGTTATTTCATTTGGTATTACTCTGATGAGCATTAACATTAAGGATCGTTTCATATGTTTTCTGGCCATTTGGAAGTTTTGTTTAGTGTTCCTTGATGTCTTTTATACATTTTTAAATTATGGTATTTCTATTTTAGCTAATAGTATATGGAAATTTTTTATATATTCTGGATAAGAGTCTTTTGTCAAGTATATAGATGTATCTAAATCTCTTCTCAGTCTGTGGCTTGAGTTTTTACTTTCTTAAGGAATTTTTTATGAAAGGAAGTTTTTAATTTTAAAAATGCTGTGTAAACTTTTTTATATATGTCCTTCTATACACACGTACGTATGTATCTGTGAGTATATGCCAAGAGGTGAAAAATAATTGTTATAGGGTATGTATAGTTTCAACTTAGAAAATAGCATTGCTTTTCAAAATGGTTATATTACCAAATGCCTTTTAGTATTCATAGGAGCATCTATCTTATAATGAAAGTACATTAGAAAATGTTAATAACTTCACAAAAATTTATGATGCAAAAATATTAGGAATTTACTTCAGACAATTCTTGTTAAACTATAGTATTCCTGGTCACTGTTACACAATAAAACAAGCAAAAGATAGCCAGAGGCTATTAAAGGATTTTAAAACAGTGATTGTTTTCTATAGCTACTTAAGCCTTGCTTTTAACTCAATAAGCTATTTTTTTCCTAAATGAGATTTAATTAGTTATTCTTCTCTTTTTAACTGTTGTGTGAACTTAGCCCATAAAAAGAAATTAAATCTATTTTATTTATTTTTTATACATTTTCATGACTTATACAGGTTTTACATCTGGACTGAATAAAGATGGAATTGAAGAAAAATTACAAGGTTAGATGCATTTCCTTCTAAAAAAAATCAATGAAAAAGGCCGGTTGTTATGAAAATAAAAATAAGTCTCTTTTAAGTTATTTTTTAAAAAGTAAACTTGTCTACAAAAAAAAGTATGAATTTTCTTTTTCACACATAAAGCTTGTCATATGAATTTTTCTGATGTAATCTATCAAAATATTTTCCTTTGTATAACATCTTAACTATTTATTTGCTTTTTGTTTTTATCTACTTATTCAAGAGACAGAGACAGAGAGTTCCCATTCACTGTTTTACTCCTTAAATACCCACAATACCCATGGCTGGGCTAGGCAGAAGCTAGGAGCAGGACCCCAGTTCTGTCTCCTATGTGTGTGGCAGGGACCCAACTATTCGAGCTATTAGCTGTTGCTTCCCCTGGGTGCTCATTGGCAAGAAGCTGAAATCTGGAGCCAGAGTCAGGACTTGAACCTAGTCACTCCTATTTGGGTGTGGGCATCTTAATAAGTGTCAACTGCTGGGGCAAGTGCCTAGCTCTGCTTGTTCTTTTTAAAATGATCTTGGTCTTTGGGGCCAGCACTCTGGCACAGTGGGTTAAAGCCCTGGCCTGAAGCGCTGGCATCCCATATGGGCGCCAGTTCTGGTCCTGGCTGCTTCACTTTTAATCCAGCTCTCTTCTCTGGCCTGGGAGAGCAGTGGAAGATGGCCCAAGTCCTTGGGCCCCTGCACCCACGTGGGACACCTGGAAGAAGCAGAATTCTGGCTCCTGGTTTCAGATCAGTGCAGCTCTGGCTGTTGCGGCCATCTGGGAAGTAAACCAGCAGATGGAAGATCTCTCTGTCTCTACCTCTCTCTGTAACTCTTTCAAATAAATAAAATAAATCTTTTTAAAAAAAATGATTTTCGTCTTTGAAACTGTTGCCTATTGGTGAAAATTCTTTATTTTTCTTTTCTAGTTTAATTTTAATTAAAAATAGAAGCCTAGCTTATAGACTTCTTATTCAGTTAATCACTTAAATTTACCTGTCTTAAAGTAGCAACATATTGTTAAACATTTATTAAGATTAGAAACTGCTACATCTTTCTTGTGTTGAGATTATCTTCCAGTAAAAGAAAAAATGTTGGATGAACTAAAAATATGCAGGCACTTTTAATATATTCTCTACATATTTATGGAAAAATAAAAATACAGAGATAAGGATGCAACAGTGACATTCTCTTGTCACTTTCCCCCTCTTCTACTTGGCTCTCACCAGATTTGCTATCTTGCTTCTCTTTAAATGTACCAAACTTTTTCCCACTTCTCTGTTCCTTATTGTTGGAAGGCTTATTAAATCTTGCATGGCTAGCACCTCATTTCATTCAGGTCTCTATTCAGAGTTCATATACTATCTTATTTAAATTCACTTTTACCAAGAGGAAGACAAATTTGTTTCAATTGTACTGTTACTGTTTTCCTTGTTTAGAAAAGGTCATGTCTTTACTTTAAAAATTGGAAAAAGTTGGGGCCAGCGCTCTGACGCAGTAGGTTAATCCTCCGCCTGGGGGGCAGGCATCCCATGTGGGTGCCGGTTCTAGTCCCAATGCTCTTCCAGTCCAGCTCTCTGCTGTGGCCTGGGTTAGCAGTAAAAGATGGTCCAATTGCTTGGGCCCCTGCACCAACATGGGAGACTTGGAAGAAATACCTGGCTCCTGGCTTTGAATCAGCGTAGCTCTGGCCGTTGTGGTCATTTGGGGAGTGAACCAATGGAAGGAAGACCTTTTTTTCTGTCTTTCTCACTGTCTGTACTCTACCTGTCAGATAAATAAATAAAATCTTAAAAATTGAATAAAATATATCATACTTTATATTAGAAATGTAGCATAGATCAAAAATAATTATTATATTTAGTTAAAAAACTACCCCATCATTCTCTAGGGGTTTTTCTCAGGTTTATTTTTTTCTTAGTACCTTTGAATAAAAATTTTATATTTGTGAGCTGATTGCTTTTTTAGTAAAATATATATTCCACAGAATAAGAATCTTTTATGAATTACTGCTATAAACCTAGAGTTTAGTGTTCAGCATGAAATATAGTAAGTATTCCTCATTAATGAATCAGCTGACAGAATAGTAGCTGATGAACTGACTTAACAGTGAGTAACTAAAAAAATCAGAGAAAAACTAGCTAAAGTATTTCTGAAAGGACCCTGCCTTCTATGGGTTTAAATTTTTTTTAAATTTATTTTTGTTTAATTTGAAAGCATGGGGCGAGAGAGAGAGAGAGCGAGAGCGAGCGAGCGCAAGAGAGAGCGCACTTCCATCCACTGTCACTCCCAAAATTTACAAAACAACCAGGGCAAGATCAGGCTGAAGCCAGGAGGCTAGAACTCAGTCTGGGTCTTCCACATGGGTGGCAGGGACCTAAGTACTTGGGCCTGCACTTACTGTCTCCCAGGGTATGTGTTATCAAGAAGCTGGATCAGAATCAGAGTAGTCAGGACTCAGAACCAGGCACTCTGATATGGGAGTGAACCTTCCCAAGTGGTGATATAAACACTGCAACTAACACCCACCTATCTTAGGATCTTTTTGTAAGCAACTGTTTAGTATTGAACAGGTTGTAGTATTCCCACTGGCTGCTGTGAAGTACTTCACATCTCCTAGGCTGTAACATGGGATAGAGGGAGAACTATAAGCATCAGACTACAATTTCTGTGATCTTCATCAATTAGTGATTCTATTCAGAAGTTCCTTCCAGGTACCAATGGTGGCATACTCAAAGAGACAGAAGTAAATATTAAAAAATATCAGCTGAAACAGTTTTAAGTGATTGCCTCCAGAAAGTGGCAAATGAGGAAGAGGGAAGAAACTAATGTTTTTTGGAACACTCTTATAAGCCTATTTGGCTTGTCATACTTTATGCATTTATCTCTCAGATAGAAATTTAAAGAAAAAGCAAACTGTTATAATGAAGGACAGTCAGCAAAGCAGTTTCTTAGACCTGGAGTAGGTTACTTAGTTTACTGACCTATATATGAAAATATTAATGTCGACCTTATTGTGTTACTTTGAGGATTAAATAAGATATTACATGAAATATAATTTAAAATGTTCCAAGTTACTTTCATTACTTATTGAATATAATTTTTAATACTGATGTTGTTGTTACTATTAGAAAATCTTTTTAGCATATTAGTTGGCCTTTTAATGAATTTTTTTCTTATCACTTAAGTAGGGATTGTGGTTCTTTCTAGAACAATTATGCAGAAACACATTAGCATATTTAATAATAAATTTATTCTGCCTTGCTTTCTTATCTTACTAGAATTAAAATGTATTTTCTATAATTGAACAGAATTATGTTTGAAGAATCTGAATGATTTATCATCCCTGGACTTGATAAAGATGGATGAAGATGTTAATTTCAAACCAACTGGTAATTTTTCTATAATTATTAGCAAATTTAATGATTGCTTACTGAAGAATAAATTAAAAATATGTTTTACAATTTTGATGATGGTAAAACAAATTGTAATTCCACTCTAAAGAAGGTGTCATCATGTTTAGCTGCAAGGCAAATACATTTACTTGAGTTCTGTATATGAAAGTATGGAGCTTATTTTTGACAGTCACAAAATTTGTCTTCATTGATTCTGGTGATTTTTAGCAGAGGATTGAAATGCTTGAATCTTGGGTTGCTTTATACCTGTTGTAATTAATAGGTATCTTTTTGTTAATTCTTAAATATTCAAACATTGGATATCTGGATGGTTACTTAGGCTCCTATAGGGGAAGGAATATAAATTTCCCTCCTACTCATTTTAGGTCCATTATCTAGGTCTCTTTAACAAAAAACTAACAAGATTAAGCATAACAGTTTATCTAATGACATGAGATCCTTCAAAATAAAGACCCAAAGAAGTGGTTAATTATGGTTGTTTTATCGTTAAGTTTGATGGAGGGTGGCAAGTCAGAGGAATATGGGACAAGATATGTGAGCTAAGTGTAATAAACTGAGGGAAACTTAGCAAGCTAAATCTCATTCAGATTCCTGTCTGTCCTTTGTCTTTGGAGATAATGATACAGTTTTCTTCCAGATTTAGGGGAGATTTTATGACCTACTCCCAGGGGAAGATCAGATAGTCCTTCTTAAACATGACAGTTCTCAAATTCCTTCAGCTCAAAATATTTATGTCAAAATGCAGTATTTTGGAGTAAAGTTTCCTGAACCTTGCCACTCCTTTTCTCTTTTCTCTCTCTTTCTCCTCCCACCCTGCCATTTTAATAGAAGTGTTTTTCAGAAAAAATGCTGACTTAATTCAATTAATCCTTTTAAAAAGGTACTTTATCAAGTAAAAGTTGGGAAATACAGAAAAGTGTTTTTGAAATTCAGAATCTATTAAACTTTTAGTATGTATCCTTCAATATTTAATGTATTTTTTGTATACTTGCAACCATACTATAGATATGTATGATTTGGGGTCATGATTTTTATTTCTACTTGATATAAGGTTTTTTAAAATTTTGAAAGCAATTTACTGCCCAGGCTCTCAGCCCATATATCAGTAACATTTCCCCCTACTTTTCTGGTTATTACTCTGATAACCATAATGTTGTTTGTGAGAATTGCCTCCTGTGTATTCTAGGATGTCTCACTAGAGAAGGCATGAGAATCACTAATATACCTTCTTCCTCTGTTCTTGGGTACTTTCACTTCCATCAAGAATCTTGTATCCACTATCATTTTTTTCCCCTGTGATACTTTTTGAATCCACTGATACCGTTTTTTCTGCTTTTTTTAAAGAAGTTTATTTATTTTTGTATACTTGAAAGGTAGGGGGATTGGGGAGAGAGGGGGAGGAGAGGAGAGAGAGAGGGAGGGAGGGAGAGAGAGAGAGAAAGAAAGAAAGAGAAAGAAAGAAAAGAAAAGAAAGAAAGAGAGAGAGAGAGAAAGAGAGAGAAAAAGAAAGAAAGAAAAAGAAAGAAAGAAAGAAAGAAAGAAAGAAAGAAAAAGAAAGAGAAAGAGAGAGTCTTCTGTTTGCCAGGGGAGGGGGAGGGGAGAGAGTAAGAGGAAGGAAGGAAGGGAGGAGAGAAAGAAAAGAAGGAAAGAAAAGAAGGAAGGGAGGGAGTGAGGGAGGGAGGAAAAGAAACCTGTTTGCTGGTTCACTCCCCAGATGCCCACAATAGCTATGGTTGGGCTAGGCTGAAGCCAGGAGCCAGGAACTCCGTCCAGGTCTCTCATTGGGGTGTCAGAGGTTCAAGCACTTAAGCCATCACCTGCTGCCCTCCCAGGGTGTGTATTATTGGAAAGCTAGATCGGAAATGGAGGCAGGACTTGATCCCAGAGACTCCATGATGGGATGCTGGCATCCCAACCAGCAGCTTAATCCACTGTGCCACATTACTCATCCCTCCTTCTGTCTTCAAACATGCCTAACAAATGATCTATATGTGTGTTTTCTTCTTTGTCAGTCATCAGTGAATGCTACCTGATTGATTTTTCTCCTTAGCACTCTACTATTTTGGTTCTTCAGTTTTTTGAATCAATCCTCCTATTGACCTGTTTCACTTACTATGGGCTTCTTGAAGTTTCACTTCTAGGAAACTTTATCCCAAATTTATGCTCCTTTCTTTGGAAAAACAATTTACCTTCACAGGTGTAACTACATGTAAATGAATTCAAAATTGTAGTTTTGATACTAGTCTCCTACCTTTCCTGCAAAATTTTTTATTACAGATTTTACTTAGATGTATGATATGAAACTTGATACCCAGAATCATGTTAATTTGGCCTGGGATACTGTAAAGTGGAGTGACAACAGAATCTGGATCCTAAATACCTGGTTTCAGTCCCAGTTCTACTAGTTGCTACATGTGACCTTTATGCTAAGTGAACCTTAGTTTTTTCATCTGAAAAACAAGAACATATTAGGTGTCCTATTTACCTCCTTGTATTGTTATGATCAAATGGAATAATGAATTTAAATAATTTTACTGTAGCAGTTATTGTTGCTATTTTTATCCAAGGCTATGAAAATTTCCTTTATTTGCCTGTTTTTCTCATTAGCATTTTTGCTAAGCCTAAGATGATCATAAAATACTTGATATTCTTGGTTTCTCTTTCATTTTTAGTCATTCCATATCTAGGCAATCATCAAATACCAAAAGGACAGTCTGATATTAAGCTAAAAATATTTCTTGTCACATACTAGGATGATGTTTCTTAGAGTTGACTAGTTGCTGTCAAAATCAATTGAGGATACTGTTATGTTAAAAATACAGTTAAATGATGGGGCTGGCATTGTGATGCAGCAGGTTAAATCACCGTTTGTGACACCTGCACCTCATATCTGATGCCATTCAAGTCCTATCTGCTTCCTTTCCTCTCCTGCTCCCTAGTAATGTGTCTGGGAAAGCAGAGAATTATCACCCAAGTACTTGGGCCCCT
Organism: Sylvilagus floridanus; assembly: GCA_949820135.1. Taxonomy (NCBI): domain Eukaryota; kingdom Metazoa; phylum Chordata; class Mammalia; order Lagomorpha; family Leporidae; genus Sylvilagus; species Sylvilagus floridanus. Next base: position 82,616,281 of record OX463225.1, on the reverse strand, counting down.
GCCACACATGTGGAGACTAGGATGGAATTTCAGGCCCATGGCTTTGACTTGAACCAGCTGAGGTCATCGTGGCCATTTGGGGAGTGAACCAGTGGATAGAAGATTCTCTCTCTCTCTCCTTTCCTCTTTTTCTCTCTTTTTCTTTCCTTCTCTCTGTCACTCTGCCTTTCAAATAAATAAATCTTAAAATACAATTAATCCCATTCTAGATTTGCAAACCTCAATTTTTAGAAGTAAAACCTGAAAGTTTTTATTTTTAATCCCTTTGTATTCAAGCCCTCTCTTATATAAATATTGCATCAGTTCTTTGATGCTTTATAGAAGCATCATGTATTTCATTTAGTTATTTTTTTTTGTTGCCTTCAGCAGAGGGATTGTTTCATAATTACTTCGCTTACCATTAAAGAAGGTGGAAGTTTCTTACATAGTATTTCCAATGAATTCTTTTTTTATGACTTACTGTTTTTTTATGTTACTAATATTTATCTCTTTTATTTTAGTTTTTACATAGAAATCCTTTGTATATTCCAATAATTATGCTTAATACACTTTTTGCTTTTTGGTTTATGGTCCATAATACTTGTATATCTAGATTTTTTTCATCGGTTCATATCAAGGTTTTTAATTCTTTCTGGTAATGTATGTTGGGAGAAGGGCTCAAAAGACCAAGGCTTGTTGTAAATCTAAGAAAGATTACCCTCCTTAAAATAGGTAATAACTGCAAGACTCTGGAAGAGTGGTTATATTGGGTTATAGATCTTTGAATGAGAGGGAGAGAAGGAAGGTGGGGAGGGAAGAAAAATGGAAGGAAAGAAGGAAAATCTTAGTGAACAGTGCAATCATAAGAACATTTGGCAAAGCTGATTGAAAATCTTCAAACCAAAATTACCTGCCAGGGGACTACTTTATCTAATAGGTCAAGCTTAGTATCCCTGCCATGCTCAGTCATTGATTGGGAGCATCTCATGAAATTGTGATCTTGTTGGGAATTCCATAGTGATGGATTCAGAGCACAACAGCTAGGGCAGTAAGTCACCAAATGAAAAATATATCTTCATGGCCTCCATGTACTCCCTCCGCAACTCAACTTTATAGCCTTTACTTCGAAATATCCTGAATTTGTTACTATGAGAATATGTATCATTCAATGTATTGATAGTAAGTTAACTCTATTTTCTCTCTTTACTTGCAAATCTTTTTTTATTTTCATTCTCCTGCTTTGATTAATTTTATTCATGGTTTCCTTCCTAGCTTATTTTTTTAAACTTACCTAAGAAAACTTCATCCTTGCTAGTAAGCCAGCAAGTGTCAGATATTATCTTAAAACCTTTCATTTTAATTATGTTAATTGATAAATATGTAGAGTTTGAAGGCCATCCTTAAAAATACTCTAAAGGTATGGGGTGGCACTGTGACACAGCATATGAAGCCACTGCCTGCATATGGGCTTTGATTCAAGTCCTAGCTGCTTCTCTTCCGATCTAGCTCTCTACCATGGCCTGGGAGAGCAGTAGAAGATGGCTCAAGTGCTTGGGCCCCTGCACCTGCATGGGAGACCTGGAAGAAGCTTGTGGCTGCTGGCTTTGGATTGTTGTGGCAATTTGGGGAGTGAACCAGCAGATGAAGACCTCTCTCTCTCTCTGCCTCTGCGTTTCAAATAAATAAATAAATAAATCTTTCAAAAAAATACCCTAAAGGCATGCTAATTCCCTAACATCTCACATACTTTTCTCAGAAACTCTTTTTTATGACTCACCATTTTACTCATAATTAGGCTAAATATATTCAAAAGGCTCCTGATTAAGAAAGTAGCCTTACAGCTGGCGTATCTGCTTTTTACTTTCTGATGGCTAGGTCTATCTGTTGTACCATATCCTTGATTGCTAGTACTCAGTTGGAATGCCATAGATGTTGACACATATATAAATGTTAGCCCTTTCCCTGAGGAATGATATGCCACTTTGCTCTCTTTTCTGTGTATGCTCACAGGGCTTAAAATTCTTTGGAATGTTTCTAGATAACTTGTAGCTGAATCCAGTAATGTCTTAAATGAATTCCATTCCATCAATAACTCACCTCCACTCCACCCATCTCCCATCCCCAACCAATCTGCTACTGTATTCAGAAACAGTTTATTTTCAAACAAGTTTAATTAAAATATTGCTCAAGAATCTTAAGTGGTCCTCTGTCATTTTACAAATCAGTTCCAAAGTCTAAACTTTTTTTTTTTTAAAAAAGATTTATTTTATTTGAAAGGCAGAGTTACAGAGAAAAGAGAGAGAGAGAGAGAGAAAGAAAAAGAGAAAGGGAGATCTTCCATCTATTGGTTCACTCCCCAAATGACCACAAGGCTAGGGCTGGCCCAGGCTGAACCAGGAGCAGCTTCTTCTGGGTCTGGACCTGGGCCATCCTCACTTGCTTTCTCAGGTGTATTAGCAGGGAGCTGGATTGGAAGTGGAGCAGCTGGGACTCCAACCAGTGCCCATATGAGATGCCGGCATTGCAGGTAGAGGCTTAATCTGTTAAGTCACAACACCAGCCCCTAAACTTTTTTAAATAGCATTTCAAGACCCTGTCATGTCTTTGTCAGGTTTTAGTAATAAAAGTAGATAATATTTATTAAACATTGGGCACTTTGCCAAGTACTATATATGTATTTATGAATTGCATTTAATCTTCTTCAAAAAAAACTTCACATTGCCTTAAGAAATTGGTAAAATAATTTGTATGTGATCATCTACTAACATGATAAATGAAGGAACAAGAATTCTAACCAAGTCTGACCAGTTTCCTCCCTACGAAAGCTTATATATAAATGTTACCATTCACTGGATTTTGTTAATGATTTCCCATGTGGTTATCTCTCTAACCAATTTATAAATTCTTTTTTTTTAATAACGCTTTTATTTAAAGAATATAAATTTCCCAAATACAGCTTATAGATTACAATGGCTTCCCCCCCATAACTTCCCTCCCACCCGCAACCCTCCCCTTTCCCACTCCCTCTCCCCTTGCTTCACATCAAGATTCATTTTCAATTCTCTTTATATACAGAAGATCAGTTTACTAAATATTAAGTAAAGATTTCAACAGTTTGCCCTCACATAGCAACACAAAGTGAAAAATACTGTTGGAGTACTAGTTATAGTATTAATTCACAATGTATAGCACATTAAGGACAGAGATCCTACATGATATATTTTTTTAAATTGATTAATTTTCTATGCAATTTCCAATATAACATCAAGATTTTTTTTCATTTTTAATTATCTATATACAGAAGATTGATTCAGTATATACTAAGTAAAGATTTCATCAGTTTGCACCCACACAGAAACACAAAGTGTAAAATACTGTTTCAGTGCTAGTTATAGCATTACTTCACATTGGACAACACATTAAGGACAGATCCCACATGAGACGTAAGTATACAGTGACACCTGAAGTTGATTTAACAATTTGACACTCTTGTTTATGGCGTCAGTAATCTCCCTAGGGTCTAGTCATGAGTTGCCGAGGCTATGGAAGCCTTTAGGGTTCGCCGACTTCGATCTTATTCCGACAGGGTCATAGTCAAAGTGGAAGTTCTCTCCTCCCTTCAGAGAAAGGTACCTCCTTCTTTGATGGCCCATTCTTTCTGCCGGGATCTTACTCCCAGAGATCTTTCCTTTAGGTCTTCTTTTTTTTCCAGAGTGTCTTGGCTTTCCATGCCTAGAATATTCTCATGGGCTCTTGAGCCAGATCTGAATGCCTTAAGGGCTGATTCTGAGGCCAGAGTGCTATTTAGGACATCTGCCATTCTATGAGTCTGCTGTGTATCCCACTTCCCGTGTTGGATCATTCTCTCCCTTTTTGATTCTATCAGTTAGTATTAGCAGACACTAGTCTTGTTTGTGTCATCCCTTTGACTCTTAGACCTATCAGTGTGATCAATTGTGAACTGAAATTGATCACTTGGGCTAGTGAGATGGCCTTGGTACATGCCACCTTGATGGGATTGTATTGGAATTCCCTGGCACATTTCTAACTCCATCATTTGGGGCCGTTCCGATTGAGCATGTCCCAAATTGTACATCTCCTCCCTCTCTTATTCCCACTCATATTTCACAGGGATCACTTTTCAGTTAAAATTTAAACACCTAAGAATAATTGTTTGTTAATTACAGAGTTCAACCAATAGTACTAGAATAAAAAAAATACTAAAATGAATAAAGTATTACATTGTACAAACAACAGTCAGCACAAGAGCTGATCAAGTTACTGTTTCTCATAGTGTCCATTTCACTTCAATAGGTTTCATCTTTGGTGCTCAATTAGTTGTCACCGATCAGGGAGAACATATGATATTTGTCCCTTTGGGACTGGCTTAATTCACTCAGAATGATGTTTTCCAGATTCCTCCATCTTGTTGCAAATGACCCGATTTCATTGTTTTTGACTGCTGTATAGTATTCTATAGAGTACATGTCCCATAATTTCTTTATCCAAATGTATGCTTTGAATTCCCTGTGATCTTTTGCTGTGAGGTTCCCTTCGTTTACCTTCTTTCATGTTGATGGCCGTGTGTCTGTGTTTCTGTGTGTAACACATCTTTAAGCATCTTTTGCAGGGCTGGACGAGTGGCAACAAATTCTTTCAATTTCTGTTTACAATGAAAGGTCTTTATTTTACCTTCATTCACAAATGAGAGCTTTGCAGGATATAATATTCTGGGCTGGCAGTTTTTCTCTCTTAGTACCTGGGCTATGTCTCGCCATTCCCTTCTAGCTTGTAGGGTTTCTGATGAGAAGTCTGCTGTGAGTCTAATTGGAGATCCTCTGAGAGTAATCTGGCGTTTCTCTCTTGCCCATTTTAGGATCTTTTCTTTCTGTTTCACTGTGGTGAGTTTAATTACAATGTGTCGTGATGAGGATCTCTTTTGGTCATGTTTATTGGGGGTTCTATGAGCTTCCTGTACTAGGATGTCTCTGTCCTTCTCCAAAACTGGGAAATTTTCTGCTATTATCTCACTAAAAAGGCCTAATCCTTTCTCCCTCTCCATGCCTTCAGGAACTCCTAGAACTCGAATGTTGGGTTTTTTAATAGGATCCTGTAGATTCCCAACAATATTTTTTAGATTTCTAATTTCCTCTTCTTGTCTTTGGTTTGACTGTATATTTTCCTGTGCTCTGTATTCGAAGTCCGATATTCTCTCTTCTGCCTCACCCATTCTGTTTGTAAGGCTCTCTAATGTGTTTTTCATTTGATCTATTGAATTCTTTACTTCATTATGATTTCTCGTCACTATCACAGTTTCATGTTCTACTAGTTGTTTCATTTCAGCTTGATTCCTCCTTAATATTTCATTTTCACGAGAGAGATTTTCTACCTTGTCCATTAAGGATTTCTGTAGTTCAAGAATTTGTTTTTGAGTACTTCTTAGTGTTCTTATCAATTTTTTGAGATCTGCTTCTTGCATTTCTTCTATCTCATCATCTTTGTAATCTTGAATTGGGGTGTCTTTTTCATTTGGGGACGCCATAGTGTCTTCCTTGTTCTTACTACCTCGGTTTTTGCATTTGTTGTTTGGCATATTGGTTTCTTCACTGTGGTGTTTTTTTCTTGTTATACTATGACTCTAGATTAAGTGGGACTGTCTGCTTTTGATGGAGCCTTAGAGGCTTGAGATGGGTGTGGCCTGAGAGTTCTGTTTGGTTCCTCAGGGTTGAGGGTGTGTCAAAGGAGACACTCCCAGGTTAGGCATGGTAAATCTCTCTCTGTTACTTTTTTTTTTTTTTTTTTTGGTTCAAAAGGGAAGTAATTCCACACAGCTGAATGGAATTGGGGGTGGTTAGCAAGTGAATGATATACCCACAGGAGCCAGAGTTCGGAAGCTCTTTCCCAAGGACCAGAGAGGGAATCTTTGCGGCCCTTAGTGTGGGCTCAGATTCTCCTGTAGTCTCCCACTGGGCTGCCAAGGCTACTGAACTGTAGCGTCTCTGGAGAGTACTCATATGAATTTGTGATTTCCATGAGTTCTCTCCCCCACCGTCTCTTTTTTCACAGTCTCAGTTCATTAGTACCACACATTCATTAGGTTCTAATCTCCTGTTATTTCACTCCTCCCACCCAGAGTCAGGTTTTTCTGCTAGGCTCGGGGCCGTTGCCGACCCGAGGTCACCCTGCTTATGACGTATTCCAAAATGGCGCCTGCTCTTTGTCTTGCTCACCTTTGAGAGGTGAGCAGAGAGAGAGAAACTCGTGTCCGTATGGGTCACTTTTTTTTTTTATTCCCTCTCTCTCTCTCTCTCTCTCTCTCTCTCTTCTAGTTAGCCTGGTGAACTTTTCCCCGCAGGGTTTCAAGCCTTGTTCGCTCTAGTCTCCTCTTTCTGCTTCCCTTCTGGTATCTCGGGCTATTGAGGTTCGGCTTACCTCGCGTTCCAGCGCTGGTGTGTTGAATCTGCTGCTGGTGTCCCAAACTGCGGGCTCCCACGCTCTCCATGCAGGTCCACTGTGAATCACCAGTTCCTGAAGGGTTTCCTCTGCTGTTTCTTCCCCTACTCTTCCTTGAACCTGCAGTATCTCCACTTTTATTAAACTGTCTCTCCCCAGACTATTGGTGTGCTCCCTTCATATTCCGCCATCTTGCTGCTCTCCCCCAATTTATAATTTCTGAAGATTGTGTCTTTGGCTGACACCACAGCTCAATAGGCTAATCCTCCACCTTGCGGTATCGGCACACCGGGTTCTGTCCCGGTTGCCCCTCTTCCAGGCCAGCTCTCTTCTGTGGCCCGGGAGTGCAGTGGAGGATGGCCCAAGTGCTTGGGCCCTGCACCCCATGGGAGACCAGGAGAAGCACCTGGCTCCTGCCTTCGGATCAGCGGGGTGCGCCGGCCACAGTGGCCATTGGAGGGTGAACCAACGGCAAAAAGAAGACCTTTCTCTCTGTCTCTTTCTCTCACTGTCCACTCTGCCTGTCAAAAAAAAAAAAAATGTTGTGTCTTATTTTTTGGTGTGTCTTTTGTGCCTGGTATCATTAAAGACACGGAGTAGATATTAAGGAAGTGTTTGTTAAACTGATTAAAAAAAACAACTTCTTTCAGCTAATGGAAGGAATGTTTTTATTCTCACAGAGGCAGGAAGATTGATGGCTTGGTATTATATTACATTTGACACAGTGAAGAAATTTCATAAAATCAATGGAAGAGAAACTTTATCAGATCTGGTAAATTAATTTTCACTAGAAAATAAATATAGTATAAAATAATATTAGTGAAACAACAATATTATATTTCATATAATTTAAGAATGAGCAGAAGGGAAAGCATTATTATAATACTTATATCTTCCCTAGTATACCTCTGAAAATATTATATTTTCAGTTCTATTTCATCATAGCTAAGAGAGTTTACATACATACCCAAAGTAGCTATGACAACTACCTTACAACATACACAATAATGCTGATTACCTTGGCAGTGTAATATGTGCAAAAGATCCCAGACAATGTGGCTTGATAGATTAGCATATCTGCCATCAGTGAAGGACAAGATGTTGCAGCATGTGTGCCATATATTGGCAGTAATTCTAAGTCTTTTGCATCCAAATATCAATAGCAGTGGAAGTAGAATAGTATTGATAGTAACCCAGAAAAAAGAGCTGATAATAGAGAAATGGAGAATAGTAGGAACAACTTTGTGACTGCAGTAATGGACAGATCAGATGCATATTGTTGATGCCTGGTAACTGCATTGGTCCTTTCTCCTTTTCCTGGAGACATGAATATGAAACAATATATTTATAAAATAAAATATTTGTTCTGAAATTTTAACCATTCATTTTTGTGTAAAATATTGAGATAAGATTATTATACTTAAAACTGCACAGTAGGATTCCAGTTATTAAGGAGTCACGTGAGCAAAAATTGATGAAAAGCTGAAAGCTTCTATTTTCATATAACTATTATGCTTAAGAATAAATTAAGAGTTAGAAATAAGTAATACAAACTTTAATACATCACATCTTGACTTCAGCAAGTATGTGACAAAAATTAGAGCGACTGTTAGTTCCATTTTAGAGATGTGGGAAACCAAAGTACAAAGTGCCATGTCCAGCTACTACGAGAACAAGGCTCTAGAATGCAAGTTTATTAATGTCTAAAGCATTCTTTCCATTACTAAATAAGCCTCAATTGGGATAATCATTTGGAAACTATAGCAGGATGAATAACAGAATCAACAAGAACCATTATTTATTGAGTGCTTACTACTGTGCAGTAGGCACTGGACTATTTTAAATTTTGTCTTGTTAATCTTTACAGTCTTATTGGTATAGCCCTAGTATCTAACCACATTATATGTCACAGTTATCTGTCATTTGTTAATGAATAAATGAATCTTTAAACATACAAAATGTGTAAGATTTTAACTCTGTTAGGTTAATTAATAAAACTATGATGGCCCAAGGCAGCACAAAAAATATTTTTAAAGAAAGAGAATGACAAGAAAGAAGTAAAAAATGTACTTTTCATTAAATGAACAAATGCTGAAATTTTATAGGTCACAATGATAGCCAGCTGCAAGGAATTTCTAGATATACAGTTAAGAATAAGTGAAAAGAAAACACTGAACACTTTGAACAAAGATCCAAATCGGATAACTATCAGGTATAGAAATTATGTACGTTTTAAATAATTTTAAGATGTTTTATTTAGTTAAATAATGCTACAGGTTTTGTCCTATGTTTCTGTTTATAGATTTCCAATGGAAGGAAGGATTAAAACAAGAGAAATGAAAGTAAACTGGTAAAGAAAATTTTTAAATGTTTTAAAATACTAAATATTGGATCATGATTCATATTTATGTTTTTCTTTTTTAGTTTTAAAACGTTTTAAATTTAAAAAAAAATTTTTACTTTATTTGAAAGCTGAGTTACAGAGAGAGTTAGAAAGAGAGAGAAAAAGAGAGAGAGAAAGGGAGATCTTCCATCTGCTGGTTCACTCCCCAGATGGCCACAATGGCCAGAGTAGGACTCATCTGAAGCCAAGAGCCAGGAGCTTTTTTCCAGGTCTCCCATGTGGGTGCAGGGACCCAAGGACTTGGGCCATCCCATGCTGCTTTCCCTGGCACATTAGCAGGGATTGGAAATGGAGCATCTGGGACTCGAACCAGTGCCCATAAGGGATCCCAGTGCTGCAGGCTGGAGCTTTAACCCACTGCACTGCAGCATCAGCCCAGAATTTCTTTTATTTATACAAAATAACATATTTATGTAAATGGAATCAGAATGTAGGTGTAAAATTAATTTTTTTTTTTTTTTGACAGGCAGAGTGGACAGTGAGAGAGAGAGACAGAGAGAAAGGTCTTCCTTTTGCCGTTGGTTCACCCTCCAATGGCTGCCACGGACAGCGCGCTGCAGCCAGCGCACCGTGCTCATCCGATGGCAGGAGCCAGGTACTAGGTGCTTATCCTGGTCTCCCATGGGGTGCAGGGCCCAAGCACTTGGGCCATCCTCCACTGCACTCCTGGGCCACAGCAGAGGGCTGGCCTGGAAGAGGGGCAACCGGGACAGAATCCGGTGCCCCGACCGGGACTAGAACCCGGTGTGCCGGCGCCGCAAGGCGGAGGATTAGCCTGTTGAGCCACGGCGCCGGCCAAAATTAATTTTTTAAAAACATTTATTTATTTATTTATTTGAAAGTCAGAGTTACAGAGACGCAGAGGTAGAACACGAGAGAGATTTCCTCCAACTGCCGGTTCACTCCCCAAATGGCCGCAACGGCCAAAGCTGGGCTTATCCGAAGCCAGGAGCCAGGAGCTTCTTCCCAGTCTCCCAGAGTGCAGGGGCCCAAGAACTTGGGCCATCTTCCACTGCTTTCCCAAGCCATCAGTAGGGAGTTGTCTTGGAATTGGAGTAGCCGGGACGCAAACCAGTGCCCTTATGGGATGCTCGTAGCACAGGCAGGGTCTTAACCTACTATGCCACAACACTGGCCCCTGTGAAATTAATTTCTAAGCAATCTCAGATTTTAAATTAAAATTGGTAAATTGTGAGTACTTTTTTTTTTTTATCAACAAACATTTGTTGAAAGTGTATTCTGTTGAGGCAAGATGATCTGCTTCTTATGCTTCTCGTCATCAGGATAGTTCAAGTTACCCTGAATGAGAACCGTGCATATAAAAATAATGAAAACACATGTAGTGAATGTGATAGCATTCTGGAAAAGACAAATAGTGTAAACAAAAACATGAGTGAAGGAATGTGTATATTGTGAATGACTCTTCTGCCAAGACTGGGAAGTGTGTACAGAGGAGTGGTAATTGGATGAGTAAACAAATTATTCTGAAACCTGTGACTTTTACCCAGTTTGCAATTACAAGCACAATGATATTCTTTTCTATTCTACTAAGAGCTTGGTTTTCTGAGTACTTAGGTTCTAATATTAGAACCTTTTGATTTAAGTGTTCCAAGTTATGATGAAATAATAGTTTCATATTGCTCAGTAAAACCAGTTAGCCAAATAATTTTTTCCTCCTTAGCTAGAGGAAGTCATTCTTTCTTTGGGGTCCTTCCTAACATCTCATTGACTTTTATATCCCTAATACCTTCACACTGTTATATGTAATTTATCTGGTCAATCTATAGCCTGTATCACAGAAGTTAATATTCTGTTCCTTAACTGTATTTCTCAGAAACTTGAATAGGAAACTTCTTACAGCCCATTTCATTCACAAATTCTTTCATTTCACAAATTAAGTGAGTGATGACCAGATAATTACTGTATGGGTAACTGAGCTAAAACTAGAACCTGGAGTTCTTGATTCAATGTTTTTTTTTTTTTTTTTTTTTTCCAGTATACTCTGTTTCTTCAATTATTGAGTCAGTTTAAATCAAGATAATCTTTTGGGAATACTTTCTTTGCAATTTCAATGCTTCCGTTACTTTGCCTTAAATTGGAAAATACATTCTTCTGATTGAGGCTGTCACATTTAAAAATTAATGGCTTTATACTATACATATCATAATTTAGATTGCCATTATCATTTCCCACCTTTGTGCATGTTATTTAAACTTAGCCAAAAACAGAGAGAAAGAGTATGTAATTGGAGGGAAGGGGATTTTTATTAATTCAAATATGTTTTCAGTTGTTCAGTAGGTGATGATGGCTAATAGTTGCCATTTTCATGGCTTTCTCATATCCCTGTTGCTTTGCAGAATTTTAGGTCTGTTATTCAAGTAGATGTTAATCATATTAATTTTTAAATTGTCCAAGTTTCTGTTCTTTCAATTTAAGACAAAAAATTTTTTATTTTTTTTTAAGATTTATTTATTTACTTGAAAGTCAGAGTTACACAGAGAGAAGGAGAGGCAGTGAGAGAGAGGTCTTTCATCTGCTGGTTCACTCCCCAGATGGCCTCAACGGCCGGAGCTGTGTTTATCCGAAGCCAGGAGCCAGGAGCTTCTTCTGGGTCTCCCACACGGGTGCAGGTACCCAAGGACTTAGGCCATCTTCTACTGCTTTCCCAGACCATAGCAGACAGCTGGATTGGAAATGAAGCAGCTGGGACTTGAACTGGTGCCCATATGGGATACCGGCACTGCAGGCGGCAGCTTTACCCACTACACCACAGCACTGGCCCCTTTTTATGCTTTTAACACTTATGCCTTCCCTTTTCAGCACTAGCTTTGTTTTTTTTAACTGGTGTTTTTCATAGAGCTCATAGAATGTGAAATATAGTCATATACCAAGCCTTTGCCTGCTTAACTCAAAAATCTAACCTTTATGTTTAAACCAAGATAATCTGATCATTGTTGAAACTAATCCCCACTGAATCAATACCTATCTCATTAATCCTTACAATAATGACTTAGTTATTACTTAACTGCCAAATAATTCTGCCCCATTAGTTGAGGTGACAGGAGTGCTCAACCTCACCTGAGGCTGTGAAGCTTCTATTTCTGCTGAGGAGAGGCTCAAGAAGGTAAGATCACAGGACATCAATGCTCACCGTATCTTGGTGGTGGAAATAAACAGAAAGCCCTGCTCTGGTTCTGTACCTACTGAAATACATTCCCATTTTCCTTCTCATCCCTTTTTATTTCTGCTTCTTATAATAAGGCTTCTGACAGGAAATATGATGTTGAAAAGAGTCCTATTTATTAAAAGAAATATTACTGAGGGGCCGGTGCTGTAGAGCAGTGAGTTAAAGCCCTCGCCTAAAGCACCGGCATCCCATATGGGCTCCAGTTCTAGACCAGGCTGCTCCTATTCTGATCCAGCTCTAGGCTGTGGCCTGGGAAGGCAGTAGAATGTGGCCTAAGTCCTTGAGCCCCTGCACCCATGTGGGAGACCCAGAGGAAGCTCCTGCCTCCTGGCTTTGGATCAGCTCAGCTCCAGCCATTGCAGCCATCTAGGGAGTGAACCAGTGGATGGAAGACCTCTCTCTCTGTTTCAACCTGTCTCTGTAACTCTGACTTTCAAATAAATGAAATAAATCTTTAAAAAAAAAAAGAAATATTACTGTTAGATATAAATATTAGTTCAAAAGTCTTGCTCCAGAAACTTTGTGTATATGTATAACCCACATTTGTGCTTCACAAGTTTTATTTATCCATCATCTAAAAGTATCTCATCGATATTTCCCATCAGTTTTATCTTTACTAATAAACCATGCAGCTTTAAACACATTTTGATTGCTTTTTTCTATTTTTATATATCCTCTTCTAAAACTAAGCCGTTAGATGTAACTATTCTATTATATCTGTTTGAACACCTGACTAGTTTTTGTCTTATCAAGAGATGTCTCTTCCCCAAGAGAGTAACACATATCCAGTAATTTTAGTTAGAACCATGGGTAATTTTCATATCAATATCTGGTTAGATTAAGTAAATAGTAGAGACAGATAGCAAAGAACCTAGGCTATAGTAGGCATAATAAACAATAGCACCTTTGCACCCCTCTTACAACCATCCCCCAAATTTTATAGTCAAGCAAGTGCTAGTTTCAGATAACAAACTAATATCATCTTCATATGTTGAACAAATTCTTCAGCACTGAACTCTATGACTGGCCTACTTTATTAAATAGATAACCAGCAGGTAGCTTAATACATATTTAGTAGGCACTTAATAAATATTAATAATGCAAATTGTATTCTTTTCCTATAATACCTTGGAAAGAAACAGTAGAGCTGAAAGGCAGATGTGTATTGGAGGAGAATATGGTAATTTTAGATGTATTGAGATTAAAGTAACAGTATAAGTAAGTTCTGAGGGAAAAAATGAGATTTGGGGGAGGAAAATTGAGTGAATAAAGAAAAATAGGAAAAGGACTGAATTTTTAAGGCTGGGGGAAAATATCAACGATAATGCAATATATGAATCATGGAGTATCTCGGAAATCAAGACCGAAAGGAATTTTAAGAAAGAATACTCCAAACAGTAATGTCAAATATTGTGAGATAGTAACTTTTAACAGAAAATAATGAAATTTTTCTTTTCTCTAGTCTTATTCAGGCTCAACTAGGATGCATTCCCTTTCAAGATTTTGCTTTGACACAAGATACAGCGAAAATTTTCAGAACTGGCTCACGAATTACAAGATGTATGTTAACAGGAATAGTATATTTTCAGTACTTTTCTGGTAAACTGTTATGTTGAATTTAATTTTGGAAACTTTTTCTTTTTAGGGTTATCAGATTTTGTGGCTGCTCAGGAAAACAAGTTTACCATCCTACTGAATAGTTTAATTTTAGCTAAATGTTTTAGGTGTAAACTTTGGGAAAACTCTCTGCATGTTTCCAAACAGTTGGAAAAAATTGGTAGGTACTGAATATGGGCAGGAAGCTTGACAATGTCTTGAAATATATTTTGTATTTCACTGTTAGGAACATTATTCTATGGTGATTATAGACCTCTAAGAAAAACACACATTTCTAGCCCTAAATGATATTTGTACTTTACTTCTGAAAATCTTTCATTTGCTCCTGCTTAAAAAGTTCCATTTGAAATCAACTGAATAGTGCATGAGAAAATTAATAATAATTAATGCCCTCATTTTAAAATTTGTTCTCAATACCAAGGGTGAAATTTTAAAAAAAAATTTATTTATTTTGAAAGAGTTACAGAGAGAGAGAGAGAGGGAGAGACAGAGAGAGATCTTCCATCAGCTGGTTGACTCCCCAGATGGCCATAATGGCCAGGACTGGGCCAGCCTGAAGCCAGGAGGCAGGAGCCTCATCCTGGCTTCTCATGTGGGTGAGATGGCCCAAATACTTGGGCCATCTTCCACTGCTTTTTCCCAGGCCATTAGCAGGGAGCTGCATCAGAAGTGGAGCAGCTGGGTGAACGGGCACTCATATGGGATGCCAGTATCACAGGTCGTGGCTTTACTCATTATGCCACAGCACCAGCTCCAAGGGTGAAACTTTATTATAGCAATTAGTCAACTGTGATACTGTTTTTCACTTTTATTTTATTTGAGAGGAAAGAGAGAGTATACTTCCAGCTGCTAGTTCAATCCTCCAATGCCTGCAATAACAGACTAGGATGGGACTGAAGCTGGGAGTCAGAAACACGATCCAGGTCTCACATGTGGGTGACAAGGACCCAACTGTTTGAACAATTATCTGCTGCATTAACAGAAAGTGGAATCAGTAGCTAGAATGAACTAGAATGAACACAGGCCCTTCAATTTGGGATATGAACATCTTAACCAACAGGTCAAGTTTCAGCCCCTCTCTTCCACTTTTATGACTGATCTCAATGACACAGTCCAGAGTTAGCAGTCTGACCAATCTTAATTAATTTCAGAAAATTATATTACTTACTTGTATCTCTATCCTTACTCTATTCTCAATAACAGTAGGATATGAAAACTGATCTTCATAAAGATTCTGTAGATAGAAGATTGCTTGATGACTTCTTGCCTATTGGGTATGCACTGAAAAACTATTGAGTATCATTTGCAAAGACTGGTCTCTGACTAAAGAACACTGACAGTTTGCAGTTTTGTACTCCTGACTTTGTGACTCTCCTCCATCTTAGATAGTTAAAGTTCTAAAACAGGCCTATTATTCCATGATTAACGGCCTTGATAGTTTTACTATTTATATGCATGTTGGGGACATTAAAAATTATATAATGAATCTTTAGAAATTGTCTGGTTATTCTTTTGCACATGTATCTCTTAATGGTTTTTAGAGGAAATTGTACTTTTTATTTCCATGAAATTTGAAATCAGTGGGGTGTTAGACCCCACCAAATAGCTGGTAGGAGGCAAGACTTTTGGTTGGTAAGGTGGTTTCATACGTTAGTTAAGAAAATAGCAACTTACAGAAAATCTTGCAATTAGGTTAAGTGATTACAAATCCATTTTATTATAATTGTAAAGGCTAGTCAGGGCCGGCGCCATGGCTCACTTGGTTAATCCTCCGCCTGCGGTGCTGGCATCCCATATGGGTGCTGGGTTCTAGTCCTGGTTGCTCCTCTTCCAGTCCAGCTCTCTGTTGTGGCCCAAGAGGGCAGTGGAGGATGGCCCACGTGCTTGGGCCCCTGTACCTGCATGGGAGACTGGCAAGAAATACCTGGCTCCTGGCTTCGGATCAGCGCAGCGCCAGCCGTAGTGGCCATTTGGGGAGTGAACCAATGGAAGGAAGACCTTTCTCCGTGTCTCTCTCTCACTGTTTATAACTCTACATGTCAAAAAAAAAAAAAAGAAAAGAAAAGGATAGTCTTTCTGACTTCCTAAACTATGTCAGTTTAGGCATCCATTGCATTTTGTCTCTTCCAGATTAGCAAACACTAACCTATTTTTTATATATACTCAGTACAGTACAGCTAAACAGAAAAAAGCAAATATTGCCCAGAAAACATTACATAATAGAAAAGTAAGAAAGTCCAAAAAAAAGAAAGTTTTTATTGACCTTCATTAAAAAATAATGAATATAAATTGATTTTGAACAGTGATTATAAATTAAAAGATTTGAAAGAGCAAATTTTTGAGAGAAACTTGAAATGTGCAACCAGAAGCTATGTCAAGAATGAGTAAAAGAAATTCTCAAGAATAGTTATAGATATGAATATGGAAACAAAGATATCATATCTTCACCATTAATACATGTGCCTCTGACAGATGGAATTTTGTATTCTTGACACTATTTTCTATTGCAGGATTTTGATAAATTTTTTCGAAAGAGTATACAAATTTTAAATTCTACCTTGTGAAAGCATAAGGAAAACAGAAAAGATCCAAATATGAAAATGAACTTGATATATATAAAGAACAATATAAAATCCAATGTGGCTGGAGCAGTCAGCAGGAGGAAGTAGTAGGAAATTAGAAGGAAGAGATAGGCTAAGGACAGTCATTATAGGCAAGGAAATTTATCCCTAGTAATGGAATTATCACATTCCTCTAAATGCAGTGGAAAAATATTGTTTTAGACAATAAAAATAAAATTATATGATTCAGTTCAGAAACAGAACTATTTTTTTAAAGATTTACTTATTTATTTCAAAGGCAGAATTACAGAGAGTTAGAGGCAGGAAGAGAGAAAGAGGTCTCCCATCCACTAGTTTACTCCCCAGATGGCTGCAATGGCCGGAGCTGTGCTGATCCAAAGCCAGGAGCCAGGGACTTCTGGGTCTCCCGTGCGGGTGCAGGGGCCCAAGGACTTGGGCCATCTTCTACTGCTTTCCCAGGCCATAGCAGAGAGCTGGATTGGAAGTGAAGCAGCGTGGACTGAAACTAGCATCCATAAGGGATGTGAGCACTGCAGGCAGTGGCTTTACACACTGCGCCACAGCGCTGGCCCCCAGAACTATATTTCTAAAACAAACGCACGGAGTCATAACTTCATGAATCATATTCCCATCTGTGAATCATGTGGTCTTTCTCTCAAACGTTAAGTATAAAAGTACACATCTCTTGGTGCTCACCCTATGGAATACATACGAAAGTACTTCAGAATGTTTATGAAAAAATGGAACTAAAAGATAAATTTATTTTGAGGTGTGTTTTTGGCTAATGGTAAAGATCCTGGTTAGGTCACACATACCACATCAGAGTACCTGGGTTTATATCCTAGCTTCAGCTCCTGATTCCAGCTTCCTGCTAATGCAGACCCTGGGAAGTAGCAGTGATGGCTTCAGTAGTTGAGTTCCTACCATCCATATAAGGAGACCTGGATTGGGTTGCCAACTCCTGGTTTTGGCTCTGGCCCAGCTCTGGCAATTTTAGGCACAGGAGTAGTGACCCAGCAGGTGGGAATGTTTGTTCTCTGTCTCTCAAATAACAATTGAAAAAAAAAAAGTTTATTTTGATGTAAAAATTTTGAAACTCAAGCATACAAAGAGTCTTCAGAGAGTTTATGGAAATGTAAATTATGAAAAAACAATCATGCATTTCAAATTTTTTTGCACCAAAGTATATTTTAATCTCATTTTCTGTAAAGTTTTTGAAGTTTCCTCTTATAGTAAAACTATAAGGATTGAGTCATCAAGTAGACCATAGAGTTCCTCTTTCTTTTATAAAATATGTATCTTATTTCAATTAAAAAGTAAATACAAATAGGTGAATGATGTCACAACTCAAAATAAATCTGTTTGTGTTGCTAAACCAACACACCTGAAGCTTGGCACATTATAAAGAAAAGTTGACCTAGCTCACAGTTATGGAGATTTAAGAGCTTAGCATCAGCTTTCTCTGTGGTGTGTGCCTTATGGCAATGGCATGACAATGGTGGGATCACTTGTGGTAGAGTTGACATGGTTAGAAAGAAATGCTTTTTCAACAACCCATTCTCTTAGGAACTATTCACTATTGTCAGACCAGCCTATTTCTCAAGACCAGTGTTAATCTATTTTTGAGTGAGGAGCCTTCATTGATACAATTACCTTCCACTAGGTCCTACCTCTTAAAATGTTCCACCACATAAACACCACTACACTTAGCACCCAGCCTCTGGCACACATTCATACCACATCCAAGCCAAAGTAGTTATTTGATTGAATCTTTATCTTTTTTTATTAAAGTTATTAAATAAGTATAGATTTTATTTAAAGTAGATTGTTTTAAAAATTATTGGTTGATTACTTTTCCATAGGTATAACACTGTCAAATGTCATGGTAAATGCAGGTTTGACTTCCTTTAAAAAAATAGAAGAAACAGATGCAAGAGAACTTGAACTGGTATTTAATATTCACTTATTCCTGATGTTGCTTAAATTCTATCTAAATTCCTAACTTTTTAATTTTTATTTCTACTAAAATTATTTCCCTTTTCATAGTCATAAGTATTTTATCTTACCAAAGTTTTAGGTGATAAATATTATATTAAAGCTATTTATTTAAAAACCTGTTACTAAAATAATCCTAAGTGTTGTACAAATCTAATGATGTAACTGTGTTTAGGTTTTAAATAGACATCCTCCATTTGGAACTCAGATAAAAGAAACTGTAATGTATCTACCAAAATATGAACTTGAAGTGAAGCAGGTAAATATTTTTGTTTCCTAAATATTTTGAGTATCTTTTCATAACTAGGGTTAGAGCTGAGTATGAGTAATATGGTTAATTTTTAACACTTTTATTATTCCTCTTCTTTTTTGAAGATTGCAAGGTATGATGATACCATTGCGGAAATATTAGTGACGATTATATTAAGAAACTTTGAACAGCTGCAAACTAAAAGAACAGCACCAGATTCTCACTCTGCTACCTTGATCATAGGTGATGCAGATAATCAAGTAGTTTTTAAGTACAAAATTATGTAAGTATGGAAGTTCTGCTATTTTATTTTATTTATAAGCATCTGCTGTAAAAGAAAATTTCCACTGGAAAAAAAGAGTAATAAGACCACTTTGGTATCAATGAAATTATATTTTCCTGGGACTATATAGGGTCAGTTTCTGTGTTTATTAATAAAGGTATTAACATTGGGTCTGTTGTTTAGATTGTTATGTTAATGTTCAAATTAATAAAATATGAAGTATGTTGTTAAAGTCGGAAACAAGTGAATAAATAACTATTAGGAGGCCTTTTTGCTGATGTTCTGCAGTCATTCATGGTTTTACTACCCTTTGGGCAGTCTTCCTCCTACTCATCTCAACGTATATCTTTATTTCCAAATTAAAATCCAACAGACCACCATGGCTCCATTGTAGGATCCATGCAACCAGATCATATATATATAAAGGAAATATCCTCTGTTACACCTAGTTCTCTAGCATGCTGTCCTCTCATTTTTACTTAAAATTTTTTTCCAAATATGATTTTCTTCTAGGATGCCATAAGCAAATTCTATAATTATCAGCTATAGCTTTTGAACACTTAGTAGAAATCAAATATTAAATCATTTACTATTTATATGAGATAGGGGCTATCATCATCCACATTTTGTAGAGGAAGTAATTGAGAAAGAGAGAACATTATCACTTTGGCCAAGGTCATGTAGCTAGATAGATTTCAATCCAAGCACTTCAATCCAAGCACAACTTCAGAGGCCTGTGCTTCTAACTAAATTACTATACTTAAAGTTGAGAAATGACAGTGACTCTGAAATGGAAATCTTTTATTGTTGTCGATATACTGGAAGATACCTTCATGCGTGGCTCCTAATGTTACTACAGTGATTAATGGCATACCAGTTTCACTGGTAACTGCACTCCAATAACTAGAGAATATGCATTGTATGTATCTTTGGTGTCTGTGACTGCCAAATCCCAAATCTCATGATAGCCCTGAGTATATGAGGTGATTTAAAATAAGTTCAGTCATAAAATTGGTTGCTAGTTTGTGTGATGTTATTGGGTACAAATGATTTCAAATCAATAAAAGATACTATTGAAATAATTCTCTCCAGTTATTGTAACTTATGTATAGTGAGTTTACAGTGGTAGTGAATTTATGAACAAGCTCATGTGTTTTCTTTATACCAACTATATATGTCAGGTGAACTTTAAATGAGTTAATGTAACTTGTAATCTGCTATATGAGTGATCTTCAAAATGTTTATGGAAAATGAACATTATAAAAGATTATGCATGGATTAAAATACTTCACTAAAATAAACTTATCTTTTGATTCTATTTTTCCATGAACTTTTTAAAAAAGTTTATTTTCATCCACTTGAAAGGCAGAACAACAGAGAGAAAAGGGGATGGCAGAGAGAGAAAGAAATCTTACATCCGCTGGTTTACTCCTTAAGTGCCCAAAACAGCAAGGGCTGAGCCAGGCTGAAGCCAAAAGCCTGGAACTCTATCTGGGTCTCCCACAAGGGTGGCAGGGACCCAAACACTTGAGTTATCATCTCCTGCCTCCAGGGTATGTTAGCAGGAAGCTGAATTGGGAAGCAGAGTAGCTAGGACTTGAATCAGCACTCTGATATGGGATGTGGGCATGCCAAGCAGTGGCCTAACCCACTGTACTACAATGTCCACCTCACCACAAATCTTTTGAAGTTCCCTTATAGTTATGAAAATTGTAGTTGGAATACTTTACTTTGAGAGAGGACATATCTTAGAAGCAATTAGACCTTGAAGATTAATATATTACTTCACTTAATATTTGGTTCAATGAATTTTACGTTACTATTTTTCAGGGATTCTGTTTTGCTAAAAACTGGAAATTGGACTAAAAAGATTGATGTGAAGAGAGCTCTTAAATCTGAAGATCTTAGCATAAATCTAATTAGTTCTGATTTTGGTAAGTTAATTGAAGTAATGAGGACATCAATGTATATGACATCACTTAAAATTATTTCCTTTATGCTCAAACATAAAAATAACAAAACTGATATTATATAAAAATAATATATTTGGATAACATTAATGAACTTTAAAAAAAGTTTAAGTATTTAGATATATAATAAATAGCATGAACCAGGACAGTATAATTGAAATTTATCTGCTTATAGGTATTTTAATCTTCCTAAATAGTTACATTTCAGTTATTGTAGGAACATTAATTTTTACTTTTTTATTTTTAAAAAAGATTTATTTATTTGAAGGCCAGAGTTACAGAGAGAAAGGAAGAGACAGAGATAAACAGAGATAAAACTTCCATGTTCTGATTGACTCCCCAAATTGCCGCAATGGCCAGGACTGGGCCAGGCTGAAGCCAGGAGCCAGAAGCTTCATTTGGCTTTCTCATATGGATGGCAAGGGCCAACATTTGAGCCATTTTCTGCTGATTTCCCAGGCCCATTAACAAAGAACTGGATCAGAAGTGGAACAACCAGGACTCAAACAGGTGGTGGCTTAACCTGCTGCACCACAACACAGGCTCTTGATTTTTATTTTTATGATGATGATTTATAAATTTTCATTTGTCACATTTTTAAATTTAATTTAATTTTTTAAAGATTTGTTTATTTGAGAGGTAGGGTTACAGACAGAGAGAGGGAAAGATGGAGAGAAAGATCTTTTATCCACTGGTTCACTCCCCAAATGGCCACAAGGGCTGGAGCTGAACTGATCTGAAGGCAGGAGCCAGGAGCTTCTTCCAGGTTTTCCACGCAGGTGCAGGGACTGCTTTCGCGGGCCATAAACAGAGAGATGGATTGGAAAAGGAGCAGCCGTGACATGAATTGGTGTCCATGTGGGATGCTGGCACCAAAGGCAGAAGCTTAGCCTACTACACCACAGCATTGACCCAATTCGCCACATGTTTTAGCCTTTTTAAAATCCTTTTAATATTCTGAACTATTTAATCCTAGAAGTTTTAATAATAAAAGAGATATGAAAGTAATTGAGTGGTCTCATGTAAGCATTTGTATACTTTTCTTATTTTTCCAGTTGGACTTGATATTCAGCAGAAATTTTCGGTCTTTTACTTAAAACCCAAGAGATCTGAAAATCAAATAATTATGGGAAGAAAATCAGAAACAGAGGTTTCCCATTCTAAGCAGTTAGATAGATCTACTATAGCAGGACCCAATAAAGGTAAATAACTCTATTAATTCCTATTTTATATTAAAATACCAATATGGCTGGGAAGGATAATCAGTGTTATAGTACTGCTTCACTCAGATTATAGATACTGTGGAATTAGATGTTTAGGCTTTATAATAATTGCATTAATAATGTATAGTAAAAATTCTGTGTCATAGTCAGTATTTGTCAAACTGGGGTGATACTTGGGGCATAAGTTATTTTGTTACTCTTTTGATACACCTTTTCCATTTAAAAAAAAAATTATTTGAAAGTCGTAGTTACATAGAGAGAGGAAGAGACAGAGACAGAAAAGGATGGAGGAATCCTCTATCTACTGGTATATTACCCGGATGGCTGCAATGGCCAGGGCTGCGGCAGGCTGAAGCCAGGAGCCAGGAGCTTCTTCCGGGTCTCGCACATGCATGGCAGGGGCCCAGGTACTTGGACCATTTTCTGCTGCTTTTCCCAGGCCATTAGCACAGAGCTGCTTTGGAAATGCAGCAGCTAGCACCCATATGGAATGCTAGCATCACTGTTGACAGGAAACTAGACCCAGTATGCCACAACACAAGCCCCCATTTTCCCTTCTCCATACCCACTGCACTCTCACAGCCATTGTCAGTGGGGGAGAGCAAGTGATGTACAAGAATCTGCAGATTTGACGAAACAAACTAGGACAAAAATAAATTTTTTTGTTGTGGGAATTTTCAAAAATACACAAAATTAGACAAACATGTGTTATGAATCCTCAAGTATTCATTACTCACCTTAAGCAATAATCAATTAATGGCTAATATTGTTTTATCTATACTTCTATTTAATTTCCCCTTCCACATTTTGAAACCTCACATAATGTAAATTTCATCTGTAAATGTTTCAGTGTGTATTTGTAAATGGTAAGGATTTTTAAAACTAACTATATTGTTTTTATATATAAAACAACCTATTTACTGTCACCCAGTACTGAGTCAGTGTTTAAATTCCTGTCCCATAAATGTAGATATATCATCTTTTTAAAAAAATATTATTTATTTATTTGAGAGGTAGAGTTACAGACAGTGAGAGGGAGAGACAGAGAGAAAGGTCTTCCGTCTGTTAGTTCACTCCCCAATGGCCACATGGCCAGAACTGCGATGATCTGAAGCCAGGAGCCAGGTGCTTCTTGCCAGTTTCCCATGTGGGTGCAGGGGTCCAAGGACTTAGGGCAATTTCTACTGCTTTCCCAGGCCACAGCAGAGGGCTGTATTGGAAAAGGAGCAACTGGGACTAGAATTGGCACCCATATGGGGTGCCAGCACTGCAGGCAGAGGATTAACCTACTGTGCCACAGCACCAGCCCCGAAATATAAAATTTTTTTAAAAATTTAATTTAATTTAATTTATTTTTTTACCAGGTAGTGTTAGACAATGAGAGAGACAGAAAGAGAGTTATAGACAGTGAGAGACAGAGAGAAAGGTCTTCCTTCCATTGGTTTACCCCCCAAATGGCCACTACAGCTGGTGCACTGCGCTGATCCGAAGCCAGGAGTCGGGTACTTCCTCCTGGTCTCCCATGTGGGTGCAGGGCCCAAGCACTTGGGCCATCCTCCACTGCCTTCCCAGGCCACAGCAGAGAGCTGGACTGGAAGAGGAGCAACTGGGACAGAACTGGTGCCCCAACAGGGACTAGAACCCGGATTACCGGCACCACAGGCAGAGGATTAGCCTAGTGAGCTGTGGTGCTGGCCATCCCAACAGTGTTTTAAAAACATTCTTTAGTGGTAGTTTCTTGCATATTCACATAGGGTTAAAGTTTCAAGAGAAAAATTTTGTAGAATTTGAGGGAAAATATCTTTGATATTTTTAAGATATAACAGTAAAGACATAGTTTTCTAGTTATAGAAACAAAATTTAAGATTTTTAGGCCAGTTCTTAGAATATGAAGCTTATTGGAATCCCCTGGCACGTTTCTAACTCCACCATTTGAGGCAAGTCCGATTGAGCATATCCCAAATTGTACATCTCCTCCCTCTCTTATTCCCACTCTTATATTTAACAGGGATCACTTTTCAGTTAAAATTTAAACACCTAAGAATGATTGTGTGTTAATTACAGAGTTTAACCAATATTACGAGAACAAAAAAAAAAAAAAAGAAAGAAGAAGAAGAAGAAAAAGAAACGTGCCAGGGGATTCCAATACAATCCCATCAAGATTGCATGTACCAATACCATCTCACTAGTCCAAGTGATCAATTTCAGTTCACAATTGATCACACTGATAGGTATAAGAGTCAAAAGGATCACATAAACAAGACTAGTCTCTGCTAATACTAACTGATAGAATCAAAAAGGGAGAGAACGATCCAACATGGGAAGCGAGATACACAGCAGACTCATAGAATGGCAGATGTCCTAAATAGCACTCTGGCCTCAGAATCAGCCCTTAAGGCATTCAGATCTGGCTGAAGAGCCCACGAGAGTATTTTAGGCATGGAAAACCAAGGCACTCTGGAAAAAAAAAAAAAAAGAAGACCTAAATGAAAGATCTCTGCAAGTGAGATCCCAGTGGAAAGAATGGGGCCATCAAAGAAGGAGGTACCTTTCTCTGAAGGGAGGAGAGAACTTCCACTTTGACTATGACCCTGTTGGAATAAGATCGAAGTTGGCAAACTCAAAAGGCTTCCATAGCCTTGGCAACTCATGACTAGAGCCTAGGGAGAATACTGATGCCATAAACAAGAGTGTCAAATTGTTAAGTCAACAACAGGAGTCACTGTGTACTTACTTCTCATGTGGGATCTGTCCTTAATGTGTTGTCCAATGTGAAGTCATGCTATAACTAGTACTGAAACAGTATTTTACACTTTGTGTTTCTGTGTGGGTACAAACTGATGAAATCTTTACTTAATATATACTAAATCGATCTTCTGTATAAAAAGATAAATGAAAATGAATCTTGATGTGAATGGAATGGGAGAGGGAGCGGGAGATGGGAGGGGTGGGAGTGGGTGGGAAGTTATGACGGGGGATAGCCATTGTAATCCATTAACTGTACTTTGGAAATTTATATTTACTAAATAAAAGTTTAAAAAAAAGAACATGAAGCTTACGCACTGAGACTTCTTTTCTTTTAAATGCATTATTAGAAGTATAGGTTTTGGGGACCAGCACATTGGTGCAAGTTACTCCTCTGCCTGCATCCCATATGGGCACCGGTTCTAGTCCCGGCTGTTCCACTTCAGATCCAGCTCTCTGTTATGGCCTGGGAAAACAGTAGAATATGGCCCAAGTCCTTGGGCCCCTGCACCCACATGGGAGACCTGGAAGAAGCTCCTGGCTTCAAATTAGCCCATCTCCGGCCATTGCAGCCTTTTGAAGAATGAACCAGCAGGTGGAAGACCTTTCTCTCTGTCCCTCTCACTGTCAGTAACTCTACCTCTCAAATAAATAAAGTCTTTAAAAAAAAGAAGTATAGATTTTGCTTAATTTGAAGAAAAGTGATTTCTCCCTAATAAGTTCATTTGTATTTGCTATGACATTCTGAATATGAAAAAATTAATGCACTTGAATGAATGCAAAGGTAAAACCAGTGCCTGGGCACATTGGAAATGTGTATCTTTAAGTATTAGTCAAAATTTAGTCTTTATACTCTTTGTTGTACATGTACATTAAATTATAAAATCAAGGACTCTATTTCACCAATGTGATCCTGTTTTTGATTAATAAAAGGAAATTATCTTAATCATTTAAAAAAGTAAAACCATGAAGCACATAAATCTGTGGTTAGCATAAATCAATAACTACAGAAGTCAGGGTAACATTCTTTTAGAAATATTCATTCCTAGCTTCACAAAGACCAAATTATTTGAATTTACAATTGGAATGTGAGTTAAGTGTGACAGAGATGCTTGATATTCTCAGGATCTTTTGAGTAATGACCCTTGTTTCAACAGCCTTTATTGACACTATTAAAGTCATTCAAAAGCATTTTTTTCAATACATTTTTATCTGATATCATTAGTAATAAATTTCTTTAAATATTTGGAACTGGGGGCTTTAAGAAATGTAATACAATAAGTGACAAAACTATGAAATTATATTGATCTTAGATTCTGATAGTGGTAAAATATTAGAATTGCTAACTTTAGAATATACCTAAAAATACAACTTAGGTTAATTTTTCTCTGAAAATCTTATTTTTCTAAGTACCAATCTCTGTAGGCTTGTGTTTGTTAATAAGGCAAATTCAGACAATTCTCAGGATGTATAGGGAGGGATTAGGGAAGCACTTCTCATTACAAAAATATAGCAAGAAGTTTTTGTAACATCTAAGTAATATCCGTATGCCAGTATTCTAAACAAGCTTGTTTACATGTCTCATTCCTGACAAGACCTGCCAACTATACCTTAAAATTGGGGAAGCTCTCAGTAGCTTGTTAAGACTTCCAGATCTTGGTTAGTTTCCAACATTGGGAACAAATGCATGTATGTAGTCATTATACACCATCTTGTGGTAATGTTTAGAAATGCATCCTTTCAGAAATCATTGGATTAAGAATAAAGACAGATAAATGGAAACATCTCACTCATTCATTCCCTTCATAGATACATCCTTCTTTGAGCTCTTTACCCTCCTCCTGGTGTTATTGAGGAATGTCCTACAGCTGTCATCCTAGAGCTCCATACCCGTTATTGCAAAAACAATTTGAAATGCATTTCCTGCTAGTAATCTCATTCCACTAAACAATAGTTCCTTTTTTAAATAAATTAAATGAAGCCTTTGGGGAAAACTGAAGCAGCTGGTATAACAAGGGAATCAGAATGGTTGAGAGATCAGGCTCTGGAATTACACTACCTGAACTAGAATCAAATTTGCTAGTTATTAACAGTAATGACCATGTCATTAACCTCTGTGTGAATTCATTTTCTCACATATGAAATGGAGATACAATAGTCATACTTCATAGACAGATAACTAAGAATGATCAGACATTTGAGGACAATGTGGAACATGTGAAAGTCCAAAATAAGTGCATGAAAGAGCAATAGGATACTTTAGAAATGTAATGAAACAATGTAAAACTTTAATTAGTAATCTCATAGAAATTAAAAATTAAATTGCAACCATAAAATGGAATAGAATACCATAAAAAAGAACAAGAGCAAGCACAGGGAAGTAAAAATTGATTAAGAGGAACCAGGATTGTGGCCTAGCAGGTAAAGTTGCTGCCTGCTACAACTGCATCCCATATGGGTACCAGTTTGTGTCCTGGCTTCTCCACTTCTAACCCCACTCCCTGATATTGGCCTGGGAAAAGAAGTGGAAGTGGAAGATGGCCCAAGATGAAGCTTCTGGTTCCAGACTTTGGCCTGGCCCAGGCAGACTGTTGTGGCTACCTAGGGAGTGAACTAGTGTCTCTCTGTCTCTCCTTCTCTCTGTAACTCTTTCCAAATTAAAAAACAAAACAACAACAAAAACTAGAGGGGCTGGCGCTGTGGCATAGTGGTGAAGCCACTGCCTGTGGTGCTGACATCCCATAATGGGTGCCAGTTCTAGACCTGGCTGCTCTACTTCCAATCCAGCCCTCTGTTGTAGCCTGGGAAAGCAGTGAAGGATGGCCCAAATCCTTGGGCCCCTATATCCACGGAGAAGACACAAAAGAGGCTCCTGGCTTTGGATGGGCCCAGCTCCGGCCATTGTGGCCAATTGGGGAGTGAACCATTGGATGGAAGACCTCTCTCCCTTTCTCTGCCTCTCCTCAGTCTGTAACTCTGACTTTCAAATAAATAAATAAATAAGTAAATAAATCTTTAACAAAAAAACACTAAAGGATTAGAATATAAAGTTAGTATAATTTAAATGGAAACAAAAAGACAAGAAAACAGAATATAGGAGACAAAGGGAGAAGTCTAGGAGTCTAATATTTAATAGAGACAACAAACAAAAGAAATGTTAAGAAAATTTTCTAGACCTGATGTGCAATATAAATTAACAGCTTAGGCTGAATGAAAGAAGGTCCATAAACTGCATAATTGTACCATTCCATCAGAGATGGAATATCATGTTTCTGGGAAACAAAAATCAAAATTACAGTAGTACTTTTATCAGCAACATTGGTTACTAGAGGACAATGGATTTAAAATTATAGGGGAAAATTATTTTTAACCTCTATTCTATACCCAGTGAAATTCTGGATTAAATGTGAAAGTATAATATACCTTAATACATTCAAAGATTCAGAAAATTTAATTCTCACAGTCAATACTTGGGCAGTTGCTTGAGGATGGGCAATAGAAAAAGAGGGAATTAATCAAGAAAGAAAAAAAATCAATCTGGATATAGTAGCTTATTCTCAGGAGTTTAATGAAAGACAGCTCTAGGATGACAGCTGTAGGACATTCCTCAATAACATCAGGAGGAGGGTGAAGATCTTAAGGAAGGAGGTATCTATGAAGGGAATGAATAAATGAGGTGTTTCCATTTTTTTGTCTTTATTCTTGAAACAGTGGGGTTGGGTTAGGCATTTGGCCAGCAGGTAAGACACTGTGTGGGACCCCCACATCCCTATTAGAGTGCCTGATTTTAATCCTGACTCCTCACTTCCAATCCAGCCTCCTACTGATGCATACCCTAGGAGGTACCAGGATATGGTTCAAATAATTGGGTCTTGCCACCTTCATGGGAAACCTGGATTGAGTTCCAGGCTGTTGTGGGCATTTGGGAAGTAAACCAGCAGATTGAATATCTCTGTCTCTTTCTGTCTCTGCGTTGTGTGTGTGTGTGTCTTTGTCTTTCAAATAAAATGAAAAAATTAAAAAATACTAGACTTAAAGATAAAAATTAGGTAGATATTGCTAGATTACAAGGAAGACAAAACTCCAAGGAAAGCAATATGCTGTTCAAGAAACAAAAGCACTATGCTTGATTCTGTATTTAAAATATTTTGCTTTCTTCATATCTCTCAAATAATTCCATCTTCTCCAACTCTACTATCACCACCCCTCGAGACAGTTACTGTTGTTTTCTTGTCAGGATTTCCATACTAGCCTCTTAACTTGTTTTCTTGCATCCATTCTTGCCTATCTCAAATCTCTTTTCTATATTACACTCCATAGGGTGATTTTTTTTCAGAATGCAAATCTAATTATGCCTCCTCTTTGTTTAAGTATTGAAGTTACTTCCTATAGCATTTAGAATCTAAATTATTAACATGCCCTACAAAGTTCCATATGGTCACATAGTCAAGTCCCCCTACACAGCAGTGCAATGGCAGCTGCTAAGAAACCCAAATGGATTTAGACAGTTTAATACTTACATAGACAGCAAAGCAAGATCAGGTTGGCATCAACTTTTCACACCCCACAGAGTTACGCTGAATTAAAGGGGCCAGATGACAGACAGTATGAGCAGTGAGTTGCTTTGTTTTTGAGGAATGAACTCTAGGCTGCAGCTAGACAGTTTTATAGCCTTCAGCTATATTTGAAAGGGACAAAATTCCATGTCTTTGGGATAAGGAAGGCAATGAGCAACTGCCCCATGGCAACCTTATCCAAGATAGGGAGCCTCTTGCAAGCTGAGGAGTCAGATGAGAAATGGCCTTTGATAGTTCCTCACAAGACTGTCCATTTTTCCATGTTATGAGGAGGCTCATAGGACATTGTGCCAACAGTTGAGTCTTACCAACAAGGCCTATATGGAGACATGCAATTGTCAGGGTGCCATGATGGAGCTGTTCTATAAACAGAGGCTGCCTTTTCTGTAATTGCAACCTCATCTTAGGCGTTCTCTCTTACTTGCTGAGTATCAGTCACACTGAGCTTCTTTCAGTTTCTCCAGTGTGCTGTGCTTCCCCTTGTCATAAAGCTTCAGCATTTATACACACGCTATCCCATCTGCCTAAAACACTTTCTCCTACCTCTTTGCTTTTTTTTTTTTTTAAGATTTTTAAAATTTATTTATTGAAGAGGTAGAGTTTCACAGAGAGAGAGAGAGAGACAGAAAGGTCTTCCATCTGCTGGTTCACTCCCCAAATGGCCACAATGGCTGGAGCCAAGCCAAACCAAAGCCAGGAGCCAGGAGCTTTTTCCAGGTCTCCCACTCAGGGGCCTAAATACTTGAGCCATCTTCTACTGCTTTCCCAGGCCATAACAGAGAGCTGGATCAGAAGAGGGGCAGCCAGGACACAGACTGGGGCATATGTGAGATGCTGGCATCGCAGGCAGAGGCTTAGCCTACTATGCCACAGCACTGGCCCCCTCTTTGCCTTTCTAACTTGCATTCTTTTTCAGTCTTCTGCCCAACCCTCCTGACCAGGACAATCCTACTGTTACCACAAGGGACAGAGTACCTCTCCTTCATAGCATTTAAAACAATTCTAACTTTATATTATTTGTATCATCTTGAGGTAATGTGATAGTAAATATGATAGATTACTATGTTAGTTTATCACTTGATTTACAAATGCTTTTATATACTTAATTTCATTTTATCTTTTTGTTTGTGAGGTAAACAGAACAAATATTATTTTTTAATTCTGGTTTTTTGTTGGTTGGTTTTCAGATGAAAGCCCATATAAAAATCTTTATTATGCCTTGTACTTTACTACTGTATTTTTCCTGTGAATATATTAAATAAAAAATAGCACAAAGTAAGTGAGAGCCACAAAGCAGATGGCATATGGACCCAAAGGAAAGAGAAATCACTTCATATACATGATCACAATCAATTTCTTTAAAAAAACGTGCTGTTTGAGTTGCTTTGAAAATTAATAGACTTCTGATAGACAAGTAGGTGAAAGTCTCCCAAGGTACTAGCACAGACACAGTCACAGAAAGGCATGGGATTATTTGAAGAATGACAGTTGAATATGTTTTTGATAGATTTGTGCTTATTATGGGTGCTAGAAAAGAGAGTCTAGAATTAGATTATGCAGGACCTCGAATATGGAATTAATTTTGCTGGCAGTAGGAAATAGCTAACATTTCTAAGTAGGGAAATAATCTAAGTATATTCAAAGCCTTTCAGCCAGAGACACTAGCAAAGCACCTTTATTTCAGGAAAGTTGGGTTTATTTCTGTACTATAGCAAAGGAGAGTGCATCAACAGAACAAGGGATCATCGTAGAGGGTTGAGAGGAGCTTATTATAGAATTTCAGCTTTTTCTGACTGATTCTCTATAGAGTTTAGGGAAAGCAGAGTTCAATTTTAGAAAGTGTGCTCTCATAAAGTGAAGTGGGGTATTTTTATACATTTTATTTGGGAGTGGGAAGATTTAAAAACTAGCACTCATCTGTGTTAGCCAGAAGAGGGGGATATTTCTTTATTTTTGTGGCTCTTGAGTATTGTCCTTAGTTTCAGAAATAACTGCATGGTAGTCTTGTCTCTGCTACTATTATCACAGAGCAGCCTTGTCTGAGCATTATTTATATCCTCAAAAAAAAATAGCTGTTTATATTCAACTGGGATCACTGGTTTAGCTAACTTCCAACTGCCAGGGACTTTTTTGTTACTTTATCAGCACCCAATACTTTGGTCTGCTCAGCCCTCAAAAAGTATCCAGACTATTGCCTGGTAAGCTCAGCAGTCTTATGCATTACTCCAAGCTACCACACAAATATTATCCATTGTCTAGAAGTGCTGTGACTTGAAAAGGCTGATTGAAGAATGGCACTGCAAATTGAGAGTAAATGACCAAAAAAGGCTTGGTCATTTACTCCAACATTTCTAGTTCACAGAAAATCTATGCTCTAGCAAAAATAAGCTGATTTTGTTTCCTATAATCTTTGGTTTGCTGCCTTTTTTTTTTTTTTTTTTTGACAGGCAGAGTGGACAGTGAGAGAGAGACAGAGAGAGAAAGGTCTTCTTTTACTGTTGGTTTACCCTCCAATGGCCACCGCAGCCGGCGTACCACGCCGATCTTAAGCCAGGAGACAGGTGCTTCTCCTGGTCTCCCATGCAGGTGCATGGCCCAAGGACCTGGGCCATCCTCCACTGCACTCCCGGGCCACAGCAGAGAGCTGGCCTAGAAGAGGGGCAACCGGGACAGAATCTGGCGCCCTAACCGGGACTAGAACCCGGTGTGCCAGCTCTGCAGGCAGAGGATTAGCCTATTGAGCTGCGGTGCCGGCCTGGTTTGCTGCCTTTGAGTATTAATGTCCTCTACCTAAAATATCTTCTTCTGACTCCTCCCTAAATCCAGAGCCTACCTGTCCTTCTGGACCAATTCAAATCTCTCCTTTCTTTATTGTTTCTACCAAGAGCTGAAACAAATATACAAAAACAACAACAAAAAACTATTTAAAATATAATAAAAGAAATATATATTTGAGTGTATTAATTTTAGCTGAAGATAGTCAAGCTGGGAGAAATCTTTCTGTGATTTCATGAGCAAATTTCTTGTTTCCCTAAAGCATTTATTTCTAATATCTATTAAATATGTTTGATGTCCTATTTACTAACTGTTGTCAGTTGTGTCATCAAAGTATCATGAAATTTGCTTCTTTCAGGGTTCTTGGGCTTAAGTATAAAACAAAGAAAAGTTTTAAAACTCCACTCTTGTCCTTACCCCATTCAGGGCAGAAGTCACTAATATTCTCTATTTAAACCAGAGAGGTTGAGAGAAGTTTATAGGAGGCTAGATTTTTCTTACAAAAAGCTGGGGATGAGGCTAATAGTGAGACAGGGGCTGTTACCAGAAATATCTTTCAAAAATTACATGGGCTGAGGCTGGCACTGTGGCATAGCAGGTAAAGTCCACAGCCTGCAGTGCCGGCATCCCATATGGGTGCCGGTTCAAGTCCTGGCTGCACCAATTCTGATTCAGCTCTCTGCTATGGCCTAGGAAAGCAGTAGAAGATGACCCAAGTCTTTGGCCCCTGCATCCATGTGATAGACTAGGAAGAAGCTTCAGGTTCCTGGCTTCAAATTAGCCCAGCTCTGGCCGTGGCAGCCATTTAGGGAATGAACCAGCAAATAGAAGACCCCTCTCTCTCTCTCTCTGTCTCTCTCTCTTTCTCTCTGCCTCAGTAACTCCACCTCTAAAAATAAATTAATAGATCTTTTTAAAAAAGATGGGCTAACAGTTGAGGAAGTATGAACATCATAATCTTTTTGTACTAAAAGAAAAGAGACTGGAAAAATTATATTAAATTCATAATAATAAAGTAATAAATGAGTTTGTTTTTCTTAATTTAGGAATGACTACTTGCAAAAAACCTGGGAACCGAGAATGTAATCATCCTTGTAAAAATAAACAAACATGTGGACATGACTGCTGTGAGTTTCATTAAACAAGTTTATTTCAGGCATTAGAAACTGAAGGATCTTTCATGAATAGTAATGACATCCTAATTATCTATGTATGATACTTATATCGTGCAACTTATAGCTGTCAAAGAATTTTTCTTTTTTGGACAGCATTTTAAAAAATAAATATCAGATTTGAAAATTTGAAGAAATTTGGCTTTATATGAACAGTACCTGAATTTCAACCTGAAGAATCTAAAATTTCTTTTCATAGGTAAAACTGGAGTTGCACAGAAATCAGAAATTAGAGACTCACCAATTTCTTCATATTTATCTGATTTAAGAAACAGGAATGCCTGTTCATCTCTTCCTCCAGTTAAACGACTCAAGGTTAATTTTGATAACATTTATTCCTGTGTTCTGTAATTAGTTATATATCAATATTCTTTGTTCTGGATACCAATTAGGTAGATACCTAATATATACTTTAGAACTAATTACTTGTGGGATTGACTAGGAAAATTACCATTATTGAAAATCAGTACTTAAATCTGCTTTTGACACATATTTAGGCAGCCCATTCCTCATCAGCCCTTTTTTCTCCTCTTATTCCAAGAAGGGAGAAAAGGGGGAAATATTCAGGAACTAAATCTGGGCATTCTTGTCCTTTCCTGGCTCCATCTGGCTTGGACTGGGCTGGAAAGCCTGAAGCTGATTTTGATTCCTTTTTTTTTTTTTTTTTGACAGAGAGAGAAAGAGAGAGAGAGAGAGAAAGAGAGAGAGAGAGAGAGAGAGAGAGAGGTCTTCCTTCCGTTGGTTCACTCCCCAAATGGCCAGGAGCCAGGAGCTTCTTCCTGGTCTCCCATGTGGGTGCAGGAGCCCAAACACTTGGGCCATCCTCCACTGCCTTCCCAGGCCACAGCAGAGAGCTGGACTGGAAGAGGAGCAACCGGGACTAGAACCTGGCGCCCATATGGGATGCCAGCACCGCAGGTGGAGGATTAACCAAGTGAACCACGGCACCGGCCCCTGATTTTGATTCTTGCACGTATATGTATACTGAACAAGTGATGAAGGAATGAGGGTTTTATTGCTTGGTAGGCTAAGTCAAAGGCAGACTTATCTTAAACCTGTCATCATAACACAGAAAATCCCTTTTCTAAGAATTTTTTTTTAGTTTATTTATTTGAAAGTCAGAATTACAGACTGAGGAGAGGCAGAGAGTGAGAGAGAAAGAGAGAGAGAGAGAGAGAGAGAGAGGTCTTCCGTCCAATGGTTCACTCCCCAATTGGCTGCAATGGCCAGAACTGTGCCGATCCAAAGCCAGGAGCCAGGAGCTTCTTCTGGGTCTCCCACGTGGGTGCAGGACCCCAAGGACTTGGACCATCCTCTACTGCTTTCCCAGGCCACAGCAGGGAGCTGGATTGGAAGTGGAGCAGCCAGGCCTTGAACTGGGGCCTATTTGGGATGCTGTTGCTTCAGGCCAGGGCGTTAACTTGCTGTGCCAGAGCACCAGCCCTCTAAGACTTTTTTAAGAGCGAAAATTCTGAGTCATAAAGCAAAAACAAGGAAACAGAGAGAGGCATGGGGTTTGAAATGGTCACCACCTTCTGAATGTTTTAGTAGCGTAAGTTTCTTTTTCTACTTTCTTTCCTTCTTTTCTTCCTTCCCTGCCTCTTTACTTCTTCCTTTCCTTCCTACTTATCTTCTCCTCTCCTTCCCTCTTTCCTTTTTTCCCCTTATTATTCCTTCTTTCCATATTCAGTGAGCACCAAGAATATGTCAGGGTGCTAAAATATAGTGATGAGTAAGAGTTTTATTTCTAATCGTTGTAGAATAAATAATTGAATTAAGAATACAAAAAAAGTAAACAGGCCTTTTCAATATAGTGTGATATATGAGTCTGTGACAGAAATATAAGATACTTGAGTTCAGATAGAAAGTGTACTCAATTCAGATTTGGTGGGCTAAGGAAGGATTCCTAATTGAGAATTGAGAACTGCACGATAAGTCAAATATGGAAAGGTAGAGTATCAAAATGGTGATGGGAAAAGGTAGAAAAATATTCCAGATATAAACAATATGCAGAGTTTCTGGGGCAGGAGACAGATTAGGATCTTTAAAGGAACTGAAATAATACATTATATTTTGAGTTCAATTATAAGTAGAAAAGTATAGACAGACGGAGCTGAAGAGGTAAGTAGGAGCTAGATCATGCAGACTCTTTTGCTATTTCAGGGATTTATATTTTATCCTGAAAGTATTGGGAAGTCACTGAAGGGCTTTAATCAGTGAATGATCAGAATTGTATTTTATAAAGTTCACTCTGGCTGTGGTGTAGAGAAGGGATTAGGGGATGATAGAATAGAAACACAGGGACTCATTAGGTGATTTTTTTGCAATAATCTGAGCAAAATGATGGCCTAGAGTAGGAGAGTCAGTAGCAAGGGAAAGAAGTGGCTGGGTTTAAAATATTTTTCAGGGTAGACTCAACTACCTGGGTCCCTCATTGATTGTGAGGAGTGAAATTAAAGGTGTAGTCAAATTGATGCGCAGCTTTCTGGCTTGAGGAATGTGAAGAAAAGTTGGACTTTACAAGGGTAGTAACTCTAGAGAAAAAGCAAATTTGGGGAAGCAGACTTAGGATAAATTCAGTTCCATAAATTCTGAATTTAGAGACCTGCAAATGTCTACATAAAGATGTCCTGCAGACAGTTGGATGTAACTGTGAAAATCAGTAGAGACAGCTGTAGAAATACAGATTTGAGAGTCATTCACATGAAGAGAAGTCCTGGGAGTACACAGATTTTTCATTGAGAGTATATAGAATGTAAAAAGAAGAAGGCCTAGTAAAGAACCATGAAGAATGCCAACATTTAAGAAAGAGATTGATTGGAGAACTACCCTCAGTTTCTCCTAACTCATTGATTTCTGAACTTTATAAACTAGCAAGTATTTTTGTTCTTGGTATGTTTGGTCTTCATATGAAATTGATAGTTGAACTTGTATTTTTTTCATTAATAGATTCAGATGAATAAACCTCAAAGCATGAGCCTTACAGAGTTTGGTTTTACTCCAAAACCTTCCCTACCCAGTATATCAAGGTACAAATATAATGTTAATGTCTAAGATAAAATATTCATCTTGAAGTCTTTGTTCTATCAGATACCTGCTTTTCAGGGAAACGTGGTCACTATTTATATGCAGAAAATCACAGTAATCATTTAGTTCTGTAATGAAGCAATGATACTAGAATTTGATGATCTTTCATACCTAAGATGTATTTAAAACTGTACAGTTATAGAATACATTAACATTCATTGAATCATCTACAGGTAGCCTTCATCAAATCATCTCTTTCCTAGGAAACCTATCTTGTACACAACTCCCTCAGGTTCTCTCTTCTTTCTAAGCTAAGTGACAGGAGTATATTTACTATACTTTACAAAGGGAAATCTTGTTAGCATACAAAGTCTAACCTTTCTATTAAGGTGCTCATTCTATATTAAAAACACATCAGATTTATAAAATATGGTATAATTTAAAAATCACACCTTTGTTGACAATTGGCTCATAAAATAAAGTATTTTTATCTCACTTTACAGATGAGAAAGCTGAAGCTCATATTTTGTATTAGTAAGCAGAAGGTCCTAGACAGTAACTGAGCATTCCTTTCCTGTATCATGATGCCTAGAAGACTACAGTGTATGAATAATTTCCCATCCTGACAAGGGCATTCCATAGGCAGAGAGGGCGTCTAATATTTGGTAACAACCATTACAGAGTGGGAACTAAGCAAGCACTCAGAATACTTGATACCAGCATGACTTCTAGAGATCTCACCTTTTGTTATCTAATTAAAAACATTAGCAATAGATTTTTAAAGACTGTGC
Organism: Sylvilagus floridanus; assembly: GCA_949820135.1. Classification (NCBI taxonomy): domain Eukaryota; kingdom Metazoa; phylum Chordata; class Mammalia; order Lagomorpha; family Leporidae; genus Sylvilagus; species Sylvilagus floridanus. The sequence continues at coordinate 82,579,251 of OX463225.1, read as the reverse complement.
ACAGATAGCAGATAACTACTGGGAGCATGTAAGGATACTGAGTTTTGGTCACTTCCCAAGCTTGGTACAGTTTTTCATGGAAGTATTGAGTGGATAAGCCACATTTTTAAAAATTTATATGAACAAGCTAGATTTGTTTTCTTATTTCCTTTTAACATGTTCATAATTTTATTTATCTTTATAAAGGTTGGAATATTCAAATGTACCTGAATTGCCTCTAATGGAACAATGGGATCAGCATAAAATCCGTGGAAAAGTCCAGCAGGAACCATCAGAATATCAAGACAAAGGTAAATTATCATTGCTATTGACTTGAGAGAGAATATGACTTATCATTACTTCAGATTGACTGGTAAGGTTTTTGAAAAACCAACATCTGAAATTATTATGATTATTAACAATATTTTTCTCTAGGACTAGTGAACCAATTTCAAGCTCTTGATTTTGCTATTTCAGATTGTATTGTCTTATAGATTTTACAGTGGGGTAGGGAGAAGTTTCACTATGTTCCTAAATCTGAATATATGAAATACATGAAACTTGTATAATTTAAATAAAATTTAAAAATAAAAAACTTCTATGTAGTGTTAGCTATTTTAATGAAAGATAATATGAGAAAAACTAAGAAAAATAAGGAATCCTTGGTCCAAAAGAGTGTAAAAATGCTGAATTATTATTTACGTATGTCCTTAGAATTATTTTAAATTATTTATAGAATTAGTATAATTGTACAAAATAGCTGTGTGACCTTCAGCAAATTATTCGGCTTCTTTGGACCTTAGTCTTACCTTCAAAGTGAATGGATTAAAATTGGCGACCTTTAGTATCTCTCCAATGCTTAAACCTATGATTGTTAAGATTTCTATAATAAGACTGTAACGTAGGTTTGGGGATATAGCTGGTGTGCAATCTTGATTTGCTTTTTGTTTGTACCTGTCACATGAGACTATTAATTCTTGAACACTGTGCCTGGTCATTCATTACTCTAGATCCTGTTATTAGTAGTGTAATTCCCTGAATCATGCTATTAATAGCCAGTCTTTTTTAATGTGTTAGAAATAATCCTGGCCAGTGAGCAGACTGCTCAAATGGCTCTACATAAATGCAAATGAAATAGTAAGCTTAGGGTTTTCTGAAAGTAATTTTCTGTGTTTGCCATTGGCTTCTTCTATTGCCACTCTTTTTTCTTCATGCTGTCATTTATCTTCATTTAGTCATAATTTACAATCTAAAGAGGGCAAGGGCTGGAGTAGCTACCACCTCTTATGACACCATGGCAGCCATTGGACCCATGTGAGATTAATGAAAACCTCCTAATGTCACCTAAAGAATTTGAGAATTTATCCAATTTGTTCAAAGCCTGAATGTCATTAAAATATGGATATGTGTTATAAAATTGTAAAACCTTTTATTTTTATCTGCCTTCAACTTCTTATTCCCTCCTTATACTACTGCTCTATTCCCTTGCCCTTCTTTATGACAGTTTATCTTTCCATTTGCTTACTTTTTATAGTGTATGGGTATTTACATAATTTTCCTTTTATTTCTTTCTCTTTTTAAAAATATTTATTTATTTGAAAGGCACAGTTATATAGAGAGAGGAGAGGCAGAGAGAGAGAGAGAGAGAGAGAGGTCTTCCATCCGATGGTTCAGTCCCCAATTGGCTGCAACGGCTGGAGCTGCACTGATCCGAAGCCAAGAGCCTGGAGCTTTTTCCAGGTTTCCCAAGCGGGTATAGGGGCCCAAGAACTTGGGCCATCTTCTGCTTTCCCAGGTCCTAGCAGAGAGCTGGATTGGAAGTGGGGCAGCCGGGTCTTGAACTGGTATGGGATGCCGGTGCTTCAGGCCAAGGCATTAACCCACTGAACCACAGCGCCAGCCCCATCCTTTTATTTCTTTCTAATCCACTATCCCAAATACAACTTATATTTTGATACAGAAAGGTACTATATGGGTACTTTAACTCTCCAATTAATAATAGTATTCTGTTTTATTGAGTGGGCCACTTTTTTTTTTTTTTAATGGAACCATATAGAATGATAGTTAAGCTCACAGGATCTGAAAATTATCTGTCTGTGTCCAAGTCCTCGCTCTGCCATTTAGTAGACCATTTCATAATATATTTAACTACTTTTCTTAGTTCCCTTATCTGGCTATATTTTGGAGATTTTAGGATTAAATAAATTGTAAAGGTCTTAAAATTTTACCTAGTATTATTAATAGAAGTAATTGAGTATATTTATTATATTTTCCATGCATTAGTCATTGTTGGTAAAACATACTTAAATTCATTCAAAAGCTGCTTTTGAGAGTGTCTTAAGAAAACATGACTTTTTTATCATCTGTATTCTAATTTTGAAAAAGGAAGAAGAAAAATGTAAAAATTATATGTGGAAGCATACTGAATCATAAAATTTAAATTGAAAGGGACTTTTGTGCAGTTTCTCATTTTATAGTGAAAGAAGTCAAGACTGATAGATTAAATGACTTGCCCAGAATCACATATGTAATTAAGAGCAGGACCAGAAATAGTTTCCATATCTCTTGATTCCTAGTCCAGTGCCGTTTTTATAAAACAGAATTGACTTTTAGTTATCAGTGGAGAACTGAAAATCAAGCCAATAATATATGAACTCTTTCAATTTTTCACCTTCTTTCACATACCAACCATATACTTCTCTGTCTCTGAACCCATCCATAGCCCTTTATTTGTCTTGAAAGAAGAAATTGCCTTTTCTTCTATTTGAAGTTTGTCTCTCCCACTATATTCTTAATCCTATCCAACTCTGCCTTCTCTTGAACTTCAGGAGACGAGTTATTCTTGTCCTGTTTCCTGTATTTCATTCTGTCCTCTCAGTTGTTTCTTTCTTGATAGCATATGAATAAGCTCAAGTCTTTCTTCTTTAGCTCTATGTCCCCATCTAGCTAGCTGGGGCCTTTATGATTATACACTTATAATCAAATAATGTAGAAGTAGTAGAAATTCTACTCAAAGTGACTTAAGCATGAAAAAGGTAACTGTTCATGCAAACTAAAAGCCAAGACATGCGTCTGGGTAGATCCAGGCACTCTACTGAGCTCAATATGCCTTTGGCTTTCTCTGAATCTTCTAGCAGTGCCTGTTGCTGACTGACTTGGTTAAACAGGCTTTCTTCATGTCAAGTCCCTTCTAACTATCTTCCTGGTTTAGCAGCCTCCATAGCAAAAACTCATCTTCCCTGTTAGTTTTGGCAGGCCGGAGTTCATTCTAACTGGCTTCATTTAAGTCATGTGATCATCTTTCATCAAGCCTAGTAGCCTGAGAACTGAGTGATGTGACTCCAGAGTATCATGAATTATGGCCTCACTAGGATCAAATGGCATGGTAGAGGCAGTTTCCCCAAAGGAAAAGAGGGCTGTTCTCACCAAGAGAAAGGAAAGAATGTCAGGCAAATGAAAAAAACAGAATCCTCAAGTCTCTTCACCCTCTCACTTTTGCTATTTCAACAAACGAAAATTCTTGAAAGCAATTTGTATTTGGTACATCACTTTTTTACATCTTAATCAGTCTTCCTTAATTAAAGTTTGGATTCTTTCTCCATCACCCCTTAAAAACTACTTTTGCTCATTTAGTGAACTTCTAAATATTGAACTCAGTGAACTATTTCAACTTTTTTAAAAAAGATTTATTTATTCATTTGAAAGTCGGAGTTACACAGAGAGAAGAGAGACAGAGAGAGAGAGGTCTTCCATCCGATGGTTCACTCCCCAATTGGCTGCAACGGCTGGAGCTGTGCCAGGAGCCAGGAGCTTCCTCCGGATCTCCCACGTGGGTGCAGGGGCCCAAGGACTTGAGCCATCTTCTGCTGCTTTCTCAGGCCATAACAGAGAGCTGGATTGGAAGAGGAGCAGTTGGGACTATAACCGGTGGCCATATGGGATGCCAGCACTTCAGGCCTGGGCGTTGACCCACTGTGCCACAGTGCTGGCCTCTCAACTTTTATTTTTTTGACTTCTGAGGTATTTGATACTTCTGGTATTTCTTCCTTTTGGAAATCTCTTCTTTGGCTTCAGTTAAACCATTCTGTTGATTCTTTTGCTTCTTCTTAGGCTGCTTGGGATTTTCTTCCTGTTGATGTTGCAAAAGGATTCTTCCTTTTCATCCTCTTCTTTCTTCCCACTTTTGCTTCCACTTCTTGCTTCTTTTTGCTTCTTGATTGTTCTCACTTCAAAAGGATTTCCAAGAAAATATAAGTCAAGCCTATGCTGTAAGTTGTTAACTATATTTTTATGATTTCTAGGTTTGTATTTCTTGTCTAGGTCTTTCTTTCTAACTTCAAGTCATATAATCACTTTCCTGGACCTATCCACCCAAAAATCAACAGGTTAGCAACTGAACTCTTTCTTTCCATCTTTGTAAAGTCACTCTGCTCCTTCTTTTTTTCTTAGCTAGGTGAATATATCCTCTTCTAAGCTACTAAAGCTGATTATTCTAAATATCTCACTCCACAAATAATTCCCAAATCTTATTTTGTCCAGTACCTCTCTCACAGACGTTCTTTCCTCTGTACCTTTCTACTGATATTCTAGTTTAGACATTTATTTATTCTCTCATTTAATGTAATAACTTTGTTATTTTCTCTCTGCTTCCAGTCTCATTATCTTCCAATGCATACCTAGTCCAAGGGATCTAACAGGTGTTAGATCATTTAAACCTGTTGATAAAATGTCTTCTAGTTGCCTTTTGACCATAAGAAGAAAAAAAAAATCCTGTTAACATGGCAAAAAAGTATCAATGTGATTTATCACTTAGGTGTTTGTGTAGTTTCAGTGTGTCTTGTCTTTTTCCTCTACTTTGTGCTCCAAAAATCCTAAAAATTTGCAGTTCCCAGTCTCTCATTCTGCTGTGTTTTTTACATGCTATTCTCCCTTCACGGAATGTCTCCTTCTTATTCTGCTCTACAACCACAGATCTACCATCCTCCAATTTCTACTACTGTTCCTGCATGTATTATCACCTTACAAGAGTCTATCTGACTCTATATGCAGATTTAGGTCCTCTTTCCTCTGTGTTCCCTTTGCACTTTGTACTACTTCCATTTTTAGTACACATCATATTGTGTGTATGTGTGCCTATCAATCCACAAGAGTAGAACTGTGTGAACTATAGTTGTAGGTATAGTTGAAAGATAAGGTAGGAGTTGGACAGATAAAGAAGAGGATAGTATTTGCAGTGAAGGAAACTGTGGAGTACTAAAGCAAGCCTGCACTGGCTTATGAGAGTTTATTGCTAAATTTTCAGGAAACTCAGTTATTATTAAAATTTCAATTATACAGATTTTCAGTTAAATAAATTATGTTAAAAACAAACCAAAAGAAATACTCAAATCCCATAACTTTCTAATTATTCTATTACATCTAATTTGTTTTCTGTGTTCCTGAGCTTATTTATGCATTTGGTGGAAATACTGCTATTTGAGAATTAAAGGATGGTTCTGTGCATTTATTCCCAAGTTCTTATTCAGTGATGTCACGTTAGTAGCTTGAAATTAGTTAGAGTGTATTTTTACCATGGAAATCAGTAAATACTACCAATCAGGAATTGATTTACTGTTTGGATTTAAAACCATGATGAATAACATGTTAATAGTAGAGATTAAATTCAACAGTGTATTGTGTCTTTAGCCATTACATTGTGAATAACACAGAAAATTGAGGGAAGATTCTTCTAGTGTTTGAAAACTGCTAATTCTAAGGAACTTAAGAATGCCCCTTAAAGTGAATTTCATCTTACTTGTTAAAGTCTATAAAAATGTCAACCAATATTTCTATAAAAATTAAACTCATTTATTAATTGCAACCGGCAGTTGATTATAGATAAAAGAGTGGTAAACTCAATGAAAATCAGTTAGTTAAATGTAATTTACAATTAAGCATGCTATATATATTATTTGTAAAATATGTGCTACTGGCATTCTTTATGTCAGTAAATTTCAGTAAAAAATACTTGCATGTAGTTATTAAACATTTGTTAGTATACTACTATGCAAAACTGCACAAGTCAAGTCATTTTGTCCCCATAACAATATTTTGAAGTAGGTACTATTATTATCCCCATTTTGCAGAGAAGAATTTTAGAATCAGGCAGTTTGAATTACTTAAGAATATATAACTAATAAATGACAGAGGTAGAATTTTCACCCAGATAGTCTGCTCTAAATTCTGGCTATAAACAATAAGAAGAGGCCAGAGCTGTGGCATAATAGGTTAAGTATCTGCCTGCAGCACTGGCATCCCATATGGGATCCAACTCCCTGCTTGCTAATGGCCTGGGAAAGCAGTAGAAGGTGGCCCAAGTGCTTGGGCCCCTGTACTCATACGGGAGACCCCAGAAGAGACTCCTGGCTCCTGGCTTTGGATGGGCCCAGCATTGGCTGTTGCAACTATCTGGGGAGTGAACAGGTGGATGGAAGACCTCTCTGTCTAACCATCTCTCTGTAAGTCTGTCTCTCAAATAAATAAATAAATTTTAAAAAAATAAGTAACACCAAGGATCTTCTAGTAGGAGGAAGATACAGATAAGCTTTAGACAGTATGTTCAAACATTATTCAAAATTAACTTTCCAGAAGGTGAACTGGAGAAGGAAGACCATTTTAGAAGCTGTCACAATCCAATCTTGAAGTGGAGTTATTCTAAAATAGGAATCAAGAGGAAAATTTAATTGTGTCTGAAAGAATCTATTGAAAATTAAATTTAGTGTGACTATCTGTATATGTAGTACAGAATAGAATTGGCTGAACACAATACTCAACAATGCTTGACCCAATGCTTTTGAAAATTACTATGGAAGAACACTGTTTAGTAGTTGAAAGATTTGTTTGATATGTCAGTATAAAATGATGCTTGTAGTTTAAAAAGTACCTATACTCTTTTATACATATACATAACAGATTTTTCTAGATGGAATGAGAGAGCTGTTCAAACAAAGCTGGTCAACAGAAATCTTAGCATGTCTGGAAACCAAAATTTGACAGATGCAGATAAAAGCAACTCTACATTTTCGGAAGTTTTGAATGTGAACTTTGAATTGGAAAATGAAGTTTGGGATGATTTTGATGATGAAAATTTAATAGAAGTTACTAACTTTTCAGATGATGAGAAGACAAAGACATCAGGTAAAATTATATTTTAGCATGAAATAACTTCATTAGAAATTTTTAAAATATTTTTCATTTTGGATTCTGGCACTAATTTTCCTTGCCTTTGTGTGTGCTTGCTTAATTAAATTTAGTTTCTTGAGATTATAATTTTAAGGGGCCAGCATTGTAACATAGCAGGTAAAGCCACTGCCTTCAACACTGGCATCCCATATGGACAATATACCAGGTGTTCCACTTCCAGTCCTGACCCCTGCTAATGGTCTAGGAAAAGCCCCACTCACTTGAGAAACCTGATTGAAGCCCCTGGCTCCTGGTTTCAGCCTGGCTCAGTCCTGGCCATTTCAGCCACTTGAGGAGTGAAACTACGGATGGAAGATTTTCTCTCTCTCTCTCTCTCTCTCTCTCTCTCTCTCTCTCTCTGTGTGTGTGTGTGTGTGTGTGTGTGTGTGTGTGTGTGTGTCCCGCACTCTCTGTAACTCTGATTTTCAAATAAATAAATAAATAAATCTTAAATATTTATAATTTTTAGCAAAACTGAAATTATGACCCTTCCACAAAGAGTGTTTCTTCCCTTCAGAACAGAGGTCAAGATTCCGCCGGTGCCGCGGTTCAATAGGCTAATCCTCCGCCTTGCGGAGCCGGCACACCAGGTTCTAGTGCAGGTTGGGGTGCCGGATTCTGTCCCGGTTGCCCCTCTTCCAGGCCAGCTCTCTGTTATGGCCCGGGAGTGCAGTGGAGGATGGCCCAAGTGCTTGGGCCCTGCACCCCATGGGAGACCAGGATGAGCACCTGGCTCCTGGCTTCAGATCAGCGCAATGCGCCAGCTGCAGCGCACCGGCCATGGCCACCATTGGAGGGTAAACCAATGGCAAAAGGAAGACATTTCTCTCTGTCTCTCTCTCTCACTGTCCACTCTGCCTGTCAAAAATTAAAAAAATAAAATAAAAAAAGAGGTCAAGATTCCATGATGATGATATAACAAAGGAAGTTTTTGTAGTCTGTTGCTTTTCTTTCTTATCAAAAATCCTAATCAAATTTTGATTGATGATTGAATTTTCCCCAATAAAAGAGATTATCCTACTTGTAATTCTTTTTGTTTTTTAAAGGATTTATTTATTTGTTTATTTATTTATTTGAAACTCAGAATAACAGGGAGAAAGAGAGAGAGAGATTGAGAGAGAGAATGAATATTCCATCTGCTGAGTCACTCCAAATGCCAAAACAACCAAGGGTAGGCCAGGTCAAAGCCAAGAGGCAGGAGGCAGGAACTCCATTCTAGTCTCCACCACGACATTGGCCCCTCTTACTTTTTAAGACCATACAAAAGTATTCCATTGTTTAAAAATATTCATCTGCGGGCCAGCACCGTGGCTCAATAAGCTAATCCTCTGCCTGCAGCACCGGCATACCTGGTTCTAGTCCTGGTCGGGGCGCCGGATTCTGTCCCGGTTGCTCTTCTTCCAATCCAGCTCTCTGCTGTGGCCCAGGAGTGCAGTGGAGGATGGCTCAAGTGCTTGGGCCCTGCACTCGCATGGGAGACCAGGAGAAGCACCTGGCTCCTGGCTTTGGATCAGCGCAGTGCGCTGGCCACAGGGGCTATTGGGGGGTGAACCAATGGAAAAAGGAAAACCTTTCTCTCTGTCTCTCTCTCTCACTGTCCACTCTGCCTGTCAAAAAAAAATTCATCTGCTTGCAAAGAAGTAACATTTTTGGTCAAAATGCCTTTTCAGGTATACATAATAAAAAGGGTACATTTCTCCTATATTAGAAATTGTATTTAAGTCATAAAAAACTAAAAATAATGAGAATTGGGTTTTTGAGTTAAAGGTAAATTTACTGTATTTCACTTAAGCAGAGAAATGGAAATCTTGGATAGTATATGACAAGATAGCAAATAAAGAAACTCTCCCCCATAAGAGCTAATAAAAGGAAATCAGTCCCTAAGCCTTCTCAATATAGGTTCTTATTCCTATAAATATAGTTGTCTCTTAACATACCCCACCATGTGCTATTTAAAAAAAATCTCACAGGGGCTGGCATCACAGCATAGCAAGTCAAATTGCCACCTGAAATGCCAGTATCCCAAACAGGCACCAGTTCATGTCTCAGCTAGTAGCCTGGGGAAAGCAGCAGAGGATGGGCAAGTGTTTGTGCTTCTGCTACCCATGTGGGAGAACCAGATGAAGCTTCTGGCTCCTGGCTTTGGCCTGTTCCAGCTCTGGCCATTGCAGCCATTTGGGGAGTGAACCAGTGGGTGGAATATTTCTCTCTGTGTCTCCCTCTCTTTCTAACTGTCTTTCAAATAAATAAATCACCTTTTTAAAAAATAATCTTTCTATGGGAAGCAGTTAGAAGTTAAAATGTTGTTGTTTTAGGGGTCTAATAATTACCTAAACAGTGATTTAAAAAAAAAAAAACAACTTTATGTATTATATAGAAGGGCAAAGCGACATAGATAAAGTGAGATCACCCATCAACTGGTTCACTCCTCAAAAGTCAGCAACAGCCAGGCTGGGCTGGGCTAAAATGAAGGCAGGAGCCTGAAACTCAATCTGGACCTCCCACATGGGTGATAGGGACCCAAGTGATTGAGCTATCACTTACTACCTCCCAGGGTGCACATTATCAGGAGGCAAGGATTGGGAATGGAGCTGGGACTCAAACCCGGGTACCTTGATATGGGATATGGGCATTCCAAGAGGCATGTTAGCCACTGTGCCAGATGCCTGCCACAAGAGCCAATACTTTTCTCTAAAAGATCAAGATTTGACTACCTTACAAAATAGGCCAGGAAAATCTCCATAATTTGGAGTCAGTAGGCACAGTTTCCTGTATCGCTTGACAACTACAGATCCCTATCTCAAGTGTTGGGGACAGCACTATGGTGCAGTAGTTTAATCCTCCACCTGCAGTGCCAGCATCCCATATAGGCACCAGTTCTAGTCTAAGATGTTCCTCTTCTAACCCAGCTCTCTGCTGTGGCCAGAGAAAGCAATACAAGGTGGCCCAAGCACTTGGGCCCCTGCACCCACATGGGAGATCCAGGAGAGGCTCCTGGCTCCTGGCTTCAGAACAGTCCAGCTCTGGCCATTGCAGCCAACTGGGGAGTTAGCCAGCAAATGGAAGACCTCTCTGTCTCTGCCTCTCTCTGTCTATAACTCTACCTCTCAAATAAATAAATAAAATCTTTAAAAAAATTATTGTCATTATGTATTGTACTGTGTATCGATCTTTTAAGGTGGCCTAAACTTATAAGGGAATAGCTTTGTCATTGAGAAAATTAGTCTCAATAAATATCATTTTGCACCAGGTATATAGCATTTTAAATAATTACATGAATACCACTGAAAATATTGAACCAATTTTGACTTAATCCTTTATATGAATTAAAATAAATATATAAATGATAGTTTGAGGACCTTTCAGCATAGTGATTAATAGGCTTACTTATATGTTTTATAGTTTTTCTCCTATAACTTTTTGCCTTTGTTTCTTTATACAAATTAAATTTGATTATTGAGAAGAATTATTCCTTCCTGCCTTGTAGAACTTGTGAAAGCTTCATTCAGCTGTTTCCTGGCATTTTATTTCAAAATGTTGTCTCTTTACATAGGATTTGGAAGCACCTTGAGTTCAAGTATCAGAGGAAGTGAGCTACCTCTCCAGGAGTCAAAGAGCAAATTCCAAAGAGAAATATCAAACAGGCAAGTTTTGGAACTTTGGTTTGTAATATTTGGAACTTTATATCCTCAGACACATAATTGGAGATGGGCACTATGCCACAAATCCAGCCTTAGAGGGATGTTTCTGAGAGGCTGTTGTCAAACTCCTGCACCAAAACCACGCTTCGGTGCATATGAAAACTGTACATTCTATAAATTTAAAACATGTTATCTCAAAAATTAAAAATCAGAAAGGAAGGTGGGAGGAAAAAGGGGGGAGGGAGGAAGGCAAAATCATTATGTTCTTAGAACTGAATCTACAAACCATTTGCTTCTGTTAAAAACTAATTAAAATTTAAAAATAAAAAATGGCAAAATAAATAAAATCCTTTTTTTAAAAAATGTACCTTCTGAATTCTACATTAAAGAATTATGGTTTCAGTAGCCAGCACTGTGGCATAGTGGGTAAAGCCACTATCTGCAGTGCCAGCATCCCATATGGGCACCAGTTCAAGTCCTGGCTGCTCCACTTCCAATTCAGCTCTCTGCTAATGCTCCTGGGAAAGCAGTGGAGGATAGCCCAATTACTTGGGCCTCTGTACCCACTTGTGAGACCAGGAAGAAGCTCCAGGCACCTGGCACAGCCTTGGTTGTTGTGGCCATTGGGGAGTGAACCAACTGATGGGAAGATCTCTTGCTCTCGCTCTCTGCTACTCTGCCTTTCAAATAAATAAATAAATCTTTAAAAAAAAATCATGGTCTCTAGAGCCCAGGAATCTTTATTTTTCACAAGCCTTGAAGATTGCAGAGTTTTTAAATTTTTTACTGTTCATTTTTTATTTATTTGAAAAGCAGTGAGAGAAATCTTCCATCTGCAAGGACTTGTCCAGGCCAAAACCAAAACCTGGAATTCAATCTGGGTCTTGCTCATTGATGGAAGATACTCAAGTACTTCAGCCATCATATGCTGCCTCCTGGGATACACATTAGCAGGAAGTTGGATTGAAAATAGAGTCACCAGGACTCGAATCAGGCACTCTTATATTGAATGTGGGTAACCTAAGCAGCTTTTCAACCCACTTTAGCACAGTGCCCACTGCCTGAATAGGAGTTCGACAAGTAGAAAAGCAATATATAGGCGTTCCAGGTATAAAGAATTATGTGTAAAGGAATAAGGCTTAGAAAGATTTCCAGTGGTCAAGGATCAGCAAAGTGTGATGTGTAGTCATGGCATTAAGGTTGAATGTCATCCATAGATAACTTACTCTATTCAGTATGCCAGGGGTAACAAACTCAAATGCCTTCAGAATTTGATGGGTCAAGACCAATTGTAAAGTGTCCCTTCTTTTTTTATTTAATTATTTATTTATTTTATTTTATTTTTGACAGGCAGAGTGGACAGTGATAGAGAGAGACAGACAGAAAGAAAATCTTCCTTTGCTGTTGGTTCACCCTCCAAGCGCGGCAGGAGCACTGCGCTGATCCGATGGCAGGAGCCAGGTGCTTCTCCTGGTCTCCCATGGGGTGCAGGGCCCAAGGACTTGGGCCATCCTCCATTGCACTCCCAGGCCACAGCAGAGAGCTGGCCTGGAAGAGGGGCAACCGGGACAGAATCCGGCACGCCGACTGGGACTAGAACCCGGTGTGCTGGTGCCACAAGGCAGAGGATTAGCCTGTTGAGCCACGGCGCCGGCCCATGTAAAGTATCCCTTCTAAAGGGAGCAACCACTGCTTGGCTCCAGCCAATTTTTTTATGCAGAAAATCTGAGTACGTTGTTGTCAGGTATTCTGATTTTTTCCCAAGAAAAGCTAAGATTCTGAAATTGTATGTGACATCTCATATTTTTAAATTTTAACAATTTTAAAAAGCGATATACTCTCAGCACTCCTATGAAAATAATAACAAAAATAATTCTGTAGGCCAGATGTACCCTTAGGAGGTTTCTCATTTTTTTACGTCTATGGTAGATAGTGAGGAACTATCCATGATATTTCAGGATAGGAAAAACAATTAGGTGAAAAAAAAAATCATTCTAGCAGCAGCACATGGAATTAATTGTAGAGGTTGGGACTAACAGAGGTTGTAGAAACAAAGAGGTTGGGTTTAAAGCAGATTCAGTTTTTCAATTGATATGATGTGATAATTAAGATAGAGGGAAGAAAAAGTGGAAACTGGGTAGATATAGATGTTATCTGAGAATATAAGAAACATAGGTGATTTGGAAAGAGAAAGACCATTTTAGAAATGTTCAACGTGAAGTATCTTTGTGGAAATGGAAAATACATTTGGAAATAAAGGGAAAACTTTATTTGCAAAGTCAAAACTTTCCCAATCAGGCTCCAATTTTCTTTTAAAAAAATAAAAGATTATTTATTTGAAAGTCAGAATTACAGAGAAATAGGGAGAGACAGAGAGATCTTCTATCTGTTAGTTCTCTCTCCAGATGGCCACAATAGCCAGGGCTGGGCCAGGCCAAAGCCAGGAGCTTCTTCTGGGTCTCCCATGTGACTGAAGGGCCCCAAACACTTGAACTATCTTCCACTGCTTTTCTAGGTGCATCAGCAGGGAGCTGGATCAGAAGTAGAGCAGCTGGGACTCAAGCTGGCCCCCATATGGGATGCCAGTGTCACAGGCTGCAGCTTTACCTGTTGTGCCACAACGCTTGCCCCCAGGGTCCAGTTTTCTAGTTAAGGATTATTTGATTCTATGCTTTTAAAAAAAAATACTGTTTGTGCTATCTTTTGGAATTTTTTTCTATTATTTAGTCATTTTATTGATCATTAGCGTCAGCTTCACAGAATAATAGATTTCAGAGAATTTCAGAGCTAAGGGGATTTAATTTAAGTGTCATTTCATCTCCCGACCACTGAATCCTTGAAGGCTTATTCAACATCTTTGGCAATAGTTATGCCATGTCAACTTAGATGGCTCCAATGACAGGAGCTCATTCACTTCAAAAACACTTACTCCCTGGTTGGATCTCTCAGATAATTTAATTTTAAAAATATTGGCCTTAAAATTGTCTTTTTATCATTTTCATGCATTGGTTCTAATTCTGAGTTATACAGAATAAATAGATAAGCATCAAAGTGGAATAAAGCTGTGGGTATACAGAAACTACAGATAATCAAAAAAAGGAAGATAAAAAAGCACATAGATGGTTTTTGTGCACCACATATTTTAAAAACTACAAATAATTTTGGAAGAGTTTGGAAGCTACCAACAAAAGATAAATGTGTTTTTTTTTTTAAAAAAAAAGATTTTAACATAAGCCACTGAAAGAAGGCTTGAGGGATGCAAGGGTCTTAGGAGTAAAGGAACCTTGCTTTTCTTTTTATACTCCTTTATTATTTTAATTCCTTCCATGTATGTATTTTAATCAGAGACAAAAAGTTCCAATTCCATCAGTGTTGGTGATTCTCCCATAACTCATCCTGCTGCTCATTGCTCATTACATGGCTGTGATACTTTAACCTTCAAGAGTCTTCTTATATTGTCACCCTCTCAGAAAGGCATTGATGACCATCTTTTTAAAATGCCTACATGCCTCCACACTGTTATTACTGTGATATTACTTAGTTCATTCCTTTCATATAACTTCAGAATCTATAATTGAGGCTGGTGCTATGGTGTAGCGGGTAAAGCTGCCTCCTGCAGTGCCGGCATCCCATATGGGTGCCAGTTTGAGTCCCAGCTGCTCCGCTTCCAACCCAGCTCTCTGCTATGACCTGGGAAAGCAGTAGAAGATGGCCCAAGTCCTTGGGCCCCTGTACCCGCATGGGATACTCAGAAGAAGCTCCTGGCTCCTGGCTTCGGATAAACACAGTGCTGGCCATTGCAGCCAATTGAGGAGTGAACCAGTGGATGGAAAACCTTTCTCTCTTTCTCTCTCTCTCTCTCTCTCTCTCTCTCTCTGCGCCTCTCCTTCTCTCTGTAACTCTGACTTTCACGTAAATGAATAAATCTTTTTTAAAAAGAATCTATAATTATGTGTATATTATTATTTGTTGTCTGTTCCTGTAGTAGATGGTAATTCCCTGAGGATTTGTCACTTTATACCCAGTTCCCAGCATAATATCTGGTATACGATGTTGAGATTATACTTATGTTTTCTTGAATGAATTTAATACAAAAGGTTAAAGGTGTATTCTAGTATACAGTTAGAAGATAATTAGAGATGTCTGTGGTAAGAACAGAATAGGGAAAGGAGATTAAAAATTAAGCAAGTCGAATTAAAAAAAGATTTAGAGACTTCTAGGTAACAAGCATGACTCAATTTTAAAATTGTTAAATGATTCTTTATGTAGTCTCTTAAAATAGTAATATTATCTAATTTAGAATATATAAACTGTGGTTTGGTCTAAAGAAAAGGAAATATACCAAGTTTTACATGTATACAAGAAACTGCATCTTTTTTTAGATAAATTTAGTTCACTTTGATCATATTCCCCAAAGAATCACTACTGATGCAAATTAGAATGGCATGCTTTTCTTGTTTGCTGCTTATAACAAATAATTAATTTTCATTTTTAGTTTTGTTTCATCACATGAGAAGGCAGATATTTATTTATCAAATTCTGCTTTGTCCAAGTTTGGTGCATCCTCGATGGCACAATTACCTCAACAAGCTGGAAATGGAAGTTTTGTAAGCAGAAGTACTTCGTTGTTTTTCTTCCAAATTTTTCCTGAATACTTAAGCTTTCAGTGATTGTTATTTTTTACATCAAAATATAGGTTCATTTACAAGAAAGAAAACAACAAAGACTGTCACCAGAGATTCAGAAGCTATGCTTTATTAATTCCTCTCCAAAATCAAATTCTTCAAATTTTAAGAATGTGGAGTTCTTTTTTAGAAATGATGAATGTAAAAAGGAAATTGATGTCAGGTAAGAACTCTTTAAAGACATCTCAGGTTATACCAATAAAACTTTTTACAAATAGATTCAGCATTCCTTTTCCCTTGGTTCATTTTAAAAAACAAAGTCTAATAATTTTATTTACTAAAGGTATGGGAATTTTAGACCCCTGGTGAGCTGAGCTCCTTAAGATGTTTCACAACATCAACTACTTCAATTTTTTGGGAAAAAAAACTGATGCTATTCATTATAAAATTTTATATTTTGATAGACTTATTTTTACTGATTTTAATATAGTATATTGAATATATAAAGTATAAAGTCATTTGAAAAATATAAATGACATCAGCAAATTTGCAAAAGTTCAAGTTGTATTTCAGTAAATGGACTATTTCACAATTCAGCAGATTAAATGAAAAACTCATTAAATCTAATTGATATCCCCACTACTGGCCATTTTAGAAAGGGAAACTGTAGCAGTTTCTCCCTCCTTGAAGAGTCAAAGATTAGAGACCTGGTCACAATTTTTTTAAATGACATTACTTTCCAATATGCTTTAAAAAATATGTAAAAGAGACTTGATCACTTGATCTCTACCTTTTACAGTTTACAAAGTCTAATCCCCCCCCAGACTTCCTATAAGGTTGTAAATATTGACATTTATTTGATACATTAACTCCCTAGAAATCTTCAAGTGTATTTGGTATTATACTATGTAGTGTGTGTTTTAATCATATGGAACAGGCCTTTTTAAAAATATAATTTATTTTATTTGAAAGACAGGGATAGAGATTTCCCATCTGCAAGTTCACTCCTCAAGTGCCCTCAATAGCCAGGGCTGGGTCTGGCTAACACCAGGAGCTTGAAACTCAATCTGGGTCTCCCATGTGGGTGACAAGGACCCAAGTACTTGAGCAGTTACTTGCTACCTTCTAGGCTACACATGAGTAGGAAGCTGGATGAGAAGCAGAGCCAGGACTCTAATCCAGGCACTCTGATATGGGATGTGGATGTCCAAACAATAACCCAACTACAGAACCAAATGCCTATTATTATTATTTGAAAGGCAGACAGAAAAAAAAGTACATATTTTAAAATAAATTATGGTACAAAAATAATGATTTTTACATTTGCTTTTTCTTTTTACTAGTAATCATCCTGATGATGAAGCTGATGAAATTAAGACTCTTCTGGGAATATTTGATGGTATTTTTTAGAACAAACCAAAAAACAAAATACTACTTACATTAAGATGAAGTATAAAGACAACTAATCACAAAACATACTTTTTATTTTTGAAAAGTAGCTTATAATTTTTCAGATGGTTTTCTCTTGAATTTGATAAGTTGTGTTGACTTTAGCAATAAAATATACAAACTGATTTATTTTCCCATTATGTTATAATACCTTGAAAAGTACTTTTACAGTGGCTTTGTTTCAATAACCTGATAACTAAGTTGCCCTTAGAAATAATTGCTTGGTAATTAATTTGATGTTGATTGGATTTTGATGAATTAATTTAAAATTTCATGTTTTATATTTTCCTAACAAAAAGAAAGGATTCTCTGAAGGCAAGATAATGTTGTCAGTGAATCCATTATGTGGATTATTCATTAATATTGTTATTGTTTTTTGTTATATTATTTACTGTCTTTGATCTTTAAGAATCCAATGGTTATTTGAACCTACTGTTATTTAAATTTGAGCAACAATAAATGGAACATTCATCAGTATGGATTATTATCATGTAGCTTGTCATTCAATGTTGTGAATCCTAAAATTTTGTTAACCTTTACTATAGCTTTTTTTTTATTATTTCCATTGATTTATATTTCAGATTTACTTATTGATAGGAAATAATTAGGCATTCCAAGCAATGCTTATTTCTAATTTATTTACCATATAGATCCCATATGAAGTTGAAGCCAACTAGAGAAATTTTAGAAAATATTTTTTATTTAAGTGTAAAACACTTAGAATGACAGAAGAGAAACTTCAAAATGAGATGATTGTTATTATAAGTAAAAATTTATGAGATATCATATATATATTTTTTAAAGATTTATTTTTATTTATTTGAAAGACAGAGTTACAGAGAGAGGTAGAGCCAGAGAGAGGTTTTGCAGCCGCTGCTTCACTCCCCAGATGACTGCAATGGCCAGTGCTGAGCTGATCCGAAGCTCCCACGTGGGTGTTGGGGCCCAAGGACTTAGGCCATCATGTACTGCTTTCCCAGACCATAGCAGAGAGCTGGATTGGAAGTAGAGCAGCCAGGACTCAAACTGGTGCCAATATGGGATGCCACTGCTGGCCAGGGCTTTAACCCACTACACCACAGCACCGGCCCCGAGGTATTATATATATTAAACTTACCTAAAAAGCTTAGAACATAACTAAGAGGCATTGTCTCTATGCTGAAAAGTAAAGACAAGTTACATAATTTTAGTCCTTTTTAAATTAGTATGCTTCTGCATCTGAATCAATCACAATACAACTTTCAATATTCTTAAACATCATTAGAGTGAAGAATTGATGCATTATAATCTGCTCATCTTGCATACATAGACTTGGACATTAAAGAAATAGAAATTTGGTTCAAGATGAATTATTGAGATCTGCTAAGTAAAAAGTACTGTATTTGGTACTGCAAAGGATGTAAATACTGTTCCTAGTCTCATGGAACTTACTTAAGATATAATAAAGTACAGCCGTACCTCAGAGATATTGCAGGTTTAGTTTCAGACTATTGTAATAAAGCAAATATTGCAATAAATCAAGAATTTTTTTGTTTACCAGTGTGTATAAAGTTACATTTACACTAAATCATTGTCTATTAGATATGCACCAGTATTATATCTTTAAAGAAGTATATACCTGGACTGGCACTGTGGTAGTGGGTAAAGCCGCCATCTGAAGTGTCAGCATCCCATATGGGCGCCAGTTCAAGACCCAGCTGCTCCACTTTTTTTTTTTTTAACTTTTATTTAGAATATAAATTTCCAAGGTACAACTTATGGATTACAGTGGCTTCCCTCCCATACCTTCCCTCCCCCCCGCTACTCTCCCCCCTTACCCACCTCCTCTCCCCTTTCATTTGCATCCAGATTCATTTTCAATTCTCTTTGTATACAGGAGCTCAGTTTAGTATGTGTTAAGTAAAGACAGGCAGAGTGGACAGTCAGAGAGAAAGAGAGAAAGGTCTTCCTTTTGCCGTTGGTTCACCCTCCAAGCGTGGCCGGAGCACCACACTGATCCGATGGCAGGAGCCAGGTGCTTCTCCTGGTCTCCCATGGGGTGCAGGGCCCAAGGACTTGGGCCACCCTCCACTGCACTCCCTGGCCACAGCAGAGGGCTGGCCTGGAAGAGGGGCAACTGGGACAGAATCCGGCGCCCCGACCGGGACTAGAACCCGGTGTGCCGGTGCCACAAAGTGGAGGATTAGCCTGTTGAGCCGCGGCGCCGGCCTGCTCCACTTCTGATCCAGCTCTCTGCTATGGGCTGGGAAATCAATAGAAGAAGGCCCAAGTCCCTGAGCCCCTGCACCCACAATGGAAGACCCAGAAGAAGCTCCTGGCTCCTGGCTTCAGACTGGGAAAGCTCCAGCCATGCGAACATTTGGGGAGTGAACCGGTGAGTGGAAGATCTCTCTCTCTCTCTCTCTCTCTCTCTCTCTCTCTCTCTCTCTCTCTGCCTCTGCCTCTCTATAACTCCACCTTTCAAATAATAAATAAATCTTTTTTTTTTAAAAAAGTATATACCTTAATTAAAACTACCTCTGAGATTGGATTAAGATGGCAGAGTAGGGAGGGAGCTTGCTGCTCAAGTCTAGGAGAAAAAAAAAAAAGTGGAAAGAGTTCAGTCTCAGAGAAGAGTAATGGAGAAAACAGCAGAGGAAATTATGTAAATTGGAGGAACACAGTGGACCTGTGTGGAGGGTGAAGATGTGCACAACTTAGGACCCCACCAGTCAAGTGCCTCCACACCAGCGCTGGAGAGCAAAGTGAGAGCAGACTGCAGAAGCCCCAGCCACTGGCAAAAAGGGTGCAGGAAGAGCCTAGAGTTAATCCACTTGGAGCCTCATGGGGGAGAGTGTACCTGCCAAACTAGAGGAGAAAAAAACATAGGGGGGCATGTTCTTTCTCTTCCCAATCATCCTGCAGTGTCCTGTGATAAGCTCACAGAGAACAGGTGCCATTTTGGACATAGATAATAGATGCACCAGCTCATGTCCTCATCCAGCAACCAGCCAAGCACAGACTCCTGAGTATGGTGGGGAGAATAGACAGGGAGCTGGGTGCTCGTGACTGTTGGAGCCTTGTGTGCTAGGACTGTGAAAACACTGAAGGCTGCATGGGAGGATTCAGGGTGTGGCTGGGACATTGGGCAGTCAATGTGGGAGGCTCCACACAATCAGGGCTACCTGGCAAGAGACATTGCTGGGGAATCTGAGCTCATACTGAGGACTGCACAGATCCTTTGTGTGATCCTTGTGGCAGAGCAGATGAATAATACAGTCACTGGGGCTAGTGCCTAGGCACTGGTCTCTTTCAAAGAGAGGAGCTCAGCTGAGTCTATGCCAGCAGACAAGAAGAAACCTACCGTCTGATTTAAAAAAGAGAGATTGACTACAACAACCTAGGTGTGTCACCTCAGACATGCCTTCACCCTGGAGCACTGAACAGAGCTCCCTGGCCACTCCCACCACATCCTCTAGGTATTCCCTGAAAGCAGACAATTCACTAATCCAGATATGGCCCAAAGATAAAGCAGCCACAGCGAAAAATCAAAGAAACCAATGAGTATCCCCACAGTTGGCAAATAACAAATACACCAATCCAAGAAACAAGAACAAGGAAGACAACATGACACCCCCAAAAGAACACAGTACCTCAACACTAGATTGTGACAATGATGAGATTGAAGAAATACCAGAAATGGAATTCAAAAAATTGAACATAGGATTACTCAGAAGGAATCAGAAGCAAATGCACGAACTAATGAAATCCATATATGACATGAAATAAAATTTTTTCCCACAAAATTGAGATCTTCAAGAGAAATCAAAATGGAACTATTCAATAGAACAAATAAAAAATACAGTGGAGACTCAACAACAGAACTGGTGAAGCAGAAGAAAGAATATCTGACTTAGAAGTCAAAGCACAGAAACTTATACAGTCAGACTAAACACAAGAGGAAATTAGAAAACTAAATAACACTTTCGGGAATCTAGAGAATACTAGCAAATGATCCAACATACAGGTTCTAGGAGTTCCTGAAGGTGTGGAAAAAGAGAAGGGATTAGAAGGTCTTTTTAATGAAATAATAAAAGATGATATTCCCAGTTTGGAGAAAGAAAGGGTTAACCAAGTACAGGAAGCACATAGAACTCCTAATAGACATGACCAGAAAAGATCTTCACTATGACACATTGTAATCAAACTCTCCACAGTCAAATATAAAGGTTCTAAAATGTGCAGGAGAGAAATGCCAGATTACTTTCGGAGGATCTCCAATTAGATTCACAGAAGTCTTTTCATCAGAAACTCTAAAAGTCTAGGAGAGAATGGTGAGATACAGTTCAAGTCTTAAAAGAAAAAAACTGTCAACCCAGAATACTATATCCTGTAAAGCCCTTATTTATGAATGAAGGTGAAATAAAGAACTTCCATGACAAACAGAAACTGAAGAAATTGGTCACCACACATCCAGCCCTGCAGAAGATGCTTAAGAAAGTGCTGCACACAGAAACACAGTAACATGGTCATCACTATGGAAGAAGGTAAAGGAAGGAAAGCTCCCAGTAAAAGTGCAAAGGAACTCCAAAGTAAAAAATAGGAATATTAATGGGAAAATGGCATAGTCACATTGAATGTAAATGGCCCTTAACTCTCCAGTTAAAAGTCACAGACTGGCTGAATGGATTAAAAAACAAAACCCATCTATTTGCTGCCTACAAGAAACACATCTCACCAACAATGATGCACAAAAACTGAAAATGAAAGGAGAGAAAAAGATATTCCATGATAACAGAAACCAAAAAAGAGCTGATGTAGCCATCCTAATATTAGACAAAATAGACTTTAGCACAAAAACTGTTAGACAAAACAGGATATAATGTAATGATTAAGGGATTAATTCAATAGGAAGATGTAACTATTATAAATATATATGTACCTAATTACATGGCATCTAGCTATTTAAAAGAAATGTTAAGAGATCTAAAGGGAGACATAGACTCCAATACAATAGTAATGGGGATTTCAATACCCCACTTTCAGCAATGGACAGATAAACCAGACAGAAAATCAGCAAGGAAACAGCAGAGTTAATTGACAATATAGACCAAATGGACCTAACAGAGCTTTCCACCCTAAAGTTACAGAATACACATTCTTCTCATCAGTGCATGGAACCTTCTGTAGGATTGACCACATGCTAGCCCATAAAAAAATCTCAACAAATTAAAAAAAATAGAAATCACATCAAGCATGCTCTCAGACCACAATGCAATGAAGTTGGAAATCTGCAACTCGGGAATCTCTAGAGCATATGCAAACACGTGGAGACTGAACAGCATGCTCCTGAATGAACAGTGGGTCATAGAAGATCAAAAGAGAAATAAAAAAAAATTCTGGGAACAAATGAAGGCAACAATACAACACATAACAACTTATTGGATACAGCAAAAGCAGTGTTAAGAGGGAAGTTTATAGCAATAAGTGCCTACATCAAGAAATTGGAAAGCCACCAAATAAATGAGCTATTAGTGCACCGCAAGATCTAGAAAAATAACAGCAAACCAAACCCCAAACTAGCAGGAGAAAAAATAATTAAAATTAGAGAATAAAACAAGAAAATTGAAACAAAAAAATACAAAAAATTCAGCAAAACAAGGAGCTGTGTTTTTTAAAAAAATAAACAAAATTGACACACTATTGGCCTAAGAAAAAGAGAGAAGACTCAGATCAATAAAATTAGATATGAAAAAAAATTGTAACAATAGACACCACAGAAATAAAAAGAATCCTCAGAAATTAATACAAAAAGCTGTAAGCCAACAGACTGGAAAACCTAGAAGAAACTGGTAGATTCCTAGACACATACAATCTACCTAGATTGAGCCATGATGATATAGAAAACCTAAACAGACCAATTACCAAGATGGGAAATTGAATCAGTAATAAATACCCTCCCAACAGAGAAAAGCCTAGGACCAGATGGCTTAACTGCTGTATTCTACCAGACATTTAAAGAAGTTCTAACTCCACTATTCTCAAGTTATTTTAAAACAATTGAAAGGGAGGGAATCCTCCCAAATTCTTTCTACAAAGCAAGCATCAGCTTAATTCCTAAACCTGAAAAAGATACAACAGAGAAACAGAACTACTTACCAGTTTCCCTGATGAACATAGATGCAAAAATCCTCTACAAAATTCTGGCCAATCAAATCCAACAACACAACAGAAATATTCACCTGGACCAAGTGGGATTTATTCCTGGTATGCAAGGATGACTCAACATTCACAAATCAATCAATGTGATACATCACATTAACAAACTAAAGAACAAAAACCATATGATTATCTCAATAGATGCAGAGAAAGCATTTGACAAAATACAACACCTTTTCATGATGAAAACTCTAAGCTAATTGGGTTTAGAAGGAGCATTCCTCAACACAATTCAAGGCAATCTATGACAAGCCCACAGCCATCATCCTATTGAATGGGGAAAAATTGAAAGCATTCCCACTGAGATCTGGAACCAGACAAGGATGCCCACTGTCACCAATTGTTATTCAATATAGGCCTGGAAGTTTAAGCCAGAGCCATTATACAAGAAAAAGAAATTAAAAGGATTAAAATTGGGAATAAGAAAGTCAAACTATCCCTATTTTCAAATGACATGATTATATATATAGAGGATCCAAAAGACTCCGCAAGAGACTATTGGAACTCATAGAAGAAGTAGCAGGATATAAAATCATTACACGAAAATTAACAGCCTTTGTATAAACAGACAATGCCATGGCTGAAAAAGAACTTCTAAGATTGATCCCATTCATAATAGCTACAAAAAATACCTTAGAATTAATTTAACCAAGGATATCAGAAATCTCTATGATGAGAATTACTAAGTATTAAAGAAAGAAATAGAAGATACCGAAATGGAAAAATCTTCAATCTTCATAGATTGGAAGAATCAATGTCATCAAAATGTCCATTCTTCTGAAAGCAATCTACAGATTCAATGTGATACCAATCAAAATACCAGACATTCTTCTCAGATATAGAAAACATGATGCTGGAATTTATATGGAGGCACATGAGACCTCAAATAGCTAAAGTAATCTTATACAAAAACAAAAAAAGCTGGAGGCATCACAATACCAGATTTTAAGACATACTATAGGTTAGTTATAATCAAAGCAGCCTGGTACTGGTACAAAAACAAATGGATAAACCAGTGGAACAGAATAGAAATGCCAGAAATCAATCCAAGCATCTACAACCAACTTATATTTGACCAAGTAGCTAAAACCAATCCTTGGAGCAAGGACAGTCTATTCAACAGATGGTGCTTGGGAACCTGGATTTCCACATGCAGGAATATGAAGTAGGACCTATACCTTACACCTTATATGAAAATCCATTCAAAATGGATTAAATACCTAAATCTGACCTGATGCCATCAAATTACTAGAAAACATTGGAGAAACCCTGCAAGACATTGGCACAGGCAAAGAGTTCTTAGAAAAGACCCCAGAGGCAATGGCAGTCAAAGCCAAAATCAACAACTGGGATTACATCAAATTTGAGAAGCTTCTGACTGCAAAAGAAACACTCAGGAAACTGAAGAGGCAACTGACAGAATGAGAGAAATTATTTGCAAATTATGCAACTGATAAAGGATTAATAATCAGAATACAGGCCACCTCGGTTCAATAGGCTAATCCTCCGCCACCCGCACACCAGGTTCTAGTCCAGGTCGGGACTCCAGATTCTGTCCCGGTTGCCCCTCTTCCAGTCCAGCTCTCTGCTGTGGCCAGGGAGTGCAGTGGAGGATGGCCCAAGTGCTTGGGCCCTGCACTGCATGGGAGACCAGGAGAAGCACCTGGCTCCTGCCTTCGGATCAGTGCAGTGGCCATTAGAGGGTGAACCAACGGCAAAGGAAGACCTTTCTCTCTGTCTCTCTCTCTCTCTCACTGTCCATTCTGCCTGTAAAAAAAAATAATAATCATACATAAAATGAATCAATACATGAAATGATCAAGAAACTCCACAATAATAAAACAACCCAGTTAAGAAATGGGCCAAGGACTTAAACAGACATTTTTCAAAAGAGGAAATCCAAATGGCCTATAGACTCATGAAAAAATGCTCAGGGTCACTACCCATCAGGGAAATGCAAATCAAAACAACCATGAGGTTTCACCACACCCAAGTTAGAATGGTTTTCATACAGAAATCAACGAACAACAAGTGTTGGTGAGGATGCAGGGAAAAAGGTACCCTAATCTACTGTTGGTGGAATGTAAACTGGTAAAACCACTATGGAAATCAGTTTGGAGATAACTCAGAAATCTGAATATAGACCTACCATCCCACTCCTGGGAATTTACCCAAGGGAAATGAAATCAACAAATTAAAGAGTTATCTGCACCCCCTATGTTTATTGCAGCTCAATTCACAATAGCTAAGACATGGAATCAACATAAATGCCCATCAACTGAAGACTGGATCAAGAAATTATGGATATGTACTCTCTGGAATACTACACAGCAGTAAAAATAAATGAAATCCAGTCATTTGCAACAAAATGGATGCATCTGGAAAACATCATATTTAGTGAAATAAGCCAATCCCAAAGGGACAAATATCATATATTCTCCCTGATCTGTGATGACTAATAGAGCACCAAAAAGGAAATCTCTAGTAGTGAAATTGACACTTTGAGAAGCAATGACTGGAATAGCCCTTGTCTTAACTGTCAAGGAGCAGTTTCGTTTTGTTTTTTTCTTAATGGAGAATGAGACTGGGAATAGGAGAGGGAGGAGGAGGTGGTGTGGGAGTGGAGATGGGAGGGTGAGTATGATGAGGAGAATCACTATATTACTAAAGTTGTACTTATGAAATTTGTACTCCTTAAATAAATAGTTTCTTGGGGGGGAAAAACCACTGCTAAGAAGCATTACAGTTATCTTAGCTGTTGGAAAAATGGAGCCAATACATTTGCTCCATGCAGCATTGCCACAAACCTTCAGTTTGTGAATAATGCAATATGTGAGTACTTCAGAAAGCTGTGGGGAAAATGGAATTAAAAGATTTACTTTGGTGCAAAAAATCTTTGAAATTCAGGCACAGTCTTTCATAATAGGCATTTTCTGTGAAATTTGTAAAGTAACATTATATTTGCAAAGCATAGAAACCAAGATATCCCTGTAATTAAAAAATGCAGGATACATTGGCACGGTGTTTCTCAAATTTCAGGGTGCATTTGAATCAACTGAAGGGTTGTTTAAAAACAGGTTTTTGGGCACTGTACCCAGAGATTCTGAATCAGTAGGTCTGGGGTGGTCCTGGAATTTGTATGTCTAACCAGTTCTCAAATGATGCTTTCCTAGAGACCACACTTTCTATATCACTGCAATAAATGTTTAAAGAGCTAATGGAAATACAAAAGAAGGAAAATGTAATCCTAGCCATGGGGATCAGTGATGCCTTCATAGGGAAGTTAAAATCTGAGTTGAAACTCGAAAGATGAAGAAGATTCTGGGGATGATGATATCAAAAATGACGGAGGGAATAGCCTGAACAAAAGTCCAAAGGAGGAAAGTGTCTACTTTGGAATAATTAATAGATTTTTTATTTATTTAAATATGCTTTAATTATTTATTTTAAAGATTTATTTATTTATTTGAAAGGCAGAGTTACAGAGAGGCAGAGATGGAGAGAGAGGTCATCCATCCAATGGTTCACTCCCCAAATGGCTGCAATGGCGGAACTGCACTGATCCGAAGCCAGGAGCCAGGAGCTTCCTCCAGGTCTCCCACACAGGTTCGGGGGCCCAAGGACTTGGACCATCTTCTACTGATTTCCCAGGCCATAGCAGAAAGCTGGATCAGAGTGGAGCACTTGGGATGCCAGCACTGCAGGCGGAAGCTTTAGCTGCCACACCACAGCACTGGCCCCCATAGATAATTTTAAACATAGGTTGATATTAATAATATAGATGTTTGAAATGTTCCTTAAGGCTAAACCTTGGAGGGCTTCAGATGCTAAGCTTAGAAACAAAGGTATATTCATTAGATTAGTGTTCTTATATTTGCTTGATTATAAGAAACACCTGGGAAGTATATTAAATATACAAATACCTGGACTTCATCTCAGATCTATTGATTCAGTATCTCCAATGGAGGAGTTTAGAAATTTAGTGGTTATCAAGATTACTCTGGGTGGTTCTTTTGATCAGGTCAATCTGAGAAACACTTGAGTAGATAATAGATTCACTTCCTAAGTAAT
The DNA here is from genome assembly GCA_949820135.1 of Sylvilagus floridanus. Classification (NCBI taxonomy): domain Eukaryota; kingdom Metazoa; phylum Chordata; class Mammalia; order Lagomorpha; family Leporidae; genus Sylvilagus; species Sylvilagus floridanus. The sequence continues at coordinate 82,552,067 of OX463225.1, read as the reverse complement.
CAAAATAAATGGCACTTCACAAGTTGTCATAACCATGTCTCACTTTGTGCAAATGTTTACCTGGAAATTTATGTGTACATTCAATATATGTGACTCAAAAACCCTGCAGTTAAAAGAGCCTAATTGCTGGCTGTTCTTTTCATGGTGTGAATAATAATCTGAAGTAATCCTGTTTTTAGCTTTTAAATATATTGGATTTATTGATTCATGTAGGCCAAACCATACAACAAAGCTTTTCACAAAAATCTGTGTTGGGTTAATTTATTTCAAAACTGTTCTAAGAAAGTTCCTCAGTAGGTTTCACTTTTCTTGTTTGATTGGCATAATGACATCTACCTTGAAGATATGTGGGAGAATTTAATAAACTGATGCACAGAAAGATCTTAGTTTAGGGATGAACACATAATATATGTTCAGTAAGTAGCGGCCATTTGTAACCAAAAGAATGCCTACAAGCTCTTTATTTTTTTTAAAAAAATTGTTTATTTATTTATTTGGAAGTCTGAGTTAGAGAGAAGGAGAGACAGAGAGAGAGAAATCATCCATCTACTGTTTCACTCCCAAAATGGTCACAACATCCCGGGATAGGTCAGGCTGACACCAGGAACCAGGAGCTTCTTCTGGGTGGGTGCTGGGACCCAAAAGGACTTGGACCATCTTCCACTGCTTCCCTAGGTACATTAGCAGGGAGCTGGATCAGAAGTGGAGCATCCAGGACTCAAACTGGTACCCATTTGGGATGCAGGTGCTGCAGGTTATGGCTTAACCTGCTGTGCCACAGTGCTGGCCCTCTAAGAGCACTTTAAATGACCCATTGAGGAGACAAATAGAAATATGTTAATTTGTGTTATTTGAGTTGTAAAAGGACTTGACAAATGAACTGACTTCCTACAGATATATCATCCACAAAAAAAGTTTTATGGTAGATTGCCCTCTTACCTATGCTTTCTCATGCTTTTAGGCAGATCTTTTCACTCCATCACCTCCTCACTAACACTATTAGCTGAGTGTATGGCCAGAGAATATAAATCTGTATTATTATTACCTTAACTAAAATGTAATTAGAAAATAAATCTTTGGAAGATGGCATGGTGGCATAGTGGGTTAAGCTGCAGCCTCCAAAGCTGGCATCTCTTATAGGCACCAGTTCAAGTCTTGGCTGCTCCAGTTCTAATCCAGCTCACTGCTAATACACCTGGGAAAGCAGCAGAAAATGGCCCAAGTGTTTGAGTGCCTGCACCCATGTGGGAGGCCTGGAAGAAACTACTGACTCCTGGCTTCTGCCTGACCCATCCCTGGCTGTTGAGCCATTTGAGGAGTGAACCATCAGATGGAAGATCTGTCTTTCTGTCTCTCCCTCCCTCTCTCTCTCTCTCTCTCTCTCTCTCTCTCTTTCTCTGTAACTCTGACTTTCAAATTAATAAATAAAATTTTTCAAAAAAATCTTCTGCAAGTTGTATAATACAGTCTGAATGCAAGTAGAAATGATTGTGAAATTATTGACTGTTTTAGGTTTTGACACAATTTATTCCTTAGAAGAATCATGCACAGTCTCTTTACTGGAATCCAATTTCTAGAAAGCATCTGCATCAACCACAGTAGAGAGAGCCACTCTTTGAAGACCTCTAGCCTCAGAGTCACATGGACAATGCTTATCTGTGGAATCCTAGATAATAACAGATGTCTGCATTTAAGAACTCCTACTTTCATAGGAATCGAGAGGATACCAGTGAGAAGGAAGCTGAGGCAAAGAAGAGTAAGCTAAGCTGAACTTCGAATTAAGTCAAGTAATAAGCTAAGAATTCCAGTCTGGGTTTTGTTTCACTAGTGGGTCAAAACCAAAAGGGAAGCCCTGACATTTCTTATTGTTTGTCATTTCAGTTCCTGGCTACCCTACGTTTGATTGTAAGACTTGTAATACGGGAAACTCCTGGCAGCTGGTTAGGAAGCTCAGTGTCTCAGGCCTCAGCCCAGGCCTTCTGAATCAGAAGCTGCATTTTAACAAGATCTCCAGATGCTTACACACATATTAAAATGAGAAAAGCACTTGTTTAAGATGGGAAGGAAAGGAGGTTATATCAGAATTTTAAGAGAATCCATTCCAGAAGAGAAGTGTAAGAGTAATGATGATTACTTGGTTTTCTGCACATATATTTTCTATTTAAGATACAGTATGCTGATATAGCTCTTGTTTAATTGCCTTTCAGTATAGGTTGTTTTCTTCACCGACTGTGTAAATTATCTTTATAATTCTCATGTATCACCTGGATATTGTTTATGTAGCTTGAGAAGCACTTAGACTCTGTAGAGTTTTGTTTTAATTAACATAATAAAAGCAGATAATTCAACAAGAGCAACCTTTTTTTCAATTTGGAAATCTTTCCCTAAACAATTTCCCTTAACAATTCCTACATAAATAAACAAAACAAAATAAACAATAACAAAAAGCCTTCATAGTATTCTATTCTGAAAGATTTTTAAAAATGTGTTTCAACCTACACTTGCATATTATATGCTGTAGCTATAAATTTTTTTATTTAAAAATGTAATTAAAGTTAAGCCGACATTAGCATTTTGCCTGAAGTACCTCTTTATGACAGTAGATGGCTTCAATGCTTTGGGAACTTCACACATAATACACAAAGTAAAGTCATTTTTTTAGAGTCTACATTGATCAGTTTGGAAACTTAGAACTTTTTTTAGGTTTTTAACTTTTATGTGAAAGAGTTAGAGAGAGGTAGAGACAGAGACAGAGATCTTCCATCTGCTGGTTTGCCCCCGAAATGATTGCAACAGCCAGACCGAAGCCAGGAGCCTAGAACTCCATCTGGGTCTCCCACGTGAGTGACAGGGACCCAAGCACTTGGGCCATCCTCCACTGCTTTCCCAAGCCATTAGCAGGGAGCTGAATTGGAAGTGGAGCAGCTGAGATTTGAACTGGTGCTCCTATGGAATGATGATATTGGCAGGCAGTGGCTTAATCCTCTCTGCACCACAACTCTGGCCCTGAAACTTAAAACTTTTACCATTGGAAATCACAAACATTATTTACTTTTTTTAATTTAAGAGTCAGAGTTACAGAGAGAGGGACAGAGAGATCTTCCATTCATTGATTCACTCCCCAAATGCCTACAATGGCTGGAGCTGGACCCATCCAAAGCCAGGAGCCAGGAGCATCTTCCAGGTCCGTGGTGTGGGTTCAGGCACCCAAGCACTTGGCCCATCTTCCACTGCTTTCCCAGGCTATTAGCAAGGAAATTGGAAGGAGCAGCTAGCACTCAAACCAGTGCCCATATGGAATGCCAGCACCGCAGGCAGAGGCTTAACCTACTACGCCACGGTGCTGGCCCCAATGTAATTTACTTTTAAAGTTTCTTTCTTTGGTCTTATTTATTTAAAAGGCAGAGTGATAAAGAGATTGATGTTCTGTCTCCTGGTTCACTCCCCAAATGCCTGCAACAACTGGGACTGGGCCAGGTAGAAGCCAGGAGCCAGGGATTTCATCCCGATCTCCCATGTGGGTAGCAGGGATGCAAGTACAGAGCCATCATCTGCTGCCTCCCAGGCTGTACACTAGCAAGAAGGTAGATTGGAATTAGAGGTAGGATTTGAACCCAGGCACTTCAATAAGGGATACAAGTGTTCCAAGTGCAGCTTACACCACTATACCACAATACCCATCCCATAGAAACATCCTTATTTACTTATTTTTTTTGACAGGCAGAGTTAGACAGTGAGAGAGAGAGACAGAGAGAAAGGTCTTCATTCCGTTGGTTCACCCCTCAAATGGCCGCTATGGCTGGCGCGCTGTGCTGATCCAAAGCCAGGAGCCAAGTGCTTCCTCCTGGTCTCTGACCCGGGTGCAGGCGCCCAAACACTTGGGCCATCCTCCACTGCCTTCCCAGGTCACAACAGAGAGCTGGACTGGAAGAGGAGCAACTGGGACAGAACCCAGCGCCCCAACCAGGAATAGAACCCCGGGGTACCAGCACCACAGGTGGAAGATTAGCCTAGTGAGCCACGGTGCCGGCCAGAAACATCTTTTTAAAGCTAAAATTATTTTTACCAGAGTTTTAACAGTTTTTTTTTTAATAATTTTCCATTGTTATCAGACATATTTTTAAGCAAGGGAAAAAATCTAATGGTATAAGTGAAAGAACCTTAGAGATTCTAGTCTAGAACTTCAACTTAAGGGAAAACTGAGACTCTCTCCACCCCAAAATATATTACTTCTCATAGTTTCCGAGCAAATAATTGGTAGAACCAGAACTGGAATCCAAGTTGGTTCTCTGCTTTTTCTACTTTAGTTCCTTTAGTGTTATATCTCAATGCTCACTTTCATAAATTTTTATCGTTTGATAAGAAATGCAAAATATATTTCATTCTACTTTCTTCTTCCTTCAATGTATTAGCAAATTCTTTTCTGGGGCTGGTGCTGTAGCGCAGTGGGTTAAAGCCCCAGCCTGCAGAACCAACATCCCATATGGGCGCTGGCTCAAGCCCCAGCTGCTCCTCTTCCAATCCATCTCTCTGCTGTGAAAGCATTAGAATGCTGGGAAAGCATTAGAAGTTGGCCCTACTCCTTGGTCCCCTGCACTCATGTTGGAAACCCAAAAGAAGCTCCTGGCTCCTGGCTTCGGATCAGCACAGATCCAATCATTGCAGCCATTTGGAGAGTTAACCAACAGAAGGAAGAACTTTCTCTCTGTCTCTCCCTCTCACTGTCTGTAACTCTACCTCTCAAATAAAATAAATCTTTTAAAAAAATATTTTACTTACATGTATTTAGAATGTAGTTTTATATGGAAATCAAAAATATAGCCTCTTTTTACTTGAATATACTTTGAAGATTAACCAACATTGTTGGTGTCTGTCTTTTGTTTTCATTTTCCTGGCAACTAGACTATGAAATAGATATTGCTCAAGGAAGAATTATTATATTCTTTTTTTTTTAATTTCAGAAGCCAAGATCCAGACTTGAGACAAAAGAATTGGAAAAACACCTGATGGTCAAATCCAGTTTTTAGTCTGTGGACTAAAGAGTCTCTAGATTTGTAGAAAAACAGAGAAGTCAGAGGAAAACAAAAGAGCTCAAGTGTGGATACTTGGAAAAGGGTCTATGTCCAAGTTGCTTCTGGACTGATTCTGAATTTAAGGTAGGAGACAGGTTTAATGAACAATACAACACTCTTTTCTTGATGATCCAAGAGCAAAAGGAGTATCACTTTCTGTATTTAATGTGGGAATGTGGAAAACCCCAGAGTTCACCCTGTGCTAATAATGCAGGGACAATTTGGTAGAGATGGCAGTGTGGTATGTTAGACTTAACAGGGAGTGCTGAAATAGCCTCATAGGGAAACTTTGTGCCCAACATAACATGGGGGAAGAGCAGAATGATTTTTACCGTGAGCCAGAGGTTTAGTAGAGACATGGTGTAGGGCCTTTAGTGCCCCATTCATTTTTCTCACTTTTTCAAAAGTCATAGAAGGTCGTGTCCTACACAAGGAGGACACAGATGTGAACCTTTAGACTGGCAACCAAGACCAGAACATATGCCTCAACTAGATGTGATGATGACAACAGGTGAGGTGGAGGCAGAGGGGTAGGGGGAGAATGAGGGTAAGAGTAAGGTATCAGAGTTGGGCCATAATCCCAAAAGATACAATCCTGGGTGCTGGAATTCAAGTGTTGGAATCCCAAAAGCTCAAAATCCCTGAAATCTAAATCCTGAAAAATCATATAATGTAGCAAAAAATAATTTTAAAAAATTATTTTAAAGACAATGACATTTTTAAAAGGCCTTTATTTGAGAGATATATAAAAAACAACAGAATACTTTATAGTTCACTTTACACATGAAAAGGGTAATAATAGCATACTAATTTTTGCTGGCATAAATGCTCAGGTATAGTAACAGCCATATGGATATAACAATTATGAGCAAACTGTGTTGGCAGAGAGATAACTCAAAAAGTGAACTGTACAGACGCACTTCACTATGGTTGATAAGTGTGTGCACCCAGCTCTAAACTGTGGTCATCTGAAATACCCTAACAAACAAACAGACTCTTCTGATGAGATCTGTCAGAAACTGGTGGGTTGCCACTGCATATGTAGTCACCTGAAGAGCAGAGATCTTGAGAAATTTTGTCTTTCACAAATTCAGATATCCAAAAAAGACACCACTTTACTTATTGACCTTTCAATGTTTTGATGTGCATTTATAATGCTAACATACAAAGGCAATGTCATAATAATGCAATTTCACAAGGTAAAATAAAAAAAAAGGCATATAATCAATTAGAACTCCCTAAAAGTCTTTATGCATTCTAGTTTTGGAAATGATATGATTAAATACATAGCATAGTGAATTGAAAAAAAAAATGCTGTCAATTTAAAATTTGGAGGGGGGACTTAAGAACAAAAGAAAACAAAAAATAAAAAGTAAATGTGACTGTGAAAAAAGTATACTACAGGGATAGATTATAGACAATTTCACAAAGGTGCTCCGTTAAGAGCTAGATAGCTTTCACAGTCTTTAACTGTATTTTATTTTATTTAAAGATTTATTTATTTATTTGAAAGACAGAGTTACAGAAAGGAAGAAGCATAGAGAGGGGGTGAGGTTTTCCATCTGCTGGTTCACTCCCCCAGATAGCTGCAATGGTTGGAGCTGACCGATCCTAAGCCAAGAACTAGGAGCTTCTTCTGGCTCTCCCATGCAGGGGCAGGGGCCCAAGGACTTGGGCCATCTTCTACTGCTTTCCCAGGTCATAGCGGAGAGCTGGATCAGAAGTGGAGCAGCCGGGTCTTGAACCGACACCCATATGGGATGCTGGCACTGCTGGTGATAGCTTTACCCGCTACATCACAGTGCTGGCCCCCATTTTAGTATTGTTAACTTATGACTTTGGGATTTAATGTGTGTGAGTTTGGAAATCAAATCATATTCAAACCATAGCACTTGAGTTTATGGATTGATATTTATACCTATTGTATTATTAATGATGAGATATATTATGCAAAAATTTTGTTTTTTACTGTTATTAGTAGCAAATAATATCTTCCTCAAATTCAGCTTTATCTCTCAAAAACATTGCAACATACTAATCTCAATTGGTATAAAAATTCAGGTTGATAGATACCTGAACATGTCTCCCCCTATTTTCCTAACTTACTACTATAACTACTACCAGCACTAAGTAACATTTACTAAAAGGTACTCTGTGCTAGAATTTGTACCAAACCCTTTAGAAGACTTGTTTAGTTTAATCTTTCAATAATCATTTGAGGTAAATTTCTTTATTATGTAAACTCATATATTTATAGATGAGAAAGCTTAATAAATTGCCAAGGATTGCAAAGCTTTGAGCCTTTGAGATTCAAGATTCCTTAGAGTAGCCATTATGCTATTCTGCTTAGAAATGGATGAATTATTGACTACATCTTTAAAGTTAATCAAATCACCAATATCCATGTTTTTCCTAATCTTTCTTTGGAAATTTTCTGTTGGAAAACAGATGGCAAATTCAAGAGGACAACACACACTCTTGGCCAGCACACATCCCCCAGTCTTGGCTTCAAGCTTAGCTATAGTTTCCAGAGAAGCAGGACTGCCATGACCTTCTCCTGAAGTTGTCGTAGTGGGCTGAATGATTCCCCTTTGCAGGTCATTGTGAGCGTACATCCCTGCTTCCCAGGTGGCCCACAACCCTCAGGTCCCTGATTTGCTCTTTTGTTTTCACACTTAGACTTCTATACTTCAGCTTGCTTTGATGACCTGCTTCTGGGTCCCTGAAGACTGTTTATCTTTTCTGGGTCAGTGACTTCATTCCGAAACTCAACATTCTGGAGGGAGGTGGGGAAGAACGCCCTATTTTCAACAATACTCCTAGTAGGAGCAATTTAGTTTTGTCTGCCAGTGCTGTGTTATACAGCTTCTCTGCATTTGGCAGTAAAAACTCAATAAGGAAGAAGTGCAGTCTTCTGTGACTTTCTGGGATCATGGACTTCACTAAGTCCTACTCTGAAATTTATCATTTCCTCTAACCCCAAGATATTCAACCCTTTCTGATTTATTTTATACCTCTCCTCTGGGAGAATGATACTGTTTTGAAGAAAAGGTTGAATGTTAAACACAAATCTTTACTGAAACAATTTGATAACCATCTTATAAAAATATGACTGAATGAAGATACTCTTGAAGTTCTATTTTTGTCCTTAAATTAAAGTTTAAAGAAATGAAAGGGATTAGCAGTTATTATTAGATTTTTATGTTAAAAATTATGAACTTTCAATATATAAATTTCAAGTTTTCCTCAATAGGCTTTATTGCTTCCTCTGTCTTCATTTTCCTGTGCTGTCCATCATCCAACTGTTTCCTATCCTTTTGGGATTTTCCTTAATTTCTGTTTGCATTACAGTGTCATATTTCTTTTAAGTGATTTTAATTTCATTTTTAATATATAGTGAGAACACACTGTAATAAATTCATTTCACTACCTTCCACTTTCAAAATAACTTTATCTTTTGAAATTTCTATCTCCTAAAATAAGTCAAGCACTTTAGAGTCTACATACATACAAGAAATATGCTCTTTCCTCTTTGAATTGTCTATATGTGTAGAAAAAAGCTCCATATTGCAAACATCTTTTGAATGTAGTTGTGCTCATTAAAACAGAATATCTAGTATAATAAATATTTCCCCACTTGAGTAGTTCCATTGACAAAATTATGTATAGTGATTTATGACTTTACGCATGCTTTTTAGTGAGAAGAAAGATTGTTTTCTTTTTTCATAACAAAAATGGCTCTATTGTATTTTTTCTGATTATAAAAGTAGCACATGGTTATTTACAATACTATGCTATTTTTAAAAAATTTAGTTCTCTCCAATAGACTAGATATACACATAGCAAAATAGATATAAAAAAACATAGTACGGGTGAAAAGTTAAGAAACCAGATATGATACTATTTAAGTAAATTTAAAATACCTGTATAAGCAACAAAAGTACATTTTGTAGTTGCCTTAGGATTTTCCACAAGGACAGAGTAAATTAAAATGACAGCTAAAATTAACCATCACAGTAGGAATACATACAAGCTAAAAGATTTACATAGAATGCATTAGAATAGTGATCAATGTATGAGAGTTTGGGGTAGGTGATTGGGAGATATTGCTGAGAAATGGATATAAAACAAAATAAAATACTTGCAGATAACACAGAAATGTACAAATAACTTAATATCATCTTTAATCCCACTACTTGGTGATAATGACAGTATATTTTGGCATATTTTAATCTTTATTTTTAATAAAGATATCTAATTGTTATTTAATCTGTTTTAATCTTTATTTTTATTTAACAATGCAATATAAATATATCACTGTTCAAAATAATTTTTGCCTGTCACACATGGCTTTCTTCCAGTTTTTTATTATAACCAATGTTGTAATGAGCATCCTTATTCTCATACAGCTTTATCTATTTGCCTTTTGCTAGAATGTACATTTAAGTTATGAAACAAATGGTCAAATTATTCTTCAGAAATATACCACTTTTACATTCCCACTATGAAATTTTCTGATTCCTAGAAGATTCTGAAAGTTAAAATGTTCATAAAAACAAACAAATGATGGGGCCAGTGCCATGGCTCACTTTAATCCTCTGCCTGGGGCGCCAGCATCCCGTATGGTTCTAGTCCCAGCTGCTCCTCTTCCAGTCCAGCTCTCTGCTGTGGCCTGGGAAGGCAGTGGAGGATGGCCCAAGTGCTTGGGCTCCTGCACTGGGTCAGAGACCAGGAGGAAGCACCTGGCCCCTGGGTTCAAATCAGTGCAGTGTTGGCTGTTGCAGCCAGTTGGGGAAGGAACCAACAGAAGGAAGACCTCTCTCTGCCTTTCTTCTCTCTGTGTAACTCGGACTTTCATAAAAAGAAAAAAAAAAAAAAGACCTCAACAAACAAAACTCCAGGCCATCCAAATGTATACTCTCAGCAATCAAGTTAATTTAATCAGAGTCCACTGTTGTGTGGAATGGAAGACTATGAAACATACTGATATCAGTGTACAATGGACAATTTGGCACTGGCTTTTCCTGACCTAAACATAACAGACAGAGAAAGCAAAAGGGACACTTGGAACTACCTCCCATTCCATTCATATGCATTCTCTTAGTAGTATATCAACTTTTAGCACTAAGCCTTGTATGTACGTTAGAATCCTTGGGCCTGGCATCGTGGCACAGCAGTTGAAGCCACCACCTGTAATGCCAGCATCCCATTTGGGCACTTCAAGTCCTGGCTGCTCCACTTCTGAGTCAGCTCCCTGCTAATGTGTCTGGGAAGGCAGCGCATGATGGCACAAGTGCACGGTCTCCTGCAACCCACATGGGAGACCCAAATGGAGTTCCAGGCTCCTGGCTTCAGCCTGGCCCAGCCCTGGCTCAAATTGTAGCCATTTGGGAAGTGAATCAATGGATGGGAGATCTCTCTCTCTCTCTCTCTCTCTCTGTCTCTCTCTCTCCCCTCCCCTCCCCTGTAACCCTGCTTTTCAAATAAGCCAATAAATCTTTTTTTAAAACTTTAAAAAAAACTTTAAATCTGAAAAAAACATTTTTAAGTCTGTGGTTAACTAATAATGGCACCTGAGTAATTGTGAGTTTTCTGTTTTTCAACCTCATTCCTAAAGTGCCTTTTAACTTTTCTTGGAAGTTCTGAATTCATTGGTAACTTTTTGCCCCAAACAGATGAATAGGTTTTCAGACACAGTGACCAGATCAGACAATAGCTCCAATGCTACAACTGGAGCAGCCTGGTAGGGTGGCATGAGCCAAGCTGTTGAGCCATAACACTGTGGCTTTGCCCATACTCATGTCCTGTAGGACCTTGGGCTAGTCCCTGAACTCCCATAAGTCTCACTTGCCTCAACTACTACATGAGGACGAGGATATCCAGTTGGTTGTATCTCCAATACTGAGAGCAAATATTTCAGCAAATACTTAGTGAGTTAACTCATAGAACAATTAGGAATGATGACTATGAAGCCTAGAACCTAGAACCTCACTTAGTGGTAGCTATTGTCATTATTAAGATAAAATATGGGGACATTGTTGAAGTAGAGGACAAATAGCAAAAATATAAAATTGTCCTTACGGCTGTTTGGAGTCTGAGGTTAGGTGCTAGGATCAATGTGAATCCAAAATGGGGAATTACTATAAACAGGTGCAGGGGTAGGGAACATTTTCTCTACTAAAGGCCATTTGGATCTTTATAATATCATTCATAGGCCTCACAAAATTATCAACTTAAAAATTAGCATTTAGCCTTCCATAGTTTTATTTTCTGTCGAGTCCACCTGTGGTTGCCTGCGCCCACCCGTGATCTGCAAGGCCAGATCAAATGATTTCTCAGGCCTTATCTGGCTCGGGCTGGACGTTCCCCACTCCTGACAGAAAAAGAGAGGGAGTTACTCCAAATTAGTCTCAGCACTCAGGGTTACTAACAGCCTCTCTGAATGGAAAATACCCAATATGGCTTTTAACAATGTATGAGTGAGGGCGGCGCTGTGCCCTGAAGCGCCAGCATCCCATATGGGCACGGGTTCTAGTCCAGGCTGCTCCACTTCCGATCCAGCTCTCTGCTATGGCCTGGGAAAGCAGTAGAAGATGGCCCAAGTCCCTGAGCCCCTGCACCCACGTGGGCGATTTGGAAGAAGCTCCTGGCTCCTGGCTTTGGATCAGCGAAGCTCTGGCCATTGCGGCCAATTGGGGAGTGAACTATCGGATGGAAGACCTCTCTCTTTCTCTCTCTCTCTCTCTCTCTCTCTCTCTCTGCCTCTCCTCTCTCTGTGTAACTCTGACTTTAAAGTAAATAAATAAATCTTAAAAAAAAAACAATGTATGAGTGTGATTAATCAATTTTTCAAGGCAAAATCCTTAAGCTTTATCTACCAAATATCATTGCTATACCCAAAGTCACACTGCAGAAAGAATTGCTAAATGCATGTTTTTTTTTTTAATGCTACTATGTGGCAGAAATTTACACTGATAATCTCTTTTTAAAGCACATCTTTATTAAAAGGGTAATATTCGAGGCCATCCTGAGTGGTAATTACTATATAAATGCTAATTAACTAAACTAATCTAATGCAGGTCAATGGCACTATAGTGCCCAAAGAAGAACATTTTCAAATTGGGGGGAGAAGGGAGACAGTAACTCCAAAAGGAATTTCTTTAAGTAAACATCCTTAAATTTAGTAACTCTGATTTATTTCTTGCACACAGATATTATATTGCTGGAGTAGTTGAGCTGGGATAAAAAGAGATAGAGAGACCAATTCTCTGAGGATACTAAGGAATATTCTGTTCATCACTCAGGGGAAGGCACTCTATAAATCACATTATAACAATCTGCCTCTTTCTGAAACTCCTGCACTGAAAGAAGTATTCAGCACGACAAGAAGTCAAATTTACTGTCATACTGTTTTGATTCTCTTGGTGATGTGATAAAGTGCATGCTGATACCTGCTTTGTATTTGATTAACTTCTGCTTCTCTGAATGCCAACTTGCTCCATTAGAAGTCTTGACTACAAAATATAAACTGGGACTGAACATACCTGGGCCTCTGACTCAGGGAAGAACATACAATGCACACCTGTAGTAGGCAAAATAATGGCTGCCGAACATGTCCACATTCTAAAATCCTTAAAATTTCAGAAATATGTTACCTTTGTGGAAAAAAAGAACTTTGTACATGTGAAGTTAAGGACCTTTTCATAAGGAGATTATCTGGGCGGGCCCAGCATTATAAGGTCTTCAGAATCAAGGAAGGAGATGTGAGAGAAACAAAGGTATGTGAGGAGAGAGAGAGAAAGAGTTGAAAAGCCTTGCAAATGGAGGAAAGGGGCTACAAGCCAAGGGAGGAATAGCCCTGGATTTTAAAATCAAGCAACTTCAGGGCATGCATTTAGCCTAACAGTTAAAGTGCTGATTTGGGACATCTGCACCCCATATTGGGGTTCCTAAGTTCAATTTCTGGCTCTGGCTCTGGCTTGGCTCTGGCTCCGGCTCCCAATTCTGGTCCTCCAGTGCAGACACTAGGAAGCAGCAGGTGATGGCTCAAGGGATTGATCTCTGCCACTCACATGAGAGATCTGGGTTGAGTTCCTGGTTTCTGGGCTTCAGCCTGACCCAGTTCTGGCCTTTGTGGACATTTGGAGAATGAGTCAGCAGATGGGAGCTCTGTGTGTGTGTGTGTGTGTGTGTGTGTGTCTATCTCAGGAATGAATTAAGAATAAGTAAACATAGGAGCCAGTGCTGTGGCGAAGTGGGTTAAAGCCTTTGCCTGAAGCACCGGCATCCCATATGGGCACAGGTTCTAGTCCTGGCTGCTCCTCTTCTAATCCACTCTCTCCTGTGGCCTGGGAAAGTAGTACAAGATGGCCAAAATCCTTGGGCTCCTGCATCCACGTGGGAGATCTGGAAGAAGGTCCTGGCTCCTGGCTTCAGATTGGCACATCTCTGGCCAATGTAGCCATCTGGGGAGTAAACCATTGGGTGGAAGACCTCTCTCTCTCTCTCTCTCTCTCTACCTCTGTAACTCTTTCAAATAAATAAAATAAATCTTAAAAAAAAAGAGTAAGTAAAAATAAAATTAAACAACCTTGATTTTAGCTCAAAGACACTAACTTTTGAACTTCTGACCTCCAGAAGTGTAAACAATAAATTTATGTTGTAATAAATTTCTATTGTTTTAACTTACTAAATCTGTGATAATTAGTATCAACAGCAATAGAAACTTGTACAACATCTTTGGGCTCAGGGCACAGAGCTACATTCATAACATTTTAGTTCGATTGAACTGACTTTCCCAAACTGAACTTTGTAATCCAAGACAAAGCTATGACCACAATCCAGGAAGGCCCTACAGCAAATCTAGCTTTGCCTTTTATTCACCACAAGCTCACTACTTTGCTTCTATATGTTGTCAGATTTTTAAAGAAATGGAGAATTGGGGCTCCTAAATGTGGGAAGAAATCAGCCTTCTTGGGAGCTGACTTCTCTCGCCTGAATTTTAAGACCCATAAACATTATTTGAAAAGATATTTATAACCATAAACAATGTCTTGTCATTAGTTTGGCCTCTGTTCTTTATTCAAAATTAAGCAAGAGTGAATTACTTGGAGGATGAGGAGAATGTTCACCAAGCCTTTGGAAAGTGGCTTAAGTGTCTTCTCTGGGAGCCACAAACTTTGGATGTGATATTGGGCTAATAGAGTATGTTAGGAAGGAGCTTTGCAAAATTGCACAAGGAGTTCAATAATAGTAACAGCTACTGTGCTAATGAGCACTTATATCACATTAAAGAATATATACCTTATGTCATTAGCTCAGGCTTATTATCCCCATTTTCAAATTGAAACTTGAGACATGGCACCATCTCCACTGCACCTACAGCATACTCAGTGTAGGTCTGAATCACTTCAAGCCTGGGTTGTTTACCACTACTTTATGTCCCTTCCCTTCTCGACATCACAGGCCAACAACTTGGAAAGTTTTGTAGGTGACACAGTCCTGGCAGATTCATTTTCTTGATATTCTTCCCTAGAAAAGTCCTGAGAATGCAGGAAGAGTTTTCCAGAGGAAACATATATCACATACAACACAAAGCGAAGTCCTGACAAACAGTTAGCAAAGAATGAGCAGACTGTGCAACGCAAGCGCAATAGCCATTATGTACGTAGTGGAAAAGCTTGCCAAGTGATGCCGTGATATTGTCTCCAATAGATGTAAGGCCAACAACTAAAATGAGTATTCTGCACACTTTTGAATCTGACCATTCCAATGCCCCCACTGAGACAGAAAAGCTGGAGGAATCCAATGAACTTGTTAGGTTGACTAGTAAGCTTTCCGAAGAGCATGGATTAAACAGGATGACACACACTCAGGGTCTTGGAATAACACAGCCAAGAACAGTGGGCAGGAAGACTAGTCTTCAGAACAAGATAAAAGTGCTGAAGAAAACAATAAAGAGCAGAAAGTTGCAGGAAGGGAAGGCCCTGAAAAATAATGATGCTAGGTTAGCACATAACAGTAATGTGGAAGCAGAACTTCTCTGCTCTTGTGTTACTAATTCCGCACCCCTGCCCCAACTCTGGGCATGGAGGACAGCTCATCAGAGTTGACTGGAAAAGATGGAATTAATGTTGATAAGAAGGAACTAGAGACCTGACTTGTTTAAGATTCCACATCTGAGCCATTGTGTCCCAAGATAGTATAATACACCGAGAACATAGGCTTGGGACTTAGATAGGCCTAATGTCTACTGTGTTCTGAAAAGATACTTAATAGCTCTAAATTACAGGTTCTTCGATTGTAAAGTTGGGATAACATATCTCATAAGGTTAGGATGACAATTCAGTGTAAAACGCAGTGCCACATGGGAGTTGTTCAAGTCCCAGCTGCTCCACTTCTGATCCAGCTCTGCTATGGCAGGGGAAGCAGTGGAGGATGGCCCAAGTCCTTGGGCCCCTGCACCTGTGTGGGAGACCTTGAAGAAGCTCCTGGCTCCTGGCTTCAGATGGGCACAGCTCTGGCTGTTGCAGCCATTTAGGGAGTGAACCAGCAGATGGAAGACCTCTCTCTCTCTCTCTCTCTCTCTCTCTCTCTCTCTCTACCTCACTGTGTAACTGTCTTTCACATAAATAAAATAAATCTTAAAATAAAAGGCAAGGCCAGTGTAGCTCAATTTTGTTTATTTGCTTCCAGCCATGGAGATTTTCAAGCACAGAGAAGACAACCATTTGAAGACGTTATTGAGCGGATTCTACTATAATGAGGGTCTGGCTCGACCACCAGGATTCTAGGATCAAGCATTTATTAGAGCCTGGTGTGTTCTTGGTCCTACAGCTGAAACAGTTCATCAGAGCCCCGCTGGGATGAAGGTGAGGAAAACATGCTGCTCAAAGAGAGGCCAAAAGGTCAGAGCCGGCGCTTCCGTGTTGCTGACCTCAGCTGGCGAGCAGACAGGACTGAGTTTTCTAAGTACCCCAGCCATAACTCCAGCCACACAATCACTGCCCGGCTTCATGGGTTCCAGCTGGACCAACCTTTACCCAAATTTGGGGCAGAAATGGGGTGAGGCCTGAGCACGGATGAACTGTGGCACTGGCGGTAGCGGTGACCACAGGGAAAGTGTATCATGGCCACCAGAACTCATGGCCATCCTCTGTACAGTAGAATTGGCTTGAGCTGCCATCCACTTAAAACAGAGCAAGATTAGCTTTCTTTTTCCTCGGCTGCTTCCAAGGAGGGCTCGCTCATATTAGCGTGCAGCTTTCTGAAAAGGAATACTGTGTGGTTGATAGAGAATGACTGGTCTCTATGTCCACGGGTGTGTCTTTCTCAAACTTTAATGCACATAGGTACTACCTGGGGATCCAATTAAAATGCAGATTCTGGAACCTGAGATTCTGTTCCAAACTCTCAGGAAACGAGGATTATCATGACCGGAAACCACAGTTTAAAAAGCAAAAGACTAACATAAAATTACAGTGGAATGGATGTAAGTTAGTGGGGGTTCACCACACTACATCACTGGACCCACCTGAGGAACTGCAAAAATGCACCTGTGCCTGATCATGATCGATTGTATTAGAATCTCTGGAACTGTCGCTTGACCACCTGCATGTTGTTATGCCTCCCAATGATTCTTATTCTCTAATTAAGACTGAGAAATCTAAGAAGTTTTGTAAGTGTGTATACATATGAGAAGGTCTTCAAAAAGTTAATGGAGGGGATGGCATTGTGGTGCAGTGGGTATATGGGCACAGGTTAAAGTCCCGGCTGCTCCACTTCTGGCCCAGCTCTCTGCTAACGTGCCTGGGAAAGTAGTAGAAGATGGCCCAAGTGCTTGAGCCCCTGCACCCAAGTGGAAGACCTGGAATAAGCTCCTGGCTCCTGGCTTCGGCCTGACTCAGGCCACTGTGGCCATTTGGGGAGTGAACCAGGAGATGGAAAATCTCTCTCTGCCTCTCTCTTTCTCTCTCTATCTCTCTCTAGATATATCTCTATCTCTAGCATCTCTTATCTCTAATTCCATTTCCATCTCTATTTCTATCTCTATCTTTATCTCTAACTCTATCTCTGTCACTCTGCCCTTCAAATAAATAAATCTTTAAAAACATTTTTTAAAGTTAATGGAAAAAACTATGTATGTTTCAAAAATTTTTTGCACTGAAGAAATTAATTTTTAAATTCCATTTTCCATGAAATTTTTGAAGTACCCTCACATATCACTCAGCAGATTTGTAATTTATGTACATATGTTAAGTTGTAAAATATCTTAGGGGGGCTGGCACTGTGGCATAGTAGGTTAAACCTTGGCCTATGGTGCCAATATCCCATATGAATACTGATTCGAGTTTGGTTGCTCCACTTCCGGTCGAGCTTCCTGCTAATGGCCTGGGAGAGCAATGGAAGATGGCCCAAATGTTTGAACCCTTGCACTGCATGGGAGACCTGGAAGGAATCCCTGGCTCCTGGCTTTGGATTGGCTCAGCTCTGGCTGTTGCAGGCATTTGGGAAGTGAGTGAGGGAGACCTTTCTCTGTCTTTCCCTCTCTGTCTGTAACTCTCTCTCTCTCAAATAAATAAATTTAAAAATCTTAAATAAAAAAACTTCTTAGGGATCACTGTGTATATATGAATATAATATATAATATAATATATGTGTAAGTATAATTAGACATTTAAATAATTTGGGGGGAGTTGCACCATTAAAAGTACATATAATGTAGGTGTCAGAGAAGCTCCTAAGTCACTCCTTACTGTAGTGTAAATGAGCTTGGCAGAGTGGGAGCTAAGCTACGGTTAGAAAAACAAAGCCATTTCAAATGTGAAAATTCATCGGGGGCAGTGCTGTGGTGCAGTGGGTTAAAGCCCCAGCCTGCAGTGCCGGCATCCCATATGGGCGCCAGTTCTAGTCCTGGCTGCTCCACTTCCCATCCAGCTCTCTGCTATGGCCAGGGAAAGCAGTAGAAGTTGGCCTAAGTCCCTGGGCCCTTGCACCCACAATGGGAGACCCAGAGGAAGCTCCTGGCTTCTGGCTCCTGGCTTCTGGCTCCTGGCACCTGGCTCCTGGCACCTGGCTTCTGACTGGCACAGCTCCAGCCATGCAAAAATTTGGGGAGTGAATCAGTGCATAGAAGACTCTCTCTCTTTCTCACTCTCTCTGTAACTGTCTTTCAAATAAATAAAATAAATATTATAAAAAGAAAACTCATGATAATATTAAACAGAGGTTCTTGTACATCAGTGCATTTAAAAGAAAACCAATACATGCCACCTCACAGCCATGAGGAAAATCACTATAAAAAAAAACATAGAAAGCAAGTGAAGGTAAGAAGGTGGAGAAATTAGATGTGGAAGGGAACAGCACTGCAGAACACGGTATGGTGGCTCTCCAAATGCTACACACAGAATCACCACATGGTCCAGCAATTTTCCTTTTGGATACTTACCCCAGCAAATGCAAAGCAGAGTCCCGAGGAGATCTTAGTACAGCTGCGTTCACAGCAGCATTGTTCACAAAGCTAGCTAGAAAGAGGAAGCACCACAAGTGCCTGTCAACAGAGGAGTGGATGTACAAATATGCATATACATATAGTGGGGCATTATCTAGCTTTTAAAAAGAAAGGAAATGTTAGCACATTACAACATGGGAGAGCCTTGAGGACATTACACTAATTGAAATGTGCCAATCACAAAGTACAAATCCTACTACGGTACTTCAGAAATTTGGTGGAAAATGGGATTAAAAGATAATGCAAATTTTGCATGAATCTTTCAAAGTACCATCAAGTATATGGTTCTACTTATATGAGGTTCTTGGAGAAGTCAAATTCATAGAAGCAGGAAGTATAACAGTAATTGGGCAGGAAGGGAGAAGGAGGAGTTATTGGTTGATGGACACAAAATTTAGCTTTACAAAATACGAGAAAGAGTTCTGGAGACGGAAGTGATAAGGCACAACGACATGAATACTTAACCCCGTTGGTCTGCAGAGTGAAGAATGGTGAAGACAGTGAATGCTATGTACATTTCACAACTGTTTGAAAAAGAAACCAATATGAAACATTTAATATAACAAGAGTAACTTTATAAAAGATTGAATCTATTATGCTTAGATACTTTGGATCTTGTATAAAAATGTTTGGTACTCAAAATAGTGTGAAATGGACAGAACAGATACGATCTCCTTTTTTCAAATTAAAGAAACTGAGGCTCAGGAAGCTGAGTCTAGATCGCAGGACTCCGCCCAGCAGGGCCAGCTGCCACTCCTTGCTAAATCTCCCCTGGTGCCCGCTGCTCCTAGTGACTGCATGTAGACGTGTGTGTGCGCGCATGTGTGTGTTTTCAGTTTTCTAGATTAATATTGTGCCAGGATGCTGTGCGATTATAAATATTTCTGATAGGTTGTCACAGTAAGGATGTTTGTCTCTTTGCCAAGCTGATGACAATTTAATGATAGTATTGTCAACCAGTGTCCTTGTTGATTACACACATTTATCAGACAGCATAATCACCTCTGCTGGCTGCTCACACACCAGAACCAGAGCTCCAGAAGCAGGCTATTACTCTGACAAGGATAATAGGTCATTATTACCAAATCAGCAGCCAGTGCTTCAGAAATGAACAACCCTGCTCCCCGGCATTATTTATTTTTCATAAGTGCCTCCAGTTTGTCTCGCATCTAACAGCAGGAGACAATTACCCTGTAATACTTTCCTACATTTTAAAAACATGTCTTAAGTGATTTTAAATGGTCAATGGGATGATTTTGTTGACACCAAAGGAGAAGCATGGGTGGTGTGAGAGGATCATGGCTAGAGATTGGGTAGAATGCAGACTGGATGTGTGCCAAGGGCATAGACTGTATTCGTTTTCCATTCGTTGCTGTTGAAAAAGAACGAGCAGCTAGGAACGTGGAGACGGGAAGTCCTATGTGATTATCACATGCATTAGGGTGAGTTTTTAATGATGTCTTACTGCTGATTGGGCAATCAGAGTGAACAAGCAGTCCCCATACGCTGTCCTTCCCCTGTGTAGAGTGTTTCAAAAGGGAAAATCAGAAGTCATGATATGGAAAAAGCCTGCTGCACTGGCCCACGCGTGCCCCGCTCCTCACTCCCTTCAGACGGGACAGCCTGAGGGGAGCTGGGGGTCTCTCTCAGTTGGACACTTGCCGGGACCACCTGGCAGGGGACTCTGCTCAAAGGGCAGCTCTCTCGGTACTGAAGTCTGGATTAAATCACAACCCACGCTGGAGATTGTGCCGGACCGGCAGCTGTGGTGGGGAAGAAGGCTCCCGTGGAGAAGAGTGGGTTTTTTTTCCAGGAGGGAAGGGGGAGAGTGGCTGAACGAAGACCCGCGTTTCTTTAGCAACTGAGAACCATCCCGTTAGAGGTGGCCACTCTCGCTTTCAAAACAAAAAAGCGGCTTGTAACTGTAAAAGGCTACGATGGGTGTTCTGCTCCCCC
Organism: Sylvilagus floridanus; assembly: GCA_949820135.1. Classification (NCBI taxonomy): domain Eukaryota; kingdom Metazoa; phylum Chordata; class Mammalia; order Lagomorpha; family Leporidae; genus Sylvilagus; species Sylvilagus floridanus. The sequence continues at coordinate 82,531,529 of OX463225.1, read as the reverse complement.
CCACACACCTATTTAGAGGCAGAACCTATTTATGAGGCTTTATTAAGTGCAAATAAGTCCCTGGGCTTCCACGGAGAAGCAGCAGCTGCTGAAGATGTGGTCATTTGCATATAAATGACATGATTTCAGCTCAGAGTAGAATATTGAAAAATATACATGTCGACAATGGAATCCTGATAGATTCACACATATTAAGGTCAGATATTGTAATTTCTAAGGCCATGGCATGCTGGTGACTGCGTCATATCACACATCCAATTCTGTTAGGGTTCTGTGAGTTTTAACTTCTATGCAATGTAGGATTTTTTTTATTGTGAATTAATTAAACTCCTTGTTTTCCCCCCCTGAAGATGAGAACATTTAGGTCACTAAGCTAAATGCTCTACAAATGCATGGGCTCTGTGACAGCCAACGTCGTCAGCTACAAACTTGGTTTTCTCCACAGCTAACACAGAGGGCTGTGTGCCCTGGGGGCTCCTGGGAAGAGACCACCTGGCGCTCTCTGACAGCCGTATCTCCACAGCAGGGCCAACCTTTTCTTGAAGGGCAAAGGAAGCTCCACTTTCCATATTCTAAGAAGTTTTCAACAGCTGGTTCAAAGATGAGAGGGGAAATTTGGTAGCTCAGCAATTTGCACGAATTTGCTAAAATGCCCACAGTGGTTCCTTGCTTCATGGCCTGCTAGCAGCCGACCAAGAGACAGTTTCTGGATCTCCTCACACTTTTTGTTTTTGAAAGATCTATTTTTATTTATTTGAAAGGCAGAGTTACAGAGAGGAAGAGGCAGAGGCAGAGACGAGAGAGAGGTCTTCCATTCACTCGTTCATTCCCCAAATGGCTGCAATGGTCAGGGCTGGGCCAGGCTGAAGCCAGGGGCCAGGGGCTTCTTCTGGGTCTCCCATGTGGGTACAGGGACCCAAGGACTGAGGCCATCCTCCACTGCTTTCCCAGGCACATTAGCAGGGAGCTGGATTGGAAGTGGAGCAGCCAGGACTGGAATCAGCATCTACATGGGATGCTGGCTTTGCAAGAGGCGGCTTAACCTGCTACCCCGCAATGCTCGCCACCCTCACGTGAGTGCCACACGCTGTTGAAGGAGGTAGGCGGGCCTCTCTGAAGTAGACCCCAGGTTTTGATCCTGCCTCCGACTCTGGCCCTGTCTCCTACCCCAACTGCAAAACAGAGGTGATTTACAAATCGTGTGCTGTGTGTTAGCTGCAGGCCAGGCAAAACCCTAACCCTTTCGTGTGGAGTAGATTTTTCCAGAAATAGTGACTACTCAGGTAAATAACTTCAGGTTTTCTCTAAGAAAACTGGCATCCTATATTCCTTTAAGCAACGGACTCCATTCAGATTGATTTCACTTTTGATCATTGAATTATTATTTATTAAATAAGTTGAGAAACTAATCCTCAACATATTTCTAAAACCTATGCATTAAGATTTATTGGATGAATAAATTCCTTGATATACATATGCTTTTTAAAAGAGAGAATTAAAGATGGCTCATAAATAATTAAATAGCTAGCAGGGGAAAAAGAAAACTTGGAAATTCAGCATCAATATATGTGCTTCACAGAGAACTTTAGACAACTCTATTATTCTAACTTGGAAAAAGAGTGAATTTCAATTTGCTAATATAGTCAATACTGTATATTATCTTACAGTGATTTGTGGAGATGCATATAGTGGTTTTAGTTTAAACAGATGTAAAACTATAAATTCTAAAAAAGCTTGTTATTGATCAAATTGCATGCAAAGATGATCATATTCCCCAGTGTTTGTTCCCCTAGGACTAGAGAAAGATGAGCTGGTCCACCATGAGCTGCATCTAACCATTGTGAGGCCTGAAGCTGACACCGTTTGGAGGGATTTTTTTTTTAAGATTTATTTTATTTATTTGAAAGACAGAGTTACAGAGAGAGGTAGAGACAGAGAGAGAGAGGTCCTCCATCCGCTGGTTCACTTCCCAAATGGCCGCAACAGCCAGAGCTGCACTGATCTGAAGCCAGGAGCCAGGAGCTTCTTCCGGGTCTCCCATGTGGGTGCAGGGGCCAAGCACTTGGACCATCTTCCATTGCTCTCCCAGGCCACAGGAAAGAGCTGGATCGGAAGAGGAGCAGCCAAGACTAGAACTAGCGCCCATATGGGATGCTGGTGCTTCAGGCCAGGGCTTTAACCTGCTGTGCCACAGCGCCAGCCCCTGGAGGGCTCTCTTTAAGAAAAGGAATACATAATTACAAATAGGAAATTGACTACAAAAGTGAATATTTAGGATGAGAAAAGCATAACAAATACACATTAAAAAAATAAAAAGCACCACAAGTTGTAACCCTTAACAAAAGCCACCTAACTAACTGGCTTTTGTTGATCAGCTGGCTGACACACTTCTTCAGTGTGTAGGTTCTACACAGTTGACAGCCTCTTCAATCTGTTTTTCATATGAGTAATAAAAATGCATCTTTTAGTATGGGTAGTTTAGAAAAATGTATTTCCTTTCCACAATTTGCAAAAGGTGATTTTAGGAAAAGGTGAGGATTGTTGTCAAATCTGGGACTTTTCTTTCTTTCATATATGAGCTGCAAAATTTCAAATTTCCTTGTGTTTCTGGCCTCAAAATCAGCCCTTAAGGCATTCAGATCTGGCTAAAAAGCCCATGAGAGTTTCTCAGGCATGGAAAGCCAAGATACTGTGGCAACAAGTGACCTAAATGAAAGATCTCTATAGTGAGATCCCAGTGGAAAGAACAGGCCATCAAAGAAGGAGGTACCTTTCTCTGAAGGGAGGAGAGAACTTCCACTTTGACTGTGGCCTTGTCTAAATAAAGTCGGAGTTGGTGAATTCAATAGGCTTCCATAGCCTTGGCAACTCATGACAAGAGCCTCGGGAGATCACTGACGTCATAAATAAGAGTGTCAATTGTTAAATCAACAACAGGAGTCACTGTGCACTTACTCCCCATGTAGGATCTCTGTCCTTACTGCGTTGTACTATGCGAATTAACGGTAAAACTAGTCTTTAAACAGTACTTCATTCTTTGTGTGTCTGTGTGGGTGCAGTCTGTTGAACTCTTTACTTAGTATATATAAAATTGATCTTCTGTATATAATTAGAAATGAATGGGATGGGAGAGGGAGTAGGAGATGGGATGGTTTGTGGGTGGGAGGGTGGTTATGGGGGGAAAACTACTATAATCCAAAAGTTGTACTTTCAAAATTTATATTTATTAAAAAAAAGTTTTCTTAAAAAATTTCCTTGTGTTAAGGTTAAGCCTCCTCCAGCAGTGCTGTTCAAGTGTGGTTCGAGTCCCGGCTGCTCCACTCCTGATCCAGCTCCCTGCTAATGCTCCTGGGAAGGCAGAGGCAGATGGCTCAAGTGCTTGGGCCCCTGCACCCATGCAGGAGACAGGAAGAAGCTCCTGGCTCCTGGGTTCAGCCTGGCCCAGCCCTGGCTGTTAGGGCCATTTGGTAGTGAACTAACAGATAGAAGCTATTTCTCTCTCTCTCTGCAAATCCAGGAAAACAATGCCCTCCAACTCCCTCCCACCAGCATTCTCAGCATTCTCTGCCCAGCAGTCCAGGTCAGCCAGGGTACAAGTCAAACCAGAAAGTGCCATGAGATAGAAAGGTAAGAGCCCCGTGGAGGCCAGGCTGGCTGAGGTGCTGGAGCGTGGGGATCCCAGTGCTCCGGGGGACCCATCGTCCCTCGGAAGAGGTCTGCTAGCAGCAGCGCATCGCGGAGCTGCGGGCGACACAGCGGCCGCTCCCTGCTGGCCCGGAGAGAGGATGCAGCTGGCAGCTTAGATGCTGCAAACAGCTTGAGAGGCTTGCCGTTCTGTAGAAATTAATCCGCGCCTCTGGACAGCGCGTGGGCCTATTGGAAAGCTTCTTCAATTCGAGCAGTTAATAATATATCAAGTCGGGTAGCTTAAGGGATACAATTTTCAAAATTATTGTACTGAGGGAATCATAAATTCCACCAAGAGGAAGGCTGTAGTCCAGATATTTTATTTTCGATCTCCATCTAGGGTGCATTATGACACTCCACATGAAAGTCAAATCGTCCATGTAAAATGGTTTCCAGGTGATAAGTTTACCCCAAGGGGTCCCCTAAAGTAATACATTCAGAGTTATATCTGACTTTCACAATCTATAAAGACTAGTTATCAATTTTTTGAAAGATTTGATAAGCAGGAACAAAAAAATAGCTTACGGATGCTGACATTTGTCTCGTTAATGGGAGCAGCGTGCGAAGCGCCGGCCCGTCTGGATTTGGCTGTAAATACTGCACTGACATACATTTTGGACGGTTGCTGCTTTGTGCTGGTGGGAAGGGATCTGTCTAACCTTGCACTGACGAGAGCAGACATAAGGAAACAGGGGCGCTACTGTCAACCACAGTCAGCTTTGTGAAGCGGGGGCACCCACTCTGCCAATATCTGTCAGATGCCAGGCCACGGCACACGAAAAATTATGTTCCATCAACACTGTCTGGCCCAGCAGAAGTTGTATTAGGAAATAATTCTCCTGTTGTGTTGAGGAAGAGAAGGGGGGAAAAACACTTTGCATAGCAGAATTCAAATGAATAATGGGTGGTTCGGCATCCTCAGGTCAGGCATGCTGCGGCTCTCTCCAGTGTCTCCTGTGGTAAAAGCACAGCCCCACTTGGCAGGCAGGGCTGATCCACACGTCAGGAAGAGGCAGGAGGCCCAGAGACGAATCAATCTCTAGCTGCACGTTCCTTGACTTTGCGTCACTCTACGTAGATAGGGCAATATTTTCCCTAAGTCGTCCCCTTGTGAGCAGGAAAACGGATCAGGTTCTTGTTCGCAGGATGATTGGCAAGTTGACTGCAGGTGTTTATCAAAGCAATAAAAGTAACAACAAGGTGCACGGGTTTGGCTTTTGTTCACGATTCTCGGTTCAGGCGCTAGAAGGATACTCCCGCCCAAATTGAGAAAGAAGTGCTTCGGACTGCCTTTCTGCTCTTAGGTTCCTGGGCTGAAATGCAAGAAATGGCTACACTATGCAGCTGCGCAGAATTTAACACTAACCTCACTCTCCTCACTGAACAAAGAGCACATTGCTGTGATACCACCTTTGTCTAAGGCCATCTGTAATGGGTCGTTTGCTATCAAAGTGAATCTTCTGAGGTTCTTTTCTCTGAAGGGAGGAGAGAACTTCCACTTTGACTATGGCCCTGTCTAAACACCAACAGTTTGTGGACTCAAACAGCTTCCATAGCCTTGGCAGCTTATGACAAGAGCTTCGGGTGATCACTGACGTCATAAATAAGAGTGTCAATGGTTAACTCAGCAACAGGAGTCACTGTGCACTTACTCCTCATGTAGGACCTCTGTCCTTAGAGAGGTGTACTATGAGGATTAACAGCAAAACTTGTCTTCAAACAGTACTTTATACTTGGTGTGTCTGTGTGGGTGCGAACAGTTGAAATCTCTACTTAGCATAGAGTTGGTTTTCTGTATATAAAGTCAATTAAAATGAATCTTACTGAAAAATGGAATGGGAGAGGGAGTAGGAGGTGGGATGAGAGTGGGGGTGGGAGGGTGGGAATGGGGGAAGAAACACTAAAAGCTGTACATCTGAAATTTGTATTCATTAAATAAAAGCCTTAAAAATGAATCTCCTAAAATAACTGATTTACATTTTTATTTTAGACCACTCCGTGTAACTATACTGTATTTTAGCCCTTCCAAAATAACTGTGTACTTGCCTACTTTTTCAGCGAACATTACTTTGTGCGTGTGAAGAAGAATCAGCGGCACCAGTCACCAGCCACCAGCCAGCCATGGCTCCCAGGGTGCTTTGCGGCTTTCTTTCAGGGCTTCTCCTCAGCCCTGCTCAGTGTACACGTGCCATGAACCCGCTTACCGCTTCTAACCAGAAGGAGGCAGAATAAACAGGTGAGATCAGGGCTTTTGGAGTCCAGCACATCTGGGTTTCATTCCAGCTCCGCCACTTACTGCCCCTGTGAACTTCAACAATGCCCTTAGTTCCCTTGTTCTTAAAATGGAGCAGAAGTATCTAGCGGTAAGGTTGATGCGGGTGAGACGATGCTTGCCTGGAATCGGCCCAGAGACTTGGCCAGTTCCTCAGCGTCTGTGGAGGACACCTAGGTGTGAATGGGTTCTAAGAGGGGACCTCAGGCCTTTCATGCGGCTGTCCAGGGCCTGATTTACCAGATTTGGCTCCCTTCCCATCCTTGCATGGGGGAGGAGGGGTTGAAACTGCCAGCACCTCACCTCTGAAGACATAGACAGATCAAGATTTAAAGTAGTGTCAGCCGCTGTGGCGTAGCAGGTGAAGTCACCTCCTGCAGTGCCGGCATCCCATATGGGCGCCGGTTCGAGTCCTGGCTGAGCCTCCTCTGACCCAACTCTTGCTATGGCCTGGGAAAGCAGTGGAGATGGCCCAAGTCCTTGGGCCCCTGCACCCGCGTGGGAGACCTGGAGGAAGCTCTTGGTTCCTGGCTTCGCACCTGTGCAGCTCTGGCCGTTGCAGCCATTTGGGGAATGAGCCAGTGGATGGAAGACCTCTCTCTCTCTCTCTCTCTCTCTCTCTCTGTCTCTGCTTCTCTATAAGTCTGCCTTTCAAATAAATAAATAAATCTTAAACAAACAAACAAAAATATATACTCCATGGCTGTTTTTTAAAAAAAAAAGTAGTGCCAGCACCATCTCTGTGCGTTTTGTTGTTGTTGTTCATCCATCTATAAAAACATGTTTCAGGGGCCAGCGCTATGGTGTAAGGGGTAAAGCCACAATAGTGCTGGCATCTGGTTCGAGTCCCAGCTGCTCCACTTCTGATCCAGCTCTCTGCTATGGCCTGGGAAGGCAGAAGATGGCCCAAGTCCTTGGACTCCTGCATCCGTGTGGGAGACCAGGAGGAAGCTCCTAGCTCCTGGCTCCTGGCCTTAGATCGACACAGCTCTGGCTGGTGTGGCTAATTGAGGGGTGAATCAGCGATTTGAAGACCCCTCTCTCTCTCTCTCTCTCTCTTTCTCTCTCTTTTTCTGCCTGTCCTTCTCTCTTTGTGTAACTCTGACTTCCAAATGAATAAATAAATCTTAAAAAACAAACAAACAAAAAACCATGTTTCGGTTTCTTTTTCTAGCAAGTTTCCAGGTAATGGTAATGTTGACATTGCTGGTGTGGGGACCACACTCTGAGAACCACCGCTTTAGCTAGTCAGAAGCAGAATGTGCATCACTGATGCGCAGGTGGCCAGTCTCACCTGTGCGCTCCTCCAGGAGCTGGGGATTCCCTGGAGGCAGGCTGGGGGCCAGCTGGGTCCGTTCTTTGGGGCAAGTGGTTGTTTGCAACCTGATTCCTAAGAAGAGAATGGCAGGTACAGTGTGGAGCAGAGTTTCCCGTAGCCTTTTCTCCCCACTGCACAGTGCCTCATAAGTGCCAATAGCTGGGGCAGCCCGGCTCCTCCTCTTGTTTCCTCCCCTACATCCACAGTGGCAGGTTGGCTTGGGGTTTTGGGTGAGCCTTGTGGTCTGGATAATTAGTCTTCGGGTAGGGTGAGACCCGCTTAAATTGTTCTTTTTTTTTTTTTTTTTTTTTGACAGGCAGGAAATTGTGCTCATAAAACATTTAATTAAGGTAACCCCAAACTGTGTTTTCCAAACTCCAACTCACAATTCCATCATTTATATTCTCTGGGGCTTGGGGCTCAGGACTAGATAGATCCAGATTCCAACAGGTCAGAGAACAACCTGGAGCTGTGGGGTTTCAATCTCCTCTACTCACAGTGGCAGTGAGGAAACCACAACAAACAGCCACGAGCCCCTGACAGTGGTGGGGCCACAGGAGACAGTCGCCTTTGCGTCCGTGGTGGCAGTCAGATGCATACACAGGGACGACTCCATACATCCACACATAGCCACGTACAGCCACACATCCACACGTGTTCATACCCATCCACAGGCAGCCAACAGTCATGCCCCCCTGTTCCCACAGGGGCTTATATGGGTTTACAGACAATAGTGACCTAGAGCCAAGCCATTACATAACAGGGCTGTGGGCAACTAGCCTGGGAGGTGGGCCTGTCGGTTACCATGGCACTGCCAACCATAGGGCCACAGAGGTAAGGGGCAAGGGCATCAAGGCGTGGGAACTTGATAAATATTGTCTTCCCAAGTTCATCTCGCAACATAATTGAAACTGAAAACAGCCTCCATGTCTCTGACATTGCAGGTGCAGGTGTCCCTGGGGTTCTTTGCCAGACCCTAGAGGAGAGCAACAGTGACAGGTTGGGCATCCCCTGCTTCTGTGTGGGGCCCAAGGAGCAAAGCCAGGCAGTAAGTCCCGGGAGGAGAGGGGAGATGGTGGACTCACGCTTAGGAACAGGGAAAACTCATTTTCAGCGTTACTTTTTGGAAGGGTTGTGTTGTGTTGCCTTCAACTTGAGGATGCAGGTGTATCCTCATATGCACTACTGCGTACCTCATCTGCACTACCTATATGCACTACTGGGAACTGGTGGGGTGTAAAGGGGTTCAGTCTCCATAGCAAAACAGAGATAGCAAAAGACCACTCTGACACATGTCCAGTGAGGGGTGGCAGCCTTGGGGGTATCAACCTGGAGATTGTGGGAAGGTCCCTGGACTTCCCACAGCATTCAGTCCTCAGCACTTGAGCATTCTCATTTAGATAGTAAAGAAAAAGCGGAGCCGGCAGGGAGACACCCAGGGAACAGACTTCTTGGTAACCTCGGGTTATAGGAGGCTCATGAAGCCAACAACTGCCTTCATCAGGCTTCTCCAATCGGAAGAAAGTGTTTTTTATTCAGTAAACAGTTCTGAGCGCCTGCTGTGTGCCAGATGCAGGAGATGTAACGATGGCACAGGCTGGCCAGATCTCCGGGAGCTGGCTTCTCCCATCATCCTCCATGTCCCCTCTCCCTCCGAAGCCCAGGTCTGCCCATCTGCGTCGCCACCCCATCTCCCTGTCTGCTTCGCCACCCCATCTCCCCGCACTGTTCTGCCACCAGTGAGCCACTCCCAAAGCCTGATGTACTCATTCACTTTCCCAACAGTTGTGGGCCAGGCATGACATGGAGCTACAGGGACTCAGCAGTAAACAGAATGGGTAAAAATGACTGCCTGGGGCTGGTGCTGTCGAGTATCAGGTAAAGCCACCATCTGCAGCACTGGCATCCCATATGGATGCTGGTTCGAGTCCTGGCTGCTCCACTTCCGATCCAGCTCCATGCTAATGGTCTAGGAAAGCAGTGGAAGATGGCCCAAGAGCTTGGGCCCCTGCACCCACATGGAAGAACAGAAGAAGCTCCTGGCTCCTGGCTTCAGCCTGGCCCAGCTATTACAGCATTTGGGAAGTGAATCATTGCTCTCTCTCTCTCTCTTGCTTGCTCTCTCTCTCTGTAACTCTGCCTTTCAAATAAATAAATCTTAAAAAAAAAAAAAAAAAAAAGGCTGTCTTCTTAAAGTGGAGGGCAGTACCTAGACTAGAACACAACAAAGATACAGTGCAGTGTGTGAGGCAGTGCTAAGGATTCAAAATAAAGCAAGGAAGGACACTAGAAGGTGTTTGGGCAGGTGTAGACAGGCCAGCTGCACAAGGCCTCCCTGCAAAGGTGTAAAGACAGGCTGGAGTAGAGGGGGAGCCCAGGCAACAGCATGACAAGTGTGAAAGCCCAGAGGGAGAAGCTCTCTCCTGGCGTGAGTGAGGGCGGGAGGCCACTGTAGTGGGGCAGAGTGTGGAGGGAGCAGCAGGAGGTGAGGCCGGGTGGGACCAGCCTGGGCACAGACCAGGTGTGTCCTGGTGGGGCTTTTCCTCTGAGGGGCGTGGGAAGTCCCAGGTGGGATGCAGCTGAAGGCTGATGTGACACGTAGCCGCTCTGTGGGCACAGATGGAGAGCAAGGGCCCCATTAATGGGCTACTGTTGAATCCGGGAAAGAGGTGTTGGTGCCCTAGACTAGTGTGTGTTGGTGGAGATGGTGAGAAGCGGTCAAATCCAGAATGTAGTTTTAAGGTAGGACCAACAGAGCAGGCACTGTGGCACAGGGGCTTTAGCTGCCTCTCGGGACACCTGCATCTCATGTCAAATTACATTCTGAGTCCTTGCTACTCTGCTTCGGATCCAACTCCCTGCTAATGTGCTTGGGCAGGCAGCAAATGATGGCCCAGCTACTTGGTCCTCCGCCACCCATATAGGAGACGCAAATGGAGTTCCAGGCTCCTGACTTCAGCCTGGCCCAGCCCTGGCTGTTGCAGGCATTTGGGGAGTGAACCAGTGAATATAAGATTTCTCCTTGTCCCTCCACCTTAATAAATAAATAAGTACATCTTTTGAAAAAAATAAAGTAGGGCTGACAAGCCTTATTGGCAGGTTGGGAGCTACGAGAAGTGTGAGCCCGAAATGATGCCAAAGACCTCGACTTGAGCACTTGGAGGAAGGCGCTGCTGCTCACTAGGATGGAGGAGACTGCAAAGGGCAGACTAGAAGGACCTTCAGCTTGACTCTGTCTGCTGGAGCCGGAGAGAAGCAGGTGATTAGATACCTGCTTCTCCCTCAGGGAGAAATTGGAGCTCCAGGTGTGAATTTGGAAGTAATGATGACCAACTCTGGACTTTAAACTGGGAAAGGAGGCGATGAGGGGGTTGAGGGACAATGAAAGGGAAGGAAAGTCAATAGTTCTGGGGTTGGGGCAGGTGCTGTGGCATAGACGGTAAAGCCGCTGCCTGCAGTGTGGCATCCCATATGGCCGCCGGTTCAAATCCCAGATACTCCACTTCTGATCCAGCTCTCTGCTAAGGCCTGGGAAAGCAGTAGAAGATGGTCCAAGTGTCTGGGCCCCTGCACCCACGTGGAAGATCTGGAAGAAGCTCCTGGTTCTTCTGTGATAAAGGGCTTTGCTGGTCACCCTCCAGCCCTTTGTATTTTTCTGAGCACCTTCCTGTCAGGCCACAGGGGGTCTCCCACAGCCTTTCTCAAGCTGGGGCGCTGCCCCTGTCCCCCACCCCCACCCCCCTTCCTGAGCGCTGACTCTCCCGGCGGCGGCACCTCCCCTGGCTTTGAGCAACACCGACTGGCACAGAAACATCAGGGCCGAAGAGACCTGGGAAGACCACGTTTGATTTCCTCTCCACCCAAGAATGAGTCAGAGCAGGAGAGGCTCATTGAACACAGCCCGGTCAGACAGAAAATGCCAGGACAAATAGAAAGAGAAAACCAACGGCCGGGTGGCCTGCCTGCTCTCTCCAGGGATGAGGTTTTTTTCAGCGATTGCAGCTCCGCCCACAGACTTCCTGCCAGAGAATCCAGGGCCGGAGGAAGAGCCGGCGTTCCTTGTTCGCCGGGTTACTGCAGAGCTGCGTGAGAACAAGCAATTGCTGGGGTCCAGCGGTTTGGATTCTAACGCACACACACAGGCTTTGGCCTTCCTGATCCGCAAGCCCCCGGGCCTGCACCCCACTTCTGCTGCACTCCTCAGGCTCGATTTTCTTCATAGGTGGGGAGGGGGAGGGGCGAGGAGCCAGCTCCCAGCTTGACTTACTCTGGACACACCCCTTCCTGCTGCTGATGGCAATCCGTAGCTTGTATATGTAGGAACTCGTGTAAGTTCTTCAATGGTCCCAATTTTGTAGACACCGTTAGTCCCATTTTATCTATGAGACAAAATAACATCCTCAAGACTGTGCGACAATAAGAAAGCAGATTTGAACCCACGTCTTTCTTACCCTAAAGTCCACGTTTATTCCCCAATGTTATGATGACCTTTCAAGACACCAGAGGGTCCATCTGTAAGGTGAAAATGTCCTTCGTCTCACCACTATGATTTGAAAGGTGGTGTCCCCTCCACAATCCACAGTAAAACTTAGTGTTAGAGTCCGAAAACATCCACTGCCCCAAGAACGACTGCAAGAGACACTCTCATGCAATCAGCAAAGGGTTTATTCATTCCAGCATGCTGGGGCTGTCTGAACACACAGGAACAGAGCAGCCCCGAGAGAAAGAAGGCCAGGGTTTTTATAGGGTTTTCAGAGACATTTTATACATCGTGGTAGCATTTGACAAATCATCTCATCCCGCGGGAAATTTAAAGGACATCTCCTAAAATTGATTAGTGCATCCAGTGGCGGGAAGGGACCTACTAAAGGTGGTTGGATGGCTTTGGCGTTGATGCCTTTTGAATTGATTGGCCGAAGCATAGGGTCTGAGCTGCTGGGGTGAACGTGCTGAACTGCAGGGTCTCAGGAAGCTATCAATCACCTTATCTGCCCTGAGAAGACACCAGGAACTCTAGGTATTTCTGTTATCTGTTAATTGGCTGTTGCTAGGAGAGTTTATCGCAAGGGGAGTTCATGTATTTACTTTTAGGGGCTTCTGGCTCAGAGTTCAGGGCCTGGTCAGGCCCAAGTTACGAGATGGAGGCCTAATTAAAATAGTTACACCTTGATCCAGGCTCAGGTCTCACATTAGTCCCTGAACTAACAGTGCTAATAGGTGTGGCCTTCGGGAGGTGAGTAAGTCAGAGGGCTGAGCATTTTTTTTTTTTAATTTGACAGAGTTAGGCAGTGAGAGAGAGAGAGAGACAGAGAGAAAGGTCTTCCTTCCATTGGTTCACTCCCCAAATGGCCGCCAGCGCTGCACCAATCCAAAGCCAGGAGCCAGTTGCTTCCTCCTGGTCTCCCATGCGGGTGCAGGGCCCAAGGACTTGGGCCATCCTCCACTGCACTCCTGGGCCACAGCAGAGAGCTGGCCTGGAAGAGGAACAACCAGGACTAGAACCTGTGCCCATATGGGATGCAAGTGCCACAGGCGGAGGATTTACCAAGTGAGCCACGGCGCCGGGCCCAGGGCCGAGCATTTTATAGTGAGGTTGGCAGTCTTACTTAGGAGCTCAAGGTTGAAGGAAATGCTATCTTATCCTCCTGTCCCTTGCACCTGTGCAGACACAGTGCTCCTCCCACAGTGTTCCAAGACCCCATCCTGGAAGAAGACAACAGCCCTCACCAGACACCAATCCTGCCAGGGTCTGGGTCTTGGACTTCTCATTGTAGGTAAATCACCCCGCCTGTTGACACTTCGTTATAGCCGCACAGACGGACTAACTCTCACCAATAACCGACAAGTGTCGATTAGGTACAGACTGGGAGGGCAGCGCTGGCGCTGGGACTAAGCAGCCTTCCTGGATTCAAATGGGACAGACATTCACTCTCCCCAGTTACAGTTGGGCAACAGCCAGAGGCTGGCAATCTGTCGAGCACTGCTTCTCGGGTTGCAAAATGCAAAACTGCTGGTGTGGCTGCTTGTCTGAAGGAGCCAGAGAAGAGCTAGGAATATCCCACACAAACTTGGGGTGTGCCTCAGCTCTGATATGAGCTGTGATATTCCTTGAAACTGTGTCTCCTCTGGAACACACAGAAGTGTGTGTACCCCCCCCCCACACACACACACATGTTTCTCACACTTTACCTGCCCCTAGGAGGAAACTGGAGCAGTCAGCAAAGGTGTCCAAGGATTCCTATTCAGGGGACAGGGTCTGGGGATAGTGTTGTAAATTGCAAGTTGTTCGTGTCCTCTTTGCCAATTAGAAAGAGCACTGCCACACCTGGTCAAAGTAACTCTTCCATGTGCTGTCTTGCACAGTCTCCTAGACTAGCAGTCTCCAAACAAACTTAGTCTCTCGGAGGCATTGGCCCCCCACTGAGCCTCACTGCCACTCTGTTTTCATGCAGGAGGCACACGGAGGCTAGTACCTGGTCCCCACTGTTTTCCTGGGCTCAGACAAGACTGTGGGAAACCCAGGCTATTTGTTCAAGGTAGATTGCCAAGGCCACTGCCACTGGACAGCTTTGGGCATCGACTCCAAGTCTTGCCCCAGTCTTGCCTGCAGTAGCTCAGAGCCAGAGACAATGTATGCCAGGATCCAGGGATCTGTCTTGCTATTGGTTAACTTGTCCCCAAAGGAGCTTCCAGAGCAATGAAAAATCAGACAAAAGAGAGGTCATGCACACACACACACCCCTTTCTCAAGGAACAGGGACCCCAAGGGGGAAATAAAATTTAGGAGGTTTATGGAACTCACTGTAGAGCTGATCCAGAATTTAAATTGATTCCATAATTTATTGCATTTTAATTAGCAATCACAAGAGACCAAGTATTGTTTACTCTCTTGTTAGGAGCTGTGGTTGGAAACAAATACCAGAGAGTCTTAATAAGGATGAGTTATATTTACTGTTTTCCATTTTACAGTCTTGTTATAATCATCACAAGAAGAGATTCATTTAGTGCTCATCTGTTCTTGGCATGACATTTGTTGACCCCTAGGGTGACATAAAATCACAACATACCCCATAAGGCAAGGAAAAGCCCCTCCAGCCCCAGCCCACCCCAAGCTTGCTCCACCACTGTTTTCAATAATAGAAATTAATGTGGAACTACTTCTGGCTTAGGTTATATGACATGAGTTCCCAAGTGCCATTGTCCCCCCAAATGCATCTAAATGACTGCTGTTGGATATTTATTCAGACAGGAAAATGCTGCCAGTGGACAGACAGCGGTGCTCATATTCACTGCTCTGACTTGGAAACACCAGCCCCGATGGAGAGCCGTGAGCTGTCTGCTGAGGCTCGCCCTCCTCTCAGGCACCATCCATCTGACGGGTTAGCCCACGTGTTTCCTTTCACTCTATGTTTTCCTATGGGGTGGGGAGGAGGTCATAGGATTGCAATTTTTAAAAATATCATTTCTCCAGAGCCAGAGATGTTGAAGCTTCCCATCAGCTTTTGTTATTATTACTTGGGCAGGGAAAATCCTGAATTCCTACTTGTGGGATGGGACTCTGGGATCCTGTGATTTTCTGGGAGTGCTCTGGGTCTCTGTTTCTGGCTGGGAACATTACAAAGTACTTTAAACACACCAGGGTTGTTATTACAGTGACTCTCATTGGTCATCCCAATTCTCCCTCTTGGACTGGGCACCCAGCAGGCAACAGAGTTCATTATCTCAAGTCTAAAGAGCATTTCATTAAATGAGGTAGGAAGGTTTGATTCCGAAAGGCCTTCCTGGAAAAGGAGATGTTTGCTGTACCCTGAACACACACATCCTTTTGAGATTTTTCATTCACAGTGGACTTCTTCTTCCAAAAGTAGGGACCATTGTCTATTTACTCCTCTTTTTCTTTTTTTAAACCCAGTTTTTCCACCCAGCCACAGAGGTACCAGTCCTATGCATGCGTTTTAATTAAACCTTGCTTCCTGTTAAAATGCTCCTATTGTTCTTTTCATTTAAATCGGATTCTTCTTAGATCTTTAACAAGACCACAGAGGAGTAATAAATCTAAGTAATTGTCCTTATTAAGAGGAGATTATTCTCACAAGACTATAACAGTCACCAAAGTAACTAAAGTCTTTTCCAGGTAGCACTTAGAGTACCTTCCTCTTACCCAAAACCAGAAATGTCTCGTTACTCAATTTCCTTACTGCTCAAATTAAATTAGATGGTGCTGTGTTTATTTTTCAATCCTTTACTAACAGACGGGGATTTTCCTGGCAATGATCCTCATCAGGAGACCTCAAGTCCAGCTGCACTAGGGCCATGGGATGGAGCCAACCTCTACCCGCCTGCCTCCAACCCTTGCTGCCTTTCTCCCACCATGCCAGGCACTCTGCCAGCCATTAGTGCCTCAAAGGTGAAAGACAGAGTGCCCTGGGTGGTGTATTCTTCATTTATCTAATATGTTTTTCCTACATGTTAGTAAGGCACAGTACTAGGTGCTAAGCTTCCAGAGGAAAGAGAGTTTGCTTTCTTGGGCCATGAAATGTAGCAGGGATTTGGGCATTAACTGAATAATCACACAATGGCAAACAATTATGACACAGAGGACAAGGCACCATGTGACCGCACTCCAGGGAGTGAGAGTGGTCCATCCACTCAGTTTCCCCTCTGTCTGTTCGATTTGCAGATGACTGAACCTCTGCTTTCATTGTTTTTTTTTTTTTTTTGTAAAATGTTTATTACTTATTTTGAAAGTCAGAGTTACAGACAGGATGACATACACACACACACACACACACACAGAGAGAGAGAGAGAGAGAGTGGGAAAGAAAGAGAGAGGTCTTCCATTCACTGGTTCACTCCCCAGAGGGCTCTAACAGCCAGCACTGGGCCAGGCTGAAGCCAGGAGCCAGGAGCCGGGAGCTTCACCCAAGTCTGCCATGTAGGTGAGGGAACCAAGCACTTGGGAAGTCTTCTGCTGCTTTTCCCAGGCCATTAGCAGGGAGCTGGACCAGAAGTGGAGCAACTAAGACTTGAACAGGTGCCACTATGGGATGCCAGTGTCCCAGGCAGTGGCTTTATGATGTGCTGCAACATTAGCTCCAGACTTCTGGTTTCTTGTGCTAAAGAACTTCCAAGGAAGCCTTGTTCCAAAGTTCGTAAGCAGTAGGTGGCTCCTGTGTTCTAAATTAGCCTCCCTCAGGTAGAGAAGGCTAACTCAACATTTCTAGACAAAGTCGTTCAAGAATAAAGGGATAGCAGACCTGCCACGGCTTTATTTCAGAAGGACACACGCGTGCATGAGTGTGCATGGCAGCCTGCCAAGAAATGGACGCCCAAGGACCTTGGGGAGCTCACTTCAAACCAACTAAGTTCTGGCTGTCAACCTTAGCCATTCCACCCTTTGCCTTCAGCTCTTGAGGACACAGCTTACATCAGCCCAGCTCTTATACACACCTCATGTTGGATATTCTGTGATTTCTTGTTTGGAAATAAGAACTTCAAGGGTTTCTTGCCTCCAAAATTGCCAGTAACATAGAGATTGTGGGTGTCACTTGGGAAATTCTTTCTTAGGCCATGAGAAGAGAAGCAACTTGGTGCTGTGCAGTTATGAAGTTTGTAAGCTTGTCATTGGGGTGGGAAATACCCAATCATATGGCAATTAAACAAGCGGCTCTTGTCACTCACTCAACCAGCTCTTCAGAGAGCTTGAAGAAGACGATCAGCAGTCCATGTGCTGGAAGACTTGATTGGTGGATTCATGGCCTTTGTGGCTTGTTCATTGACTGGTCTGGATTGCAGTCTGGCAGATGGAGAACTTCACGGACCCACCAAGAGCAGATCCATTTGTCTAGGTAGCGATCCAATAGCCATGGTGGGGTGCTAAGTGTCATAGCACTCAGAAGTCTACGTGTCCAGTACATTCTTTTCCTGAGAGGCCCCAAGTCATGACCAGATGATTGCATGATCAGATGATTGAAGGGGCAGTCAGAAAAAAAGAGTTGGAGCACTTAAATATTTAATAAAATCCAATGAATGGAGCCTGAGGCTTCCATTTGGCAACTGGAACTAGAACTAATCAGGGCTAGAAGACCAGAACTCAAGCGGCCTCAACCCTCTGCAGTCATCCTCACACCAAGGACGCCTGTGCCGATAGGACAGAGAGGCTCCGTTTATGCAGTTCGACTCCATTTAACCTGGAAGAACTTCCGCACGCACGTGAACAGCACTTTGCTATTCACGATAATGGAATTGAGACAGAGGCCTCAGGAGGGCCTTTTTAAGTCTCAAAAATAAGGCTACTTCCTCTCTACAAAGCCCTTCTTTTTTAAAATCATGTAGGTCAGGCACTGGCCTCCTAGCTGAGAAGCTAATTAGGACATGATTATCCCACATCAGAGTGCCTGAGTTTTCAGCCCTGGCTCTGCTAATTCCAGCTTCCTACTTATACACACCCGGGAGGCCATAGGTTGATGGCTCAAGAGATTGGGTCCTTGCTACCCAGATGGGAGACCTGGATTGGAATTTCGGTTCCTGGCTCTGGCCTGGCCCAGCATTTGAAGAATAAAGCCACAGGTAACATCTCTCTTTCTCTTTCTGTCTCCCTCTCCCTTTCTCTATCTGCCTTCCAAACAAGTAAACTAAATGAAAATTTCCTAAATCACCCTCTTCTACTTGAGCATCTATGTAAACATTTATAATGAAGGAGTGAGTGCGCACCAGAACCCTGACCTCTGTCTGAAGTGGTTCTTCTTCAAGGCCCTCCATTGCCTCCAGCATCAGTCCTAATTCCTTTGCCCTGGCATTTGAGGGCCTTTGCGGAGCCGTCAGCACACGGCCTGGATTCTCTCCTATCTCCAGGCTCCCAGGACTGAGCGCCTGCTCCTCTGATGGGCTGCTGCTTCCTTGTGTGTGCTGCCCCCTCCCTGCGTGGCTAATGGTCTTTTGAGACCCTTGAGGCATTTTTGCCCCCTTCAGACAACTAGACTTCTCTCTAATGTCCATCAACTGTCTGTCTCTCAAAGTGAAGTCTCCGTTTTGGTTCTTGGGGAAGCAGGTCCCAAAGGCACAAATCAAGGCACCGTCATCACGGCATACTTCAAGCTATTGACAAGACGGGAGGATCTGGGCAGGTTCCAGACCACAGCACATGCATCCATGAGAAAACACAGCCTCTCACCCTTCTGCTTCTCCAGTGAGCATGCTCTTTTAAGGGAAGCTGTAAATGACCCAAAGCAATAACGATGGAAAACTGAATTTTTCCTTAATTAAATAAAAAATAAATAAAATTTAAAAAATAAACTTCATTATTATCACTTTTTCTAGGGTGACTTAGTTCAAAATAAAACATTTTCAGATACTAATTAGAAAATTACAGTGTGCTTTGGGTTCTAACTGTAATTTCCAGTTAGGAAGAGAATGATGCTTTCCAAATTTAGGATTAATTTACACTTCAGGACATGCCTGTCCTCCGGGCGTACGGACTGTTTTCCTTACTGGTTCCTTGTACAGAATTTACGCTACAGATGTCCCAATGTTTCTTACAGGAGTAGCATCCATACACCCCGTGTCCTACCACCCAGAGTGTTCTCATGGCTCCGGCAGGAAGTGGGCGGCTCAGGATGCCTGTGTCAAAGGAGCGTGTGCAGCTGAAACCGGGTGCTCCTTGAGAGGCATGGCTTCTGTCTCCCGCCCTCTCTGGCAGTTAGGAGGGCAGGAGTGACTGGGCTGTGCCGCAGCGAGAAGCGTGTGTGCCCCCATGAGCTCTTCCGTGGTCCTCTCTCTGCTCTCTGTGTGCTTGGAGTAAAGGGCTCTGGGAAGTCAGAGACACACAGGATGTCAGCTGCTGCGCCCCTGAACTCATGACTCAGCACCGCCAAGCAGTGGCATTGGCGCTGAACTCTGTGAGTGAAGAATCGCTTCTTCATGGCGCTTAGCCCCTCAGATACTGCCGCTGTCTGCTGTGGCACCCGGCTGAGCCGAGCCTGACCCCCGGAGGCTGGCAGCCCTGTGGACAAGCACGAGGCCCCTCCACGCACGTCTCGCGCAGGTGCGTCGCGTCTCTGTTCGGCTGCATGAAAACAAGACCACCTGTCAGTCAACAAGCTCTCACTCTGGGAATCCAGCCAGCCGCGTGCTTGCTAGCACATTTGTAAATGCTTTTCTTATTAAATAAATATTCCAGATGCAAAAGCCCATCAGACTTCATGTTGTGCCCAAACATACCTGGGGGCTACTCAAAGTACTCTCTGCTCTGAGGCTGGGTCTGAGCCAAAGCCCTGGAGGAGTGACCAGAGCAAAGCTGGAATCCTAGGAAGAGCCGGCGCCTGGCACGAATCAGGATCTCCGCAGACGCTGCAGAAAGGAAAGAAGAACCACATCCTGAGCCGGGGGACAAGCAGCAAGTGGAGTCAAGGACTGGGAGCTGGCAGAGTCTGCAGTGAGGCAGGAAGGAGCCGTCTGAGATAGGAACGCTGGTAGAGCAGTGGCTGCTGGCATTGGTGGGGAAGCGTTGCGTGGTGTATTGACCTGCCGGGAGGGGTGTGTGTGTGTGTGTGTCCATGGGGTGCATGTGTGCGTGTGTATGTAGTCAAGATCAACCAAATTGAGCAGGAAGAACAGGGAGTTTCCAATGCCCGCTGCCTCCTGACATGCATAGCCTCCCCCACTATCAATGGCCTGCCCCAGGGCAGTACAGGTGGCACCATTGACAGACCTACACTGGCACATCATTATCACCCAAAGTTCTGAGTTCACAGGAGGAGTCACTTCTCTTGTACCTGCTGTGGGTTTGGACAAATGTATGAGGACATGGATTCGCCGTGATGGCGGTGTACAGAATGGTCCCACCACCTTAAATGTCAGAGATCCGGTTTTTACAGTGGACACACGTGAGCGACCTCGTTCACAGCTCTCTCCGAGGAGGTATTTTTCCATTTCAAAGTCAAAAGACCATAGGAATGCTTTAGATATCCATGTGGGAAAGGAAGGCCTATCTAGGATCCTGGCTGACGTAAATGGAGACTGTGGCTGCCTTCCCAGCATTCTCTGGGGTTTAGCTTGAGAAAATAATAAGAATCTTACAGGATCAGTGATCTCAGTCATTTGGACTACAGTAAATCTCTTCTATATTACTGCTTGGCCTCTGAGAATATTATATTGGGCCTCATTTTATTAAAGAGTGCCATGCATACCCAGAAGTCACTATTTAATTTTTAGCTGCAAGATACAATTTTGAAAAGCCATTATCTAGAAAGTGCAATAATCAAACAATGTAATCATGAATATTAAACCTCCTTGGAATATTGTTTTAAATGCTTGCCAGCTGGAAGCAAGGGTTGACAAGGAAGTGCATGACTTGGTTGGCTTTCTAATTTGTCAAAGCATCTACACTTTCCAACGAGATATACTTTGAAGATACGTTTTTTCTCAGCATGATTGTTTTTCAAACTATCAAAGAATGCAAAATCCTTAAACCAGGAAGACAGATTTGCATTTTCTATTTGTTCCAGCCGAAGATTTAGGACTAAATGACTTTAAGAGGCACAATTGAATCCTCTCTCCGAGGAGCCAGGCAGCTCCTATACATCACCGGTTGCCTCTGAGCTCTCTGGCTGCTCCGTGAGCTCAGACTCGTAAATTTTGTGACATATGGAAAATATCAGAAAACCACAGCATGCATTTTCAAAGAGCCCAGAAAGCAGGATTTACACTGTCCTGAAAGATCCCTGGTGATTCACCCGGCTTACCATTACCCACCGCTGACTCTCTGTAGAAAATGTCAGTTGGCCAATGGCTGGGAATCTTGGGAATGCTTCAGTTATTTGGGGGGGAGGTGCTGCCCTCCCTTCCGGCCTGGCTGTGGGTCACAGGATAGTTTCCCAGGAAGAGAGGCCTTTTCTGGGTCTCCATGTTGGTACCTGCAGCTCCTCCTGAGTGGAATCCCGAGTGGAATCCCCTTCTTTCTCGATGGACTCCCCATCCCGTGCCCCCCACCTCCTACTGCCTCTCTCCCAGTACCTGCTGCATTGCACTGAAACATACACGCCTGTCCTCACTTACTGCATGCACATTGAACTTAAGGAGGCCTGGGCCCAGGCCTCATTTGCTTCGTACAACCTGAGTTCAGCACCTACAGCAGACTCATCACAGGCACTCGAACAGATGAGTGGCCAATGTGCCCACCTGCTTGTGGAGCAGAAACTGATCCCAGGTCCTCACTGCTCTTATTCACCCAAGCTTCACGGCCTTAGACACGATACTTACTTTCCTGCTGTAGTTTCCTTCTCTATAAAGTGGGAATGATGACGTTGTCTGTCCCATAGAACGTGGTGAATATTGAATTATTTACACGTTTGGGTTAAGATGATATTTTGCACTAGTGAGAGCTTGATAAACTTAATGAAGTGAACTTTCAAAACGCATTGGCTGTCTTTACTAGTCATAGTGACGTCATTCCAAATGGCTCAACTCCATTGGCTCCCTGCCACATCCTTGGCCTCTGTGTAAGTAAGTGAGGGTTAGTGGAGTCACTCAGATGAGGGATTTGCTGTGGAGCCCGGGGACCCTGGTGGGGAGAATAGGGATTGTGTCTCAGGAGCCGGCGTTCCTTGGCAGTCTGAACCATGGGGCAGTAGATATCTGTCAGCATCTCCTCCTTAAACTGAAGACTGGAAGCATGACCTTCTCACTTCTCTCTTCCCTGAGACCAGCTCCAGTGAGACCTGATGGGCCCTGGGAGTGGAGGCAAAGTCTGGGCCTGGCCTTGGACAGCACTTGAGGCACCAAGGTCACCAGAAGTCCACAGCCCCAGGACTCCGAAGGACATGGTGAGCAGTGGCCCAAGGAAGCAGTCAGCTCTGCCTTGTGTGAATCCTGGGGGAAGTCTTGACCTTCAGCAGAAGTGAGCGCCCTCAGAGGGGGAAACTCTCACACCCCCTGCATGCCTGGGATGAAGGGAGAGGGGCTGTAGGAGGAAGCGTGGGCATGGGTGAGGGGTGGTGAGGGGTGGAAGTTGTCCCTGTCTCAGAGGCCGGGATGGCCATTCTCAGCCCTACCTTGCCCTCCCAGCAGGGTGCTGTGAACCGGACAGGCCAGGGACCCCAAGGTTGTCCTCCAGTGGGAAGGGACCAGGAGAATGAGATGGAGCCACCCTGGATCTGGAGACCCTCGCCCATAGGGTAGGAGATCCCCTGGCCGGCACAAGTTCCGCTCTCCGTCTACCTGTGTGGGGGTTGTGGGTGGTCCCCTGGCCCTGCCGAGCCTTGGCCCCTCTACAGTGGAGTCCATACAAGTGCATCACAGAGTCACTGCCAGTCACTAAGGAAACAGTGCTAGTGATGTGTTCTGAGAACTCCAAGGGCAGGAATTCACAGCAAGAGTTCTACCTAGAATGACTTTAAGACTCCTGGGGGGGGGGGGGGGTGAACCACATTTGGAAGCCAGCAGCCAAGGTAGCCATGGGGAAGGAGGCTGACCAGATGGGATCCACTTTCCAGACTGGTCTCTCTCCTACTCCCTCCACCACCACCTGCGACAGACCTTCAGCATGCGATGATGGTGGGTGAGGGCATGGAGAACCAGACTGCCTACGTTTGAATCCCGTCTCTGTCATTGCCTAGCTTCACGGCCTTCAGCAAGACGCTTAACCTTTCTGTGCCTCAGTTTCTTTGTCTGTACAATGGGGATATACTGATGCCTACCTCACAGGGCTTTGTAAACACTAGATGATTTAGTACTTCTATTCTACTTAAAAATGACAGCTAACGGTGTGAGTACGGGCAGCGTGAGCTGTCCTGAGCGGCTGTAGTAATGTCAGTCCCAGCAGCTCGGCTCCATCTTTCTCTCCCTGTGCATTCAAAGACCAGTGGGGCGGGGCGGCCTTTGTACCCTGGCAGAAAACGACTAGAAATCCTTGAAGAAATGAACCTGTTGCCTTCTGGTGGTGGTGGGAGTGGGGAAGATGGGGGGTGGATGGGGACTGAGGTGGCTGTGGACACGAGTTTATGTGATTCCCTAGGAACCCAGTAGATCCAGAGGGGTGCACTGGACTCTCTGTGGGGAAGTTCTCAGGGAGGCGCCATCTTTAACCAGTGGGACCCGCCCACTTCTCCAGCTCCTCCAATGCTATTGCCAGTAAGGAACCATATACTCTCAGACTGGCAGCCTGTGTGACCACTCAGCATGAAAGGATGCTGAGGTCTCTCAGGACAAGGACCTCAGGGCTGAGTGTGGGGGGGAGATCTGCCTCCCAGCGCAGGGCATGGGCCCCTGGGAGGGGGCGGACTGCTGGTTGCATAAACACTGTTTCAGCCCCTGCCGGTCCTGTGCCACCCAGAACCATCCAGTCCACCAGAGACGGGCACGAGACAAGCACCCCTTCCACACCATGTGGTTACAGCCATCTGTGGGAGTCCCTATGCTCCCTGGGAGTCCCTGGGAGTCCCAGGGAAGTCACCACACAGCCTAGGGCATGTGTGCAAGGTGGATTCAAGTAGTCGATGACACTCAAGCAGAGCCTGTGGCAGGCGCTGGCTGAGCTTGCAGGGTCAGGGGGCGGAGGCAGACAAGGCTGGGTGGCGGAGGCTCCGGGAGCCACGTTAACGAATGGGAGGGACTTGAGCTCAGATAATGGCGGCCAGCAGCAGGGTTTTCAGCGGGGCAGTGCCGTGTGCAATCTGGGGGGAGTCTCAGGAGGCTGGCTGCGGCCGGATCTGCAGGAGGCTGATCACGGGGCTGCGCCCAGAGTTACATCCACTTTCTTCCCAGGGCATGAGACAGCCCCCCCCCCCAGGCTAATTACCCTTCTTGATCCCCCAACACAGCCCCTGCACTTGGGGAGCACTGACTGCATCCCGGGCCATGGGGCTTAGGCTGTAGCTGGTGAACGCCACCCTATCTCCCAGTCACAAGCTGGATGAGAGATTCTGGTCAGACAGCATTGCCCGGGGCTCTGCAAGGTGAACCTGGCGGCTGTGAGGCTTGGATTGGCGGCCCCAGGCCCAAACTGGCAGAAAGTGTCAGGCCCGGGGGAGGGGGGGCAGGGCCTGATCACATCTCCGCTTCGCCCTCAGTGACCTGAGCCAAAGCATCCCCTTTGTTCTACAAGCTCCTTTTTCTGGCTCCCTAGCCCCCAGAGCTCAGGGGCAATCACTTCTTTATGTGGAGCACAGTGACCAAAGCTGAATTGCTCTAAGCCAGGAAGTCGTCTCGATGGCATTTTAGAAAACTGAAAAACTGGACTTCAAGTCATTGTGCAAGTTCTCTGATTGATGGGCCGCCGCCTTAAAGCTGTGGTGCGCTGCCACCTGCTGGTTGCAAAGCAGAACGCGCCCCAGGAAAAAGTGGGAGAGCGCTCAGCATCGCGGGGTAGAAGCCTGGGGCAGATTCTTCTGCCAATGTATATTTTTGAATGCAGACTGGCATGCGTCATTCTGATATTAGGAAAACAGAGAGACATTGCCTTGGGGAAATACAGAACCTCTCGTCTCTCGACGTTTGTTATTCTAATTAGCTGTTTGCATAAACACCCGCCATGTCCTTCAAAAGAGGCAAGTCCTCCTCTGATCGCCACCACCGCGCGCGCACACAAGCCCTGCCCCTACCAACTCTGCCGGAAGCGGCGGCCCCGGCTTCCAGCCGGCCGTCTCTGCTGTCCGCATCTTCCGGGCAGGAGGGAGAGCCCAGCTGCGCCTCTCCCCGCAGGTGACCCCGCTCTCTCGGAGCCCTCACGGCCTCCCAGGCTCAATGCCACTCCGCGAGGGCCTGGCCTGGCCGCGGCGCTTTCCGCAACTCCGAGTGGTTGCGGCATGTAAGACTCGTTCGCCCCGCCTTTGATCCCGCTCCCGAGTTGCTGCCGCACAGAGGCCCCTCCGGCATTTCGCATCTGCGGTGGTGACAGACGCGCTCCTGGCCTCCGGTGGGGGGCCGGCCTCTGCAGGCCGGGAGAGGCGCAGCAGCGCCCGGCCACCAGCAGGTGGCGCCGAAACCAGCCTTCCTGCCTCGCTCCGAGCTGGGCAGAGCGCCCCCACCATCGCCTTCCCCACCAAGCCCCGCTCCGCACACTCCAGCCTCCCCTCCAGGGCGTGTGTGCAAGGTGTATTCAAGCGCCCCTCCTTCCCTTCTTGGTTTCCACCGTGCAGGACGGTGGAACACCTGGTCTCTTAAAAGCCTACCTTGCTCCTGTGCCGAGACTCCTCAGGGTTAGCCTAGGCAGCGACCACGTGGCAGGGAGCGGGAAGTCCGTCCCTGTGTCGCCCGTCTCTCCTCGTCTAGGAATCCGCATCAATGACCTCTGTGACGCTGTTCCTGCGTTTGGAGCAGGACACACAAGGTGGTTAGGACGAGAGGACATCTGAACGGAGGTGCGGCACCTTCACCTTGGGGTCCCCGCCCAAGCTGCGCATTGGGCTCGGCTGCGCTGGCCACACGTGGGTGCTTGGCACGCTGCTGCCCGTTGGGGTCTGGAGCAGAGCGTACCTGGGTTCCACACCTGGCTGCCCCGTTTCCCAGAGCCGCGTGGCCTTGGTCGAGGAACTGAGTCTCTTTGTCGGTGCCCCTCCTCTGGAGAAAGGAGAGGCTCAGGGGAGTGGCCAGCAGCGAACACGCAGCCCGTGATGGACGGCCTGTTGGCGAGGTCTCTTTCCGCCAAGGGCGGCCAGCTGTCACTCACCGCCAAGCACCAACCTCTCCGCCGACTGTGTATTCCCAGTGCACGGGGTCAGGCCTGGTCAACGACGGATGATCAGATCGGTGGAAACATTTGCTAGCACCAGATTCTCGCTCCTCATTTAAATTGGATCTTCCTTTAAGATGATGGTTTGGGGCCGCCTCTGTGGCCTAGTGGGCTAAGCCTTGCTGGCAGTGCCAGCATCCCATATGGGCGCTGGTTCTAGTCCCAACTGCTCCACTTCTGATCCAACTCTGCTATGGCCTGGGAAAGCAGTAGAAGACCGCCCAAGTGCTTGGGGCCCTGCACCTGCATAGGAGACCCAGAAGAAGCTCCTAGGTCCTGGCTTCAGATCGGCTCAGCTCCAGTCTTTGTGGCCATCTGGGGAGTGAACCAGCAGATGGAAGACTTCTCTCTCTGTCTCTCCCTCTCTGTCTGTAACTCTACAAATAAAATCTTTTTTTAAAAAAAATGTATGGTTTTGTGGCCGATGCTGTGGCGCAGCAGGTTAACACCCTGGCCTGAAGCACCAGCATCCCATATGGGCGCCAGTTCTAGTTCTGGCTGCTCCTCTTCTGATTCAGCTCTCTGCCATGGCCTGGGGTAGCAGTGGATGACCGCCCAAGTCCTTGGGCCCCTGCACCCGAGTGGGAGACCCAGAAGAAGCTTCTGGCTCCTGGCTTTGGATCGGTACAGTTCCGGCTGTTGTGGCCAATTGGGGAGTGAACCAGCAGATGGAAGACCTCTCTCTCTCTCTCTCTTTCTCTCTCTCTCTGTGTGTGTGTGTGTGTGTGTGTGTAACTCTGACTCTCAAGTAAAAAAAAATTAAATCTTTAAAAAAATGCATTTTTTGGTAGCATGACTTTTTTATTGGGTAAAATATACAGAATATGAAATCTAGCGTCTTAACTACACAGGTGGTGGTGCTGAGTACCTTGTTGGGCTGCTGTGTGGGCTTTATGACTTTAAGAAGTCCTGGCCCAGCACTCACCCGGGAGTAGCAGTGGATCTCAATGGACCCAGGCATGCGAGTAAAAAAGCCTCCACCCGCAGGCAGAGGTCGCTCCCCCAGGGACTGTGCCTTCCCCCCAGCACTCTGCTCGGCTCCTTGGCTCAGCAGGTGCCCAACACATGGGTAAGGACCACAGGCACCAGCTGCAGACTGGCGGGGCAGCAGGACAGGGCTGAAAGACTTGATGTTCGGGGCCTCGCAAGTCTTCTTTTAGATAGACTGCCTACTCACAAAACTCCACATTGTGTTCTCTTCAAAACCAGAAGGTTCTGGGGCCAGCATTGTGGTGTAGCAGGTCAAAGCACCGGTTCAAACCCTGGCTGCTCCACTTTGGATCCAGTTCCCTGCTAATGCACCTAGGAAGGCTGCAGAAGATGGCCCAAGTGCTTGGCCCCCTACCACCACATGGGAGACCCACATAGAGTTCCAGACTCCTGGCTTTGGCCAGACCCAGCTCAACTGTTGTGGCCTTTTAGAAGAATGAACCAATGGATGAAAGAGCCTTCTCTGTCTGTCTCTCCTTCTCTCTCCATCACTCTGCCTTTCAAATAAATAATAATAATAATAAAAGCAGATGATTCTGGCACTTAGGACATGCTCTCGTGGCTGGTGGCTGGCAGTGGTTGCTGAGCAGTGGCTGCCCTTTGGACGGGGTGTGTCTCTCCAGCCAGCACTCCCCATAGGCTACTGCTCTGGCCTCTTAGGTGTCTGAACTTCAGAGTCCTGCATGAGGGTCCTTCCAACACAGCTAGAGACCATGTCCCTCAACTGACCGGCTGGAGAACCTGTATAAACGTGTGTGAGGCATGTCGGAGTTAGTCTATATTGACAGCCCTGCCTCCCCAGCCTGCCACCCCGTCTCCGTGCCTGCACTGAAGAAGAGTGGGTTAGCTGGCCCGATGGCAGCGCCAACCAGGCTTTTGCACACTGAGTGCCCACCTGGGGAGACACTGCCTTCTGGGAAAGCCAGGACGCCAGGCACTGCTGGGTCAGCGTGGGCGGCTGCTAGAATCTCCAACATCTTGGTCCCTTTTCTGTTGTTGTGACTGAATACCTGAGACCGGGTCATTTGCCTCCCATTCTGGAGGCTGGAACACTCACAAGTCCGGCACTGGCATCTGCTTGGCTTCTGGGGAGGGACCTCCTGCTGCATTGTCACATGGCGAGATGAAGCGAGCGTCCCCAGACAGCTGCTTTTGTAGCAAAGGGCAGAGTCCTCATGACCCAATCACCTCCCAAAGAGTCCACGTCCAAATACTGTTAACAGTGAATTTGGGGTTCAGTTTGGCACGTAGGGCACAGTGACCCGCCCACTGGCATCTCCAGGTTTGTGCACATTGAACACTCACCTGGAAACACACTGGCATCTGGGAGAGCCAGGCCACCAGGCACTCTCTGGTCACACCATGGACAGTTGCCAGGTACCCCATCCACTGTCGATCAGCCCAGGGCTTTTGCAAAGTACGCGGCTGTGTCGCCCTGCTCTCCAGCCCATGGCACAGGTGTCCCAGGCAAGTGGCTCAGGCGCACATCAGCACTGTGTAATCAGCATGGCTTAAAGCCAGGCCCTGGGGCTGGGGGTTTGGGTATCAAAACACCAGCGATTTCCCTGCCCTGCCCTGCTGCCCCATGCCATTCTTTTAAAAGCTAAAGCAAATGAGGGCTTTTTCCCTTTCAGTCCTTTTTACCAGCCCCTCTTACTTAGAAGTCACCTTAAAGCTCAGGTCAACTGGGTTTCATTAGCAGCGTCTTGCTATGGGGAAAGAATTCAAGTCGGGCAATAAATAGAAAAGCAAGGCAGGTGATTTGGTTTGGGAATAAAACAACTTTGTATGGTAACCAGTTCCAGATTGCCTTTCGCTCTTGCTTGGCAGGTAGAGATTTATTCCTGATAGCATAGCAGATGTCACACTTGCTCCTCTAAGACAGTTGCTTTTATCTCCAGCAGTTCCTGGTGGAATCGATACAAAGAGAAGACCAGAGCTTGTTTAAGCAGGGACTAGCGCATTTGCCTCCTGACACCCGGGATGATCTGATCATCTGAGATGTTCCGATCTCAGGCTTAATTGCTTTAGAGAAATCAAACACCTTAAAACAAAACAACGCAACGCAAAAGCGAGAAAGGCGCTCCGCACATTCTGAAATCATTTGTGTAAAGAGAGAGACGGTGGGAACCAATAACCACCTGCTAGAAGGTCATTCTTCTAGGAGGAAGTTGACGACTGGGCCCATAGAAGAGAGCAGTCTTTTGACAGCGTCCCGTTATTGTCAACATTCCAGAAGCACCTGTGCCTATGTGGGGGCCATCAGCAAGCATCCTGCCCGGGGCCTTCCTGCCCCATCTTTGATTTTTTTCCCTGTTCTTAATTCCAACTCACAGTGAAATCAGTAACTCTCAAGGGAATTATATATATATATATATATATATATATATATATTTTAAAAGATTTTATTTCTTTATTTATGGCAGAGTCACAGACAGAGAGAGAGAGAGACAGAGAGAGAGGTCTTCGATCTGCTGGTTCACTGCCCAGATGGCTGCAGAGGCCGGAGCTTCTTCCAGGTCTCCCATGTGGGTGCAGGAGCCCAAGCATTTGGACCATCTTCCACTGCTTTCCTAGGCCATTAGCAGGGAGCTGGATTGGAAGAGGGGCAGCTGGGACTTGAATTGGCGCTGATATGGGATGCCAGTGCCACAGTGCCGGCCCCTCCTACCCCATATTTTCTTCCTCTGTCCACTGTGCACTCCAGGCCAGAATCTCAGGCGTGGTCAGCTTGTGCTCTGAGGCTCTTTGGCAGCTCACACAAGCCTACAGCTGTGTAGCTGCACCACCCTCAGCAGCTCACCCGGACCAGCGTCATGAGAGTCAGCTCCCGTCTCCTGGTGTCAGTGTCTCCAAGTCCAAAATCCCAAGAGAGAATTTCCTTGGTCCAGCATGGGTCCCATGTCCCTCCTGCTGCAGTCTGCCGTGTCCACACATGAGGGTCTCCTGTAACCATGGTTACCAAGGTTCACCTGTGTGCACAGGAACGGGTCGTGGGCTGGCCAGACACCCAAGAGGAAGCTGCCACTTAACATGACCTGGTTTTACTGCGAGGCTTGTGGCCGGGTGGGGACTGCCCTGTACTAATTACTTCCACCAGAGAAGTGCTACCCGCGCAGGTTTACCAAGTAAACAGACCAAACACCATTTACTTGGTCTGGCCCTACCAACTAACAATAGGAGAGCCTCAAAAGTCAACACATCTACAGCAGGCTCATTCCTAGGTTGATAATTGTGTATGGCCTGCAAACCATGTTATACATATCCAAATGGACCTTTGCAGAAAAAGACCCATCTCCCCCCACTAGAGGGGTGAGCACAGGAAACACAGGAAGTTTAGGGGGTTGTATTAGTTTTCTGTTGCTGCCATAATAAATGGCTTCCAACAACACAAGTGTATTGCCGGGCAGTTGTCCCACAGGTCTCACTGAGCACGCTCCAGGGGGATCTGCATCCCCGACTTTTCCACCTTCTGGGGCCTCATCATTTGTCAGTTCCTGACACTTTCCTCTTCCTTCAAAGCCAGCAGCTCTGCATTTCTCTGTGTCTGTCATCACAGCTCTTCCTCATCCTTCCCAGATGTGGACGATTTTCCATGTCAAGGACACATATGATGAGATTGGACCTATGCAGATGACTCACAATAACCACCCATCTCACAGTCCTTAGCTTTATTATTATTATTCCTATCTACAAAGTCTCTTGGTACAGATCTGTGTCTTTAAAAACCCTCATGTTGAAGTCCTGACCCCCAGAAAGTGACTTCAGTTGAAATAGCGCTGTTTTAGATGTGTTTTGTTACTATAAGATTGTGATTGTGGGATAGGCCTTGTCCCGAGATGATTGGTGTCCTTATAAAGAAGGGGAATAAAATTGGACCTAGACACAGACCTGGACAGGCCTGGAGGGAAGATGGTGCCAATGGGCAGAGAAGACAGCCACCTAACAGGGGAGAAGCCTGGAGCAGATCCCTGCCTCACAGCCTCACAGCCCCACAAGGAACCCACCCTGCCAGCACCCTGAGTGTGGGCTTCAGCCTCCGGAACAGAGACGTCAGCTTCTGTTCACAGAGGCACTTAGCGTGTGGTTCTGCATGACAGCCTCACTAGAAACCGAAGACACTGCTCTCGCCGTGGAAGGTCTTGTGTTCGCAGGCTCGAGGGGTCAGGACGTGGACACCATGGCGGGAGGGAGG
Source organism: Sylvilagus floridanus (assembly GCA_949820135.1). Lineage (NCBI taxonomy): Eukaryota > Metazoa > Chordata > Mammalia > Lagomorpha > Leporidae > Sylvilagus > Sylvilagus floridanus. The sequence continues at coordinate 82,500,340 of OX463225.1, read as the reverse complement.
CCATTATTCTGCCTGTCACGGGGTTAGGCAGTGGGGATCCTGTCCTGAAACTCTCCCTGGACTGTGGGGGCTGTGCTCAGTAGCCCCTGGTGTAAGTGTTCTAATGATCTAATGCCAAACCCTGCCAGTGTGAGGAGGCCCAGAACAATTGTCCTTGTGTGGGGGCACCATCCAGCTTCAGGCACCGGTTTGTCTGTCTTTTTTAAAAAAATATTTATTTATTTATATATTTGAAAGGCAGAATCAGACAGAGATCTCACACACACACACACACACACACACACAAACACGAAGGTTGGGGGAGAGCTCTTTCATCTGCTGGTTCACTCCTTAAATGGCCACAATGACCAGGGCTGGGTCAGATTGAAGCCAAGAACCAGGAGCTTCTTCTGGGTCTCCCACATGGGTGCAGGGGCCCAAGCACTTGGGCCATCTTTCATTGCTTTCCCAGGTACATTTCAGGGAACTGGATCAGAAGTGGAGCAGCTGGGACTTGAAGTAGCGTCCATATGGGATGCTGGTACTGCAGGCTGTGACTTCACCCACTATGCCACAGCGCCAGCCCTAAGGCATTGTTTTTTTCTAAATTGTGATAAAAGGTACTGGCACTTTCTGCTATTTTTAAGGAAATATTGTGTCTGCAGAATCCAGTGAACTGTTAAGGTACTTTGAAGAACAAGCGAAACCATACTCTACCATGTGAATTCACCACAAGTCATCTCCCCTACAGTGCAGAGAGCAAGTGTCCCTTCAAAAACCCCACCACCCACACGGGGCCCAGGCAGAGACCAGCCAGGACCCTACCCTGCTGGTCGCCATGGCTCCCTGTGGGTTTAGACCAGATGCCAGGAGGCTGAAACCGAGGTACATAAACAGTCGGTGATATGTGATGCGCCACACAGAAAAGCCAGTGTGTGGCTGATAATGAAATAGCAGCTCCATGCTCACCAGAGAAAGCATGTTCACCGTGCTCCGTGTCCCCTGCCATGGCCCCAGTCACATCCTGATCCTCTTCAGTTCATTCTGCTGGGCCAGGCTGAAGCCAGGAGCCAAGAGCTTCTTCCAGGTCTCCCACATGGGTGCAGGGCCCAAGCACTTGGGCCACCCTCTGCTGATTTCTCAGGCCATTAGCAGAGAGCTGGACTGGAAGGGGAGCAGCAGAGACTGGAACCTATATGCAATGCTGGCATCGCAGGTGGTAGCTTTGCACACCATGCCACAACCCTGGCCCCAGATGACTTCTGTATGTTTTGGCTACAAGCTGCCTCAGATCCTTTCTGGAACAGGAAGGGAGAGAAAGAAATTATTCATCCAAGTCTTCCCACCATCCTGGGCAGTGTCTGGCAGATAGAAAATACTCAATAACTGTTCAATTTAACCAGAGGGATAAAGCGATGTGGACTCTGTGACAGCGGCTCTACTAGTCGCTTAGGAGACTTGCTGATTTTTATCAGGGTGTTCCGGAGCTACAGCTGCTAGAAGCAAGCCCAATGGGTATGTGCCTGTTTCTATACCAAATCTGCTTGCCTGCAGCAACCCACTTCCCGTAGGGTGGCACCTTGCTCCAGGAGCAGCCCACTGCAGCCACTCCGACTGCTCATCACATACGGAATCCATGGCCAGGAAGCTGGGCAATAAGTGTGTGTCCCAGTGAACAGGGGGAGAGGTGTTCAAATGAGACAGCACACGGGTGGCGCTGAGGAAGGGACACAGGACACAAGGGCAGCGTCTTGGAGATGAGGATGCACCCCGGGAAATGGAGCCTGCAGCAGGCATGCCCCCTGTGTCCCGAAGCCGCCCCTGGGACTGTCCCATGTGCCACTGGCAAGGCAAGTGAATGTCAGCACCAAGTGAAAGACCTCAGCGCCTCCGAGCACCATGGGGACACTAAGAAGGGAACGTGGGACACCTTGAGAACAAGCACATCTCCTTCTGTACCAGTTTTCTTCCATTTACATCTCCTGTTTCCTTAAGAAAAACCAGCTCTTCCAGCCGAAGAAATAACCGCAGCAGCCTGGTCCCTTTAAATTGGAATTTTCTGCCCGGGGAAGCTGTGAGCGTGTGTCGTCTTGACTCAGTTGCCACCTTCAGCTCCCCAACAAGTCCCTCACGCTTCTAGTCAGCTATTTTCAAGACATCATTCAATTGGTATTCTTTCCCCCTTGAAGAAAATAAAGGTATGCTAACCTACCGATCGTGCCTCATCACCAGCTACGTGGGAAGCCATGTGGCTAATTTAAATCGGCTTCAGAAGTATGTTTTTCCATCAAAAACATCAATTCCATGTGTTGACTTTAATCACATTTTTCTCCACGAAGACCTGGAGTATCTGAGAGATTTCTTTGAACAACATAAAAGAGAGGTGTTAATATTCACTAGATTAAAATGGTAAGTTGGTAGGGCTGAGTTTGGTTACATTGTTCCCACGTGAAAGCACTGGACGGGAGACGAAGTCCTGGCGCATTACAGTGAAGTGTGGCTCTGCCCCGAGAATGCGCTGAGCAGAGAACCACGAGAGAAGGATCTGTGGTGTATGTCCTCTGGTCCAGAGAACCGCTTCTACCAGCTCAGGGTCTGGACCAGGCTGCAAAGGATCAAATGTTAACAACAGGGTGGTTAACCTCATCAGCCAAGGCCAGGGAGCCAGCTGCACCTGCAGGCTGAGGATCTGTGGGCAGGTGTGGGGTCATGGCTTCTGCACCAGCCACAGGAAAGTCTGTGGGTTGTCACCCCAGCTCCACCTGATGGCACCTGCGCCCTCACTTGCAGGTCTAATCTTCCCACAGTCTGGGCCCTTGGAGTCACCCTGCGTATACAGGAGCACAGTCAGTGCAGGGGGACCCAGTGCGTGGGCTGAGTTAGGTGGGCTGCTATAAACCTGGGGCCGGGCTTGTGGGCAGCTGGAAGCATCTGTGTTCCGCCAGGTGGTGCGAGGTCCTCCCTGAACCCTTCCACAGCACCCCAACCCCTGAATCGCCTTACTGCTGCTGTTTCCTCCGTGGCACTCCAGATCCTCTGCCCAGAGACCTCAGCTCTCTCAGCAGATGGAGGGCCTGGCACCCTGTCCATCTTTGGCCAGCCCGTTTCAGAGCCTGGCTCAGTGAAAACGAGGTGCACAGCCCCCCACCCCACATTCCTGGAGCACCTGGTCCAACCTCCCTCCAGTCCTAGACCCTAGGAACTCCCTTTCCGTGCTCCTGTATGCCTCCCAACTACCCCTGTTGTGAGGACAAAATCCTACTCACAACGCACGCTGCCACGCCTTTAGCCCTTGCCATGTGTCTGGCAGTATGCTAAGAATTCAATGTACATTTCCCCAGTTCACGCTTAGGACAAATGCAGTGAGAGTGGTAGGATGCCTTAGTCTGACAGTCAAGGAAACAGAGGGTCAGCAAGTTAGGCAGCTTGCTCAAGAGAACGAAACAGGGCTAGTGCTGTAGTGCAGCGGGGTAAGCCGCCCTTGTGACGCTATCGTCCCACATCCAAGTGCTGGTTCGAGTCCCAGCTGCAATACTTCCGGTCCAGCTGCCTGTTAATGCGCCTGGGAAGGCAGCGGCGGATGGCTCAAGTGCTTGTGCACCTGCCACCCACACTGGGGACCTGTAAGGAATTTCTGATTTCTGGCTTCAGCCCACCCAGATCTCTCCTTTTCTTTCTCTCTCTATTGATCCGCCTTTCAAATAAATTAATAAATAAATAAAAAGGGAGACAGGAACGAAACTTGCAAGTGAGACAGCTAAGACTCCAACCTAGGGTGGGGGCATATTGAAATCAAAGGTTCTGGGCTGGTGCCTCGGCTCAATAGGCTAATCCTCCGCCTTGTGGCACTGGCACACCGGGTTCTAGTCCCGGTCAGGGCACCGGATTCTGTCCCGGTTGCCCCTCTTCCAGGCCAGCTCTCTGCCGTGATCAGGGAGTGCAGTGGAGGATGGCCCAAGTGCTTGGGCCCTGCACCCCATGGGAGACCAGGATGAGCACCTGGCTCCTGCCTTCGGATCAGCGCTGTGCACTGGCTGCAGCACACTGGCTGCAGCGGCCATTGGAGGGTGAACCAACGGCAAAAGGAAGACCTTTCTCTATGTCTCTCTCTCTCTCTCTCTCTCTCTCTCTCTCTCTCTCTCTCTCACTATCCACTCTGCCTGTCAAAAAAAAAAAAATTTAAAAAAAGAAATCAAAGGTTCTTTAGTCTACGGCCATACCACCCTGAACGCGCCCGATTTCGTCTGAAATCAAAGGTCCTGTATGTCCCTTCCGGTGGACTAGAATCAGAGAAGCCACATATGTAATCTGGAAGCCTGCAGATGTCTCCCTGGTGAACTGGGGCAGTAGCCACGCTGCGTACCACTCCAAATCCCTCCAGCCCGGGCTCCTCCTCCTCCTGGCACTGGAAAATCACCTGCTTAGTGTAGGCTTCTGCCTGTGTCTCCTTCTCACGTCCTGCCCTATGACTTTTCTGTCAAACCACAAGGCAGTGTGGCATAGCTTTCCCACACCAACAGCTAAAAACACAGGGAGTTAACCCCCGGGGCTTAACCCCCAGGAAAATGGATAAAATAAGTGCTTCCTTCCTTCTCTCCCTGCAAAGGACAGTCTGGGACACACATCACACAGCTCTGCAGAAAGTCCCATAGGACCATAGGATCGTGCACCCTTAACCTTGAGTGGCCAACTCAAAACACACTCTTTATCAGCTTTCCTTTCTTCTCTGTTTCACTGTTTTTAAAAAAAGATTCTTGTCTATTAGTTTGTTTTTAATTTGCTTGAAAGGCAGAGAGAAAGAGAACAGGAGAGAGAGAGAGAGAGAGAGAGAGAGAGAGAGAGAGAGAGATCTCAGTCCCTGGTTTACTTCCCAGATGCCCACAATGGCTCAAGGTGGGCCAGGTGGAAGCCAGGAGACCAGAACTCAATCTGGGTCTCCCATGTGGGTGCCAGGGACATAATCATTTGAGCTGTCACCTGCTGCCTCCTAGGACATTAGTGGGAAGCTGGAATCGGGAGCAGAGCACTCCAGTGTGGCACATGGGCAACAAAAGTGGCATCTTACTCCCACTCATAGTTAACAGGGATCACTTTTCAGTTAAACACCTAAGAATAATTGTGTGTTAATTAAATAGTTCAACCAATAGTATAAGTAGGTGTTTAAATTTAACTGAAAAGTGATTCCTGTTAAATATGAGTGGGACTAAGAGAGGGAGGAGATGTACAGTTCAGCACATGCTCAATTGGACTTACCTCTAACAGCAGAGTTAGAAACGTGTCAGGGGATTCCAATTCAATCCCATCAAGGTAGCATGTACCAATGCCATCTCACTAGTCAAATGATCAGTTTCAGTTCATAACTGATCATAATGATAGGTCTAAGAGTCAAAGGGATCACATAAACAAGACTAGTGTCTGCTAATACTAACTGATAGAATTAAAAAGGAGAGAATGATCCAACATGGAAGTGGGATACACAGCAGACTCAGAATGGCAGATGTCCTAAACAGCACTCCGGCCTCAGAATCAGCCCTTAAGGCATTCGGATCTGGCTAAAAAGCCTATGAGAGTATTTCAGGCATGGAAAGCCAAGACACTCTGGCAAAAAAAAAAAAAAAAAAAAAAAAAAACCTAAATGAAAGATCTCTGCAAGTGAGATCCCAGTGGAAAGAGCGGGCCATTAAAGAAGGAGGTACATTTCTCTGAAGGGAGGAGATAACTTCCACTTTGACTATGACCTTCCTTGTCTAAATAAGATCAGAGTTGGTGAACTCAAGAGGCTTCCATAGCCTTGGCAACTCATGACAAGAGCCTAGGGTGATTACTGATGTCATAAATAAGAGTGTCAATTGTTAAATCAACAACAGGAGTCACTGTGCACTTACTCCTCATGTAGGATCTCTGTCCTTAATGTGTTGTTCAATGTGAATTAATACTATAACTATTACTCAAACAGTATTTTACACTTTATGTTCTGTGTGGGTGCAAACTGATGAAATCTTTACTTAATATATACTAAATTGATCTTCTGTATATAAAGATAATTGAAAATAAATCTTGATGTGAATGGGATGGGAGAGGGAGCAGGAGATGGGAGGGTTTGTGGGTGGGAGGGAGTTTATGGGGGGGGGGGAAGCTGCTATAATCCATAAGTTGTACTTTGGAAATTTATATTTATTAAATAAAAGTTAAAAAAATTTAAAAAAATAAAATACAAAAAAAGGGACATCTTAACAACTGCCAAATGCCTCCCCCTCCCCTACTGCTCTATCTTATTCTTGCCGACCCCTCATTCCCGGCTCCTGGGACCACCCTTCCAAGTAAACCCACCTGATGTCAGCCTCTGTCTCAGGCTCTACTTTAGGGGCCACCTCAAGTGAAGAAATCCATTCGTCAAGTCTTGTTCTCTACTAATACCCAGGATGCGTTAGCTCCGTTTCTGCTCAGGACTTTCCAGCCTGGAGACACGGTGGAATCCGCACCCCCAGCCTCTCTCCAAAAGCGCTGCTGATTAAAGCCTAGGAGGAAGATGGGACTGCGGCAGAGAGGCGCCAGGGTCTCCCAGCCACAGGCCTCGGAAGGCTGGGACCACCGTAAGGCGGCTGGAGACCAAGAGCAAAGCTTCCCCTGCTCCAAAGACACACCGGTCATTTGGGGAAAGGAGGCTCTCCAGACTGACGAGCGCAGAGACCACGGCTCGGGGCTCCCTGGCAGACATCTGGGCTGGGGCTGCCAGTCAGCTTCCTGCCTCCCCGCAGGCTCCTCGTTGTCTCCCGCACTGGGCCAGGCGAGGCTCCGGACTCAGCGTGGCCTCTTTCCACACGCACTCTCGATGGGAGGGGAGCGTCGACTCCCGCAGCAGGGACGTGGGACACGAGCCGGGGAGGTGGGGAAGACGAGGGGGTTCCGGAGGAGCCCAGTGCGGGCACTGAGCGGCTCATCGCGGCAGCCCACGTGTGTCCCTGAGCGTCCTACTTGAATTCCCTCCATCTGCTTGAGCACAGGCAACACGTGTGCTCTTTCCCAGCCCTAAAACGAGACTTCTTCATGTAGAGTTGATTTTACATGAAGCCTTCGGAGTAAAATGGGTTTTGACTACAATTTTGCTTTTGAAGCCTATCATATATTCTCTAAGAATTGGTGAATTTGAGAAACTCATGGTGCCTGTGTCACAAAATAAATCACACTAAGAAATGGTCCTTCCTTTTTCATGTGTTTTATATTTTATTTATTTATGGTGTTTGTTTGCGAGACAGAGACAGAAAGAGATGTTCCATCCTTTTGCTCATTCCCTTAAATGCCAGTCTGGCTGAAGCTGAAGCCAGGAACCATGAACCAATCTGGGTCTCCCTAAGAGCTGTCACACCCAGCTGCTGCCTCCCAGGGTGTGTGTCGGCAGGAGGCTGGCATTAGGGGCACAGCGGGGGCTCAAGCTCAGGCAGTCTGACACAGGGTACAAGCGTCCCAGAGAACCACTTAGCCACTAGGCCAAACGGCTGCCCCTTTCCTTCACCCCTCCCCCACCCTTAAATCTAATGATTATGTGAGGTTAATGATTGCCTACAAGTACCATAAACCACTGTGGCCACACTCATCTGTTACACAGCAAGGTAAGTCTCACAACCACAGATCCCGGGGTGAATTGGAGCTCTTACAGAAGATGTCAAATTCAAGCAGAATTTGAATTTGGGTGAGCCCTGTGGCTCAGCAGACTGGGCCACTGCTTGGGATTTCCAAGTCCCATATCAGAATCCTGGTTCAAATACTGGCTACTCTGACAGAGTCCAGCTCCCTGCTACTGCACCTAGGAGCTGGCAGATGACAGCTTAAAAGCTACGGTTCCTACCACCTACATGAAAGACCCAGGTGGATTTCCTGGCTCCTGGCTCCTGGTTTTGGCCTGGCCCAGCCTCAGCTATTGCAGCCATTTGGGGAGTGAACCAATGAGTAGAAGACTCTCTCTCTCTCTCTCTCTCTCTCTCCCCACACACACTTCTTTTTCTCTCTCTCACTCTGCCTTTCAAATAAATAAATAAACTAAATGTTTTTTTTTTTTTTTTGACAGGCAGAATGGACAGTGAGAGAGAGAGAGAGACAGAGAGAAAGGTCTTCCTTTGCTATTGGTTCACCCTCCAATGGCCGGCACACTGCACTGATCCAATGGCAGGAGCCAGGTGCTCATCCTGGTCTCCCATGGGGTGTAGGGCCCAAGCACTTGGGCCATCCTCCACTGCACTCCCAGGCCACAGCAGAGAGCTGGCCTGGAAGAGGGGCAACCGGGACAGAATCCAGCACCCTGACTGGGACTAGAACCCGGTGTGCCGGTGCCGCAAGGCAGAGGATTAGCATAGTGAGCCGAGGCACCGGCTAAACTAAATGTTTTTAAAATATTGAATTTAAGACCTAGTGCCCAGAAGACTGAGGTCATTGGTATCACACAAAGAAGTCCCAAGCCAAGAGTGAGAACACTTAGGTTCACTTTCTAAATTCAGTCATGCAAGCGATCGGTCCCCGTAAACCTCAGTCTTCATCTGAAAGAAGATAAACATATCTACAATATAGAGCTTTTGTTAAAAATATGAACCAGACCACATTCTGATTTCTCCAGGTTTCTAAAATGGAACTTCTCCCACAGGTTCTAATTGCCAGGTCCCAACTGTTACCCAGGACTCTGGAAAAGATCCTCAGATGGCTCAGGTGCAGCTATATTGGAAATAAGCTACTCCTATTATACTGTTGGTGGGGATGCAAATTAGTACAGCCACTATGGAAAGCAGTATGGAGATTCATCCAAACAGTAAAAATGGATCTACCATCCAGTCCAGCTGCTCCACTTCTGGGAATGTATCCGCAGGAAGTGAAGTCAGTATATGAAAGAGCTATCTGCATTTCCTTGGTCATTGCAGCCAAGATCACAACAGCAAAGCTATGGAATCAACCCAGATGTCCATCACCCGATGACTGGAGAACAAGAATGTGCTGTATGTATACACAGTGGAATATTACTCAGACATAGAAAAGGATGAGTTTCTGACATTTGCAACAAAATGGATGGGACAGGAGATCATTATGCTAAGTGAAATAAGCCAGGCACACAAGGATAAATAGCACATGCTTTCTCTATATGTGGCAGTTCATATACAGAGAGCATAAAAATTATGTGCATATCATATTATTCAGTGTATGATAGCTGTGAATATTGTTTTTTATGGAATTACACCATGTACGTGACACTATACCTTTCCTTTCTTTGTGATTACTGGCATGAATCTCACATGTGACATTAATATCTTCATTTTCAAGCAACCATAGAATATACATGTATATATAATATCTTCATGTCAAGTGAATATGGTGAAATATTAAAAATTATTAAATAAATAAATAAATTTTAAAAATATTCTAGGTATGCAGAGTTTCATTGTGACTCATAAATATGGATAATTGCTGTTAATAAAATATCTTTATTGAAAAAGTAAATCTACATGCTAACAGAATGCTAGTTAAATTCTTATACAGTTGTGCCTGCCATAGAAATGTGAAATATCCTTAGTAATAAGCAACGAGGACATCTAAAATCTCTTGAAGCTAATATTGGAGGGCTACTCTGCCAGCAGAGGCCCTTGGTGGCCTGAGGCCGTGAGAATGCATCTGAGATAAGCCCAGTCAATCTCAGCACAAGGACCCAGGACACAAGGAAATGCAGAGCATGTCAGAATCAAGCTAAAGAATCATGGAGATGGTACCAGCTGGGAAGGCAGGGAAGGATGGCTCAGGTTCTGGGATCCCTGCCTCCCATGTGAGGGTTTCTGGCTCCTTGGCTTCAGCCTGGCCCAATCCCTACCATTGCAGCCATTTGAGGAGTGAACCAGCAGATGGGAGATCTCTTTTTCTCTCTCCCTCTCTGTCTGTAACTCTGCCTTTCAAATAAATAAAGTAATTCTTAAAAAAAAAAAAATGACGGCGAAAACCACACCAAGTCACCTCGTTTATCAGAGATCTGAAAACCAGTCATAAAGAGAAAATATTAAGGGCAGCTGGGGATGTGGGAAGGGAGGCTGGAGCTGGAGAAGCGTTGTCAGAATCCTGGCGGAATTCTTATCCAAACAGGGCAAGCCATAAAACAATGAAATGTAAACAGTAAAGCACTGGGACAAACACCGCCCTAGTATGCGGTGCCCAGGAAAACTAGCTTCCAAAAACGAAACGGGTAAGCATGGCCTGGGAGGGCCCAGCATCCGGGCATTTGGCTGCGGGATGAGGAAGCTGGGGCCTGAGTGGGGACTGATGAGGCCTCCAAGTCGCGGCTTGAGTGACAGAACTGGGTGAGAATGCAGGTTTCTTGCCTCCCAGGATTGTGAACATTTGTCTGGGAAGCCAAGCCCAGTGACGTCCTAAAGCAGACAGCAGAGGGCCAGTTAAGGTGAAATTCGATCCTGGAGTGGATTGGCAAGGCTTCTGGCCTGCCAGGATGTGTGCAGCCAGAAGAGCCTGTAAATGGAGGAGAAATTGCAGAGCTGCCTGGAGTCGGGGTTGGGGGGGTGTCACCCTTGAGCTCCCGGAAGAGGCCATGAGCACGAATGGAAGATCTCTCTCCCTCTCTCTCTGTAACTACCTTTCAAATAAATTTTAAAAAAATTTTTTTAATCATTAAAAAAGGGAAAGGAGGGACCAGCGCTGTGGTGTGGAGGGTTAAGCTGCCGACTATAGCACCTCCGTCCCATATGAGCACTGGTTCGAATCCCGGCTGCTCCACTTCCAATCCAGCTCCCTGCTAATGCACCTGGGAAGGCATTGGAAGATGGTCCAAGACTTGGGCCTTGTATCTGCATGACAGATCCAAATGGAGTCCCTGGTTCCTGGCTTCAGCCTGGACCAGCCCTGACCATCGCAGCCATTTGGGGAGCTAACTAGTGGATGGAAAATCCCTCTCTCTCTCTCTCTGACTTTCAAACAACAAATTAATAAATCTATTTTGTTTTTGAAGGGAAAGAAGCCAAAGACTTTTCTTTCAGATAAAAAGAGCCTGAGAATACTCACCGTTGGCAAACTAGCTCTACAAGCTTGAGCCAGCTCATACCAGTTCAGGCAGACTAATTGTCGAATGTTCTAGAGCCTTGGAAGGCGCTAAACTGCAGCTTCAAATTGGTCAGAGTGGAAGTATTTACACCCTGGAAACTGACAAAGTCATCAGGGCTCTCTCAGCCAGAGAGCAAGCTTCCCAGCACACTGCTGACAAGGGCATTCACGAAGTCTTTGGGGCACAAGGAAAATGGAAACCTCTGGAAACCTGGACCTGCGAGAGGAGAGCAAGAGCAGCAAGAAATGGCCAATATGTCAGTAAGAATTTATTTCTCAATTTTAAAATGTCTAGAAGACAACTGACTGGGAGCCGGCATTGTAGCACAGCAGGTTAAGACAGCTTCTATGGGGCCAGCGCTGTGGTGTAGTGGGTAAAGCCGCCTTCTGCAGCACCGGCATCCCATATGGGTGCTGGTTCGAGACACAGCTGTTCCACTTTCGATCCAGCTCTCTGCTGTGGCCTGGGAAAGCAGTGGAAGATGGCCCAGGTGCTTGGGCCCCTGCACCCACATGGGAGACCCAGCGGAAGCTTCTGGCTCCTGGCTTCAGATCGACCCAGCTCCAGCTGTTGCAGCCGAGGGAAGTGAACCAATGAATGGAGGTCTCTCTCTCTTTCACTCTTTCAAACAAATGAATCTCAATACATAAATAACTGACTATTTGCAGCAGTTAGAGTGATAACACACTGTGGGGTTTATGTGTGTAGAAGTAGAATATATGGCAGCAGTAGCCAAAGGGCAGGCAGGAGCAGAGAGAACTGTTTTAAAAGAATCTCACACCACACCCAAAGGGCAGGATAGTACTTGAAGAGAGTCTGTAACAAGTTGAAAATCGATATTATAAATTGTACTTAAATTAGCACTTAAAAATGAAAGAGATGTAGCTAAGTAAACTAAGAGTGAAGATGAAATGAAATTATTGATATATACAGGGGCTGGTGTTGTGGTGTAATGGTTAAGCCATCACCTGAGATGCCAGCATCCCATGTGGGCATTGATTCAAGATCTGGCTGCTGCATTTCCCATCCAGATCCTTGCTAAGGTGCCTGGGAAAACCATGGAAGATGGCTCAGGTACTTGGGCCCCTGCTGGCTCCTGGCTTCGGCCTGGCCCAGCCCCAACCATGGAAGCCATTTGAGGAGTACCAGCAATTGGAAGATCTTTATCTCATCCTCTATCTCTCCCTCTCCCTCTACAACTCTGCCTTTAAATAAATAAATATTTTTAAAAATTGATAAATACAAAGGAAGACAGCATCAGAGAAAAATGGGAACATAGCGGACAGACAGAAACCAATTGGCAAGATGAGAGATTTTAACCCAATCACATAATTATTCCAACTAAATATATACTATCTAGACATACTAATTAAAAAGAAGAAATTATCATATTAGATAAAAAGCATATAGTTCAGGCATCCCTAATCTTACAATCTGAAATATGAAATGCTCCAACATCTAAAATTTCAAAAAAAGATTAATTTTTTGAAAAACAGAGCAATATAAAGACAGAAAGAGAGAGAGATCTTCCATCTGCTGGTTCACTCCCCAAATGGCCTCGGTGGCTGGGGCTTGGCCAGGCTGAAGCCAGGATCCAGGAACTCCATATGAGTCTCCACATGAATGGCAGGGGTCCAAGCACTTGGGTCATCTTCCACTGCTTTCCTGCTTTCCCAGGTGCATTAGTAGGGAGTTGGATTGGAATTGGAGCAGCCAGGACTCGAACTAGGGCTCCTATATGGGATGCAGCATAGCAAGTGGCAGCTTAACTGCTATGCCACAGAGCTGGCCCCAAGATCCAAAATGTTTTGAGTGCTAATATATGAAAAATTTCACATCCAACCTCATGTGACACATTGCAGTCTAACACAGGTGCACAACATGCATTTTATTCAGTGACCCCCAATGGAAACAAGAGACCCTCCAAGCCCACTTCAGCTGCAGTATGTCCTTTCCATGCACTCCCAGATCTCCCCCTGCAAGCATGCCCACAAAAGATAATAGAATGCATGTGTGCAAGCTGGACCCACCCATGGCAGGACTCCCTTGGTGCTCCACGTGGGGCCAAGACCAAAGGGCTCACTCACTGTGGTTTGTTTTTGCTTTTTCTCTGGTGTGTGATACAAATATATTGGTGCAAATTTAAAAAAAAAAGTCTGAGATACCCCATGAGTGACAGTGATAAGAAAAAGAGGAAGAATTTGTATTTATCTGTAGCATAGTTACTCAAGTGCTGGAGAAACTGAGCAATAGTGTAGGCATGAAATATCTATTCTTCCTCTCTTTCTCTTTCTTTCTTCTTTCCTTTCTTTCTTTCAATTTTGAAAGGCAGAGTTACAGAAAGAGAGAGAAGCTTCCATCGGTTAGTTCACTCCTCAGATGGTTGCAATGACTAGGGCTGGGCCCTAGTCAAAACCAGGAGTCAGGAGCTTCATCCAGATCTCCCACATGGGTGCAGGAGACCAAGGGCTTAGGCCATCTTCCACTGCTTTCCAAGTCCAAAGCAGTGAGCTGGATAGGAAGTGGAGCATCTGGGACTGGAACTAGTACCCATATGGGGTGCTGGTATCCCAGGTGGCGGTATAACCCGTTACACCACAATGCCAGCCCCACTGTGAAACATCTCACAGAAGAGTATGGTGTTGAAATGACCACCACAAATAATCTGAAGAAACAAATAAGCTGTTGAAAGTCTGTGCTGAAAGGATGGACAGAGATAAGAATAGGACAACAGCACTTAAAGCTAAGGAAGAGCTTGATGGTGTATTCAAATCTGCCAGTGTTGCAATGAACACGAGCTACTTCACAGCATGTTGGTCATGAAACAAGAAAAGCTCTATCGTGATGAACTGAAAATTGAAGAGAATTGTGAGAATTAAACAGCCTGCAGAAATCTGAGGGACGACAGAGCATTCAGTTTTAAAAGATTTGCGGTGATAAAGCACCTCTTGATCGTGAAAGTGGTCGAGAAATTCATTGAGGGTTCACCAAGGCCATTACTAAAGAAAATCTGACGGCAGAGCAAGTTTATGACGCTGATGAAACACCACTGTTAGGGCACGAAGGCCCCAGAAAGACACTGACTACAGCTAATGACACAGCCCCTACAGGAATCAAGACTGTCAGAGACAGAATAACTGTGTGGGGATGTGTTAGCAGCAGACACACTTGGATGTAAACTCGCCATGTAAACAAAAGCTTGTGTCCTTGCTGTTCCAATGGGGTGAATTGCTCACCAGTCCATTACCATGCTAACAAAAAGGCAAGGCTCACCAGGGGTATCTCTTCTGATTGGTTTCACAAACATTTCAACCAGTGGCTAGTGCTCACTGCGGGAATCTGGACTGGGCGATCACTACAAGATTTTGTTCTTCCTTCACAGCTGGTCTGCTCATCCTACAGCTGGAATTCTCATCAAAACAATGTTTCCATGAGCCATGAGCCTTGCTCCAAAGGGACTTCATTGATGCAGCCATTTAAACCAATAATCCATAAATATAAAAACATTTCCTTGAACTGACAGGGTCATGGGTATAGAAGGTTTGCAAAAAGGAGTTTAGCATGAAGCAGCCTGTGAATGTGGTTGTCAATGCTTGGAACATGGTGTCTACCAGCAGCTTTGCTGGCCTGGCACAACCTCTGATCTGTGACAATGTTCAGTGAAGATGGTGAACAAGATATTGACTTTGAAGAATTTCATACATCAAGTGAGAAGAACATGGCATCTGACTTCCCTACACATGCAAAACAAAACCTGTATTGTCAGAGTCCATCAGGAAGCTGGAAGAAGTGGCCAGGGAAGAAGTTTTTAATGTCTTCAATGAAGCCCCAGGTGTTCATTCATTAACCAATGGTAAAATCACCAAAATGGTTCTAAATTAAGGTGATCCAAACCAAAGATCTTTCGTTGAAGGTATGCATGGATCATCAACCAAAACAGACCATATTCTGGGCCACAAAATGGATCTCCATAAATATAAAATTCTTGTTGCCTGTGCTTACGTGGTCATGGGCTCCCCCAAAAATCATTGTCCAATCTAATATCAAAAAACTTTTTCTGTGTATTTTTCTTCCAGTGGTTTTATAGTTTCCGGTCTTATATCTTAGTCTTTACTCCATTTTCAGTTGGTTCTTCTATACGGTACTAGAGAAAGATCCAAAGATAGGCTTAGTTTCATTCTTCTGCATGTGGATTTTTAGATTGTTTGGATCTTTTTTCAACACCATTTATTGAAGACACTGTCTTTTCCATATTACACCTTTGGCACCTTTGCCAAAAATCAATTAACAATAAATGCATGGATTTATTTCTTGGCTCTTTATTGTGTCCCTTTGGTCTGCATGTTTCTTTATACACCAAGTACTATACTGTCTTGACTATATAACCAGGGGCCAGTGCTGTGGCATAGTAGATTAATCTTCCACCTGCGGTGCCAGCATCCCATATGGACATTGGTTCTAGTCCTGGCTCCTCCTCTTCTTATCTAGCTCTCTGGTAGGGCCTGGGAAAGCAGTAGAAGATGGCCTAAGTCCGTGGGTCCCTGCATCTGTGTAGGAGACCCAGAAGAAACTCTTGGCTCCTGGCTTTGGATCTGCCCAGCTCAGGCTGCTGAGGTCATCTAGGGAGTGAACCAGTGGATGGAAGACCTTTCTCTGTCTCTCCCTCTCACAGTAACTCTGCCTCTCAAATAAAAAGTAAAAATCTTTTTTTAAAAAAATGGAGCTACCACATGTTCCAAAATGTTCCAAAAAAATGAACAGTATCTCAAAGAGATATTGCATCATTCACAATGGCAAAAGGGTGGAAACAGCTTAAACATCTATTAATAGATAAACACTATTGGGACAGGCATTTGGCACAGCTGTCAAGATGCCATTTGAGCCCCTTGCATCCCATATCAGAGTGCCAGGATTGAAGTCCCAGTTCTGAGTTCCACCTCCACTTCTGATTCCAGCTTTCTGCTAGTGTGAACCCTGGAAGATATCAGCTGCTGGCTCACATATTTGGGTCCCTTGGCTCCACATGGAGACCCTGACTGAGTTCCAGGGCCCTGGCTTCACCCTGCCCCAGCCCCCTCTGCTGCAGGCAGTTGAGGAGTGAACCAGTGGGTAGAAGATCTCTCTGTCTCTCTTTGCCTTTCAAGTTAAAAATAAATAAATAAACACATGCTTGAAAGATGTATTTGAAAGTCAGAGTTACAGATAAAGAGGGAGAGACAGAGAGAGATTTCCATCTGCTGGTTCTTTCCCCAAATAGCCACAGTGGCCGGGCAGGGCTGTGCCAGGCCAAAGCCAGGAGCCAGGAGCTTCTTCCAGGTCCACATGGGCCCAAACACCTGGGCCATCTTCTGCTGCTTTTCCCAGGCCATTAGCAGGGAGCTGGATTGGAAGTGGAGTAGCCAGGACACGAACTACACACACACACACACACACACACACAAATATTATTCAGCTCTAAAAAAGGAAATTCTGCCATATGCTACAACATGCTGTGAACCACGTGAAGATGAAGTGAGTAAGTCCATCACAGAAGGGCACTTTGTGATTCCATTTACATGAACAATCGGCAGAAACTGACAGGAGAATGGTGGTTGTGAGGGACCAGGAGAGTGAAGAGATGGGAGTCTGTTGTCTAATTGGTAGAGCATGTCAGTCACGCGAGATGACAGTTCTAGCGCTCTGTCACACAGCAATGTGCACACACTTACAACACTACACTTGCATTTAAAATCTCAAGAGGGTATGCTTCATGCTCTGTGTTTTTTAGCACAATAATCAACACAATAATAGTGTGATACTGGTTTTGCTATAAAGATAGACATTCAGGGCGAGCATTGTGACACAGGTGTTGGGCTGCTGCTTGGGACACCTATATCTCACGTCACAGTGCCTGGGCTTGAATCCCCACTCCACTGCCAATCCAACTTTCCGCTAATGTGCACCCTGGGAAATCAGCAGACGCTGGTACAAGTGCTTGAGTCCCTGACACCCACGTGAGAGACCTGGTTGGAGTTCCAGGCTCCTGGCTCTGGCCTGGCCCAGCCACAGCTGTAATAATTATTTGAGGAAAGAACCAGTGCATGGGAGATCTCTCTATCTCTCCTTCTCTCTCTCTGTTACTCTGACATTCAAATAAATAAAGATCAAATAAATGAAACATTTAAAAAGATAGACATACAAATTAATAGAATAGAATTAGAAGTTTAGAAATAGACCCATAAGTAAAGGCTCAATTGATTTCTAACAGGGATAGCAAGGCAATTCGGTTTGGAAAAAGGATGGCCTTTTCAACAAATGGTGCTGGAATTACTGGATAGTCACATGTAAAAAGAAACTTGACCATTACACCACGCAGTATTAATAAGCCACTTGAAATGGATAATACACCTAAATACAAGGACCAGAATCATAAAAATTCTAGAAGAAAACATAGAATAAAATCTTAATGATTGGGCCAGCATCGCGGCTCAATAGGCTAACCCTCCACCTGTGGCACCAGCACCTCGGGTTCTAGTCCCGGTCGGGGCACCGGATTCTGTCCCAGTTGCCCCTCTTCCAGTCCAGCTCTCTGCTGTGGCCTGGGAGTGCAGTGGAGGATGGCCCAGGTCCTTGGGTCCTGCACCCACATGGGAGACCAGGAGAAGCAGCTGGCTCCTGGCTTCGGATCAGCACAGCACACCGGCTACAACAGCCATTGGGGGGTGAACCAACAGAAAAGGAAGACCTTTATCTCTGTCTCTCTCTCTCTCACTGTCCACTCTGCCTGTTAAAAACAAAATCTTAATGATCTTGGGCTTGGAAAATTATTTCTTAAGTCTGACTCAAAAAAAAAAAATCAATAAATTGAACTTCATCAAAACTGAAAACATGTTCTGTTCAAAAAGTACTGTTATGAAAAAGGAACGGCAAGTCCTAGACTGGGAGAAAGTATTTTCAAAACATATATCCACAGAAGAGTTATGATACAAAAAGAATTTATCTAACCCAATATTAGGAAAACAAACAACTCAATTAAAACTGGTGAACGTATTTGAAAAGTCACTCCTCCAGAAAAAGTGTGCAGATGGCAAAGGAGCGCACAGAAAGACGCTCTATACGGTTAGGCATTAGGAAACACAGACCGAAGCTGACACGAGACATCACCACACACCCACTAGAATGGTCATAAGAGAAAAGAGAGAAAAATCCCAGGACAAGGAAGGATACGGAGAAACTGGTAGCCTCACAAACTGCCAGCCGGGCTGAACAATGGCCCATCCGACTGGGAAAACAGTGTAGCACTTGCTTTTTGAAAATTTTTATTTATTTCCTTTCATTTTACTTGAAAGGCAGAGAGATGGACAGAGAGAAAATGTCCATCCACAGGTTCACTCCCCAAACGCCCTCAGCAGCCAAGGGGTAGGCCGCACTGAGGCCAGGAGCCTAGAAATCAGTGCAGGTCTCCCACGGGATGACAGGAACAAGAACCTCAGCCGCCCCCTGCTGCCTCCCAGGTGGGCATTAGCATGAAGCTGGATGGGAGGCAGAGGCGACAGAACCCAAACCGGGTGCTCTGCTATAGGGAGCCGGGGTCCCGAGCAGAGTTTACTCACTGCGTCGAAAGCCCACCCCTGGTAGCTTCTCAAGAAGTTAATCAACTTACCATGGAACCAGAAATTTCAGATATTTACCAAAGAGAAATGAAAGCATTTGTTAACCTAAAGACAGATGATCATTGAAGCTTCAGTTGTAATGACCAATGTCAGAAAAAGCTCCAACTTGTGAATGGATAAACAAATTTCATCATATTCATACAGTGGCATATTCGAGTAGTAAGAAGGATCAGACTAGTGACAAATGGAAAAATGTGACTGCACCCCAAAGCGTTCTGTTAGGTGAAAGCAGCGGGACAACAGACAAGACGCGGGGCTCCGACTGCGGAAGCTGTTCAAGGGGGAAGTCTGACAAGAAGCAGTGGGCAGGCCTGGAGGCTGCTGAGAAGGGCACACGGGGGAGCTTCCCCTTGTGATGAGAGGGCTCCCGGCAGGGATCATGGCGGGCGTGAGTGAGGCTGGACCCATTGGTGAGCCCTTAAACCAGTTCACACGGGAAGCAGGTGAATTTCACTGGATGCGGATGAGGGACAGAGGAGGAAGGAGAAAAGGAGAAAGTAGCACAGCAGGAGGAAGAGAGGGATGGCGCCACCAACAGCAAGGAGGAGCGTTCCTCGGCCTGTGTTCAAGACCTACCATAAGGGGCTGGTGCCGTGGCTCACATGGTTAATCCTCTGCCTGCGGCGCCAGCATCCCATATGCGTGCCGGGTTCTAGTCCCGGTTGCTCCTCTTCCAGTCCAGCTCTCTGCTGTGGCCCAGGAAGGCAGTGGAGGATGGCCCAAGTGCTTGGGTCCCTGCAGCCGCATGGGAGACCAGGAGAAGCACCTGGCTCCTGGCTTCGGAGCAGCACAGCGCGCCGGCCATAGCGGCCACTTGGGGGGTGAACCAACAGAAGGAAGACCTTTCTCTCTGTCTTTCTCTCTCTCACTGTCTAATTCTGCCTGTCAAATAAATTAAAAAAAAAAAAAAAAGACCTACTGTGAAGCTACGGCAGTCCAGACGGTTTGGCATTGCCTCGGGGAAAGAGAAGGGAGACCTAATGAGATCAGTGGGACAGTCTCTGGTATCAGGAGCCCAGTCTCACCAGACTTGCAGCACTGCATGTTCATGTCCTTTCTCCTTTAGAACTGGGTGGATCAAGCTATACCTGAAGCTATTTCTCCTTGAACTGCCTGATTATTTGAATGAATAAATTCCTAAATTCCCTCTTCTAGCTAAGCGAGTTTGAGTTGGGAGTCTGTTCCTTGTAACACAGAGTCCTGATACGTGAGTCTATGCGTCCTATGGTGTAAGAGTAGAAAAGCACCGGCCCATGCACATATGAGGTGGGTGCCCGTGGGAGATTCTTTTGAAGCTCTGGGCCCAGGCTTATCATCTCAGAAGAAGTGGATGGGTCAACACAACGATGTCCCAGAAGAGTCACATAACACTAAGGCTCCCCGGTGATCCTAACAGGAAATGGGAGGACTGAAAGTAACTCCCCCTTTTAAAAAACGTGTTTCAGATATTAAAATGACATGTGGGTTTTGATGCGGGAAAAATTCCTTCCCACGTAACAAACCTCTCTGATCTTCTCTAGTTCCAATGCCGATTTCGAGAGACAGGAGAGCACTGGCGCTCCCCCCCCCCCCCCCCCCCCCGGCACATCGGCTCCACTCTGTGCCAACTGTGTGATCTTGAGCAAGCTGTCCTCTTCTCTGGTCTCTTCATCAGTAAAATAGGATTAATAATAGTGTCTACTTCAAATAATAGCATTGAATGATCGTATCGGGGCCAGCGTTGCGGCATACCAGGTCAGGCCAGCAACCCATATGGGCACTGGTTCACATCCCAGCTGCTCCACTTCTGATCCAGTTCCCCACTAATGGCCTAGGAAAAACAGTAGAAAGCCCAAGGGTTCAGGCCCCTGCCACCTCACCTAGATGACCCGGATGAAGCTCCTGGCTCCTGGTTTCAGCCTGACCCAGTGCTGGCTGTTACATCCAACTGGGGAGTGAAACAGCAGATTGAAGATCTCTCTCTCTCTCTCTCTGTGTGTGTGTGTGTGTGTCTTCCTCTTTCTTTGTAACTGATTGAGAAAGTTATAAGTAAGTCTTTTTTTTAAAAAATAGTAGTATCCAGGTGTTGCTATGCATGCTAACTGACAGTCATGTAACACCTCGCAATAGCACCAGGAACTTGGTACACGCTCAGTAACTGAGAAGCAGGGAACCTGACTTCTGGTTTGCCTTTGTCAGCTCTCCCAAGGCTTGAGCTGGGAAAAACATGGAGATGCAAATCAGGTCACCTGCTTGCTCCTGAAATTGTGTCAATAGCCTGCGGGCAGTGAAAACCTTGGTCTCTGTGCTTTGTTTTCTGAATGTGATTATAATCATCCTTTCAAACAGAGATTAGTCCAGTCATTTTTTGCATGTGGCTTAAATAGGCTTCTCCCCCCATTACATTAATGGCATATATGCATTGTGGAAAATTAATACAAAAAGAAAATATTAAAGTGCTTGTAATCCTATTACCAAGAGATAAATGCTATTAACATTTTGATTATTTCCTATTTCACCTTGGTGTTATTTTCTTCCAAGTTTTCTTTTAAGGCATTTAAAATGAGTATAAAAATGCATATAAAACTTTTTGTATCTGTAGGCATGTTTGTGAGGCTATAGTTTTATGTCCCTCTTTTCTTAAATACAGTTGTGATACAACTTTCCATGACATTAAATATTCTTTGAAGGGGCTGGCGCTCTGGTGCAGCGGATTAATGCCCTGGAATTAAAGTGCTGGAATCTCATATGGGCACCAGTTTGAGACCCGGCTGTTCCACTTCCAATTCAGCTCTCTTCTGTGGCCTGGAAAAAGTAGTAGAAGGTGGCCCAACATCAGAATAAGCCCTTAAGGCATTCAGATCTGGCTAAAAAGCCCATGAGAGTTTCTCAGGCATGGAAAGCCAAGACACTGTGGCAACAAGTGACCTAAATGAAAGATCTCTGTGAGATCCCAGCAGATAGAACGGGCCATCAAAGAGGGAGGTAACTTTCTCTGAAGGGAGAAGAGAACTTCCACTTTGATTATGGTCTTGTCTAAATAAGGTCGGAGTTGGTGAACTTAAGAGGCTTCCATAGCCTTGGTAGCTCATGACAAGACCCTCAGGTGATTACTGACATCATAAATAAGAGTGTCAACTGTTAACTCAACAACAGGAGTCACTGTGCACTTACTCCCCATGTAGGACTTCTGTCCTTAATGAGTTGTACTATGAGAATTAATGGTAAAACTAGTATTCAAACAGTACTTTATACTTTGTATGTCTGTGTGGGTGCAATCTGTTGAAATCTTTACTTAGAATATATTAAGTTGACCTTCTATATATAAAGATAATTAAAAATGAATCTTAATGAAGAATGGGATGGGAGAGGAAGTAGGAGATGGGATGGTTTGTGGGTGGGATGGAGGTTATGGGGGGAAAAACTGCTATAATCCAAAAATTGTACTTTAAAAATTTATGTTTATTAAACAAAAATTTTCAAAAAAAAGGGAAGGTGGCCCAGGCCCTTGGGCCCCTGCACCTTCATGGGAGACCTGGAAGAAGCTCCTGGCTCCTGGCTTCAGATTGGTGCAGCTCTAGCTGTTGCAGCCAATTGGGGGAGTGAACCATCTAATGGAAGACCTCTCTCTCTCTCTTTCTCTCTCTCTCTCTCTCTCTGCCTCTCCTCTCTCTGTGTAACTCTGTCTTTCAAATAAATAAATAAATAAATCCTTTAAAAAATATTTTGTGATACATGCCACCTTGATGGGATTGAATTGGAATCCCCTGGCACATTTCTAACTCTACCATTTGGGGCAAGTCAGCTTGAGCATGTCCTAAATTGTATAAATATACCAATGCCATCTCACTAGTCCAAGTGATCAATTTCAGTTCACAATTGATCATACTGATAGGTTTAAGAGTCAAATGAATCACATAAACAAGACTAGTGTCTGCTAATACTAACTGAAAGGAGAGAATGATCCAACATGGAAGTGGTACACAGCACACTCATAGAATAGCAGATGTCCTAAACAGCGCTCTGGCCTCAGAATCAGCCCTTAAGGCATTCAAATATGGCTGAAGAGCCCATGAGAGCATTTTAGGCATGGAAAGCCAAGATACTCTGGCAAAAAAAAAAGAAAGAAAGAAAGAAAGAAAGATCTCTGTGAGTGAGATCCCAGTAGAAAGAACAGGCCATCAAAGAAGGAGGTACCTCTCTCTGAAGGGAGGAGTGAACCTCCACTTTGACTATGACCTTGTCTAAATAAGATCCAAGTCAGCAAACTCAAGAGGCTTCCATAGCCTTGGCAACTCATGACAAGAGCCTAGGGTGATTACTGACACCATAAACAAGAGTGTCAATTTGTTAAGTCAGCAACAGGAGTCATTGTGCCCTTACTCCTCATGTAGGATCTCTGTCCTTAATGTGATGTTCCATGTGAATTAATACTATAACTAGTACTCAAACAGTATTTTACACCTTATGTTCTGTGTGGGTGCAAACTGATGAAATCTTTACTTAATATATACTAAATTGATCTTCTGTATATAAAGATAATTGAAAATGAATCTTGATGTGAATGGAATGGGAGAGGGAGCAGGAGTTGGGAGGGTTGCAGGTGAGAGGGAACTTATGGGGGGGAAAAGCCATTGTAATCCACAAGCTGTACTTTGGAATTTTATATTTGCTAAATAAAGGTTAAAAAATATTCTTTGAAAACAATATTTTATGATTTCCTAACATTTCATTGCATAGCTCCACCATCATTTATTTGACAAGTCCTCATAGCTGGACTTTTTCTTTGTTAGTTTAGATACAGTAGAAACTTAGTTATCAGTCTTGAAACATATTTGATCAGTATCCCTAGAATTATTTCTAGATGTAGAATTTCTCTGTTAAAATCTTTAAGAATTATTTATATTTTATTTGAGAGATAAAAAGACAGAAAGAGAATGAGCTCCCATCTGCTGGTTCACTCCTCAAATGGCCACAATCCTGTCCAAAGCCAAGAGTCCGGGACTCCATCCAGGTTTCCCATGTTGGTGGCAGGGGCCCAGACACTTGGGCCCGTCTCCTATTGCCTTCCCAGGTTCATTAGCACAAAGCTAGAATAGAAGTGGAGCAGCTGGGACCAGAACTGGTACTCTGATATGGGATGCCAGTGTAGCAAGTGGTGGCTTAACCCACAGTGCCACAGGGCCAGCAATCACGTATTTCTTTTTCAAACCCTTAAGGTTTAATAATTTTGTTCTAAATATTTTTCCTACAGGGATTGGCATTGTGGTGCAGCAAGTTAAGCCGCCACCTGTGACCATGGCATCCCATATATGCACCAGCTCTGATCTACTTCAGATTCAGCTCCCTGCTAATGCACCTGAGAAGTCAGTGGAAGGTGGCCCAAGTGCGTGGGCTCCTGTCACCCACTTGGAAGACCTGGATGGAGTTCCAGGCTTCTGCCTTCAGTCAGGGTGTGGCCACCTGGGGAGTGAACCAGCATATGGAAAATCCCTCTCTCTCTCTCTTTCTCTCTCTCTCAAAATTTAAATAAATCTTTAAATAAAAAAAAAAATGGATAGGACCATAAAATGAGAAGTACATCATATCATAGAGTGCTTCAGAATATTTATAAACTTTACTGAAGACATTAGTACTATTATGTTAATACAGTGTGTTATCCAAACCTTTCTTGCCACCTTCGAAGGACCAACATTCCATCACTTTAAGCAGTGTGCTCAAAGGCTTTCCTATATCACACCAAGGCTGCCTTCGCTCTGCTCCTGTAACTGTTGATGCTGTCTGCTCTCCAGGAGGCAGTGGGTGACTGACTCAAGTACCTGGGCCCTGCCACCCCTGGGAGGCCTGAATTGAGTTCCCAGCTCCTAAGTTCCACCCTGCCTAGCCTTGGCTGCTGCAAGCATTTAGGGTGTGAACCAGCAGATGGGAGATCCGTGTGTGTGTGTGTGTGGGTGGGTGTGTGTGTCTGCCTTTCAAATAAATTAGTAAAAATTTTAAATATTTGTTTAAAAGAATGAGGTCCATGTGTAAAGTGCTTCGAGTGGGGTCTGTACTTATGATTTCAGTATTCGGGATCTTGTTGGCCACGTTGGAGGTGTTCTTCCGATCAGGACAGGATTGGCTCTGCAGTGTAACGTAATGTGTGCAGAGCAATCGTTTTCCCAAGCGATGAAACATTTTCTTTTAAAAAAGCATAGGTTATTACCAAAAGCAGCTAACATTTGTTGAGACTTTATTGAATGCCAGACCCTATTTGAAGTGCATTGTAAACTTACCCAGTTTAGCCCTCATGAATTATGGGCCATCGGTAGCCTCACTTTGTCATTGAGGAAGCTGAGCACAGAGAGATGCAGTGACCGACCCCAGGGCCCTCAGTCAGTAGTGGAGTCTGCATTCAGTGTCTGCCAGAGCCTGCACCCACTACCACTAGCCACACTGTCACCATCTACAGGAGCAGAGTGGTGTGTGTGTGTGTGTGTGTGTGTGTGCGTGTCAATTTTATTTAAGTTATATAAGTGTATATTGTATAGTGCATAATCATGGGTATAATCGTTTATTTCATATATACAGATTTAGGAACATAATGATACTTCCCATCCTCATGTCCTTATTTCCCATGATCCAACCCTTCTTCCTCCTCTGTGGTAGAATGCAAAGGCCGTGCCAAGATGGCTGCTGGCAAGCAAGTGTCAGTTACTCAGGAATGGCTTCAGAACCCACCTGGCAAAGGAGCCTGCCTGGCAACAGGCTGTGATTGGTTAGGGCATAAACCGCCCCTTGACCAGATTGGCTGTGTTGGCTATGTAAGCTGCTGTACCAACTGAAATAAACGAGTCTGCAGGCTGCTCGCCTCTGGCCTGCTTTCACCCGACTCCCGGTATCTGTGTGTTGACTCTGCGCCTCTTGCCCCCACCTCACTCCTCCTCTCGGAACAAATCCACAGCAACACTCCTCCCTGCCCCATATCCACTCTTAATTTTTATAAAGATCCACTTTCAGTGATGGTAAAGTTAACCCTGCACTAAGTAAAAAGTTCAACAAGTAGTATGAAGAAAAAAACGCTGTTCCTCAACAGAAGAGACAAGGGCTGTAAACAGCCAACGAATCTCAAAATGTCCATTGCACTCCTATACATTACACTTCAGCACTCCATTAATGACCACAGATCAGGGAAAACGCATGCTATCTGTCGTTTTGGGACTGGCTTATTTCACTAAATAGAATGGTTTCCAGTTGCATCCATTTTGTTGTAAAAGGCAGGATTTTTTTAATAGCTAGTAAGAGCAGAACATTGAACAGGAGATAGCCTTGAACAGCAGTGGGGAGAGCTCCCACACCCCAACTCTACAAAGGGGGATCCTGAGGCCCACCTAGTAAAACAACTTTCCTCTGGTGCAGGCCTTGCTAGAAGTGCAAGGGCGAGAAGCCAGGACAGTGTTTCATCTCGGGCTTTTCCCGCCATTCCACTTGGTGGGTTTGTGGCTTCGTTACATTTTTAGCATCTGCAGAAATGCTTTCTTCAGATTCAGGTTGGTTTTGCTTGAGGAAGCTGTTTCTTGCTCCCAAATACCAAAACAAGGAAAAATTCAACACTGAAAATGAGAAAGACCATCATCCCATATGGGCGCAGGTTCAAGTCCCAGCTCCTCCACTTCCAATCCAGCTCCCTGCTGTGGCCTGGGAAAGCACTGGGAGATGGCCTTCTGCACCTGTGTGGGAGACCCAGAGGAAGCTCCTGGCTCCTGGCTTCAGATCGGCCCTTCTCCAGACATTGGGGCTTTTAGGGAGTGAACCAGCTGATGGAAGACCTCTCCCTCTCTCTGCCTCTGCCTCTCTGTAACTATGCCTTTCAAATAAAAAAATAAATCTTAAAAAAATTAACTGCTTTCTACTTCTAAAAAACAAAAGAATAAAGGATAAGAAAATGAATAAAATGTATTATATTGGGAGATTTTAAAAGTCCTAATTTTTTTTCATGTCATCAGCAGAATTTGCATCAAGGATCAGCATTTGAGGACCTGGGTTCGGTGACTTTGAAGTGCTCCCCAGCTCCTAAACTCTGCGATGTTGAACATCATCTTCCTGTTTACAGTGAGTTTGGTGCCTTCTAGTCGTTAGGTCTTTGTAAACTAATCCTTCTTAAGCTTATCCTTAAAGGCTTTGTAGCATTGCGTGTGGAATGACTATTGGAGATTTTGCGTTCAGGACAATGAAGTGCGGGCCAGTAATTATCTATAACTCATCTCAACACTTTGCAAGGCTT
Source organism: Sylvilagus floridanus (assembly GCA_949820135.1). Classification (NCBI taxonomy): domain Eukaryota; kingdom Metazoa; phylum Chordata; class Mammalia; order Lagomorpha; family Leporidae; genus Sylvilagus; species Sylvilagus floridanus. The sequence goes on along the minus strand of OX463225.1, from coordinate 82,473,387 downwards.
CCCGTTTCTCCCCCCTCCCCCAGCCCAGAAGGAAACAGCGCAGTGTTGCTGAACTCTGACCTCTCCCCTCTCCCCAGCGTCCCTCAGACCAAGGGAGTCAGGCCTAACCGCAGCTGAGGATTCTGTTTCCTACTGAGAGCTCCCTGAGATTCAATCCCTCCTGCAGCTGCCAATGCTGGGACTTAGGGAGAGAGGGAGAAACTCCTTCAGGGAGAAGCACCCGACCCCATGGAGGAAGAGCAGACGTCTGGCCGCACATCGCCTTTGAACTTGGCCCTTTCAAAATCCACTTCTTCGTGTTCTACTTCACACCTGTGTGTGTGTGTTTGGTGTGGGAAATGGGGATGGCGAGGAAAGGACAGGGGGCTGCCAGGACCAGGGTCTGAATGCACTGAGGGCGGGGTATGAGTGCGTGTGTGAGTGTGTGTGTGTGTGTGTGTGTGTGGTTAGCTACCCATTTGCCTCTGCCTCTCTAACAGTTTGCCTGTCCATAGCAAGTGCTCAACAAGTGTTTGTGAAAGAAATCAGGTTCTAAGCACATTAATGTATTGTACCAGCCTCGTGTTGAAGGACTGCTAGGGCCAGTCACTAGGATCGATGCTTCACCAAAGTTAATTTTAATTCTTACTAGAACTCCATCTGGTAGGTTGTGGCATTATTCCCTATTCTATAGACAAAGCAAATGAGGCGGGAAGGACTTAAGGATCTTGGCCTAAGTCATGGCAGTCATTTAAGCGACTGAACAAAATAGCCTGCATATAAGCCACGCTCCAAAGAAAGGAGAGGCAAAGCCGCTGATGTCTCCCTCCAAGGGCTTAACCCCTTTTCTGGCCAAGTCTATGCAAAGGCAGGGACGCAGCTGTGTTATCCGCAGAGATGGATGGACTCATTGACAGTAGTGTTTAGACTCTCATATTCATATCTCTAAGACCATTTAGATCCATTAGGAAGTGAGAGGTTTATCCGAAACTAGGACAAACTCTCCTATTGACCTAGTGATTTACCTAAACCTCAGAAGCTTGTGAGAAAACAGAAAAGCTCACTGTACTCGTTAGGATAGGCAAACTGGACACATGCCACCACGGCTACCAGTATCAGTAGCTTAAGGCAATAAGAATTCACATCGATTCGCACCACAGACCCATGTAGGCAGGAGCAGGACCTTCCCTCTTCCCTCTGTGCGGGCGCTCCCTTAGGCACTCGGCGCCCTTACTGTCCTCTCCAACCCAGCCAACAAAGGGGACAAAAGAGAGCCAGCATCGTGCCTCACTCCACCCCAGTTTCTTGTCCGTAACTCCATCAGGTGGCCATGTAGCTGAGAAATGCAGGCTAAGTCTTGCTCAGGAGGAAGAGCACTTGTGGACTCTTGTCCATTCTAGAAGTTTCTTCGGAGAGCAGCAGCCATCATGGGGCCAGTTCCAACACTGCAGTTTTGTCTTTAACGTTTGGACACCTGAACATTAGGTCTCTACAACATATTTATTTAAACATAATTTTATTTGAAGTCACTGCAATTAGCCTGCTCATGGACAAAGGTAGGAGGTACAGGAGAGGGAGGGGTTTCCAACAGCTAAAAACCTTTATGTGGTTCTTCAGGGCTTTTTGTTCTGTTTTTGCTGTTGGTTGGTTGGGTTGTGTTAGGTTTTGTCTTACTAACATTTATTGTACGTGTACTAAGACTGTCTTTGTTCATCCTCCTAGCAGCTCTGAGAGGAAGGGACTATTACCATCCCCAATCTACGGTTGTGCAGAGGGCAGCTTCAAGAGATTAAAAGACTGTCCAGGGTCACAAAGCCAGGAAGTGAGGACTGATTTTAACCAGGTCTTGCACTTTCCAGATCCTACTCCATCCACTCCATTGTCCTCTAGTTGGCCAAATTCTGCCCAGACCCAGAGCCCAGTCACAGCCTGGGATGGTCCTCTGAAGGCTCCACACCAGGCAACTTGCATTTGTTGACACATGGAGGTGAAGGCCCCCACATGCCCTCCTGCGGGCGCAAACTGCCAAGGGAGGTAGGCTTCCCCAAGCATTGTCCATGCGAACAGACATCAGCCCGGCCTCCGCTCTTCCATGGGTGTCAAACAAGTTCTTTTATGTACATATGTTTATGGTCCACATTTAGAGACTAATTTCTCCCCAAAATGATTAATTTGTGTTCAGTCCAATATCTTCTAAATAAGTTTTAATGTGGTGGGAAATTTCAAAAGGAATAGTAGAGCAGTGTTCTTAAACCACCATGGTTACAGGCTTGTCGGATCCTTCATTACGTGCTTTTAAATACTTCAAATGCCCTGAGAGTGAGGCATGGGATCAATTAGGGCAAACCGACTAAAGGTTAATTTACCCTAGCCCTGAGCTGAGGCTGGCCTGTCCTTGCGGCTCAGTGTTCTAACAAGCTGAGCTCCTTTGACTGTGTAAACACCATTAAAGTGTAACTGGTCTTACACCCACCCCGCCATCAGAGAGTAGCTTCGAGAACCTTATTAGAGGAAGGCATGACTGCGAGTGTGGGAGCAAGCAGGGAAGCAGGGGTCTTTGCGCTATTGAACTCTAATTGAACTACAAACAAGGGCTTATTATAAGCACTGCTCTCGGTACTCTCAGCCTGTGCCCCCCTTTGGGAGTTGTGCTGTAAGCAGAATTTAATCACACACCTGTCTTTCTAGGGCAGTGTGCCATGCCATTTGCCTCTAGTTCGAGTAGCCGAAAGGTGTGAACAACAGACTTGGAGATGGTTGTGCTTTAAAAGTGAATCAAACAGAGGCTGGCGCTGTGGCATAGTGGGTAAAGCTGCCACCTGCAGTGCCAGTATCCCATATGGGCACTGGCTCGAGTCCCGGCTGCTCCTCTTCCGATCCAGCTCTCTGCTATGGCCTGGGAAAGCAGTAGAAGATGGCCCAAGTCCTTGGGTCCCTGCACCCACATGCGACACCCAGAAGAAGCTCCTGGCTCCTGGCTTCAGATCAGCACAGCTCCAGCCATTGTGGCCAATTGGGGAGTGAACCACCAGATGGAGGACCTCAATCTCTCTCTCTCTCTCTCTCTCTCTCTCTCTGCCTCTCCTTCTTTCTCTGTGTAACTCTTTCAAATAAAATAAATAAATGTTTTTTTTTAAAAAAAATGTAGTCTCTGTGAGTGAGATCCCAGTGGAAAGAAGGGGCCATCAAAGAAGAAGGTACCTTTCTCTGAAGGGAGGAAAGAACTTCCACTTTGACTATGGCCTTGTCTAAATAAGTTCAGAGTTTGTGGACTCAAGAGGCTCCCATAGCCTTGGCAGCTCATGACAAGAGCCTTGGGTGATCACTGACATCATAAATAAGAGTGTCAATATTTTTTTATTAGACAGGCAGAGTTAGATAGTGAGAGAGAGAGAGACAGAAAGGTCTTCCTTCTGTTGGTTCACCCCCCCAAATGGCCGTTACACCCATCCGAAGCCAGGAGCCAGGTGCTTCCTCCTGGTCTCCCATGAGGGTGCAGGGACCAAGCACCTGGGCCATCCTCCACTGCCCTCTCAGGCCACAGCAGAGAGCTGGACTGGAAGAGGAGCAACTGGGACTAGAACCCGCCACCCATATGGGATGCCGGTGCTGCAGGCAGAGGATTGACCAAGTGAGCCACAGCGCTGGCCCCAAGAGTGTCAATTGTTAACTCAACAACAGGAGTCACTGTGCACTTACTCCCCATGTAGGACTTCTATCCTTAATGAGTTGTACTATGAGAATTAATGGTAAAACTAGTATTCAAACAGTACTTTATACTTTGTGTGTCTGTGTGGGTACAAACTGTTGAAATCTTTACTTAGTATAGAGATGATCTTCTGTATATAAAGATAACTAAAAATGAATCTTACTGAAGAATGGGATGGGAGAGGGAGTAGGAGGTGGGACGATTTGGGGTTGGGAGGGTGGATATGGGGGGAAGAACCACTATAATCCAAAAGTTGTACCTATGAAATTTATATTTGTTAAATAAAAGTTGTCTATTAAAAAACAAGGATAAAAAAAGAAAATGAAAAATCATAACTTTAAAAAAATGAATCACACACGCTCCCCCGGTGCAAGGCTGAGACCCCACTGCCTTGGTCCCCAGCTCACAACACAGACTGGGAGCCGGTTCCAACCCAACTCCCTCTTCCCCAGCACTGACAGCAGGCGTGGCAATGGGGAGTCCGAGATGCTTTCTCAAGGACTCCTTACCTGGTTTTCCACCTCCTTCCCTTGGAGGAAGGGGATGCTCCGTGAGAAGCTGAGTTCCCTGCTCCTGGTTGATCCCCGAGCTCTGTGTTCTGGCTGTGTGTCAGTGTCACCGCGTTTGAGGGGAGCCCTTCACATCACTGATGTCTGCGCCACACCGTCCAGCCGTGCTGTTTTCACTCCCCCTGGGAGGACTTGATGTACACTCCAGATGACAGCCACTGGTGTGGCCTCTACTCCATTCCATATCTGACTTAGCTTGGTCCTGGACATTTGGAATATAGAAAATAGAAAGGGAGGGGTGGGCCTGAGAGCTGCTCCCCGTGGCCAAGGACAGCCACTAGGTTTGTCCGCTGTGTTTTGAACAGGGGAGACAGTGCTATTGGGAATCCTGGGGTGTTGGCTCCCAACACGAGTCCTTTGCTGTTCCTTCTTCCTGTCGCATCCCCTTGCTTCTTGTCACGTGACAGTTTCATGAACATTTATTTAATGTTTTCTGTATGCCAGGGTCTGGGCTGGACATCAGAAAGAGAGAGGACAAAGAAGACACGGTTCTGGCCCTCAAAGAACTTACCAGTCCTCACCCAGGGAACAAATGCGAAGGCCCGGAAGTCAAGTTCCAACTCATTACCAGCTCTTACGAAAATGTCCATGGGGTAAGATATAAATGCAGGGCGTTATAATATCTTCAAAGACTATTGGTGCTAAATGTACTTGTTAATATCCCTTCTCCCAGAACAGGAACGTGCTAAACAGTTATTTTAGACATTATCAGAGACATGTTATCTGTTATTTTAAAATGTCTATTTATTTATTTATTTGAAAGGCAGAAATGCAGAGAGAGAGAGAGAGAGAGGTCTTCCATCTGCCGGTTCACTCCCCCAAATGACCGCAACAGCCAGGGCTGGGCCAATCGGAAGCCAGGAGCCTCTTCTGGGTCTCCCACATGGGTGCAGGGGCCCAAGCACGTGGGCCATTTTCCACTGCTTTCCCAAGTGAATTGGCAGGAAGCTGGAATGGAAGTGGAGCAGCTGGGACTCAAACTGTTGCCCCATGTTGGATGCCAGCTCTGCAGTCTGGGGCTTTAATCCACGATGCCACAGTACCAGCCCTGGCTTGACCTTCAACGCATGGTGCTGGCACCTGTTATCTGTTTTTACATTGAACTTATTTTAGGAAAAACCTTGTGAACTATGGTTTAAGCAAGTTCCCAGAATCCCTCTGGTTAGTCCCAAAACAACAGGAGCCCCCTCTAATCTCATCAGGCCTTTTCATTCGGCTGCTTCAGACCCCTTCATTCATTCAGTGAACTAAGATTCGAGTTCCATTATTTTCCAGACACTATGCTAGAAACTGTGCATTGGTCCCTTTTTGTGTCTATAACAAAATACCTGAGGGTGAGTACTCTTATCAAGAAAAGAGGCTAGGTGGGGCCGGCGCTGTGGCATAGTAGGTTAAGCATCTGTCTGTGGCTAAATATCTCTGGAAGACATCCTTCTCTGTCTCTGTAACTCTGCCTCTCATGTAAATAAAAAAAGAAAGCCAGAGAAGAGGTTTGCTTAGCTCAGAGTTGCGGAGGATGACAGTGCAAGGATGGGCAGCCCAAGCTCTGAGGCCTCTCATGCGGGCCCTCCTGGCTGCATTACAGCATGTGCAGAGGTGGGACAGGATATAGCTGCATGCAAAAGAAGGCAAGTACATGGGGTGACTTCACTTTACGACAGCTCCCTCTCGTAAGAATTAACTGGGATCCCTAGAAAGCAACATGAATCCCTTCTGACGGCGGCACCCCCGCCCGATGACCTCATCATCTTCCACTAAGCCCCAACCTCTGAAAGGTCCACCACCTCCCAGCATGGGAGACAATCTTCACACCGAAAATAAGCTTCCAGCACATGAAACTTGGATGGTGCACGCTCAGGCCACATCCAAATCCCACCACACGAAACCTGCAATTGTGAGTCAAAGAGCTCATCTCTCCTCTCCTGGTGCTGAAAATGCAGGAAGGAAGATGATGCCAACGTCCAATGACTATCATGGTAAGGGATGATGTATGTCCATGAGGTGTGTGAGAATGTTAGGACGTTTTGGGAGGAGCCCTGTGAGCTTGATCATGAACCTGGCCTCTAGGGTGGGGAGTGTGATGCCTGGTGGAGAGGATGGGTGTTGAGCACATTCTGGCCAGAAGGAAAAGTGTGAATGGATTAGTGAGAACAGGCTAGATTGGTGGTGCTCAGATCAGCGATCCTTCCAGAGGTTCTGTGAAGTCACAATTACTTCATAATGATACTAAGATGTTCTGACCCTCTCCCACTGGGTTGGCATTCGCACTGATGAGGTAAAAGCGTTTACATGCAAGACCTCTGGTGCCTTAGCACAAATCAAGGCAGAGGCACCAATCTGTACCAATACCCACGCACTGCAGAGGGGAAAAATGGTTTCACTTACAAGTGCCTTTGATTAAGTGGTAGGAGTTGTTTCTTTTATGTGCACCCTGGAGTAGGCATCTTTTTAATATTCCGTGTGACAGATAGGAAGTATGCATAATGCACTCCTGCACATGCAGCCACGATGGGTGTCTTGAGTAAAAGCACTTGTTTGATTTTTTTTTTTTTTGAGTTGCATATGGGACTAGAGGCTTTTATCATGGAATACCATTTTTTACTTGAAAAAACTGACAAACTATGGTTATTGAAACTTGGGTAGTTTGCAGACATTTTCTTGAAAATGAATAAAGTGAGCCTGTCACTTCAAGGAAAATAATTGACAGTGTTGTTGCCAAAGAAAAAATTCAAGCTTTCAAACAAAAATTAGAATGTTAGGAAACTCTCCGCCATCGCCTGAGCTTAGCAGCTTCCAAGTACGTACAGGGCCCAATGCGATTGATGGTGATGCGAATTAATGAGAATTTGACAAAATATTTTATAATGAAACATGGCAACCCTTAGAAGATCTGTATAACTCAGTGAGCTAATCTTTTCCAAATAACCAATCATGAGCTTATGGGATCACACAAGGGTAAAGGATTCATTCAAGAGAGCCTAATGGGTTTTAATGGCACAGAATCTGAGAAGCTCATTGCCATGGTTTCTTATTCCACATTGTAACTAGCTTATAGGAAACTGCTACTTGTGGCAGTTTGATGCAGTATCCCCAAAGGATATTGCGATGATCAGAGAAGCCTGTTTAAATTTACTTTCTTTTATTTTTTTATTTGAAAGGCAGATTTACAGAAAGAGATGGAGAGAGAGATCTTCTATCTGCTGGTGCACTTGCCAGATGGCTGCAACAGCCAGAGCGGGGCCAGGACCAAGTGGAGCCAGGAGCTTCTTGTGGGTCTCTCACATGGGTGCAGGTGCCCTAGGACTTAGATGTACATCCCTGCTTTCCCAGGCCATTAGCAGGGAGCTGGATCAGAAGTGGAGCAGCCAGTACTCGAACCAGAGCCCAAATGGGATTCCAGCATTTCAGGCAGCAGCTTTACCCACTACGCCACAATGTCAGCCCTGAATTTACTCTTTCAACTGCATTAGTTCTGTGAGACCAGATGTTCCTCATACCTCAACAGCAATAACCACCACCACCACACCAACCAACCAGATTGTATCTGATTAAATGCAAAAGTAGCTATGCGAATTCAGCTGTCTTCAGTTAATCCAGAAATCTGCAAAAACACCACCACTAGTTTTGGAAGTTAGCTGTTTTTCATAAAAGCTATGTATGATAAAATTAAGTTTTACTATTGTGCATTTTAAGCTGGTTAGTTAGCTAGTTAGTAGTTGAGAGAGAGCTCCCATTCACTGACTGGTTCACTCCCCCAAATGCCCACAACAGCCAGGGCTGGGTCAGATTGAAGCCAGGAGCTGGCAACCTCATTTGGGTCTCCCATGGGGTGGCAGGGACCCAATTACCTGATGTCTCCAAGGATACACACTTAGCAGGAAGCAGAGCCAGGACGCAAACCCAGGGGCTCCAACACGGGATGCAAGTGATCCACCTGGCATCTTAACTGGTAGGCCACACACCTGCCCTTGTCCTTGTTGTTCTTAGCTGAACTGATACATAAATAGTTACATTTTCTCATATTTCTGATTTGGGAATCTTGACGTGTAGAACCCACAGGAGCAGAAGCTCTTTGGTATCATCAAACATTTTGTAAGAGTTTAAAGGAGTCTTGAGACCAGAATATGCGAGAACTGCTGCGATGAATTATTTTGTAGGAACAAAATGGTTTTGAATTTCAGTGGCTAAACACAGCAAATATTTATTTCCCTCTCATACATAATCAGGCAACTCCCTCAAGGCCGCGGCCCGCCACGTGCTGACTCAGCTCCCAGGTTACTTACTCTATTTCTGATTCTGCTGTCTCCACACACATGGCCTCCCTGATGGCGGCGGAAGCAGGAGACCTGGGAGAAGGCCCTGCAGCTCTGAAATACTCAGGAGTATGTCACTTCCCCACACAGCTCCCTGGCCACAGAAGTGGTCATCCAGACACACCCTACTGCAGGTAGACTAGGAACCATCAGGAAGTGTGTGACTATTTGGTGAGCAGCCAGCGGCTGAGAATTTGTGATGAGAGCCTGGATTCAGTTCTATGGAAGAACTGATGAGGCGTGTGTTATGGGGAGAAGGCTAAAGCGAGACAAGGCTGGGAGGTCTGGGGGCCGAGCACGTGGGCTGCTCTCCTAAGCCACAGTCAAGTTGGATGGTTTAAGCAGGAGGTGACAACACTCACTTGTATCTTTTTTTATATCTCCCTTCTTTCTCCCCACGCATCTTATTTTAAAGATTTTTTTTAAAAAAGATTTTATTATTTGAGAGGTAGTTACAGATAAAGAGAGGGAAAGACAGAGAGAGAAGTCTTCCATCTGCTGGTTTACTCCCCAAATGGCCTCAAAGGCCAAAGCTGAGCCTATTTGAAGCCAGGAGCCAGGAGCATCTTCCAGGTCTCCCACGTAGGTGCAGGAGCCCAAGCACTTGGGCCATCTTCCACTGCTTTCCCAGGCCATTAGCAAGGAGCTGGATCAGAAGTGGAGCAGCCAGGACTCGAACCAGTGCCCATATGGGATGCCGGCACTGCAGGAGGTAGCTTTACCGGCCACACCACAGCGCCTCCCTCCTCCTTACCTTTTAGTAAATCACTGCAAGTGCGAATAAAATGAAGGTAGGAGGACCCAAGTGGAAGCAATCAAGTGCTGTGCTGATCCTGTGACTCTGGGGCAAAAACAGGAGACTTGGTTCGTGGCGCTAACTACTGTGGTGTGAGCAACTTCCTCCGCGGACAAGCTTGCAAACCGGACGTCCTTGAGCGGGAGTTGGGCAGAGGCTGCCCATCAGCTCCCAGGGCCATCTGAGCGACTTCTGTGCCAGTCAGGAGGTGAATGCCTCAACGTTCGTCTCCCCTGAGTATGCAGCTGGCGCTGACCCCATGTTCCACGCATGTCAGTGCCCACCACAGACACCACGGCCACCACAGTTTCCGCTGCTGCTGGGACGCCAGAGGGTGAGGTGTGCGATTGCCCACTCCCACCTGTCCAGTCTTGTCTCTCATACAAGAGCCTAGCTAAGGAGCCGCCAAGAAATGCCTCCTTCACCCTCCGCTCAAACTCCCAGAGCCCCATTTGCAACCCGCCTCTCCAACTGCGCCCAGGAAAGCCGCTGCAAAGGCCGTGCTGGGGTTTGCGTGCCGTACCGGATTTACGTGCCGTGTTCCCAAGAATCCAAATAGTTACAGACGCTGCAAGTGAAACGCTTGGCCTTCTCTGGCTGGAGCGAAGCGGTGTACCTGGAGGAGGGATGGCCTGATCCTCCCTCGCCTGCACCTCGGCATGCGGGCTGCCTCTCACCTACCCCAACACAGGCTCAGCGAGTTCTGGCTCTTTTCCCTGCTTTCCCCTTGCTCCAGGTGCGAGCACCGGGCAACAGCTTGACAGCACCTGAAGTGGCGCCGGGGCGCTGCTATTTAAGTAGCTCGGCTCTGAACACAACAGGTGTCGCTCACTACCTGGCTCAACATTCATTTTCCCTGTTTTTTTTTTTTTTTCTCCCGTGGACCATATGGATTTCTGATGTGAAGAGCTTGCCAGGCTCAGCTAATAGTCCCTCACTCTTCCCTCCCTCCCTTCCTCTCACTTTCCCTTTCTTTTCTCTTCATAGAAAGCCACGGGGTGGGGGGGGGGGGGTGAGGGGAGTGGCCTTGTCTGCTCCCTGGCCAGCTCTGGAAGGCGCTGACCCTGAGCAGAGCAGGTCCCTGCCATGCTGTCCCAAAGCCCCCCTCTCCTAGCTCTGCCTGCGGAACAAACCTTCACAAGCAAGAGGTAGGTGCTCCCGCCAGGGTTGTGGTTGTGTCTGAGTCCCCAAGCAAAGGCCTCCCATCGGCCTTGTCAGCAACCCCGAGGATCCAGAGAAGAGCAGCTCCCGGGGGGAGGGGGGACAAGGAGAGGCGGCAGAAATCCACCTCCCCGGAAAATATCAGGAACGTGAGACTGAAGGGCATGGGCTTCAAGTTTCTGTTTCCAATATTTCAGTTTTATTTCTAAGCTCCTGAAAACCTCTAATCAAAGAGAAAACCTGGAAACAGAAGAGAGCTCACCTCAAGTTGTTGGCGTCACCTAGCCCAAGTATTCCTGACTGCAGAGGCACAGGTCCTGAGAGACTAGATTGAGAGACCAATTTCTTATCTGGCTAAGTAAGGACTTCCTGTATTTGTCTTTCTGTATATTCCTCAGATTTATTTATTTATTTACTCCTGTGAAAGAGCGACACAGAGAAGGAGAGAGAGAGAGAGTCCAATCTGCTCATCTGCCGGTTCACTCCCCAAATGCTCACAATAGCCAGAACTGGGCCAAGCCAAAGCCAGGAGCCAGGAACCCCATCTGGGTCTCCCGCATGGGTGGCAGGGGCCTGCATAGTCGGACCATTCTCTGCTGCCTCGCCTGGAGCACTGGCAGGAAGCTGGATCAGAAGTGGAGCAGCTGGTCCTGGACCGGCACTCTGATAAGGGATGCCAGTCCTGCAAGCAGTGCCTTGATCCACTGCACGGCAGTGCCAGCATTTAATTAAATAAAGGACATGGATGAACATGATTTAAAAATATGAATTAAAAAAATCTCACTACATTGTGACTAGTAAAAATTACAGTCCACTTAGCAGCATTTGTGAGCCCAAACCTCAGTGCCTCCAGCACCATGTAAGGGAGAGACTATATGTGGCAGGCATGTCCTGAGGAGAAATGGTAGAGGGGTTACACCACATGCTCAACACCACACAGCCAATAATGTCAGCACTAGCTCAAAACGTGACTGTTGCCATGGCAACAACAAAAACATAGCGTGAGTGAAAGTATATTTCCCTAACCCCAACATTGAGTCAATTTTACTAGTCCTATACTTCCTGTTATCTAATTTTCTACCCATGAGGCAATGCTTATGGTTTTAATTTCACAGGTAGACCTTCTGCTAGGCAAAGAGATTCTGGAATAGAGGCAGGCATTAAAATACAGTGAGGTGAGCATCCCATATCAGGATGCTGGGGATCAATTCCTCCCTCTGCTTCCAATCCAGCTTCCTGCTAATGCACCTGGGAGGCAGCAGGGGATGGCTCAGTGAGGATACAGTGAGTCCCTGCCACCCACACGGGAGATCTGGATGGAGTTCCTAGTTCCTGGCTTCAGCCTAGCCCAGCTCTGACTGTGTGTTTGGGGAGTGAATTAGTGAATGGAGTCTCTCTCTCTCTCTCTCTCTCTCTCTCTCTCTCTCCCTACCCCCCCCCCCCCAACCCATCACTCTGTCTTTCAAGTAAATAAATCTTTAAAGGAGAGAGAAGAAGATTCAGGAATACCCTGCTGCTGCCTTGTTGTACATTATTTGCTCATAACCTCAACAGGGTTTGGTTATCCTGAGTCTGCTTCCTGAGGCCTCTGGGAGGCGCTGCGGGGAAATGAAGAATAGGTTATGGGGTTTGGGGACTTGAAAAACTTGCTTTTCCAGCCCTAGAATTCAGACGCTGTACCTGCTGACAAGCACTGACAGGGCTGCTCTGAACACTGGCCAGGCTGTGGGGTGGGCCTTGCACCTGCCAGCCAGATGGCTCTCCAGCAGGTGCTCTCTGCCAGGGGAAGCCACTTCCTGACTGTGACTCGGGTGTGGCACTGCAGTGGCCCCAGCTCCTTCATCTATGACAGGGAGGGATTTGGGTGTTTGATCTCAATCTTTCAGGCTGACAGACAAAAACAATAATGAGCAATGAAGTCGAAGTCATCAGGACACTTCCTGCTGTTGAATGTAGCGAGCAGGTGTTTCTCCTCTGAAAGGGACACTCTGGAAACCAAGCAAGATTCCTTTCCCTCCCCCCACCCCCGAGTATTTGTCTTTCTGAGAGCTGGTGACAGTGGATGACACCGGGGGAAGGTGTTTCCCATTGAGGCGGTCTTAGGCACGGCTGCAATGGGAAATCGGCATAACCCGGGTGACACAGTAGTGCCTGGTGGTGATTATCAACCTCCGCCTGCACCCTTAAGTGTCCCCAGAGGGGGCCTATTTCACCCTTTGTTGCTTGGCTGCTGTTCCACACTGCCTCCCTTGTGTCTGGCCCACGGGCTTTGGCCTTGAGTTGACTCAGAGACAAGCAGGTGCTGAAGTTCACTGAGGGAGTGAACTCTGGACACTCCCAGGTTCCTAGTGCCAGAACAAGGCCAGGTAGGTTATCCAGCACTGGAGGGGATAGGTCTGTCCTACCCCAGCCTGGCAGAGGGCCATGGTATCACTCAGTGCCCCCTGGGATTGCATCACCTTGGCCTCTAATTTCCTGCCTCCCCAAGGGGCCTTAGGAGTGGAAGGTATTCATTCAATCACCTCCTTCCTCCTCCTCCTCCTCCTCCTCCTGCTCCCTTCCTCTCTCCTGGCCTGGAAGCTGATGGGGGGGGGGGAGCTGGGACGGGGTAGACCAGATCTACCCCAGTAGGAAGGAGTAATGGCTGCGGCTGGGTGGGGTGCTGGATAACTGATGGGTAGGGAAGAGAGGAATTGCATTCGGTAGACACTGTTTTGCATGGTTTGAATGCTATGCCAAGAGCATGAAATACCTAGTCGATACAGTAAGTTTTAAAAAGTATTGAAATAGGCCGGCGCCGCGGCTCAATAGGCTAATCCTCCACCTTGCGGCGCTGGCACACCGGGTTCTAGTCCCGGTTGGGGCACTGGATTCTGTCCCAGTTGCCCCTCTTCCCGGCCAGCTCTCTGCTGTGGCCAGGGAGTGCAGTGGAGGATGGCCCAAGTGCTTGGGCCCTGCACCCCATGGGAGACCAGGAGAAGCACCTGGCTCCTGGCTTCAGATCAGCATGGTGCACCGGCTGCAGTGCGCTGGCCACGGAGGCCATTGGAGGGTGAACCAACTGCAAAGGAAGACCTTTCTCTCTGTCTCTCTCTCTCACTGTCCACTCTGCCTGTCCAAAAAAAAAAAAAAAAGAATTGAGATAATGTTAAAATCAGTTTCCAGGGGCCTGATTCTGTTTTCTGTTTCAGCAGCCCAATGCTGCCCCGATCCTTGGACCCTTAGGGAAAACTTCTAACACCAGCAACTGTGCAAAAGATAACATTGCTAAGTTTCTGGTCAAAATTGCTCTCTCTCTCTCCACCTGAAGTCCCTTTCCCGGTCTGCCCCCACACCACTGAGTGACTCAGAGGAAAGGAGAGTGTGGAGAGTTGGAAGGAGGCCAGGACTTGAAATCAGGCAGAGGTGGCTTCAAATCCTGGCTGCACCTCTGACTGGTTTCAGGAAGACTTTTAAACTCTCTAAGCTTCACCTTTTTTTTTTGTCCTCTCTAAAAGAAAACCAAATATCTGGCCTTGCAGTGAAGAACACGGGTTTGGGAATTCAATTTCATTCCTGCAACTGTCACATCCAAACTGGCTCCTCCCTCAGCGCCTCAGTCTCCCCATCTGCAAAATGGACACAGTAGTGTTTGCCTAAAAGGCCTGTGATGTTCAAAAGAGATGAACCCCCGCAAAGCAACCCCCACAGGGAAAGAGCCGCTGGACTGCAGCTTCTTCTCTTACCACCTTTTTGTGAGAACAAGGTAAAGTGCCCGGTGCTCAAAAACACGTGTGTGTTTAACATTTTTCTCCCCGGGCTCCTCTTTGCAGTGAGGGAAATCCCTCTGGGGAAGTCCCTGCCGTCTGGGCTTTTTAAATCTTTTATTCTCTCTGCTGGCTGATAGGCTGGGCTGTGCCCATGAAAACACTGCAGTGGAGAAATCAGCTGGAACAGCCCAAGAGATGGGGCTCCAAATTCCTCTCCTGCAGGAAGAATCTTCGAAGTTCCACCCGTCTGTCCATCCATCCCTCTGTCCATCCATCGACAACCTAGGTCCTGCGCTCACCGAATTGACCAGAACAGACTTGGTCCCTTCCTTCAGGGATTCCAGTCGGGCATGAAGCGGAACCCACGTTAGAGAGAAGCTCCTCTGCATTCCCAGACCAAGAGGCTTGTGAGAAACCTGCCTTTGTGTTCTCCAAGTCCCCTAAGGTAGGTGGAATGGGCCCAGGAAATACCCAAGCTGCGCAAATTACAGCCCCGCGGACAATGGTGGGGAGGCCTGGCCGCGTAACGCCTTGCATTTAAGGATAAATTTTCATCTGTGGCCAACGGTGCAATTCCCTCAGTCTATGACACACACAGTGACCTCATTGTTGGTCAGGCTTAGCGGGCTGGATGGAAATGCCAAAGAAAAGTCTAGAAGTTTTCAAGCTTCTTTCACTCGCAGGCAAGTACTCACCTCATGGGGCTATATGAGCTTGAATGTGCCCGGCAGGTGTATGGGTTTGGAACAAGCCAAGGAGGGCCTTGGGAACACAGGTTTACCTGCCACGGCTCCAGCTGCCACTGAGAACGGGAAGGCGCCCAGAGCCTCGGCTTCAGTCCTGGCTTCAGACTGTGGGTGGAGTTGGTCTCATCTCCATCTACCCACCCACCAGGTGTTGGGCTGTAGACAGATAGGTCAGGTGTCCGCAGTCAGAAATAGCGGGGCTGGGGGAGTGGGGAAGGGATGCTGGCAGTGCAGAGGGCGTTGGCCTGTGCTGCCCGAAACTGCCCCGCGAGGGCTGGAGAAGGTCTCCTATGCTGGCCTGATTTGTCCCAGGTTGATCAGAGGGGCTGCCAAGACGAAATGAGTGACACAGGGACCTGGGAAAACCCAGGATTGAATCAGCACCTGTGACACACCACTGATCTCCTCTAGAGCTCAGACTTTTCAGTCTCAGAGGGCGGACTTCAGATAAGGAAAAAGAGGATGGCAGGTGTGGGCATGTAGCCTGGCATGTAAACACCCGTGTCCCATGTGGGAGTGCTCGGGGTTCGATTCCTGGCTCTGGCTCCTGACTCCAGTTTCCTACTAATGCTAAAGCAGGGATGACAGCTCAACTAATTGCATCCCTGCTGCCCCTATGGGAGACCTGGGTTGAGTCCCTAGAACCTGGCATTGGCCTAGTCCAAGCCCAGACATTGTTGGCATTTGGAGAGTAAATCAGTAGCAGGAACTCTGTGTGTGTGTGTGTGTGTGTGTCTATTTCTCAAAGTTTGGGGGAAAAAATGGACAGACATTTGGCTTAGTTGTAGATGCCAGTCAAGTAGGTGGGTCCTTGCCACTCATGTGGGAGACCCGGATTGTGCCTCTGCCTCACCTTGTGCCTGTAGATCCAGGTGGAGGCTGATGCAGGCATTTGAGGAGTGAATCAGCAGATGGGAGCTCTCTGAAAAAACACATGTAAAGGAAAAAATAGATGAATACATATCAAAAATAAATATATAGATAATGTTCTTATATGTATATTATAGCAAAAATGTCTAAGGACACTCCAGTTCCAACAGTGACTCTGCTGCAAGAACCAGGGGACAGCCTACGAAATGGGCCTTGCTCCCTTCTTTCAGGGTCCTCAGAGGGCACACACACTCACACCACATCACATTCCAGCCCATACTTCACACCACACCAAAGATGAATTGTTTCCAGATCAGTTGCTTCCAGTCATGTCTCTCATTCCAGAATGACGAGGTCATCTGGGGGTCTCCTTGGCCCTCCAAATCCACATACAACTATGCAGCCTCCACCACTTGTGTACCCCCCAAATCCCATGACCTGTGGACCCCCAAAGCCTTCCTGAATATTTCTGAGAACCCAGGAGAGTGATGGGGTGATACTCCCATTCTTTTTTTTAAGATTTATTTATATTTTTTATTTGAGAGGCAGAGTTACAGAGAGGCAGAAGCGGAGAGAGAAAGAGAGAGAGGGAGAGAGAGGTCTTCTATCTGCTGGTTCATTCTTCAGATGACTGCAATGGCCAAAGCTGAGCCGATCCAAAGCCAGGAGCCAGGAGCTTCCTCCAGGTCTCCCACATGCTTGCAGGGGCCCAAGGACTTGGACCATCTTCTTCTGCTTTCCCAGGCCATAGCAGAGAGCTGGATCGGAAGTGGAGCAGCCGGGACTCAAACCAGCACCTATATGGGATGCTGGCACTGCAAGCAGTAGCCTAGATCTCCTGTTCTCACCTGTCTGGCTGCTGAGCTCCCAGGCGTGGGGTAAGGGACCCTCCACATTTCTTGTAGCTGTCTTTGCCATTGCACAACCTGCAACCTAATTTATGTACTACTGGGGCCGACTGGGGCCTGGCGGGTGAAGCCACCACCCCAAAGAAAAATGTGTTAAAGGCAGCAAAGGTTGTTTCTTGTCCAGGATCCCTGCCTCCCTCCTCTTGTACCTCTCAGGGCCCCAGTGTAACCACAAGCTACTGAGAGATTGGCTGCCCTGCCGTTGTTCATGGATACAGGGTGAATCCGGGTGCATTTGCTGGCCTGGCTCAGACTCTGACCCTTTCCAAGTGGACCGGGTTATACTACTGTACAAGGCTATCTGCACTAGGGTAATCCTTGATTATCTAGAGCCAGAATGACGTCACAGTTCTCCACATGGTTCATATCTTGCTTCCAGCCACAATCCCTTTGCAGCACATGTCTCCTTCTCCGTCTCGCCCACCAGTAGCATTTTTAAAATTCCTCATCCAACCTCAGTGCCTACGTGGGTCCTTGAACTATAGGACTCGGTAAATATTTGCGACAGGAATAAATAATGAAAAAAAGAAAAAAACCTGAGCACGGGTATGATTATCTTGGGGGCCAATGAGCAAAATTGAAAGGAACGGGGTCAACAAATTTTTAACAGATGGCGAAGTGGAATGTTCCTTTATCATCGCTGAGGGAAACCCCCACCCAGTGTTCCCATGGACCTTTTATGTCCTCTGTCACATTACTTCTGTTTGTGATTTGCAGCCTGTTGGGAATGACAACATCACTTGGGCTTCACAATTCTCCTTTCCTGTCAAGAACATGCCAAGAGGCACAGACAATCATGGCTTTTTACATATCCAAGAATTTATATTGGGCTTCACAAACTTCAGAACACCCCTTTGCGATAACTGGCAACACCTGGGGATGTCGCAAAGCTGGTCCAGGACTGGCCTCTTCACCGGGAGTCCAGTTAAGCGCATGCAGTTTACTTTATGTTTTCCTCTGTTCCCGGGCTCAGAAGGTCCCGTGTTCAACTCAGCTGGAACCCAGAGCCAAGTAGCAGGATGATCTGAATTATGGAGGAGCCGAAACCTGTGCAGGAATAAATACTGTTTTCCAAAATAGTCCTTTAATTTAGGCAAAGACTTTTGACTTGAATTAAGTCTCCCTGGCTTTGTGTAGGTCTATGCAGTCTTGCAGGGGAAGTACCCTTCACTTATGGGTACTGAACACTGTAAGCATGGCTAGTTTGAATTAGAAACTCTAAAAGATCTCATGAATATTTTTAACAATCACATAATAAAATATATTTTAATATATTAAATATAAAACTCTGAAATTAATTTCACTGTTTTAAAAATATTTTTCAGTATGACCATCAGAAAATTTTTCCTTTTTTTTAAATAAACATTTATTTATTAGGACCATAGTGTGGCTTAGCAAGTAAAGCCACTGGCTGTGACACTGGCATCCCACATAGTTACCCGGTTGGAGTCCTGGATGCTCCACTTCCAATCCAGCTCCCTGCTAATGCACTGACTTTAGCCCTGCCCAGCCTCAGCTGTTGCAGCCATTTAGGGAGTGAGTCAGTAGAGGGAAGATCTCTCTGTGTCTATTTCTGCCTTTCAAATAAATAAATAATTCTTAAAAATTTTAATTAAAAATATTTATTTATTTATTTATTTGAAAGCCAAAGTTACAGAGAGACAGAGAGAGAAAGGGAGAGAGAGAGATCATCCATCTGCTGGTTCACTCCCCAAATGGCTGCAACAGGCTGGGCCAGGCTGAAGCCAGGAGCTTCTTATGGGTCTCCCATGAAGGATGCAGGGGCCCAAGCCCTTTGGCCATCTTCCAGTGCTTTCCCAGGCCATTAGCAGGGAGCTGGATCGGAAGTGGAGCAGCCAGCTCTTGAACTGGCACCCATGTGGGATGCTGGCAGCACAAGTTCATCTTAACCTGCTGTGCCACAGTGCCGGCCCAACTTTTATATTCTATATCTGGCTGACATTATATTTCTATTAGCAGTGAAGCAGACAATGCCTAGACACACGCACACGCAATAGACTGTTGTAGCAAAAAGTGATGAATGTTGGATTACTAACAGAGTGAAGGAGAATTTATTCCATGAAAAGAAATAGTTTATTTCAGATTTATGGAGAAAAGAAAATATCTTTTCTTCCTATCTTAGATTTATGGCTTTAGTAGCTATAACAAAAGGCCTATTGACAAGAGAAAAGCATGGAAATTTCTGTAATATAATCAGAGTCTTCTCAAATAAATACCCAAAGAAGCAAGGAAACCTGTGTGGTTTTGTACTGGGTCTAATGAGAGAACTGCACAGGGCAAAGAGGTCTAGCTAGACATAGGGGCTGTGATCTTTGGTGATAACCTGGGGAACATGACAAAGCCTATTTGTGCACATTCTTTTCTGTGTGCCTGTGTCTTCAGAGGCAAAGACATAGAGCACCTCTCACGGGAAGGAACGAGTCCTACACCTGCTTCAGGAAAGCGGAGGAGACAGTGAGAGAGACCTTCCTGGGTTCTTTACCTTATTTCAAGTGAGAAGAGACAGGGGCAGGTGAGAGTGGCTTTCCTGCCTCTGCTGTTTTCCCAAATGCCAGGATGCCATATTTTGGGGACATGTCCCTGAATCCCGTCACAGTTAAAATTTGGCTTGAATTCTAGATTTGTTTCACAGTGAGATCCGCTAATGAGTTCAGGTTCAGAATTTTTAGTGAATGAAAAAACATGTCTTTATCATAGCGTTAGTGGGCATAGTAAATATATTAAACCCTCTTTCCTCCCAAATCAAATGCTGCATCAAAACCACCATTTAGAAGGCCAGCACTGTGGCACAGCACATTACGCTAAAGCTTGCAGTGCTCTTTCCAGTTCAAGTCCCTGCTTCTCTACTTCTTTTTTAAAAAATATATATTTTTATTTATTTTATTTGAAAGGCAGAGTTACAGAAAGGCAGAGAAAGAGAGAGAGAGGTCTTCCATTCACTGGTTCACTCCCCAGATGGCTGCAACGGCCAGAGTTGCGCCCATCCGAAGCCAAGAGCCAGGAGTTTCTTCGGGGTCTCCCATGCAGGTGCAGGAGCCCAAGGACTTGAGTCATCTTCTGCTTTCCCAGGCTATAGCAGAGAGCTGGATTGGAAGTGGAGCAGCCAGGACCTGAACTGGCGCCCAGAGGGGATGCGGGCATTGCACACAGTGGCTTTACCCGCTACGCCACAGCACTGCCCTCCCCACCCCTGCTGCTCCACTTCTGATCCAGCTCCTTGCTAATGTGTCTGGAAGGCAGCAGATGATGGCCCAGCTGCTTGGGCCCCTGACACCCATTTGGGAGACAGCTATGGAGTTCCTGGTTCCTGGCTTTTTCCTAGCTCAGCTCTAGCTGTTGCAGCCATTTGGAGAATGAACCAGCAGTTGGAATCTGTGATTGTGTGTGTGTGTGTGTGTGTCTGTGTGTGTGTGTGTGTTTTCCCTCCCTCTCTGTGTCACTGTCTTTCAGTTGATTCATTAATTAAACACAAGCATTGGATTGCTAGAATCACTTTCCATGCTTTCCCATCATCTCTGGTTTGTGAGCTCTGGGAAGACAGACACCAAATCCCAGCCACCTGCCAGAATAAATCCACCCCGTTTGCCCGGGAGTCAGGACTCAGGAGGTTCCTTGGGGGATGGGGCTCTAGGAAGTAAAATGAGACAGTCTCAGGCAAACAGGGTCAGTTGGTTCCCCTCTCCAATATTCCCTGTGTTTGCTACATAGTGGGGGCTCAGTGAATGTTAGTTGAACTTATAGTAATAACAACTATAAACTTGCTGAATGTGTTCCCATGGCAGAACCCAAAGTGCCTTCTAAATTAAAGAAGGATCGGTATGGGGGCTTCTTTTGACAGACCACTCAGAGGCCACGCCGAGGCTCCCCACCCGGCATCAGCAACACAAGAACCACTCTTTGTCCCTGTCACATGGAACTTTAGTCTTCCTCCAGTTGGCCCCAACTCTGCCAGTCCCATCCCAAGCCCAGTCTGCCCCTGCAGACTCTGGTCCCCTCCACCATCCTTGGCCCAGGAATACAGCTGGTGGCCTGAACTGAAGGAACTCCCTGTATTTGTCAAGCAAATCAGTATGGTTATGTGTTTGGGGTGGGGAATGAGCAGCAGGGTCTCCGGGCATGAGATGGACAAAAGAGTTAAAGGAAAGAAAGAGATATCCCCCAATCTGTTGCTGGCTTTATCTAGGAAAAACACTGGTGCATGGTGTGCCTGGACTCTGTGACCCCAGTTCAGAAGCCCCGCAGCAGAGCTAATCTTGATTATGAGCCAGGCTCCAGAATCAGCCAGTTTGAAGCCTTTCTGAGGGTTACTAAGTTCTCTGGATTCAGATTCTTATCTGCAGGGAGAGCCAAGAGTGTCTGCTTCCAGGAGCAAGGGAGAAATGTTTTCTAATCCAACACCAGGCTCAAGGCCGAGACCACTCTAACAAATGACAAAATAGCAGGAGAGGAGCCTGCAAGTTAACTGAATGAAAGTTTTATGTGACACGGGAGCCTTCAGAAATGAAAATTCGGGGAAATAGGGGAAGCTGTCTTGTAGGGACAGGCGTGCAAAAGTGTGACGGGAAGACTCCAGGGTGCGATATCTAGAAGTAACGAATTAGAGGGAACAGAGGGAACGCAGTGAGGCCTGTTTGTCCAGATTCTTCTCTGCATGTGCGATGTTCCTTTGTTCCAGGTGGAGGGTAGCTCGGGAAGGCCTTATTATACCACTGCAGAGGACGGTCAGAAAATTCTTCTATGGACTGCTTCATGAGAGAAGGGCGAGGAGAAGGTGAGTGTGGCCTTCCTGCCTCTGTTTCCTCAAATGCCCAGGAGTCATGGTCCAGGGTCCTGTCCTGAACCCCATCACAGGCTCATTCTAAAGAGTAAATGAACTGACGGATATGAAGTACCTCATGTGGCTCCTGGTGCTTGGTAAATAAAGGATCTAAAATGGCAAGAATAATTATTTAACCTGTCAGTCAAGGCCTAGACAGAAATTTGGTATATGAAGAGAGCATAGGCTTTGGTATGCAACCAAAAACTATTTCTGTTCATATCCATATATTTGTGGGCTCAGATAAGTAATTTAATTGTTCTTATTTCAGATCACACATCTGTAAGATAAAATTCCAACTTGTAGGATTGTTATGAAAATTAAGTAGGATATATGTGCTCAGTACATAGTGATCAATTATGATGATTGCTATGAAGGTGCTTTCTGTACTCAGTTCATTTCTCTCTCCAACTTTGGTACAAGCAGCCCATCAGATTTGCTGTCTCCCAGTGTCCAGCGCACACGACACTCCCAGCTCCCATGCCTGGAAACCGATTGGTGAGAAGTGAAAATTCTGCAAAGCTGGAATGGGTATTTGGAGAAGTAGTTAAGTCTCCACTTGGAACACCCACATCCCATGTTGGAGAGCCTGGGTTCAAGTCACAGCCCCACTTTGACTAATTCCAGCTTCCTCCTACTGTGCAGCCTGGCAGGTAGCAGCAATGGCTCAAGGAGTGGGGGCCCCCGCCAACCATGTGGGAAACCCAGATGGAGTTCTGGGATCCTGGCTTCTCCCAGGCTAGCCCTAGCTGTTGTGGGCATTTAGGGTGTGAACCAGTGAATGAGGGCTCTCTGACATGCAAATAAAATGAAAATAAATAATATTTTTAAATTTAAAAAAATGCTGACTAGCTTTCAAGACCCAGCTCCAATCCTGGACAGAGAAGGTGGCTTTCACCTTTGCTCATTATCTAACTCCTCATTTAATCCATTCTAGCAGTTAAGGAGCACTGCATTCTATCCCAGTGGTTCTTCGAAAATAGCAACAGAGGGGGAAATAACGATACAATGAGCTTCATAAACCAATTCACATATCCATTCTTAAAAAAAAAAAAGATTTATTTATTTATTTGAAAGGCACCGTTACAGAGAGGCAGAGGCAGAGACAGAGAGAGGTCTTCTTTCATCCACTGGTTCACTCCCCAGATGGCCACAATGGCTGGAGCTGTGCCAATCTGAAGCCAGAAGCCAGGAGCTCCTTCCGGGTCTCCCATGTGGGTGCAGGGGCCCAAGAACTTAGGCCATCTTCTACTGCTTTCCCAGGCCATAGCAGAAGGCTGGATCAGAAGTAGAGCGGCTGGAACTCGAACCAGCACCCATATGGGATGCTGACAGTGGAGGCGGTGGCTTTACCCACAGCGCTGGCCCCTCACATATCCATTCTTAACCTTAAAAACTAGTGCTACTGGCCATCATTGTAGTGCAGTGGATTAAACCACCCCTTGCAACTCCAGAATCCCATATCGGAGTGCCAGTTTGAGTCCTAGCTACCCTACTTCTGAGTTCCAGTTAATGCACTTGGGAAGGCAGAAGATGACGGCCCATGTGCTTAGTCCCAGCCACAAATTTGGGATACCAGAATGGAGTTCCTAACTCCTGGCTTCAGGCTGGCCCAGAGCTGGCTGTTGCAGCTATGTGGGGAGTGAGCCGACAGATGGAAGATTTCTCTCTCCCTGTCTCTCCCTTTCTCTTTGTAATTTTGCCTTCTAGATAAGTAAATCTTTTTAAAGTTAGTGCTAAAATGTTCTTTATTTGATAAAAGCATGAGAATGATAGTTGCTATTTTTTTTAACATACTTGGGAAGATAAAAAAGTAAGTACCTTTATGCTGGACACCAAAGTGTTTTTGATTTTGCTTGTTTATTTTGCTATTTTACAGATTTGCAAAATCCCAAAAACTCGAGGAATTTGTCCTTTACAATGTACAATGGAAAGAAGAGAGAGAAAGAAGATGAAGAAGGAGAGACAGAAGTGGGGCTGGTCAGAGTCCAGGGTCTCACTGTGGTTACCTTTTGCCAATTGAGGGGAGGCCCCAAAGATTATGTGCAGGTGCTAATGAGACACCCATCTAAAACAATGAAGGGTATATTCATGTGCTAGGATCAATGAATAATCACCTCCTTCTAACTTTGCTAAATGCAAACAGGTAAGAGAGGCTTGGCCAGCTCTGAAACAATGATGTGCATGAGAAACATCTGAAAAGTTCATTACTTCAGGGGTGGGGGGAGGGCTGCCCCACCCCCTCAGCCTCTGATTGGCAGATCTGGGCCATCTGCATTTTCAGTTAGCCTTCTGGGAACTGCAGAGGGGAGGCAGGGGGTCCTCAGGCCCGCCAGGCAGGGAGAACCGGGTCCTCAATAACAGTGCTGTCCTTCCGGCTTTCCCTGCCAAAGCCAAGAGCTCACCCACCCTGTCTGCCATGTAGCCCATCTAGGGGCACAGCTGTGCAACCCTCAAGTCTCCATACACTTTTTTTTTAAGATTTATTTATTTACTTGAAAGTCAGAGTTACACAGAAAGAGGAGGAAAGGCCGAGAGAGAGGTCTTCCATCCACTGATTCACTCCCCAGTTGGCTGCAACAGGCAGAAGCTGTGCCAATCCAAAACCAGGAGCCAGGAGCTTCCTCCGGGTCTCCCATGTGGGTGCAGGGCCCCAAGGACTTGGGCCATCTTCTACTGCTTTCCCAGGCCATAGCAGAGAGCTGGATCAGAAGTTGAGCAGCCTGGACTTGAACAGATGTCCGTATGGGATAACGGCACTGCAAGCGGCTTGACCCTCTATGCCACAGCTCCGGCGCCCTGCATACACTTTTTTCATGGAACCTTCATTATGAAAAGGCTGTGCTAGTCCTAGAGGGCTAGCTAGATAATCACAGTGAGGTCTTTTGTCAAGTACAGGCCATCTATTTAAAGTCCCAACCGCTGTATCAGTGAGCCCTGAGTTCAAACCTCCCCCATCGAGTCTGCTTCCTCCATCACTGTATTCAATCCTCCTCCTCGCGGTAGGGTCGGCCCTGAGAGCTGATGCTCCTGGCCACTCTCAGAGAGAGAGCTCCTCACTGATCCCGCAGGAGGCAATGTCCTCTACACAGAGGAGAGAAGCTGCCTACTGTGAATCTGGTCAATTTAGGAAAGGCAGAGAGAGAGAGAGAGAGAGAGAGAGAGAGAGAGAGAGAGAGGTAACTGGCTCTTTGGTTTTAGCAAAATCACTTCATTTCACTGACTTCCCCTCCAGCCTTGCTCCCCACATTCGTGCATTTTCCAGTTCTCACCCCCACCTTTAATGTTGCTGTCGGATTTTAATCATCTCTTTGAAAAAAAAAAAAAAAAAACCTGACCAATGTTCATGCAAATAACCCCAATAGAATAACCCCCAAGAGAATAAACAAGTCCTTCCTGCAACACCCCCCTACCTCCCTGGTCCTGGCAGTTGCCCCACCCCCCACCCCCGGGTGTTTATCCAGAATGCTGAAGACGTTTGAAGGCTTCCCAGGTGGGTAAAAGCTCTCAAAAAGATTGGTTTACAAAATGCCGGCCAGGGGCCCTTCACCTTCCTCGGAGCTTTGCGTTTGGAGGAGAGCACTTTAGGAGCCCAGGAGCAAGCCTAGGTCTGGCAGGCTCAGAAGGGACCCCAACACTGGGAAATCCTCTGCTTTACATAGGAAACCACTGCAAGAGGCCCTGCACGCGGAGCAGCGTGGGGGAAGGGCGTTCCGTGCTGAAAGAACAAAAAGGGACCTCTTTTCCTTTTCCTTTCTTTTTATTTTTGGTGCAAGGCAGATGGGCTGTTGATTGACACTGAGTAAATCCTCAAATAAACGACTCCAGTGCTGGGGAGGGGAGGTGACGGAAGGAGGGAGTCGGGAGGATGGGAAGTGCCTTGTGCATATGGAACGGATAACTTTTTAAAGAAAGGGAGATTAAAAGCAAGAACCTCAGGGCATTTAATAACTGTGACATTTTATTCTTGCTTTATGTGGATTATTGAAGATTATTTGCTAAAAGCAAGGGCCCATCTCGAGTTACTGTTTGATTCGCCCTTCTTTTTCTCTCATTTAAAGTCTTCTGTCTTCCGTGATTTTCATGTGGCTGTTGATGGACACAGCTGGCATGGGAAAAAAGTCTTCCTGATAAATGGAAGGCTCTACGCAATCACCCTCGCTGCCAAACAACACCCCAAATTAGTTGGAGGCATTGCTGTAGGACCCCAAAACTGGGTCTGTGTGCCTGACATGCAGGAAGCCCATCACTGATGTAGAGTGGTAAAGGAAAGTAAGTGTTCATTGCAAAGCGCAGAGCACAGAACCAGGCAGCTATTGCTTAAGCCCTGGGTTCCCCAAGGAGTTAGAGGTGAAGGTTCTTATAGACTGACGTTGGAGCTCAGAGGTGAGGATTAGCTCCTGTCCAAGTTCCTGGTTGGTCAGTGGCGCTAGTGACCTTCCTTTGATTGGTCAGTGATGCCATGCTCTGTAGGGAATTTACGGTGGCCAGGTGGGCTCCAGCTGCTCTGGGGGTTACTTGAAGGTAGCAGCTGCATTCTTCCAGGACCTGGAATTCCCTACACAAACCACCCCAGGACAACAGTGGCCGCAAGGTTCTTGTCTATTGGAGAAGAGGAGGACTCCTTGAATCCGGTGACTAGAACCTTGTAAAGCCAGCTGTGTCACTCCCTCAAATCGGTGAGTTCGTTTTGATAAAGGACACACAAGGACACCTTGAGCTAAGGGAGGCAGACAAGAGTCTGGGTC
Source organism: Sylvilagus floridanus (assembly GCA_949820135.1). NCBI lineage: Eukaryota > Metazoa > Chordata > Mammalia > Lagomorpha > Leporidae > Sylvilagus > Sylvilagus floridanus. Next base: position 82,447,002 of record OX463225.1, on the reverse strand, counting down.
CTGCTTTCCCATTATAGGAGTTCCATTTCACCTTTCATAAAAGAACAAGAATCGATGTCACTATTGAGCCCAATAGCATTGAACAGTAGACACAGTAGACACATGAGAAGCTTTTGCAACCAACTGCAGTGGCTTAAACCATGGAGCTGCTGAAGCTTTGCAGATCCAGTCAGTGGCAGAGCTGGGGCTCAGCCCAGGCCCCTGCTGCCCCCAGACCTCTGCTGCCCTAGACCTCTGCTGCCCTAGACCTCTGCTGCCCCCAGACCTCTGCTGCCCCCAGGCCTTTGCAGCCCCCAGGCCTTTGCAGCCGGTGCTGCCTTTTCATTCCATCACGTGACCCTTAGGGTTTTAAGTCACATGGGCCTATAACCCAGGCAAATGCTCCAGCTTTGTCTCTCAAACATTACAGACCATCTGCAGTCCCAAAGGCAAAGTCTTTCCTTGGGCTTTGTGGAGCCAGAAGTAAAAAAAAAAAATTCTACAGTTCCAGTATAGGGAAGAGTGGGTCCCTAAAAATTCAGTTTGGGGATCCTAAATATATGTATAGTCCAGATGTCTGGGATAACCTGAGAAGATAAAAAGGACTATAGCAGCTTCGGGAATTACAGAGAGAACAATGGGTTTGGGAGTCATCTCCAAATGGGATGCCAGTCCCATTATTCCTATTTATAACTTGGCCTGCACAAAGTATTTAGGCTCCCTAAATCTCAGTGTCTTTTTCTATGCAGCAGGAATAACCATGTCTCTCTTACTGGGCTGCTTTGAGTATTTATAGCACAATGCGTGGAAATCTTTCCTCCTACCTATAAATGCTCAGTAAATATCACATTCATTTCCCTCCTCTCTCTGCCTTCCTCTCGCCTACCCTCAATCTCTTTAGTCCAAACCCAAACTCAAAGTTGCTGTGCCTCAGGAACTTGCCTGAAAAAGTCACAAGGAATTAAGCCAAGGAATCCTGCTAACATCAAGACATTTCCTTAGGAAACATAATGGCAAGATCGGCACTCCCTGAGGGCAGCTGCTCCAGGGAGCGACCACAGTTTGCACCTGGGCTGGTGTAGTTCATTGTCAGAGGAACTGCCTCCAGTCTTGGTCCCTGTCCAGCAGGAAACAAGAAAGAGTGGGTCCCCAACAAGTCTGCGGAGCCATCAAAGAAGGGGTGCAAGAAACAATGAGGGCAGGGAAAGAAATGGGTAGGGAGCTGGCAGGGAAGTTGAAGTGGGTGGAAACTCAGGCCAAAGAATGAGCCAATGGGAGGGCATGTTGACTTCAGAGGCCAAAATGAAGGCGGGGGAGAGGAGAGACTCTAAAGGCAGCCATTTCCCAGGATGGGGGGGGGGGGGCAGTCATCTTGTTAAAAGGGTATTGTGAAGCCATGCTTAGGAATGGGGATGAGGAGTCAATTAGCCCTAACAAAGATGTTGGGAGAAAGAATGATGGAGTTTGAGGAGGGAGAGTGTCTGAATCACCTGCTCCCTGGGGAAATGAGCTGGTGGGGGTAGGGAGGAAGAGGATGGGACCTTGAACACGTGAAGAGGTGAGCCTTCAGGGTCAGTTCCTTTTACAAAGCTTCCCCAGGGATTCAGCAGTGCCTCTGAAGTGGGGAAGTCCTCCTTGAGCCTGCTCTGTTTTGCATGCCAGTTAGCCCATGTGGATGCTCGTGGTGTTTTCTTTTGCAGAGATAGTAACAAGGCATTGTGGGTATAATCCCTAAGAATCTATAAACATGTTTCAGACCTAAAAATAAAGAGAGGGAGAGAACTATTGTTGGGTCTCAGAAAACCATATCCCGAAGTATTGCTGGGTATGGACACGCTGAGCAGCTTAGGTGCTCTTCACCATCTAAAGACACAGTATCCTGATACACTCATTGTATGTTGAAAAAATGTGATGGGGCCGGCACTGTGGCATAGGTGTGGTGTGGTTGGTAAGGACACCACCTACAGTGCTGGCATGCCATTTGGGCACTGGTTTGAGTCCTGGCTGCTTCACTTCCGGTCCAGCTCTCTACTACGGCCTGGGAAAGCAGTAGAAGAGAGCCCAAGTCCTTGGGCCCCTGCACCGTGTGGGAGACCCGGAAGAAGCTCCTAGATCCTGGCTTCAGATCAGCGCAGCTCTGGCTATTGCAGCCAATTGGGGAGTGAAACATCAGATGGAAGACCTCTCTCTCTCTGCCTCTCCTTCTCTGTGTGTGTAACTCTGACTTTCAAATAAATAAATCTTAAAAAAAAAAGAAAATATCATAAGTCAAAAATTTACTTAATATGCCAAGCACACCGAACATCATAGCTTAGCCCTGCCTACCTTAAATGACCTTAAATGACCTCTGAACACTTACATTAGACTACAGTTAGGCATCGAGAGAGAGTATTGCTAGCCTATGAAAAGATCAAAATTCAAAATTAGAAGTACAGTATTTTTTTAAGATCTATTTGAAAGTCAGAGTTACAGAGAGAGAGAGAGAGAGATCTTCCATCTACTGATTCACTCCCCAAATGGCTGCAACAGCTGGGGCTGGGCCAGGAGAAGTCAGGAGCCACAAGAGCCAGAGCTTCTTCCAGGTCTCCCATGTTTTTGCAGGAGTTCAAGCACTTGGACCATCTTTTACTGCCCTCCCAGGGGCATCAGCAAGGAGCTGGATCAGAAGTGGAACATCCAGGACCAGAACAGGAGGCCACGTAGGACGCCAGCTTTTCAGGCAGCAGCTTAACCTGTTACGCCATAACGCTGTCCCCTCATGTGCATTTTTTTAAATCCCAACTTGATGTTGATGGGAATAAAAATGGTGATATAGGTAAAGCACCTACAAGGGCCCAAGTACATAGTATACCAGCAAAATATTATTAATGATCTCGTTAATCACAAGATGATGATAATGACAATGTTGGTGATACATGCGTTTTCCATATAATGCATTGAAGAGCTCTCAGTTTGCTAGACTCATATGACGTTGAGTTGCCCTCTCTCTAAAACACAGTGATAAGTCAGTCCCAAGTAAATTGCGTCACTCTCCATGAATAGACTTACACTGTTACGTCTGGCATGGCTCATGAGAGTGTGGCATTGTGCTTTCAAATCACGAAGGGTACTGAGAACTTCCACATCCACAGTCTGTTTTACTCCTTACAACTGCCGTTCAGGGCTGACAGCAAGGGCAGGCAGAGCCCAGCTTCAGTTCCACACTAGCCCGAGGACCTGGAACAACTCCTGTAGTATTTTCAGTCTCTGCTTGCTCACCCGTGAATAGGAAAAGGATTCCTGTTTTGTGGCATCTGCAGACTTGTGGGAACCAAAAGGGAGACTGTATGCCCAAGTCCTACACCACAATGCCAATATCTGATCTGCCCTTATTTGGGGAGATAAGGAAACCGAAATGGACAGAAATGGCCTGACGTGCAAAATCTCTCAGCTCACAAGACAGAGAGGCAGGACAGGAAGTCAGCTCAGTGACCTTTCACACAGCTCGGCTTCTGGCACCACCACTGATGCTCCCACAGCCCCTTCTCTGCAGACGCAGAGTGACCCTTGTGGTCAGGGTTTGTAAAGAAGACCTGCCCGATGGAGCACCGCACCACTTCCCCATGGGCCAAGCTGCCACTTCTCTGTGGGAAGCTTGGCTTCCTGTGTCAGCCTCTGCCCTGAGACAGGCTGACTGAGGAGGTTTAACTCTGCCACAACTCAATTCACCCTAGGGTTGTGGGAGGCCGAGTGGAGGGGCTGAGAGTTAAGGTTCTTGAGGGGCTGGTGCTTTGGCGTAGTAGGTTAAGCGTCCGCCTGTGGCACCAGCATCCCTTATGGGCACCTGCTTGAGTCCCAACTGCTCCGGGCTCCTTGCTTCCGTCTGGCCTAGCTCTGGCCATTGTGGCCATTTGTGGTGTGGACCAGCAGATGGAAGATCTCTCTCTCTATGTATCTCTCCCTCTCTGTCTCTCTGTAATTCTGCCTTTCACATAAATAAATAAGTCTTTTTAAAAATACTTCCAAACAATGACCGCTGTTTCAGAACTCTGCGCTCTCAATGACTTCAGTGTTTTTCAGGATGGTTGGCAGGCTTTAGACAAGAGTACTTCAGAAAGTAGGTGGAAAATGGAATGAAGAAGTAAGTTTATTTTGGGTGCAAACTTTTCTAAATCCATGCCTTCTCATAAATCCACATCACCCGAAAGCTGCTCCCTCTGGAGACTTTACTTGCACCTGTTGAATCAGATGGAGGGTGGAGGGTGACAGTGGGAGCCCAGAAATCTGCACTCCAACAAAGCTCACAGCTGACTTCCATGGACATCCAAATTTGAGAGCCACAGTGACACTCCCCAGCCTCCGAGAACCTTCTTTCAGAGACAGACAGGGAAGGGAGTAGCTTGACCTTCAATACTGAATGCTTCTTTGGCATCCTTTGGACGAAAAGCTAAGCCCTTCCGCCTTCCAAGTTGTTGCATAACCTGCCCGGCTTCTCTTTAGTAGATCTGCGTGGGACGAGGTTGTTCCTGGTGATTGACAGGAATTTTAACATGAATATTTAATGGGCAGGGCAGCCGGTACACTCAGCTAATGTAATATTTCAAGCTCGACTTTCACACTGAAGGGATTTGCCCTCCCGTAATGCATGTCTACATCTGTCGCAGGCCTTCCAACAGCATTTTCACACAGATAATGCCAGTTCAGGGAGCTTCTATTTCCCACCTCTCAGAGGAAGCTCCTGCTTATCTTTGTCTTGACTAAGATCCTCCACGCTGATGGAATACCACCTAGCATTCTTTTGATTTTTGTCATTTCCTGTCCAGGCCCTCCCACATGCCTTCTTGGGTGGAAGCCATTGACAGAATCAGCGAGGCTGACGTCATTCAGATGAGTCATCCATCAGGAATAAGGCAAGTAAATCAAAAAATGCATTCAGATTGGAAAATAATAGGTAAAAAGTTTGTAGACGCAGATGACACAATATCATGTGTAGAAAATCCCAAAAAAAATCCACGACAAGCTACTATAATAAACAGGTTGTGAGGCCAAAGATACAAGAAATAAACAGGAGATCAATTATATTTCTGTGTGTTATCAATAAATGGCTCAAAAGCAAAATTAAGAACACAATTTCCAGGGGTTGGCACTGTGGCATAGCGGGTAAAGCTGCCACCTGTGGCAATAGCATATCCCATGTGGGCACCAGTTCAAGTCCCGACTGCTCCACTTCTGATCCAGCTCTCTGCTATGGCGTGTGAAAGCAGAAGATGGCCCAAGTGCTTGAACCCCTGAACCTATGTAGGAGACCTGGAAGAAGCTCCTGGCTCCTGGCTTCAAATTATCCCAGCTCTGGCAGTTGCGGATTTGGGAAGTGAACCAGCAGATGGAAGACCTCTCTCTCTTTCTCTCTCTCTCGCTCTCTCTCTCTCTCTGCCTCTCTATAACTCTGCCTTTCAAATAAATAAATAAAATCTTAAAAAAAGAAAAAGAAAATAAAAAAACAATATCCATGCTGTCATTGTGGTACGGTGTGTTAGGCCACTGCCTGCAGCACAAGTATCCCATATGGGCACCAATTGAAGACCCTGCTGCTCCACTTCCAATCCAGGTCCCTGCTAACGCTCCTGGGAAAGCAGTGGAAGGTGGCACAAGTGTTTGGGCCCCTGCACCCATGTGGGAAACCCAAAAGAAACTCCTGGCTCCTGGCTCCTTGCTTTACCCTTGCCCAGCCCTGACTGTTGAGGCCATTTGGGAAGTAAGCCAGTAGATGGAAGATCTCTCACTCTCTGTCTCTCCCTTTCTCTCTGTAATGCTGTCTTTCAAATAAATAATCTTAAAAAAAGAGAGAAAACAATTTCATTCAAAGTAGTACCAGAAATATATGTGTGATTGATTTATTAAAGGAGAAAGTGTACACTAAAAACTATGTAATACAGATGATACATATTAAAGATTAATTTATTTGAAAGCAGAGTGACAGAGAGAGGAAGAGATGGATAGATAGAGATCAGGTGAAAACCAGGAGCCCGAAACTACACTTTGGTCTCCCATATGGCAGGAGCCCAAGTGCTTGGGCCATCATCTGCTATCTTTCCAGGCACATTAGCAGAAAGCTGGACTGGAAGCAGAGCACCCAAGACTCAAACCAGTGCTCTGATAGGGGATGCCAACATTGTAAGCAACACTTTAACCCACTGCACCAGCCCCTTAAAACTAAATACATTAAAAAAAAAAAAAAGCTGATAAATTGTGCTTCATCAAAATTTAAAACTTTGGTACTTCAAGAAAACAGCATTAATCTGATGAGGCACTTGGATCTAAAATATAAAGGAACTCAAAACTCAGCAATAACAAAAATTAGAAACTTGGCAAAGGATTGAATGGACATTTTCCCAAAGTAAACAAATAGTGAACAAGCACATTAAAGATACTCAACATCATTCACCATTAGGGGAATGAAAAGACCACAGTGAGATAGCAATTCACATCTGCTAGAGTGGCTGTAAGCAAAAGATGACAGGAAGTATTGGTGATGAAGTGGGAACACTGGCACCCTCGTACAATGTTGCTGGGAATGTAAAAGGTACAACCCTTTGGAAAACAGTCTGGTAATTCTTCAAACTGTCAAACAAGAGTTATCATATGGTGCAGCAATTCCACTCTTAGGTATCTGCTCAGGATAAATGAAAATATGTATCCATAAAAAATTTTTCTATGAACATTCATAGCAGCATTGCTCCTTACACTAAAAAGTGTAAACAATCCAAATGCCCATCAACTGATGAATGGATACGCAAAATATGTTATATCCATGCAATGAAATATTATCATCAGTAAAAGAGAATGAAGTAATGATATAGGTTATGCCATAGATAACTCTCCAAGCATTATTCTAAAGAAATGAAGCCAATCACAAAAGATCGTATAGTGTATGATCCCATGTATGTGAAATACAGAATAGTCAGGTCCATAGAGACAAAGTATAAGAGTGATGGACAGGGTGAGGAAAGAATGTCGAGTGACTACCAATGGATATAATCTCTTGGAGATGATGTAAATGTTCTAAAATAAGAGTGATATTGCACAACTCGGATGAAAACCCAGTGAATTGTATTTTAAACAGGTGAACTGTGTTTGGCACAGCAGTTAAGATACTGCTTGGGACACCCACATCCTGTATCAGATTATCTGGGTTCAAGCCCTAGCTCTGCTTCCGATTTTAGCTTCCTGCTAATTGCACCCTGGGAGACAACAGGTGATGGCCCAAGTTCTTGGGCTGTGTGGGAGACTTGGCTGGAATTCCTGGCTCTCAACTTAGATATGGCCCAGCTCTGTATGTCGCAGGCATTTGGAGAGTGAATCAGTAGATGGAAGATACCTCTCTGTTTCTCTTTCCCTCTGGCTTTCAAATTAATTAATTACTTAATTAGTTGAAGTTTAAAAAACTACACTGAGACACTACTTCATATTTAGAGAGCAGTATTGGGAAGGATATGCTGAAATTGGAGCACTCATATTATGTAAATTGGTACAGCTAATTTGAAAAAATGGTTTGGTAGTTTCTCAAGAAGTTTCAAATAAGTTACCACACAATCCAGATATTCCATTCCAAAGAATCTAGAGAAATGAAAACATATTCACACAAGGCATGTTTCTGGATTTTCATAGTAGCTTTCTCATGTCAAAAACTGGAAAAAAATCCAAATAACTCTCAACTGACAATTAGAAAAAATAATGTAGTTAGCTACAAAAAATTCTGGTTTTTTATGTATATAGTATTTTATTTTATGGAGTATTACCCAGTGTGGGGGAAAAGGGAGGAGCAGGAAACAAAACAGATTATTGGCATGTTGTGCTTGGAGATAATCACCCATGGTCTGAGGCTCTAATTGGCTTTCTTTCAGAAAGGTTGATTGTATAGCAAACATCCTGGGAAGACTGAGATAGTGCATCCCTGGAAGCAGAGATGGATTGTTGGTGTACTCTTTCATAAAGATAACATGTCTCTCCAAATGGTAGGTAGGTTTGCTTGAAGCCCTTATAAAAATTGGGTTTTCCTAAGCTTGAGGACCCATGTCTTTGACATAACCTAATATATATGCAGCATCCACGTCAGCTCAGCTGTGTCACCCTGTGAACATTAAGGAACACAAATGCCATGTTCATGCTGCCTGGTCGGCTGTGAGGAATGAAGCCCTTTCTCGCTGACCTGGGAGTCTCAGGTCTTCTGTGAGCAGCTGTAAAACTCTGGCAAGTTAGCTGGTCAGCTTGCAAGTAGGATGACTTCTCAGACCTTAAATAGTTTTTGACATATAAGTTAAATATGGATGAACCTCATATATATGACAAGTAGAGGAAGGCAGAAGCAAGAGATTACCTATTAAGTGATTTTGTCTCCATGGAGTAGCCAAGAAAAGTAAATTTATAGAGGTGGAAATGAGGATGAGCAAGTCTCTTGGGCTGGAGGGGTGCAGAGAATGATGGCAGATGGACATGAGGAAACTTTTCTGCATGATAGAAATATTCTGATACTGGTTTGTGGAATGTTTACACAGGTCTCTAAATTTACTAAAAATCATCAACTGTACACTTATAATAGTGAAATTTTATGTAAACAATACCTCAAAAGAGCTATTTTTAAAAAAATATTTTAAATTTTATTTTTTTGAGAGAGAGTTACAGACAGTGAGAAGCAGAGACAGAGAGAAAGGTCTTCCATCCACTGGTTCCCTCCCCATATAGCTGCAAAAGCTGAAGCTGAGCTGATCTGAAGCCAGGAGCCAGGAGTTTACTCTGGGTCTCCCACACAGCAGCAGGGGCCCAAGCATTTTGGCTATCTTCCACTGCCTTCCCAGGCCGTAGCAGAGAGCTGGATGGGAAGAGGAGCAGCCAGAACTAAAACCAGAGTCCAGATGGGACGCTGGCACCGCAGGCAGAGGATTAACCTACTGCACCACAGAGCCAGCCTTAAAAGAACTATTTTACAAACACAGTAAAACACCACTGCATGATTGGAATGGCCAAAATGGAGAAGTCTAGCACTAGTGTGAAGCAACAGGCACACTCACATGTTGTGAGTGGGAATACGCAATGGGGCACCCACTTCAGAAAGCCACGGGCCATTTTTAAAAGGGCTCACCTGCATCAGTGCTGTGAGCCAGCACTTCTGTTGCCTGGGTGTGTACCCACAGGAGGGATGAACACATCTGTCCAAGAAAGAAGTTCACTTGAATAAACTACACGGCAGCTTCATTTCAAATTATCACAGATTCACCAACAGATAAAGGTCTAACTGAATTGTGGTATAATCATATAACAGAATATAATTTCTCCCCCCCCCCAAAAAAAAAAGAAAACAACCACTAAACCGCTGGTATATTCAGCAGCATGGCTGGCTCTCACAGGTATTAGGCTGGGCAAAAGAAACCAGACACAAAGCACGTCATGTGTGGTTCTGTTTACATGCAGTGTGGAATAGGTAAGTTGGCTCTACAGTAATAGAAACTAAATGAGGGGGTTGGGAGTGTGATGCGGGAAGGAAGGACCACAAGGGAGCTTCCTAGTGACCGACAAATGTCATCTTCGTAAGATGGTGCAAATACTCTGTATTTCAGAATGCTTCCAAATAAACGCTTACCATGTGTAAATTTCATTGTATGTAAGTTACACCTTAATAGACTTGTTTTTCTTAAATGAGACTATTATCTTAAATCTGAATCTACTCTCTGTCATGGACAATAACACCCTCCAAGTCACCTGAGCCAAAACACTTGAAAGTTTTGTTGATTTTTCTCTTCTTTATCTTTCAGATCCGACTAGCCAAAGGTCCAGTGGATTTCCCCTTTGAAATCTCTCCATTCACTGCTACCTTCTTCTTGTACTGTACAGCCATTGTTTTCCTCAGTCTAGCACAGACAACAGCAGGGGCAAAGTGGGAAATGAGAGAGGAAGAAAAGCGGGGGGGGGGGGGGGGGGGAGGACTTACAATGAATTCCTTGTTTGTTGTTTTTTCTATGAGGTGAAAGATTTAAACTTCAGCTTTTTTCTTTTATTTGCAACAAACACCAAGGGAGAATGATGCGGTGGTTAGTAGCTTGGGCTCTGGTGGTAGATGGAGGAGGAGGAGGTTCCCACAAATCCTGGCTCTGTTACTTGGTGTGGCTTTGACCAATTTACTTAACCCCTCTGAACCTCAGTTTCCCTATTGACACTGTACTACCACTACTAATGAAATAACCATGCATGGTGAACCCTTTTTCACTCTTTGAACATTTTTTTTTGCTATTACATAATTAAACATTTGAAAGCCAAGAACACGGGGCCAGTGCTGTTGCATAGCTGGTAAAGCCAACACCTGCAGTCCTGGAATTCCATATGGGCTCCAGTTCAAGTCCTGGCTGCTCCACTTCTGATCCAGCTCTCTGCTATGCCCTGGGAAAGCAGTAGAAGATGGCCCAAGTACACCCACATGGAGACCCAGAAGATGCTCCTGGCTCCTGGCTCCTGGTTCCTGGCTTCAGATCAGCCCAGCTCCAGCCATTCCAGCCATTTGGGGAGTGAACCAGCAGATGAAAGATCTTTCTGTTTATCTGTCTCTGCCTCTGCTTCTCTATAACTCTGCCTTTCAAATAAATAAATAAATATCTGAAAACCAAGAATAGGGACTAGCTTGTGGCACAGCAATTAAGCTGCAGCCTGTGATGCTAATGCTCCATATCGGAGCGTCTGTTTTAGTCCAATATGCTCCATTTTGCATCCAGCTCCTTGCCATTGTGCCTGGGAAGATAATGGATGATGGCCCAAATGCTTGTGCCTCTGTCACCCACGTGGGAGAGAGATCAGGATGGAGCTCCTGGCTCCTGGCTTCAGCCTGGCCTAGCCCCAGCTTTTCCAGCCTTTTGGAGAATGAAGCAGCGGATTGAAGATCTTTCTCTGTCTCTGTCTCTCCCTCCATGTCTTTGTCACTCTGCCTTTCAAATAAATTAAATAAATCTTCAAAACAAAAAACAACAGTGTTTTGGTCACTATAGTAGAGGTGATGACAGAGAGCTGTGGGCAAACTGAAGAGGAGTGCCACCTAATGAGCCAAAGTTTGAAGTTCAAGGGCACAGTCTCCCAGACATTCTTCACCAACTCCAAAGTCAGAGGTTCCCCCAAGCCACCTTCAGATTCTGTAATTCACTGTAAGGGCTCAGAGCCCACAGAAGGCTACTATTCTCATGGTCACGGTTTAACAGGGCAAGGACACAGATAAAAATCAGTCAAAAGAAGAGTGACATAGGACAGAGCCAGAGAGTCTCAGATGTGAAGTTTCCACTGCCCCCTCCCCGTGGAGTCAGGGCAATCTGCGATAGTCTGTTTTCTGTTCAAATAACACAATACTACATGGTGGATGCACATTAACAAAAAGGCTTTATTTAGGTTCATGTTTCTGGAGGTCAAGAGAAGGATCCTGAAGCATTGTAGGGAATCACAGAATGAGAGACAGGGAGCTTGTGTGTGTGTGTGTGTGTGTGTGTGCGCACGCGCACGTGCTGTCTCCCTCCCTCTTCTTATTTATTTGAAAAGCAGAGTGAAAGAAAGACGAAGATTCACAGATCTTTCATCTGCTGGTTCATTCTCCAGATGTCACACCATCCAGGGCTGGGCCAGGCTGAAACCAGGAGCCAGGAGCTTCATCCGGGTCTCCCACATGGAGGGCAGGGACCCAGGCACTTGGACCATCTGCTGCTTTCCCAGGCTCATTAGCAGGGAGCTGCATCAAAAGTGCGGAAGACAAGATTTAACCTGCTGAGCCGCAAACCAAAAGCCGAAAGCCAGTGGCTCCCTCCTTCTTCATGAGAATTCAATCATGGGACTCCACCCTGATGACCTTATCTAACCCTAATCACTGCCCAGAGGCTATTTTAAAGGCAGAGTTACAAAGAGGGAGGGGCAGAGGCAGAGAGAAGACGTCTTCCATCCACTGGTTCACTTCCCAAATGGCGGCAATGGCCAGGGTTGGGCCAGGCTGAAGCCAGGAGCCAGAAACTTCTTCTGGATCTCCCACATGGGTGCAGGGGCCCAAAGACTTGGGCTATCCTCCCCTGCTTTCCCAGGCACATTAGCAGGGAGCCGGATCAGAAGTGAGGTAGCCAGGACTCAAACTGGCGCCCATACGGAAATGCCAGCCCTGAGGCCCTACTTCTAAACACTGTGGTTGCATTAAGTTTGTATCTGGTTAATACCTTCCAGTTGGAATTAAATTTCAACCCACGACCCCTGAAGGACATCCTCATGCTATATCAGTTGTGTAGGACTGCCTTTCACCTTCAGTGGGGGACAATGTTCCTGCCGGGTTGCCACCAAGGAAGCTCCCCTAGGCTCTAGTATCCAGAGTTTTTCTTAGGGCATCTTCATATCAGCATGAGTGGTTGATGGTTCAACCCAGTCTCCAGGTCCAATAAAACCAGAAGACCCCGAGCTGCCCCCTATGGCACATGGTGGGTCTTTCTGGTGTGAGTAGAACCCCGCCCCAAAGAAAGACACCCCTCTCAGGGATGACAGGACCTTCCAGAAGTCCAGAGCAAAGGCCAGACCTTCTCTTTGGCATAATGCCAGTATGTTTGTGGTTGTTGTTATGTTTTGTTTTTAACTACACAAGCAGTTAACCCAGATTTGGGAGTTAACTAAAGCTATGGTCAGAGTTGAGACAAGTTAAAGTATTATTGAAGTCTTCAGAAAAGCCTGAAGTGATTTGTTACTGTTACTTTTATGCCTTAAAAGGAATCAGTTTTCTGTTTATTCAAATACTAATGGCAAGTATTCTTATCCCTACACTATAAAAAAAATTTATTTTATTTCTTTGCATGGAAGACAGAGAGAGAGTCAGATAAACAGACTCACTGAGCTCTCCCATCTGCTGGTTCTTCCCGTAAATGCTCACAACAGTTGGTGCTAGGCCAGGCCAAAGCCAGGAAACACAAAATCAATCCAAGCCTCCCATATGTTTGGTAGAAGTCCAACTACTTGATTCATCCTCTGCTCCCTCCCAGGGTGTGGGTTAATAGGAGTAGAGCTGAGACTTAAACCTAGGCACTCCTGGGTTGCCTGAGTCCCAGGCAGCGTCCTAACCACAACACCAAGTGCTCGCCCCATGATCACCGACTTCTGTATCATCCAGCCAGCCTTTCCTCTTTTCCTTCTTACCTGCTTGGGAACATTTCACGCTTTCCTAAAAACAGAACGTTTTCAAGAGTTGGAAGAAGAGCTGAAGCATAAATGCATACATGGTACTTTTCAAAGAAGAAAGTAAAAGAATGGCCAAACCCAGGTTCGGGAATTGACCTGTTGTAAGTTATGCTTTTGTTGGTATTGCTGGAGATAACAGAGTCACCTGGGACTGTTTTTTGCAAAGCTTAATTTTACCTAATTTTTATAAGGTAACCATGTAGCAAAAGAACTTTCCAAATAATTCCTCATTTCAGCAGTGTTAGGCAAGAAAAGAAGATCAAATCCTTGCACTATTTACTTAAGGGAACAGAAATACCCTTTTTTGAAATAATGGCTATGAAGATTTAGCCAGGAAAGGGTTAGGGTAAAATGAAAAGCTCTCAGTAATAGTTGAAATCTGAGAAAATCTTTCAAAGAAATTAAACACTTGATCAGAAAGAGGAAAAGGTTATTGGTGAGAGCTGAGATTAAACAGCAGCGTTGTCTGCAGAGAGGCCTCAATTACAAGAAGCAGGCTGTTAATAATATCCTCTCGGGGATCTGCATCTCCTCAAGATGTCGCATTGGGAAAACCCAAGAGCTTCCTTGTCTTTCACCTAGGCTGGGGCCAAGCACTTACTTTTAATACGGGGGAAGAAAATTTTTAAATTCTTAAAAAAAATAGAACTGGGAAGGATGAATTTAGAAGTACAGTCAGTCCCGGTATAATCTAAAAGATAACAAAGTACCACCCTAAGTAGGATGGGAGGCATTTAAAAAGTGTTCCTTAGTTACATTTTATTTTGTAAAGTGAAATATAGAAACAAAATGGAAGAAAGTTAGCGCTGATTCACCCTTTCCGCCCTGACACTAACTATGCACTTCGATCCTGCAGGCACTTTGGCTCATAAGGACACAGAAATCCCCAGGATGAGCCCATCATCTGAGTCTTGTTGGTGACTCATCACATGATCCTGACGACTTTGCTCTGCTGAATTTCTCTACTGGAAAGCCAGAGAATACTTTATAGTCAAAACGTTGTCATCACCAAAAACCACCATCACCATCCCTGCAATTCGCACACACAAACTGCCAATTAGAACAGGCATTGTAACCCGCACTTTGCATACTTACTTAATTCTCATGAAAGCACTAAAGGTTAAAGTATTATCATTCCCCCTTTATAGATGAATATTCTGGGGCTCAGAGAATTCAGAGTTAGAAGGCTACAGAGTTAAATTAAAAGTTTAACCCCCCACTCTTAATCCCTGCCCCTGGGGTTCCATGGTTGAGCATTTCCCATGCAGAGTTGTATTTGTAGCTGCAGCCAATACTCAGGACTGCTCTTTGCCCTGCGGGTGCTTAGGATGAGCACAGTGCCTGGGAGGTCAGTAAGGATGCAGCCGTGTACAGGGCCCACAGTTAACAGAGGATGGGGCCCTGCAGCTGAATGGAGAATGGGCAGTGAGATGCAGAAAATCTTATTAATTTGTTTATTTACTTATTCATCTATGGGACAGATACACAGAGAGCTCTCCTCATCTGGGTCTCTCCCCAAATACCCACAATGGCTGGGATTTGGCCCAGACTGAAGCCAGCCACAGGGAGAGCAACCCAGGTGTCCCATATGGGCAGCCACAATGAAACTACTTGAGCCATCGCTGCTACCTCCCAAGGTGTGCATCAGCAAAAAGTGGAAGTCAGAAGCCACAGCTGGCTGTTGAACGCAGGTGCCCTGGTATGGGAGATGGATATCTTAACTACTAGACTAAATGCCCAACTCCCTAAATATCTTAACTTGGTTGTGAAAATTATTCAGATACAACTGGGCCCCAGCAGCAAGCAGAGCAAGCTCTGAGCTGGACTGACAACCTCCCTGGTCCTGGGCTGCTTATCTTTCACAGTCTTCCCCAACTCCCTCCGTCAGCAGTAGCTGCTTAGTGCCTAGTGATATCCAAAGTCCTTTCAATATTATTTCAAATCCAGCAGGCTTTCTATCACAGCATGCTGCCTTTTGAGTAAATATACAAACAAATAAGTATCTCATTGATGTATTTAGCCAGGGTCCTTTGGTTGCAGAAGGAAAAACTCCAACTTGCACCTTGGTCTATTGATGCACAGAGCTAAGTCATGAGAAGGACAGAGAAGAAGCTGCTCTGAGCAGACTGGACCCGGGGGCTGTGGCCCTGGAGAATTGTCTCTGACCCTTCAAGGGAGGCTCCAAGGTCTCCAGGTTCTCACTTTCAGAGAGCCCCAACCAGAAAGGAGAAGGGCTGTGCGTGTGGTTCTCTATAGCTCTGCTTAGCAAAGTCTGAGAAAGTGTTGTGTTGCTCCAGCTCAGGCTGATGCCTGTCTTTTGGACCAATCATTATGGTCAAGGAGGCAAATGGCGCTAAGAGGTCTCATTTGGACCATAGGGCTAACATGTGGAGAACAGGGTTGGTTCCCTCAACAACAGGGATGACACCCAAGTAGACACCAGGTCCTAGTCAACCAAAGCAGGGGCTAGGCTCTAAGGTCAGCCTGAGGGTGGAACATTACATACATCAAGATCATCCTTGAGACATCTCTACAGTGGGTACACAGATCTAATCCTTAGTCACCCTAAGGACTGAAAAATACTGAGCTTGGTTAAAGGAAAGAACAACATACACCTCTGCTAGCTGTTGTTTGGGCATTCAAATGAGCTTGCTTTTGAGACAGCAATCACACCCCTTCCCATGAATAAGGGATGCAGGGAAGATTCCAGTAGTGTGCCTCCTTAACCACAGGATGCAAGCCATTAGTTTTTGATATTTAGCTTCTATCATCTTCATGTATTTTGATAAACTCATTTTTTGTCACAAAAGAGATACAGGAAATTGTGTAGCACAGGGTCTGGTCATGGAAGATATTCCATAAATATTTGCTGGAGTTACATCCAAATCCTCCTTGAAAGTGAAAAGGAAGTTTTCTATTTGGGCAGATGTGTTACACTGTGGCTCCTGCAAACAGCAAACACTGCCAGCTCCTCTTGGCTTGGTTGCCTGACCCTCATTGGAATCACATGTTAGCGGAGTTTCTCACAGCGTGGGATTTGTGCCAGGCGAGGCAGCTTGAAGAATATGAAATGTGCTGACGACTTGGGGAGCCTGAGCACTAACCCTGGCTCTACCAAAAATCAGCCCTGAAACTTTAGGTCAATCCTTTCAACCCTCTGCACCTCCGTTCCCTACAGGCAAAACTGGAGTGTTAATACCAACCTACCCATCAAGCTGCTGAAGGGAGATTAAATGAAACAGCATTCAACTGACAAGCTGGCTCATAGGAAACACTGAAATAATGTAAATTCCTTTCCCTCCCAGGAAAGGATTCCACGGTGCCAGACCTCAGGGCACCAACACCAAAAGACAGGCTGACCACCCACTGACATCTCCGGCATAAATTGGAGCGAGAAGGACCACATAGCTCCTCACTGATTTCCCAAGTGGGTGGAAACTGCTTCTATCACGTTACCAAATTATTATTTTTAAAGATGTTGAGTCATGGTTCATGAGAAAAAAATGAACATTCATTTGGATTTAGAGGTGCCTATGTGGTAGGATATTGGAGAAGAGGCTCAGCCACTGACCTATTGAGCTGTGAAAGGCATCCCGGATGCACTGTTGATTGTTACAGATTCACTCATTTCCACTCCACAACTTTTTCTAAAAAATAATTTTTGTTTCACTGGTGGCAGTTTGTAAGGACAAAGTTTCTCCTGCTAATCATGTCATAACACAGAACACCCCTGGGACCCAGATGTGTGGAGCAAGCAATTCTGCCGCAGATTCTTGGGTGGACACCAGTTGGGTGTCCTATAATTCAGTTCCATTCTGACACTACCTGGAGACAACGCCAGATCCCAAAGGCTGCACTCCCAAGAGTGCACCTGGCTTCAAAGGCCAGTTACAAGCTCAGGACTGTTAATCAGTGTTTCCATGTCCTCCTCCTTCGGTTCAATTAATTTGCTGAAGCAGCTCATAGAACTCACTTTTCTTACACTTAGCCATTCATTGTAGGAACGCAGATGAGCAGCCAGCTGGAAGAGATGCATGGAACAAGGTGAGGGAAAAGGAGCTCCCATGAGCAGGCTGGGCACAGCAGGAACCTCCAAGGTCAGCTATCTGGAAGCTCTCAGAGCCCTGTCCTTTTGGGGACTTAGAGGACCTTTGTTATGTAGACAGGTTATACAAGTTGATTAAATCATCGGTCACTGGTTTATCAGCCAACCTTTCGCCTCCTTCTCTTCTTTGGAGCTAGGGCAGAGGATGGTTTGGGACTGAAAGTTCCAATCTTCTTTTTTTTTTAAAAAAAAAGATTTATTATTTATTTGAAAGGCAGAGTTACAGAAAGGCAGAGAGAGAGAGAGGGAGAGAGAGAGAGAGAGAGAAAGGGAGAGAGAGAGAGAGAGAGAGAGAGAGGTCTTCCATCTGCTGGTTCACTCCTGAGATGGCCTCAATGGCCGAGGCTGTGCCTATCCGAAGCAGGAGGAGCCAGGAGCTTCTTCCAGGTCTCCCACGCGGGTGCAGGGGCCCAAGGACTTGGGCCATCAGGACTGCTTTCCCAGGCCATAGCAGAGAGCTGGATCAGAAGTGGAGCAGCTGGACTCAACCCAGCACCCATATGGGATGCTAGTGCTGCAAGTGGCAGCTTTACCCGCTACGCCACAGCACCAGCCCTGAAAGTTCCAGTCTTCTAATCACTTGGCTGGTTCCTCTGGTCACCAGACCTCCTCCCAAGGACATGTAGGGTCCCCCAGCTACCAGTTACTTCAGTAGGATATGAAAGACACATATTACTTCAAGATTCTAAGCATTTTAGGAAAGCTACATCAGGAAACTGTGAGAAGACCAAACACATATTTCACACTGCATAACTGAGTGTTTACCTCTCTTAATACCAACATTAGTGTCTTTAACCTTTCCTAATTGGTTGTTTTAAAATAATTTATTGTAGGGGCTGGTGCTGTGGCACAGTGGGTTTACACCCTGGCCTGAAGCTCTGGCATCCCATATGGGTGCCGGTTCGAGACTCGGCTGCTCCACTTCTGATCCAGCTCTCTGCTATGGCCTGGGAAAGCAGTCCTGGATGGCCCAAGTCCTTGGGCCCCTGCACCCATGTGGGAGACCCGGAAGAAGCTCCTGGCTGCTGGCTTCAGATCGGTGCAGCTCTGGCCGTTGTGGCCAATTGGGGAGTGAACCAGCAGATGGAAGACCTCTATCTCTCTGCCTCTCCTCTCTCTCTCTGTGTAATTCTGACTTTCAAATAAAATAAATCTTAAAAAAATAATTTTCTGTACACATTTTAGTGTAACTCATATGTGTTTATATATGCATATCTATATATTTAATATTTATTTATCTATTTATCTATTTATTTGAAATCCAGAGTGACAGAGAAAGAGGGAGAGACAGAGAGATCTTCAACCCACCAGTTCATTTCTCAAATGCCCACAATAGCTGGGACTGGGCCAGGCTGAAGCCAGGAGCCAGGAACTCCACCCTGGTCTCCTACATGGGTGACAGGGGCCGAAGTACTTGGGGCATCCTCTACTGCCTTCCTGGGTGCATTAGCAGGCAGCTGGGTCAGAAGCACAGAGAAGCTTAGCCCTGACACTCTGCTATGAATGCAGTCATCCCAAATGGTGGCATCACCCAGTGTACCATAACACCCATCCCTCCTATGTATCTGTTTAATACAGGTTATGTATATGCTTATATGTCTCTCATATGTATATGTTTAATACAGGTTATGGTTACCACAGAAACCCAGATGTGGCTGCTGGAAATACGTGGCTTGGAGATCTAAGCCAACAAGGGATTAATTTGATGTAATTCAATCTCTTGTCTAATACAAGTCTAATTGCCTTAACATTATATTTACTGATTGCTTAATTTGGATGGAAGAGAAGAATTTTTTCTCTCTCAATAAGTGTGAATTAGAATCCCCAGATGGTTTCACAGAGGAGATGAAGTTATTCATTTCATTTTAATGGCCTTCCATGACTTCAGTTCGATTGTTGGTAAAATATAGTGTTGCCCAGTAAGTCGACACCCTGGTTTAATGAGTTTCTTGGGGAAATTATTACAAGATAGCACAGAACTAAGCAGCAGCCCCCGTTTTTAAAAACACATATCATGTGATATTTATTTTCTTGCACTGTGCATTTCCTATCATTATATCTTATTTCTGGGATTTAGATTTCTCTAGAACAAATAAAGCATTCACGGTGACTACATATGTTAAAATATCTCCCCTCTAGAGCAAGGTCCAGCGTGAGCCTCCAACCTGTGCTTAGAAGATGGCTTTGCGCGCTCTCAAGACAACATTTACCCTGCTTGTGCATGGGCCTAATGTGAGTACATGTCAGAGCCCAGGACAAGAACACAGAGATATGCTAATCACTTCTGTAAACAGGAGCACGGAACTTGACCGCAGCCAAGATCTGGCCATTTGAAAGTCTAGATCCTTCCACCTCACAGCCTTGTCCTGTTGCCAACGACAGCAGCTTCGAGTGATTCATAATTTATTTGTTTGTCAGATTGGGGAGGACGGAGTAGCGCGTGTCAGGAAAGAAGACCATCCCACAGAGACGGGGCGAGACGAGAGAGCACAGAACACTCATGGAAATAAACCTGGGGCTGCTGGGGACTGCGAGCCAAGAGGAAGGGCAAGCAGGGAACAGCATCTGGAGAAGGGAGGTCAGACCTGCAGGGGTTTCTGCCTCATTACAAGGGCAGTGGGAAGCCACGGGAGAGTGTTAAGTAAGGAAGTCGCATGAGCAGATCTGCATTTTTCTAAGTTTTTATTGAGCGGCAGGTTGGCTAAGGGGCGACAGGAGAGCGAGAGATGGAGAGGAAGATGACAAGAAGGACGCCCAGGATTTTGACTTGAGCATCTAAGGGCCTGGGGCCATTTACAGAGCAAAAGCTGGCTTTTGTTTGTTAGGTTGTTATTGCTTGTTTGGCTGGGGCAGAGAAGATGGTGATGAGTTCAGTGTGGGGCTCACTGAATTTGAGGGGCCCTGGGCTTGGGCTGCAATAACAAAATACCACAGATGGACGGTACGGCGTGAACAACAGCTATTCACGTCTTGCAGCTCTGGAGGCCGAGAGGCCGGGGGCGAGGAGCTGGCAGGTCGGTCTCATCCTGAGGCTCTGGCTGTGTGCGAGTGGGCTCCTGCCAGGCAGCTGTGGTCACACGAGCTGGGGGGACAGAGGGACCCATTAGCTCTCTGCTGTTTTGTTTTTGTCAGGACGTTGTATCAGATCAGGGCCCCAGCCTGATGACCTTATTAACTTTAATTATTTCCTTAGAGGAGCCATCTCCAAATACAGCCACACAGGGGCAGGAACTGTGAGTGTTGTTTTTGTTTTTAACATAACTCCAGCATCTAATGAAGTGATAGTAATAATGAAACAAAGTGTAGGAGCTCCACTCCACAATGCTAAATTTACATGACATTCAACCTTGTATTTGTTTCATGAGTCAATAAAATATAATAACACAGGAGAGGTACCGTACAGAAAGTAGCCAGGGCGGAATTTGAGCTCTGCGTGCCTGAAAGCATTGAGTAAGCAACTGGGTCCACCAGGAGGCTTCTGAGGCCTTGCCTTTTTGTTACTGTGAGCAGCGTGCACCTGACTTGGGGTTGTTCCCATTGATCATTTTGGGAAAGAGCCAAGTGTTTATACGAGCGCAAGACTGACTTAAAAGCATGAGACATTTATTATAAATTAGAAAAGGAGGGGTGGGCCGGCGCTGTGGTGTAGTGGGTAAAGCCGCCGCCTGCAGTGTCAGCATCCCATATGGGCACTGGTTCAAGTCCTGGCTGCTCCTCTTCTGATCCAGCTCTCTGCTATGGCCTGGGAAAGCAGTAGAAGACGGCCCAAGTCCTCAGGCCCCTGCACTCACGTGGGAGACCTGGAGGAAGCTCCTGGCTGCTGGTTTCAGATCGGCGCAGCTCCAGCCATTGCAGCCAATTGGGGAGTGAACTAGCAGATGGAAGCTTGCTCGCTCTCTCTCTCTCTCTCCCTCTCTTTCTCTCTGTGTAACTCTGACCTTCAAATAAATAAATAAATCTTTAAAAAAAAAAAGAAAGAAAAGGAAACTATGGAAAACTGTAATAGCACAATTTTAGTAGGGATTTAGTATGTGCTAGATGCATATGATTGTAAGGGTATTTTTTAATGAATATTAACTCTTTGAATTCTCACAATAACTCCATGCTATTATTCTTAAGCAAGCTAGAATTTAAGGGCTAGCAGAATATGTAGGCATATAATAACTGCTATGTGTATATTAGCTATAATATACAACAGCCAGGACTGGGCCAGACCAAAGTCAGGAACCTGGAACCCGTTCAAGTTCTCCCACTTGTAGCACAAGCCCCACTTGTGGCAGGGACTCATTTCTCGGGCCATCGTCTGCTGCTTCCCAGGTGCGTTAGCAGGAAGCTGGACTGGCAGTGGAGCAGCTGGGACCCAATCTAGCATTCCAATAAGGGGTGCGGATGTCCCAAGTGACAGCTTAACCTGCTGCACAGTGATGTCCACACAGCTGTGTTTATTCATATGATTATCATACAGATGAGAAACCAAGTGGCAGCTCTCAGCTTTACCACCAGTCAAAATACCAGTGAAGTTGAGATCTAAAGCCGAGTCATCCAATTCTGGAGCCCAGACTCTTTCTTTTTTAAGATTTATTTTATTTATTTGAAAGACAAAGTTATAGACAGAGGTAGAGATGGGGGAGGATCTTCCATCTATTGGTTCACTCCCCAAATGGCCACAAGGGTTGGAGCTGAGCTGATCCAAAGCCAGGAGCCAGGCGCTTCTTCTAGGTCTCCGACATGGGTACAGGGGCCCAAAGACTTGGGCCATCCTCCGCTGCTTTCCCAGGAGCATTAGCAGGGTGCTGGATCAGAAGTGGAGCAGCTGGGACTCCATCTGGCACCATGTGGGATGCTGGTGCTGCAGGCTGGCGCTTTAACTTTCTGAGCTGTTGTGCCACAGCGCTGGCCCTAAGCTCAAATTCTTAACCATTCAAGTCCCTCTTCCACAGCAGACAGAACCAGTTTAGCTATTTCATTTACAATCAAATGAGAAGGTTTATATAAGAGAGCCTGTGACAGTTTGGTATTTATAAAATCCATAGCCGTAAGAAAGCAAAGTTGGGGGCTAGCACTATGGCATAGTGGGTGAAGCTGCCGCCTGCAGTGTCAGCATCCCATATGCGCATGGGTTTGGATCCCAGCTGCTCCACTTCTAATCCAGCTGTCTGCTAAGGCCTGGGAAAGCAGTAGAAGATGGTCCAAGTCCTTGGGTCCCTGCACCTGCGTGGAAAGACCCAGAGGAAGCTCCTGGCTCCTGGCTTCAGATCGGCACAGCTCCGGCCATTGCAGCCAATTGGGGAGTGGGGCAGCAGATGGAAGACCTCTCTCTCTCTCTCTCTCTTCCTGCCTCTCCTTCTCTCTCTCTGTAGCTCTGACTTTCAAATAAATAAATAAATAATATTAAAAAAGAAAGTAAGGTTGTTAACTGAAGCAGAACAGGAGTTGCTAGAGATCCTCCAGAGTAAGCCAGGCATGGCCATGCACAGTTGACCTGGGAGAAGAGCAATCAAGTTATGGTTCAAAACATCTGCCAATGGAAAACCCATATAGTGTTACAGTTCCCAGACCAGAAAAACTGGCACAGGTGGGGAAGGATATGTATGAGTGTCCCCAAACCCTCACAATGGCTGGAGCTGTGTCAAGCCGAAGCCAGAAGCCAGGAACTCCATCCAGGTATCCTAGATGGGACCCAATCACTTGAGCCATTACCACTGCCTTCCTGGTGTGCATTATCAGGAAGCTAGAGTCAGGAACTGGAGCCAAGCATCAAACTCAGGTACTGTGATGTGCAACAAGGATGTCTTAACTGGGAGGTCAAGGTCAAATGCCCATTTCAAAACTCCCTTTTAAAACTATAAACATTGCATTGCTACAATCTCTCTCTCTCTCTCTCTCTCTCTCTCTCTCGTAACAGAACATCAAGGACTTATCAACAAGGTAAAAGAAAGAATTAGTACATTTTTATAATGCTCAAATATCAATGTCCTTCAATAATTTATAGGAGTGAGCATTTGGCATAGAGGTTAATAACACCACTTGGAATGCCTGTATCCAGTATTCGTGTGTCTGGGTTTGAGCCCCAGCTCAATTTCCAACTCCAGCTTTCTGCTTAGGGACAGCTTTGGAGGCAGCCAGTGATGCACAAGTAACTGGGTTCTTGTCATCCCCACAGGAGACCTTGATTCCTGGCTCTTGGCTTTGGCCTAGCTGAGCCCTGACTATTGCACATATTTGAAGGATGAACCAGTGGATTAAAAAAAAAAACCTCTCTCTCTCTCTCTCTCTCTAATAAATAAAAAAAAATTTAAAGGTATTTTCACCACTAAGCCCCAAATGAGAAAAACTAAAACCATATGCTCAATTTCCCCATCAACTAAGTGTATTCCTTTTAAAGGACATCTACACTAAGATTCTTCTCTTACTACTTCACTGGTATTAAAAATAGCCTTCTTTTATGAGATGGTAATCACAGCAACCAGGAATTTCTTTTTATCGTCCAGTTAGGTTTGTTTTGCCCTCTCTGCTCCTCTCCCTCACCCCCACCATAATTTGATCTGGGAACTGCTGCACTAACATAATGCCCTGGAGTGTGTGTGTGTGTGTGTGTGTGTGTGTGTGTGTATGAATTTTGTCTGTTTTCCCCTGGTTCTCCTCCTCTTCTGTGACTGCTTCTTTTTTTTAATTTTTATTTATTTTTTGTTCATTAGTGGTCACTCTTACCCCTAATTCAGTAATTTATTTTTTTTAAAGATTTATTCATTTTGAAAGTCAGAGTTACGCAGAGGAGAAGCAGAGAGAGAGAGAGATAGGTCTTCCATCCAATGTTTCACTCCCCAGATGGTCCAACGTCCCAAGCTGCATCCGAAGCCAGGAGCTTCTTTCAGGTCTCCCACATGGGTGCAGGGGCCCAAGGACTTGGGCCGTCTTCTACTGCTTTCATAGCAGAGAGCTGGATCAGAAGTGGAGCAGCCGGGTCTTGAACCAGCGCCAGCCCCTGTGACTGCTTCTAAATCTGAGTGCCTTTGCGATTGCAACTGTAGCCTGAACAAGCAGGGGTTTTGCAAACAGAGATGTTGACAATACAGCTCCTCTCTGAAATATTTTCTCTGAAGAGAGTGAAAATGCTGCCTGCTGAGCTGTCTCACACACTTCTGAATTACACACACTCCTGATTATAAACACCAAAGGGACTCCACAATGCGGGTGCTCCTCTGTGGAGAGTTACTTTGTGCCTTCCGCCTCCGAAGAGTATATTGAATAGTACTGAACCCAAATTATGGCTGTCCCTTATGCAAAGTCCTTTAAGGAAAAAAAAATGTTTTCTGAGTTTACATAGAAAGCTTCTTCAAAGAGGAAACTTCAGGGTAGACCTTCATTCCCATGCTGTAATTTTAGAACCAAGAGAGCTTCCATCCCCCACAGCTCTAACAAAACACAGCTCAGGGAAGCTGCGACCAGCAGGACTCCCAGGTGGCTGTGCCTTCGCAGGGGTGACTTTTTTCAGATCCTTATCCTGCCTCGGGGCTCTCCCTGCCCTTCCCCCACCTCATCAGGTCTCCTCCTAGCCGGTTCCAGAAGACTTCTGGAGTCTATTTCTGGTGCAGTGAGAGAAAACGGGGTCATGGAGTAGATACAGACTTGGTAACATCCCACTGTTGGATCCCTTGACACTTGCTCCGTGTCCTGCCGGACACCGGACACCGCTCTCCAAACCACAAAGGCAGGCCGTTTTCAATCCTTGCAAGCCCTCCTTTCCCAGTGAGCTCGGGTTTCCTCTGCCAGGCCCAGGACAGAGTCCCAGAACCTGGGGAAAGTGACCTTGTCAAATACGTGGCACCTCCGGCTGACCCCATCCAGCCCCAGCACGGACCTGTTTGGTTTCCTACAGCCACTGGGAGGCTTGGATGCAATGAAGAAAAGTATACGGAAACAAGGGAACCAGTTAACAGTCGAAGCGTGCCCTTTCCTGAATGTTTTGTTATTTTCTACGGTAGGAAGCTTTCAGGATGGGGTCTGGATCATGGGATCGCTGTATCCAATGAGGCTCCTAGGCAGCTCTCTCCCAGCCTGAGTTCAGCGGCCTCACCTTGGGGACTTGAAATCTGCCACTGTGGGAGCATTTCCACCACTGCTCCAACCAGGGTCCTTCCTAAAGCCTGTTGTTTGGCGGCGCATTATTGCACAGTCCTGGGACACCTCGCTATCCCCTCCCCAGCGCCTGAAGA
Organism: Sylvilagus floridanus; assembly: GCA_949820135.1. NCBI lineage: Eukaryota > Metazoa > Chordata > Mammalia > Lagomorpha > Leporidae > Sylvilagus > Sylvilagus floridanus. The sequence goes on along the minus strand of OX463225.1, from coordinate 82,421,493 downwards.
CAACCAGAGCTCTACCTACCGATACCAGCAAAAAGTCCGAGTGGGCAGCTGCAGCCTGGCCCTCAGCACTGCCCCGAGGTCCTGTGAGCTTACTCTGCTCAGCTGTCTGCTCCGTTTCCACAGGCAACTTGTCCCTCCCGCCACCACCTCGGTCTCTCCTTTCCTCCTTACTCTCAGAAGACAGACTCGCTAGAGAAAAAAGAAGCCAGGCAAGGAGCGTTTCCCGCAGCCCCCCGGCTGCAAATCTCTACTTGGATCTGGATGCAGCCGCAGCTCTTCTGGTAGATTTCCTGAGCCTACAGGTCGAGCACCCCCCTCCGCTTACACGATGCAGTAGGTGGGCACATGCCATGCTGCTGTGGCAAAAGCAGCCCAAAATATGGTGACGGAAAACAAAGGAGTGGGAGGGGAAGAGGCTGAGCTGCAGAGTGGAGCGCTGTGCCTCAAGGTCCTGCATCAGAATCTGCATTTTAACAAGATTCCAGGTGGCTCTTAGACACAGTAAATTTTGAGAAGCACTCCCCTGGGGTGCTGTTCTTGACCACGTGGTTGAAACTGGTCTAACACCACATCTGCATGCAGTTTACAGAAAAGGGGAAGAGAGGAAGTAGAGCGAGAGCTATTTTCTCTTAAGGCAGTGACACAGACTTTGCACAAATCATTCCATTCAGCTTTCATCGGTGAGAAATTCATCACAGAGCTGCATAATTAGCTGCAAGGGAGGCTGGGAAATGTAACTGCTAGCTAGGTGTCCATGTACTTTGCTAGAGAAACATGGGGATTCTATTACCAAGAGGAAATTAATCCTGGAGACAGTAACAATTTTTGTTACATGGCAATAGAAAAAAATCAGTGCTAGTCTTGGGAGGGGTCGGGAACAATTACATTCTTGACTTATGTCCGCGGGATTTTAGTCAAGATATTGAAGCTGGCTGTCCTTGGTGTTACAGAACCACTTATTTATAGCCTGGGTTCCTTTGTGCATTGTAATGTCTTTTAAGCCATGTCAGAGTGACTTTAAGTCAAACATCTTTCTGCCATTCCAGGCATTGCCCACATGGAAGGAGTTGTCTGTTCTTGTGTGAGAAGACAGTTTATTGAAAGATGTCTCATATACTTTAAAGACATCTACTTATCACGTTTACAGAGTAGGTTTTTTGCAGAAAATTATTTGACATTGAATAACTTGAGAAAATTAATAAGAAGGGGGCCATTTGTCCAGAGGACAAAATTACAGTAAGCATTAATCAATTAAACACATCTGGGTCCACTGTGGGACAGCTAAGTGGCCTTCTGATCTCAGCAGGAGACGTTCACATGCTTGGGGGTCAGCAGGCTGCGTGCTGGCATAGCACACCAAGGTTCACCTTGGCTGTGTATGGCTGCTTCATTTGTTGCTCATCATTTCACTCCTGGGACAATTGAACTAGTCTGGGCCTCTTCGCGCCACAGAGACAGAGATAAGTGAGCAAGCACACTTCAAGCCTCTGCTTCTGTGATGTCTGACAATATCCTACTGGCCAAAGTGCATCACATGGCCCAGTCTTTGTGAAAGAGGACAAGGCAGATCTTCCTGCCCATGGTGGAGAGTACAGTAAAGTTGCTTGGCAAAGGATCTGAGTACAAGGAGGCGTGAAAACTCAGTAGTGTTTCTGCAATTTACCAGAGTGTACTCTCATAACCAAAATTGTTCATGTTCTCCTTACACCCCTCCCATGTCCCATCATTGTGGTTTTTTGTTTGTTTGTTTTGGAAAGACAGAGTCATAAATAAAGAGAGGGAGAGACAGAGGGAGAGATCTTCCATCCACTGAAAGATCTTCCATTCGCTCCCAAAATGGCCACAATGGCCAGGGCCGGGCCAGGCAAAAACCAGGAGCTTCTTCTGGGTCTCCCACGTGGCTGCAGGGGCCCAAAGACTCGGCCATCTTCTGCTGCTTTTCCAGGCTCATTAGCAGGGAGCTGGATGGGAAGTGGAGCAGCCGGGGCTTGAACTGGTGCCCATATGGTATGCCGGCACCACAGGGAAGAAGGCTTTATCCCTTTATCTGGGGTCCCATGAACTAAAGATAAATTGTGTCCACCCCTCCCCAACAATAGTTGATCAGGGACAAGATAACCGCAGCAAAGACACCACTCAAAATGGGAAACTTTGTGAATTTTTAAGACTTATTTATTTATTTGAAAGGCAGAGCTACAGAGAGAAAGGAACACACACACACAGTGAGAGAGAGAGAGAGAGAGAGAGAGAGAGAGAGAGAATCTCTTCCATCCACTGGTTCACTCCCCAAATGGCAGTAAAGGTCTGGGCTGTGCCAGGCTGAAGTCTGGAGCCAGGCGCTTCTTCTGGGTCTGTCACATGGGTGCAGGTGCCCAACGACTTGACTCATTTTCCACTGTTTTCCCAGGTGCATTAGCAGGCAGTAGGATGGGAAGCAGAGCAGCCAGGGGGATGCTGCACCATAGGTGGCGGCTTTACCTGGTATGCCACAGTGCCAGCCCCTGCCAGTTTTCTATATATTCAAATCACTTTTTTATATATTCCAAGTTACTCTATCTACCACAAAGTACATTTCTTTGTACTTAGCATGTCAGGCTACTGTGTGACAAATGCCTCTTAAGAAACTTAGAAGCCTTTTTTTCTAATGTAAAAATCCCTTTGGGCTCATATTCATTTTTTTCAGAGCTGCTAGCAGATGAGCTGGAAATTATTTTTATGGCTAAGGCAAAGGTGCAAAAAGCAAACTCCAATGAGCAAGCCCATTTTAAGCCTCTGCTTGCATCTTTTATGACTGTTGCTGTTTGAGAGGCAGAGAGAGAGAAACAAAGAGAGCGCCCATCTACTGGTTCACCCCTCAAGTGCCCTCGTTAGGCCAGGGCAAAGCTGGGAGCTGGAAACCCAATCCAGATCTCCAGTGTGGGTGGCAGGGACACCTGCTGCCTCCCAAGGTGTGTAACCGGAGGAAGCTGGAATCATGAGTGGATCTGGGACTTGAACACAGACACTCTGAAAGGGGATGTAGGTGTCTTAACCATTAGGGAAAACTCTCACTGCTTGCATCTTATCTGAAAACCTCTCATTAGCAAAGGCAAATCATGCAATGAAGCCCAAAGTCAAGTGGAGGGGTGGCAATATACTGCAAAGCTGGATGGCAAAAGGCATGGTTACAAAGAGTGAGGCAGAACAGGGCCATCTTTGTAGTCTGACACACTCGCTTTCCTTGGAAAATTATTTATAGTTCCTTTTTGAGGTCTAGGATGAAGGAATACTCTGCTATAAAGGATCACATTTAATTTTTCCAAATATCTGAAAAGCTGGGGCAGGGCCAGACAGAAGCCAAGAGGCAGGAACTCTATTTGGGTCTCCCATGTGGATGCAGGGGCTCAAACACTTGGGGCATCTCCTGCTGATTTCCCAGGCACATTAGCAGGGAGCTGGATCAGAAGTGGAGCAGCTGGGACTTGAAGTAGTGCCCATATGGGATGCCAGCATTGCAGGTGGCAGTTTAATCCACTATGCCACAGTGCCATTCCCTGTTTTGTGTGTGTGTGTGTGTGTTTGTATTTTTTAGACTCCCCATCTTGGGTGTTCCATAAACCTAAGCTGTGAAAACTACATCTCAATTTTTCCCATTGCAGCCAACACCATCAGGGCAAAAGTAGTTTTTGTTCTCAGCCACACTAGGGATTCCTGGCTTCACTTTGATACGGCATGAAAATTTTTTGCCTAAAGGTAAGATGCCTTTAAGAAGATATTTAAAGACATATTTCACCCAGCATTTGTAGTTCTTCATAGAAAAGAGATTAGTTCCAGTAACTTGTCCTGTATCACTAATCTTAACATATATGTCCTCAAGGAAGGGTCACAAATGTCTTATCCACGTGGACTGGAGAGTTACAGTAAAATAGGCTCTGTCAATTTGAGTGACACAGGAGGAGGACCTGTCTCTGAAGGCGTGGTTTCCCATTGTCTTAATCTTTTGCTGGAGACGCAGATCCTGGAAGCCCATCCTAGGCCTATTGATTAAAATTTGGAGAGTCATTCAAGATCTACATTTGTACGAGCTCTGCAGGTAATTCTTAAGAGTCCTGAAGTTTGGAGCAACTCAGCTAAGGCAGGGTTCCAAATTAGATCTCGTATCTTTCCAGAAATGCCTCTTGTCGAAAGCGTTCTCACCTGGAATACGCATTAGCAAAGCACTCACGTCTAAGAGTGAGATTATGTCTCAGCACATTTTTCCATTTTCTTCATATTTATAATACATATTCATAACAGATTCTTACTAGCATGCTTAAATTACCAGAACGAGCGCATAAAAAACTTTAAAAATCCTAAGAATGCTTGACAGCTAAACCTTCATAAAAATCTAGAAACTGGAAATCCAATTATCAGTTGAATGGGGGAATTTAAACCACCTACTGTAATTTAACTCATAAATCCACTATTCCTAATCAGCATAAACCCTTCATTAGCTGTCAAAAAAAATACAAAAATAAACAAAAAGCAATTTCTTGATAGATGAAAACACTTTATGAATTATATTTTTCTGTACTGATAGTATTTTTTGTTTATTTAATGCCCCAGATACTCCCTTCACTTCATATTTGAAGGCCCATAAAAATTTTGTATGTGTGGTGGGTGTGCTTAGGCTGCTAGTTGGGACATCTGCATCCCATCCTGGAGTGCCTGGGTTACAGGGTCTGCTCCAACTCCTAATTTCAGCTTCCTACAAAAGAGAACCCCGGGAGACAATGTTGATAGTTTACGTAGCTGGGTTCCTGCCACCCAGTGAGAGACTTGAATTGAGTTCCTGGCTCCTGGCTTTGGTCGAGCTCTGCCCCAGCCATTGCAGGCATCTGGGGAGTGAACCTGTGGATGGCGGTACTGTCTCTCTCTCTCAAAAAAAAATGCATTCATAAAACCTCTGATTCTATGTAAATTCAACTTCAAAAATAACCATGAAAAAAAGATAACAGTTGATAGCCTAAAAGGTTCCTTAATAGCATGTATTTATTTCTTTACTTTTTTGATATTGGAAATTTGAATGGACATATATGTGACAAAATAGCATAAAATCTTAATGGTGGGATCTGAGAAGCAGTACTGGGTATTCTTTCAGCATTGCTTTTTGTTTGAAGATTTCCATGATCAAATTTCTGTGGTAAGAGGGATTACTGGATCCCGAGGCTGTCAGTACCTGATAGCACAGCTCTGGACGGTGCCCTACAGGGCCACACTGCTCCTCCCGTGACCTCCTGACTGAGGCCTGCACTTCCCTCTGGACTCCCTTCCCAGATCTGGTCTTTTCTGATATGCCTCCCTACCACAGTTCTGGCCAGGGACTCTTTCTTCCACACTTCACCTTGCATATCCCACCTTCGTGGCTCTTATTGTGCTATGCTGACATTGTTAGTTTACACGGCTTAGATTGTCTCTCTCTCTCTCGCTCTCTCTCTCTCTCTCTCTCTGTCTCTCATGTGTGCACAATTTATTTATTTATTTATTTGAAAGGCTGAGTTACACAGACACACACACACACACAGAGAGAGGGAGAGAGAGAGAGAGGGAGAGAGAGAGAGAAGTCTTCCATCTGCTGGTTTACTCCCCAAATGTCCGCAATAGCTAGAGCTGGGACATACCAAAGTCAGGAGCCAGGAGTTTTGTCAGGGTCTCCCATGTGTGTGCGGGGGCCCAAGAACTTGGGTCACCTTCCACTGCTTTCCCAGGTGCATTAGCAGAGTGCTGGATTGGAAGTGGAGTAGTCAGAACTCAAACTGGTGTCCATATGGGATGCCAGCATGGCAGGCATTGGCTTAACCCGCTATGCCACAAGGCAGGCCCCAGATTCCTATTGAACGGTATGCTTCCTGGGGACAGGTACTGCGTCATTTCATCCCTGTATTCTTAGGACCCCAGCTAGGTCTCACCTCAACTGTGAGCTCCTAGGAGTAGACTTCCATGATTCTTAGCTTAGGCGAGTTGTCCTACTCCATTCATAATGTCCTGTACTTCTCCTGATCATATGCACCTCATACATTATTGTAATCAGTGGTTTCATTGCCCCCCACTGCTAGTCTGAATGTTCAGGGGAGCATGGACCCTGCCTGCCATTCATACATGCTATCCCAACATGAAGCACACCACAGAGTTGATATACTATACGTATTTGTAAACTGGATGTTTAGCACAGGTCAATACATGTCTGTTAAATGAATCAATGAATTAATGTTCTCAAAAGGAGATTTGGCAAGCAAATGCGTGGAAAAGCCCATACCACTAGTGACTTATAAACAAGCCTACAAATGAAAAACTTAATAGAATAAAGACATGTATATTAAATTTCCTCAAAACAGAAACTATCCTGTATTAAAGGAGAGAGAACCACGTGTCTGTTGGCACCTGTTTAGATCAAGCGCTATCGCTTCTTGGCCTTTTGGCTAAGATCAAGTGTAAATGCAAGCACTGTGATGGGCATGTACGTTCAAAGTTCCAAAGCTGTGAGCCTTATGTGCTGGCCATGCTAATTCCCTATGGCTGCTGTAACAATTCCACATGCTTGGCAGCCTCAACTGACACACATTTGTTGTCTTAGAGTTCTGGAAGTCAGAAGTCCAAAATCAGTTTCACTAGGCCTGAATTGAGGTGCCATCAGGACTAGATCCCTTCAGAGACTGCAGTAGAGAATCCCGTCACTGCTTTTGGTTTCTAGTGGCCCCTGTTTTCCTGGGCTTGTGACCCTACCTCCGTGGTCCAGGTGCTGCTCTCCAGTCTCTGCTTCCAGTGTCACACGAACTTCTCTGTGTGCTATAACCTTCCATCCCCTCCCTCCTGTAAAGACACTTAGGATTATAGCAGTTAGGCCCTACCCAGATAATCCAGGATAATCTTCCTATCTCAAGATCCTTACCTTCAGAACCTCTGCAAGTTCCCATATAAAGTAGCAGTCACAGGTCTGGGATGTGTCTATCTAGGAGTGGTGTCGTTTAGCCTACCACACTTTTTTGTAAAAATAAACTCAGACATGGTTAATGTATTCCCAAAGTTGGCATCATCCTTAGTTTTTCAATATTCTTACCTTTTAGGAGGTATATGTATTTGTAATATGGACAAGTAATAATGTAAATATTAAAAATAATGCAAATAAGGACTGGATCAAATGCACACACATATATTTCAGAATGTTTTGTCAATGGGACTATTGTGAGCCTGGAAATGCAGGCAGAATAGTCAGATTGGTTTGTATGTTAGGCAGTTTAAGCTGTGGTTGTCTGGTCCATGGCTCCCCTCCCCTCTGCCCTTCCACACACAGGAGCAAGCTCCTACAGCCATATATAATCCAGGGATTCTACACACAGTTCATTACAGGAGGAACAGACACACCAGGTAAGCTGATGAGATTCATTCTTCCCAGGAATTTGGAAGTTTACATTCAGAGGTGTGAATGCTAGCATCTGGCTTTAGGTAGAAATCTCTTGCCACACATACAAATGGCGGGTTAAAGTGGTCTGCAGAAAGAGAAGCAGGGAACAGACGTGTCGAGGAGACAAGAACATGCAGGTCCACGGTGAAGGAGACAGAGCAGATGGCTTGGAGCTCTTTCCAGGTTCTAGTTCATCCCAAGGTTCAACAGTACTTTCTCCTTCTCTCAGAATCCCGCCCTCGTAGAGTTCACATTCCAACAATGTTGAATGATATAGTGTGGCCTGTTCTAACAGATTTATGACACGCAAAGAGCTAAGGAAGAGAGCTGCAGCAAGAGCTCCAGAAAAGAGGTGATATTGCTGAAAACTGTGAAGGAAGAGTTGGCCAGCAGGAAAGAGATGTGGTCCAAGAGGTAAGACCTCAGTGGTTCACTGCACTCACCGCTTTCTTAAGATGGCTCTAGTATTACAATAACTCCCTCTACCTTTTCCCTTTCTCCTCCCTCCCTTCCTCCCTCCCTCCCTCCCTTCCTTCCTTCCTTCTTTCCTTCCCTCTCGCCCTTCTCTCCCCGCCCCCCTCTGGTTTTAAATATTTTATGTGTTTATCTGTTACTCACAATAGGAAAATCTTTTACTAAGACAGGATAGAATCTCCAGTGATGAACATCATTCTAGTATTAGAACAGGGGCAGTGGTTGTGGCTTTGTGCTTCAAAAATTCAAAAAAGAAATAGAAATTTCTTGTAGATGGGGGTCTTAGCTTTAGTAGAACAAATGAATTCATTTTCAAAGTTTTTCATTTTGTTGAGAGAATAAGTCTTGTTTACTGTGAATTTCCAGGTAGAATTTCATATTTAGAAGGGTAAATTAAGGATCCTAGTTTATAGAGAAATTTTTTACTTTTATTTTCTTTCATTATCTGACACCATATTTTCCATACTGAACCAATTATCTGCAAGTTATTCTGTTAAGACTTCACCCAGGGGCTGGCATTGTGGTGTAGCAGGTTAAGGCACCTCTGATGCCAGCATCCTCCATGAGCATCGATCTGAATTCCAGCTGCTTCACTTTCAATCCAGCTCCCTGCTAACACACCTGCGAAAGCCAGGGAAGCTGGCCCAAGTATGTAGGCCCCTGCTACCCATGTGGGAGATCTGGTTGGAGTTCCAGGCTCCTGGCTTCAACCTGGCCCAACCCTGGCCATGGTGGCCATTTGGGATTGAACCAGTGGATGAAAGATCTCTTTCTCTCTCTCTGTTTCTCTCTCCCTTGTAACTCTGCCTTTCAAATAAATACAATAAATCTTTTTTAAAAAGTATCCATTTATTTACAGGTAAGTGGGTCTTTTGCTTTTTTAAAAAATGAATTTAGGCCTGGAATAATCTGAGTCTTGATGCTTTCACTTTATTTAGAGACTGCTTCTAAGTGTAGCTATCAATGGGAAACTTGCTTTAGATTTTACCCATTCACTGCACACTAGTATTTCATGAAAGATAATTATTTGTAGTTGTTGTCTTCTTTTGTGCTTTGAACACTAATTACTCACAAACGACACCTGAATGATCCCCTGAACTACTCACCTTTACACCTGTAATTTATTATGAAGGAGGGGTTTCTCTGTCTAGAAAACAAAGTGACCACTTAGATTTTCCATAAAGCTTTAGGGGATATAAAAAGTGGCAACAAACAAACACTTAGCTTAGTTTATTTACTTTTGCTATTTTCTTAAAGGTTTCTAAAATGTAGAAACCTTCGTATAGGTTTTGTTGATCCATATATGGCTTCTGACCTACATAAAAACCATATAGAACTTCTGATCACATAAAACCTCAGAATTAAAAGTGTCCTCATTTTAATCATGGACCATCTTGGTCTATTTGAGAAATGCTTTCCATTGTTTTGTTTTATCTAGCTTTTCTCAGACACTTTCCATCAAATGTATCTTAACATTTTCAGTGGTAAAGTGAACAAGATATTTCTGCTTCACCTTTGCATTTTAAAACTTATATTCTTTAGAAAACACAATGGAAGCCATGTGTGCTTGTGTAGATGAAATTCTAAGAGATCGCTTTTGTTTTCAAATCTTTCTTAAACTGTTCTCCCAGCTTTTTCTTCCTTCTCCGTGTTGGAATAAAGAACATCTGTTTCTGTTTTCAGTGTTCTTTTGTAACATGAAGTAGAATATCAAAGTTCTCCTTCAACAGGAAAGAATGCTTACGGTTTTTATTTCCTTTTGTTTATTTTTATTGGTTTAAAAACTTAAAAATTGTGTGCAAAAAGGATGAACTGCTCCCTGAAAAAATTCAAACAGCATGTGCCGTGTGGAAGCCTGCCTATCCTCCCTGCTCTTCCCCCCGGGGTAACCTCGGACAGCAGTTGAACGTGGGCCTGCCAGGCCATTTCCCACCCGAGCACATGTGCCTCCACGTACGTGTGTAGTAGTAAAAGTGGGGCCGTGCTGTAGGCATCCAGCTGGACAGGGTCCTGTCACCGCCATCTTGTCCTCTGGGGGATCCTGACAGTCATCCCACCCTATGGGATAACCAAGGTCAGTAAGACAACCTGACATTTTTATCAGATGACCGGGCTGTCTCTAAGACCGTGAACTTTCTCCAGAAGGAAAGTCCAGTTGCATTCTCACTAGACACAGGCCACCTTTGTTTATGAAATACCTTTCCTCCCGCCTCGTGCTGTGGGGATCCACAGTTTAGTGGCTACCTAAGACTAGATTTCCAACTGTAAGTCCCTAATAGATTACATTCTATGTTATCTTGGATTTGATCCTCTCTTCAGTCTCACAATACTTTTTGCCTGTGGTGACCAGTTCTTAGATACTGGTTTTTCTGAAACACCTGCTAAACAGCGGCTGTCTGACACATCAGAGTCTTAATTTATGTTGACTGCCATTATCATTATGCTTTCAATAATCTATTCAGAGTTGGAGAAATATAGAGACAGAAAGATAGAAAGAGCTCCCATTTGCTGGTTCACTCTCCCAAATGCCCACAATAACAAGGGAGTGGCCAGGGCCGGGAGCTGGGACTCAGTCCAGACCTCCCATGGGAATGGCAGGGACTCGGCTACTTGGGCCACCACCTGCTTCCTCTCAGTGACCTTTCTCTTCCCTTGATGGGAAGCTGGAGTCAGGAGCCAGAACTGGAACTTGACTTCAGGCCCTCTGAAATGAGACACAAGCATAAAGGAATATAAGCCACAACACAATTACTTCCTCAAAGACTTACAAGTTTTTTTTTTTTTTAAAGATTTATTCCATTTGTTTGAAAGACAGTGACAGAGAGAGGGAGAGGGAGAGAAAGCAAAAGACAGAAAAGAGAGAGAGACTCCATCAATTGGTTCACTCCCCAGTTGGCTGCAACAGCCAGGTCTGGGACAGGCCAAGTGCAGGAGCCCAAGTATTTGTTGCAAGTGCATTAGCAGGGAACTAGATCAGAAGTACAGCAGCCAGGACTCCAGGGGCAATCTACGAGGGGATGTTGATATGGCAAGTTGCTCCTTAACTCGCTGCACCACAACACGGGCCAAAAGGCTTACAGATCTAGTAAGAAGAGACCCATGCAAGGATACAACTATGAAAGTATGACAGTGCTAACTTGGGGGTATTTATAAAGTGCAGTGAGAACACTGGAAAGGGGACCTAGGTCTACATGCTGATGATGCCGAGTTTCACATTTCTAACCTTAACCTCTTGCCTGCTCCAGGGACAGACAGAAAACCGTGTGACATTTCATCTTTGCAGCCTAACAGGCATAAGCAACACAATATGACTTAGGGTGAGTTTTCATCCTAAACCTGCTCTTCCCCTTGGCTTCCTTATCTTACTACATGTCACCATCCACCCAGTGGCTTGAATGAAGAATTGGAGTTAAGGAAAGGATTCAAGAAATTTAAAGAAGCTGAGGGCCCAGCGCTGTAGCATAGCAGGTAAAGCCGCTGCCTACAGTGCTGGCATCCCATATGGGCACAGGTTCGAGTCCTGGCTGTTCTACTTCCAATCCAGCTCTCTGCTAAGGCCTGGGAAAGCAGCAGAAGATGGCCCAAGGGCTTGGGCACCTGTAACCATGTGGGAGACCCAGAAAAATTCCTGGCTCCTAGCTCCTTGCTTCAGATCAGCCCAGCTCCAGCCATTGCAGCTATTTGGGGAATGAACCAGTGGATGGAAAATCATTCTCTCTCTCTCTCTCTCTCTCTCTCTCTCTCTCTCTCTTTTAAACTTTTATTTAATGAATATAAATTTCCAAAGTAGAAATTTTGGACTTTTGGATTATAGCAGCTTTTTCCCCCCATAACCACCCTCCCACCCACAACCATCCCATCTCCCACTCCCTCTCCCATCCCATTCTTCATCAAGATTCATTTTCAATTATCTTTATATACAGAAGATCAATTTACTATATATTAAGTAAAGATTTCAGCAGTTTGCACCCACACAGAAACATAAAGTATGAAGTACTGTTTGAGTACTAGTTATACCATTAATTCACATAGTAAAACACAGTAAGGACAGAAATCCTACATGGGGAGTAAGTGCACAGTGACTCCTGTTGTTGATTTAACAATTGACACTCTTATTTATGATGTCAGTGATCACCCGAGGGTCTTGTCATGAGCTTTCAAGGCTATGGAAGCCTCTTGAGTTCACAAACTCCAACCTTATTTAGACAAGGCCATAGTCAAAGTGGAAATTCTCTCCTCCCTTCAGAGAAAGGTACCTCCTTCTTTGATGGCCCATTCTTTCTGCCGGGATCTCACTTGCAGAGATCTGTCACTTAGGCCATTTTTTTTTTGCCATAGTGTCTTGGCTTTCCACGCCTGAAATACTCTCGTGGGCTTTTGAGCCACATATGAATGCCTTAAGGGCTGATTCTAAGGCCAGAGTGCTGTTTAGGACATCTGCCATTCTATAAGTCTGCTGTGTATCCCGCTTCCATGTTAGATTGCTCTCTCCTTTTTAATTCTATCAGTTAGTATTAGCACACATTAGTCTTATTTATGTGATCCCTTTGACACTTAATTCTATCATTATGATCAATTATGAACTGAAACTGATCATTTGACTAGTGAGATGGCAATGGTACATGCCACCTTGATGCGATTGAATTGGAATCCCCTGGCACGTTTCTAACTCTACCATTGGGGGTAAGTCCAATTGAGCATATGCCGAACTGTACATCTCTCTCTCTCTTATTCCCACTCTTATACTTAACAAGGATCACTTTTCAGTTAAATTTAAACACCTAAAAATAATTGTTTGTTAATTCAAGAGTTCAACCAATGGTATTAAGTAGAACAAAAAATACTAAAAGGAATAAAGTAGTAAGTTGTTCTGCAACAGTCAGGACAAGGGCTGATCAAGTCACTGTTTCTCATAGTGTCCATTTCACTTGAACAGGTTTCCTTTTAAGTGCTCAGTTAGTTGTCACTGAACAGGGAGAACATATGGTATTTACCCTTTGGGACTGACTTATTTCGTTCAGCATGATGTTTTCCAGATTCCTCCATCTTGTTGCAAATGACTGGATTTCATTTATTTTTAATGCTGTATACTATTCTATAGAGTACATATCCCATAATTTCTTTATCCAGTCTACTGTTGATGGGCATTTAGGTTGATTCCATGTCTTAGCTATTGTGAATTGAGCTACAATAAACATTAAGGTGCAGACAGTTCTTTTATTTGCCAATTTAATTTCCTTTGGGTAAATTCCAAGGAGTGGGATGGCTGGGTTGTATGGTAGGGCTATATTCAGGTTTCTGAGGAATCTCCAGACTGACTTCCATAGTGGCTTAACCAGTTTGCATTCCCACCAACAGTGGATTAGTGTCCCTTTTTCCCCACATCCTCACCAGCATCTGTTGTTGGTAGATTTCTGTATATGAGCCATTCTAACTGAGGTGAGGTGAAACCTCATTGTGGTTTTGATTTGCATTTCCCTGATGGCTAGTGATCCTAAACATTTTTTCATGTGTCTGTTGACCATTTGGATTTCCTCTTTTGAAAAATGTCTATTTATGTCCTTGGCCCATCTCTTTTTTTTTTTTTTTTTTTTGACAGGCAGAGTGGACAGTGAGAAAGAGAGAGGGAGAAAGGTCTTCCTTTTGCCATTGGTTGACCCCACAAATGGCCGAAGCCAGGAGCCAGGTGCTTCCTCCTGGTCTCCCATGTGGGTGCAGGACCCAAGCACTTGGGCCATCCTCCATTGCACTCCTGGGTCAAAGCAGAGAGCTGGACTGGAAGAGGAGCAACCAGGACTAGAACCTGGCGCCCATATGGGTTGCTGGCACCACAGGCGGAGGATTAGCCAAGTGAGCCACAGCGCCGGCCCTGAACTGCTGTATTGCCTTCTAATGGTTCTTCCTGCTGCTGCACTTCCTTTTCTACAAATCATTCTCCACAGAGAAGCTAGAGTAAGATCTGCACGTGTCAATCAAATCATGTCACTGTCTTGGTGACATCTTCCCAATGGCTTCCCTTTGCCCTTAGTGTAAAATCCACACCACTTTCCACAGCCTCAAGGTCTCATAGCATCTGGAACTTGCTTCTATTTCTTTGGCCTCACCTTGGTCCACATGTTCCCTTACTGTTGCTCTCCTTCTATACTCACATCTTTCTTGTCCTGGAACATTCTCACTAAGTTTCCACTGTCTGGACTCCCTGTCCACTGCTTATCTATCCAGCTAGCTCACTCTCATCTGAAGATCAATCTTTGCAGCTTTTTCTGACCATCCTTCCTGAATCAGCTTCTCTTGCATCAAAACATCCTCTACTGTGTCACATTATTCACTTCCTTCATAGCACTCACTATGATGTAAAATCATCTTTTTTTTTATTATAAAGCTTTTATTTAAAGAATATAAATTTCCAAAATACAGCTTATGGATTACAATGGCTCCCCCCCCCATAATTTTCCTCCCACCCGCAACCCTCCCCTTTCCCGCTCCCTCTCCCCTTCCATTCACATCAAGATTCATTTTCAATTCTCTTTATATACAGAAGATCAGTTTAGTACATATTACATAAAGATTTCTCAACAGTTTGCCCTCACATGGCAACACAAAGTGAAAAATACTGTTGGAATACTAGTTATAATATTAATTCACAATGTCTAGCACATTAAGGACAGAGATCCTACATGATATTTTTTTAATTGATTAATTTTCTATGCAATTTCCAATTTATCACCAAGGTTTTTTTTTTTCATTTACAATTATCTTTATATACAGAAGATTGATTCAATATATACTAAGTAAAGATTTCATCAGTTTGCATCCACACAGAAACACAAAGTGTAAAAATACTGTTTCAGTACTAGTTATAGCATTACTTCACATTGGACAACACATTAAGGACAGATCCCTCATGAGATGTAAGTACACAGTGACTCCTGTTGTTGACTTAACAATTTGACACTCTTGTTTATGGCGTCAGTAATCTCCCTAGGCTCTAGTCATGAGTTGCCAAGGCTATGGAAGCCTTTAGGGTTTGCCAACTTCAATCTTATTCCAACAGGGTCATAGTCAAAGTGGAGGTTCTCTCCTCCCTTCAGAGAAAGGTACCTCCTTCTTTGATGGCCCCATTCTTTCCACTGGGATCTCACTCACAGAGATCATTCATTTAGGTCTTCTTTTTTTTTTTTCCCAGAGTGTCTTGGCTTTCCATGCCTAAAATACTCTCATGGGCTCTTGAGTCAGATCCGAATGCCTTAAGGGCTGATTCTGAGGCCAGAGTGCTATTTAGGACATCTGCCATTCTATGAGTCTGCTGTGTGTCTTGCTTCCCATGTTGGATCATTCTCTCCCTTTTTCATTCTATCAGTTAGTATTAGCAGACACTAGTCTTGTTTGTGTGATCCCTCTGACTCTTAGACCTATCAGTGTGATCAACTGTGAACTGAAATTGATCACTTGGAATAGTGTGATGGCATTGGTACATACCACCTTGATGGGATTGTATTGGAATCCCTGGCAAGTTTCTAACTCCATCATTTGGGGCATGTCTGATTGAGCATGTCCCAAATTGTACATCTCCTCCCTCTTTTATTCCCACTCATATTTCACAGGGATCACTTTTCAGTTAAAATTTAAACACCTAAGAATAATTGTGTGTTAATTACAGAGTTCAACCACTAGTACTAAAATAAAAAAATGCTAAAATGGATAAAGTATTACATTGTACAACAACAGTCAGCACAAGAGCTGATCAAGTTACTGTTTCTCATAATGTCCATTTCACTTCAACAGGTTTCCCCTTTGGTGCTCAGTTAGTTGTCGGCGATCAGGGAGAACATATATTTGTCCCTTTGGGACTGGCTTAATTCACTCAGAATGATGTTTTCCAGATTCCTCCATCTTGTTGCAAATGACTGGATTTCATTGTTTTTGACTGCTGTATAGTATTCTATAGAGTACATGTCCCATAATTTCTTTATCCAAATGTATGCTTTGAATTCCCTGTGATCTTTTGCTGTGAGGTTCCCTTTGTTTACTTTCTTTCATGTTGATGGCCATGTTTCTGTGTTTCTGTGTGTAACACATCTTTAAGCATCTTTTGCAGGGCTGGATGAGTGGCAACAAATTCTTTCAGTTTCTGTTTGCTATGAAAGGTCTTTATTTGACCTTCATTCACAAATGAGAGCTTTGCAGGATATAATATTCTGGGCTGGCAGTTTTTCTCTCTTAGTACCTGGGTTATGTCTCGCCATTCCCTTCTAGCTTGTAGGGTTTCTGATAAGAAGTCTGCTGTGAGTCTAATTGGAGATCCTCTGAGAGTAATCTGACATTTCTCTCTTGCCCATTTTAGGATCTTTTCTTTCTGTTTCACTGTGGTGAGTTTAATTACAATGTGTCATGATGAGGATCTCTTTTGGTCATGTTTAGTAGGGGTTCTATGAGCTTCCTGTACTAGGATGTCTCTGTCCTTCTCCAAACCTGGGAAATTTTCTGCTATTATCTCACTAAAAAGGCATTCTAATCCTCTCTCCCTCTCCATGCCTTCAGAAACTCCTAGAACTCGAAGGTTGGGTTTTTTAATAGTATCCTGTAGATTCCCAACAATATTTTTTAGATTTCTAATTTCCTCTTCTTGTCTTTGGTTTGACTGTATATTTTCCTGTGCTCTGTCTTCTAAGTCCGATAGTCTCTCTTCTGCCTCACCCATTCTGTTTGTAAGGCTCTCTAATGTGTTTTTCATTTGATCTATTGAATTCTTCACTTCATTATGATTTCTTGTCACTATCACAGTTTCATGTTCTACCAGTTGTTTCATTTCATTTTGATTCCTCCTTAATAGTTCATTTTCACGAGAGATTTTCTACCTTGTCCATTAAGGATTTCTGTAGTTCAAGAATTTGTTTTTGAGTACTTCTTAGTGTTCTTATCAATTTTTGAGATCTGCTTCTTGCATTTCTTCTATCTAAGCATCTTCGTAGTCTTGAATTGGGGTGTCTTTTTCATTTGGAGGTGTCATAGTGTCTTCCTTGTTCTTGTTACCTCGGTTTTTGCGTTTGTTGTTTGGCATATTGGTTTCTTCACTGTGGTGTTTTTTCTTGTTATACTATGACTCTCGATAAGTGGACTGTCTGCTTTCAATGGAGCCTTAGAGGCTTGAGATGGGTGTGGCCTGAGAGCTCTGTTTGGTTCCTCAGGGTTGAGGGTGTGCCAAAGGTGATACTCCCAGGTTAGGCGTGGTAAACCTCTCTCTGTTTCTTTATTTTTGATTCAAAAGGGAAGTAATTCCACACAGCTGAATGGAATTGGGGGTGGTTAGCAGGCAAATGATATACCCACAGGAGCCAGAGATCGGAAGCTCTTTCCCAAGGACCACAGAGGGAATCTCTGCAGCCCTCAGTGTGGGTTCAAATTCTCCTGCAGTCTCACCACTGGGCTACCAAGGCTACCGAACTGTAGCGTCTCTGGAGAGTACTCACGTGGTGAATTCCGTGAGTTCTCTCCTCCACAGTCTCTTTTTTCACAGTCTCAGTTCATTAGCACCACACATTCATTAGGTTCTAATCTCCTGTTATTTCACCCCCACTCCCAGAGTCAGGTTTTTCTGCTAGGCTCAGGGCCGGTGCAGACCTGAGGTCGCCCTGCTTATGACATATGTCCAAAATGGCGCCTGCTCTTTGTCTTGCTCACCTTTGAGAGGTGGGCGGAGAAAGAGAAACTCGTGTCTGTATTGGTCACTTTTTTCTTTCTCTCTCTCTTCTATTTAGCCTGGTGAACTTTTCCCCACAGGGTTTCAAGCCTTGTTCGCTCTAGTCTCCTCTCTCCGCTTCCCTTCTGGTGTCTCGGGCTATTGAGGTTCAGCTCACCTCACATTCCAGCGCTGGTGCGTTGAGTCTGCTTCTGGTTTCCCGAACTGCGGGCTCCCACGCTCTCCTCGAAGGTCCACTGTGAATCACTAGTTCCGGAAGCGTTTCCTCTGCTGTTTCTTCCCCTACTCTTCCTTGAACCTGCAGTATCTCCACTTTTATTAAACTGTCTCTCCCCGGACTATCAGTGTGCTCCCTTCCTATTCCGCCATCTTGCCACTCCCTCAAAATCATCTTTTTTTTTAAGGAGATTTATTTATTTATTTGAAAGGCAGACTTACAGTGAGGGACAGGGTCAGAGGCAGAGAGAGCTAGAAGTCTTCCCTTTGCTGGTTCACTCCCCAGATGGCTGCAATGGCCAGGTCTGGGACAGACTGAAGCCAGGAGCCAGAAGCTTCATCTGGTCTCCCATGGGGGTACAGGGGCCCAAGGACCTAGACCATCTTCTGCTGCTTTCCCAGGCATGTTAGTATGGAGCTGGATTGGAAGTGGAGTAGCCGAGACTTGAACCTGTACCCATTTGGGATGCTGGCACCGCAGGCAGCTGCTTTACCCAGTATATCAGTATCGGCCTCTTCACCAGTAATTTCTAGTTACCAATGAAGTTCTAATGAAGCCTTTTATCATTGAGTAAATTATTAAATAAGTGAGATTATTGAAATCCCAATATGTTCTGCTAGCAGAACTGTCATTATTGATTTTTAAAATGTATCATTTTATAGATTGATGAATACAGTTCTGTTAGCTTTATTTAGTTTTCTGTTTTTATTGCAAACTCTTTTTTATGTCTTCCTTGTAATTGAAGCTTATAACTGGAAGCATTGAATATAAGAGGTACAGAGTGTTTATGTTGGTTGTTTCCCATTTCTTTCTTATCCAGCAGCTGTGTAATTGGAGCTACAGAGTGTGACATTTTATTTTCTGCAGGTTACTGCTTGCTCTTTTTCTTTAGTTTGCTTTATCTTCGTGCAAATGTATTTTGCTTCCTCAAATAGAAAAATTTTAAAGAAAAAAATTTTTCAGTCCATGTAAAGGTTTGTTGTTGCTATTTCACTTATTAAAGTCACTCCATGTACCTAGTATTTTTAAAATATATTAACAGGAAACAGTATTTTTAAAAACCTTCCAGTAGGCTTATTATAGCTACAATTTACATATATTGTGGTTGATATTTGGGTGGCATCATTTATAAATTTATAAATAGTTCTGGTTTGGGTAAGAATATATATCTCAATATTATTTACTTTATCAATAAAATGTGGCAAGAAAAGACTTGAGAAAACATTCACCTCTAAAAAACAATATTTTCATTTGTTATTTGTTTTTATTTAAAGGCTTACTTATTTATCTGAAAGGCAGAGTTACAAAGGCAGAGGCAGAGAGAGAAAGGTCTTCCATCCACAGGGTCACTCCCCAAATGGCTGCAACAGCCAAAGCTGGGCCAATCTGAAGCCAGGAGCCAGGAGCCAGGCCAGGAGCTTCTTCTAGGCCTCCCATGTGACTAGAGAGGCCCAAGCCCTTGGGCTATCTTTTGAGGCTTTCCCAGGCAGCTGGATCAGAAGTGGAGTAGGCAGGACTAGTACAGGTGCACATATGGGATGCCGTCACTTCAAGTGTCAGCTTTACCCACTATACCACAGCGCTGGCCCCTAAAACCCTTTTTCAAAAGGGATTTAATCCCATTCATGAAGAAAGTGTCCCCATGGCCTAATCATCTCTTCATGGCCCCATCTCTTAACACTATCACATTGACCAGATCTGAATTTTAGATAGAACACATTCAAATCACATTAGACACTGTTAAGAAAATAAAAAGATAATGAGGCTGGTGCTGTGGTGCAGCGGGTTAACACCCTGGCCTGAAGCACCAGCATCCCATATGGGCACTGGTTCTAGTCCTGGCAGCTGTACTTCCCATCCAGCTCTCTGCTATGCCTAGGAAAGCAGTAGAAGATGGCCCAAGTCCTTGGGTCTCTGCACCTGCGTGAGAGACCTGGAAGAAGCTCCTGGCTCCTGGTTTTGGATCGGCACAGCTCCGGCCATTGCAGCCAACTGGGGAGTGAACCAGCAGATGGAGGACCCCTCTCTCTCTCTCTCTCTCTCTCTCTCTCTCTCTGCCTCTCCTCGCTCTGTGTAACTCTGACTTTCAAATAAATAAATAAATAATCTTTTTAAAAAAAGAATATAAAAAGATAAGCCGCAGGCTGGGAGAAAGTATATATCAAAATCTATCATATAAAGGAGATATATTCACAACATTTAGATGACTCAGTTCAACAATAAATGCAAACAACCAACAAAATGCATGAGCAAACATTTGATTAGTCACTTTACTAAGCAAAATATGGATGGCAAGAAGCACACGAGAAGATGCTTAGCATCATTTGTCCTTAGATAAGTGCAAATTGAAGCCACAATGAGATTCCACTGTGTACCCCGTAGAATGGCTAAAATCCAAGACTGAGAATGCCAGCTACTGATAACTACTTGAAGAAACTAGACCCTAATACATTGCCAGTTGGAATGTAAAACTTTACAGCGAATTTGGAACAATTTCTTGGTTTCTTGAAAATTTACCATATGAACCAGAAACTCCTTTCCTATGCATTTACCTGAGAGCAATTAAAACTTATATTCACTCAAAACACTTGTCATATAACATTACTTATAATGGCCCCAAATTAGCAATGATCCACAGGACCATGAACTTGTATATGTAGAAATAAACTATGGTTTATCCACACAATAAATTTAAAAATAAAACCTAGCAATAAAAATGAACTATTTCTATATATAACAACATAGCTGAATCTCATAGACATTATGCTAAATAAAAGAAGCTCTACACAAAAGACTACATAATGTACAATACCATTTTTGTGAAATTAGTGTGGGCAAATCATAGAGCTAGAAAACAGAGGAGTGGTTTCCTAGAGCTGAGAGCAGGAGAGGGGTTAGATGCAAAAGGGAACAATGGAAATTGTTGGGGTGAGAAAAGTGTTCTAGAACTTGATGTGGTGACGTTTGCAAAACTGTAAAATATACTAAAACTCATTGAATCTATATTTAACATGGGTAAATTTTATGGTATATAAGTCATATCTCCATAAAGCTATTAAAAATAAATCACAGTTGGGGCCAGCACTGCCTTTCAAATCAGCACAGCTTCAGCCATTGTAGTCATCCGGAGAGTGAACCAGCAGATGGAAGACACCCCCCCCTTTTCTGCTTCTGCCTCTTTGTAACTCTGCCTTTCAAATAAATAAATAAATCTTAAAAAAAAAAAAAGCACAGTTAAAAAAATAGCTGACTGTGAGAAAATATTTACAATATACAATCAACCAAGGATTATTATTCATAAAATATTCAAAATCTTTTAAAACATTAGTAAATAGAGTACTTAGAATATTTATAAATTAGGTTAAAGGGGGAAAACTGATTTAATACTCTGAACATTATATCACATTTCCTTCCAATCTTGTTAAAATGGATGCTTTAACGTAGTTGAAAATATAATTTTAAGAAGATTTATTTATTTATTTATTTGAATGGTGGAGTTACAGGAGAGAGGGCAAGACAGAGAGACAGAGAAATCTTCCGTTCCACTGGTTCACCCCCCAAATGGCCACAGTGGCTGGGGCTGAACAGGTCTGAAGACAGCAGCCAGGAGCCAGGAGCTCCTCTGGGCCTCCCACGTGGGTAACAGGGCCCAAGCTCTTGGGTCATCTTCCATTGCCTTGCCAGAAGAATTAGCAGGGAAGCTGGATTGGAAGTGGAGAAACCAGGACTCGAACCAGTCCTCAGAAGGGATTCTGGCATTGCAGGAGGTGGCTTAATTTGTTGTACAACAACTCTGGCCCCTGAAAACGTAATTTTGTAAAGCAGATATATTTCGGGGAGTATATTCATATATTTTTTGTTGCCATAACAAAACAACTGTGGCTGGCTACTTTATGAAGAAAAAAGGTTTATTTAGCTCACAGTTTCTGAGGCTGAAAATCCAAGATCACACAACTCCATCTGTTCAGCTTCTGGTGAGGGTCATCTGGTTGAGTCACAACACGGCACACAGAAGTCCTCCTGGCGGGAGTGTATGTGAGAGGTGGAGATTGCATGTGAGCCAGGAAGCCAAAGGATTCAGGAGCCACATTTGCTTCTTACATAACAACCCCCTCTGGCAGACCAGCATTGTCGATCCCTTCCTAAGGGAGCACCTCCAGTGACCTAACCTTCTAACCTCCCACACCTCTGACTACCACCACACTGGGCACAAAGCTGCCAACACATGACACTTTGAGGGGGAAAACTACATCCAGACCATAGCAGCAGGCCTGAATTTTTAAAGAGTTATTTAATGAGGAGTTCATGAAGTCAAATGCTTAATTATTACACTAAGGGTGAATAGTTCTGGTTAATAACAATAGGTAAGATAATATGTTTATTCAGCATGGAATGCAGTAACAAACACATAATTCTTCTCATCACTAGTGCTTAGCCCAAGAAATGCTATCAGACTTCTGCTTCTCAGGCCTCTTTATGCTTTAATATAGGGGCAGGAAATCAAAACATACCGAGTCCTTTCTTTGTTCAAGAAATTGTGCTGATATGGCTGGGGATTCCGCAGTGACTAAGAAATGACAGCCCTAACAAGTCTGTCTGGAGAGGAAGCCAGACATTGTATATAGGAAATAACTTATAGTAACTAATACCAGATTATTAAATTACTACAAGCTTGAGACTAAATCAGAGCCCTATTTTTATTAATCAATATCCAACATATAAGCCAACCATGATCCCCATAATGCTCTGCATTTCCTTGCCCCAGTTCAGCCCTTCTCCTGTCACTCATCTTCTAGACCCTTCTTCTATGACCTCTGGATCTAGTCAACTAAGAGCAAATTGGCCTATGTTTCAGACTCAGCCTCTTCAAAATGTCTGCTCAAGACTGTCGTCACTGAAGCTCAGGCCCAGCCCCCTTCCCTTTATAATCTACCCCGCTGAGCATGTCCAAGTCCATGGCTGTGACCTCTGTGTTGGCAGCTCCCAGATTTTTATCCCCAGCTCATGCAGACCTGTTTAACCCTACTTGACATTTCCACATCACATCTTAATGTTACCTCACATTGAACTTGTGAGTTCTGGCTGCTCCGGCAGAAAAAAGTGAAGAAAGAAGGGAGGGAGGCAGGGAGGAGGAAAGAAAGAAAAAGAAAAGAGGAAAGGAAAAAGGGGAGGGGAGGGAAGGAAAAGGGAGAAGAAGGGGAGGGGAGGAGAAGGGAAGGGAAGGGAACAGGAGAGCTAGGAGAGGGGAGGGGAGGGGAGGGGAGAGAAAGGGGAAGCAAGGGGAAGGGGAGGGGGGCCTGCATTGTGGCACAGCAGGTTAAGCTGCTTGTGAAGCTGGTACCCCATATCAGAGTTTCAAGTCCAGGCTACTCTGTTTCTGATTCAACTTCTTGCTAATGTGTCCAGGAAGGCAGCAAGGCAGTGAGTGGTGTCTGAAATATTTGGGCCTCTTTCATTCATGTGAGAGCTCCTGGCTCCTGGCTTCAGCCTGGCTCAGCCCTGATTATTGTGATCATCTGGGGAATGAGCCAGCAGATGGAAGATCTCTCAATCTCTCTGTCACTCTGCCTTTCAAATAAATAGATAAATCGTTTAAAAAAAAAAGAGAGAGAGAGAGAGAGAGAGAGAGAGAGAGAGAAGAGAATGTATCATATACCCTCCCCCAAGTTGTATAATAGGAGTCATCATCAATCATTTTCTCCTCCCCAGACCCCATTTGAGGTCTAAATAAATCAAGAAGTAGATAAGAGTCAGGAAGCTATGGGTAAACACACCAGCTTTACTATTGGTGAAGACCAGGTTGAAGAATGTCTGCTGGCTTCAGGAAGACTACTTACCATGTCTCTGCAAGTACCAGAACCCTGCAGCCCTCTCTCTACCAGGACAAGCGGTAGACTGAAAAGCTTGACTTCCTGTGGACCCGGAGGAACCCAGGAACCCAGCAAGCAGGCCAGTCCTCAAGAGAAGGTGGGAAGAGTTGAGCCTCTCCAGTCAGCTGCTTTCCCAAATTCATCGATCACACGATCACACGGGAAGAAGGAATAAAGCAGATGAGGAACACTTAGAGAAAATTCCTCTTAATGGAAACCAGAGAAGGAGGGAAGCACCCCTCCACACAGACAATGCAATAAAAGTCTATTGATTTTGTGTCCAAAATATCTCTGACAACATTGCCTTCTTTCCATTTCTATTCCCACCTCCCTGGTGCAAGCCAGCATCACCTCTCACTGATGCCTCTGCCATAGGCTTCTCACCATTTGAGAGACTGGAAACAGCCCTTCTCACCTCCTCCTGACCTTCTGTCCACCCATCATCCACAGCGGTATTTTCACAATGCAAATACAACTGTATTTGGTTTCTCTTCCCTGCCCCCTTTCGGCGTTCCATTCCTTTAACCATGCTCTTGGCATAGAATCCTTGGCAGAGCCCTCGCGGTTCCTCCAAGGCTGCAGCCTCATTTGTAGGTTCCCCGTCACCCTTGATCTCCAATGATTTGGGCTTTCTTTTAGATCTTGAACGCATCTAAGTCCCTCCTGCCTCGAGACTGAGATGTGCTGTCCCCTGACAGAATCTCATCTCCTCCTTCCAGTGCATTGTTAACTCCTACTCACACCGCAGGTCTGGGGCAATCCATGTGTCCTCGGGGGTGGCTTTCCTCTGCCACCAAGTCCTTTCAAAGTATCACGTGCTTCTATTTCATAGCAATTTTTTTTCAAAGATTATTTATCTAAAACATAGTTACAGAGAGAGATAAGGAGACAGAGGTCTTCCATCTGCTGGTTCACTCCCCCAAAAGGCCACAACAGCCGGAGCTGTGCCAATCTGAAGCCAGGAGCTAGGAGCCTCTTCCTGGTCTCCCATGCAGGTACAGGGGCCCAAGGACTTGGGCCATCTTCTACTGCTTTCCCAGGCCATAGCAGAGAGCTGGATTGGAAGTGGAGCAGCCAGAACTAGAACCAGGGCCCATATGGGATGCCAGTACTGCAGGTGGCAGCTTTACCTGCTACTCCATAGTACCGGCCTCTTCATAGCAACTTTCATAGCTATAATTTTCAGTTAGACATATGATTGTTGGATAGCGTCTGTCTCTCTCATTAGGCTCTAACTATGTGAGGGAAGGCATTATGTCTCTTTTACCTTATGAATATATATCCCCAGTTGCCAGATGCAGTACCTGGCCCTCAATAAGTTGTGGATAAATGAGTGTGAGAGTGAGAGATTCTGGTAAGAGGAGAGGTTAGACCTGGAACTAGGGTTGTGAAGGTGTCATGGAAGAATGACCTTTCAGAGAGCCCTGAAGAGTGACTAGAAGAGCAGGAGACGGAGGGAACAGTAAGCAGGAAGACGTGTGAGCTAAGCAACAGCTTGCATAGTGTGTCCCAGGAAGCAAGTTTCAGAATGACAGAAGCTGGGAGAGTGGAAGACAGCTCAGTGAAAACTTCAGAATTTCTCCTAGGGGCCATGGGAGAGCCTTCAGGTAGTGACCTGAACATATTTGCATCTTGTGGCTTTTGTGACAAGAGGCCTAAATGTCAGGGGACATCACAATGGCAATCTTGGTAGCCTTCGATGATGGGAAAAAGAGCAGACAAGGAACAGCTCTGACGACAGAAACCTGAAGGAGGGGGAGGGCCGTCGGGAGAGCCTGCCGGGTTTTTAACTGGGATGCCGGAATAGAGGGCAGCGTGCTCTGAGGCCTGGACCTCTGAAGGGGCTTTGGGCAGGAAATAAGTTAGTTTGGGACATTGTAATTTCAAGGTGTTCTCAAGACAGCTAAATGAAGATATTTACTAAGTAATTGGAAGTATGAATCAGCTGGACACAGCGGAAAGACCTGACTGGGGATAAAAATTGGGGAGTTATTTGAATGGTAATTGAGCCCCCTGGGAAGCTATGGAAATGGATAAGGTGCTTAAGGGGAGAGTAGGGGGATATGCAGTAAGAAAAGCACCTCAGGCAGCCTGGAGAAATTCAGCATCCCGCTGGAATAGAGAAGGGTACTCCCCCACCCGCACCCCCCGCAAAGCAGACTGAGGAGGGCTTAGTGGAGAGACCCCAGCAAAGCCAGGCTAGTGGCCAGTGCGGTGCAGCACAAGTCACAGGGACACAGTGTTTGGGAGGAAGCACCCTCTTCTACCGCCAGGCTAATCTCTACCATCTACACCTTCGTTTCTCCGGAGAAGCTGACCTAAAACACTTCTCCTGTGCTGAGTTTGTTGCTCCATCTTCCTAGAATGTCTTCCCTTCATGTTTGACCTGGGAGAAAATCCGTGCGGTGCCATAACTCTCTCTTAGACAGCTCCTTCCCCATTGCTTCCATGACTGGCCTCCTTACTGCACTGTGACCAGTACAGTATCCCTCACCTATTCCTAGAGGGAGTTCAATGAATGTTAGTTGAAACATTCACCGCAAATAATATTAAGCGTACCCATCATTTATTGACTATTTATTATTTCTGGGTATCTGTGCTAATGTTTGGTTTATAATAACTTTTTTGAAGTCTTAGAAAAACTCTGTCAGGGTGCATGATTATCTACATTTTATAGGTAAGGAAACTGAGGCTAAGCGAGAAAAGTAACTTCTCCAGAGCCACACAGTCCGTTGGAAAGCCACAATTCACAAACAAGTCTGCCTGATTCCAAAATATATGCTGCTAACCACCACCTCTCCCAAGAGAAGTAAACATTCACATTTTCCAGACATCTGTGGAGGAGACATTTTTGAACTGGCAGCTTTCCCAATTCATCTCAAATCATCACACATAAGCAACAGCCTTCTCTTATTCCAAGAATGCTTCCTCTGGGTCTGACCGAGCCCTATGGAGCTGCTTTCCCCATCTGTGAAACAATACATTTTTCCTTCAGCCCCTCACCTAAGCCTGCCTTCCTGCCTGTGCAAATCCTGGCCGCCTCACCAAGTGGTGTCTCCTGGGACCAACACCCTAATTCCATTTCCCTTTCCTAACAATTCATTGTCCCACTTGACTCACAGGATTACTTAAGGACCCTTGACTTGAAGTGGTCATAGAGGTTTCTTACTAATCAGCTTCTAGTGCGGAGCTTCCCAGCATGTGAGCGTCATCAGGGCAGGGACCTGGCGGATCTTGTTCACAGCACTGTGCCCAGTATACCGAGGAGCGTGATTGCCTGGACTCCATCGACTGCCTTGATCTGATGGCGAGGCAGTCCCAAATTCGGCTGATTCTTACAGCCACATAGTCATACCGTGCTCTGGCATTTTGCAGAAAGTAAAATCGTAAATTCAGGGCTGCTAGGTCCCTATCAAAAGCTCAAATAACAAAAACTGGTTTTGTGAAGGTTTGCCTGAAGGCTCTGTGGTCAACTCTCCATCACACACATAGAATGAATGAGGGGAGACAGAGCTGGTTGCCTCTGGGAGGAGGGGAAATTCTTTACAAACCACCACAGATAATTCACACAGCAATCTGTCTTAAGGGTGATTTAGAGTTGTTTAAGCATTGTCTCTGATGATTTACTAAATAAAAATACTCAGCCACACTTAAAATAATAGGCCCAGGAATTCCCTATCTCAATAGTTAAGGTTCCAAAACGCTGTGGAGACATGAATTCTGACATCAACCTTCATCTTTAACAGGCTGTTTTATGGATCCTCTCATTTTAATTACTAGTCCAAGTATTTCTCTTGGCAAATATACTTGTAGGCAAAATACTGATACATAGCTAGATGTATGCCTTATACTTCATTATAGATGGTGATCATCCTGGAATTCCTGGCCAGATAACTTCCCATGTCTGTATGGAGGATCAGTGCAATAACCTACCTTATGGAAACATTTGGAACATGCTTACTTTTCCTACACAAAAAGTCAATATTGCCCACAGGGATAGGGAAATCTTGCTAGCATTGTGGCACAGAGGATTAAGCCATAGCTTGCAATGCTTGCATCTCTCATCAGAGTATGCTTTGAGTCTCAGCAGCTCTGCTTCTGATCCAGCTTCCTCTTGAGGTGCCTGGGAAGGCAGTGGATGATGGACCAATTGCTTGGACCCCTGCCACTCAAGTGGGAATCTAGAATAGAGTTCCTGGCTCCTGGTTTCAGCCTGGGAGAGCCCAGGCCATTGCAGCCATTTGGGGAATGAGTCAGTAGATAGAAGATCTCCCCCTCCCCCCACTTCTTCGTCACTCTGCCTTCTAAATAAAAATAAATATAAAATTTTTTTAAATAAGAGAAAGTCTCATTGTCACAAGAAAACTACTATGGACTATTGTAAGACCATTTCATTTTTATATACAATGCAAAATATTGCAGTTTTTTTGGTTCTAGTGCTTCTTTGCAACATTCTTTTCATATTAGTCAAATTGGCTATCACTGCATGTTTCCAAAGCCTACTGCCAAACTCATCAATTTTTGTTCCCAACACTTTGGGATTCATTCTTTCCTCGTTTCACTAAAAGAAACGTCCTTTGTGCATGTGTGCATATTTGTAATGCTTAATTTGGGGATAGCAACAATGACAGAATAGGAAAAAGCATGGATATGTTTGTTCTCTTTGTTATTCTTTGGCATTTACTTCTGGTGTCGCCTTTACAGACAGAATGTTGACAGTCAGCTAGATGACCACTGTACACTGGATTCTAATCCAGAATCATAATCTCATATGAGCTTTCCTACTAAGCTCAAAGGTACTAAGTCACTCTCAATTTTTCTATCTCCCTTCAAAGCAAATGTAATGGGATTCCTGACTCAACATTCCGTAAATGCAAATATACCCCCACAGATACTTGACAAGAGACTCTTCCCAAATTAC
Organism: Sylvilagus floridanus; assembly: GCA_949820135.1. NCBI lineage: Eukaryota > Metazoa > Chordata > Mammalia > Lagomorpha > Leporidae > Sylvilagus > Sylvilagus floridanus. The sequence goes on along the minus strand of OX463225.1, from coordinate 82,392,891 downwards.
AATGGTTTGACTTAGGATTTTTTTCAATTTTACAATGTTATAAAAGTAATAGGCATTCAGTAAAGACTGTACTTCAAATTTGAAAGTTTTCTCTATTCCAGGATAGAGATATATTTCCTCACAATGGCTGGGCCATGGCAGTGTGCTGTAGCTCCCACTTGGCCACAATGATCGTGAGGTTAAGTGTTTCAAGTTCTGATATTTTCAGCTTGCCTTGGGTTTATCAGGATGTATCTCAATTGTATGCTAAAGAGAATTTGTATTATGCACCTGCTATATTTCTTTTAAAATGCTAAAAAGGTAATTTAATATGTCATTTTCATCTGACTCAATAGTGATGTATTATTATTTTCTTTTCTTTTTTTTTATTTTATTTTTGACAGGCAGAGTGGACAGTGAGAGAGAGAGACAGAGAGAAAGGTCTTCCTTTGCCGTTGGTTCACCCTCCAATGGCTGCCGTGGACGGCGCGCTGCGGCCAGCACACTGCGCTCATCCGATGGCAGGAGCCAGGTGGCAGGTGCTTTTTCCTGGTCTCCCATGGGGTGCAGGGCCCAAGCACTTGGGCCATCCTCCACTGCACTCCCGGGCCACAACAGAGGGCTGGCCTGGAAGAGAGGCGACCGGGACAGAACCCGGTGTGCCGGTGCCGCTAGGCGGAGGATTAGCCTGTTGAGCCACGGCGCCAGCCGTATTATTATTTTCTGAAAATCTGTTATCTAATCTGTGGGTGAGACATCAATGTAGTATTCATCTTTAATGAAAGGTCATTGTCAAGGCTTATTGAATTTCAAGGGAAGAAAATGCCTAAACCTCTTATCTGACAGTATAATAGAGATTTGTACATTTTCTTTAGTCCTTGGGTCTCTAGTTATAGATCTCAGGAATTCAGTATCAAGCCACATACCTCTCCCAACTCATAATACCTTATCTGAAAGGAGGAACATGACATGGGTCAAGTTGAAATGGAAACATGCAGGCCGGCGCCGCCTTAGCTCAATAGGCTAATCCTCTGCCTGCGGCCCGGCACACCGGGTTCTAGTCCCAGTCAGGGCACCAGATTCTGTCCTGGTTGCCCCTCTTCCAGGCCAGCTCTCTGCTGTGGCCTGGGAGTGCAGTGGAGGATGGCCCAGGTGCTTGTGCCCTGCACCCCATGGGAGACCAGGAGAAGCACCTGGCTCCTGCCTTCGGATCAGCGCGGTGCGCCTGCCGCAACGCGCCGGCCACGGCGGCCATTGGAGGGTGAACCAATGGCAAAAAAGGAAGACCTTTCTCTCTCTCTCTCTCACTGTCCACTCTGTCTGTCAACAAAAATAAATAAATAAAAATAAAAAAAAGAAGATGGAAACATGCAATGTGGCCACTGTGATTATGGTGGTCGTCAAGTGGACCTATCCTGGAGTGACCCATGTTTGGGAAGTGCATTGTTTCCTGAGTTTTGTGAGAACCTAGGTAAGCAGGCTGATTAATAAGCCATATACCAGGGCAATTTAGACTACTTATATTCAGCTCACATCTGAGTCAAATGGTCTCTATAGAAACTTGCAGCATAAATTAATAAAAAATGTCTTGGCATTTGTGGCAAAATGGTGGGGCAGATGCTATAGAGAATTAAAAAAAAATCTTTAAAAAACAAAGCAACATGGGACCAGCACTGTGGCACAGCAGGTTAAAGCCCTGGCTTGAAGTGTTGGCATCCCATATGGGTGCCGGTTCTAGCCCCGGCTGCTCCACTTCTGATCCAGTTCTCTGCTATGGCCTGGGTAAACAGTGGAAAATGGCCCAAGTCTTTGGGTCCCTGCACCCATGTGAAAGGCCCGGAGGAGGCTCCTGGTTCCTGGCTTCGGATTGGCACAGCTCAAGCCATTGGACCATCTGGGGAGTGAACCAGTGGATGGAGAACCTTTCTCTCTGTCTCTACCTCTCTCTCTGTAATTCTGTCTTTCAAATAGATAAAATAAATCTTAAAAAACAAAACAAAAAAACACAACATTTTAGAGTTTTATTGAACTTTTGTATTAAAACAGCCATTGACTTAAATTGCACATAGATATTAAAGTGTACAGTTTGACAATTTAAAAAAATATTTATTTATTTATTTGAAAGGTAGAATTACAGAAAGAGAAGGAGAGACAGAAAGAGAGGTCTTTCATCCACTGGTTTGTTAGACTGGACTCGGATTGGACTCAATTAATCCAACAAGAGACTTGGTGATGTAAAAGCAAAGAGGTTTATTGTTCTAGCCCAGGCTAGGGTCCACACCTCCAACCGTCACAGTGGTTTTCTGACAAGAACCCCTCCTTTTTTCCTTTGAAGGGTTTATATAGGGCTTTCAGAGACATTTCATACACTATAGCACCGTTCAGCAAATCATCTCATTCTGTGGGAAATTCAAAGAACCTCTCTTAAAATTAATTAGTGCAGCCAGTGGCAGGAATGGACCTAGTAAAGGTGATTGGATGGCTTTTTAAGATGATTGGCTAAAGTATAGAGCCCGAGCCACTAGGGTGTACGTGCCGAACTGCTGGGTTTCAGGATGTTATCAATCACCTTAACTACCTGAAAAGACACCTGGAACTTTAGGTATTTCCCTGCTCTCTGCTGATTGGCTGATGCTAGGGGAGCTTATCGCAAGGGGGGTTTATTTTTCTTTTTTCAGGAGCTTTTGGCTTGGTTCAGGGCCCGGTCAGGTCGGAGTTACAAGATGGAGGTCTTGGGGCCAGCGCTGTGGCGCAGTGGGTTAACGTCCTAGCCTGAAGTGCCGGCATCCCATATGGGTGCTGGTTCAAGACCCGGCTGCTCCTCTTCCAATCCAGCTCTCTGCTATAGCCTGGGAAAGCAGTAGAAGATATCCCAAGTCCTTGGGCCCTTTTGCACCCACGTGGGAGACCCTGAAGAAGCTCCTGGCTTCTGGCTTCAGATTGGCACAGTTCCGGTCGTTGCGGCCAATTGGGGAGTGAATCAGAGGATGGAAGACCTCTCTCTACCTCTCCTCTTTCTGTGTAACTCTGACTTTCAAATAAATAAATAAATCTTAAAAAAAAAAAAAAAATGGAGGCCTAGTCTAAAATAGCTGTGCCTTAACCCAGGTTCAGGTTCTTCAGGTTCACTCCCCAAATGACCACAATGGCCAAGGCTGGGCTAGGCAGAAGCCAAGAACCAGGAGCGTCATCCAAGACTCCCATGTGGGTGGCAGAGGCCCAAGCATTTGGGCCATCTTCTCCTGCTTTCCCAGGCACATCAGCCAGGAGCTGGATTGGAAGTGGAGCAGCCGGGACTTGAAACAGCGCCCCTTTGGGATGCAGGAGGCTGCTTTACCTGTTACGCCACAACCCCTCAATTTAACAAGTTTTGATCTGTATCTACCTGCTTTGAGATCATCACTGCAATTAAGATAATTAACACCACAATCACTCCCAGTTATTTTTTTGTATCCTCCTACAATTTCTCACTTCTATGTCTGCCTCTTTCTCCCTACAATAGGCAATCACTGATGTGTTTTCTATCACTGTAGAGTCATAGCATTTGCTAGTCTTTTACAACAATCAATCATAAGTCAAATATTCTTTTTGGGAGGATGACATCATACATCCATTTATTTATAGGCATTTGGGTTTTTTTTTTATAATTTTTGGCTATGATCAATAAAGCTGCTATGAGAATCTTTTTGTGGGTGTATATTTATCTTGAGTAAATACCTAAGGATAAAAGGAATGAATCATATTACTATATGGTATGCATGTTTAACTTTTTAAAGAAGCTGCCAAATTTTTTCCCCAAAGTGGTTTTTACTATTTTATATTCTCAAAAGCAATGTAATAGAGCTCTCAATGCTGTACATTCTCACCAACACTTGGTAGAGTCAATCCTGTTAGTTTTAGCCATTCTCACAGGTGTTTAGTGAAAACTCATTGTGATTTTATTTACATTTCCCAAATAACTAATAAAATTTCTTTTCTTATGCTTATTTGACATCACATCACAAAATCTTTTTTTGGTGACATTCTTCATAGTGAAGATGTTCAAAGTCTGTTCTTCTACCTTTTCTGTTTTAGAAAAATATAGAGTGTATTATCATTATCGATACTCATCATACTGTGCAGTAAAGCACTAGAGTGTCTTACTGTTATCTAATTGTAATTTAGTACCTGTAAAATAAACTTTTGCCTTCCCTCCTTCTCCACTACTCCCCCAACCTCTAGTAACCACCATTATATTTTTAACTTCTATGAGATCACCTAATTTTTTTCAGATTCCACATATAAGTGAGATCATGTGGTACTTACCTTTTGTGTTTGGCTCATTTCACTTAACATAATCACCTCCAGTTCCATCCATGTTGTTGCAGATGACAAGATTTCTTCTTTCTTATAGCTGAGCAGTATTCCATTGTACATGTATGCCGCATTTTCATTATCCATTCATAGTGGGTAGAACACTTAGGTTAGTTTACCACTTATTGGCTATTGTGAATAGTGCTCAATAAACAAGGAAGTACAAAAGGAGTGATTTCATTTCCCTTGGATATATGGCCAGAAGTAGGATTTCTGGATAGTATGATAGCTCTATTTTTATTATTTTTTGAGAAGGCTCCATATTTTTTTCCACAATGGCTACATAATTTATAGTCCACTAATAGTGTGTGGGGGTTGCCTTTTCTCTGCATCTCCATTAACACTTGACATCTTCTGTCTTTTCTATAATAGCCATTGTAACTAGAGTGAGGTGGTGTCGTAGTTTTGACGGGCATTTCCCTAATGGTTAGTGATGCTGAACATTTTTTCATGCACCTATTGGACATTTGTCAGCTTTCTTTGAGAACTGTCTACTTAGATAGAGGCAGAGAGAGAGACAGAGACAGAGGGAGAGAGAGAGAGCGAGAGAGCAAAAGAGATCTTCCATTCACCGGTTCACTCCCCAAATGGCCGGGGCTGGACCTGGTCAAAGCCAGGAGCTAGGGGCTTCTTCTAGCTAGGAGCTTCTTCCACTTGGGTGCAGGGCCCCATATATGTGGGTCATCTTCAACTGCTTTCTCAGGCGTATTAGCAGAGAGCTGGAATGGAAGTGGAACAGGAGGACTCAAACTGGTACCCATATGGGATGCTGGCATCACAGACAGCAGCTTAACCTGCTATGCCACAAAGCCGACCCCCTTCAATTTATTTCATCAGTGACTCATAATTTTCACTGTAGAAATCTTTGACCTCCTCAGTTAAATTTATTCCTTTTTTTTTTTTTTTGGTACCTACTGGAAGTGAGGTTGCTTTCTTGGTTTCTTTGTCATATGTTTCACTATTGGTGTATAATAAACGTATTTTTATTGATTTTTTGTTTTTTGTACACTGACTTTGTATCCTGAAACTTTGCTGAGTATGTTTTATTCATTCTAAGATCTTTTTGTAGAATTTTTGGGTTTTTTATACGGGAGATTATGTTATCTGCAAACTGATCATCTGACTTCCTTCTTTCCAATTTAGATGCCCTTTTGCATTTGCTTTGTCTTGCCTTATTGCTCTAAGCTTTACTTTGCACCTATGATGAATGAAAGTGATTAAGGTGGGCATCTTGGTCTTGTTTCAGATCTTAGAGAGAAAACCTTCAGCTTTTCCCATTCAGTATAATTAGCTGTTAGCTTGTTATATATGGACTTTAGGTACCTGTTCATTCCTTTGTCCATTTTTTAAAAGGATTTAATTATTTATTTTGAAAGAGCTACAGAGAAAGAGGGAAAAGGCAGAGAGAGCGCTTCCATTCACTGTTTCATCCCCCAGATGGCTGCAGTGGCCAGTGCCGGGCCAAGTTGAAGCCAGAAGCCAAACATTTCAATGGGGTTTCCCATGTGGATGGCAGAGGCCCAAACACTTGTTGCTTTTCCCAGGCTATTGTCAGGGAGCTGGATCAGAAGTGGAGCAGCAAGGCCAGGAACTGGTGCCCATATGGGATGCTGGAGTCACAGGCGCTGGCTTTCCCTGCCACACCACAATTCCAACCTCCATTTGCCTATTTTTTATAAGGATATTTATTTACTTTTTTTTTTATCTTGGATACATATCCTTTATCAGTTATGTAATTTGCAAATGTCTTCTCTCTGTCTGGGAGTTGTTTTCTCGTCTTCTTAACAGAGTCTTAATTTTAATGAAGTTTATTTTATCAGTTTTTTCTTTTATGAATTGTGCTTTTGGGGTCAAATATCTTAGCCTCACCTTGGCTCACAAAGATCTTCTAAAAATCTTTGTATTTAAGTTTTGATTAGGTCTATAATTTATTTTAAATTGACTTTCATATGTGAAATGAACTTTAATATTTTACACATGGATTTTCAATTTTTCCAATATCATTTGTTGAATCAAATACTATGCTATGCATTTTAGTTTTTAAATAAAAGGTTTCTTTGGGGGGAAGAAAAGACTAGGCTTTCTCTATTGAATTGCCTTGCACTTTAGCTTCAACTTAGTTGATTGTGTATTTGTGAGTCTATTTCTAGACCCTTTATTCTCTTTCATTGATCAGTTTGTCTATACTAATGCCAACAACACACTGTCTTATTACTATTTTCAATGCCAGTCATGTCACAGACCACTTGCCATTGGTTTTCATTGGATTGGGTACATATCCACTGTTTGGTCAGCTGCAGCTGCACGTTGGAGGAGGGGAGGAGCAGGCCTACTGAGTGCAAAGGAAGTTACTGAGGTCTATCTCTCCATGTGGGCTGGACGGACAGCCAGTTTTCTCTGACATGCACTATGGTTATGTAGGCACCTGCAGTATCATGAAAATACATCATCTTCTCTCTGCATCCAGTTTTATGTCTTTCACTAAACTGTATGCCTTTCTAAAATGTAAATTTGATCATATAATTTCCTTTTAAAAACTCACCAATGCTTCCCCAGTGCCCTCAGGGTAAAGTCCACATTCCTTGTGCTTTGCTATCTGACTTAGGCTTCTTCCAGTTTCGCTTCTTTTCACACCCCTGCGTCCACTTGTGGGCTTTACTCAACCATGAGAATTGTTTACCATTCCCCAAACATGCTGCACTCTGTCACATTTCTTAGATTTTTCTTCATGTTTCTTCCTCTACAAAGAATAAATTCCCCCTCCCCCCTCCCCTTGTCACAGCCAACTTTTATGTCTTCTATGTCTCAGCTTAGATATAACATGAATTAAGTTCAACAAACACTTATTAAGCAACTTTTATGAACTAAGAACTGTACTATGGATAAGGAACAAATCATGTAGAAGACTCACACAGCCCTTGATCTCATGTAGAATATAGTCTAGAGGAGGAGGAAGACGTTAAGCAAGTAATTATGGTAAAATCATGTAGAAAATAACATACAGTGAAATCATGTTTCCCGACAAGGCAATGCCCAATAATACATCCGGTCAGTAATTCTGGCCTCCGCCCAGTTCTCATTTTCAAAGGTGGTAGGCTAAAGCTCTTCTCTTCTGGAGGAAGTCGGAGGAAGGCAAGGAAGAAAGGAGGAATGTGATTCCTGGAATCAGTGCAGTGATTCTGGAATTTCCAGCTTGTCACAGGACCGAGAGTCATCCACAGTACACTTCAGCTGGGGAAATCAATCCCAGCAGCTGAGCCTAAGTTGGATTTTTTTGTTTGTTTGCTTGTTTGTTTTTTGACAGGCAGAGTGGACAGTGAGAGAGAGAGAGAGAGACAGAGAGAGGTCTTCCTTTTTGCCGTTGGTTCACCCTCCAATGGCCGCCATGGCCAGCGCGCTGTGGCGGGCGCACCGCGCTGATCCGAAGGCAGGAGCCAGGTGCTTCTCCTGGTCTCCCATGGGGTGCAGGGCCCAAGCACTTGGGCCATCCTCCACTGCACTCCCTGGCTACAGCAGAGAGCTGGCCTGGAAGAGGGGCAACTGGGACAGAATCTGGCGCCCCGACCAGGACTAGAACCCGGTGTGCCAGCGCCACAAGGCAGAGGATTAGCCTAGTGAGCTGAGGCGCAGGCCTAAATTGGATTTGGATCACACGGCCAGATACCTGGAGTTCTCACCAGCAAAACACAGAAGTTTCATTAGTTTCATAATAATATGATCTTGTAATTTGTGAACTGACTTGAGTTTTTGGACCTCAGTTTTTCAGTTACAGTGCAGCTTACTACCCACATGAGGTATGTGAAACACAAGGGAAACCATAGAATCCGAACTGAAGGTATGAAGGAAGGCCTTTCTGAGAGAGGACTATTCAACTGAAACTTGAAGAATGAGTAGGAGTTGGCTTGGATGAAGGAGAATATGCTTCCAGGCAGAGAGATCCCCTTCCAAGAGCCTTCTCTGGTCCTTCAGATGGGTTAGGGTCTCTTCCTTGGTGTCCCCAAAGTTGTGGTGGGTGCTTACTCCTGCTATCACATATCTTTTTCTTTGCTTAGCTTCCCCCACTAGACTGTAATCTCTTTGAGAATAGAGACTGAATATTTAGGGCCCAATAGCCTAGTAATGCCTTCTGCATGAAGTAAGAAGGAGGAATTAGAGAAAGATTCTTTCTTGGCAGATGGATTAAGAAAGATGGCCCTTTGAGCAGAAGATTTAGAAATAGGCTGATGCAGGCTCATGGATGCAAGGATTGCTCTCTAGATAAGGCACTTCGAAGGAAAGAACATGGCACCCTTATCTGCAGCCTTGTACTAGGAGACATGACTCGGTGGTTGAGGAATAGGCTGAATTTTGGCCTGTACCCACCTGCTTACTTGGGTAACTTTGTGGAACGCACAAACGTTACAACTATACATAGTGACCTGACCCTATGGACTTATCATTTGCAGTCTCTGCAAGAGAGTAGTTTAGGGTCTGACACATAGAAAGTCAATAGTTATAAAGTGGTCCATGGAAACAAAACTGTAGGGGCTAGCATTGTGGCGTAGTGGGTAAAGCCACCAATTGCAACACCAGCATCCCATATGGACATTGGTTCACATCCGGGTTGCTCCACTTTTGATACAGCTCCCTGCTAATGTGCCTGGAAAAGCAGTGGAAGATGGCCTAAGCACTTGGGCCCCTGCCATCCATGTGGGAGACCCAGAAGAAGCTCCTGGCTCCTGGCTTTGGCCTGGCCCAGCCCTGATCGGCCATTTGGAGAGTGAACCAGTGGATGGAAGACCTCTTTCTCTGTTTCTCCTTCTCTACCTCTGTAACTCTGCCTTTCTAATAAATAAATAAATCTTTGAAAAAAAATTCATGACACCATCTATTAAGATCTTATTCATTTAATTCCATGCTTAACAAGTGAGTAATTTGGTGTTCCAGGAACCATTTCCTATAGGGAGAAAATGTGTTGACCAGTCTGCCTGAGTCTTCCATGACACTTGGCAGTCAAAACTTTTATCAAAAATTAATACTACATTAGCACATTATTTATCCATTATCTCATATATATTTCATCTTTCTGAGCTTGATCAACTCTGGTTCAACTGATTCTCAACCTACAAAGTTAAAAGCCTAGCTGGTAGGATAATGATCCCATGACATTATCATCACCAGATGAGGTACTAGTGGAACAAATTGACCATTTTCTTTATTAGCTTTGAAAAAACAAATGGCACTTTGGATATGTGACTTTTGATCTTTTCCATACTATAAAGTATTTGAGAACTGAACATGTTCTATTTACCTTCACAACCTTCAAGGGCCAATCATAGTGCCAAGGACACCACAGGCAGTGAATTTTAAAAGAGAGAAAGAATCTACCTTTCCAGTCTATTTCTCTGATCTGAGGGGAAAAGGATTCAGTTCATCAGCTTCATGGAGCCCTCGGTCATTGTAGAGTGAAGGTAAAGTTGGCGATTAGTAAGGAATATAATAGAGTTTGTAGCAGAAATTTTAATATCCTGGAACAAAAAGAGAAATGGATAAGAAAAATTCAGATGACATAGGCATGGTACAATTTTCTATTTCAGACTAAATGTTTCCTAAATCTATTATTAACTTATTTATTTTCATTTTGTTTAAAAGGCAGAGAGACAGAGAGACAGACAGAAAACCATCTTCCATCTACTAGTTGACTTTCAAATATAACAGCCAGCACTGGGCCCGGTCAAAGCTAGGGGCCTGGAACTCTTTACAAGTTTCCCATATGGGCGGTGGTGACCCAGATACTTGACCATCATCCGCTGCCTACCAGAGAACACTTTAGCAGGGAGTTGGGTTGGAAGCAGAATAACATGAGCTTGAGCCCAGGATCTCCAATATGGGATTGACGGTATCCCAAGTAGTGACTTAAATTTTGTGTCAAATGCCTGCCCCAGCTCTTTTTTGTAAACATTGAAACTACCATTCTTTTTCATCTTACAACATATTTAGAAAACATGTCAATAATATTGATCAATTTAATATTCACTTTGAAGAGATTTAATTTAATATACAATTAAACTCAAGATCACTTAACCTGATTTCTACTTATTGCCATGTACTTAATGAAACACACTTGTACATTTATATCTCAATTTTTTATTACAGTGAAAATCAATACATACATTTTAATACATCGCCTTATCATTTTACATTCTTTTTGTTTACTAGGGCACATGGGATGGCTAAAATTAAAGATGCCCTTTTTTCTTTGATAGATCTCCACCGAATATTACAGAACATCTGGAATCTTTCACTGGAAAAAGAGAAATAACAAAGATATTTCTCGAGCTTAATGTTTGTAGAAGTTTGATGAAGATCTAATAAAGGTGGATTCTTTCCAGAAGAGGGCCAGCTGGGTAATTGCCAAGAATCCTTGGACAGTAGAATTTACCTCTAGCTTCATATTAGTCATTCAATGGACATTCCTTTTCTTTCACAACCTCTCTGTTATTTGTTTAGGCCCAGCTTTGTATTTACAAGTCCCATTTCCTTTACTTACAGTGCATTGAGTAAACTACATTTCCCAGCCTCACCCTGCAGTTAAAAAAGGCCACGTGACTAGAGTGCCGACTAGTGGAAAGTCAGAAGTGTTTTTTTCATCATATAATGGAAGGACTTTAGGTCCTTGAGTAACTGTTCCAAGGCCTCTCCTCCTTTTCCAACTGCCTGCAGGGGAGTATGCCGTGAATAAAAAAATGAAACTGACTGAGATTTAAGATTATATGTTACATCTGTAGGTTATTATTAATACTTCCTTGGCTTCCATTATGCTATGCTCTTGCCTGAATCTCCTTTTATTCCTCTGTCCCTCATTTCTTAATTTCTTGGACTTCTCTATTTCTATTTGTTCCTTAAATTTTTTAAAAAATTATTTGAGGGGCTGGCACTGCAGTGTAGTAGGTTAAGCCTCTGCCTGCAGCACCGGCATCTCATATGGGTGCCGGTTCATGTCCTGGCTGCTCCTCTTCCAATCCAGCTCTCTGCTTTGGCTTGGGAAATCAGTAGAAGATAGCTCAAGTGCTTGGGCCCCAGCACTCAAGTGGGAGACCCAGAAGAAGCTCCTGGCTTCTGACTTTGGATTGTCCAAGTTCTGGCCATTGCAGCCATTTGGAAAGTGAACCAGTGGATGGAAGACCTCTCTCCCTGTTTCTCCCTCTCTCTGTTAACTCTGCCTCTCAAATAAATAAATAAATTTTAATTTTTTTTTATTTGAGAGAGTTATAGAGTGAGAGAAGGACAGACAGACAGATATCTTCCATCTGTGGGTTCATGCCCCAGATGGCCATAATGCCAGCAGTGGGCCAGGCCAATGCCAGGAATCTGGAGCTTCTTCCAGGTCTCCCACATGAGCTCAGGGACCCAAGCACTTGGGCAATATTCCACAGCTTTCCCAGGCCATTAGCAGGGAGCTGGATCCAAAGTGGAGCAGGTGAGACTTGAACTGTTGTTCATATGGGATGCCTGTACTGCAAGTGATGGCTTAACCTGCTATACCACAACACCAGTTCCCTTAAATGTTTTTTTTTATCTAAGGTTCCATGGCCCACAGTTTTCTTTGTCTACATGTTTCCAGTAACAAACTCCATATACTCTCACAGTTTAATCTACTTACGAAATGATGATGAGTAGAATAGTAAATGGTGTTGCTAGTTAGTTGTAATTTTCACTAAACATGTATCAATATTTATGAGGCTTTAACTAGGATTTTTTAAAAAGATTTATTTATTTATTTGAAAGACAGAGTTATAGAGAGGCAGAGAGAGAGAGAGAGAGAGAAAGAGAGAGAGAGAGAGAGAGAGAGAGAGAGAGAGAGAGAGAGAGAAAGTCTTGTATCGGTTGGTTCACTCCCCAGATGGCTGCAATGGCCAGAGCTGCTCCAATCTGAAGCTAGAAGCCAGGAGTTTCCTCCTGGTCTCCCGCATGGGTGCAGGGGTCCAAGCACGTAGCCATCTTCCACTGCTGTCCCAGGCCATAGCAGAGAGCTGGGTTGGAAGTGCCGCAGCGGGGACCTGAACCAGCACCTATATGGGATGCCAGCACTGCAGGCAGTGGCCTTACTCGCTACACTATAGCGCCAGCCCTTTAACTATGTTTTTTAAATTTTTACTTATTTCCTCATCTCCCCCATTCCCTGATAAATTGAGAATTGCCTATATCTTTTTTTTTTCCAGTTTTTTCATTGAACTGTAAAAGTTTCTCATTTATTAAACACAATTAATTGTCTGCAGAGAACTGTGTTATCTGTGCAAGGAAGAAAGATAATCAGTGACTGCTGGTTGAATTGAATGTAATTTATTGCATACCTGTTCTGTGTAAGGCTCTGTGCTGGGGTCAGAGGAGGACAAAAATAAATCTGTGTACATCTTCATCTCTGTCTACTCCAAGCATCTTCCCTATTCCCACCCCAGTGAACAAACATAATGAACTCTTTGCAATTCCATAACAGAGACTTCCCTTTCAGTTTTGGCACTCGGAGGTGGGTCCAGAACTACTGAAGTCCTAAGCAAAACCCAACACTTGTTTTGACTTTATTCCAAAGATAGATTGATATTTCATTTTTTTCTTTTTGCCTAGAATTGGAATGGAGGAGAATTATCTGGTTTTATCTAACAGTGAGTTGAATTTTCATTTTGAGTAAGTCATTTGAGACCAATGCTTACTTTATATCTTATTGAGTAATTCCACTCACTGGAATAATGAATTAACAAACTGTGCTAATATTGTCAGATTCCAACATTTTATCAGTAGCCAGGTCTTGCTTTTCCTTCCTCCCTCCTCTTTCCCTTCCTTCTTATCTCCTTCCCTTCTTCTCTCCCTCCATCCCTCCCTCCCTCCATCCTTCCTTCCTGTTCTAGGTTTTTACCAGGTGTATGCATCAGAGCATGATTTTATTCAGAGCATCATTTTACTCAATGAGTAGATGTGCTCCCAGGATCAAACTGTTTCCTGCATATTGATTTTCATTCTCAATAGCAATTTCCTTTTAAATTCTTTAAATATCAGCATTGAATTATGTATTGGTCCTTAGATTTTTCCAACTGTCTTTATTATTTTTTATATTGCATTACTTTATTCAAGTTTTCTGTTCTTATATTTTCTTCCACTCATAGAGAGTTTTGAGATCTACTTTGCTTATAAACAGTTTCATCGACTATTACTACTTGTACTTTTAGAATTGCTGCTACAGGGGCATTTAGCCTAGCTGTTAAGACACTGGCATCTCATGTCAGAGTACCTATGTTCACTTATTAAGCTCTAGCTCCTGCTACCAGCTTCCTGCTAAAGCAGATTCTGGGAGGTAGTAGTGATGGCTCAAGTGATTGGGTTCCTATCACCCCTGTGATTGAGTTTGTGGCTCCTGGCTTAGGTCCCTCCTCTCCCCAACTTGGACATTTGGCCAGTGAACCAGTCATTGGGAGCTTTCTCTCTCTGTCTCCATCTCTCTGCCTCTCAAATAAATTTTTAAAAAATTTGATGCTATTACTTCTACCACTACTACTTCTATAGTAGTATAGTTCAGTTGCCAAGTTCTAGCACTAACAGACGCTTCATTAGAGACAAGTTACTGATCATGCTGAGTTCTAAATGGTTCTATTTGCTTGGAGTGTGATCCTCCGTCAGTGGTGAACATTCACAACACTTTTGTTATTGGCTTGGTAACTGCTTTTGTTGTAATAGATTTTCCATAGTGCATGCTATTTTTTAGCGAGATTGAGAGACAGAGAGAGAGAGAGAGAGAGAATTTTCCATCTATCTTCCATCTGCCGGTTCACTCCCCACAACAGTCAGGGCTGGGCCAGGTGGAAGCCAGGAGCCAGGAACTCCATTCTGGCTTTCCACATGTGTAGCAGGGGCCCGAGCACTTAAGCGATCATCTGCTGCCTGGCAGAATCATTATCAGGAAGCTGGATCATTAGTGGGGCAGCTGGGACTCAGACAGGGGATGTAGGCATTGCAAGCAGCTGGCTGCTTAACCTGCTGTGCTGTAACAATGCCCTGCATAATGTTGTTGTTTGTTGTAAGCTCAATAAGCTGAGAATGACCAGTTTTAATGGCTTCTGCAAATGGAATGATCCAAAGGGCACCCCCATCCATTGGCTGAACATATATACACAGTTTTCTGTTAGCAAAAAAGGAACATTTGCATTTTGACAAAGTCCAAAGAGTTATGTGACTTTGAGGAAGTTACCCAATCTCTCTTAGCCTCATTAGATGTAACAAAATTGAACAAATGAGCAAAGTGCTTGATACATAGCCAGTATTCCAGAGTATTAGCCATATAATGAACTAATAAGCAATTAGTGTATTTAGTAAGGTATCTGTTGTTTACACTCATGCTTGCTGCCAATCAAGGTACCATCCTATAAGAGACTATTTCTCATTCTTACCAAATAAATACAATTATGGTGTATTCCTCTAAATGCCAATAGCATCTTGAGGGGTTGGAGGAGCACGGTTTATGATAGTTTTTGATAGTTTTTGATTTTTCCACTTTTAAGTGAGGAAACGGAGGTTCAGAGAAGCCAGAGTTTCTTATGACAGGACTAGTAGATTGAGTTCATCTTTAACACCTTACCAACTTCTTGTTTCAACTTCTTTGTTCAGTTCAAAAACAAAGGGAATAGTCCCTAATCAGTGTTTCTTGGCCAGAATCCTGTGGCGAAAAGGAAGCGTCCCAGAACCCCTTGGGACTTACTGATTCTTCGAAGGGTTAACTAGCAGTCAGGTGCTTCCTACAGAACTTTGGGAAAACGGGGGCACTTTCTCTAATGCAGGGAGAAGTATCCTCCTAGAGACAAGCTGGTTCCGACCAGGGCATCTTTTAGGGTAGGCTGGCCTGGTAATTCAGATGCCCCACTTGAGGCTTTGCCCGGCCCTCAAGCATCTAACAGTTGGTTCCTTAAGATCCTAAAAACCTCTCTGCTATTCTCCACAGCTGTGACTGGTAAACCCTGCGTTCCGTAGCTGTTTTCCTCAACAAGAGGAAAATGCAAAGGATTTTGGCACGCTCGTGATCGTGGAAATCAAACACGGGCCTGTTCCACCTTAAAGGGCCTAGGCATGCTTGGTGTTTGGGTCTCACAGAGTTTGGGCACCACCATATTTGGAGCGTGCCTACTTTGGGGCGGGAACCTCCCTGGGAGTGATTAGGTCAGCGCTGGGGGAGGTGACCTTGTTTGGTTTCTGGCACCCGAGAACAGTGGTGCAGTGTTTCTGCTGCCCCCGTTTGCCTAATTGGCCCAGACGCTCCACCAGCGCCAAGCTGCCCAGGAGCTCCTCGCTGGCCACCCCCGCGGCCCGCAGCCCGGCAGAGGCGGGAAAGCAGCGCGCCTGCGCCGTGGGAACCGGGGCCGGAGGCGAAAAGCGGGGAGCGGAGGGGGGCCGCTGGAGCCGAGTAGCGTACAGAGCGGCGTGTGACGCGGGGACGCCGCGCGCTCCCAACGTCGCCCCGGTTTGACGCACACGGCACCAAACTGTGAGTTTCAGGGGTTATTTGGTCGGGTTAGCTGGGGCCCGAGTGGGTTTCGGGCCTCTGGGCTGTGGCGGCGGCGAGACTGAGGGTGGCGGAAGAACTTGGGGGACCCGGCCTCCGGCGCTCGGGCCCGGGGAGCTACGCCCTAGGCTGGGTCCCAACCATCCAAAAGGACGCATTTTGCCGCACAGGCTAAGATGGCGGCGGCGGCCGAGGAGGCGGAGTTGGTGCTACACAAGGAGCCCGGGCCCTGGGTTCGGGGAGGCGGCGGCCGCGGGGGGCCGCGGAGCCTGAGGTGAGCGGCGGCCGCCGCCGCGGGGCGGGACTCGACGGGAGGCGGGGGTGGGGGGCTTTTCCGCCGCGGCGTCGGAGGATCCGGTGGCGGACACAAAGGGGCTGAGCTGGGCGCTAGACTTGGGGGTTTTGTTTAGTCACATGAAGCCGAGCAGCCAGTGAGCGGTAGGGGGAAGGGGCCGAGATCAGGCGGCTTGGGGAGCCTGGCGGTCGCCATTGCAATGCACTGGGTAACGGGGCGGTCCCAGAGCAGTCACCAGCCCCTCTCTTCCAGGCTGCTCGATCCTGGCCAGAAGCGCCGGCTCTGGCAGTACTGTACACACCCCTCCCCTGATTTGGGACTGGACCGCATAGCCCTCCCCTCCCCCCCTCCCCCCCGTTCTGCAAGATCTCATGCCGCTAGGTGCTCGGGAAGTAACAGCAAGAGGTAAATCGTTCGAAGTGTTGGGTTGCCAGGGGCTTGGTGGGTGTCCAGCTAAAGCTTTTTGCCTCTCCAGGTCTGATTCCCTGGCCTTTGTGTCCCTGGGAGCTTACTCTCTGCCAGAGGAGAGCAGGTGTGCTCCACTCCTCCCGTGAACCTGAAGATGAGTTGCCCCCGACCCTTCTCAGTGATTGGAGACTTAGGTGGTGGAGCTAAAGGTTTCTTGTTACCAGACTTCCGCAGACGACTCTCGTGTTGGGATCCATCCATGGTTTAGCAACATAGGTGGAAAAGTTTTTCTCGAACTGTTGAAGTAATTTTTACGTAAATAGAGTTGTTACAAAACTTTTCTGTTTAGACTTGAGATTTTGTATGATCATTTTGCTCAACCCGGGGATCAACACGGTTAGAGGCTTGAAATGATGGTCCTGTGTTGTATACAAGTTGATAATTTCAACGGAAATACCAAAACACCATCCGCCTGTTTGGGCCAGTCCTGACTAAGGCCAAGCCTTTTGCATCTGGATGATAGATTAGATTTGCCTTAATCGTGAATTCCCTCCCTGCAGTAAGTTTACTGTACTTACATTCTTTTGGTCCCACAAGAAGAAAACATTTCAAAAAATAGACAAGTTCCACAAGGAAAGGAAGCCTGCTATTTTACCTTCAGTGCCATGTGTAAGTATCCAGGGAACTTGATGGCAGCAACCATGTAGGTTGGGTAAGAAAAACTAGTTTTATAGTGAGGTCATAAGTTAGCTAACGAATCATTTTAATGGGTGAAACATGAAGGTTTGACTGGTATTAATGCCGTGGTAGGTATACCTGCCACTGGTAAAATCGAGGTGATTTGAGTTCTTGGATTTCTAGCAATTTAAAGTTATACACCACACTAATATCGTAATATTGGTATTGACTGATAGCGAAGCACAAAATTTTGAAACAGCTAATATTTTCTTTTTGTCATTAACAACAAAATTACTTGAAGGGATATTTAAACACTTTGGGAGCACTAACTTTGGATCTCTGTTCAAATTGAAATTTGAACTTTTCACCATTACTTAAGTCATTTTCCTTGTTTCTTTTTTTAAGATATATGGCTTCTTTTTTTAAGTTAGTTTTTCCTAATAGAGCACTATCTTCTTTTAGTAAATGGGAGATACATTAATGTTAGCACAGTGTATTCCTTGATCAGTTTTACAGTGGACGAAATCTCAAAGAGCAACTGCCCTTACCTGCCTTTCATTAATAATCAGTTATTAGTAGTGATTATTGTTAGTGGCATAATAGAAAATTTTCTTTCAGCTTCTACCTCATTGCTGTTTTCACTTGTTATACTGCAACCACTTAACCAATAATGGCTAAAAAATGAAACAAGGGAGTGTTGCTGAGGATCCTTGTTAATTAAATACAATTACATTAGCAAGAACTCCTGTGACAGTAAGTTAACTGTTTAATGCTAGTGTGTGTGACCTAATTTTTAAAGTGATTTACAGTGAAACAAATTCAGATGCGAAATATAGAAATTTCAGAGCATTGTCATTTTTGAATTTTGAAATTTTCCAAAAGCTTTCTTGGCCCAGATGTTTTGAAACTTCAAAAACAACAGCAACCAGGTACTGGATAAACTACTTGGAAGTTTGAAATAACTGCCTTGATGGCGTGTTGAGTTGCATGAGAAGTGAGATAAATGCTGCAAACAATGGTGCAAGTGCCTTTCGTTTTGCAGTGCTGTTTTGGTTAGGTAAACGAACACGCCACTCAGGTTGCTCCTGTTTAAAACAGCTGTCTAAGATTTAGTACTCCTACTGAGCGGTAGATCTGTAATGTCCCTTAGACATGCAACAAGCAGGAAGGTCATGAATGGTGGTGTCCTACAGTGATGTTCAACTTCTTTGGATGTCAGATTTAGCAAAAATGGCTACATTGTTTCAAGGTTGAAACGCTTTCATGGGTCAATTAAAGGTGCTTTTACCTTATTGACTTTTCTAAAGAGTTGAGAAACTTTCAATAATTCTTAACACTTTGTGAGTGGATTGAATTATTTTGGTTTTGTGTTAACTAGGGTTACTCTCAGATTATTTGTAATGATAAAATCTGTCACCTATAGAGCTAAACATTTTCCAGATTTAATTCGTCATTCAGGTTACAAGAGGGAGAGATTTGGTTGAGACTGGTAATAGGTAGCAGGAGGGGAAAAGAAAGTCTCAAGGAGAGTCGCAAGATGATGGGGGACATCTCCAATTTATAGAAAGTTCAGATTTACTTTCATCCCCAAAACACTGTCAGTGTATAGAATTGTTTAATAAAGAATGTGATGCTGGAAGGAGAAGAGTGTATCTTATTCTTGGGAGAATGTTTTTCTTGGGACTGCTTTTCAGTCAGATCTTCAGGCAGTTTGCAGGAAATACAGAAATCGGTATGTTGAATTAACCAGCCCTAATCTTGAGAACACTAATTTTAGAAATCTTTTTTTTTAAATTTAACAAATATTTTTAAAGTTGTAGTCTTCTGAAATAAAAATAAGGATGGATGCTATAATACTTTGGATAGATACTCAAAAGATTTGGTTGATATTTTTCATTAATTTCTTTGCTATAGAAAAGATGTCTGTTTTGTACATGGAGAATCTATAAATGTTGAGAAAATTATGAGTTTGTAGCATTAACTGGAACAGTGCTTGAAGTGGGGTGTTGAATTCAGGTTTATTTAGAGGGAAATAGCTGCTCTTAATATTGCAAGCCATTTACACCTTTGAGTTTTCAGAGAATTGAGTTATGGAACTGAATCTAGCACTAGCTCACCCTGCTGGTTGGCCAAAGTATTTCTCCTCTTCCTTCTCAAAAGAAATAGGACAGGAGACCCAGAGAAAGGTAGAGTCCCCTTGAAAAAGATGTTCCCCTCCCAAGGCCTTACTTAGTTGCTCCACTGTTTGTTTCTCAGTTGTTGCCTAAATTGAATTGTGGAGGTACTATCCTTCTTGAAGTTAACTGAGAACTCCTGTGTGAGTAATGGAGAGTTGGTATGCTTCCCTACTCTTAAGTCCAAGGTAAATCCTTTGGCAGTCAGAGATTATCAAGAACAAAAAGTCCTGTAGGATAACTTTCTAGGAGGAGAAACATGAGAATTTTCAAGAAGAAGAAGAGGAGGGTCCTGCCAAAGCGGAAGCAGCAGCATTTCATGCTTTTCTTGCATGGGGGAAAGTGAGGCTGAACTGAGGCTAACTTTTTGAAGAGATTTCCTTTTTATTATCCCTTCCTGCTTCTGCTGTCTGCAAGCTGTAGCCTTCCTGTTTCATTTGGGATTCTTGGAATGTATGCTCCTTGAGACTTGTAGCATTGAAGTTGATTAAAGATTATTTGTACAGATTTTATAAACATAAATGTTTATATTTCATGAGCCAAACAGTTGATTGTAATTAAAAATGTCCAATGAAGTGTTAGGATTAAAGTATTTTACATATTAGTAATCTAATATTTTAAAATGATTAATCTTTTAATTCTTTTGTCTATAGTGTTTATTATTTACTTGCTTTTATTAGCTTCTTGAGGAAAATGTTAAATATAACTAGTACTTCAGATCATCATTTTTAGTGACAGTGATTTACACCTTTCTGTTGACTGGTGTGTGCCAATGGATAAAATGTGTGGCAAAATTGAAATTAATTGCCTTTTGCTTATTACTGACTTAATATTTTACACACACACACTCACACTGTGTATCAGGGAACTTCAAAAAGTTTATAGAAAAATGGAATTAAAATGTTTTATTTGTGCAAAAAATTTTGAAACCCATGCATACTTGCATATACATACACACACATACAGACTCACAGTTGCATTTGTAATTATGTGTGTGTTAAGAAGCAAGATGGGGTGATGTTTAAAGTGTAAGCCTTAAAGCAAAATTAGTAGAGTTCAATTTTAGCCATGTGATCACTAGGTAAATAGGTTTATGGTAATACCATCTTCATAGAGGTTTAAGGTTTATGTTATGTAATTCATATAAAGATCTTAGCTTTCTGGCACATGGTGAATGCTAAGAAATTGACAGCTGTTAGAATTATAATAGTTACTGTTATTGTTTAGCAATAATTTTGACAGTAATTTGAAATTTTTGTAATTTAGAATTGTATACTTCCACGAAAGTACCTTTTAGAGCCATATATATAAAGACAGTGTTATAAAGAAAGTGAGAGACAGGCATCAAAATGTGCCTTTTCCGGTTCTATTAGCAAAACCTGAAACCAGGTTACATTTTAGAAATGTGTTCCCTTTCTTGCTGTGCTTATGAACTGATGCAGTTGGGAGTGAGTGCATTTTAGTGAGGTTACTTTCTAGCCAATGTGTGCTTTTTGTCTTTGTTACTTCTTCATTTTCTTTACTCCTTTAATAAACTTCTGACCCTAATGGTGACCTTCAGTAGAGGGAAAGCGGTGAGTGGCTGAGTATATTTGTATGTAATATACATTTGAACTGTAGATGAGAGTGAGGAGTGGTTGGCACAGTAGCTAGATGGAAGAGGGAAATGTGATCTTTTCATTGCTTAGTGTTAGGGCATTTCCCCCAGACTTTTCCCTCTGTTTTCCTCTCCACACTTTGTTTTGTATATGTGTATGCTAATTTAGTGTTAAAGTTACCATTTCCTCTTTCTGCCACCTACTTCAACCACGAGAAACACACATTTTAAGCTTTATAACAAAGTTGTAGAGGGCAGTTTGTTCTTCAGTTTGTGAGATTTTTCTCTGGATTTTAAACTTTACATTATAAAAGCATTTTTTGCCTACCCCTTTTCAAGTGATATCTTACTTCCCACATTGTTTATTCATACATATAAAGACTCTTTGTCTTGGCTCCTGCACTTTGGTACAATGATGTTGGCCAAAATGGAGGCTGTTCTTTTCTTTACTGAGTGTCTGAAATGAAAAAAATCAAGCTTAATCAGAATTAATACTCTCTGGGATTAGGATTACTCAGGTTTAATCATGCTGTTTATCCTTTCTGCTGGGACATTTAACTCCAGATTGCATATAAATAAAATGTAGACAATTTATACCCTTCTGAAAACAACTTACGTTTTTACATTTTGAAAATACAGCAATATTAAATGGACACTTAAATCCTATTTAGTTACTATCATTAATTTCTAATAATGTTTAATTTATAAAAGACTAGCTTACGGGGCCGGTGCCGTGGCTCACTTGGTTAATCCCTCCACCTGCATCCCATATAGGCGCCAGATTCTGTCCCAGTTGCTCCTCTTCCAGTCCAGCTCTCTGCTGTGGCCTGGGAGGGCAGTGGAGGGTGGCCCAGGTCCTTGGCCCCTGCACCCGCATGGGAGACCAGGAGGAAGCACCTGGCTCCTTGCAGTGCTGGCCGAGGCAGCCATTTGGGGAGTGAACCAACAGAAGGAAGACCTTTCTCTCTCTCTCTTTCTCTCACTGTCTGTAATTCTACTGTCAAATAAAAAGACTAGTTTATATTGAATTCTTATACTCATTGGGAGGATGACATGTATATATTTATACACACACATATATATAATATATATTTTTAATATTTATTTGAAAGTCAGAGTTACATAGAGAGGTTCACTCTTCAGATGACTGCAGTGGTCAGCACTGGACCAGGCCGAAGCCAAGAGCTTCATCTGTTACCATGTGGGTGGAAGGGGCCCAAAGACTTGGGCCATCTTCTGCTGCTTTTCCCAGGCCATAGCAGAGAACCGGATCAGAAGTGGAGCAGCCAGGACACGAACTGGCACCCATATGGGATGCTGGCACTGCAGGCAGCAGCTTAACCCACTGTGTCAGCTCCCAAGATGATTTGTGGGACATAGTGACTAGTTAGTATTGTGTATTTGAAAATTTCTTAGAATATATTTTAGGTGTTCTTGTTACAAAAAAGTATGAGGCAGTGTTTATGTTAATCATCTTGATTTAATTGTTCTACAATGTATACATATTTCAAAATATGTATACCATAGATGTACATAGTTTTTATTTGTCATTTTAATAACTGAGTAAAAGAATAAAAAGGGTAATTTGTGGGACATTTATAAATAGACATTATAGGTCAGCACTGACCAAAGAAATATGTTGACCCATAAATGCGATTAAAACTTTTTATAGCCACATTACAGAAAAGGAAGTGAAATATCATTTAGCTCAGTATGTCCAAAATACTATCATTTCATAATATAAATGATTGTGATATTTTGCATTTTTTCTCCAATATTAAATCTTCAAAATACAGTGGTATTGTGTACTTACATTACCTCTCAATTTGGACTAAGCAGACTTTAGGTGCTCAGTAGCTACTAGCCATATGTGGTTACTGTATTGGACAGTGCAGTTACAAATTTTAAGTTCTGTAGGGGTATTTAGAAAGGATACAGCAGAAATTGAACTGAACCTTAAAGAATGGCCAAGAAGAGGATATTCCTATTAAGAAGTGATGGGAGGGGCTGATGTTGTGATGTGGAGGTAAAGGTGCCGCCAGTATCCCATATGGGTGCTGGTTTAAGACCCGGCTGCTATACTTCCGATCCAACTCCCTACTAATGTGCCTGGGAAAGTAGTGGAAGATGGCCCGAGTTCTTGGGACCTGCACCCGTGTGGAAGACCTGAAAGAAGCTTCTGGCTTCAGATCAGACCAGCTCTTGCCATTGTGGCCATTTGGGGAGTGAACCAGTGGGTGGAAGATGCTCTCTTTCTCTGTCTCCCTCTCTCTCTCTGTCTTTCAAGTAAATAAAGAGATACTAAAAAAAGAAAAATGATGGGAATTAAAAGAAGAGATATGGGGGCCAGTGTTGTTTAGGCTTAAGCTGCTGCTTGTGATGCATCATATCAGAATGCTAGTTCTAGTCCCAGCTTCTCCTCTTCCCCTTCAGCTCCCTGCTAATGAACCTGGAAGCCTGCAGAAGATGGCCCCTATGTTTGGGCTGCTGCCACCACATGGAAGACCCACATGGAGCTCCTGGCTTTGGACTGGCCCAGTCCCCACCATTGGGAACATTTGGGGAGTGAACTAGCAGATGGATGATAGAGATCTCTCTCTCTCTTTCTTTTTTTCTCTTCCTTTACCCCAACACTGACTTTCAAATTTAAAAAAAAAGATACAATTTGAAACTAGATAATAGAGTAACTTAAATCCAATTTAGGAAATTTGATTTGTTTTGGGAGAGTAGTTAGATTGTATATTGGAAGATGCCTCATCCATGAGCACTTGATGGCTGAATTAACAACACAGAATAAGAAAAATCCTAGAAGAAACTTAGTAAATGAAACCTTTTGGATCTTCTAAGGGGAAAGACTTCTGGTTAGGGAATATTGGTATTCTGTGATTAGTAATATGATGGAGATTGATCAAAATGAGAATTGGGAAAAGGGTTATAGATTTGGCCATTATTGGTGACTTGTTTTTAACTATTTCATTTAAGTATAAGAGGTATACACTGAAGTATACAAATCTTATAAGTATAATTCAGGGTATATATATATACACACATACATACTCAGCTTCTACCTGGATCTTGGTAGAGGGAGGACTTTTTCTGCACTGAAAAAAGTGCCTTGTGCTTCTATTAATTCACCTCACAGAAGTAATCACTATTGTGATCTCTGTTACCATAAATTAGTTTTGCTTGTTTCAAAACTTGGTTATGGCACATTTGTCCTCCTTAACAAGGGTATTGACAGTTAATGTTTGAATCTGTTTCCCTCTTTTTTGTCCTTGTTTGGCATTGTGTAAATTTGGAGGCAAATGAGATGGCAGTTGGTACCATGGCCTTTCTCTATTTCTCCACTGTGGTCTATGCCAAGGTTAGAGGTATTTTTCTTTTGGCATTAATGCTAACCCGTTAGGGGTTAGCTTTATGTCTTGCAGATTTGCTTAGAATGTAGAGATTTGAGTTGCCTCCACTGATAGTATAGCTGTCTGGTTAGATTTCATTACAGTATTCTGTAGGCATATAGCCAAGAAGTAGGTGGAAGAGGTCTTAGATTGCCTCCTTATATAGATGTCTTTTGGAGCCTCTCTAACTGTAGCTTCAAGGTCTTACGTAAGTTAGCTTTGAGGCTTCTGGTTGCTTAATAAGGTATTTGGTTTTTTTCTTATTGTGGATGTAGAGGTGGGAATAAATTGTTGTACTTGTGTTTACAGGTAAGTACCTCTCAGATAGAAGGATTTTGACATTTGTGTACAGGTAACTAGAATATTACCTTATGGACAGTTGCACAAAAGTTTGAATGATTAAAATCCAGATAGAGGAAACTGTTGACTGAGAACCAAAATGAAATAAAATTGATTATTATTGTTACTTCTAGTGCTTGAATCAGTGTTTTTCCAAATGGAATTAATAGTTGGAGCATTAGTGTTCATCAGTATTGAGCAGTGAAAGCCTTATAGTGTATGACTTGTAATAAAGCTGTAAAAAGTACATGATAATGAAAATAGTTTCTAAAAAGATTTTATTTATTTGAAAGAGTTACAGAGAGAGGTCTTCCGTACACTGATTCACTCCCCAAATGGCCACAACAGCTGGAGCTGGGCTAGTCTGAAGCCAGGAGCTTCTTCGGGTCTCCCACATGGTTGCAGGGGCCCAAGCACTTGGACCGTTTTATGCTGCTGTCTTAGGCACATTAGTAGGGAGCTGGATTGGAAGTGGAGCAGCCGGGACTCCAACCAGCGCCCCTATGAAATGCTGGCTGGCTCTGCAGGCTGGGGCATTAACTTGCTGTGCCACAAAAATACTACTTTTCAATCTAGAATGTGTACATAGTTTTGAAGAGTGGATATATTTTGTAAATTATGCAGAAATGCAGTGTTTGTTGAATGTACTCTTGGTCTAAGAATTTTAATAATTGTCTTGAAGAAATAATAAAACTTCATCTTTCAGCTTTTTAATTTTTTTTTGAAAGGCACAGTTACAGAGAGGCAGAGGCAGAGTCTTCCATCCGCTGGTTCACTTCCCAGTGTCTGGAGCTGGGCCTATCTGAAGTGAGGAGCCAGGAGCTTCTTCCGGGTCCCCCATGTGAGTGCAGGGGCACAAGGATTTGGGCCACCCTCCACTGCTACCTCAGGCCATAGCAGGGAGTTGGATTGGAAGTGGAACAGCCGGGACCCAAACCAGTGCCCATCTGGGATGCCGGCGCTGCTGGTGGCAACTTTATCTGCTGTGCCATAGTGCTGGACCTTTCAACTTTTCTTAATACAGATTTTGTGAAGTATAAAAGGCTAAAATACTCATTTGGAAATTTTAGAAAAGTCTACCTTAGAACAGTGAAGAGTGGGGTCAGTGCCGTGGTATAGCGGGGAAAGCCGCCACCTGCAGTGCCAGTGACCCATATAGGCTCTGGTTCTAGTCCCGACTGCTCCTCTTTTGATCCAGCTCTCTGCTATGGCCTGGGTAAGCAGTAGAAGATGGCCCAAGTCCTTCGGCCCCTGTACCTGCGTGGGAGACCCAGAAGAAGCTCCTGGCTCCTGGCTTTGGATTGGCCCAGATCCAACCTTTGTGGCCATCTGGGAAGTGAATCAGTGGATGTAAGACCTCTCTCTCTCTCTGCCTCTAACTTTGCCTTCAAATAAATGAATTTTTAAAAAATAGTGAATATTAATCAAAACACTTTTAGATAGAAATAATATATTTGGTATTCGATAGCATAGTGGGGGGGACTATAGTTCACAGTTATGTATTATGTATATGTAAAGAACTGGAAGAGAAGCTGCTAGGATGTAAACAGACAAGAAAATAAATTTCCTAATTGCCTGATTTTATCAGTTTAAACTGTATACATGTGTTGAAATATTTCATGGAAGACCCATAAAAAGTGTACAGGATTACATTAATAAGAAAATTCAAGGTGTGGGCATTTGCCTTGGATTTAAGAAGGCCTCATCTTCTATCATAGTATGTGGGTTAGATTTCCTGCTCTGGTTCCTGATTCTAGGTTCCTGCCATTGCAGATCCTTCGAAGCAGCATGTGATGGCTCAAATTTTTATGTCCCTGCTGCCCACATGAGAGACCTGGCTTGAATCCGTGAACTTCTTGAAGTGCCCCTTGTATGGATTGGTGGGAAGGGAAGAGAATATCAAAGAGTTAGAAAAGGATGTTGAAAAGCACAGATATGGGAATCATGGCATATACAAACATTTTTCTTGGTTAAAGTAGTATCTATTTTAAATGAATGTAATGAAAAATAATCTTGATTGTAGCATGAGCTGGAAGAATCTATGGGAGTTTGGATTAGAAATTAGATTGCTGAACAGAATTTCATCAAGAAGTATGTAAGAGGTTCACAGTCAGATATTACAGATATTGAAGTGAGGAAGGCTAGGTAGAGGTTATTATCTTGGTGGATAGTGATGGGCATATTGGGTGAGGGAGGAGAGTTTAAAATAAATTGCATAAACTATTGTGGCTCCTAAGTATTTTGTAGTGCAGAGTTAGAATAAACTAATTTTAGCCGGCGCCGTGGCTCAACAGGCTAATCCTCCGCCTTGCGGCGCCGGCACACCGGGTTCTAGTCCTGGTCGGGGCGCCGGATTCTGTCCTGGTTGCCCCTCTTCCAGGCCAGCTCTCTGCTGTGGCCCGGGAGTGCAGTGGAGGATGGCCCAAGTGCTTGGGCCCTGCACCCCATGGGAGACCAGGAAAAAGCACCTGTCACCTGGCTCCTGCCATTGGATGAGCGCGGTGCGCCGGCCGCAGCGCGCCATCCGCGGCGGCCATTGGAGGGTGAACCAACGGCAAAAGGAAGACATTTCTCCCTGTCTCTCTCTCTCACTGTCCACTCTGCCTGTCAAAAAAAAAAAGAATAAACTAATTTTTTCATTTTATAGTACTCAAATTTACTTGAAGAAAGAATTTGCAAGTAAATTATTAACAGTAGTTGAGATAACTGCCCTTTTCAATAAACACGTGATCAGCCCTTTTTCTGATATATTTGGTTTGAAAACATAAGTAACACCTTGCAAGAAAGTTTTGCTGTAGTGAAGTTTTCCTAATTGCAGGTACTTGCAAGTAAAAAATATTTGAAATGAATGGTAAGGAGACCTTGGAATGGTAATGTTAATTTTTGAGTTATTGAAGTACATTTTTGCCATGACTTTAGAGACAGTCTGATTGATAAAGGAGCTGGTGGGAAAACAAGAGGTAATAGAAATTAATAATTTAGTCTACCAGTGTTAATATTTGTTTTAAAATAGGTATTTGTTTTCAAAGGTAGTCACATTTAGATCACTCTGGTTTTTAGGCACAAAATCCTTGAAATGTAGTTCCTTGTGGAAAATAGTGTTTTGTGATGTTTAAGATTTTAAGATGTTTGTCTCTATTGGAGATTTTAAGATACCTAAATTGGCTGGTGCCGTGGCTCAATAGGCTAATCCTCTGCCTGTGGCACTGGCACACCGGGTTCTAGTCCCAGTCGGGGTGCCGGATTCTGTTCCGGTTGCCCCTCTTCCAGGCCAGCTCTCTGCTGTGGCCCGGGAGTGCAGTGGAGGATGGCCCAGGTGCTTGGGCCCTGCACCCCATGGGAGACTAGGAGAAGCACCTGGCTCCTGCCTTCGGATCAGCGCGATGTGCCAGCCGCAGCATGGCGGCCATTGGAGGGTGAACCAACAGCAAAGGAAGACCTTTCTCTCTGTCTTTCTCTCACTGTCCACTCTGCCTGTCAAAAAAAAAAAAAAAAAAACCCTAAATTGAGTGTGATTATGTTTCATAAAGATCATTTGTAGAATTGGAAAAATTACAGAAGTAATAGACACATTTTGCTGCTTATTATAAAAGAGGCAATAGAAATTGGGAGTTAATGGAATCTCAAAGTTTTTTTTTTATAAAGCTTTTATTTAAAGAATATAAATTTCCAAAGTACAGCTTATGTATTACAATGGCTTCCCCCCCATAACGTCCCTCCCACCCGCAACCCTCCTCTTTCCCTCTCCCTCTCCCCTTCCATTCACATCAAGATTCCTTTTCAATTCTCTTTATATACAGAAGATCAGTTTAGTACATATTACGTAAAAATTTCAACAGTTTGCCCTCACATAGGGACACAAAGTGAAAAATACTGTTGGAGTACTAGTTATAGTATTAATTCACAATGTACAGCACATTAAGGACAGAGATAGATCCTACATGATATTTTTTTTAAAAAAATTGATTATGCAATTTCCAATTTAACACCAAGTTTTTTTTAATCATTTTCAGTTATCTTTATATACAGAAGATCGATTCAGTATATACTGAGTAAAGATTTCATCAGTTTGCATCCACACAGAAAAACAAAGTGTAAAAATACTGTTTCAGTACTAGTTATAGCATTACTTCACATTGGACAACACATTAAGGACAGATCCCTCATGTGACATAAGTACACAGTGACTCCTGATGTTGATATAACAATTTGACACTCTTGTTTATGGCTTCAGTAATCTCCCTAGGCTCTAGTCATGAGTTGCCGAGGCTATGGAAGCCTTTAGGGTTCACCGGCTTTGATCTTATTCCAACAGGGTCATAGTCAAAGAGGAAGTTCTCTCCTCCCTTCAGAGAAAGGTACCTCCTTCTTTGATGGCCCATTCTTTCTGCCGGGATCTCACTCGCAGAGATCTCTCCTTTAGGTCTTCTTTTTTTTCCAGAGTGTCTTGGCTTTCCATGCCTAAAATACTCTCATGGGCTTTTGAGCCAGATCTGAATGCCTTAAGGGCTGATTCTGAGGCCAGAGTGCTATTTAGGACATCTGCCCTTCTATGAGTCTGCTGTGTATCTCGCTTCCCATGTTGGATCATTCTCTCCCTTTTTCATTCTATCAGTTAATATTAGCAGACACTAGTCTTGTTTGTGTGATCCCTCTGACTCTTAGACCTATCAGTGTGATCAGTTGTGAACTGAAATTGATCACTTGGACTAGTGAGATGGCCTTGGTACATGCCACCTTGATGGGATTGTATTGGAATCCCCTGGCACGATTCTAACTCCATCATTTGGGGCATGTCCGATTGAGCATGTCCCAAATTGTACATCTCCTCCCTCTTTTATTCTCACTCTTATATTTCACAGGGATCACTTTTCAGTTAAAATTTAAACACCTAAGAATAATTGTTTGTTAATTCAAGAGTTCAACCACTAGTACTAGAATAAAAAAGTACTAAAATGGATAAAGTATTACATTGTACAACAACAGTCAGCACAAGAGCTGATCAAGTCATTATTTCTCATAGTGTCCATTTCACTTCAACAGGTTTCCCCTTTGGTGTTAAGTTAGTTGTCGCCTATCAGGGAGAACATATGATATTTACCCTTTGGGACTGGCTTAATTCACTCAGAATGATGTTTTCCAGATTCCTCCATCTTGTTGCAAATGACTGGGTTTCATTGTTTTTGACTGCTGTATAGAATTCTATAGAGTACATGTCCCATAATTTCTTTATCCAGTCTACTCTTGATGGGCATTTGGGTTGGTTCCAGGTCTTAGCTATTGTGAATTGAGCTACAATAAACATTAAGGTGCAGATGGCTTTTTTGTTTGCCAATTTAATTTCCTTTGGGTAAATTCCAAGGAGTGGGATGGCTGGGTTGTATGGTAGGGTTATATTCAGGTTTCTGAGGAATCTCCAAACTGTCTTCCATAGTGGCTTCACCAGTTTGCATTCCCACCAACAGTGGGTTAGTGTCCCTTTTTCCCCACATCCTCTCCAGCATCTATTGTTGGTAGATTTCTGAATGTGAGCCATTCTAACCAAGGTGAGGTGAAACCTCATTGTGGTTTTGATTTGCATTTCCCTAATGGCTATTGATCCTGAACATTTTTTCATGTGTCTGTTGGCCATTTGGATTTCCTCTTTGGAAAAATATGTATTGAGGTCCTTGGCCCATCTCTTAAGTGGGTTGTTTGTTTTGATGTTGTGGAGTTTCTTGATCTCTTTGTAGATTCTGGTTATCAACCCTTTATCTGTTGCATAGTTTGCAAATATTTTTTCCCATTCTGTCAGTTGCCTATTCACTTTCCTGACTGTTTCCTTTGCAGTACAGAAACTTCTCAATTGGATGCAATCCCAAATGTTAGTTTTGGTTTTGACTGCCTTTGCTTCTGGGGTATTTTCCAAGAAGTCTTTGCCAGTACCTATATCTTGCAGGAGGAATCTTAAAGTTTCAAAAAATAGTATACTAACTTCATGATAACAAATTGGTATCCTAATTCTCACAGGTAGTATAGGCTTGACTTCAGTTAGTAAAGCATTAATATTGATGCTTCTGGGGACATGATAAAATAAAGAGGCTTATCAGACTCTGTCCAGGTTACTGTTTGGGACAGATCCACCTAAAGCAAAAGAGAATGGGGTGCCCCTTGTTGTCATTGGGAACTCTGAGATCTCATTTCACAGAAATTTGAGATTTCAGCATAGATAATGTGAGGATGGGTCACAGCAGACTTATGTACTGTTTCCTGATTATCCTGATGACTAGTGGTGTAGAAATAAGGAATTTTTTTTTTTCAGATTTTATTTGTTTATTTGAGAGGTAGAGTTATAGACAGTGAGTGAGAGGGAGAGATAGAAAAGTTCCATCTGCTGCTTCACTCCACAAATGGCCATAATGGCCAGAGCTGAGCCCATCCAAAGCCAGGAGCCAGGAGCTTCTTCCAGGTCTCCCATGCCGGTGCAGGGGCCCAAGCACTAGGACCATCTTCTACTGCTTTCCTAGGCCAGAGCTGGATCAGAAAAGGAGCAGCCGGAACTTGAACCAGTGCCCATATGGGGTGTTGGTGCCACAGTTGGAGAATTAATCTGTTGTGCTGCATGGGCCCCAGGAAGTTTTCCTG
Organism: Sylvilagus floridanus; assembly: GCA_949820135.1. Lineage (NCBI taxonomy): Eukaryota > Metazoa > Chordata > Mammalia > Lagomorpha > Leporidae > Sylvilagus > Sylvilagus floridanus. The sequence goes on along the minus strand of OX463225.1, from coordinate 82,361,525 downwards.
TAAGCTCTGCACTGCATCTCTTTAAGTAGAATCCCCTGCTCAGACCTCTCTGTGGATCCAGAGTTCTTAGAAATATATCCACTCTCACCTGTTTGCTTTGGGCCTCTGTAAGCTGAAAAACATTGAATAATCTCTAACATGCAAGAGGAGAGAGAGCAATTTGAAAAAAGAGGGGAGTAGGTAACCAAACTGTTGTCAGTGCATTGATGCTACTGAAACTGCTCATAAAAGGAAGAAGTGGAGGACATCCTTAGTGGTTGTGACTTTTCAGAAGTCTTAGTCTAGACAGTGTCCAAAAGTAGCCATTATGTTAACAGTGATACAGATGGATATAGTGATACAAATGACACTCACGGTGGTGCAGTTCCTATAGTGGAATATTGTTTACCTCATTTTCTCCTGGCTTTCATCTATTTTTCCAAGCCTGATTCTTTAACTTTCCTGTATACACTCTTTAAACAGCTTTCCAATTTAATCTAAATTGATTTCTTCCCCCATCCCCCCATGTCCTTCATCCCCTTAAAAGATTGATTTCAAATTTGTGCTGTTTTTATAGGACTTATTTAAACAAAATGATATAAATATTGAAAATAAGATGGTAAGAATTAAAATTTGCAAGTTAAAAAGTGAGATGACAAGATAATTGTAGGCCATGATCATTAAATGAAAAAGGAATTTTGTAATTAATAAAAAGTTAGATTTGCTAAACAATATCAGATTTGAATTTTGTGTGATAAAGAAACTCAAATAACAGTGAGACATGCAGGGACAGTTGCTGTGGGTTAACGCCCTGGCCTGAAGCGCCTGCCGGCATCCCATATGGGTGCCAGTTTGAGACCTGGCTGCTCCACTTCTGATCCGTTCTCTGCTATGGCCTGGGAAAGCAGTAGAAGATGGCCCATGGCCGGTGCCAGAGCTCAGTAGGCTAATCCTCCGCCTTGTGGCGCCGGCACACCAGGTTCTAGCCCTGGTCGGGGTGCCGGATTCTGTCCCGGTTGCCCCTCTTCCAGGCCAGCTCTCTGCTGTGGCCAGGGAGTGTAGTGGAGGATGGCCCTAGTGCTTGTGCCCTGCACCCCATGGGAGACCAGGAGAAGCACCTGGCTCCTGCCATCGGATCAGCGCGGTGCGCTGGTCGTTGCAGCCATTGGAGAGTGAACCAACGGGAAAAGGAAGACCTTTCTCTCTGTCTCTCTTCTCTCTCTCTCTCTCACTGTCCACTCTGCCTGTTTTTAAAAAAAAAAAAAAAAAAAAAAGATGGCCCAAGTCCTTGGGCCCCTGCACCCATGTGGGGAACCCGGAGGAAGCTCTTGGCTCCTGGCTTCGGATCGGTGCAGCCAATTAGGGAGTGAACCATCGGATGGAAGACTCCTCTTTCCCTCCTCCCTCCTCCCTCCTCTCTCTCCGTGTAACTCTTTCAAATAAATAAATCTTAAAAAAAAAAATGAGACATGCAATAGAATTTCTTTAGAGAATCTGATAATACCAGTTTGCTTAGGAGATTTTTATTCACCTCACAATTTTTTAAATTGGATAAAAATAAATTAAGGCTATAGAGATTTTTAATAACTATGTTTTATTTAAAAAGGAATGTCAAACTTTGTTCCTAAAAGAGAATACATAGTGCTTTTCAAATTCCTGTATTTTTTTTAAGATTTTTTTTTTTTATTTGAGATGGAGAGTTATAGAGAGGTCTTCCATTCGCTGGTTCACTCCCCAGATGGCCACTATGGCCAGAATTGGGCCATTCTGAAGCTAGGAGCTTCTGGGGTCTCCCTTGTGGGTGCAGGGGCCCAACTACTTGAGCCATCTTCTGCTTTCCCAGGCCATTAGTTGGGAGCTGAATCAGAAATAGAGAAGCCGGGACTTGAGCTGTTGCCCATATGGGCTGCCAGTGCTGCAGGTGGAGGCTTAACCTTTTATGCCTGGCCTATGGTTTTTTTTTTTTTTTTTTAAAGTTGTATATTAGGCTTTAAAAAGAACTTGAGATTTTACATAAGGGGAATTATACAGGTTTTTTTTTTTTTTTTTTTTTTTTTTTTTTTTTTACTGTAGTGTAGTGTAATAAAAGCCAAACTGATAGTAACCACTTGGATGATTTTATGTGGAACTGGAGCCTAAGTTGTATATTATTTAAAAATGACAATAAGGAGATTACACATCTAAAGTGATGAGGTGAGTGTTCAGATAAACATGTTGGATTACAGGACCATTTACTTTGCTGTCAACCCCCACTAGAATGATAGTAGAGATTCTTAAGGACACAGTAAACTGGAAGCTTGATCACAGAAGTAAGACTTTGGGCTGGATGGTAATGTGATAACTATTTTATAGATCAGAGGAAGTTGATCTTTCTGCTGTCACTGAGGAAGTCCTAGAATTGGTGCTACACTGCCCTAGAGTTCTTCAGGAACTGTGGCTGAAGGTGTTTGGAAAGGATTGACTAAAAGTATGTGCAGCAAGTAGGCAACACTATGGTGCCAGGAAAGGATCTGTTACCTTTCATTTATTTCTTCACTGACATTTACCTGGAAGTTCTGTATGCTTAAGAACACTGGGCACTGCTCAGGTTCAGGCATCATACCTAAAAATGGAGAATTGAGTAGAAATCTACATGTTTACTGAGACTTGTCCCCATCCTCTTTTACGTTCCCTTGTTTTTGGAGTACTGGCTGTCAGGTTCCTACCCCAAGATGGAATATTCATCCTGTTATAGCAAAGTGATGAGCTCAGGAAAGAAAGGTCACCTGTTACTTCCAGGTGGAGATCCACCAGGGAAATGGCCCTGCATGACTAACCTACAGTGGTGGCTACTTATTAACACACTTTCTAGTCAACTTTTAAGTGTCTCACTGTGAGAGATTAAGAATACCAACATTTGAGAATAACCTCAATATGAAATGGAAGGAAACAGAAGAAGAAAACTTATTATAATTTCCCAAAGGTATTAATTTTTTATATGTATTTATGGGGACCATGTGATGTGTCATTACTTGTATATATTGTATAGTGTCTAGTCTGGGAAAATATATTAACCCTTTAAGCATTTATCATGTATTTATGATGAAAACATTAAAAATCCTATGTTACCAGATTTTTTGGTAGAGAAGTATACCATGTATTTACATTATGTGGTCACCCAACTGTGCAGTAGAATACCAGAACTTCTTACTCCTAACTTAATCAACTTCTTCCTTCATCTCTTTCCAGCTTCCTGTAACTATCATTATATTTTTAACTTCTATGAGATTTTAGACTCCACAAATGAGTGAGATTGTATGATATTTTGTCTTTTCTGTGTTTGACTTATTCTGTTAATGTAATGATCTCCAGTTCCATCCATGTTGTTGGAGATGACAAGATTTGGTCCTTTTTATGGCTGAGTAATATTCCATTATGTATATGTACTGCATTTTCTTTATCCATTCTTTAGTCCAGTGGATGGACACATAGGTTGTTTTCGTTTCTTTGCTGTTGTGAATAGTGCTTAATAAACATGAGAGTACAGATGTCTTTTTGCCAGGTGGATTTCATTTTTCTCCAATATGTCCACATGAGTGGGACTGCTGAATTATATGGTAGATCTACTTTTGAGTTCTTTGAAGAACCTCCATACTCTTTTCCACAATAGCTGTACTAATTAACATTTCCACCAACAGTGTATTAGTGTTCCCTGTTCTCCACATTCTTGCCAACACTTGTTATCTTTTGTCTTTTTGACAGTCTAATTGGAGTGAGATGGTGTCTCATTGTGCTTTTTTTTTTTTAAAGATTTATTTTATTTACTTGAAAGAGTTACAGAGAGAGGTAGAGACAGAGAGGTCTTGCATCTGCTGGTTCACTCCCCAGATGGCTGCAATGGCCAGAGCTGAGCCGATCTGAAGCCAGGAGCCAGGAGCTTCCTCCGAGGCTCCCAAGTGGGTGCAGGGGCCCAAGGACTTGGGCCATCTTCTACTGCTTTTCCCAGGCCACAGCAGAGAGCTGGATTGGAAGAGGAGCAGCCGGGACTAGAACCGGCGCCCCTGTGGGATACTGGTGCTTCAGGCCAGGGTGTTAGCCTGCTGCGTCACAGAGTGGCTCCCTCATTGTGCTTTAGATTGGCATTTCCTTGATGCTTAGTGGTGTTGAACATTTTTTCATGTTCCTGTTGACCATTGTATGTTTTCCTTTGAGAAATGTTTGCTGGAATTTTTAAATTAGTTTTTTGGGGGGAGCATTAAGGATTTTTGCATCTGTGTTCATCAAGGATATTGGCCTGTAGCTTTCTTTTTTTTTTGGTGTGTCCTTGTCTGGTTTTAGTATCAAGGTAATGCTGGCTTCATAGAATGAATCTGGAAAAATTCCTTTCCTCTTCTATTATTTGAAATAATTTAAGAAGGATTATTTCTTTAAATGTTTGGTAGAATTCAGCAGTGATACCATCTGGTCCTGGGCTTTTATTTGATGGGAGAGGTTTTTTTTTTTTCTTGACAGGCAGAGTGGACAGTGAGAGAGACACAGAGAAAGGTCTTCTTTTGTTGTTGATTCACCCTCCAACGGCCGCCGTGGCCGGTGCGCTGCAGCCAGCATACCGCGCTGATCTGAAGGCAGGAGCCAGGTACTTCTCCTGGTCTCCCATGGGGTGCAGGGCCCAAGCACTTGGGCCATCCTCCACTGCACTCCCTGGCCACAGCAGAGAACTATCCTGGAAGAGGGGCAACCGGGACAGAATCCGGCGCCCCGACCGGGACTAGAACCTGGTGTGCCAGCGCCGCAAGGCGGAGGATTAGCCTATTGAGCCGCGGCACCGGCCCGATGGGAGAGTTTTTGAAACAGAGTGTGTTAGAAAACACTGAAGAGCTCTTGGAAATTTAGAAGATGAAATGTTTAATAGACACTACAGAAATTTAGAACACAAAACAATAGGAAAGTTGGAATTTAGAATAATAAATTCTTAAGATTGGAAGGTAAAATATTGCCAATAAAGCAAGATAAAAATAGAGAAGGGAATAAGGAGAAAAATAGGAAAATTAAAAGGTTACATTTGCAGGTTTAACATATGAAAAAAATTACAAAACAGATGGAGAAAATATTTTAAGAATAATTGAACAATGAATTTCTAGGGAATAGGTGGTCATCTAGCCTAGCAGTCAAGCTGCTGGCATTCCATGTTGGAGGACCTTCCTTTCGCTTTGTTGGAGGACCTTCCTTTTGCTTTGTTTCATTCCTAGCTTCATCTGACTCCAGCTTTCTAATGTGTACCCACAGTACTGATGGCTCAAGTGATGGTATATTCCCACCTGCTTGGGAGACCTGGGTTGTATCCACAGCTTCTGGCTTCAGGCCTGGCCCATCCCCAGTGATCGTGGGCATTCAAGGAATGAATCTGCCTCTCCTGTCTGTCTGTACTTCCCTCTCAAAGAAGTAATAAAGTTTCCACAATGAAAGGTCTTACATAGTGCTCAGTATAGTGATTTTAAAAAAGAACGTCAAGGTACATCATGGTGAAATTTCAGACACCAGAAATAAAAGGAATATTCTTACAAATTTCAGAAGTGGAACATATGAAAGGGTTTAGGAATTGGTAGTACTAGAAAGTACTATTTTATTCCAATAATGGAATAATAGATTGAAAATTCTAGAGGAAAGTTATTTCCAAACTCTTCAATTTATACTCTATCAAGCTGTCAAGTGTGGGAGGAGGCCAAAATTATGAGGCATGTGAGGTTTACTTAGAATGTATTGTACCTTAGGAAGTTACTAAAAGGGTTTGCCAAAGTGGTAGGGTGAAACAAAATGAGGAGGGACCCATGGAATAGTAGGAAGAGAATTCTTAGGGTGATAGTTAAGGCAGTTCATAGCGTAGTGACTATGTGGACAATTTGAAGAGTGAGTAGTTAAGATTGGGACAGGAGGACTGAAGGATCTACATGGTATATCTTCAGGGAAAAAAACAGGGAATTTTTGTAACTTAATTCATGATGCATATTTGGCTATAGTTTTCTTGTCTTGTGTGACATATTTACCCCATAGAATGAATTGGAAAGTTTTTTCTCTTTAATTTTTTGGAAGAGCTTGAAAAGGAATGATGTCAATTCTAGACATTGGTTTAAATACAGTTTTTATCAGAGAAGCTATTGTCTTGGACTTTGCTTTGTGGGAAGTTTTTTGTTTTTGTTTTTCAATATTTATTTATTTGAAAGAGTTAGATCCATCCACTGGTTTGCTCCCCACGTGGCCGCAATGGCAGGGGCTGGGCCAGGCCAAAGCCAGGAGTTTCTTTCAGGTCTCCCGTTTGTATAGCAGGGTCCAGTGTACCTGGGCCATCTTCTGCTTTTCTTGGGTCATTAGCAGGGAGCTGGATCAGAAATGTAGCAGCTGGAGACATGAATCGATGTCCAGTGGTATGCCAGCTTCTTAGGTGGTGACTTTACCCAGTATGCCATGATGACAGCCCTTGTGGGGAGTTTTTAAATTACTAACTCAGTCTCTATTTGTTGTAAGTCTGTTAGTATTTCTTATGTCTTCTTGAAATAGTTTTGGTAATTTTTAGTTTTCTAGGAAGTTTTCCATTTGATTTACATTAAGTAATTTATTGGCATACAGGTCATAGATTTCCCTTATAATCCTTTTTGTTTCTTATGTATTCCTTAGTTAGGACATCTTTTTCAATTCTGACTAGCAATTCAAAATCTTTTTAAAATCAGTTTAGCGGAAAGTGTGTCATTTTATCTGTTCAAAGAACTTTTTTTTTTTTTAAAGATTTATTTGAAAGGCAGAGTTACAGAGAAGCAGAGGCAGGCAGGCAGGGAGAAAGACAGACAGAGACAGAGACAAAGAGAGACAGAGACACCCTGAAACCGAGATCTTGAGATCATCCATATCCTCTGGTTCACTCCCCAGATGGCCGCAGTGGCTGGAGCTGCACTGACCTGAAGCCAGTAGCCACGAGTTTCTTATGGGTCTCCCACGTGGGTGCTGGGACCCAAGGACTTGGGCCATCTACTACTGTTTTCCTAGGCCATCTGCTGTCCAGATGGGATGCTGCAGGTGGTAGCTTTACCCCCATGCCACAGCGCTGGCCCCTCAAAGAACTTGTGACTTCATGATTTTTGTCTGTTGTTTCTCAATTATTTCTGTTGTAATCTTTATTATTTTCTTCCTTCGAACTTCTTTGACAGTTTCACTGTGTTTTAGGTGTTTAGGTGTGGTTCTCTAGTTTATTATGTTTGTTTTTCCATTGAATTGCTTTTTTTAGCTTCTCAAAAATCAGCTGACCAAACTCATACATGGCAGTTATGCAGTCTAGAGGAGTTACAGGAATACTGTAAAATAGTCATCATGTTCTTAAATAGGTATTCGGATTTAAAATGAAAAATTAAGATACCAGTATAAATGTATTATTTAGAAATAGGGGGAGATTCAGGGAAGTGTGGTTTGCTATTTTTCATAAAAAGCCTATTTTTAAAACATGCATTTGTATAACTGATGACTTAAAAATAGGATATATATTACAGAGTAAAATATGTGCCTTAGGGATAAATTCAGAACCTTAAATAGTTAATTTTGAGTTTTGAAACATTTTTACTGTGAAGAAAAAATAACAATATGTAGAAAAAATACCACTTAAGAATTAAAAAGTGAACAATTGCTTAATGACCACCTACTCAAGATTATAGTATTGTCAGATCCCCCACATTGCTCTATTCTAAGCAAACTTCTCCCACTTTCTAGCCTATCTTTTATGGTAGTTTTTTTTTTTTTTTGTATTGTTTACTACCTACTAACACATTTTAGACCTTTTTTTCTACAGCTCTGAAAATTAAATTTATGTAAATGAGTCCTGGGCTCTTTTCCAGCATTATGCTTGTGAGATTTATCTTTGTTATTGGTTGTATCTGTAGTTCATTTATAATCATTGCTGTATAGCATATTATATGAATACCCACAGTTTATTCATTTTGTGGTTGATGAAGTTTTGTTCCCAACTTTAGGTTTTTAAGAATAATACTGCTGTGGGTTGCTGTGCACTTGCTTCCTAGGGCAAACAGGTACACATTTATATTTAGTAATTAGTAGGAAGTTTAATTCCTTGGTTATTAGTTAAAGTTATGTTCAATTTCAGAGGATATTAAAAAAGTTAGCAATATGTAATTTCATCAGCAAAGATTTTATTCAAAGTTTTTATACTTTTATTATTGTCAGTCTTTAGATTTAACCCATTTGGAGGGTGTGTAGTGATATCTAATAAATAGCTTTATTTTGCATTTCTCTGACTTAAAATGTGATCAGGTACCTTTTTATTTGTTTTATGTCCAGGTTTTGTAAATATCATGTATGTATTTGAAAAGAATAGGTATTCTGCAGTTTTGAGTGCTGTATTGTGACATAGTTTGGGCTGCTGAACAAAGTACCGTAGACTGTGTGCCTTACAAACAACAGAAATTTATTCCTCACAGTTCTAGCGGCTGGAAGTCTGGGATCTTGGTGCCAGCACAGTCAGCTTCTGACGAGACCCCTCTTCCAGATTGCAAACTGCTGTCTTTTAATTATAACCCTCACTTGTGTGAGACAGCTTTTTGGGGTTCTTTATACAAGGGCACTAATCCCATTCATGAAGACTCCACTGTTTGAGCCTAATTACCTTGCAAAGATCCTTCCTTGTAATACCATCACATTAGGGTTTAGGATGTTTTCTTTTCTTTTCCTTTTTTTTTTTTTTTTTTTTTAAGATTTATTTATTTATTTGAGAGGCAGAGTTACAGACAGAGGGAGAGACAGAGAGGTCTTCCATCCACTGATTCACTCCCCAAATGGCCTTAATGGCCAGAGCTGGGCTGATCTGAAGCCAAGAGCCAGGAGCTTCTTCTGGGTCTCCCACGAGAGTTCAGGGGCCCAAGCACTTGGACCATTTTCCACTGCTTTCCAAGCTATCAGCAGGAAGCAGGATCAAAAGTGGGCAGCTGGGACTTAAACTGGTCCTCATATGGATGCCAACACCACAGGCCGAGGCCTAACCTACTATGACTCAGCACTGGCCCCAGGGTTTAGGATTTCAATAAGAATTTGTGGAGGGATACAAACATTTAGTTTACTGCAGTCTGTTAAGTCAGTTTGCTAATCATGTTAGAAAGATTTAAAAATCTGTAGCCTTTATGAGTTTGTCTTTAGAAGTTTTATGTTTCTGATAAGATGAACCTTTTATCATTATTGTTTCTTATTATTTTGGTAATGCTTTTTGCTTTGAAATCTACGTTGATTGTTAGTAACATAACTATACTAGCTACCTTCTTGAGTTTCCTTCCTCCCTCCCTATCTTCTTCCTTCCCTCCCTTCTTTCCTCCCTTCCTTGGCTCTCTTGGTTTGGGGAGAGAGAGAGAGAATGAGCAAGTGCCAGCCAGTGCTCTCCCATTTGCTGGCTCATTCCCCAAATGGCCATAATATGGCAACAATAGCTGCAACTGGACTAAGCTGAAGCTTGGAGCTGGGAACTCATTCCAGCTACCATGTGGGTGACAGTGACCCAAGTTCTTAAGCAGTTGCGTGCTGCCTCCCAGCAACTGCAGCAGCGGGGAGTTGAAATCAGGAGCGGAGCTGGGTCTCCAACTCAGGTACTTGGGTATGGAACTTGGGCATCTTGTGGGTATCTTAACCATTAGGCCAAATGTCTACTGCATACTAGCCTTTTTTAAAAAGTTATTTTTCTTTAAAGATTTTTATTTATTTATTTGAAAGAGGTTTAGAGAAAGGAAAGATGAGAGATCTTTTGTCTACTGGTTCACTCCCCACATGGCCATAACAGCCAGGGCTGGGCCAAGCCAGAGCCAGGAGCCAGAAGCTTCATCTAGGTCTACCATGTGGGTATCAGGGACCCAAACGCTTGGGCCCTCTTCTGCTCTTCCCAGGCCATTAGTAGGGAACTGAATTGGAAGTAGAGTAGCCGGGACTTGAACCAGTTTCCATATGGGATGCTGGCATCATAGGTGGTGGCTTTACCTGCTATGCCATAGTGTCAGCTCCACTCTAACCTTGTTATGGTTAGAGTTTTTGTGGCTACTTCCGCTTCTCAATCTTCTGTTTTAAAGTTTTCTGTGTTTTAGGGCTATTTTGAGATATCATTGTTTTTATTTTCAATTAAATCTCTTTTTTCTTTTCTCTTTTTTAACAGGCAGAGTTAGACAGTGAGAGAGAGAGACAGAGAAAAGTCTTTTGTGTATATACCCAGTGGTGGGGTTGCTGGATCATGTGGCAAGTATGTTACTAGTTTTTAAAGAAATCTCCACATTATTTTCCACAGTAGCTGCACTATTTATATTCCTACTGGTAGTGTCTAAGTGTTCCTCTTTGCTCACATCTTTGCCAGCATTTGTTACTCTCTCTGTTGGATTTTAGCCATTCAGACAGGAATGAAGTGATACTTCATTGTGGTTTTGATTTCCATTTCCCTGATGGTTAGTGATGTTGAGCATTTTCTGCATATATTTATTGGCCGTTTGTATTTCTTTTGAGAACTGTTTATTGAAGTCCTTTGCCCATTTCTCAACCGGATTGATTTTTTGTTGTTGGGTTTTTTGAGTTGCTGACATATTTGGGATATTAATCCTTTGTCAGGTGGTTTGCACATGTTTTTTCCAATTCTAATGGCCATCTCTTCACACTATTGGTCATTTCCTTTGCTGTGCAAAAGCTTCTGAGTTTGATATAGTCCTTTGTTTAGTTTTGCTTTTGTATCTTGTGCTTTGGGGGGTCTTGTCCAAGAAGACTTCCCTCACACCAGTGTCTTGGAGTGTTTCCCCTACAGTTTCTTCCAGCAACTTCATAGTCTCAGGTCTTAAATTTACATCTTTGATCCATCTTGAGTTGATTTTTGTATATGGTGAGTGATAAGGCTTTAATTTCATTCTTCTGTGTATATATACATCCAGTTTTGCTAGCACCATTTGTTAAAGAGATTATTCTTACTCCACTGTTTGGTATGAGCACTTTTGTCAAAAATCAGTTGGCTGTATGTATGTGGATTAATTTCTGGGCCCTCTGTTCTGTACCACAGATCTATTAATTTTTATGCCAATACCATGTTGTTTTAATTACATTAGCTTTGTAGTATGCTTGGAAGTCGGATATTGTGATGCCTCCAGCTTGACTTTTCTTGTTCAGGATTGCCTTGAATATTCTGCATCTTTTGTGATTAAATGTGAATTTAAGATTGCTTTTTCTAATTCTGTAAACAATGTAATTGGTATTTTATAGGGATTGCTTTGAATCTGTAGACTGCTTAGGTAGACATTTTAATGATATTGATTCTTCCAATCTGTGAGCAAGAGATCCATTTGCATTGTTTTGTGTCCTTGATGATTTCTTTCATCAGTGTTTGATAATTTTAATTTTAGAGATCTTTCATTTCTTTGGTTAAATTTATTCCTAAATATTTTTTTCTTGGCTGTTGTGAATGGGGTTTCTTTCTTGATTTTATGTGAGTTCATTAGCATACAAAAAATGCTTCTGTTTTTGATATGTTTATTTTGTAACCCGCAAATGTTAATTGGTTTACCAGTTTTTTTTTTTTCTTAAGATTTTATTTATTTAAGAAGTAGAGTTATAGATAGTGAGAGGGAGAGACAGAGAGAAAGGTCTTCCTTCTGTTGGTTCACTCCCCAAATGGCAAAGCCCGGAACTGTGCCGATCCGAAGCCAGGAGCCAGGTGCTTCTTCTGGGTCTCCCATGCGGGTGCTGGGGCTCAAGGATTTGAGCCATCTTCTACTGTTTCCCAGGCCACAGCAGAGAGCTGGATTGGAAGAGGAGCAGCTAGGACTAGAACCAGCACCCATATGGGAAGCCAGCGCTGCCGGCGGCAGAGTAACCTACTGAGCCACAGCATTGGCCCCATGGTTTACCAATTCTAACAGCAGTTTGGTGGAGTGTTGAGGTTTTTCCATGCACAACAATATTTCATGGATAATTTGACTTCCTCTTTTCCAATTTTGATACCCTTTCTTTTCCCCTCCCTAATTGCTGTTGTTAAAACTTCCAGTACAATATCGAGTAAGAAAGGTGAAAGTGGACATCCTTGTCTTGTTCCAGATCTGAGGAAATGCTTTCAGCGTTTCCCCATTCAGTATGCTATTGGCTATTGGTTTGTGGAATAACCTTTGTAATTTTGAGGAATGTTTCTTCTATGCCTAATTTATGGAGGGTTCTTTTTTATCATGAAGAGATATTGAATATTATCAAATGCTATCTCTGTGTCTATTGAGATGACCATATGGTTTTTGTTCTTCATTCTGTTGCGATTTATTATGTTTGTTGATTTGTGAATATTGAACCGTCCTTGCATTTCTGTGATAAATCTCACTTGATTGTGACATATTATATTTTTGATATGGTTTTGGATTTGATTTGCTATTTTGTCGAGAATCTTTGCCTCTGTGTTCAGTAAGGATATAGGTCTGTAATTTTTTTTTTTTTTTGGTGTTGTGTCTTTGTTTAGATTTGATATAAAAGTAAAGCTGGCCTCATAAAAAGATCTTGGCAGAGTTCCATCCTGTTCAATATTTTGGAATAGTTTGAAGAGTACTAGAGTTACTTCCTTTTTAAATGTTTTGTAGAATTCAGTAGTAAAGCCTTCAAGGTCCTGGATTTTTCCTTCATGGAAGACTTTTGATAACTGCTTGAATCTCATTCCTTGTTATGGTCTGTTTAGGTTGTCTATCTTGATTTAACCTTTTTAAAGGATTTATTTTATTTGACAGTTGCAGAGAGAGGTAGACACACACACACACATACTCACACTCACACACACTAACACACACACAGAGAGGGAAGACAAGGAGGAGAAAAAGAGAGGTCTTCCATCCGTTGGTTCACTCCCCAAATGGCCACAATGGCCGGAGTTGAGCTGATTAGGAGCCAGGAGCCTCCTCTGGGTCTCCCATGCAGGTACGGGGGACCAAGGACTTGGGCCATCTTCCATGGCTTTCTGAGGTCGTAGCAGAGAGTTGGATAGGAAGTGGAGTAGCCAGGACTAGAACCAGTGCCCTTATGGGATGCTGGCACTGCAGGCTGGGGCTTTAACCTGCTATGCCACAGTGCCAGCTCCTTGATTTAATCTTGGTAGGTTATATGAATCTGGGAATTTATCCATTTCTTTGAAATTCCAGTTTATTAGCATATAGTTCTTCATAGTAGTTTCTTATGATGCTTTGTATTTTAGTAGTATTGATTGTAAAGTCTCTCTTTTCATCTCTAATTTTGAGTTTTTCTTTGTTAGTCTGGCTAGAGGTTTATCTGCTCAAAACACCAACTTTTTGTTTTGTTGATCTTCAATTTTTTTTAAGTTTCAACTTTATTTCTGCTCCAATTCTTATTATTTCATGCTTCCTGCTGATTTGGGGTTTAGTTTGTTCTTGTTTTTCTAAGTCTTCAAGATGCATCATTAGATCTTTGAGACATTTCTCTTTTTTCTCATGTAAGCACTTAATGTTATTAATTTACCTTTTAACACTGCTTTTTTTTTTTAAGCAGAAATTTTTATTTCCAAGCTTTTCAAACATTAAAACACAAAGTATCCTGAAAGTGTCCCACATTAACTCAAAGACACATCATCAAAGTAGAACATTTGTAACATGAAGAATTATTTTAGGTTATAATATTTTCTCATTATATATATATTTTTTTTGACAGGCAGAGTGGACAGTGAGAGAGACAGAGAGAAAGGTCTTCCTTTGCCGTTGGTTCACCCTCCAATGGCCGCCGCCGCGGACGGCGTGCTGCGGCCGGTGTACTGCGCTGATCCGATGGCAGGAGCCAGGTGACAGGTGCTTTTCCTGGTCTCCCATGGGGTGCAGGGCCCAAGCAGCTGGGCCATCCTCCACTGCACTCCCGGGCCACAGCAGAGGGCTGGCTTGGAAGAGGGGCAACTGGGACAGAATCCGGCGCCCCAACCAGGACTAGAACCCTGTGTGCCGGCGCCGCAAGGCGGAGGATTAGCCTGTTGAGCCACAGCGCCGGCCCACATTATATTGTTTTTAACCATTTGCAATGATCTGTATGTAGGTCACATTTTAAAAGGCATTTTTTAAAAGTATGGTTACAACTATAAAGTAAGTGAACTTAAGACAAAGATCAAATCTTCTTCACACACAAAATGGGGCAACCTAATACACAACATAACATTACTCTTTCCAAACAAATTTGCTATGAAACATCTCCCTCATTCAGTGTTAAAAGTGAAACAGTTTTCTCATTTAGAAAAATCAAGACATCATTTGCTTAGTAAAACCTACTCTGCCCCTTAATTTTATATTTTCTTAACTTAGTGATTGTAAATTCATGAGGAAAAAAATTTATGGTATAAAAAACTTACAAATATTCACTTGTTTAATAAACAAAAATGTTTTTCTTCCTAAAATGTAAATAGCACATACAACATATTCTAGGCTTAGAAACACCAGACATTTTGCACAGAGGATGTGTGACTTGGTATATTTGGTGGTAAAGGTTTTGTTTATCTTAATATACAGCACTTCACCCCACCAATCAGGCCATTATTATTGAAAACTCTACTCATTCACTGGGTTCTGTTTTTTGAGTAGAAACTCATTCCTTTCTGTAGGTCTTTGGCAATGGGACCACAGGGGAAGTCTGAAATGTCTATAAGTTGTTTGGCTGCAGAAAATGTCTTCTAGAAACTTGGAGGCAGTCATTCATCACTTTGTGCTTGAAGGCATTCCTCAGTGAACTTCTTCCCTGTGGTCCTCAGGGTAAAGCCCACCAGAAGGGCTCCCAGAAGGGGTTGCTTCCGGCTGGCTCGCCCTCCTGCTGGGTGTCCTTGCTACAGGTTCTGCATGCAGTACTGCTGGAGCTCACCTGGCGTCTGGGAGACCTCGATCCTCTCCACGTTGGCCTGGAGCTTCAGCTGCTCCACTATGCTGCAGGGCACTCATGCTGGCCCTGGAAGACGTGGCGGCTGTGCTGCCTCCGTCGGCGGCTGATATGTTTTCATTTTCACTTATTTCAAGAAATTTTTTTTATTTTTAAATTTCTTCAGTGACCCATTGATCATTCAGTAGCATGTTGTTGAATTTCCAAGATTTTCTGAGTGTTCAGTTGTTCTTGTTGATTTTTATGATTGTTATGGCTTCTTGCTGAATTGGACTTTTTATCAAAAAATATATCCTTCTTTATCTCTTTTTACACTTTTGAATTTAAAGTCTATTTTATCTGATATCAGGATAGCTATGGCTGCTTGCTTTTGGTTTCCAATTACCTGATAGATCTTTTTCTGACCCTTCGCTTTGTCTGTGTGTATCTTTGTGAAGTGAGTTTCTTATAGGCATCATAGTGGAGATGGGTTTTTTTTTTCACCTCCTCCCATTCAACCAACCTGTCTTTTCAATCCATTTACATTCAAGGGTAGTATAGACAGATAACAATTAACACCTGTCATGTGGTTGATTAGATAATGATTCTACCTGCTCTTGTGAATTTAGTGGTATCCTGTGTTTTCATATTTACTTCTAATGCCCGTCAGAATTTCTTGAAAGGCTAGTCTGGTGATGGTGAATTCTCTTGTTTTTGGTTATCTGGAAAATACTTATTTTCTCCTGCACTTTTAAAGGATAGCTGTAATGGATATAATATTCTTGGTTGAAAGTTTTCTTTTAAAATCTTGACTATATCTTCCCATTTTGTTGTGGCCTGTAGGGTTCCCACTGAGAAGTCTGATGGTAATCTAATTGTTTTTCCTTTATATTAGAATTTGTTGCTTTTCTCTTACTGTCTTTAGGATTTTTGTCTTAAAAAGTTTTTGACAATTTGACAACGATATGCCTTGGAGAACACTTTTTTGGTTGAATGTGCTTGGGGTTCTTTGATCTTGTATCTGATTGTCCATGTTTCTTTCAAGACCTGCGAAATTTTCAGCTGTTATTTCATTTAGCAGATTCTCAATGCCTTTTTCCTTTCGTTCTCCTTCAGGAATACCTATAATACGAAAATTTGGACATTTAGTGGAATCTCATATTTTGCATAAACTTTCTTCATTCTTTTTAATTATTTTCTCTTTACTTTTGTCTGATTGGGTTATTTCAAAATCCTCGAGGTCAAAATTCTTTCCTCCTCTTGGATATTCTGCTGTTAAAGTTCTCAGTTATAGTCTTTATTTCACGGATTGGAGATTTCATCTCAAATTTCTATTTGGTTCTTTTTCTTTTTAAGATTTTTTATTTCTTTATTTGAAAGTCAGAATTATACAGAGAGAGAAGGAGAGGCAGAGAGAGAGGTCTTCCATCCTCTGGTTCAGTCCCCAATTGGCCACAACGGCTGGAGCTGCGCCGATTTGAAGGCAGGAGTGTCTTCCTGACCTCCCACATGGGTGCAGGGGCCCAAGGACCCAGGCCATCCTTCACTGCTCTCCCAGGCCACAGCAGAGAGCTGGATCAGAAGTGGAGCAGCCAAGACCTGAACTGGTGCACAAATGGGGTGCCGGCACCTCGGGTGGCAGCCTCACTCTTTCTGCCACAGTGCCGGCCCCTATTTGGTTCTTCTTAATGAGTTCTGGTTCCTTAGTAATATTTTCATTCATGTCACTCACTGATTCCCCCATTTCCTTAATCTATCTGTATTATTTTCATCCTCTTCAGTTTCCTTAACATGCATTAATTTGAATTCTGTATCTCTCAGTTCTTAGATTTCCTTCAGCTCAGGATCTAATTCTGGAGGATTATTGTGTTCTTTTGGAGGCATAATGCTACCTTGCTTCTTCATGTCTCCTGTGTCCCTACGTTTACGTCTGCCCACCTGGTGTACTCATCCCTTTATGGAGTAGATTTTATTGGAAAAGAGGTTATGGTGTAGCTGGAATGCAGGGTATCACTTGGCTTGTTGCTTTGGCTTTGATTCTGGGTGAGCCCAGGAGTATATTCTCTGAGTGATTTCTTTAGTCTTAATCAGTGGCAGCTGTGTCTGTAAAGAACACAATGGTTTAGTCTGCTACAGTTCCTTAGGATAGAAGTGTGGCTTTGAGATGAATAAGGGTTTTCTTGGCTGTGTGTCTTTGGTCCGCAGAATTTGGTGTCAGTCTCCCTGACGAATGTAATAGCTAGGGCCTTGTTGTTGGTGCTGAAGCAGACAAGTGTGGCTTCCCCTTCTCCTCGTGTCAAGCCTGAGTGATGCCGGGGCTTGTGATGCCAACTGCTGTAGCTCTAGACTGTGTGATATAGATAGCCCCTTACTCAGGTCCTGCTGGGAGAATCCAACTGTTTGCTGTGGTATAAAAACCAGCAGTCCTAGTTTTAGGATTAGGTGATGTGAACTGAACCCTGTTCCAGTCCTACAGAATAACTACAAAGTATACAGGAGATACCACTCTGAGGGGTGTAAATCCAGAGAGGAGAAATGCAAGTACGTTCTTCCCTATGTCCACTGGGTAGATTCCAGTGGCATCCCAGGAAATTTAGAACAAATTGTTAGACTCTTGATATTGCAAGGTATAGTGGAATCGTTACTCAGATCTGTCAGGGTGGGAGTGATTTTCTTAATGGGCTGCTTCTGGTGTTAGGCCCCAGAAGCTAAGGTGAATAATCCTTCTGGCTCAGTGGAGTGTGTGAGTGTAGCTCTGGGACTAATGTCCAAAAACTCCCACAGTTGCAGGATGTGGGGGATCTGTACTTTGATCCACATGTTGCCCTGATTCTATGATGCTGGTAGGAGCAGAACAGAGGCACGCTGCATGACTTTTCACTGCAGAGTGCAGTGCTCTGCAGATAGGGGAAGGAAGTAAAGCGATGTAGCTTTCCTGCTTCGTGCCAGGCAGTTGCTTAGACTCCAGTCAGCTTTCTGCACTGAAGTAAAAGTTAGTGGATGACTGTGAAATTCCCTCTTAGCTCAACCTGTGAGTGGCAGGGTGTGTGACAGTTTCTGCCTACCTTGATGTGATGAGTTGGTGACTTGCAGTTGGCTGTGCCACACAGCTGGCTGCACTGGTGTCTCTTGTCTTTCCTTTTTTTCATTTCTTTGCTAAAAATTTCCATCAGACCCCTGGAAACTTGGTCCTTACTTTTGTTCTTTTCATATCCATAGTCCATGCATAGTTTCTTCATGATTTGTTTTCTATAAACTTTTTATAGACCTTTTCTTTTTTTATGTATATTTGCACTTCTAGATTTAATTCTGAAGCCATTCTGAATTGTCAGTGTTTCATTTTCTAAAATACATTCATGTCTTCTCAATATATTTAAAATGTTTTTGGAAATTAATAGACATTTACAGAAAATTTGAGCAAGGTAGTGTAGTGTGTTCCCATATTCTCTCATTTTTTAACAGCTTACGTTAGATATTTGCATTTGTTGCAATTAATAAACTTTTTTGTGTTAACTAATTGAAGAGTATAATTTAATCAGATCTTAGTTTTTACCAAATGTTCTTCTGTTCACGATACCACATCACATTTACTTGTCATTTCTTTTTAGGCTCCTAAAGACTTTGTCATTTATGGCCTTATTTGTCTTGAGGAGTGTTGATCAGATGCATTATAGAATTTTCCTCTTTTGGAATTTGATCACGATTTGAATGTGGTTGTAAATTTTTGGGAGGATATGTTTGACATTTTAGTATTCAACTCTTTAAAATCATGCTGTGGTAAAACCAGCTATACCAGTTGCTTCGTATATTTTCCTGTATTCCCTCCCAGCACTTATGAAAATAATTTTCTAATTATTTTATTCTTTGTAAGGTATGAATTTAAAGGTATTTTTTTTGAAGATTTTATTTATTTATTTGAGAGGTAGAGTTACAGACAGTGAGAGGGAGAGACAGAGAGAAAGGTCTTCCCTCCGTTGGTTCACCCCCCAAATGGCCACTACAGCCAGTGCTGCGCCGATCTGAAGCCAGGAGCCAGGTGCTTCTTCCTGGTCTCCCATGCGGGTGCAGGGCCCAAGCACCTGGGCCACCCTCCACTGCCCTCCTGGGCCTCAGCAGAGAGCTGGACTGGAAGAGGAGCAGCCGGGACTAGAACCCGGCGCCCATATGGAATGCTGGCATGGCAGGTGGAGGATTAACCAAGTGAGCCATGGCGCTGGCCCCTAAAGATATTTTTAATTAAATTTAAGAATCTCTTTTACAAATATGTCTACCTTCTGTCATTAGAAAGATGAAAGATAAAAAGAATTGGCAAGAGTGCAGAAAAGAGAACCCTTGTGCATTGTTTGTGGGAATGTAAATTAAGGTTTCCATTGTGGGTAACCAGAATGGAGGCTCCCCAGAAAATAAAAAGTAGAATTACTATATCACCCATCAGTCCCACATCTGGGAACCTATCCAAAGGAATTGAAATGAGTACGCTGACGAGATCACTGCTGTGTTCATTTCAGCATTATTTATAACAGCTAAGATAATGGAAACAACTGAGATGTCTATCATCTGATGAATTGATAAGCACTGGAATACTATTAAGCATTTTTAAAAAAGTTATTGTAATTTATTTGAGAGGAAGAGTTACAGACGGAGGGAGGGAGAGACAGAGAGAAAGATCTTTCTTCTGTTGGTTCACTCCCCAAATGGCTGCAGCGGCCACAGATGAGCTGATCAGAAGCCAGGAACTTCTCCCAGGTCTTCCACTTGGATGCAGAGGCCTGAGCACTTGGGCCATCTTCCACTGTTTTCCCAGGCCCCAGGCAGAGAGCTGGATCAGAGGAGGAACAGCCAGAACACGAACCTGCACCCATTTGGGATGCCAGCACTACAGGCAGAGGCTTTGCCTACTATATCACAGTGCCAGCTTTGCATTTTTTTAATAAAGGGAATTCTATCATTTGCAACAGCATGGATATATCTGGAGGACATATGCAAAGTGAGATAAGCCAAGCAGGTAAAGACAGGTGCTTAACAGAAATTGAGAGTGGATTGATGTTTACCTGGATTTGGGTGGGGAAAGAGATGTTGATCAAGGTGTTAAAGATGTTGTTTAGGTAGGAGGAATGAACTTTAGTGAGCTACTGTATAGAATGGTGGCTATAATAATTACTAATGCATTGTATATTTCAAATTTATTTAAATAGATTTTAAATGTTTTCATTACAAGCAGTAAGTATGAGGTAATTTGTGTTTCAGTCATAGCACAAAGTAAACACATATCAAAATATTACATGGTATCTCATAAAGATATACATACAGTTATTTGTCAAACTAAAAATCTTAAATAAAAGTTTCAGAAATGTGTCTTCTGACATTGGTACTGGTTTGAGGCCAGTGTTTTGGCACATTGGGTTAAGATGCTGCTGTTGTTGCCAGCATCCCATACTAGAGTGCTGGTTTGAGTCCTGGCTACTCTGCTTCCAGTGCAGCTTCCTGCTAATGTGTCTGGGAAGGTAGGAGATGATGGCCCATGTATTTGAGACCCTGCCACTCATGTGGCATATCTGGATGGAGTTCCTAGCTCATTTTCTGTCTGGTCTGGACCTCACTCTTGCAACCATTTGGGGAGTAAGCTAACAGATGAATCCAACCCTCTACCTGCATCCCCTCACCCCTGTTACTCCACCATTCAATTCAATTTTTTAAAAATTTGCTGGTTTGGTTTTGTGGCAGCAAATACAAATTAGGAGTTTTCTGAAGGTTTTTGTGATATAACTGAACAGAGTAAGCATACAAGCCCCTGGCATTAAGTATGTTTATGTTTTTAGGCAATCATGTTTATTATATATCCTTGTATATGTGGTAGTCTAAGTCTATCCTTGTATATGTGCCACAACAAAATACACACAGGCTGGGTAGCTTAAAGAATAGAAATTTGTTTTCTCACAGTTCTGAAGACTGGAGGGTTAATATCAAGATGTTAGTAGATTTGGTTTCTCCTGGGGGTCTGTGTCCTTACAGATGGTCTTTCCTTTATGTCTATGCTTAATGTGTCTCTTTTTATTAGAACACCAGTCAAACTGGATTAGGTGCCCATCCTTATGACCTCATCTAACTTTATTACATCCTGAATGGCCCTGTCTCCAAGTATAGACATATTGAGGGTTAGGGTTTCAGTATGATTTTTTTGGAGTTGGGATGAGGCGCAAACCAGTCTTTCACATCCTTTATGTCACAGTGCTTCTAATTTATTTCCTTGAGAACCTGTCATCTATAGTACATTAAGCTCCTACAGTTGCTGTAACAGATTTCCACAAACTGGGCAACTTAAAACAACAAATTTATTCTCTATTCTGGAGGCCAGAAGTCTGAAATCAGTATTTCTGGCCCAAAATAAAGGTGTTGACAGGGCTGTTCTGTCCCTGGAGGCTCTGGAGGATAATCCATTCCTTGCTACTTCCTGACACTGGTAGCTGCTGGCATTCTTGGTTGTGGATACATGCCTCCATTCTTTTTTTTTTTTTTTTTTTGACAGGCAGAGGAGTGGACAGTGAGAGAGACAGACATGAGAGAAAGGTCCTCCCTTTGCCGTTGGTTCACCCTCTATTCTTGAATGCCAGCATTTAAAAATCTTTCTGCTCTATCTTCTCATCACCTTCTCTGTATGTAGTCGCATATTCCCCACATCCCTAACAAGTATACGTGAGATTGCATTTAGGGTTCATCTAGATAATCCGTGATCCTTAATATCTTCAAAGACCTTTTCTCCTCACCTCCCCCACCCCAACCCCAGACAGGATAATAGTCATAGGTTCTAGAGATTACAGTGTAAATATCTTTTGTGGGACCATTTTTTAGCCTGTTATTCTCAATAATTTATGGTAGACTTTGGCTCTCACTTTAAATTATACATTAGTTTGTAAGAGGTCCTAATGTCCAGTTACTGGTGGGTGGGAGTCGAGGGCATTGAGGGTAGAGAGAGTATTTTCCTCTTTTCTAGGCACTGTAAACCCTTCTGGGTCTATAGATCTCTGTGTTTGGTCCCCAAAACAACATCAGCATCACCTTAGAGATTTATTAGAAATGCAAATTCTTAGGCTCCCACCTGCACCCACTAAATTAGAAACTCTGGAGGAAGGACATAGCAGTTTGTGCTTAATAAGCCTTCCAGGTGATTCTGCTGCACATTAAAGTTTCAGAACTACTTGTCCAAATTATTGACATGAGTAGTACTAACACTATATTTGCTTTCCAATCCTTTTCTCTTTAAGCTGAATACTTAAATTAGCCTAATGTTTCAGGCACACAAACATTGTTTTCTGTAGGGATAGAAACATCTAGTACCAAAATATTGATACTGCTTAATCAGTGAAATTAATTAATACATTCAATAAAAGATTACATGGGGCTTTTAATCAGTTTGTTTTAAGCTTTTTTATTTATTTGAAAGGTAGAGAGAAACAGAGAAATGATTTCCCCTCTGCTGGTTTACCATCCAAGTGCCCACACTAGCCAGGGCTGACTAGGGATAGGCTGAAGCTAGGAATCAGGAACTCAGTTTGGGTTTGCCACATGGATGATAGGGACACAACTACTTGAGCCATTCCCAGCTCCCTCCCAAGGTGTGCATTAGCAGGATGCTGGAATCATGAATGCAGCAAGGACTTGGGCCATCTTCTACTGCATCCCCAGGCCATAGTAGAGAGCTGAATTGGAAATGTAGCAGCCGGCGCCCATATGGGATGCTGGTGCTGTAGGCTGGGGCTTTAACCCCTGTGCTGCAGCACCGGCCCCCCAAGTTGCTTCTTAACTGCTAGACCAAATGGCTGCCTGCCCCTTGTCACTTTCACTTAGATGAAGTTATTTCATGAAGTAATATTAGCATATGCAGAATGATCATATTTTTTTTCCCTCTGGTCCTTGAAAATGTGAGTTAAACTCATTAGCTTGAGTTTTAACTTGTATTTTATATTCTAAGTACATTTTGGGATACAATAGAAAAATTTATCACACATATTATATTTTAGCTATGTGCCAGGTAATGAAATTGATGAAATAAATGAAGCCCTGTTCTCACTGTGTTCACACTATAGTGTAGTTCAGGAAATACACAAGTAAACAGGGTTGAGATAGAACTTTGACCACTTGCTGTTGAGATCTAACTGTACATGGCTGAAGAAATTTGAGTGATCAGCCAGGGTTGCTGAGCTAAGCATTAAAAGTAAAAAGGTGGTGGCAAGGTTAGAAACAGGAAGTAGTTCCAGTAGATAGTTAGAATTCATCATGTGAAAAGGCATGAATGCTCAGAGATCATAGGACCATTTTGAGAATTGAAGAGATGTGTATGATAGAAACATACTGTGCTTGAAGGTAGCTAAAGCTGGGATTATTGACTATTACTATTGAATTTGAAGCCCAGAGATTATATGTTCAGGATAGACAATATAAAAGGATTATTCATATTTCTAGGAAAGACAAATTTGAGATGATGCTGAGTTTGGGAAATTTGAGGTAATAGTGAGTTTGGGAGTAAAACACTACTTAAAACAATTTAGGCTTACAATGGAAGTAAGCAGGTAGTGCCATGTTTTGAGAGAATTCAGAGCAACAAGGAAGGAAAAGACGTGTGTTTAGGGTGGGACTGAGTTTTCAGAATTTGTGAAATGTAAAATTAGTAGACAAATTTATGGCAAGTGTACTTTCAATATGTTGTTGGGGCAGAAGTCATTTTAT
Source organism: Sylvilagus floridanus (assembly GCA_949820135.1). Taxonomy (NCBI): domain Eukaryota; kingdom Metazoa; phylum Chordata; class Mammalia; order Lagomorpha; family Leporidae; genus Sylvilagus; species Sylvilagus floridanus. Next base: position 82,337,966 of record OX463225.1, on the reverse strand, counting down.
ACTAGATTTGTAATTAAATTGAGGAAGCAGTAGAGTATCAATAACATGTTATTACCTGGAATAATAGTGTTTGACCTTTTCTAAGTACCTAATCAGTGTTACCTATTATTATAATTACTTTTAGTATTTACTTCCATGTTATTGTATGTTGTTTTATGGTCTTAAGCTTATTGGTATGTACATAATAATTAAACACTAACCTGTAAAGAAGTATGTTTTATTATGATTGGTTCTCCATATCCTTGGGTTTTCATCTATAGATTCAAAACATTTCAAACAAAAATTGTGTCTAAACTGAACATGTACAGATTTTTCTTATTGTCATTATTTCCTAACAAAACTGTAATGCTTACTTACAAAGCATTAATATTGTATTAAATATTGTAAGTAATTTGGAAATGCTTTATATGGAAGAATGTGTATAGGCTATGTGCAAATACTACATTTTATATTAAGGGACTTGAACATTTACAGATTTGCATATCCATGGTGTTTTTGCAACTGTGTACTGATTTGTAACTATTGTCATTGGTGTACTATTAAATGAAAAAAAAAATAGTACTTTCAGGAGTTTTTTTGAGAACTAGAAAGTTTTTCATTCAAGTAGATTATTGTTCCTCAAAGAAAAGTCCCGAGCAGTAGTTTCCTGAAGGTTAAAGTCATCATGTTTTACTTGGGGCACTTTTTAAAACAAGTTATACTGAGAAAAAAAATTGATTTGATTCGCTCTTTTAATTTAAAATAATAGTGTGTCACAGATGTCATTCATAGCTTGAAGCAAAAACTAAGCAATGTTTTCTTTACATATATTCTTTCAGGTTTGATTTAATTTCGAATGAGATTGTTCTTGCAGCGAGATGTTAATAAGACAAAAACTAGGTAAGTAGGAGACTGTTTTGCTTAATGTTGCATTTCAAGGTAAGAATAGTACAAAACGTTTGTGTTTTAAAAAGTATGTTTTCAAGTCGAGGATCAAAGAGTTTTTAATATTTTGAAGTACCAAGAATTGGCTTTTTGACACTCTTGGTCCAGTTGACTTGATAGGAGTAAAAATACAACTTTCAAATTATGGAACTAAATTATTAGTGTTCCTTTTGTGTTGAGGTTATCTAAAGCATGTAAGTTTCCAATGACTGTTCTAATGTGTTAGAAAATTAAGTTGATATTTAGTTTAACCACATATTAAATTGTTCTTCAGCTCAGTAAGAGATGTTAGGTTGCTCCATTAGTCTCTTCTTTAGCTGACATAGTATATGAGTAGTCTTTGCTTTTGTGAATTTTACTGTTATTTCTGTTAATGAAGTACTTCTACAAGTTGGTTAGATTTGCCAAATTGTGACTTTTTTCTGTTACATAGTATTTACAATTGTAAATTACTATTTAATATTTTTCTTGTGGATGTCTTTACTGAGTAACTTTCCTAATATTTCATTCTGATTAGCTAAGACTGTTGACTTTCAAAAATTAAATTGTGATCATTTACTTTTGGCCTGCTATGTGAAGGAAAGCTTTTCAATAGCATAAACTGATAAAATGTTAACAAAATACATTTACTATCTATTGGTAAGTGAACATGCCTTCGGGTTATAAACATAGTAAAAAGAATACCATGACAGAATTATAATTAACTTGATCTTTCTGTAATCTAACCATATGTTTCAGTTGTCAAAAATTTACTAATCTCAGCCAGCGCCGTGGCTCACTTGGCTAATCCTCTGCCTGCAGCACCGGCACCCCAGGTTCTAGTCCCGATTGGGGCGCCGGATTCTATCCCGGTTGCTCCTCTTCCAGTCCGCTCTCTGCTGTGGCCCAGGAGGGCAGTAGAAGATGGCTCAAGTGCTTGGGCCCTGCACTCCCATGGGAAACCAGGAGGAAGTGCCTGGCTGCTCGCTTCAGATCAGTGCAGCGTGCTGGCCATGGTGGCCGTCTGGGGAGTGAACCAACAGAAAAGAAAGACCTTTCTCTCTAACTCTGCCTGTCAAAAATTTTTTTAAAAAATTTACTAATATCAATATTTATTTTAAAAAAGTTTAGGATGGGAAGTGCCATAATTGAGTAGTAATATGCAGTTAAATAATGTAATCTCAGTTGTTGGTTTAGGTATACCTTGAAGCTATTTTATTGCTATTGTGTAATAGTAATGACAGTGGTAGTTTGAAGAGATTGTAATATGCTATCAATTCTTTTAAGTAGTTTTCATGCCTTATTAATCATAGTACCCGCTATGTGAAGAGTTTGCCATACATAAGATTTTTATATTTTGATTAATAGTAAGCTATTACTTTTTCTTTAGGAAGGATATTTTATTTATTTTTTTTTTAGAATATTTTAGTTTTATTTTTATTATAGCAAATACTTGCTTCTACTAGTATACTTGCTTATATGAATGTACATGGATTTCAGAATTTGCACCAAAATAAATTTATATTTTAATTCTATTTTCCATGACCTTTATTAAGTACACTTGTATCTTCTTGGAATGGGAAATAAAACAAACTTTTGTACTTTTTTAAAAAATTTATTTATTTGGCAGATAGAGTTAGACAGTGAGAGAGAGAAACAGAGAAAGGTCTTCCATTGGTTCACTGCCCAAATGACCACCATGGCCGGAGCTACACCAATCCGAAGCTACACCAATCCGAAGCTAGGAGCCAGGTGCTTCCTCCTGGTCTCCCATGTGGGTGCAGGGGCCCAAGCAATTGGGCCATCCTCCACTGCCTTCCCGGGCCATCGCAGAAAGCTGGACTGGAAGAGAAGCAACCGGGACTAGAACCCGGCGCCCATATGGGATGCTGGCACCGCAGGTGGAGGATTAACCAAGTGAGCCACAGCGCTGACCCAGCTTTTGTACTTTTAGATCTTATAAGGATTTTATTTGTTAGTTAAATGTCTATTAGATCCTTTGTTCTGATTTCAAAGTGTGATATTGCTTATGAGATAAAGCTGGTTTATTTTGGCCGTATTCTATCAAAATTATATAAACTTTTTCTGTTTTATTATGGTATCATTTATTATAGCATATACATTTTAAACTATAAGGCTGAATGACTTTTTACATGTGTGCTCACACATGAAACCACCATCAAGATAGAGAATATTTTATTCTAGAAAGCACTTTGTGTTCTTCTCCTGTCCTATTCAATAACCTTTCCCCTGAGGTAAGCATTTTTCTGAATTCTATCAACATAGTTTAGTTTTCTCTGAACTTGGACTTTATATACATAAATTTATGTAGTATGTACTTTTTTGTATATTGTTTCTTTTATTCAGTGTAATGTTTTGGGTTTTATCCATCTTGTAAATATATCAGTGGTTTGTATTACAAATTATAGATTTATAGTCTTTCATATTAATGTACCATAAGTCAGTTCTGTTTACTGGATCCTCTGTCTGTAGTCTCACTTGTTAACTTACTGCACTGTTTTTCTTTCTCTACCTGTTCCCTTCATTGTCCTCTATCACTTGCAGAATATATATAAACCCTGTAGAATTATGCCATCAACTAACTAATGCTTTATATTCTTAAGTACATGTTGTCACTCTTCTCCCAACAATTCCCTGCCTCCCCCATTTTCAGTGCCCTATCCTAGGTTGTCAGCTTATCTTCCGAAATTATCATCTTAGAAGCTTTGAGCCAGACTTGGCCATATTGCAGTAGTCTTGTGTTTATTAGTTAAGACCTTACATAAAACTGTCAGCATTGGCTTTGATTACTGTTTCCAAGTGGAGCCATTTATTTATGTTGTGGAAAATGAAATGTTTGCTGCTAAGAATATTCTCTTAGTGAGTTTGTACTAGTCATTTCTTTAAAGATTTTAAAATATATTTTAGATTACTACAAGTAGAAAATTACTTTGGTCACATGTAAGAAGTAAAGAAAACTTTAAAAACAACTGTTGGGATTAAGGAAGATATTGAAGAACCATAGTCTGGGACTGTGATAGCATTTTTTGATTCCCGTAGGTCAGGAAGGTTGCTGTAAAGTATTTTTTTAAGGTTTTCTTTTTTAACATTGTGGATATGTAATATCCTGTGTATAAAGAGATGAAACATTTCTAAAATTTTAAAGCATTTTCACTTGTTTTTTCATCTCTGTTTGGAATTTGGCTAGTTGGGTTGGTTATAGTAGTCATCTGGGGATTTTTATACCTCAAGTTTGCTTGCCCTGTGGCAAGTCCAAAGCAAGGAGAGATTCTTCCCCATTGGAATCAATTTGTGTTTTGATCGATGTAGCTTCTGTTGTAAGGGTTGAACAGTGTTGGATATTGTGCCTTTCTTATGCTGTTCCTTCTGTCTTCCCACAAGAATTTTCTTAGATTATTACTGAATGTGGAAACTTGGCTATTTCTTTTCATGCTAGATGATCTGTGTTCAGTTTTTTTGTTGCTAAGATTTAAGGACCCAGAGGAATTTGACTTTTATTGCATGACTTACATGTCAGTAAAAGATTTTAGACTAGACTTTCTTCTTAGAAGTTAGTACAAATACCTCAGTTTTAGACTCTTTGAGTTAGGCCCTGAAGAAGAGAACTGAATTATGACTGGGAGAGGACCTTGAGAAAATATGATCAGAGGGCACGTGGGTAAAATATTAACCAAAAAAATTCCTATTTTTGTAAAAACAGTTCCATTTAACTGGATGTCCATGTTGCAATAGTATTGGTATTTCTTTCTTTTTTTATATGCATTTTATTTTTTAAGCATCATCAATTATATTTAAACAGAGATCCAGATCATTAATGTATGATCATCATGTATGAACATAGAACACAAAATTGTATTTAAATTAATAGTAATAAAAATGTTAAAATTCAAACATGAAAATATGGAACAACAACAAAAGAACAGGAAGTATCTTCATTACCAGATTAACAAATTCGCATACATTCAGATACTTTCTGAGGCATATTGAAACACCTACATCAAAGGTTGCATTCATTTGAGAAATATACATGTCCAGTGCTGAGACTATTTGTAGCAGTTACAGTATACAAAAGCAGCATTAGATTACTATGGTTCACGTTTGAGAAACACAGATTTAAGCTTTATGCTACAACTTGTCAATTTAATATTACAACTAATGCAGTGACAATTTCTCATTCCGTATTTTTTTCTTCTTAAACTCAATAAGCAAGTTATTTAAGCACATGGAATAATGCCATGTCTTCTCCCTTATAATAGTAAATTTTAAAATTCAAATATTTTGTATTGTGGAAACTTTACCTAGCTGTACAAAGGCTTCCAAATACAGTACAGTCATAAAGTTTCTTCTTTGTAGATTCCATTAATTTAGACAATAAAAATGTCAGTGTGTCACTACCTATAGTTACATAGAAGCATACTACAACCATAACCATGGCAAGTAAATGCCCTCACAGGTCCTCTACTACTTCCAGGGTTCTTTTCAATGTCCCAGGAGCTAGTTTAGTCAATACCACCAGGTTTCAACGTATCTCTGAAAGGTCCTTTATTAAAAATTTTGAAATTTAACTAATGGAACTTATACAGTCTCAATAAGCTAGTTTTTTTCCCTTACTCTTCACGAACTGGTTCAAATACAATATGTAATGTTTTAAAATTTTATAAACATCTTATTAAAATTATTAAAGTTATCTAAAATATCATTATTGGGTAAAATATTAACCAAAAAAATTATACTGAGTATTTTTTTTAAAGATTCATTTATTTATTTGAAAGTCGGAGTTACATAGACAAGGAGAGGCAGAGAGAGATAAGTACTGCATCCGCTGGTTCACTCCCCAACTGGCCACAATGGCCGAAGCTGTGCTGATCCAAAGCCAGGAGCCTGGAGCTTCCTCTTGGTCTTCCCATGTGGGTACAGTGGTCCAAGGACCCAGGCCATCTCCACTGCTTTCCCAGGCCACGGCAGAGAGCTGGGTCATAAAGTGGAGCAGATGGGACGCGAACTGGGATCCATATGGGATGCCAGCACTGCAGCCAGCGACCTCACCTGCCATGCCACAACACCGGCCCCAACACTGAGTATTTTTGAGACTATTTTTTCCTAACTAGAAAAGCTATAGGATTCACAATGAACACAGATATAATGACACTTTAACCCTTCTCTTTTACAACATTAATAGTAAGAATAAAGCACAAAAAAGAAGAGCACGATTTCAGGAGAAAAATCTAGTAAACACTTGAATTTTGAATACCTCAAACAAAAAAGGGTTCATAATGCCTATAAGCACTATCATTATTTTTATCATTTAAGTAGTTTAAATCTTTCAGGGGTCAGCACTGTGACTCACTTGGTTAATCCTACATCTGCCCGGTTGCTCCTCTTCCAATCCAGCTCTCTGCTGTGGCCTGGGAAGGCAGTGGAGGATGGCCCAAGTGCTTGGGCCCCTGTACCCACATGGGAGACCAGGAGGAAGCTCCTGGCTTCAGACAGGCGCAGTTCTGGCCATTGCAGCCAATTGGGGGGTGAACCAGTGGAAGGAAAACCTTTCTCTCTGTCTCTCTGTCTAACTCTGTCAAAATAAAAAAAAAATCAGAAAAAAATCTTCATTTCTAATTTATCCAGAAATAAAATCTTAATTCTTTACATAATGCATCTTATCAGTTTCAGTTTTCAAGTATTCAAGTAATACAAACCCAAGTATTTTCTTTTGTGGCAATATCACATTTACGGACTGAGCTTCAAAGCCAGGGAAAAATTCATTTAAAATAACTGATAAACTTTCTGCCCAAAGACATAAGAACTAAGACTTAACACTGTAATAAAAATGCTATGTAATAAGAGAAGGAAAAAAATAATGGTCAATTTAATCACTGTCTTATTTTTAAAAAGATTCAAAAACAGATTGCCTTAATATGTAGCTAGATTCCTGATAACAGGATATTCTGAAATCTAAGGAACTACAGAAGATTTATTTGCTTGCAAGGCATAGTTAAAAAGTGAGAACTTCTAGCTGCTGGTTCACTTCCTGAATGGCTGAAACAGCTAGAACTGGGCCAGGCCAAAGCCAGGAGCCGGGAGCTTCATCCAGGTCTCCCATGTGGGAGCAGGGATCCAAAGATTTGGGTCATCTTCCACTGCTTTCCAAGTGCATTAGCAGAGAGCTGGATTGGAAGTGGAGTAGCTAAGATTCGAACTATCACCCATATGGAATGCTGGCATTGCAGATGGTAGCTTTACTTGCCATGCCTCCACTTCAGCCCTCTCACTGTTCTTTGGAAATCCTCACACACACACATTTATTCATATCTTCCTCGCTAGTCTCATCCCTGGTTAACTCTACTCTTGATATTTAATTCATGTGGAAAATCTCAGCGTAAGTCCAGCGTTTACCTTGAGGTGACATAATCTATGGTATAGGTGAGAAGAGGTTTCTTTCCTCTCATCACTAGGTGTTTGGTGGAGATCCCTCTAACAAGAGAGAGATTAACAAATGAAAAACAAAAGAAAAATTTTATGACACATGGGAGCCATTAGAAACAAAGACCCCAGGGCTGGCATTGTGGTGTAGTGGGTAAAGCTTCAGCATGCAGTGCCAGAATCACATATGGGCACTGATTCATGTACTGTCTGGTCCACTTGGGATCCAGCTCCCTGCTCATGGCCTGGGAAAAGCAGCAGAAGATGGCCTAAGTGCTTGGGCCCCTGCACCCATTGGGAGAACTGGATGAAGCTCCTGGCTTCAGGCTTCAGCCTGGCTCAGCCATGACTATTGGGGCCATCTGGGGAGTGAACCAGCAGATAGAGGATCTGTGTCTCCCTCTTTCTGCATAACTCTGACTTTAAGTAAATCAATAAATCTTAAAAAAAAAATGAAAGAAAAAAGACACCCCCGCCCCCCTGAAACAGGTGAAAACTCCTATTTTTTACAGACAGTCATGCAGGATTATGTTTGGAAGGAAAAGGGTATGTTTTAGTTGGTCTTGGGGGATCTTAGCAAAATTCATTTTTTTTCGTGTTCTTCACATCTGCATGACATTCCTCCCCTCCATATAGGGTAAGACACCTATCACATGGGTGAGAAGGGAGACAGAAGGTCCATGAATGACTGGAAAACAGCAGGGGAGATCAGAGAGACCTTTCTGCTTCTTCTGTTTGCTCAAAGTGCCGTAGTTTGGAGTACTATTTTCTGTATCCCATTACTAGAGTGTTACTCTCTCTTAATGTCTTTAGTGTTTATAAACTGAACCACCTATTGATTGAAGGACTTAAAAGTGTGATAAAATGGTAAGCTAGATAATAAAAAGTGACATCTCTTGTAGTACCCTCTGTGGTTGACAGGCTATTATATTTTTTGACTGATTTAAAATTAATACCATGATAACCATAGTTTTATTTTTAATAGAAGTTTTTATAATGTTTACCTTTTTTTTTTTTTTTTTTTTTGGACAGGCAAAGTGGACAGAGAGAGAGAGACAGAGAGAAAGGTCTTCCTTTGCTGTTAGTTCACCCTCCAATGGCCGCCATGCCACAGCCGGTGCACCGCACTGATCCTATGGCAGGAGCCAGGTGCTTCCCTTGGTCTCCCATGGGGTGCAGGGCCCAAGCACTTGGGCCATCCTCCACTGCACTCCCTGGCCACAGCAGAGAGCTGGCCTGGAAGAGGGGCAACCGGGACAGAATCCAGTGCCCCGACCGGGACTAGAACCCGGTGTGCCAGCGCTGCAAGGCGGAGAGGATTAGCCTGTTGAGCCATGGTGCTGGCCTATAATGTTTACCTTTTAAAAAAATTTATATCATAATTACTGAAAGAGATCTTCCATCTACTGGTTCACTCCCCCAATGCCTGCAGTGGCCCCAACTGGGCCAGGCTGAAGCTGGGAGCCAGGATCTCCTTCCAGTTCTCCCATGTGGGTGCAGGGGCTCAAGCACTTAAGCCATCCTCTGCTGCTTTTCCAGGAGCAGTAGCTGGGAACTGGATTGGAAGTAAAGCAGCTGGGAATCAAACTGGTGCCCATATGGGATGCCAGTGCTGCAGATGGTGGCTCAACCTGCTCGCCACAGCACCAGCCCCAGTATTTTTTTTGTTAGCTAGTGCTTGAAAAACTCAAGATTTTTTTTCCTGATTGATTGAAAAACAGAACCATAATCAGAGGCTTAACACTTTTATGGTATTTACTGTATGCCAGGCATTTTTATAAATACTTTTTACATATTAACGTAATCCTCATTTTACAGATAGCAAAATTGATATTATGAATAATTTAGCAAAAGAGTTTAGGATTTGAACCAGGTAGTCAAACTTGAGTCTCTGCTCTTAATGTTATATTGTTTTCATTTGAGCAGTAAAATAATTTAGCTATGAAAGAACAGAAGAGGGGGCGGCGCTGTGGCGCAGCAGATTAACACCCTGGCCTGAAGCGTTGGCATCCCATGTGGTGCCAGTTCGAGACCTGGCTTCTCCTCTTCCTATCCAGCTCTCTACCATGGCCTGGGAAAGCAGTAGAAGATGGCCCAAGTCCTTGGGCCTCTGTCCCCACGTGGGAGACCTGGAGGTAGCCCCTGGCTCCTGCCTTCGGATCTGCACAGCTCCAGCCATTGCAGCCAGTTGGGGAGTGAACCATTGGATGGAAGACCTCTCTCTCTCTCTCTGTGTAACTCTGACTTTCAAATAAAAATAAATCTTTTTTTTAAAAAAAGAAGAAATCATGCATATAATATATATAAGTATATAACATATATTCTTATGTATTTCTCCATCCTCTTTATTTGTCCCCACCCTATCCCCATTGCCATCTTAACCATTATACCTGTACAGTTCAGTGTTAATATATTCATGATGTGCATCTGTCACCACTATCTGTATATATTACTGTCTTACAAAACCAGAACTCTTTACCTCTTAAACAGTGATTTCCCATTCTCCCTCTGTCCAGGGCTTGGAACCACTGTTCAGTGTTTATTTTTGAATTTGACTATTTCATTTCAAAAAGACAAAAATCATACAATATTTGTCTTGTTGTTACTGGCATCATTTAGCACAGTGTCTTCAAGGTTTATTCATGTGGTGCGTTTCCCAGAGCTTCTCTTTTTTTAAGATTTATTTATTTTATTTGAAAGGCAGAGTTACAGAGAGGCAGAGGTAGAGAGAAAGAAAGAGGGAGGGAGGAAGGGAGGGGTTGAGGGGTCTTCATCCGCTGGTTCACTCCCCAGATGGCCGAAATGGCTGGAACTGCACTGATCTGCAGCCAGGGGCCCAAGGATTTGGGACATCTTCTACTGCTTTCCCGTGCCACAGCAGAGAACTGGATGGGAAGTGGGGCAGCCAGGACTCAAACCGGCGCCCATATGGGATGCCAGCATGGCAGGCTGTAGCTTTACCCACTATGCCACAGTACTGGCCCCCACGCTGTTTTACATAGTGGCTGTACCATTTGGCATACACATTAGTGCACAGATATTCCTATTTCTCTGCTTGCTTATTAATACTTGGTACTTTGTGTTTGTGATAATAGCCATTCTAATGGGTGTCTAATGGTTTTGATTTGCATTTCTATAATGATTAGTGATGCTGAGCATCATTTCTTATTGGCCATTTGTGTATCTTCTTTGGAGATACTTCTATTCAAGTCTTTTGCGCATTTTTAAAATATTTACTTACTTACTTGAAAGGCAGAGAGAGGTTGGTTGATCTTCCATTCACTCCCCAAATGTCGGTATCAGTTGGGCTGGGCCAGGCTGACGTCAGGATCCAGGAATTTCATCTGAGGCTCCCTTGTGGGTGGCAGGAATCCAAACACGTGGGCCATTCTTTGCTGCCTCCGAGGTGCATTAGCAGGAAGCTGGATCAGAATCAGAGAGCATTCAATCTCAGGCACTCCAATATGGGATTCAGATGTCCTAAGCAGTAGCTTAACGTGCTATGCTACCCCTTTTATTTATTTATGGAGCAGAGACGGAGAGCTCCCTTTCTCTGATTCAGTCCCCAGATCCCTTTGATGCTGGGGCATCAAAGCTAGGAAGTTCGAACTCAATACAGGTTTCCCACTTGAGAAATCCACTTACTTGAAACATCATTGCTACCTCCTAGTGTCTGCACTGGCAAGAAGCTGTATTAAGAACCAGAGCTGGCGGGGCCCAATGCTGTGGCGCAGTAGGTTAATCCTCTGTGGACAGTGCTGGCATCCTATATGGGTGCGTGTTCAATTCTTGGCTGCTCCTCTTCCGATCCAGCTCTCTGCTATGGCTAGGGAAAGCAGTAGAAGATGCGCCATGTGCTTGGACCCCTGCAGTAGCGTGGGAGACCTGGCTCCTGGCTTCAGATTGGCCCAGTTCTGGCCATTGTGACCATTTTGGGGGTGAACCAGTAGATGGAAAATGTTTCTCTCTGTCTCTCTCTCTCACGGTCTATAATTCTACCTCTAAATAAATAAAGTAAAATACAAAACAAAAAAATAAGAATCAGAACTGGGGTTTGAAGACAGGTACACTATTGAGAGGTTTTTGAGGACTTAACTGCTAGGCCAAGTGGCTGCCCCTGAATTTTTTTAAATTCTATCATTTGTTTTTCTGTTGTTGAATTGTAGCAGTTCCATATCTTTTCTTGATTTTAACTCCTTATCAAATATATGATTTGTAAATATGTTCTCCTGTTCTGGGGTTGTCTTACTCCGTTATATTGTCTTTTGTTGCACAAAATTTTAGAATTTTCACTAAATTTATTTTTTCCCTTTGGTTTTGTGCCTTTGGTGTCATATCCACAAAGTCATTGTCCAATCTAATTTCATGAAGATTTTGCTTTATGTTTTTGTCTAAAAGTTTATAGTTTTAGGTCTTATGATTTAATCTTTATCCTTTTTTTAGATTTTAAATTTTAAAAATAAATGAAAAATTTTAAATTTTCATTTGAGAGGCAGAGAAACAGAAAGAGGCAGACTAAGAGTTCCCCATCCATTGGCTCATTCCTGAAATGGCTGGGAGCCAGGAACTCAATCCAGGTCTCCCATGACGATGGCAAGGGTACAGCTACTTGAGTTATCACCTACTACCCCAGAGTGTGCATCAGCAGATAGCTGGAACTGGCAGTGAAGCCTGGACTCAGACCTGGCATTACTGTACAGGATTGTGGTCATCTTTATGGCTAGGCTAGATGCCAGTCCCTTGTCTTTATCTTTTGAGTTACTTTTAGATAAAGGCCCAACTTCTTTGTTTTTGCAAGTGGATATCCAGTTTTCCTAGAGCCAGTTTTTAGAAAGGCTGTCCTTTTCCCCTTGTGTAGGCCTGGCACCCTTGGCAAAAACCATTTTACCGTAAATGCATGGATTTATGAGTACTTCTGGTCTAATTTTGTTGAATGGGTTTATATGTCTGCTTTTTAAAAGATTTATTTATTTATTTGAAAGGCAGAGTTAAGAGAGAGAGTGAGATCTTTCATCCGTTGGTTCACTCCCCTAATGGCTGCAATGGTCAGGGCGGGCCAGGGCTGGGCGAGGTCAAAGCTAGGAGCCCAGAGTCTCCTCTGGGTCTCCTACATGAGTGCATTGGCCCAAACACTTGGGCCATTTTCAGCTGCTTTCCCAGGCGCCTTAGCAGGGAGCTAGATTAGAGGTCGAGTAGCTGGATCTTGAAACAGTGCCCATATGGGATGCTGACATTGCAGGCAGAGGCCTGTTAAGCCATAACGCCAGCCCTTAGATCATAATTTTTAATCATGGCCACACATTACAGTGCCATAGGAGATTGTGTGTGTGTGTGTGTGAATCATTACTAGTTGTTACTTAGATCAGATTTTTCAGATGAGTACTGAATGCTGGGTGGTATTTTTTAAAAGGTCTTCAAGTACAGACACATTCAATAATTTTGTTCTAGATGATCCTTGCTAAATATAGGGTTGTATGAGGTACTTAACTAAAAACCCACAGGTCTTAATGAAATTGAATAAAATTTCAGAGACAAAGTTGTGCTATTTAAGTTTAAGGTTTCCTAAGTTTTTCTGCAGAACAGTTAGATTTTTAGTATTACTTTAAATTTTTTTTTAACTTCATAAAGAAGAATTAGCAAATTATTTTCATTAAGATCCTTTGCAAGATGCCCAGACATTTGTGTTCCATTGTTTGGGCAGAAAGGAGAGCTGTATGTCCTGTGTATCAGGTATATCCGAGATAAGATGTTCTTTTGTGACCATTGATATGTATGTGGTTAGAGATTTAGGTTAGAGTTAGGTTTGAAATAAGATGAGTATACAGGACTGATTTTTTTTTTCTTAGGCAGATCTGCTCAAATGGCCAAACAGATCCTCTGTTTACTTCTCAGTATTTTCCATAATGCATAGTGAAGGTGACCTTGGTTTTGGTTTTTTTTTTTCCAGAGGATAGAAATTAACTAGTCATTCACTTATATCACAGTAGAACTTTCATAGGCAGTATGGTTTAAAACCTCTCACTGGTCCTGCCAGAATGAGGGTATCTTATGCTAGGACTGCCATATGAAAATACGACAGACTGGGTAACTTTAAACAATGGAAATATATTTTCACACATTTCTAGAAGCTTGGAAGCCTGAGGTAAAGATGTTGGCAGGTTAGATTTTTATTGAGGCCTATCTCTTTGGCTTGCAGATGGCTACCTTATGGCTCTTTCCTTACATGGGCTTTTTTCTGTGCATTCCCATTCTTGGTGTGCCTTTGTATGTCCTGATCTCTTTTTTTATAAGAACACTAGTTAGATTGGTACGGCCAAGTGGCTTCATTTTAGGGGCCTTCTGTCTGGTCAGGGTCATATGCTGAGTTATTGAGTGTTAGGCCTTAAACATAGAAATTGGGTATATACAATTCAGTCTGTAACAGTGATCTAGTTTAGAATCTTTCCTGTATAACCAAATGAGTTAATGGATTGAATTAAATTATTTGGAATTGTTTATCAGATGCTGATTATACTGAAGAACATCTGTTAAAAATAATGACTGATTTTTGTGGTGAATGTTTAACTGTACCCCTAGACTGTAATACCAAGATGAAATGCATCGAATTAGGTATTTAACTTTTGGTTTGGTATGGGATGTAAATATATATCTGTTTATCAGTATATCTGAAAGTTTTATTAAAGTATTTAGGAAAAGAGTCATAAATCTAGAGGGATTTATATAGTCATAACGTATAAATTTATTTTAAAAAATACATTTTGGACTACTTTAGCCTTATATTGTCACAAAGAAACAGTAAAAGTGGTTTGAACATTCCATGCAATGATTGAGGTGCCTTTTGGGATGCACACATTCTATATATGAGTGCCTCGTTCAGGTCCTAACTCCTCCACTTCAATTTAGTTTCCCAATAATGTTCACTCTGAGAGACAGCAAATGATGACTCAAAACTTGGAGCCTTGTCACTCACGTGAGAAATCCAGAGTGTATTCCCAGCTTTTGGCTTCAACTGGCCCCGCCCCAGCTGTAGTGAGCATTTGGAGAGTTAGTCACTTAATGGAATCTCTTGGAGAGTTAGTCACTTAATGGAATCTCTCTGTCTCTCTTTCAAATAAAACAAAAAAGGACAAGTTTGTACTTCCAGTCATAATTATAAATTCAATCTGGGGATAAAAATTGGTTAGGCAACACAAAACATGACAGAACAATAAATGCTGCTGATATTTAAGTTCTTATTTTCTCCAGAAATAGTAGTGGTTAGTATTAGAAACATTGTCTAGAGTCTGCTTTCTCATGTGCCACATTAAAATGAGATACCTTCTTCCCAAATGGAACTTTTAGAAAGCATATTAGAAAGAATGCTATATAAAGTTTGAAAGGAAATTATCTAGTTCATCAGTACGAAGAGTAATTTTTTTTCTCAATGAAATAATGTACTTTGGTGTTATTTTATTTTTATTTTTGTTTGACAGGTAGAGTTATAGACAGTGAGAGAGACAGACAGAGAGAAAGGTCTTCCTTCTGTTAGTTCTCTCTCCTAATGGCTGCTACGGCCGGCGCTTCGCCGATCTGAAGCCAGGAGCCAGGTGTTTCCTCCTGGTCTCCCATGCGGGTGCAGGGACCCAAGCACTTGGGCCATCCTCCACTGCCCTCCCGGGCCACAGCAAAGAGCTGGCCTGGAAGAGGAGCAACAGGGACTAGTACCCGGCGCCCCAACCGGGACTAGAACCTGGGGTGCCGGTGCCACAGGCGGAGGATTAGCCAAGTGAGCCATGGCACGGGCCTGGTGTTATTTTGTTATAAATTATGTCATATAGGCAGCCTTTAGATATCTGTCAGTATACTTGCCCATAGATGACATTTTGTAAGTCATGTACTTACATAGCATGTTAGAAAATAACTGGTGATGTAGTATATGAGTAAAATGACTTGTATATATTCACTAAGATATGGTGTGTAATATGAAATCCTATTACTTCCATATACTTTTTATTTATTTGAAAGAGTTATAGAGAGAAAGAGGGAGAGAGACAGAAAGAGAGAGAGAGAGAGGTTTTCCATCTGCTGGTTCACTCCCCAGATGGCTGCTATAGCCAGAGCGGGGCCAAGCTGAAGCCAGGAGCATCGGGCAAGTCTCCCACGTGGGTAGCAGGGGTCTAAGCACTTGAGCCATCTTCCACTGCTTTCTCAGGCCATTAGCAGGGAGCTGGAATAGAAGTGGAGCATCCGGGACTCAAAATGGTGCCGATATAGGATGCTGGTACTACTACAAGTGGAGGCTTAACCTGCTACACCACAGTGCTGGCCCCTTCTTATACTTTTAAATTGATTGAAAAACTGAATATTAAAATAAGCTTATTGCTTTGGTTTGGATATTAGTTTGGGTGTCCTTCAAAGGCCCATGTGGTAGGGTCTTGGTTCCCAAAGTTGTAAATTAATAGATCAAAGTTACTGGTTAGTGGATTAAGGGTGAAGACTTAATCCAGCTTCAATGTGTGAAAGTCAGGGCCTTGGGAAGTGATTAAATTGAATTAAATTGCAGGGGTGGGGCCCCCAGTTTCAAAATCTGGTGGCTTTAAGAGAAACCCATAGACATGAAGGAGGAGTATGTTCCCCATCTGTCTACTTCCTCGCTCATCGTGTAATACTTCCTCTGCACAGTTTACTATCTCACTGCTCTCATCAGATGCCAGACCAGTGGTGCTACCAGTGGTGCTGTTTTGTACTGTGAACCTCCAGAACTGTAAGCAGAATAAGGAAAGTTTGCTTGGCTTAATTCCCCATAATCAACAAGTTGCACAGCTTTATTGGTCATTTGTAGTTATCCTGTTTTGTATGTGTTCCCCTTCATCTAGGTTGTCCATCACCTTACATGTTCAAAGCACAGCTTACACGGTCTCTTGGGACATGGGAAAGAACTTTTCTGGAACCTAGCTTTATTGGAATAGGTATTAACTGATAATTTGACACATAGTCCCATAGTGTGAACTTGAGAGCTGTAATCTAAAGGGAAATTATGAGTTAAAGTTAAATGGATTTGTGTGACATAGGGTTGAGAAGAAGAGGGTAGAGGATTACAGATTAAGGAAATTGTTTGTATGGAGGTCCTGTGAAGAGAAGGAGTGTGTTTGAATAATTTGAGAGACCCAGTGGGATGGATTGGATCCCTGAGAACTGGTAGGAGAAATGGTGTGGAAAATGATTAGAAAGGGAGCACTAGTTTCCATTTAAAAGTCCAAGATGCATTAACTTTTAAAAATTCTTTATGCTATGATAATGCATACATGCAAAAAAAGAATATCAGGAGTATTCAATGCACTACTTACTGTTTTAGATTCTAGGGGTACATCAGTGAACAAAACATGTCTCTGTCTTCTAACAGTTCACTTTGTAGTGAGAGAAAAAAACTAATATCTATGTAGTATGTCAAGTGTTAGAATACCGATGTACTCAGGCTAATCCTCCACCTTGCGGCGCAGGCACACCGGGTTCTAGTCCCGGTCGGGGCGCCGGATTCTGTTCCGGTTGCCCCTCTTCCAGGCCAGCCCTCTGCTGTGGCCCAGGAGTGCAGTGGAGGATGGCCCAAGTGCTTGGGCCCTGCACCCCATGGGAGACCAGGATAAGCACCTAGCACCTGGCTCCTGCCATCGGATGAGTGCGGTGTGCCGGCCGCAGCGCGCCGTCCGCGGCAGCCATTGGAGGGTGAACCAACGGCAAAGGAAGACCTTTCTCTCTGTCTCTCTCTCTCACTGTCCACTCTGCCTGTCAAAAAAAAAAAAAAAAGAATACCGATGTACTTATTGTGTACTATGAAGAAAAAATAAGCAAAGAAAGGAATAGAGTTAACAAGAGTGCTATTATATTTAGGATGGTTCAGGAGGAACTAAGAGGAATGTTAAGTAAAAGTATGAGAAGGAACTAATGCATACAATATTTGGAAGAAGAACTTCAGACAGAAAACATTAGGTGCGGAATACCTGGGGTTTATTTAAGGAATTAAGGTGGCTACTATGAATACAGTGAGAAATAGAGTAGCAGGAGATGAGGATTAGGACCAAGTTCATTATAACTGTGTTGGACATAGACTGTGGCACTTTGATATTTCATATATATAATTTTATGCTAAAATGGAATCATTTATTTTTGCTGGTAACAGTTCATGAAATTAAAATGGTATTTAACAACTTTTAAAAGCTATTTTTCATCCTGTTATCATAAGAAAAATACTCATATCCCAAAAGTTCAAATATAGAATTTGGTGGTGTTGTGTATTAAAATGTCATTCCTTGCCTAATTCAAATGTTGAAACCCTGACTTCTGTGTGTTAGATGGTATATGACCTTATTTGAATGTCGGGGCTTTACAGAGGTAATCAAATTCAAATGAAGTCATTAGGATAGTCTCTAATCCAGTTTTGATTGGTGTCCCTATGAAAAAGTGAAATTTAGTCACTAAACTACTTGTAGAGGAAAATGATGTGAGAAAACCTAGCAAGGCCGGCGCCACGGCTCACCAGGCTAATCCTCCTCCTTGTGGCGCCGGCACACCGGGTTCTAGTCCCGGTCAGGGCGCTGGATTCTGTCCCGGTTGCCCCTCTTCCAGGCCAGCTCTCTGCTGTGGCCCGGGAGGGCAGTGGAGGATGGCCCAAGTGCTTGGGCCCTGCACCCACATGGGAGACCAGGAGAAGCACCTGGCTCCTGGCTTCGGATCAGCGCAGTGCTCCGGCCGCAGCGCACTGGCCTTGGCAGCCATTGGAGAGTGAACCAATGGCAAAGGAAGACCTTTCTCTCTGTCTCTTTCTCACTGTCCACTCTGCCTGTCAAAAAAAAAAAAATGCTTAAAAAAAACAAAGAAAACCTAGCAAAAAGATGGCAATTTGTAAACCAAGGAGAGGTCTGGAAACAATGCTTGCCTGACTGTCCTCAAAAGCAACCTTTTTTATTTTTTTTTTAAGATTATTTATTTGAAAGTATTACACAAAGAGAGAAAGAGAGGAGGCAGAGAGAGAGAGAGACAGACAGAGGTCTTCCATCATCTGGTTCACTCCCCAGTTGGCTGCAATGGCCAGAGCTGCATTGATCCAAAGCCAGGAGCCAGAAACTTCCTCTGGGTCTACCCATGCAGGTTCAGGGGCCCAAGGACTTGAGCCGTCTTCTACTGCTTTCCCAGGCCTTAGCAGACAGCTGGATCGAAAGAGGAGCAGCTGAGACTTGATCTGGGGACCATATGGGATGCTGGCACTGCAGGCAGCAGCTTTACCTGCTGTGCCACAGTGCTGGCTCCTCCCCGCCTCCCTTTTTTTGTTTTTTGTTTTGGAAATGAGAGCTGGAGAGAGAGGTAGAGAAGGAGATATCGATCTTCCATCTGCTGGTTAATTTTCCAGATGGCTGCTACAGCCAGGGCTGGGCTAGGCACTGGGAGCATCATACAGGTCTCGCAGGTGGATAGCAGGGTCCCAAACACGTGGACCATCTTCCAATGCTTTTCCCAGGCCATTAGCAGGGAGCTGGATTGGAAGTGGAGCAGCTGGGACTTGAAATATGGGGTGCTGGATTGCAGGTGGAGGTTTAACCTGTTACGCCACAATGCTGGCCCCAGGAGCAACCAATCTTACTGATGTTTTGGTTGTAAACTTTCTGCATCCGGATCTATGAGAAAATAAATATCTGTTGCATAATTTACTCAGTCTGCAATACTTTGTTAAAACAGTCCTAGCAAATTCATACAGGCATTAAACAGCAAAAGTGTTATTTTTCCTACTTCTCCTCACTCCTTCATACTTAACAAGGGTAATTATTAGGAAACTTTCTAGAACTTTTACTCTGTGTATTAACTTCTAAAGCAACATAGTTTTTTTCAAAATGTGAATTAGAAAAGCAAAAAGCAACAAAATGTAAATACTTACAGCATTATACTCAGTTTCTTTTCTTCCAAGATAATTTTAACTTTTAAACTCCATCTTGGGCCGGCGCCGTGGCTCAACAGGCTAATCCTCCGCCTTGCGGCGCCGGCACACCGGGTTCTAGTCCCGGTCGGGGCACCAGATTCTGTCCCGGTTGCCCCTCTTCCAGGCCAGCCCTCTGCTGTGGCCCAGGAGTGCAGTGGAGGATGGCCCAGGTGCTTGGGCCCTGCACCCCATGGGGAGACCAGGAAAAGCACCTGGCTCCTGGCTCCTGCCATCGGATGAGCGCGGTGCGCCGGCCACAGCGCGCCGACCGCGGCGGCCATTGGAGGGTGAACCAACGGCAAAGGAAGACCTTTCTCTCTGTCTCTCTCTCTCACTGTCCACTCTGCCTGTAAAAAAAAAAAAAAAAAAAAAAAAGAGAAAAAAAAAAAAAACCTCCATCTTGGGGTATATGTTGGCCTAGGATTTAAGTGCCTGATTTGATCCCCAGCTCTAGCTTTTGACTGCATCTTCCTGCTGATGTGCATTCTAGGAGGCAGTGGTGGTGGTTTAAGTAGTTGGGTTCCTGCCACCCATTTGAGAGAAGTGGATTAAATTCCTGGCTTCTACTTTGGCTGGGAATAGTCCCAGCAATTGTGTACATTTGGGAATGGGGCCAATAGATGGGAGCTTCCCCCTGTGTCTCTAAGACCTCTTACTTTTTTAAAAGTTTCATACCAAGCTAATTCACAATTTTGTTTATTGATTTTACCATTCAGATATAATATTACAGTATAACTTTTTGTTGCTTCAAGCTGGTATTTTGGAAAATGTGTTTGCTGCCACTTGGTGGCACTACATGGCTTGAAAATGAAACAAATTGCCTATTCTTAACTGTACAATGTACTGCATAAATGATTAAATTCAGAGGGGATCTATTTGGTGTTAAACAACTTGATATTGTAAATGTTTCTCATTTTATAAATAAAATAATTGGTATAAAATAGGGTTTTCTTAAAATATCCTAGAATAAAGATATAAACTGAAGCTTAGTTTGGATAGGGAAGTATGTAAATTTTTCACAGAAGCCTCTTTAATTGGGATGTCATTTATCATTCTGTTTTAATCCTCATCTGCTTGTAAATGTGAGAAAACATTTCTAATATTAGAGGTAAGTCTTTTCAACTTTTAATATTGGCATTTTTCAAACTACTTTTTTTTTTTTTTTTAACGAAAAGCTAAACTGATTGTTTTCAAGCGTCCAAAGTAAATACAGAAGGGGCCAGCACTGTGATGCAGCGGGTTAAAGTCCTGGCCTGCAGCGCCAGCATCCCATATGGGTGCTGGTTTGAGTCCCGGCTGCTCCACTTCCAGTCCAGCTCTGTGCTATGGCCTGGGAAAGCAGTAAAAGATGTCCCAAGTCCTTGGGCTCCTGTACTTACGTGGGAGACGCGGAATAAGTTCCTGGCTTCAGTTCAGTGCAGCTCCAGTCATTGTGGCCATCTGGGGAGTGAACCCGCAGATAGAAGACCTCTCTCTCTCCCTGCCTCTGCCTCTCTGTAACTGTCTTCAAATAAATAAATAAATCTTTTAAAAACAAAAGTAAATATAGGAAATCAGAAAAATTAAATATATTTAATTATGACTTTCAACACAACATGTTGAAAACTCAAGAAGTCCTTTTCAAGATACTTTGTTTTATTCAATTAGACAGAAGGTCTTGAAGTATAAGAATTAGAAAGTTCTTATGTTCCTTGACATGATTTTTTATTACTAAACAGTTATCTGATACCATATAATGTCTTTGTGTAAAGGTATTGCTTTCTGGCTTGGATGTACAGGATATAAAAATGTGACTTGTATCTTTTTTTAAAAAAAATTAAGGTATATATACAGAAAAGTACATACATTGTAAATATCTAGCTCAGTTAATCACCACAAATTGTGCACTCCATGACCACCACAGATGAAGAAATAAGGTACTGTCAGCAATATAGACACCCCCTGTATTTCCTTTCCTGATCACTAATAACAACCAGCCTGACTTCAAAGAATGTAACTTTTTTAAAACCTATTTTTGAACTTTTATAGAAGTAGAATCATACAGTACTATTATTGTATCTTTGATTTTGCTCAGCATTATGTTTTAGACATACAGGAATGTCAGATCTGGCTATAAGTCACTTCTATGATTTTATCACATTTTATCTTTTGACGATAGGATGTTTGGGTTGAATGATGCTGTCATGAATATTCTTGCACCTGTTTCTGGATGCACATGCCTTTTTTAAAATTTTTTTTATTTTTTTATTATTTTTTTTTGACAGGCAGAGTGGACAGTGAGAGAGAGAGACAGAGAGAAAGGTCTTCCTTTGCCGTTAGTTCACCCTCCAATGGCCGCTGCGGTCGGCGCGCTGCAGCCGGCGCACCGCGCTCATCCGATGGCAGGAGCCAGGTGCTAGGTGCTTTTTCCTGGTCTCCCATGGGGTGCAGGGCCCAAGCACTTGGGCCATCCTCCACTGCACTCCTGGGCCACAGCAGAGGGCTGGCCTGGAAGAGGGGCAACCGGGACAGAATCCGGTGCCCCGACCGGGACTAGAACCTGGTGTGCCGGCGCCGCAAGGCGGAGGATTAGCCTGTTGAGCCACGGCGCCAGCCTGGATACACATGCCTTTTATGTTGGGTACATACCAATAATGGAATCTGGGCCATTGGTTTATTATGCGTGTTCAGATTTTTTTCAGAGTGGTTGAAATGATCCTATCAATTGGTATGTAAGGGTTCTTGTTAGTCAGTATCCTCACCAACATTGATTAATTTAAGCCCTTCTGGAGGGTATATTTCCCATGATTCCAAATGAAATTGAGCCCTCTTTCATAAAAAATATTTGTTTGGATATCCTGTTTTGTGAAATATATTCTCTCTCTCTCTTTTTATTTTAGCAATTTATTTATTTGCTTGAAAGAGTTACACAGAGAAAGAAAGAGAGGCAGAGAGAGAGAGAGGGAGAGAGAGAAAGAGAAAGAGAAAGAGAGAGGGGTCTTCCATCTGCTGGTTCACTCCCCAAATGGCCGCAATGGCCGGAGCTGCACCGATCAGGAGCCAGGAGCTTCCTCCTGATCTCCCACATGGGTGAGTGGCCCAAGGAGTTGGGCCATCTCCCACTGCGTTCCCAGGCCATAGCAGAGGGCTGGATTGGAAGTAGAGCAGCCGGGACTCGAACCGGCACCCATATGGGATGCTGGCACTGCAAGTGATGGCTTTACCCTCTGTGCCACAGCGCCGGCCCCCAAATATATTCTCTTCTTCCTCTACCTTTTCTTTGAACTGCTATTAATTTTTTTTATTATTATCTTGCTGATTTATAGCAGTTATTGGAGCAGGCGTTGAGTACAACAGCTAAGCTGCTGCTTAGGATCCCTGCATTCCATACCTAAGTACTTGGGTTCAAATTCCAGCTCTATTTTTCGCTTCCTGCTTTTGCACACCTAGGGAGGCAGTACCTGATGGCTCAAATAGTTGGATCACTGTCAACCATATGGAAAGCTGGATTGAGTTCTCAAGTGGCTTCTGACCTAACCCAGCCCTGGCTGTTATGGGCATTGGAGAAGTGAAATGGTGGATGAATGATTTCTCTGCATCTCTTAACTCTTTTAAATAAATAAAAATGCAAAATTTTAAGCAGTAGAAAAATATTTTATGGATATAAGCCTTTTTTTATTCCAGTTGGGGTCTCTGTGCTTTTCCTTTATTTTTAGAAGCTTAGATCTTCTGGATATAAGTTGTCAGTGCATTTGTTAGAAAATTTATTCTGCTTTGACTCTTAATGTTTGACTCCTTATTTATGTTATCTTTTGATGACAGGACGATCTTAATTTTAGTTGGACTTATCTATTATTTTCTTTTATACTCAGTCCTTGTATATATTATTTCTGAAAGAGCCTCTTAAATGATTTGAGTTTTGATTAGGTGATTTTGGAGAGTCTTCAGAAAATGGAATTTTTTTCTTGATTGGATGTTGTCAGAACATCATGATTAGCTTTCTTATTTTTAAATCACAATGAGGGATTGCCATTGTGCAGCAGGTTAAGCTATCACTTGTGATGCCAGAATCCCCTATAGGAATTTTGGTTTAAGTCCCATATGTGGTGCTTCTGATCCAGCTCATGAGAGAGCAGAAGATGATGGTCCAAATACTTGGGCTCCTGCCAGCCACATTGGAGACATGGATGGGATTCCAGGCTCCTGGCTTTAGACGGGCCCAGCTGTAGCTGTGAGAGGAAGTGAACTCATGAGATAAGTTTCTCTCTCTCGCTCTCCTCCCTTCCCTACTTCCTTCTGTCTACCTTTCAAATAAATAAATAAATACTTTATAAAAATAATAATAAATAAACCACAATGAGATACTTCTTCAACCCTGTAAGATACTCAGATCAGTTATGGAAAATAAGTTTGGTGGTTTGTTAAAAGAGCTAACCAAAATTACCATATGATCCAGGTCCTGCATATATACTCAGGAAAAATTAGAACTCATGTCCACAGAGAAACTTACACTCAAATATTTATAGCAATTGTATTCATAAAAGCCAAAATGTGGAAACAACTCATATGTCTATCAAGGAGGAATTAGATAAGCATATGGTGGTATATCCATATAATGGAGTATTAGCCAGCTATAGTAAATAATGAAGTACATGATACAACTTGGATGAACCTCAAAACCATGCCAAATGAAAAAAGCCAAACACAAAAGTTCGCCTATTGTATGGTTCCTTTTATGTTAAATAGGTAGAATGGCCAAATCTATAAGGAAAGTCATGGTTACTAGGTGGAAGAAGTGGGTAACAAGAAGTGATTACTTAATGGATAGTGGTAGCTTTTACAGGGTAATGGAACAGTTCAGAAATGAGACATCTGGTGGTTACATAACAGTGTGAATACATTAAATACCACCCAGTTTTACATTAAAAATGGTTAATTGTGTATTTTGTGAATTTTTCCTCAAAACAAGAACATGAAGATATCTGGTATAGGTCCATTAAGATTTTCTCTTTCTTCATGAGTTAGTTTTGATAGTTTGTGTGTTTCTAGGAATATTTTTTTTTTTAAGATTTATTTATTTATTTAACAGAGGGAGAGAAACAGATCTTCCATATGCTGGTTTACTCCCCAGTTTGCTGCAAAGACCAGGGCTGAGCCAGGCCGAAGCCAGGTGCCAGGAGTTTCTTCCAGGTATCCCATGTGGGTGCAGAGGCTCAAGTACTTGGGCCATCTTCTACTGCTTTCCCAGGTGTGTTAACAGGGAGCTGGGTCAGAAGTGGAGCAGCCAGGACTCCAACCAGTGCCCTATGGGATGCTGGTGCTGCAGGCAAAGGCTTTACCTGTTACACCACAATGCTGGCCCCTCTAGGAATCTTTCTGTTTCATCTGTGTTATCTAGTTTGTTAGCATCTGATTGTTCATGATAGTCTAATAATCTCTTTAATATCTCTTAAGATTAAGAGCAGTGTCCCTACTTTTGTTTCTACTTTGTTACCTGTATTTTCTCTC
Organism: Sylvilagus floridanus; assembly: GCA_949820135.1. NCBI lineage: Eukaryota > Metazoa > Chordata > Mammalia > Lagomorpha > Leporidae > Sylvilagus > Sylvilagus floridanus. The sequence continues at coordinate 82,313,191 of OX463225.1, read as the reverse complement.
TTGTTCCTCCTCTAGTTAATTTATCAGTTTTGTTGTTGATGTTTTCATTTCTTTTTAAGATTTATTTATTTGAAAGGCAAAGTTACAGAGAGAGTGGGGGAGAAACTGAGATCTTCCATCTGCTGGTTCATTCTCCAAATGGCTGTGATATCTTGAGCTGGGCAAGTCAGGAGCCAGGAGCTTCTTTCTGGTGTCCCAAGCACTTGAGCCATCCTCTGTTGCTTTGCCAGGCACATTAGTAGGGAGCTGGATTAGAAGTGGAGCAGCTGGAACTCAAACCTGTGCCTATATGGGATGCCGGTGCTGCAGGTTACCCACTGTGCCCCAGTGCCAGCCCCAAGTTATTGATATTTTCAGATAACTTTTTGACTTCTGATTTCATTGATTCTACCTTTATATTCTTTGAACTCTGTTTCAATATTTATTATTTCCTTCCTTCTGCTAGCTTTAAGTTTTGCGCTTTTTATAATTCCTAAAGATGAAATTTTAGGTTGTTAGTTTGAGATGGTTTTTTTTTTCCTTAAAGATTTATTTTATTTATTTGAAAAGCAGATTAACAGTGGGGAGAAGGGGGAGAGTGAGGGAGACACAGGCAGAGAGAAAGAGAGTGAGAGATTTTCCATTCACTGGTTCATTCCCCAAATGGCCACAGTGGTTGGAGCTGAGCCCATCTGAAGCCAGGAACCAGGAGCTTCTTTCAGGTCTCTCACATGGGTGCAGGAGCCCAAGCACTTGGGCCATCCTCCACTGCTTTCCCAGGGAGGTGGAGCAGCCAGGACTCCAACCAGTGCCCATATGGAATGCCCGTGTAATAAGCAGTGCCTTTACCCGCTACACCACAACACTGTTCTGAGATCTTTCTTCTTTTTTAATGTATATATTTACACTGTAAACATTTCTCTGCATACTCTTTTTGCTGCATTCCATAATCTTTAATATTTTGTGTTTTTCATTTATCATAAAATTGACCATTCTACTATTTCTTGTCTGTAGAGAGGTCATCCTGAAGCTTGTCTAAACTTGAAATTGGTAGAGGTAGTAACTATACTTTCAGTGAGTGGGGTATGTTTGCTAGTTTGTGTTGCATGATGAGCTTGTCTATCATGAATGTTTTATGAAGTATTCTTGTGTCCATCAGGAAAATAATATGATTTGGCTGAAAGCGTCAGACTAATTCTTAGATGTCAAGATCTGCTTTTTTCCCCTCAGTCTAATTATTGTTTCTTTGTAGGTATTTTTTGCCATGGCTGCTTGTAAGATTTTTCTCATTGTCTTTTATTGTCATCAGTTTTACTGTGATGTATCTACGTGTTATTTCCTTTCTATATATCCATCTTAAGAGTTCCTGGTGCTTCCAAAAATTTTGGCTTGATATCTTGTCAGTTTTAGAAAATTCTCAACCGTTATCTCTTCGAGTGTCATTTTTCTTTTGCTTGTTTAAACCCCCTTTTAGAATTTCAGTTTAAACACGTGTCAGATCATTTTACTGTATCCTTTTGGCTCTTACTTTCTCCATTTTTAAAATTTGTTTTTCTGTAAAAACAAAATTTTTTGTAAAATTTTTGTTTTTCTGTGGGTGCTTTGTTCTGACTTTTTTTCTAGTAACATTCTCCTTTTAGTTGTGTCTGATTTCTGGTTTTGTTGCTAAGTGGCTACAGGATATTGTCCTCAATGATTTCTATTTCTGCTGGAAATTTCTCTGGTCATTATGATTTATAGAGAAATTTTGGAAATGTTCCACTTGTGTTTGGGGGAAAAACTGTCCAGTTTTTTTATATAGAACTCTTATATATTTGATCAGTAGTCTTCAACTGTTTTCTTTGTATATCCCCTAAAAAAAAGTCTGAAAAACTGACTTGTTTTTAGTTAATAAACGTATTTGAGAAGCTAAGAAACAGAGAACTGCCATTCACTGGTTTATTCCTCAACTGTTGGCAGTGGCCAAGGCTGGCACCAAGACATAGGCACACAATCCAGGTCTCCCACATGGGTGACAGGAGCCCAGTTACTTGGCTCATCACCTCTGCTTTTCTTGATATGTAAGAAACTGGAGTCAGGAGCTGGAAACAAGAGACAGACAAACCTTGCTCTTGACGTTTTTGATACAAATGAAAATAATTATATGGTCATGTATTGAATACCTACTTTAATTTATTGTAAAATCTTTATATTGACTTTTAAGAAAATGTCTGCCATGTAACATTTAACAAAGTCTTCACAGCTAATCCAAGTGACATTTTGTAACTTTGTAATTTTCTGGCTTCACTTTTAAAGTTCAGGTAAATGTATTCATATTTGACACTGTTGACAACTTCTCATTTCTGAATGATAATTCTAAAACTGGGAAGCAGAGAGGGGGATAAGAGAGAGAGACAAAGAAATATGAAGAGACTTACAGATACCAAAGTTTTGGGTTGTTTTTCAGTGATTTAAGACTGTAGCCTTCGAAAGTCTGTATTTTCTGCCATGATATTCTCCCTAAGAAACTGTGTGTTAAACTTCTTTTGTTTAGTTCACTAAAGATTTTTATGTACAAGAGCATTGCACAGTGTTAAGATTCTGGGTGGCTCGTTTCTCAACTCTTGCAGTACTCATTTCACAACACAAAGATCTGTTTCTTTGAAACCTAGTTGTAGAGGAGGGATGCACAAGATAACCTTAGTAAACAAGTATATTTTTAAAAAAAAATTTATTTATTTATATGAAAGTCAGAGTTACACAGAGCAGAGGCAGAGAAAGAGGTCTTCCATCCGATGGTTCACTCCCTAGTTGGCCACAATGGCCAGAGCTATGCCAGCCTGAAGCTAGGAGCCAGGAGCTTCTTCCGGGTCTCCTATGTGGGTACAGAGGCCCAAGGACTTGGGCCATCTTCTACTGCTTTCCCAGGCCATAGCAGAGAGCCAAATCAGAAGTGGAGCAGCTGGCACTCGAACCAATGCCCATATGGGATGCTGGTGCTTGAGGCCAGGGCATTAACCTGCTGCACCACAGCACTGGCCCCAACAAGTATATTACACAGTATGTAAGGTGGTAAATGTTAATGGCAATAAAAGGATACCATGGTATAAGTGGATTTGAGAATCCCAGCAGAGCAGAGAAGGTTGGAGGAGTTTGGAGATGTAACTTTAAAATGGTTCAGGTAGTAATCATTCAGAAATAATAATGGTTGAGCAAAGACTTGAATGAGATGTGAGAGTTGACTGTCTACTGTTGGAGAAAAAAAATTACAGCTAGGGAATAGTCAGTGCTGTAACCTTAAAGTAGGAGAAAACATGGTCCAAGAATAGTAAGAAAGGTCAGAACAGTGAGCGGATTGCAGAGAGCAATAGTAAAAAAGTCAGAGAGTTACTGTGGTGTATTTCTGGGCCCCTACAGTCTCTTGTAAGGACTTTTTTCTTAAAAAAAAAAAATGTGGAGGCATAGCAGGGTTTTGAGCATGTTATCTACCTTAGAATTTTAAAAGAGTCACTCTGATTGCTGTGTTTAGATTGAAAACAGGCAAAGGTAGATGTACTAAGACCAGATTAGGAGACTGTTGAAGTAATACTGGGGAGAGATAAAAAGTAGACCTGGTGTGTCGGTGGTGAGAAGTGGTTGGATTTTTGATATATCGTGAAGAATGGAAATAGGGTTTCCCGATAGCTTGGATATGAGGTGTGAGAAGCCAAAAATAATGACGATTACTCGAAGATCATTGGCTGGAACAGCTGATGTAAATGAGGACGACTGTAGATTGGTGTTTGGTTACTTTTATAGGATGATAAGATGGTGTGCTATAAAGGAGAGATGGGATAAGAACTAGAATATTGTAAACAGAAAAAACAGATCATTTTTAGGAGGAAAGAGTACATATAGAAATTGTTATCAATACTTACGTTTTCCTTGAGTGGTCTTTATCTGTCTTCAGCATATGCATATATTCAGCATATGCATACCATCTATTGTATTTGATCAATCTTAGTAATTACATAATTCAAGTTCTTTCAAATCTTATATTTTAAAATGTGCTTGATTTGTTAACCTTTGGGAACAGTAATTAAAACCTCTATTTGTATCAAATGTTCATTTGTCATTTTCTCTTTTAAAAGTTTTGGGTTTATATATTTTGTGGCCATTTTGTTAGCAACAAGGAGATTAATGAATATTATATCTTATGGCGGATCATTTTATTAATATACTCTTTTAGCAGGTTCAGTGCTTTTTGCCTTGGATCTCATTTGATCTTTCATTGTTTGAATTCCTTATCCTTCACATTGTGAAACATTCAATAAAAGTTTTCTTTTAAAAGTCAGTACATACTAGTCTAATCTGCTATGTTGAAACCTTTTTGGTGTATTAGTTTCCAGATATTTAAATACTATGTATTTCTCATTTCGTATGAATCAGTTTTGGACAGTGACCAACAGTTATTAGATCAAGTTGTGTGTTTTAGTGGTTTCATTGTTTACTATTATTTGCAGATTCCTATGTCTTCCTTTTTCATGTACTCACTTTATTGTATGCCTAAATATCTTTAGGAGTAATTCGGTCATGTGTTAATGACGAACCTTTAGAATTCTTACTTGTCAAACTGTTTGTATTTTGTTGTTATACCTGAGTGCTAGTTTGTCTGGTTATAGATTTCTGAGTGGAAAGCTGTTTTCACATTTTTCATCATTGTACTGGCAAAAACTAAGTGTGGGGAAACCAGCGTTCGTTAGCTTTGGAGGTTGAAATGCAAATTGTTACAAACCTGGGGAAATGATTTGGAAATACATATTAAAAAAAATACACGTATAACTTAAAAAATGCCTTATAGAAATAAAATACACAACTATATTGTTATCTATACATGGATATTATAACATGTATAGTGTGATTCCATTTCTGTAAACATAAAAAGATACATATACATATTTTATGAATAAGAAAATGAGTAGAAGAACACACCCAGACCATCAACATTGCTAACTTAAGTGGAAGAGAGTGGAGAAGGTAGAAGAGATTGTAACAGTTATGTTCTACTTTTATATTTTTTCAGATTATTTTTTTTAAAGACTTATTTATTTGAAAGTCAGCGCTACATAGAGAAGGAGAGGCAGAGAGAGAGTCTTCCATTCACTGGTTCACTTCCCAATTGGTCCTTAATGGCTGGAGCTACGCCAGTCTGAAGCCAGGAGCCTCTTCTGGGTCTCCCATGTGGGTGAAGGGGCCCAAGGGCTTGGGCCATCCTCTACTGCTTTCTCAGGCCATAGCAGAGAGCTGGATGGGAAGTAGAGCAGTTGGGACTTGAACCGACGCACATATGGGATGCCTGTACCTCAGGTGGCGGCTTTACCTGCTACGCCACAGCGCTGGCCCCTCAGATTAATTTTTAAAAAGCATTATCCCTTGTCAGTAGCCATCACTGATGGTGAATTGTGTATTCTTATTCCTTTGTAGACGGATTGTTTTTTGTTTTTACCTTGTTTTCTAAAAATAAATACAATTTTTTATTTTACTTTCTTGGTTTTGAAATTTCTCCAGGATTTGTCAAATGGCATCTATTTTTCTTCTCTTGCTCGCACTCATTGAACCCTATTCACATTGTGAAGATTTCTGTGTTTCCTGAGCTCTGACATTTTTTACTCTCATGTCCTCTTCTCCATCCGCGTCTTCTCTGTAATTATTACTTGATATAATCTGTGGATCTGTAATACAAGTCTTTTCTCATTCTTTTTATTCTTTCTCCACTCTGTTTTTAAAAAAGTCTTTATACTCAAAGAGTATTTTCGGTTCACCCCAGCTGAATACCTTGTTCTCTTCATCCCATCTATTGAAAGTTCTTTTGTTGTTGCTAGTAATTTTTCATTTCAAAATGCTGTGTCAGTCTCCTCCTGAAAAAAATTATGCTTTTTTATTTAAAATACTCTGTGTTAAGTATATGTACTTTCTGTTTATAATCTTATGGTGATTAACCTTATAATTTTAACATTTAAATTTATGTATTTAGTCAATATTTAGAATTAGTAGGAGTGTATAACCTCATTGTTGTATAAAATAATAGTTACTCTTAGAACACTGTTTTACCAATTGTCACATTTCACAGATACACATTCAACCTTTATGAAAAATTTTTCAGACATGATAATTTAGTGGTAAACTTAGAGACTTTGTATGCCCTTGTACTTGCATATTACTAGATTTATTTCTATATGGGAATCTAGTTGAAATAATTTTCACTCCAAACTTCAGAGTTACTGCTCTATTGACTTCATACTGAGTCTTTGATGAAAAGTCTAAAGCCATTCTGATTCATTCTTTTGCATAAAACTTGATTTTAGTTTTATTTTTGTTTGTCTTATTTGGGATTCACATCTCTATTCAATCTGGAAGCCCTTACCTGTTTTTATTTGTGATTTTATGTTACATGGTATGCATACTTTTTTTTTTTCTTTAAGATTTAATTTGAGAGGTAGAGTTATAGACAGAGGGAGAAGCAGTGGGAGATGTCTTCCATCTGCTGGTTCACTCCCAGATGGCTGCAGTGGCCAGAGCTGGGCCAGTCCGAAGCCAGGAGCTTTTTCGGGGTCTCCCATGTGGGTGCAGGGGCCCAAGGACTTGGGCCATCTTCTACTGCTTTCCCAGGCCATAGCAGAGAGTTGGATCAGAAGAGGAGCAGCCGTGTCTCAAACCGGTGCCCATATATATGGGATGCTGGCACTGTAGGCAGCAGCTTTACCCACTATGCCACAGCACCAGCCTATCAAATTCCTTTTATTTTATTGCTTATTGAGTGTTATTTTCTACTCTGTCCCCACCAGAGAGAGTATAAGTGCTTCAGCACCAGCACCTTTAAATATGCTTTTTCCTCTGATTTGTTAGCATCTGCCCATTTATTCTGTTTATTATTCCCTTCAAGAGGTGGAAGGTTCCAGGTATGTTCCTCCAGAATGAAATTCTGCTTGTAAGGATGTCCTTTACCACTAGTCATTTCAGCATATTCCTCAGGAGCTACAATAGCTTCTCTTGCTATACCTCTGGGACATAGACTTCTCAGTAGGTTTAGACACAGGAGCAGAGCACAAAATTCAGCATCATCATTCTGTAAATAAAACAAGTTAATGGTAAGGATCATAGAGAAGTAATATTTAATTGAAATTACATGCCAGGACCTCTGCTATGTGTTTTATGCACATTGTCTTGTTTAATCTTCACTATCCTTTAAGTAATTTTCACCCATATTTTACTAATGAAAGATTTGAAGCTTGAGAAAAATGGAGTAGCTGTGTCTAAGCTACAAGTTGTGGAACCAATTTTCTTAAGGTTTATTTATTTATTTGAAAGTTTGAAAGGCAGAGTTTCAGAGAGGCACAGGCAGAAGCAGAGAGAGAGAGACAGAGAGAGAGAAAGAGAGAGAGAGAGAGAGAGAGAGGTCCTCCATCCACTGGTACACTCCCCAAATGGCCACAATGGCCAAAGCTGTGCCAGTCTATAGCCGGGAGTCTGGAGCATCTTCTAGGTCTCCCACATGGGTGCAGGGGCTGAAGGACTTGATCCATCTTCTACTGTTTTCCCAGGCCATAGCAGAGAGCTGGATCAGAAGTGGAGCAACCAGGACTCCTGCTGGTGCCCATACGGGATACTCGCACTGTAGGTGGTGTCTTTACCCACTATGCCACAGCACTGGCCCTGGAGCCATTTTTCAAACCCTAGCCTAGTCTGCCTCCAAAGTTCTCTCCAACAGGTGGTTGTCTTAGCGCAGTATAAAACTTAGCTAAAATTCTCACTCTTCAGTGAGGTTTTTCTTGGCCATGATATTTTGTAAGGCCTTTTTCCTTTGACTAGAGTGTACAGTCTGTATTATTTAAAAAAAAAAAAGTTGTTGGTGTTCTTTATAGGCTTTCTCAGTTAGATAACCAATAGAACAGTTAAATGAAAAACTACTAGCAATGCCTGTTGATCGATTTATTAATACTAAGAATAACTAAAACTTGGCTGAAATTGCTGTATACTTTAGTTGCCTTTTGCAAAAATTGTAATGTCCTATTGATAATATTTTTGTTTCATGAATTGATATATTGGAAATTATTCATTCTGTATATCTTTTATGGTTCAGATTTGTCACTCTTGATTATGTGTTCCTTCTCTCCTATAGGTAAATTTGAAGGAAATTCATTTAAATAATAATTGTTCAACTAGAACTGTACATTTGATATTAATCAGTACTGTATTTTCCAAACTTTGCAGTTTCCTGGAACATTTTTCAATTTATTAAAATGTATAACAAATACCTATAGTTTAATAAATTAAATTCAAGAATTGAATATATAATAAGTAAAAACTTGTTAGCAGTTCAGATGTGAATCAGAAAAGAAGTAATGGGTGGTTTTGATTTGCCATCACAAAAATATGTATTTTTTTTTCTTCTAACATAGTGGTATGAGAGAGAAGTATAATAATATAATTTGTTTCAAGGAGAGTGAATTCAGATATAATTGTTGAATAGTGATTATTTTGTATTATTTTTCTTAGAAGGTAGTTTTTTTTCTGGCTGTTTTCTGAAAAGGTAAGTAAAGATAACATTGATACAAGGGTTCACCTTTAATAAAAATATTATAGAAAGCACAAGTTCTGGTATTGTTTCATCTTTTTTTTTTGGTTCTCAAAGAATATCACACTATCCCATCTGAATACATATAAATTTTAATTTATATGGTATAGTTGAAATGTATGTAATACAGATGAATGGTTAAGTACTCATACATTATTACATAATTACAGAAATTGTTTAATCTGAATCCCTCTTTGATAAAATTAAATTACAAATCAGTAAAATAATTCATTCTTTAGATGGCATAGTGTTCAAGTTCTGTTTCCTGTTTGCCTGTAAACTGTTTTATATTTTTAAAATATGATTAATACGTAATTAAGCAAAAAAGCCAATGGAACTTAAATAAGAGCTTTATTATAATGCTGAAAATATATAAAAGAGTAAGAAATGTATACAGTTAAAGTCTGTGGGATTTTGAATTTGAAAGAGCTGAATTTTTGGAGTATTAGAAAGAAATAGCATGCATTTATTGCTTTCCAGACACATCAGTCCAGACATACTGTTCTTCTTGCTGATAAATGTTGTTGGTTGCTTTTTCCCAAAATTGATCTACACTGACAAGCTATTAAAGCACAGATTATCTTTTCAACTGTTTTAAGGAATCTCTTAAAAGCCACAATGTTTGTGTTTACTATTATTCCACTAACTTTGACATGCATACTCTAATTTGCCTTGGTCCTTTGGTCTCTTATACAGTTGGAGCATTGAAAATTCTTAGCTTTTTAAGTTCTTGAAGAAATTCCTATCTTTTCTTGAATAAATTTTAATCAAATAGAAATCTGATATGTATTCAAAAACCTATCCTTTGTCATATTTCCTTGCCTCTTGCTGATTGTCAAATATATAAACATGGTAATTTAATTTTAATGATGAAATTTTCTTTACCCCTTAGGATTATTTCTGTCTTAAGCAATTCATTCCATATGCATATATATTTATCATTATTTTTGGTATTTGTTATCTCTGTCATTATTGCTTTGTCCTCTTAGAACTTTTGACACTCACTTCTTTTTCACTTAATGGACTTGATGTGTTAGTATTTATGAAATAGCTTAAAACTGAACACAAATACCAAACCCATCACACACTAAAAAATACTGAAAGACTCAATGTAAAATGACAGTTTATGGCATATACTCTGTGTTGATGGAGGGCAAAATTGACATCTTACTGGCGTTGACACACTTTACCTACTTTGTTTCCTTTGAAAGTTGTAAAGATCTGGATAGATATGTTTAACAGTAGTTAGTACACAGTTTGTCCAAAAATTGGATGAGTTTGAAAAATATGTAAAGAAGTTATCACTGTTTTCTTAAGTTTTTATTTATAGAAAGAACATTTGTAAGCCCATAGTGATATTTTTCACCTCCTCCTCCCTTCTTTCCTTTTTTTAATTTTAATTTTTACAAAATATACTTTCAATTTATTTTATAGTCCAGGCTTAATCCTCCAGTAGATAAAGAATTCAGCAAGTAGAAAATAGACCACTGTCCTGCTGTATAGGCAAAGCCTTATCTCTCATTTTAAGTGTGTATTGTTCTTATTGGAACTATATGCATGTCATTTATCCTGTCAAAGCTGAGACCATCACTTAACATTGTTCAGACTATATGAAAGCAGAAACAGTACAACAAGCAGTCATTTGTGCTGAATATGACTTAGCATTCCCCTTTGGTTTAAGCAATAATTTATTGCCTTGCCTTTTTCACTGGCAACACTCATCATTAGGAAAATAAATTTTGATTGCTGTTAATTCTCATTGTTATATATGAAAGTTACACTTTCATAGCACCCTGAATTCCCCCAAACCCCTTTAACATCTTTGTAGTTTTCAGTATCAGTTTACCATATGGCAGTTTCTTCAAATGTGTTAGATTATGTTTAGCCTTTAGTATTTATTGTTGTAAGAATCACCTTGTATTAATATGTGTTTATGATACAGTATCTTACTATTTGTAATGTCCTATTAAATAAGGAGGATGGTACAAAACTATTCATCAAGTTTAGTGTAGTTTGGTGGTAGGTGGTGAAATCACAGATCAGTAGTCATGGCAAGTACCATATTCTTTTGGCATTAAAACACCATTTTCCCATTATATCTGATTTTTATTTGTAATCTTAATTTTTTAGGTAAATATAGTGACTTATTTTATATGCCAATAGAAAATTATCACCTGGCTGTAATGTAGATTTTTGTGATACACATAGCTTTGTGGCCTTATTGTGTTAGTCATTTAGTGCCATATTTTAATTGCTTAAGAATCATCCTTTCAACATATTACAGCTTAACTAAAGGATTATAACATTATTTATAGTACATGTTAGAAGGGACATCAGAAATCATCTTATCCAATCTCCAACCCTATATTCCTTATTCAGTGTTCTGTCAGTAAAACCTGCTGAACCATTCCAGTTCACTTTGGGTGAAATAACCCTTTGCAATGCTGAATGGGCACAGTTTCTGTTTTTAATCTTGAGATGAAATCCATGTCTTTACAGTTTGAACACATTGTGTATTCTGCCTTCTACACATCAAACCTTTAACTATTTGAATATTGTTAATTGTATGGGGCTAATTGATAGTTTTGTATGTGTAGCCTATCTTTTCATTTTATTTTATGGCATGGACTTTGGAGTCGTTCTCATGCCAGGTACTCTTAGGAATGTTATGATTTTTTATGTATTTCCTGTCATTGTGACATCTAGAAGAGGATGCTAATCTGGATGATATGGTTATGTAGTGTAGTCTGTGTGCTCTTGAATGATATACTGGTTGAGATTTAGGTATGTATGTTTGTACACTGTGTGGGAAATACAAGCTTATATACTGTGGTGATTTGGATGTAGTTAATTAAAATTTGTTTCACAATTAGAATGACAGTTGTAAGTGGTTTTCTCTCCTTGACCCAATCTCATATATTACTAACTGAAATTGTCGTGTGTTCTTTGAGGCTAATTTAAATGAACATAGGGTTTGTGAAAACTTGACAGATCTTAAATGTAACTCGGCTAGTGGGCAACATTATAATTTATTTATAGCTGTGCAATATGATTGTTAATGAATTAATGTAGGACGAGGGCAATTTGTACTTATATTTTTATGTAAAATTACACTACATGACAAAGGTTGGCATTATGTAATAAGTACCAAGAAATATTAACCTAGTTGCAATAAATACAATTAATAATGTACATAAGAGTGAAATTAAACTCATTTTCTATCTAAAAAGAATTATTTATGAACAGAAAGTGGACAGCATAGATATGGTGACAGAAAGGTTGTAACTAATCTGAATTACTGAGTGACCTAGGAAGCTTGCTCAGAGGGATTACAGAATAATTATGTTAATATGCAATTATCACCTCATTTCTTCTGTAGTAACCTCAAGATGTAGTGTAGTGAGGGTGTTATAGCAAGTGCTGATAGTTTGCAAAAATACTGATGTTTGAGATTTCTGAGACAATAAGTCTAGCTTGAGGCATATAAGTGATGATCTGTCATCTTGAAGACAGATCTGACCTTTGTACTTTTTTTTTTTTAGTGCTCACAGTGTATAACTAGAGGCGGTTATAGCTGTAGAACTCATTATGATTTCCTAGAAACTGAAATATGTTTTATGTAGATTTAAGATTCCATTTGCAGCTTTTTTTTAAGAGTGTGATTTTTTTTTTAAAGAACATTTTTGAATTCAGTTAAAAGAATTCTATGGCTATATGATTATGTTAGAGGGCCTTAGTAATGGATTCTAAACATTGTTTTCTAAGATCTAATTGATGGAGCAAATATATCGAAATTTAGGAAGGCCAAACAACCCAGCATTTGTTTTAATTTATTAGATTCTCTTCAAAAACTTAATGCATAATGCCTCTTTTGAAATATGTCTATACTTTGTTACAGTAATATAAATTGATTTTTGTGACTGTTATATGTATTTGTCTGAAAGGAGTTGAAAAACTGTTTGATAGTGTGAAATTAGCTTGCGGGTCAGATGCTGTCTTGTTTGTATGCTACATAACCCTCCACAAATGTAGGAAAATAATTTTTGATGTCAAAATTCTAGCTGTTATTTAGTTGAAAAGTTAGGTGATCCATTGTTCTGCATTGTATCTCAGTGCAACAGCTTTGAGTCTTGAATAATGGTATTAAGTGTACTTGCAACATTTTACACTTAGAATATATTCTAAAAATTAAACAAGGAAACTTTTTAATTGTTATAACACTACAAGCTTACAAGTAAGTTTGTTGTAGTGTATTTTCTAACTAGTTGATCTTTAAATATTAATTGCTGTCTTCCCCTTTTCTGAAAAGGAGTAACTTCTCTCTGAGTAGAAAATTTTAATTCAGAGCAGCTAATTCATATTTCATTTTGCAGGTGCAAGGGAAAATTTTGATTGTTGAAGACCTCATTTCCTGTTTTACTAGTATTTCAGCTGAGTCTGTCTTTGCTCGATGTTTGTCTTTCGCTAGATATAAAATATCTGTTACACATACCTGGTTTTTTGTACGTTTTTAAAGAAAAACAGATTGGCGTCTTCAAAATACGAACTTTTGAAAGCTCTTACAAAGCTGTTCTGGTAATGAGGATGCAGTCCCCAAGCCGACATGATATTCTCAGAGTTTGGCCCCTGCTGTTCAGGGGGCACCAACGTACTTGCTTTAAATGGGAAGCGTCTGTTCCATCTCTGAACCTCTAACACCAGAACAGATGGGTGGAACATAGAACATGGAAGGTTTTTACCTCTGAGGTGGTAACAGTGAAGCCACTCATTAACACTGAATTTACCACTTCGTTAGCAACGTTGCTTCCTGTTGAGAAAATCTAATATAGGCTTTCAAATTGACTGAGCATATATTTGTCTACCTCTGTGATTATACTAAGTAAGAACAGAAATTAGTTAGTTTTTCAGACATTCAAAAAAATTGTTGTTCATTTCAAATTTGAGATTTTTGCTATTGAGCATTGAACCTTTTCTACCTAGTTCAATGAGAAATACCAGGAATAGATAATAGTAAAACATCAAGGCTTGCTTTGCTTTTCTTTGACATTTGCACACTCCTTGCTAACACATGTTTATGTGCTGCCCATTTTTAACTTCTGTGTATGTGATGCAGAGATTCCTGCTGGGTGCTGCATTAGCACCATTTTGGAGTGGTATCATTGAATATGATCTTATTGGAAGTTATTTTTATTACTGTGGAGGTTTGCCAATCTCACAACAAAATTTTAAAACCAAGGGGTGGAAAAATGATTTTGATGTAAATAACAAAGCCAAAGAAAGATATTTGTAATATTAATGGTAGTATGTATTTTGAGCATTTTATGGAAAGAATAAATAGTTGCTTTATGTTATAAGAAAGGTTATTAGAAACAACTATTACTCTTGAGCTAGATTTACTGTCTTACAAAGCTTGAATTTGGTACTATGCAGCATAGTAGCAATAGTAAAGATTATTTAAAATGTTTTGATTTCAGTTTATTGAATTGTAAGGTTCTGCTGTCTTAAAATAGTATTCATTACTCATTATTCAGAACAAAAATAGACTAAAAGAAAGTATGAAGGGTTTATTTTTTATCTGAGAATAGAAGCCAGTCTGTCTTATTACTACTGTAACCCTAATAGTAGAGCAGAGGCTGGCACATAGTAAGTGGTCAGTAAATATTTGGAGAATGAATAAACTGTCCTTACTGCTCTGTACAAGAAGAAAGGAAATAGAGAAACTTTTGCCAGTACTTCACATAGTTAATGCCAGGTTGCCAAAGCAAAGTGGCTTTTTTTGTTTTTGTTTTTGTTTTTTCAGATTTATATTTATTTGAAAAGTGCAGATACAGAGGCAGAGGCAGAGAGAGATCTTCCATTCGCTGGTTCACTCCCCAAATGGCCGCAATGGCTGGAGCTGGGATGAATCAAAGCCAGGAGCTTTTTCCAGGTCTCCTATGTGGGTGCAGGGGCCCAGGGACTTATACCATTTTCTACTGCTATCCCAGGTCGTAGAAGAGAGCTGGATGGGAAGTGGAGTGGCCAGGACTTGAACTGGTGCCCAAATTGGATGACGGCACTGTAGGTGACAGCTTTAATTGCTGTGCCACAACATTGACCCCACAGATGTATATGAGTATTATTAAATATTTTGAGGACCTTGCTACAATGGGTGAGTCAGGAAGTTGGAATCATGGTGAAAGTTGTTTCACAGGAAAAAATATTTTTCCTTCTTGAACCTTAGGAACTTTACTTTGGTTTTGGCAGTTGTCTTTTTTAATCATTCAACACTGACCTACTCCTTTATTCAACAAACATTGCACAATCACCAGGTGCTGTGGTAGTTTCTAGGAATGCTATGGTGACTAGCTTATAGTCTTGCCCACAAAACTCTTACCTTCTTCCTAGATGACAGGAAATTCCAGTACAGTGTACATTTATTAGGGCAGGATGAAAGTACGATATGAGGGAATTCTTCATTGTAGAGGCCATAATTACAGCCATGGTATGACTCTCTCCAAAATGAACTCTGCTTTTTGAGAATATTGAACTCCATCTCATAATGACTAAACAAGTTAGCAAAAATGCCCAGAAAAGACTTGCCTGTACTTTATATGAAATAAAAGTAAGTACTTATGTTTCAATGTAAAATTTTTTAGGGTGTTGCAGACATTATTCTGCCAGATCATAAGTGGGGTATACATGCTTTTAGAGAATGCTTAGAATTTGAAGATTCAGATTGTGAAAATTTAACATAAAACTTCATTAGTTTTAACTATAGTACTTTGAAATTGAGGATAATTTGAGTAAGGAATAAATGAAATCCTATGAATAAAGCACTTTTACAACTGGTAGAACAACTTTCCAGGAAATTGAAACATCTTAAGGCAAAACTGTCTGTTTAATATGTAAGTTATTGATGTTGACTACAAATATGTTCATTCCAATAAAGTTCTTCAATTAGTTTTCCTCTAGCAGTGAACTTTAAGTGTTCTTTAATTTAAATTATTGTCTAGTATTGAGTGGCTCCTGATAAATCTACCTAAGTGTAAAAATTTTATTAGCAATTTGTAAGAGGTTTTAAATTTTTTTCTAGTCCATAGCATATTGATTTTGTGTGTGTGTGTGTTGCTTCTTCCTAGATATTTTGTATATTTGCAGTAGTGGATTGTTGCTGTCTAGGATGAAGAACAATATTAACCTTTGAGATGCTCTTAAAGTATTTCAGTTTTTAAAACTGTTACTTTATTCTTGGACAATTATTAGGTTCTCAATATAAAGAACAGAAAATTAATAAAAATGTATACTTTCAACTCTCTGTACATTCTAATACCCTTTCTTTGATTCAAATCTAAATTTTTTGTTTCCATTTTCTAGACTAAATGTGTTAAATGGGCTTGCCAACAATATGGATGATTTGAAGATAAACACCGATATTACTGGTGCTAAAGAAGAACTCACAGATGACAACAGTTCTATCTCAGAGAAAGAGAGTGGAGTTCATAAACCAAAAGATTGTCAGACATCATTTCAAAAAAACAATACGTTGGCTCTGCCTGAAGAACTATCAAAGGACAAATCTGAAAAAGCCTTAAGTGGAGGCCAGTCTGCTCTATTTATACATGCTGGTGCTCCTGCTGTTTCTAGTGAAAACTTTATCTTGCCTAAAGGAGCTGCTGTTAATGGACCAGTTTCACACTCCTCCTTAACTAAGACTTCCAATATGAATAAAGGCAGTGTTTCATTAACCACTGGACAGCCTGTGGATCAGCCAACATCAGAATCTTGTTCAACTTTGCAGGTAGCAGCTGATCTTCAGCTGTCTACACCACAGAAAGCAAGTCAACACCAAGTTTTATTTTTGTTATCAGATGTAGCACATGCCAAGAATCCAACTCATTCCATTAAAAAACTACCTACCTCTACTTCAGTTGGTTGTGACATTCAGAATTCAGTGGGGAGTGGTATAAAGTCAGATAGCACTTTAATAAATCAAGTAGAGGTGGGTGAGGATAGTGAAGATTTATTGGTAAAAGATGATTGTGTCAGTGCATTGACAGGAATTTCCTCAGGTACAGATGAATTTAGGTCAGAAAATGATGCAAACTGGGATCCCCAAAAAGAGTTTATTCAATTTCTTATGTCTAATGAAGAAACAGTGGATAAATCACCAGTTCATTCTAAAGTAGGTCTAGAAAAGAAGAGAAAGCGAAAAATGGATGTAAGCAAGATAACTCGTTATACTGAGGATTGCTTGAGTGATTCCAGTTGTGTTCCCAATAAATCAAAACTTTTGGAAGTAGATTTTCTAGAACAGAATGAAGAGCTACAAGCAGTAGACTCACAGAAATATGCATTATCAAAAGTGAAGCCTGAATCAGCTGAAGAAGACTTGGAATCTGTGGAGGCTTTTCAACATCTAATTTATAACCCAGATAAGTGTGGAGAAGACAGTTCACCTGTTCATACTAGCACTTTTCTTTCAAATACCTTAAAAAAGAAATGTGAAGAGAGTGATTCTGAGTCACCTGCTACTTTCAGTACTGAAGAGCCATCATTCTACCCCTGTACAAAGTGCAATGTGAATTTTAGGGAGAAAAAGCACCTCCACAGGCATATGATGTATCATTTGGATGGGAATAGTCACTTTCGCCATCTTAATGTCCCAAGGCCATATGCTTGTAGAGAATGTGGACGGACATTTCGAGATCGCAATTCACTTCTGAAGCATATGATTATTCATCAAGAAAGAAGACAGAAGTTGATGGAGGAAATTCGTGAATTGAAAGAACTTCAGGATGAAGGAAGAAGTGCACGATTACAGTGTCCTCAGTGTGTATTTGGTACCAATTGCCCTAAAACATTTGTGCAACATGCTAAAACCCATGAAAAAGATAAAAGGTACTATTGCTGTGAAGAATGTAACTTCATGGCAGTGACAGAAAATGAATTGGAATGTCATCGAGGCATTGCCCATGGAGCAGTAGTAAAATGTCCCATGGTCAGTTCTGATATAGCGCAAAGAAAAACACAAAAAAAGACTTTTATAAAAGACTCAGTCATAGGATCATCCAAAAAGTCAGCTTCCTACATATGTAAGGTGTGTCCTTTTACTACTTCAGCCAGAAGTATTTTAAAAAAACACATGGAATACTTGCATTCTTCATCATGTGTTGATTCATTTAGTAGTTCTCTTGGACTTGATAAAAGAAAAAATGACATCCTTGAAGAGCCCATAGATGTTGATGGCACTAAACCATTAATCAAACAACAGTCAGCCACTTTTCCAAAGAACTCTGCTTTAAAACAGGATGTGAAGCGAACATTTGGATCAAGCTCACAATCAAGTAATTTTTCAAAATTTCATAAGCGGCCACACAGAATACAAAAAGCTCGGAAAAGCATTGCCCAGTCAGGTGTAAATACGTGCAATCAAAACAACTCTCCTCAGAAGACTGTTATGAATAAAAGCAGCATTGACCAAAAACCTAAGTATTTTCATCAGGCAGCAAGAGAAAAATCAAATGCCAAGGCAAATAGCAACTATTTGTATAGGCACAAATATGAAAATTACAGGATGATCAAAAAATCAGGTGAATCATATCCTCTACATTTCAAAAAAGAAACTAGTTCCTTAAATTCTCTACATCTGTTTTCATCATCAAGTAATTCACACAATAGTTTTATTTCAGATCCTCATAACTCTGATACCAAAAGGCCAGAAAACTTCAAAGACCATAGGCGTGTAGCTGTAAAAAGAGTGCTTAAAGAATCTAAGAAAGAAAGTTCTGTTGGAGGAGAAGACTTGGATAGCTATCCAGATTTTTTGCATAAGATGACTGTTGTTGTTTTGCAAAAACTGAATTCTGAAAAGAAAGATAGTTATGAAACAGAAGATGAAAGTTCTTGGGACAATGTTGAGCTAGGTGACTACACTACACAGGCCATAGAAGATGAAAGCTATAATGAGATTAATCAAGATCATGTAAACTTATTCCCTCTATTTAAAAGCAAGGTAGAAGGTCAAGAGCCTAGAGAGAATGCTGCCCTAAGTTACGATCAAAATGATGGCTTTTATTTTGAATATTATGAAGATGCTGGAACTAACAACTTTTTGCATGAGATTCATGATCCTCAGCATTTAGAAAATGCGGAAACGTCATTATCAAAGCATAATTCTGTTTTTCATTGGACTGATTTGTCTCTTGAGAAGAAATCATGCCCTTATTGCCCAGCAACATTTGAGACAGGTGTAGGGTTGTCGAATCATGTCCGGGGTCATCTTCACAGAGCAGGATTAAGCTATGAAGCTCGTCATGTTGTATCACCAGAACAAATAGCCACAAGTGACAAAATGCAACATTTCAAAAGAGCTAGTACAGGGACACCTGTTAAGCGAGTTAGAAAAGGTAAGTTTTCTTGTAGATAATTTGGGTAAATACATCTGTGTTCAAATTTAGAGGAAAATTTTGTTTGAATCTGGTTTTGCTAGAATCACATAATTTTGTATTTCAGAGTTAAATCATTGTAAAGTGGTCTGCTTACAAAAAATTCTGATGCCACTCTTAAAACATTTTTTTTAGCTATAGAGAAGTCTGAAACCACTTCTGAACATACCTGCCAACTCTGTGGTGGTTGGTTTGATACTAAAATTGGATTATCAAATCATGTTAGAGGCCATTTGAAAAGACTCGGAAAGACCAAATGGGATGCTCACAAATCTCCAATCTGTGTTCTGAATGAAATGATGCAAAATGAAGAAAAATATGAAAAAATCTTAAAGGCATTGAACAGTCGTCGTATTATTCCTAGACCGTTTGTGGCTCAAAAACTTCCAAGTGATGACTTTCTATCTCAGAATGTTATACCTCTTGAAGCATACCGTAATGGCCTAAAGACTGAAGCTTTGTCAGTGTCAGCATCTGAGGAAGAAGGGCTTAATTTCTTAAATGAATATGATGAAACAAAACCAGAGCTGCCCAGTGGGAAAAAGAATCAGTCTCTTACACTGATAGAACTTCTTAAAAATAAAAGAATGGGAGAAGAAAGAAACTCTGCTATTTCTCCTCAAAAGATCCATAATCAAACAGCAAGAAAGAGATTTGTTCAGAGATGTGTTCTTCCATTAAATGAAGATAGTCCATTGATGTATCACCCACAAAAAATGGACTTGACTATGCACTCAGGTAAGAGTACATTTAAGGCTATCCTACCATATATAACTTAAGCACAGTTCAATTATATTTTCTTTAGTGGAATATGTGAAAAATACTCTCTCAGAATCTTCTTATTTAAGCTGCTTTTTTTGCAGAACACAGATTGGTTATTCTACTGTCATTTCTATATAACTCATCAGTTGATGCGCATCAGCACTGAATTCTCTGTGCCTCATTTCTTGGTCTGAATGTAAGGTGAGAACAAATGGAAAAAGAAAACTACAAAAAAAAAAAAACCCACAGAAATCTAATCTGTAAACAAATTTTGCTGCGGTTGGAGGATGGCTGTGGATGGGAGGTTGACGGTGTTCAAAAACAGCATTACTGAAAAAGCAGACCTCTGTCATATTTGCCAGTGCTCCGAAGTGATAATGTTTTCAAGATTGAGCTGTTGTTTTCCCCACTGCTTACATGAAACAAAACAGACTTTTTAAACTGAATGGACTGGTGTCTTGTTGTACATGGTGATTAACCCAAAGAAGCCTCTCCCTTCCCATTTCCTCATTGTATTGTGGGGTAGTTTGGTTTTGGAGGTCTGTTCTAAGTGTAAAACATACTTGGTTGGGCTTTTAGACTTTATGGAAATGAACAGATGATTTAGCTTAGTGCTTGTGCACCAATAGATTTTCTTTTCCAAAGGCATATTTTGTATGTGTTGGCAAGCGATATTGCACGTAATGTAGACAATGCTTTATTTGGTATTGCCAAGTCTGGTTTGTTCTTTTAGTCTAGAATTTTAAGTGTCTTTATAGGTTGCTTTTGGAGGTTAAGAATGTTGAAGGTTTGCTTGGATGGTCTCATAATTACAACCCTAGACTGAATGTGTCAGAGGTAATAGTAATTGTCCACAGGATTAATAATGAATAAAATTATGTAAAGTACTGTTGACTTGTTCATCTTGGGTAGACATTGGAATATCCTAAATATTTGTAATGCAGTTTTGATTTAAGGAAGATTATCTTGTATTGCACGTGATTGAAAGGCACGTGATTGAAAAAGTTTTATTTTGTGTGGCCTTCTGGTTATAGGACTCTTGAACAGAGTCCTTCAAAGTCAGTAGTTTTCTGTATATTTTAGAAGGATATTAGCTGTATTGACTGAGGTGTAGTGTACTTCAGAGAAGGAAGTGTATTTGTGGCTATCACAGTAATGTGGAAGAAACCAATTGAAGTGTGTTGGGGAGTGAGAGTTGTCTGAGAAGTTAGGAGTTTTTCTTATTGTTTCAGGATGTTTTCTTCCCAGTGATGATTAAGATGTTAGCTTGTTGATCATTTATTTAGCACAAAGATTTTAGCAAAAAACTTCAAATCATTAACTTTCATTATTGATTACGCATTCAGAGTAATGAACATAAAATGCCCTGAATAAAATGTTGTGTCTAACAGCTGTTCAGTGGTGTGTTTTACCACCTTTTCTCCCAGCCTTCATCAGAAAGCTTAATTTAGTATCAAGCCTTTTACGGTTTTGTGGGTAAAACACTTTAATTACCACTTTGTCAACTAGACTTTTTAATTCTTTTTATTGGTAAGGTTGTAAGCTTGAAACTTCCAACAGAACTGTGGTATTCAAATCACAGGATTGATTGTATTTCAGTAGGTTTAAGAAATGATCTGCGTAACACAGAAATCTGCAAGAAAGTGATAATAGGTGTTAAATCCAGAGGAGTTCTGAGGTTTAAGTCATTCCTCTTCCATCTATCCAAAGAGCATGGGTTGGCCCTAAATACTAACTACAACTAATAATAGTTAACTTAATTCCCTCTCCTTATTTTAAGTTAACCTAATCCAATGAACGTTTTTTTTTAAACCATCTTTATTGTGGTACATTTCTACACACTTTAAGAAAATTTCACTTTCTGAAGTGAGAACTGGATTATAGTTTTCTTTTGAATGATAGGTATGCCTGTGAAGCTTAGAACATGTGTGCATTGCAATACGACGTTTACAAGTGCTGTTAGCCTGTCCAACCACTTACGCGCTTATGCACGAAAGAAGAGTGCTGGACTTTTGACTGGTACAGGTATGTTTGAACAGATATCACAGCAAGTCTGTTTGATACAATACACTATTTTCCTCACCAAATTGGTGCTAATTCAGATGATATATATAGCTTTCTTTGGTAAGCAGCAGTTGAGTGAATATACATTAAATTTCAGCAACTTGTAAACTGTTAGATATAATTTAAACAAGTTATCTTTTTTTATTGGCTCATATTGATTTGGGGACAAAAACCCAGTAGAGGTATAGAACTTCTTAGTCTACATTAATCCCATTGATTTTTAAATTCTATTTTTTATGTTACTATTTTTATTTTTTATGAGTTCAGTAAGATACCTCTCTTTGATGAAAAAATATCACACTTCTAGCCTGTAAATGCTTTATTAGAAAATAAATTATAGTAGAGTTTTCAGTATATAGGATTGATTATAAAACTAAAGGAACTAGTGAGTTTTCAATTGGTGTATACATCAAACCTTTGAAGGGGCAAATCTCAGTAATGACCTGTGTTGACAACTGAGTAGGTTTTTTTCTTTTAATGTCCCTAAACTTTATTTACAATTAATAAATACAGCTAAGCACATAAGTGCTGTCATGCACATTTCTGTGTTATTTTTGGTTGGTTAGCCCAACCTTGCAGATATCTCTTCATATTGCTTGTCTGTGAAATTTTATTAGCTTACTCATAAGTAATATGCTTCTTATACCCTGCAAAATGCTTTGCTCTTTCATTTGTATCTTTCAACCTGCCCTGCTTCAGCAAATCTCATTTCTTTTGCATCTAAGAATATACTCTTTTTTTTTCTAAACAGATTTATATAAACCTTTTCCAAAATTCTCTTTTCAGTCTTTTAATTTGTCTTGGTCTTTAGATCACTGCCTCTGCTTTCTTCTTTTTTTGTTCTTCCTCATGTCCTATGACTTGCACTTGAAATGTTCTTGATGCCAAAGAAGCATGTGTGTTCATACTGGTGTCTTTCTTTCTTCTGCTTCTTTGCTTTGTTCCTTGACTTGATATAAAAATCACCAGGAATGACTATTTACCATTTGTATTAAAATGAGGGAGTTGAGTGAATTTTCTTTACTGGCTTAGTCCTCCTACTATGGGGTTATATTTTTTATATATCCCTACCTTCATCAAGAGGTTCTTTTCCTAGATTTCTTATTTTAAAATGAAGGCAATTGAAAATTCTGAAATGAAGTTGGTATCATCCTGGTGAAGACTGAAAAAATAAGTGTCTAATTAGAAAGAACAGGGACTCAAGAAATGGATAGGCCTAAATTAGACTTTAAGGACTTAAGAAAATACTCCATTCTGACTATATGAAGAGATTATGCAAATATTCAACAAGACAAGATTTGACCACACTAGATTTTCTTAGTACATTAAAGAAAAAGTTTTTACGTCATCTGAAAAATTCTTCAGAACATAACTGCTAGTATACCATCCATTGACTAAGGGTTCATTCTAATGAACTCTATCTTAAAAACTTCATTGTCAGAAAAGTAATATTAAATAGGCCAGTAGGGAAAAAAATGTCACCAGCTAAATGCTAAACAAAATGTCAGAGATGCTAAAAAGAAATACAATGTTTAGCATTCCTAGGCAAAGAGAAGATAAATGAAAAGCTGAAGAAGGCCTAGGGTACCTTTTTTAAAAAGATTTCTTTACTTAAAAGGCAGAGTTAGAGGAAGAGAGAGAGCAAGAGAGAAAGAAAAATACTGAGATATTTCATCTGCAGGTTCATTTCCCAAATGACCACAATGGCCAGGCCAAAGCAGGAGCCAAGAGCTTCATCCAGGTCTCCTGCATGGGTGGCATGGGCTCAAGCACTTGGATCATCTTCACTGCTTTTCCAGGCACATTAGCAGGAAGTTGGATCAGAAGTGTGGAGCAGCCAGGACTTGAACCAGGACTTGAACTATAGGATGCTAGTGTCGCAGGCAGTGGCTTAACCCACTGTGCCACAACATGAGCCCTGACCTAGGATATTTTCCATATCCAATATCTACTTTAGAAAATCATTAAAAAAAAGTATGCTTCCTTTCCTTGGGAATTCTGAAACATTGTCTCCTGGTTTTTAAAATCTTCACAGGTAGGGCTGCACAAAAGATAGTTTTCCTGATTATTCATGCAAACTAACAAGTTTTATCCAGTTTTATTAAATTTTTTGTTTCCCAAAAGGATTATTCATAAATTCCACATGCTTGTTCTCTTCCTCCATATCAGTATCACTTATATAAAGCTGTGGTTCCAACTTAATGGTCCCAGAGGGTTTCTGGGTTATATATAATCATGGGAGTAACAAGCATCACTTTTCAAAAATGGGTAGATGATCTTTTGATGAATGAAAAAATTCATTTTTATAAAAACCTTCCTTAACATAAATGTATCACAACATAAAGGGAAAATAGGAACAAAGCCTCTGTAAGGATATTTAATATTTACATTTCTATTTGAAGCAACCTTCATTCATGTGGATATTTTAAAAAGATTTATTTATTTATTTGAAAGGCAATGTTACAAAGAGAGGAGGAGACAGAGAAAGCAGAATCTTCCATCTGCTAGTTCACTTCCCTAATGGTTGCAACCAGGAGTTCAGAACCAAGAACTTGGAACATACTCTGCTGCTTTCCCAGGCACCTTAGCTGGACGCTGGATCAGAAGTGGAGCAGCTGAGACTGGAACCGGCCGGCATATGGGATGCTGGTGCTGCAGGCAGTGTTAACCTGCTACACTATAGGGCAGACTCCGTTCATGTGGATTTTTAATTTTTTTAAAGAATTAAAATTATTTGAAAGACAGAATTAGAGAGAGAGAGGGAAAGATAGAGATCTTCCATCTACTGGCTGGTTTACTCTCCAGAAAGCTGCATCGGCCAGGGTTGGGCCAAACTGAAGGTAGAGGCCAGTAATTTCATCCATGTCTCCCACGTGAGTGCAGGAGTCTAAGGACTTGAGCTATCTTCTACTGCTTTCCCAGGCACATTAGCTGGGAGCTATTCTGGCAGTGGAGAAGCCAAGACATGAACTGTTTCCTATATGGGATTCCAGTGTCGCAGGCACAGCTTTACCCATGATGCCACAACCCTACCCCCAGATTTGTAATTATATAGTCCATTCTTGAAGGGAAACTTTGATACCCCAGATGATAATGGACTGCTGGATTACCTGTGGCAGAATAAATTTCAAGCCTTCTTAAAAGCTACCAGCTCTTGGCCTTTTCTTTGGAAATTAATATCCTTTGAGGAGAAGAAGTATTCCTTGTAACTATCTCTGATAGCCTGAATAGACTTAAATGGATACCCTTCTGCTTCCCAACATATCTATTTTCTGTTGACACAAATACTTCTAATTTTTTTTTTTTTGAGGTCATTGACCTTGTTGAGAGTTTTATCAAAGCTCTGGGCTCCTTCTCAGAAACATGCACTTTCTCATCCACCAATAAAAATTTTTTTTATGCTTTGACTGTGAAGGCTATCATCTATAGACCCTTCACCCAGTGTCAAATCAAGAAAGGAGAGATGCCAGAATAAAAACGAAGTAGAAAGAACACAGAACTCAGAATCAGGAGCCCTAAGAGGCTGTTTTGTTTTGAGTAGAAGATGCTTAAGATACAAGGACTGTGTATTTAATTCTGTGGTCACACATGTAAATTAAAATACATCCTCTCTAGTGTTAGTGAAAGGATTGATGAAGAAAGTAGGAAAGCTTTTGAATTGACAGTGAAAGAGGTAGCTATACTTGGGACAGTTAAATTGTCAAAAATAGTAAATTTCACAGGTTAAAATTTTGCTTAGAACTGACACAGGTTATCGTCTATTGGGTAGATTCAGATGAATTATTTTAACAGTTTTCATGTCTTGTAGATAATTTATGAAACAATTTTAAATTTAAAAAATGGATCTTTATTTAAAGAGACTAGTATCAAGAAGCTTAAATTTGTTCTATATGGTGAATTCAAGGTAGACTTCTTATTTTTCATGAATTTACTCCAGTTTGGACTGCACTGATAGTAGGCTTCTTTTTCAGATTTTGTTCCCTTTAGATTGTTTTACATGTTCATACAAGTTTTTTCCTGATTAATTTTATATACAGTCTGTTAAGAACATTATGAAAAATTCATGAAAAATCAGAATTTTCATGATACAATCTATATTAAATGCTTTTGACCTTTGTTTTAAGTATTGGCTTTTTGTGTTTAATATCTTAATTAAATGATATCTTTTTTAATCCTGGCAATATTAAAAACACAGTATTAAATTTATTAATATAGTGACTGTACAAGCTGGTTTAGCCTTGCTGTCCCAGATGGGTAATACTGTCTTTTTTATACTCACAAGGGTCTTGGGTTGGATGATAAATTATGTAGTCATCCTGGTTATTAAAATTTCTAAAACACTGAAAATATTCTGACCTAATCTTCAATCCAGAATAAGAAACTTTTTATGTCAAAATAAGAATTTCAACAGGTGAGAAAAGAGAAATAAAGTCAGAGTAGAGAGACTGAAAGGAAATGTGTCTGTAAGCTGGATGCATTTCACACATACATAGCATTCTGTTATCTCTTGGAAAGAAAAATAGTGATGGCATTTAACATTTTATTGGGACTACATTTTGACCCTGTGTATAAACACATTTATATAAATACACAATTCCTTGTTCACTCCTCCACTCACCTAATTTGAATATGATGCACTCTTATTTTCTTCTTTTTTATTAAAAATTAACACAGTTCATGAGCCAGTAAATTGATTTACGATTCAGTGAGAAGTCACTGTCCACAGATGAAACACTGCCCTAAATGGTTCTCTTAGGGGCTGGTATTGACTAGAACCAACAATAGTGATATCTTGAAAATAATAATACTTTTGTGGCAAAGGGTGAATTTAATTTTCTCTTTTTATTCATATTTTAATCTGTTGATGGAATTTTTTAAAAAATTTATTTATTTGAAAGAATTACACAGAGAGAGAAGGAGAGGCAGAGAGAGAAAGAGATCTTCCAACTGCTGACTCACTCCCCAATTGGACAAAACGACCAAAGCTGCACCAATCCGAAGTCAGGAGCTTCTTTCAGGTCTCCCACGTGGGTGCAGGGGCCCACGGACTTGGACCATCTTCTACTGCTCACCCAGGCCATAGTAGGAGCTGGATCAGAAGTGAAGCAGCCAGGACTTGAACCAGAACCCATATGAGATGCCAGCACTGCAGGCGGTGGCTTTACCTGCTACACCACAGCGTCAGCCCCTGTTTTAGATCACATTTTTTAAAAAGGTTTTATTTGAGAGGCAGGGCCACAAAGAGAAAGGTCTTCCATCTGCTGATTCATTCCCCAGATGGCCACAATGGCTGGAGCTGGGCCAATCTGAAGCCAAGAGCCAGGAGCTCCCACATGGGTGCTGGGGCCCAGGACTTGGGCCATCTTCTACTGCTTTCCCAGGCCATAGCAGAGAGATAAATCAGAAGTAGAGCAACTGGGACTTGAACAGGTGCCCATAGGAGATGTCGGCACTGCCTGTTTGGGCTTTAATTGTTACGCCACAGTGTCAGCCTCTGTAGATTGCATTTTTAAAATGAAATGCTGACCTTTGAGATTTAAAGTAAATTGGAGATTTCTAGTTACTTATTTAAAATTAATTTAAGAAAAATATTTGTATATATGCAGAAATATTTGGGAAAGGTTTCATTTTGTTTTTAGAACACTTAGTAGCATTTTGGGGATAAAACATAATTGTTCTACAACACACTGACTCATAATTTATGAAAAAAATAGTTAAAAATTGGTATTGTAGCTTTTCTGTCAGTACTACTAGTGCAATATAGATACATTCTTTTCTAAAAAACTAAACTATTTTTATGATGTTTATTTTTTATATAAGTGTAATAATAGATTGCATGTTACAAAGTAGGTCCTTTGCTGTTTTCAGCTTTAATGATATATTTGGCTATAGAGGTCTGCAGTGACTAGTGCTGATTAATATACAGCACAGTGCCAGGTGTTCAATGTGTTTGTAAAACACTAGAAAAGTCATTCCTACATTGTGGAAAGTACTCTTCTGCTGTGATAGGGAAAAAAATATTATTTTTGTGAAAGCTTTCTAATGTGCATTAAATTGCCTGTCCCTTCTTCAGGGTCTTTTGCAAAAACATTGTATGTTCAAGAAATTACTTGCTTGTATGTTGATTTCTTTTGGCCTGAAAGAATATAAGTAGAAAAAAATTTATCTTTATAACATTAAAATTTAAAGGAGCAAACCAGATTTTACTTAAAGTAAATATCTGTGGGGGATATTTGAGAAGTATGAGACGGCTCCTTGCCATTAAAGAAGGTAGGAAAGGGTTATTGACAACACATAAAATGGTCAAAATTAGAGCACTGTGCAATATTTATACAGGTACATGGTGTCCTGACTGGAAGTGCTGTGAGGGGCTCAGGTTATTTAGTTTAGGCCTCCTTTTGAGGGCAACTGAGAGTTAAATAGAACACCTTTTTTCCTACTGCCTTTACAGTTTGTCTCATTATTAATAATTTGCCTAAAAGAAGAGGGAAAAAATTCATGCTGGTATGTTTGTCATTATTTAACATAATCATGACTTAGTGGGACAAGTACAAGTACACTGGTAGACAAAGTATATAAGATTTCAGTGATAGGGACCAGCGCTGTTGCATAGTAGGTAAAGCCACTGCTGGCATCCCATATGGGCCTTTTAGAGGCGCAGTAGGCCACAAAGAAAGTAGTGTCAGGGTGGTGTTGTGGCAAAGCAAGTAAAGCTGCTGCCTCTGAAGACAGCATCCCATATGAGTGCTGGTTTGTGTCCCGGCTACTCCACTTTCAAGCCAGCCCCCTACTAATGGCCTGGGAAAAGCAATGGAAGATGATACAGGTGCTTCGGCACTTGCACCCCTGTGGGAGACCAGAAGAAGCTCCTAGCTTTAACCTGGTCCAGTCGTGGCTGATGTGGCCTTCTGGGAAGTGAACCAGCAGTTGGATGATTCTCTCTGTGTGTCCTTCTCTCTGTAACTCTTTCAAACAGATAAGTGAATCTTAAAAAAAAAAAAAAAAAAATTGAGACCCTGAACATGGATGAGAAGAATTTTAGGAAGAGGAAGTGAAATCCAATCAGGGGTAGAATTTGCAATTCAAAGAATGATGGAAAGATTAACTTATATAGATGCTTGGGAAGATGGTAATGCCAGGAAGATGGGTTTGGTGATCTGAATACTTGCTAAAAATTGAAAATGTCATTGAAAGGTTTTTCTAAAATAAGGGAATGACAAGATCATACTTGTATTTTAAAAAGCTAGCCATGGGGGCTGACACTGTGGCGTAGCTGGTAAAGCCACTGCCTGCAGTGTTGGCATCCCATATGGGCGCCAGCTGCTCCACTTCTGATCCAGCTTTCTGCTGTGGCCTCGGAGGGCGGTGGAAGATGGCCTGGATTCTTGGGCACCTGCTCCTGTGTGGGAGGAGCCAGCAGATGGAAGACATCTCCCTGCCCCGCCTCTCCTCTCTCTGTATAACTCTTTTAGGTAAATAAATATATCTGTTTAAAAAAGCTATGCATGAGACACAGATGGGTTTCTATATTTTCTTGGCTGTAATTTAACTCTGTGGTACTGCCCTTCACTTAAGCATGTACGGTTCCAGCTTTTTTTGCACCAAAATAAAAATTTTTAAATATGTACAGTTTTTTTCATAATATGCATTTTCCATTAACTTTTTGAAGACCCTTCTTGTAGAACCTTGTAGAAAGGTTGCTCTAAATACTCAATTGATTCATTGAAATTGTCTTTGGTTTACTGTGTTTAAAGGGTAGAAATAAGACAACATTTTGGAAAGATTACCATCAAAATAGTAAAATCCAGTTTGGCACTCATTATCTAGAAAATTTGCCTACTTTAATTACCTTACTGATAACCACAGTAGCAGCATATTGTTAGTGCTGGTGACATGTGTGATACTATAGAAATTCAGGGGATGAGGAAGGCACTTTCATCTTGACTGAGACACAGCCAGGCTTTTGGAAGTGGATAGTAGTTTTTAAATGAACCTTGAAGGATACCTAATTGAAATGGAAATGAAGGTCAGTGGTGGGAAAGGAACTGAGTTGAAGGAGGGAGTAGTAAGGGAGAATGTGGCTAGTTTTGACAGAAGGAGATAAGGGAACTGAGTTCCTATGATAAGGGGAGAAAGGTAGAGGACATGGAATGCTATTCTAAGCTGTTGGAATTTTGGAATTAACTTTGTAGTGAGGAATAATTGTCCTTTTAAAAAGAATCTGTGTAATGCTTTTGAAAGTGCTTTTTAAATAAAAGGATTTCTGCAGGAGGAGGAGAAATGAGAACTATAAAAGAGGGATACTATTCAGAAAGGAAAAGTAAGCAATGCTTGGCAGGTTAGGTTGGGAAGAATAAGGAAGAGACTGAGATGGCAAAAGGATTCAAAACTTGTTGCTGGGGGAATGGTTACACAAGACAGTGAAGTTCTAGCAACATCATCACCCAGTTACCCACTGAATCAGTAAGTTTGTTTTTAGGAGAATAGAATAAGCCTGTTTCTACTATCATTGGTTACAAAACTTAGTTGTATTTGGTTGATTGTCATTTTTGATAGTCATCGTTTTCTTCGATTCCTAGTGATTTTGTTGCTTACTGATTTTCTAGGGTTTGCATTTTATATGATTGGGTGTTTGTTTTTGTTTATTTGAAAGGCAGGAAGAGATTTCCTATCCACTGGCTCATTCCCCAGATACTCTTTAACAACCAGGGCTGGACCAGGCTAAAACCAAGATGCCTGGACTCAATCTATCTCTCTTAGGCAGATGGCAGGGACCCAACTACATGTACATTTGCAGGGGGAATGGAGAGTAGAGCCTGGGCTCCCTTATGAGATGTGGATTTCATACCTGCTGAGCCAGTGCCCATCCCTGGGCTTTTAAAATGCATCTAAAATCTTTATATCCTCAATTGTAATGTTGGATTTTCTGTGATTAATATTCTAACATGAGGGTTTTTTTTTTTAATGCTCTTTATAATATCTGGATTAAGATAGTTAGACCTTATAGACAGTTGCTGGTCAGAGCTAAATTTTAGGGAATCTTCTTTAGTTGACTCCATGTAATAATAAAATAATACACAAGACTTAAACAGACTCTGTTAAAAAAAGATTAATAAAAGATTTATTCAAGGGAGAATATGAGTGACCTAGAACTAGGGGACAGAAGACCAATGACTTATTTTTTTATGTGAAAGAGTTACAAAGAGGGAAGGAGGGAGGGAGGGCATAATTGGTTATAAATATCATCAGAAACTGGCTACTGTCTCTGAAAGGAAGGCTATTCTAATAAAAACAATTCTGGGAATGGATAAGGAATATTAGATTAGGAACAAAGGATTGTGTGAGTTTGCTATAGATGGCCAAGAGTAAACAGACTTTATACACATATATCACCCAAGTCAGGTTGACCTGGTTAAGAAGACTAATAGCTCTGTCTAGACAATACTCATGTCTCAATAGTATTTCTCTTGAATGGTTTGCAAGCCTTTTAGGGTGAATTTGTTCTCAAGTTTAGGAAAGAGGGTGGCTTGTCTGAGATAGGTAGTCCCTTACTCAATCGGGAAGTACAGAAATAGAATCCCTTATTTCTTTGTTGTACCTAGGTTTTGAGGAACAAGTTGAATATTACTATCCAATGTTTAAAATATATCAGGAGACAGATATTGTGGTGCAGTGGGTTAAGTTTTGCTTTGCTTGCCCATATTAGAGCTCTGGTTCTAGTCCTGCTCCTGTGCTTCCAGTCCAGCTTCCTAATAATGCATCCTGGGAGGCAGCGAAAGATGGCTCAAGTGCTTTGCCCTGGCTACCCATGTGGGAGCCAGATTGAGTTCTAGGCTTCTAGCTATTGCGGGAACCAGCAGATGGAAGATGTGTGTGTGTGTGTCAGTGAGCCTTTCAAATAGATGAAAAAGTGGGCAAGTTGAATTAAAAGTATTTTTCATGATACACATTTTTCCATGAACTTTTTGAAGACCTTGTGTATGTTTGTGACCATAGCTGTAAACTAACTAAACAGAAAATACCCAGTGAGCCCTGGGCATGTGATTTTAATTCAGATTTTAGCTGGAATGTGTAGAAATACAAAACTATAGAAAGCCAAATCAGATCCATTGGGACTATGGACTAATGATATAGATTATTAGCCCTGTTTAAGTTGAATGTGATTATATTGAAGGTAATTTAAAAGGAATTTTAAAATGAGGTGGTTTTCTTATCTAATTTTCTAATCAAGAATGATTACTTAATTATTCTTCTACACCTGAAGTGGTATTTTAGAAATATTAAGATTTTGAGAGCAAGGAGTCTATGGTTACACTTAAATCATTCTAAACACAAGCTAGACAGCATACTTGCCATTTTGTACTTTAATGTTTATTCTCATTTAAAATGTGATTTAGTTCTAGAAGTAGTGAATATTCATAACAAGTACCTATTTTGCTTTAATAAAACAGCATATGCAAGTCCAACTTGTCTTGAAAAAGAATTTTCTTACCTCCACAAAGAAATATAATATCTTTACTATCCTGTTATCTCCTACTTGACAAGTAAATCACTTATAGCTGGGGGGTTAGCCTTTTTGGCTTTTGGCTAGCCAGTAAAACTAGTTTGTCTCTAATTTCTCTATGAAGATGTTAATAATATATCATTTATGTCTAGCTTTTCTCTTTATATCTTGATACACTTGCTCAAAATATTCTGCTACTTTGAAATAGCAAAAGCTTTACAAATTCTACTTTTTCTTCTTCTGAGTAGACCCAAGTTTAAATAAACGGCTGCTTTCATTTGCTTAACTCTTACCTGAACCAAGCTTATAAGGCTGTTACTACTCTTAACATCCTACTTATGGGGCAAACTCAAGCTTCCTGTCTCAGCTAAAGCAAAGTGCAGATGCTTTGCAATTCATCCTCTTCAAGTAAAATATTAAAGCATGCAAGAACTAGTTAACTTAATCACTGATTGTTATATGATTCTGAGTTAATTGAGACGTTTGCTTGTTTTTAGTCATTGGTAGTGGAAACTTTAAAAATTGATGGAAGTTACTTGTAGCACTGAATAAATACCCAGTTTTAGAGTGAAAGTATTTCAAGGAAATGATGTTAAAATGCTTCTGAAGTTACTGATTGTATATGCCTAATTCCTGATTGGAAGGGGGAACATTGCTTTTCATAACAACTAACCATTTTAACTGCTCATTTTGGGAATAGTGATTGGCTTGATTACATTGGTATAGCCAGGAGCAGAGAGTTGATGTTGGTGGGAGTAGGGGAATTCTCTCCAGTTTTAATGCATAGTAGAGATTAACACATTTTCTCTTAATACCTACTTATTTTATGAGACAAGAGATAAGGGGTGGAACTGAATATAGGCCCTCAGGACCCAGACTTGACTATGTAATTTGCAGAGTCCTGTGTAAAATAAATAAGTGATGCCCCTTAAAATTACTAAAAGTCAGGACCGCAATAGCTGAGTGTTAAACTGAGTGTACAACTCTATGCTACTGCATATGTTGTACATGTACAAGGCTGGTGCTGTAGGCATTTTATGCAATGAGGAAAGAAAGTATAAAATGAAGAAATTAAAGTTTGGCTGTTCATTAAATGGCTTCTCCTCTTTTATGCCTGCTAACATGATTCTTTAAGGGGAAAAAAAAAAGCCTGGATTCTGTTTCAGTTGTGCCTCAGAGAAAAAAGAAAATAGTATATGCACAATCTTTTATACACGTGAAGCTTGTAAGCCTTGAAGGTTAGTGACATCAGACTTGAGTATCTTATCTCACGCTTGTGCGTGCCTTAGAACATATACATTCTCTGCCCACCTCACCATTGCCACCTCTACCACCAGCTTTTCAACAGTGGTGGAATAATGATTTGTGTATTCTTTTTCTTGTTGTCTTCCTGAATGAGCTCATAATGACTGTTACCTACAGAGTTAACACAAGCCAACCAAATGGAGAAGAAATTTTCATCCCAGCCGGCGCCATGGCTCAGTTGGCTAATCCTCCGCCTGCGGCACCAGCACCCCGGTTCTAGTCCCAGTCGGGGTGCCGGTTCTGTCCCAGTTGCTGCTCTTCCAGTCTAGCTCTCTGCTGTGGCCCAGGAAGGCAGTGGAGGATGGCCCAGGTGATTGGGCACCTAAACCCGCATAGGAGAGCAGCTGGCTCCTGGCTTCAGATGGGTGCAGCGCACTGGCCATGGCGGCCATTTGGGGGGTGAACCAACGGAAGGAAGACCTTTATCTCTGTCTCTCTCTTTCTCACTGTCTAACTCTGCCTGTCAAAAAGAAAAGAAATTGTCATCCCTTGAGTATTAACAGTATTAAGTGGGCCTTGTAGATGTGATTATGCTATTTGGGCTCTGCTTTATGAAGAGATTAATGCCATTGTCGCAGGAGTGCGTTCTTAATAAAGACTTCTACCTCTTTTTCACATGCACTTATTTGCCCTCCCCTCATATTATGGTGTAGCACAAAGGCATTGCCAGATGTCAGCACCATGCGCTTGACTTCCCAGCTCTATAACCATGAGCCAAGTAAACTTCTGTGTCTATAATTGACCTAGTCTGTGGTGTTCTGTTATAGTAGCAGCAAATGGACTAAGACAGAAAATTGGTACCAAAAAGTGGGGCTGTTCCTATAATTTAGGTGATCATGCCTAGAATGCTGGTAGGAATATGATCAGAACTGACCATTCTGATTAGTTTTCACATAGAAAGAACAAGATAATACAAACTGCAGTAAAGACCATTCCTGTTATGCAAAGAACTTTTCAGAGTTGTGTCTGTATCCTAGAACTTCATGGAATGCAGAACTTGATATTGATGAACTAGGATCTTGTAGAAATACATAAGCACCAAGTATTCAGGGAACTGGATGGTTACTTTTAACTGCTTACAGTGACACGTAGAGGAAAGAAATGACTCAGAATGGAATTTATAATTAAAAAGAGAAGCAGCTGGTCATGTATAAAGAATAGAAATGGTTAGAAAATAAGTGCATAGCTAAGCAATTGGTTGCTTAAGAGAGTACCTTGGATAGAAGAACCCAGGTGCTGTTTGTCAAGACTATGGGAGAATTGAAAATCAATGAAAACATTGTTTTTTGAAAAGATTTATTTATTTATTTGAAAGGCAGAGTTAGAAATCTGCCATCTGCTGGTTCACTCCCCAAATGGCTGCAATGACACAGGCTGGGCCAGTCCAGAGCCAGGAGCCAGGAGCTTCTTCCTAGTCTCACAGGTGGTTGTAAGGGCCCAAGTATTTGGACCATCTTCCGCTGCTTTCCCAGGCACATTAGCAGGAAGCTGTGTTGGAAGTAGAGCAGCCAGGTCTCAAACTGCTACCCATATGAAATGCTGCCATCACAGACAATGGTTTTATCTGCTATACTCTAGCACCAGCCCCAAAACATTGATTTTTGAGGCTACCCTTCCCATCACAAGCTAAGTGCTCCAACAGGGCAGACTGGTTTGGGGGAACTGGCTCAGGGTGCCGTCAGCAGGCTCAGTGCACAACACTGTCTCTGCCCTCTTAGTGAAGCAAATCCTAATGCATCTTGGCCTAACATTTTTTAAAAGTATTTATTTATTTATTTATTTGAAAGGCAGAGTTACAGAGAGGGAGATGTCTTCCATCTGCTTCCCTCCATTCCCTAAATGGCCACAACAGCTGGAGCTGTGCCAAGCCAAAGCCAGGAGCCAGAAGCTTCCTCCAGGTCCCCCTTGTGGGTGCAGGGGCCTAAGGACTTGGGCCGTCTTCTACTGATTTCCCAGGCCATAGCAGAGAGCTGCATCAGAAGTGGAGCATCCAGGACTCAAACTGGTGCCCATATGGGATGCCGGCACTGCAGGCAGCAGCTTTACCTGCTATACCACAGCACCGGCCCCTTGGCTTAGCGTCTTTTTTTTTTTTTTAAGATTTATTTATTTATTTGAAAGGCAGAGTTACACAGAGAAGGAGAGGCAGAGAGGTCTTCCATCTGCTGGTTCACTCCCCACTTGGCCGCAACAGCCAGAGCTGCGCCTATCCAAAACCAGGAGGCAGGAGCTTCCTTTAGGTCTCCTCTGCAGGTGCAGGGTCAGAAGTGGAGCAGCCAGCACCTGAACCGGCACCCATATGGGATGCCGGCACTGCAGGCGACAGTATAACCTGCTACACCACAGCACGGGTCCCTGGCCTAAGGTCTTAAAGATAAAAATGGCAGCATCCATGTGATGCTAAGTCTGCAAGCCTGCAGAATGCAAAAATTATAGGAGCATGGCTGTCATCACCTAGATTTCAGATGATATTACAGACCACCTGAGGACTCAGAGAATCGTTGCAGGGGCAGAGCAGAATGCCTTTGCTGCGGCAACGCTGAGTGGAAAGTAGGCGCACTATGGCAGCGCATAATGGGAGTCTAGAGTAGAGCAGCTCCTGAAGCCCCAGAAGTGCAGGACCAGCAGCGTGTAATACCAGCCTAGGAAAACTGTAGGCGCAAGACTAACCTGAATGAGGCGAAGCCTTAGGGGTGGGGCTGCCCAATGAGCCCTCTGTGGACCCAGGTGCCCCCAATGTGCCAGGAGGTGGTACATGGAATAAAAAATTACTCTGGAGCTTTAAGAATTAATGTTTTCCTTGTTGGTTTTGGGCTTGCTTTGGACCAGTTGCCCCTTCCTTGACTCTTCTGTGGAATGGGAAAATGTATCCTGCGTCTGTCCCACTGTTGTCTTTTGAAAGTATGTAACTTGGGGCTGGCACTGTGGTGTAGTGAGTAAAGCCACCACCTGCAGTGCCGGCATCCCATATGGGCACCTGTTTGAGTCCTGGCTGCTCCATTTCTGATCTCTGCTATGGCCTGGGAAAGCAGTAGAAAATGGCTCAAGTCCTTGGGCCCCTGTACCTGTGTGGGAGACCTGGAAGAAGCTTCTGGCTTCCTGGTGAAGCTCTGGCTGTTGTGGCCAATTGGAGAGTGAAACAGCGGATGGAAGACATCTCTCTCTCTCTCTCTGCCTCTCCTCTCTCTTTGTAACTCTTTGAGATAAAATAATTCTTAAAAAAAAAAAAAAGTAGGTAACTTGTTTTGATTTCAGTAGGCTTGCTACTGGAGGAAATTTCCCTTAAGGTGAGGAGAGTTTCCTGCCTTGAGTTTCACCCAGAGCTGATTTAGGTGAGACTGTGGACTTGGTTCTAGTAAGAGTTAAGAATTTGGGGGCTATTGAGATGTCTTAAATGTATTTTGTGGATGAAAACACGAGTGTTGTGAGGCCAGAGGTGGAATGCTGTAGTTTGAAAGTCTCCTCCAAAACTAATGTTGTAATTGAATTGCAATGTAACAGTATTAGGATAGGGCCTCTTAGAGGTGATGAGGTCAGGAGGGCTGCTGTCATTGATTCAATGCCATTAGGGTAGTTACGCAGGGTATGGGCTCCTAGAGAAGGAGGGGTTCTGCTGGTTTCCTTTTTCTGCCTCACACCTGTGGCTTGCACTTATGCCACGTTGTGATGCATCACAAATGCTGTTGCCAGATACTGGTGCTGTGCTCTTAGATTCCACAGCTTCCAGACCATGAGCCAAATAACCTTATTGTTTATACTTTAACTGTAGTAATTCTGTTATAGCCACAGAAGGCAGACATGCGTGGTGGCAACAGCCAGTTAAGAAACAACAGTGGTGCAGTAGGTTAATCCTCTGACTGTAGCACTGGCATCCCATATGGGCACCAGTTCTGTTCCCAGCTGCTCCTCTTCCAATCCAGCTCTCTGCTGTGGCCTGGGATAGCAATAGAAGTCGGCCCAAGCACTTGGGCCTTTGCACTCTCATGGGAAACCCTGAAGAAGCTCCTGGCTTCTGGCTTCGGATCAGCTCAGCCCTGGCCATTATGACCATTTAGGGAGTGAACCAGTGGATGGAAGACCTTTCTGTCTTTTCCTCTGTTTGTAACGCTACCTCTCAAATAAATAAAATCTTTATAAAAAAAAAAAAAAACAGCTTCAGGTCTTTTTTTCATCAAATAAATCTCCAGTCTCTGGAGTCATTTGTATAGTGAAGGATAAAGAAAACAGAAATCCATTGAGGCCAGCATTGTTTATAAGGGGCAGAAAGATGAAAGGGAAAAATATTTAATGTTAGA
Source organism: Sylvilagus floridanus (assembly GCA_949820135.1). Classification (NCBI taxonomy): domain Eukaryota; kingdom Metazoa; phylum Chordata; class Mammalia; order Lagomorpha; family Leporidae; genus Sylvilagus; species Sylvilagus floridanus. The sequence goes on along the minus strand of OX463225.1, from coordinate 82,275,262 downwards.
GCCAAGTCATTTCTTTTTCTTCCATGGGTAAGACTAAGTAATTACTCAGAAAACAGACTTAAATTTCTATGTTATATTATCTATTGATTTGCTTTCACCGATCTGATACTGTATTTCCTAACATTGAGCTATGTGGTGTTCTTTTTGAGGACTTATAAGACTATTGTATTTTTCTGTTTAACAAAACAGCCGTCTTGCAAAAGGTATATTCTAAAATTTTTGTATATAACTTTACAACAGTTCATTCTCCTTACAAATAAAACATCCCTGTTAACAGTTTAGATACTTTATCATATAATCAGGTAACTTTAAATATTTTTGACAGTCTTCTGGTTGATCACCTGAAAAACTTCTGCCACCCTGAACAGGGACCACAGGAAAGTTTGAGAGACTGGATTTATTCCTTTCTAAATAAACAGTTATGTTTAAGGAGAAGAAAATGAAGAATTTCTAAAACTAATCTATTATTTTGTATCCTTATATAAACGTTAGATTTAAAACACTTTGTATTGTTTTCATTTGTTTTGTGTTTCTGACCCTAACAAGTACAAGTAAAATCCTATTAGAAAGAAAAACTTTATGATAATGTTATCTATTTGGCAGATTGTTCATATAAACAACTTTGTTAAACCTTTGGCTGTTTATCAGATATTGATGAGTGCTGAGCCCCATTGTACTAAACCTGAATGTGTTAGTGATGCTGTGTCTGGTGTTCTAGTGATGCCCGATACAGTCCAGAGTAGAACTGCTCTTCCCTGAAGATACAATAAAATATTTTAAATGAAACATTTATATAATAGACATAAAATATTTTGTGCACGTCAGCTTTTTCTGTGTAGGATAACCATATTGACATGCCGTGTGTGTGTGTGTGTGTGTGTGTGTGTGTGTGTGTATAAAATGCTCATTTTTAAACAGATTTTTGTAAATGTTACAGGGTAGGGCTGGATATTGGTATTAGGAAAAGCTACTCTTACAAAATTTATTCATATTTTACTTGCTAAATAACATTTCAGAGAATAAGGAATTTAAATTAAAAACACTGGTAAATTTGTGTTTAATTACCAGAGATTTCAGGTTTTTGGTATCTTATGGATAAATCTAGGGGTTCTCAACGCATGCGATTCCCTATCCTTGCTTGGAGTTCTAGGTGCTAGAGATTAGCAGTCATGTGCTGGTGAAGTTGTCCTGCTTTCTAAAAATGTAATACCTTAATTACCATAAAAACTGTCTTTCTTGTCTTGACTCCATACAGCATCAAAAGTCAGAAAATTCTTTTTTCCTTTATAGAAGAAAAGGTCACACTTACTTTCTGCACTTCAGAGTAAGTTAAAGTATCCCAACTGCCAAGTGTAACTTAGGTGCATTGTTAACTGATGAAACATTGTTTTGCATACTTCTTCAACCATTCTCTGCCTTTCTCCCTCAATTTGTGTTACACCCCTAATATTCTGTGAACAGAATTTTTTTTTAGCAATTGTTACAATTTTATTTGTAACTTACAGTAATTTATTTGCATCTTAAAGAAGTTGAATATGTTGTGGCAATTTTGACAACCAGCAAGCTCATCTAAGGTTGTACCTGTAATTTCATGATAATCCCACATGCTCACTCTAGTCTATGTAACTGACAGGGATTATGTGTGGTTTCCTATACAGGTACAGTAACTGACATGTAGTAACATTTACCCTTTGATGAGTTCCCTGAACTCTGTTTTCCTGTGTAAGAAATCACTTAAAATTCACTTACATTCAAGTTGCTCATCAGAAGATATAGGGAAAATAAAGTAATGATTATAATGCACATAGTGCTTTGCTCTTCGTAGTAGTATAAGCTATATTGGTCAGTGATTTAAATTTATAATAATGAATAATCCATGAGTGCAGCAATGCAAATGATGCAGAAGTGCAAGAAATGTTACTTATGTTACATAGTAGAGCAGATTTCCATTCACATGCTGTCTAAATGCTAGTGGTTAAATGATTAAGTTTTGCTTTTTTTGTTTGTTTGTTTGTTGAGTTCATACTATGTGCCAGGCTCTTGACTGAAATAACTAATGAGAACTTTGTAAGGTTTCTATTCCAGATTTAGGATGTTTACTTTGAATTAGTCATTCTTTAATACCTAACTTGAATTCCAGCAGTTCTTATTATATTCTTCTTCTAAGGCTAAGCAGGAAAAGACTGGATCCTAGATTTTAAACAGGGAAATGATAGGAAGCTGAAACTAGTGGCTTAAATGAGATTAGGCGTCTCAGGGTTTTTAATTTTCTGTGTGGCATTTCTGTTAACATTGCCACTTTACTATAAGGAACTATGTTTACTGTTTTTGTAATAGTAGCATCTGTTCTTTTTGGAACAACTCATTTCACAGAATCATTGAGTAGCCAATTCCTGTTCTCTCTTTACTTAGAATTTTTCCAGGGGATTTCACAGGGCAGGATAAGAGAAGAAAAGCCATTTGGGTAACTCTTCTGTTACATTTGTATCCCTCTCCCTTGGATCAGCAGATGTAAGCTCTTATGTTCTCTTCCTGCTAATTGACCAGCAGCACCCTGGATTATTATCATCCCTTTGTCCAAAGGAATGGTGTAGCTGTATTCAATGACCCATTACATGTTATATCATATCTGTTTCTACCTATTAGAAATATTTATTTTTTCTTTATTATTATGATTTTAAAAATAAATGATTGAAGGAAACATCGAGTAATGAAAAAGTTTCAAGAACAGTTAGCATTAACATTTTGGTGTGTTTTGGTATAAAAATCTTTTTCCTTTTCATCACATTTAAAAATAAGCTATTGGAAAAATGTGAAATAAAAAATATAAATAAAAAATATAAATATAGTTAGCATTGAACATTGCATTCAGTTGTAAAGGATTTATATTTTCTAATAAGATAAAGCCTGTATGATTGCATGGCTATATAGGTAATACAATACAGATTAAATTTTAAAATGCAAGTTTTGTTTTGCCATTTTAAAAATAGGACCTGTATATACTTTTAAGAGCTATTTACAGATCAGTATGAAAATTGATTTTTTTCATTGAGTTTTTAGATTACATGACTGTTACTACCTTAGTAAGTTTTCAAATCAAGTGAGAAGTACTAAGCCAAGTAGTAAGCAAGTACAAAGTTATTTAATAGTGTTAAAAGGTTCTAATTTCCCCAGAAATAAAGGAAGATTTAGCCAGATGTTAAAATTATGTGTGATTATAAATTACCCTTATTGTAACAATTGTCTAATTTAGTAGTTTCTATTTAGATTTTACCCAGTTCTAGTTTGGCATGATAAAGCATCAGTAGAAACAAACCATATAGGGTGAATGTATGTGGATAATATTTACACTGTTGGAAAATCAGCTGCAAGTTAGTGCATGCCTCAGGAAATAGAGAAATGAATGCAAACTTTTTCTAACTTAATTTAGGTGGTCTGACCTCTAGAAATATGTGTGTTGTGTATTTTGAAATATATAAGGATTGTTAAATCTTTTCTTCCCTTTTTTAGCTTTAGATTGTAAGCAAAAGAAATCAAGGTCAAGATCTGGAAGCAAGAAGAAAATGCTAACATTACCTCATGGTGCTGACGAGGTTTACATTCTCCGATGCAGGTATATGACTTTATGGCCATATCTGATGATTTATATCAGATTTTGCTTTGAGACATATTAGTTATTTTACTGAGTTTTTTTTAAATTTGTAGCAGAGGATACCGCAACAATTAGATTACAAATGAACTTTGGAAACAGTTTTAAAATTTTATTCAACTCAGTATACTCATTGTAATTTTTTTCAAGTAATTAATTTTTTTACATTAGCCAAGCATCTCTATTATACAGTGATTATAAAAGTGGTTTGTTGATTTGAGTTGTTTAGTTAGTGTTTTACAGTCTTGAGATCTTGCCCATAGGGAACATATTTTCTCTCCCCTCATCCTCATACCTCCTTCATATACCCTCAAAGAAACAAGTAATGACACAATGTAGTTTAAGGATTTGTGAATTAGGGAAAAGTCTTTCCAAAAAATGACACATTTTGGAGTAATTGTTGTTTTAAATCAATTAAGATGTATAGGTTTTAAAACCAGTTAATTTTTTTTTACAGATGTATTTATTTACTTGAGAGGCAGATTTACAGACAGAGGGAGAGACAGAGATCATCCATCTGCTAGTTCACTTGCCAAATAGCCACAATGGCTGGAGCTAGTTCTATCTGAAGCCAGGAGCCTGGAGCTCTTCCCAGTCTCCCACGTGGGTGCAGGGGCCCAAGCATTTGGGCCATCTTCCTCAGTTTTCCCAGGTGCATCAGCAGGGAGCTGGATTGGAAGTGGAGCAGCCAGGATGCAAACCAGTGCCCATATGGGATGCCAGTATTGCAGCTAGACACTTAATCTAATGAGCCAGAGCACCAGCCCTAGGACCAGCTAATTCTAAAAAAATATGTATATATTTATGTATTTGGAAGGCAGAGGGAGACAGAGATACCTTCTCTGGTTTACTCCTCAAATGGCTACAACAGTCAAGACTAGATCAGAGGAGCCAGAATTCCTTCTATATCCCATGTGGGTTGCAGGGGCCCAAGCACATGGTCTATCCTCTGCTGGTTTCCAGGTGCATTAGCAGGGAGCTGAATTCCACCTGGGACTTGAACTAGCACTCCAATAGGGAAAGCCAGGGTCACATGGTACCTTCACCTGCTGTACCACATATTTAGTTAGTTTTAATCTAGTATTGTTCCTGCATCTACAAAGATTACTGAAGTCTAATATAGCTGTTAATAAACACAAGAGTTGGGAATTTTAATGTTGAATTAGGGGCCAGAACTGTGGCGCAGTAGGTTAATCCTCCATTTGTGGTGCTGACAACCCATCTGGGCACCGGTTCTAGTCCCTGCTGCTGCTCTTCCGATCCAGCTCTCTGCTATGGCCTGGGAATACAGTGGAAAATGGCCCAAGGGCTTGGGCCCCTGCACACGCATGGAAAACCCGGAAGAAACTCCTGGCTCCTGGCTTTGGATCGGCTCAGCTCCGGCTGTTGTGGCCATTTGGGAAATGAACCAGAAGATGGAAGACCTTTCTCTCTGTTTCTCCCTCTCACTGTCGGTAACTCTCGCTTTCAAATAAATAAATAAAGTCTTTAAAAAAAATACGTTGAGTTGGCGCCCCGCGGCTCACTAGGCTAATCTTCCGCTTTGCAGCGCCGGCACACCAGGTTCTAGTCCCGGTCGGGGTGCCAGATTCTGTCCCGGTTGCCCCTCTTCCAGGCCAGCTCTCTGCTGTGGCCTGGGAGTGCAGTGGAGGATGGCCCAAGTGCTTGGGCCCTGCACCCCATGGGAGACCAGGGTAAGCACCTGGCTCCTGCCATCGGATCAGTGTGGTGCGCCGGCCGCGGTGGCCATTGGAGGGTGAACCAACAGCAAAAGGAAGACCTTTCTCTCTGTCTCTCTCTCTTTCTCATTGTCCACTCTGCCTGTCAAAAATTAAAATTAAAAAAAAAATACATTGAATATTAAGTAATTGACTTTTTATTTGTGTTATCTCCAATATATGGTAAAGTTTATTCTTTCTATTTAGGGATTTTATGTGAATTGGTTTTTTTAAAAAAAGGGAATTGGTCATATTAAGAGAATTATTACCAACTTCTTCTTTAGGTTTTGTGGACTAGTCTTTCGAGGACCATTGTCTGTTCAGGAGGACTGGATTAAGCACTTACAACGACACATTGTAAACGCTAATCTTCCACGGACTGGAGCTGGCATGGTGGAAGTCACATCACTACTTAAAAAGCCTGCCTCCATTACAGAAACTTCATTTTCTCTACTAATGGCAGAAGCAGCTTCATAGAACCAGGAAAACCTTTTACATAGCAAATTTGAATTGGATGTAAATTTGAAATTGTTTTTTTTAAGCCACATTAAATTATCCGTTTACTAAAGCAGCAAAATGGGGAAAAGTGAATTCCAGTGACATCAGAGCAAATCAAATACTTAAAACAGTAAGTAGTCTATATATTTTATATAGGGTGGAAGATTGATTTTGAGGCTTACTAACTTTTGTTGGCTAACCATGTTTACTCAGTAAGAGATCAGTACAAGTAAGCAGCCATTTATAAACTGTTGCACATGGATACTTACAGATTTATTGAATTATATTTCCTTCAGTGTTACCAGAATCAAGGCTCTGTTTATTCCCCACAAGACTTGCATAGAAAAATAAGATATTATATTTTGTTTGTATGTATTTAGTGTTTTGTATAATACCAGGAACCGCTAACTAAATTTACTCAATTTAGGGCATTAAATATCATGTACTTCATAGTTTGAGACTGTTCACTCAAATAGGGCAGAGTATTATTCTATCTAGATGTGTAAGTGTTTTTTTAAAATCACATGGAACGGTTTTTTTTATACTAAAAAGTGGAGGGAGATTTGTTTAAACAAGTATTTCTAAAAGAAATATGTACATAGTCCTGGAAATTATTTGTGGTAAGGAAATATTCTTTACTCCAGTTGCATTTCTCAGACAATAAAGTGGTGCATCCATGCTACCTCCTACTTTGTCAACAAAGATGCTATTTACCCTTTACATTTTTGTATCATAATAGATTTAAAAAATCTAATGTTCTTTATTGCAAGACATCTTTTTGTTAACAGATTTGTTTCTTTTTAATGTTTTACCTAAAATTTGACATGCTTACAGGACAGGTTTGCCTCTTACTTTATTTAACATTGTAGAAATGTAATTAATAAACAGTGCTCACTACACAACTTAGAATAGGCTTTCTCATTTATATTATCTTCCAAATTTGATCAGTTAGCAAAACTTAATACACCAATTAAAATATTTCTACTTATGATGAGAATGTTTACAATTTAAATTTTAGAACTTGTTTTGGATGTGATTATATGTACAAAAATCGTGTAACACTATGCTCATGCTAAGAACCGACGTAACAGAATTACTGAAATAAATGTGCTGTGAGGAATGGAAAATATGGTGCAGGTGTCTTGGTCATGATAAATTGTGATTATCCTTTTAAAGTCTTTCCAAAAACAGATTAGTTCTTTTTATCTGAAATCAGATTCTTCTACAAATAACAGTTTTGTATGCAAGCACCAATTTTATTTTATTTCATGTAGTTTGGCTAAAACTATAGTTGAACCCAGGATATGCATTGATACTATTCTTCATATGTAAATAAAGTTAACAACAGTTAAAATAAGGAGTATTTTGGTAGAGTATATACATACCTCACTGCCAGTGAAATCGCTTTCTATGGTATATCCTTACCAGAAAAATCTCTAAATAAAAAAAACTTAAAATGATAATGTCTATAATGTGAAACATTTATTTTTATCATGGATGGAAATAGTCCACTTAAAGTTGTATTTCATTTTTATTCAAATTGTTTCTCTTTAGCAGGTTACTATGTTCACAGGATTCTCTCCCCTTTCATAATTAATCAGACCTCTAAATCCAGAACCATTTTAAATCTGAAATTAGGAGATTGATTCATGAATCATTCCTAGCCAGACTCCTGATTTCTGGGGCAAGTAGATAAGAACAAGGTGATGTAAGTTATTTGCAGTTTTGCAAATGGCCTGATAGAAACTGCGCTTGTAATATCATTACTTTTGACTGGAAATATGCCTTGTCTCTGTATACTGATTATATCTTATTGAACAGTGTTTATTGATAGTTATATGTACTTTTTTTATATTGGAAGACAAACTACGTAGGAAGTAGAGTTCAGAAGTTTTAAAAAAAAGAAAATATAGGGTTCCTGGTGGGAAGGCTAGCAATCACTAGTACCACTTTTAGCCTTATTCTTATAATTTTATGATTTTTGTTTTATCAAGGTAATTACTAAGATGTGTGAATACTAGTATCTGAGTTAGTTTGGCCACAGTTTCAGAATCAAACCTATGTTAAATTTTTTGTTTATTTTAAAAGTAATTATTTTTCCTTCTAGATGTAAGAAAAATTCATCATAAAATAGAATAATTTAAATTAGAAACAGTAGAACAAGGTTTCTAAAAAGTAAAGAAAATCTTTCATAGTAAAGATACTTGGATTACAAAATTTAACAAATTCTTTAGGACATAGTCACAGTTCACCTTTTATTTGGCAAGTGTAATGTTAATATGCTTTCATTTAGATTCCACTAGAAGAAGTATAAAACATCAACTTACATGATAGGTCTTTATGTCAACACATTATGTGGTATTAATTTAATGACAATTTATTCTCAGTGTTAACTAATTTTAATTATTTTATCATTGCCTAGATATGTAAACTTCTTTAGCTATAGGACTTTTTTTTTTTAATAAATCCAATCAGAAGTGTTGATTTATTTAATAGCAACGACAAAAAAGTTCATTTCTACACAGTAATGTTTTCTATTTTGCTTCTTTAGAATATAAGAATGGTGGCTTAACTCATATCTTTATTTTAGGTTTCACTTAATTATGACATAGGGAGATGATAGTTTTTCAGTAATATTTACTATGCAAACTTTTCTTGATCATATACATAATTTCTCAGGGACTGTACAGTTAGAACATATTAGATATTAGTCAAATGTTTTTTCATAAGAAAGTGTAATATATGCTCATTTTCAAAATGTTAAAATGAAAAAAAGAAGAAATCACCTGTGGTATCATCACTCAAAGACATCTACTTTTAACAGCTTATACATTTCTTTCTCATATTATCTCAGTAGTTATGATCAGAATGTACTAAAATACATCCTTTTTTCCTACATTGGTTTCTAAATTTGAGGGCTACATTGTATAAACTAATTTTTGAATCTTGACTGTGACAAAAACCAGTCAGCATCAATAATATTTCAAATTATGGATTAGATTAGATTATCACCTCTGCTGCAGAACATAGCTTTCATATTAATTTCAGCAGTGGGAACTTGCTTTCATATTTTGAGTATCAGCCAAGTTCAGTCACAGATCTTCAAATAATACCTTTAAGTTCTTAGTCCTTTGGAGATAAGTAGAACCTGAGTTGTTCTAATTTTCACAAATTTATTAAGTAATGCCTTCAGTTGCTTAAACAAACAATTGTAATAATGAAACTTACAAGACTGATCTCTCATACTACATGGTTGTTACTAGATTAGGCCAAAAATCAGGATGTACAAAGAATACAAATAATCTAATAAATTACCGATTTGTTTCCTTGTTAAAATTTTAGACACTAAAAAGAAAAAAAATACATAAAATTCCCTGACATTAAAAATTTGTTATAAACTTCACTATTCTTATTTCTGCTTATAGACTTTCCTTTTCAAAAAACATGAGCCCTGCTCTACAGAACTTGACACTGAATTCTTTTTAAAGATTTATTTATTTTTAAAATTTATTTGAAAGGAAGAGACAGAGAGATCTCCCATCCTCTGGTTCACTCCCCAAATGGCCACACGGCTGGGACTGGGCCAGACCAAAGCCTGGAGCCCAGAGCTGCTTCTGGGTCTCCCACATGGGTATAGGGGCCCAAGTACTTGGGCCATCTTCTGCTGCTTTTCCCAGGTGCATTAGCAGGCAGCTAGATGAGAAGTGGAGCAGCCAGGTCTCAAACTGACACCCATGTAGGATGCCAGCGTTGCAGGCAGAGGCTTAACCTACTATGCCACAGAGCTAGCCCAATACTGTATTCTCTTAACAATAAATCCATGGACAGTTTTGTGCCACTAAATATTCTTTATGAAATATCCTTTAAATTTTTGCGTGGTATTCTCTTATACCATATACTATTTACTTCTCTGTTGTTGATCATAAAGATGGGTTTCTACAAGATCAAACAGTTGAATATTGTTCACTTAGTTGTGGCTTTGTATATGAATTTCTAAATTGTTTTTCAGAAAGGTCATATAACTGTTTATTCTTGCCTACAGTTTATGAGAGTAAATGGCTTGCAAATCCTCTAGTCCTTGTCATTATATTCTTCCAAACAAAATAAAACTGTTAGGTAAGAAGTGATACCTTATGAAAACAATGAATGTGAACTTTTGATTTGACAGGTATTAGATATCTAACTTAAGATGTTAAGTATATATAATATGGATAATTATGTTCTGCTAGATAATGTGTCTAAAGTAACTTCAACTCTGATATCATACTTGGCCACTGGGACAATAGAGAATGTCCTTAACCTGTAGTATTTTCAAGAGATCTTTACTGTTGTATTGATTCCAACATTTTTTGTGTGTCTCTGTGTTCATTTTTCTGAGAGTCCTATGGCACTTGTCATATACTCAAATTGGTCTGTGACCCCTGCACCCTTCCCCCAAAAAGTAAAGAACAACTATTTTGAAAGTAATACCTGTCATCATGTCAACTGTCAAGTGGTTTATATTTCTGAGAATAATTCTACACAAATTCTAATTAAAATTAACCCTCAAAATCTTATGGTATAGGGTTTTGTTTTGTTTTTGCATGGTGGTGGAAAAGAGATATTGTGAACTATTTGTATCTTCTGACAAGTTCGTAGAAGATTGTTCAGAAATTTGTTCTTATAAGTTGTTTGATTTCTTAAAGATACCCAAAGAGTTGGTTCTTTCTTAAGCTTTTAAGGTCAAACTCTAGGATTTTTTTTTTCTGTTGTTGAGTAGTAGTAAATTTCAGTGCGTATTTTTAAGTAAGAAGCTTTTAGAAAATGTTAAATTCCATTTATAATTTAATTAAACTTGATATTTTCAAGTGCATTTATAAATTCAGTATATTGATTCTGTTTCAAGAACCTCAGTTTCCTAATTTAAAACCTCTGAAGTATGTATCTCTTGCAAATCAATAAATTAAACTCTGTAATATGTAGAACCTTGATTTCTCTTAAGTATTTCAGTGCCTCATATAACTTTAAAATTTCTACTTTAAAATCAAAACTAAAAGTTGATTACTCATCTATACACATTTTAAATTGGATTTAGAAGGCTGAACTATTAGTCTTACAAGCCAGATTTCTTATAAAGTACACACAAATTGCCTCTTGTTTAAATCATTTCCTTGTGAAAGTACATAAACGTGTTAGTTTTTTGTTTTTTTAAATATTTATTTATTTTATTTGAAAGAGGAGAGACAGAGAAGAAGAGAGAGAGATTCCATCTGCAAGTTCACTCCCCAAGTGTGTGCAACAACAGGGGCTGGGACAGGCCAAAGCCAGGAGCTTCTCTGGGGTCTCCCACATGGGTGCAGGGTCCCAGCACTTGGGTCATCTTCAGCTGCCTTCGCAGGCATATTAGCAGATGGGAAGTGGAGCAGCCAGGAATAAAATTGGTGCCCATATGGGATGCCAATGCTGCAGGTAGCAGCTTAACCTGCTACACCACAGCGCTGGCCCCAGTGTGTTTCTGTTTAAGGAAATATTTTAATTTCTATAAAAGCACAAGATATCGAACATTGCCAGAGCCCCCCAGTTCTCTCTACCTTTTCCACTATTCTCACTTTTCTAAAAATCATTTGTTTGCTTTTCTTAACAGTTAACCTTCTATGAGTGCATCTGGTTTAATTTTGGGTCCTAGGATAGCGTCTTCCTTCAGAGGATTTGCATTTCTTCTTGCAGATGTCCAGGAATGTTAATTGTTTAGAATACCTTAATCTGAGCTCAAATTTTGAGTTTACCTGGACTACTCAGATGACCCAAATTCAGGCTATAAGAGCTGCATTATAGGAAGAATGGGATACATCTGGTTTACCTTTTACTTTGTGGATATAATTTTATTCTCCTAGAGCCCATGATACTGTTGGAAGTACAAGTCAGTTTCATAGCTGTTTATTACGATAGTAAATATCCTCATGGTAGAAGGGAAAAGTTTCTCTCCTGGATATCTTCACTGAGTTTCTGGCTTCTCTTAGCTGTTTGACTCAGTAATTTTTCACTAACTTGTTAATTCTTTGATACCTGTATTGTTTTCTTTTTATTTTAACCCAGCATTTTAAGAAATATTTATATGAATTTTCTGAGATTGAAGATTTTGTGTTTTGTTCACTTCTATTTTCCTAAAAGTTTGTACCCAGTAAAGCATTTATCAAGTGATTAAATGAATGAACTATTTTAAAACAAATTTAAATGAGGTATAAAATCCGTTTTCCCTTTGTTTTTCTTTTTGAAAGAGTTATTCTTGAGCATTTTTCTCTCCCACACATATTTTAGAATTAATTTGGGAACTTATTCCTTTGGAACATCTTGAGATTTTGCTCACTTCTTCTGCATTGCAGTTCGTGGAAATGAAAAATTACTAATCTTTCATTTTGGGAGTATGCTATGTTTTTCTCTTTGTATTTTGATCCCTACAGGAAGGTTGCAGTTTTATATTGGAGAATTGCACATTACTTTTAAAAATTATTTCTATATATTTTAGCTTTTTCTTATTCTAAATGGATTTTTTTCTAGAAATTTCAAATTCAGTACTGCTGATCTAAAGGAAAACTACTAATTTTCTGTATATCAATATTTAAAGTCACCTTACTGAACTCTTATTTTTTTTCACATTTTACTCTTAATTTCTGAGTAGTCAGATCATCTGAAAATTGATAATTTTAATTTCTGATATTTCTATTTCTATTGTTAATTGTGTTCTTATGTTATCAGAAATTGCTAGTACAATACTAGTGATGATTTCTGATGTTATTTTCATACTTCTGATTATAATGGAAATCTGTTTCATTATTAAATGTAATTTTGTTGGATGTCCCTTGTAGATACAGTTTATTGAGTTGGAAAAGTTCATTTTGTGTGGGATGAATTTTAATGAAAAATAGCAATTTTAGCCAGTATTCCTTCAGACTCTTTGAGATTGCAGTGTGATTTTTCTTATTTTATCTGGTGATGGTAATAAAATACATAATACATTTTTAAAAATATTTATTTATTTATTCATTTGAAAGTCAGTTACTGAGAGAGAGGGAGAGACAGAGAGATCTTCCGTCTGCTGGTTCACTTCCCATATGTTAACATCCAATGCTGGGCCAGGCCGAAACCAGAAACCAGAAGTTTCTTTCAGGTCTCCCATAATAGTGGCATGCTTGGGCCATCTTCCACTGTTTTTCCCAGGCCATGAGCAGGGAGCTAGATCTGATCTGGAGCAGGTGGAACATGAACAGGCACCCATATGGGATGCTGGCATCACACATGGCAGTTTTATTTGCTATGCCACAGTGCTGGCCACATATTCTTAAACATTGAACCATCCTCAAAATTTCTTTTTTATCATTATATACTGGCTAATACTGTGAACTTGATGTATTTCTATTTCATTGAGAAATTTTTTCATGTGTGTTTATTAGTAATAATGATCTTTGCTTCTGCTTTGTCTGTCTAGATTTTGTGTCAAATGAAATACAGTAGGAACAGAAACTGAAATAAACTTTAAAAGAAATATTCAATTCTCCAGAAGAAAACCGTAAGATTTTCCTGTAGGGCTTAAAAGACAAAGATAAATATAAAAACATACCATGCTTCCCTCATAAAATGAATTAGGAAGTTTAAATTTGTTTTCATGAGATAGTTTTCATAAATGGACCATATTACTTTCTTACGTAATATCCATCCACAAACTAATTTGGATCTATTACCTTTTGAGCAATAGATATTTCAATTATTTTTATCATTTCTTCTATAATCACAGGTTGTCAAGCGTTTTTCCTCTGGTTTTGAGTCAATTTTAGTAGTATTTCCTTAGAAGAGTATTTACTTTGTATTTTTAAAATTTTGGTGCGATAAACTTTTTAATAGTGTCTTCTTACCAGTTATTTAATGTTCATATCTATGATTGTTTCCTCATTTATGTTTACTGCTGTCTGTATTCTCAAGTGAACTTACCGTTTTATGTATTGTTGTTAGTCTTTCCAAGAACCTGCTCTTGGTATTTTATTCATTAACTCAACTTTTCTACCTTCCAGAACTTGAAGTTTATTTCCAGGCTTTCTGGTTTTTCTAGTAAGTACATTTAAGGCTGCATGTTTTTCTGTGTGTATCAACTTGCCAATATTCCACAGGTTTAGACTATGAAAGCCATCACTGTTATCTACTGATTATGTTTCAACTTTGATTTCCTTTTTAACGAATTTCTACCTTTAGGAATTTCTCAATTTTCTGTGTGGTCTAAGATATATAATTGTTTGATAATGTTCAGTGTGTTTGAAAATAATGTAAAAATCTCTGGGTTTTGGGGTATGGCATTTTTATATATTATGCTGTTTATGTATAAAGGGACTTCACAAGTTTGTGTAAAATGGAGTTAAAAATTAAAAAGACAAAGTATTTTTAGACATAATCTCTATAGTTGAAGACACTTTTCTAAGTGTTGCTATCAGCCATTTGGTTCACCCCTAATAAAGAACCTGAAGGTCCTGGAAATTTAATTATGTCATGTGTAGTCTGTTTACACTATTAGCTGGAAAAAACAAAAAAGCATCTTTTAAGATTTTTTTTAATTAGGAAACAAAAAGAAATCTCAAGGAGCCAAAGTGGAAGCCTAGTGAATTCCCTCCTAAACTTTCAAAAAATTAGGCTTTTTAACGAGAGGAGTAACCAGGAGCATTACTGTGGGAGAGGACTCTTAAGGAGCTTTCTAAAGCTTTGGCTAACTTTCTCAAGACACTGTTACACTAAGCAAGTGTTACTACTGTCTTTTGGCCCTTCAGTCAAGATCAACAAGCGGTCCCTTGAGTGTCCCAAAAATTGTTGTCATGACCTTTGCTATTGACCAATGTGCTTTGCTTTGACAGGAATACTTCCCACATCTTGGTAGGCATTATTTTATTTGTGCTTTGTCTTCAGCATTGCACTGGTAAGGCTGTGTTTCATCTCTTACAACAGTTCTCAAGAAATGCTTCAGAATCTTGATTCCACTTGTTGAAAATTTCCATAGAAACTGCTATTGTCTGTAGTTGATCTGGGCACAGCAGGTTTGCCACTCGTGCTCCACTTTCCAGTCAGAATTGCGTATGCTGAACCCATTGAGATATTTATGATGTTGGCTGTTATTTCTGCTGCTAATTGCCAGTCGTGAGCAAGGTGAACGTTTCCCTCGCAATTGATGTGAATTGTCTGCAGCTACAGGCTTCATCTTTAACATTTTCTTGTCTTTTCTTAGGATGAGTTAGCTGTTCATAAATTTCTGATTTCCTTGAGTCATTGTACCCATAAACTTTTCATACATCGTTAGTGATTTCATCACTCTCCTACTCAAGCTTTGCTGTAAATTTGAAATTTGTTCGTGTTTCAATTTAAGCAGAATTCACATTGCTGTGATAAAGGGCTGTTTTCACATTGATAACTCCCCCTAGTATCCCAGACTAGATCCTATTCAGACATATTATAACAAATCAGTCTGAGTTTATTTTGGGTGCTAAGTGATTTTGAAATTCATGCATACCTTTTTATAATATGCATTTCCACAAAATTTTTAATGTCTTTTGTATATGTTCTATATAAATTATCTATGTTTAGGATTTCAGTGATACTGTTTAAATTGGCTGCATCTCACAGGTTTTCTGCCTGTCAGATTTGGTGAAAGCTAGGTTAGGACCCCAGTATGATTACTGTTGTGTCAGTTTCTCCTCATCCTCAGTTTTTGCTTTCTGTATTTCCAAACATTGTTTTTAATCATACTGAGGTTCATGACTGTTCAGTCCACTTGGTGGAATGTTCAATTTTTCAAATGGAAATAAGTTTGTCTTTTTTCTTTCCAATACTTTATTTTCAGTTTTTTCTTCTGTTGATGACATTGTACTTTTTTTGTAATTTGGCCTTTAATTGATTTGAAACTAGAATTACTTACAGTACAGTACAAGAATCCTTTTCTCTCTGCTTTCAAAATGGATAACTAGCTATATCCAGCACCATTTATTAAATAGTTTTAATAGTTTTTCTTTGTCCAACAGAATTGAGCTACATCTTTTTTATATATCAAATTATCATAAATCCATTGATCTGCAACTGGAATCTATTCTGTTCATCTCCTTTGTGTTTTTCAAAGCCAGCAACATGTTTATTTGATTACAAGGTGTTTTATACTGTGTTCTTTAATTTATATTTTTTTTAATTCAAGTAGCAAGAGACAGAGGGATAGTGCTCCAATTTGCTGTTTTCCTCCCCAAAAACCCAAAATCACAGGACTGTACTATGCTGAAACCAGAAACTGAGAACTCAGTACAGGTCTCCCATGTGGGTGGCAGGGAACCAAGCACTTGGCATCACCTGCTGCCTTGCAGAGTGTGCATTAGCAGGAGGCTAGATTTGAAGCAGTGCAGCCAGGACTCCAACCAAGCATCACGATATGGGATGCGTGCATCCTGTGTGGTGACAGTAGTCTCTGTACTACCCCAGTCTCTTATTTTAGCTCTCAAATTTTTATTGAATTTTTTGCCCTCCATGGCTTTACATATGTATGTATATAAACTTTGTTTTTTTTAAGGGTTTGTGGGTGGTAAGGTCTTTGTGTATCTAGTGTGTTTATTTCCAGTCTGAAGCGAAGATTGTGTTCCATTGTATTTACATCCATGTGGATGGTCTGGTGCTAGTCTAATGTGTAATTCCATTATAAACCTTATTTTCACCCCCTCTCTAATTTTAAGATAATTGTTTTTACTGTTTTCTTTATTTCTTTTCATTCTTTCTGTTCTCTTCTTGTGTGGCTTTATTTGGGCAGATACTAGAACTTCCAAATCTGTCTTCCATGTCGCTTCTATGTTTTTCATTCTTTTGCTTTTTTTGCACTGTGCTCTGGAAGAATTTCCTAGCTCAGACCTCCAGCACACTGGTTTACTTGAGAGCTTATATTTGTTTTACTCATCAGTCTATCTGATGTATTATTTTGGGAGTTGATGTTTTGTTTGGCATTCACACTTTCTATTTCTAAGATCTTTTATTATTCTTAAGAGCCTATTTTATGGGGCTGGCATTGTGATGCAGCAGGTTAAGTCACCACCCCCAAGACTAGCATTGCTTATGAGCCCTGATCCAAGTCCTGGATGTTCCACTTCCAATCCAGCTCCTTGTTAATGTGCCTGGGATAGCAGTGGTGGGGCCCCTGCCAACCTTCCTGGGTGACCCATGAGGTGGTGTTCCAGAGTCCTGGCTTTGGCCTGGCCCAGCCCCAGCCACTGGAAGATCTCTCTCTGTCTCTCCTTATCTGTAACTCTGCCTTTCAGATAAATACATAAATCTTTAAAAAAAAAAAAAACTTTGTTCTGTGGATGTGATTTCTTTCTGGCCCTTTTGGGAGTTGGATGTGTTTTTTAAGTCTTTATTGATTGTTTCCTCAGGGTTAACTCTTTCTGGAATTTCATACTCTTCTTTCATGTTGTTATTTACTGATTATTTTTTTAAAGTATATTTATTTACTTGAAAGCAGAGTGACAGAATGAGAGACAGAAAAAGAGGGACTTTCCATCCACTGGTTCACTCCCCAGATTATTGCAACAGCCAGGTCTGGGCCAAGCCCAGGAGCCAGAAACTGCATCTGAGTCTCCCACATGAGTGTCAGGGCCCCAAGCACTTGAGCTGTGTTCTTCTGCCTTCGTTAGCATGAAGCTGGATCAGAAGCAGAGTAGACAAGACTCAAACTAGCACTCTGATATGGGACACCGGTATCTCAGGCCAGAACTTAAGCTGTTGTGCTACAGTGTGGGCCTCCTTTTTGTTCATTCTTTTTTGCACATCTTACGTTTTAGCTTCCTTGGCAGCCTTTCTGGAAATATTCTATTAATTCTGCCTGTTGGTATTGTTTATAAGGAGAGTAAACAACATATCAATATTGAGTCTTCTAGAAATGCGAACTCTTTGAAATCATAGATCAGTGCTATGCCCTCTGCCATGTCTGAAAGACACTCCAGCTTCTGGAGCCGTTCCCATTGGTGGTAGCAGTTTTCCCATGAAGGGTGTGGGTTACAGTTTCCTGTTTGAACCAGATTGAATTATCTCCTGCTTTTCCAGGAATTATTCATTATTTCTGATGAACCAAAATACACTTTTCTTTCCCAACAATGTTAGGGACTTTGTAAATTTTTATGTTAGTTTTTAAGGATTAAAGGATCCTGTAATATAAGCCTCCTTCCCCTTTTTTAAACTCATAGGAGAATACTTCATGAAAATTAGAGTAACATACTGTATCCCTGAGCCATTATGAGACTATATTACAAGACATGGTAGTTACTTTTCAAAGCTGTGGGCTTTTTAACTACCTCACTTCCTCTTTTTTTTTTTTCTGCATATAATTTACAAAGTCAGTCTTTTTAATGGTATTAGAACAATGTTTTCTTTCTGTTCTCTGCAGTCACTAGAAATATATATTTCATAAAGATGCATAGAAATAGATAAGAACTAAAAGTGTTGTTTTAAATGGTGATTTCTTTTTTTTAAAGTTTTTTTTATTTGAAAGGCAAAGCTACAGAGAGGCAGAGGAAGAGAGAGAGGTCTTCCATCTAACTGGTCTTCCATCTTACTCTCCACATGGCTGCAATGGCTGGAGCTAGGCCAATCCAAAGCCAGGAACCAGGAGATTGTTCTAGGTGCCCCTGCGATTGCAGGGGCCCAAGGACTTGGGCCATCTTCTACTGCTTTCCCAGGCAATAGCAGAGAGCTGGATGGGAAGTGGAACAGCTGGGACTTGAACTGGTGTCCACGCCGCCACTGCAGGCAGCAGTTTTACCTGCTATGCCACAGTGCTGGCCCCATAAACGAGTGACTGAGTGAATTTTTTTATCCTGTGATATAAGTTTGTAATCTGCTTTTGTGGAGTTTTTAGTTGTTGTTTTATGGCTATTTATTTCTCTGTTAAATAATGTTTTGGAACTGAAACAATACTTACCAAAAGTTTGAGAAATGTCATATGTGTGAACATGTTTTTTTTCTAGATCCTGCTCTTATCCTACTTAATGCCTTGGGGAGATCTGTAGATCACAGATCATAGCTTCATGAGACCTCTTCTCCCCTGGAATGCCAATACATTAAGGATTTAACACCATTCACTGGGAAGATGCGAGAAACTTATATTCTTTCATAGGGAACTTTGAAAACATCTCTGTTACATACCTGCTAGTGTTATATTTTCTCCTCTCCACAGCTAATGTGGCTATTTGAAGTGATAGTTGGCAATCTAGTAGAATATATAATCTATGTGTTATTTAACCTGTACAGAATTTTAAAGGATATCTGTTCCCCACATCATTACTATCAATTCCAAAGCTAAGTGGTCATGTAAGTTTCATTTTATTCTTATGAGGGGGAAGAAAAGTCTGATCTTAATTGTTCTTCATTGTTATTTTTAGACTCTTTTCCCTCCCTACATTCTGAAAATGCTCAGCTTTGTTGAAGTTCATTCTTTGAGACTGTATTATTGCATGTTTCAGTCATCTGACAATTCCCCAATATGCAAAAGCATGATACGTTTTTAGCTCCTGGTCACTTTCTACAACACTGCTCATATCTTCAGCTTTGAAGATTATGTCATCCATGAGAAAGTGATGTTAGAGCAAGTTGCCAAAGAAGGTGAGGGAATTAGCCATGTAATTGTCTTGGGGAAAATGACCAAGAGCTGAGGGGAGAACACATACGGAAGACTAAAGCATAAACGTGCTTGGTGTGTTGAAGGAACAGCTAGAGGAAAGCAACAGAAAAGTAGGAGAGAGAGTAGTAATGCTGGGGCTCTGTACCGTTGTTCAAGAATGTGAGATTGGATCTCTAACAAACTTAACCTTGGCCTTGTACTCCCCGAGTCATCCTCTAACCTAGGGGTGGGGAATGTCCATCCCACAGGCCATATAAGGCTCACAAAATCATTTGGTCTGCCCCTGCCATGGGAACTGCAGGCATGACTCAAAATTCAATAATATAACAGGCTAATTGTATAATTTTGTATGGCTAACAAATGATATTATAAATACCCAAATGTCCCTTGGCAGAAAACAGGTTCTCCACCTCTGCAGTGAACCTTGCCTGTTATCTGTAACTGCAATTTCACCAATTTTTTCCTTGTTTTAATACTCCTCTCTGAATTACCACTTTGTATCCTTCTAATTTTATTCTCTTTTTATGCTGATGAGTAATTCTTCTACCCTGCAGGGCCTACAATCCATTGATTTACCACCTTGTCACTGATTCAGCCTCCTACCCATACCATATTCACCCTCATTCTTTTGCCCAAATTATGTTCATTAGTCCTTCATCAAGATCACTTCCTTGCAATCACTCATCCCTTGTCTGTCTCTTAACTTTTTGTGCCATCTTGGCAAAATCCCAACCCCAGTTAAACCACATCTATACACTTGAAATTTTTTTTTGCCATCTTAAAATTATAAACCTCTTTTAGTCCCTTCTGTACCTTCTAGCAACTATTTTTTCCCCTTTAAAGGAAAACTCCTTGTCTAGCCAGTTGTAAGAGTCATTGTAATGATAATATTTTAAAAACTAGATAACTCTTGAGTACTTGCTATGTGCCAGGCACTGCTCCTGACATTTTACGTACTAGAATAGAGCATCTTTAGCAATAAGAAAAACAAGGTATGAGGAGTACTTTGCCAGCAACTGATAGTCAAGCCGATACTCAAATACAGGCAGTTTGACATCAGCGCCTTCACAGCTAACTATTATGACAACAAGCAGAGGGACGGGCATGATAGGCTGCTGCGTGAGGGGCCACATCCCATAGAGAGTGCTGGTTTGCGCCTTGATACTTTGCTTCAGATTCAGCTTCCTGCTCATATATCTTGGGAAGCAGCAGATGGTGCTTCCAGTGTTTGGTCCCCTGTCACACACATGGGAGATGCGGATGGAGTTGCTTACATGCTTGCTTGCTCTCAGTCTTCCCACTCTGCCTTTAGAGTAGATGAAAAGAAACACTTAAGAAAACAAAGTGTTATAAATCCCAGTTATTCTGTAGACACGTTAATAGCACGCCTTGATTTCCAAAAATCAATATACCCTTTGCTAGTAGTCATTCCTCACGAGAGTGGTGCTACTAGGTTCTGACTTTCAGGCTCTATGTTGTAAGCTGGAGTTTTTCATGTTACCAGAGGGTTAAAAGTGATTGCTTCTAGGCTGAGTCATCTCAGACCCCCAGCACTTTCTAGTTTCTTTGTGCTTTGCACGTCTCTCTCACCTGTCATGTAAGCTCATTAATAATGGACTGAAGGCTGGCTGTCTTTGGTGGCAGCATAAATTCTGCCCCCTGTACAGGCTGCATAGTTGGCTAAATAGGAACCAGAGGGGTTTCTCAAGAAAAGATAGGGAATACTCTTCACCCTGATCTCTAGTCCAGAAAAAAGAATCTCTGAGGTGGGTGATAAACAATAAGCATGATTTCTCTGTCTGAATTGCTCCTTCTGTAGTTGCTTCTTTGGAATCTGTTGGGTATGATAGGTTTCTGGTTTAAAAAAAAAAAAAAAAACCTGGGGGTGGGGGTGGTCGGTGCAGTGGTGCGGCAGGTTAAAGTCCTGAAGTGCCAGCATCCCATATAGGCACTGGTTTTGATCCCAGCTGCTCCCGTTCTGATCCAGCTCTCTGCTGTGGCCTAGGAAGGCAGTAGATGGCCCAGGTTCTTGGGACCCTGCACCCACGTGGGAGACTCGGAGGAAGCTCCTGGCTCCTGGCACAGCTCCAGCTATTGCAACCATCTGGGGAGTGAACCAGCGGATGGAAGACCTCTCTCTCTCTCTCTGTAACTCTTTCAAATAAATAAATAAATCTTAAAAAAAAAAAAATAGGGGCCTTATACTTCCTATCAAAGGGAATTGCAAAAATGGGGGGGGGGCAGGGGGGAGAGGACAGGCGTTATGGCTAAGCAGGTTAAGCCATCCCATATTAAATGCCAGTTCAAGTCCTGCTGCTCCACTTACAATTCAGCTCGTTCGCTGCTAATGCACCTGGGAAAGCACAGAAGAAGGCCTAAGTGCTTGGGCCCCTGCACCCTCGTGGAAGACCTGAGTGGAGTTCCAAGTTCCTGACTTCAACCTGTCCCAGCCCCAGAATAATATCCATTTGGGGAGTGAACCAGCCAAAAGCTCTCTCTCTCTCTCTTCCTCTTTTTTTTCTCTGTAACTCTTTCAAATAAATAAATCTTAAAAAAAAACTAACAAGAAAAACCTTGAATTGGAGTTTTCTTTAGCTCCTAATATGATATGTCCCCAGAAGACATTTGTCTTAGCCTCTCCTGAGTGTGCAGGCTGGCTATGGAGTCCATCCGCGTACCAGAGTGGGGTTGTTGGTTTTTATCTTTTGTTCATTCTCTGACGTCACCCTTATGTTGAAGATCGTTTAAAATCCCCATTATAAAGAATAGGTAGGCTTTTCTCAGGTTATGCCCACCCACCTTGCCCCAATTATAGTTCTGTCTCCTGGCCGGCGCCATGTCTCACTAGGCTAATTCTCTGCCTGAGGCGCCAGCACACCGGGTTCTAGTCCCATTTGGGGCGCCGGATTCTGTCCCGGTTGCCCCTCTTCCAGGCCAGCTCTCTGCTGTGGCCCGGGAGTACAGTGGAGGATGGCCCAAGTGCTTGGGCCCTGCACCCTCATGGGAGACCAGGAGGAAGCAGCCGGCCACAGCAGCCATCTTGGAGGTGAACCAACGGAAAAGGAAGACCTTTCTGTCTCTCTCTAATTCTGCCTGTCAAAATCAATAAATTATAGTTCTGTCTCCTGTACCCATATTAATTACATTCAGTTTGTAAAAATGTAGAAATTTTATTCAGAATGAAAAGTTCAATCTGCCTAGAAGGAGCTAGCGTTAGTGTGAAATCACTGAAAGAGGGGTATGTGTGGTGCTGGCATCCCATATGGATACCAGTTCATGTACCAGCTGCTCCACTTCCGAACCCCAGCTCTCTGCTATGGACTAGGAAGCAGCAGAAGATGGCCCAAGTCCTTGGGCCCCTGCACCCATGTGGGAGACCCCGAAGAAGCTCCTGGCTTCGGATTGGCCCAGCTCCAGTCAGTGTGGCCATCTGAGGAGTGAACCAGCAGATGGAAGATCTTTCCCTCTTTGTAACTCTGCCTATCCAATAAATAAAATCTTTTAAAAAAATCACTGAAAGAATAAAAAGAATTGAGCTACAAATTAACCATAGTGGAAAATCCAACTGTTTCCATATTACTTTTCACTGTGAAAGTTTTATTTCTTAGAAAATACACAACTGAATAGTTCGCCAAACTGAACCAAACTGAATGAACAAATATTCATTAGTCCCTTAGGAATAATACCTGAAACATAACTTTGGTTCTAAAGAAAATATATACCTCTGTTGGTAGAGATATGACTTAAGAATTTTAAATGTTGTATGCTTTTAGGGTGAGTTAATCTGTTTGACCTGAAATCTGTCTAGGGCTTTGACCTAACCATTTTCCGTAAATAAAACATTTTCATGTTAATGGCTTAAAAAAGAATATTTTCAAGGCTTATGAAAGCCAACATTATAATTTAAGAATCTGTTGCCCAGGCTTTACTTGATAAATCAGGTTGTATTTGTATTGCCTGTGGCCACTTCCTGCTGCAGGAAAGGGACTTTTATGCATATTAAATGTAAATGTCAGTATTTAAACTGATGAATCATTAATCCTTATAACAGATCCCAGTGCCAGTAATGTAGGTAAGGAAAAAGTAGAAGCCAAACAACTAAGAAATGTGCCAGAGGGAGTATATATTGAATAGGAGCTGTGGGAAGCATGATGAGGTTCTGCAGGCTGGATAGATTGAAGAGAATCTAATTGTGAAAGTAGCATCAGGGAGCTGGCCTGTGGTGCAGCAAGGTAAGCCTCCACCTGCAGCACAGGCATCCCACATGGGCGCCTGTTTGAGTCCTGGCTGCTCCACTTCTGATTCAGCTCCCTGTTGATACACCTGGGAAAACAGAAGAGGATGGCCCAAGTGTTCTGTTCCCTGCACCCACGGGGAAAGCCTGGAAGAAGCTTGAAGCTCCTGACTCTGGCCTGGCCCAGCCTCTGCTGTTGGAACCATTTGGGGAGTGAACCAGCAGATGATACGTTCTCTGTCTCTCTCTCTGCATGTGTGTGTGTGTGTGTGTGTGTGTGTGTCTGTCTGTCTGTCTTGCCCTCTCTGTAATTGACTTACAATCTTTAAAAAGAATTGACATCAGAAAAACTAGAACTAGCACTTGAGGGGCTTTTAGGAAGGACACTTGCTTCAGAGCAGTTTCAGATTCAACCTTGGTGGGTCTACTCAAAAGAGCCAAGCAGGAAAAATTTAACAACCAGTAACTTTGCTTACTTACGGACTAGAGCTTAGGAAAAGGGGGGATTTTCAAATAAACATTTGTTTCAAGCTGATAGAAGGGGGCTTCTGTCTGGAGAGCAGCTGTCTGTCATTACTACAGGTTTTCACACAGCTATTTTCTCTGGTCCTAGTTAGGAACACTCAAATGATAACAGCCATAGTTGGCTCGCTCTTTGTGAATAAATACAGTTTTCCCCTGACCAGGAGAAAGAGTAAAATACTGCAAACAGGCCTTTTTTCTTGCGGTTTTAATAAATATTTCCCACTGCAGCCAGCTAGTGATGGCAAGGATGATGATGAAGTAGTAATACTGAAGATACTTTTGAAGTTTAGTGGTTGTTGGCAAGAAGCTAGGCAGTAGTGGAGAGAATACTCAACCCGTTATAATTCGATTTCTAAGCCTGTGTTCCCTACTTGAGCCAAACATGAGACCCAGAATTCATATTGGTTTTAGTTTCTGTATCACTAGGGAATGGACTACATAATTTCTTGTCTTACACTCTTAAAATTCTGTAGCTACACTTGAAAGTACCGAGGCTAACACCTTTAAGAGTATTAAGAATATGAAAATATATAAAAAATAAGGTGTCCTTATAATTGGTTTTTGTAACAGTGAATTTTGGCAAAGATAAAAGAACTCTCAGCATATCATATTGCCACATGGAGGCTAGCAATTACACATAAGGCCAGCCAGAATCACAGGGAGAGCCATAAATAAAAAGAGTCTTAATGTGATTTAAATACCGTGACCAAGTTGTATTCAGTGTCAGCCTGGTCACCAAGTCCAATGCGACATCTTCCTCTATAGAGATGTATTCTAGCAAAAGACTTGTGCATCCACCATCTGGCTTCAGACTCCGGCATCTCATCTCCATGAATGACACATAACCCAGTGGGATGCACCCAATTTGCTTAAACATGAGCACATCATCAGCTCATGACAAAGGCTGGAGATGACCCCCATTTTACATTCTGTAACCGCTGTTGTGGACATTTTTGAAACAACTACCTTCTGATCTTTTATCAAAGCCACACGTTCAAAAAATACTTTAAATTTCACTTTGAGAAGCCAATTAGTGTGTTTTTAAAATTTTATTCTTTATGTACTCAACTGTGAAAGTAATAAGACTTTCAGATAGAAGTAACTACTGTTTCTGATGAAGTAACCTGACCCTCTAAACTGGAGTTTAAGCAGAGAGCTCCAGAAATGGGAGTTTCTGTTCTCTGTCACACCCTCTGGGAAGAGGTGCCAAATGAGTGCCACTCAAGAAGAATTTCCAGGGTCTGACTTTTTAGTGTCCACCTTACACTAAAAAGTACAGTCTTATTATTCTGGAAATCTTTACATTGCCTCCTGGTTTGCCTAAATGGGAAGGTATTCTTCTAGCAGTTCTTTGACGTTCCTCAGACTTAAATATTTTATTGGCTGTTGGGAGGGAAGGAGACTATATCTCTTCCACTTGAAAAGCACCCCTACTGTACAGATTCTTAGATAATACTAAGAGAACTTTTTGATAGTCTATGCTCCTCTTTCTGACAAAGATGCTAAAGAAGGAGCATTATGTGGAAATTGTGATAAAAATAACTTGCCACAAAGTTACATAAAAGCATGGCCCTTTATTGGAATAAAACAAAACTATTCAAGAACTGAGCTACATCTAACGGCAGAAAGATGTAAGTATTTTTTAGATACAACACAAGAAGGAATATAGTCTCATAATTGAGAAAGCAAGAAATGCTAGTTTTAATGCCAAGGTCATTTTCAATTTAAAGCCAGTTCAATTCAATTTGGGTAGAAATGAAACTTAGGACTTTGAAAGTAAAAAACCATACTGAATTCTGGGGAAAGCCTACTTAGACTGGGCGTATTCGGGGCTGGAGGCACTGATCACATGTCTCCTAGTGCATTTTAAGAACTGACCTGAGTTATTGTGGCACCCAGTGATAGTGAAGGGTAGGGTGGTGAGGTGAATGGGGGCTGCAGAAGTATATCATAGTGCTGATATTTCCAGTGTCTAGTCACTTGAACTTCCATAGTGCAGTAGACTGGTAATAGCAGTGTTAACGTTTTTAAAGAAGAAAGTCTATTCAGTCAGTCTGATACTGGGCCCTAAGCTTCTCTCTCGGATGTAAGCCCCACCCAAATAGGAATATGAGAGACTATTATGTGAAAGATGGTGACCAGCTGTTCTCCATCTCCCTTGAGTTCCAAACAATAAGAAATAGACATAAGCTTCAGTGTGAGGGATTTGGGCAACGAATAAGGAAGTAATTGCTATTTGAAATGGGTTACTGAGTGAATCTTAACTTTGTGATGGTCTTGAAAATTCGTTACTGTCCTCAAAACAGTTTTGTCTGCCTGGGACATGGGTAGCCCTGCAGTGAGAGGGTGCATTATTCAAGAATTGGAAATTTCTGGCCTGGGTAGTAATCAGTATGCACACATTAATAACAAGGTCGAAGCACAAACATACATTAACCACAAGACTGGAGACATGGATATGTTAATATAAAGATGATGGAATCATCTTTATATTAAGTTCAGACCACAAAGAGTGTGCTAATTGCTTTTGGATAGTAAGGCAGTCTTCATTTTGCCTTTTGTCAGACACAGTTTTGAATTGAGCCTGATTCTCACTGGTGTGTCAGGATTTTCAAGCAAATATTTGGCATCAGTGAAATATCTAGGAAACTCACTGTTTATCATCTAAGGGCCTTTGACTTTGAGACGATTCCAGCTGTCATGGAGACTCTTGAGAACTCTAGGGGACAAGTCTGATGTATTACACTGAGAGTTAGATGCTAAGAACTAGAGTCCTAAGATTGAACTGTTTTTGCTGTATAGATCCAGAAGGTACTAGTGGTATGGTAGGTTACCATTTTTAGACTTCAAACATGTTAAACCTCAAGAACCATGTCCTGCGTGTCAGTAACAGCCTTCAGGAGGCTTTAGTGCCCGTGCCGGGGTGTGCCAGTTCATATTAACACCTGGTTTCCCAGTCACAGAGTGTGCACAGGTACCCTATTTGTTGCATCAGCGGATGCTGTAATGTACGTGCTCCCCCTGTGGCTGATTGCGAGCTAGCAAAGTGACATCACTGAAGGCAGAGGGCAGAAGAAATGTGGACTGCTGTCTCTGCTAATTCCAGCATATGGGTGACCCTGTGTCAGATGTTCACCAAAATTCAGACTTATCATTTTGTCATTCAGCAACAGCCACTATTATCATAACCAATGAGAATTTCCCCCACCTTGTGATAAACTATAAAAGCACCCCTGCACGTGGCTTCTCTGAGATGCGCTTTTTAAATCCTAAAGATTTTATTATTTCAGCAGAAGACTCTCCAGTGATGCTGCTGTTGGTAGTAATGTCCCCAGGCACTTACATGTTCTCTGTGCTAGAAACAGAAAATGAAATCAGTTCACCAGTCAGTAGAACTGATTCTTGGGATCAGTAAACACAACCATCAAAGTTTTCAAAAGAGTTGATAAGCATGCTTTATTTTAGATTTAGTATTTAAAAGAATCACACAGCAAGAAATATCATTTAATAAAAATCCAGACTATAGACGCATTTCACAGCCATTCTGGAGTATTATTTATAAGCTTATTTTTTAAAACAGTAAAACTGTTAAATTAGCATATCCATTTTGACTCTAGAAAACAAAAGGACTTTTACCTCCACAATATCGGAATGCCCAGTGACCTGGGTTCCTGCCTATAAAATTCTCCAGTTGCTTACACATTTTCTTACACTTTCCTGCTGTGTTTAAAAAACAAAAGCATGGTGCTGGTGGTGTGCCACTGCCTGCGATGACAGCATCCCACACGGCTGCCCACTTCTGATACAGCTCCCTGCTATTAGCGCACAAGGGAAAGCAGTGGAAAACAACCCAAGTGCTTGGGCCCCTGGACGAAGCTCTTGGCTTCTGTAGCCAGATGGGGAGTGAACCAGTTTATGGAAGATCAGTATCTACCTCTCTCTTCTCTCTCCTCTAATTCTGCCTTCTGAATAAATGTTTAAAAAGCCAAAAATCATGTGGCAAATGTAAAACAAGTTCCCTAAAGCAATAGTAACTCCAGTCAGGGTATGACTGATGCTCATAACTATTACTAACATTCATAGTAACATGATGTCATTTACAGTAAACGTGAAAACATTCGCTCATGGATCTTCACAACTCTCCTCAGATAGGAATCCTTTTACAGATGGGAAAATGTAGCAGAGCTAAGGTCACATGTCCAGTGTCAAATAACTCATGCTAGATTGATTTGTTAAATGTCCTTCCCACTACAGTGCCCAAGAACATTGGTAACAAAATCTCACTGTCCAGTCTACAATGATCAATACATATTTACTCGATAAGTAGGTGGGAGGTGCTGTCTGTCGGTGAGGTGTAATAGAGTCTGTCAAGACCAGTTAGTATTTGACCTGCGATGGGCAGAGTTTATAAACACTCATATTAAGACAACGTCATTTTAACGTTAGGAGAGAATTTAAGCCCAAATCAGGCCTTGACCATGGTCCTAATAATATCTGTTGTTAGGTCTGTTTGGCTTGCTGAGCTCTTGTTAGCTAGTTGTTTAAACATTCTACTTAATCACAGTTGGTGAGCACAACTCTAAGTGTATTTTACTACTTTAAAATAACTTTTAAAAATGTTTATTATTTGAAAGGTAGGGTGGCAGAGAGGGAGAAAAGAGAGAGTTCTTCCATGTGTTGATCACTTCCCAAATGCTCACAACAGCTCAGTCCGAGCTGTTGAAGCCAGTAGCTAGGAACCCCATGTACAGCGCAGGAACCCAAGTACTTGGCCCATCTTCTGCCTCCTGGGCATATTAATAGTAAGCTTTATCAAAAGTGGGCCTTGATCCCATTCACTCCAATACAGGATGTGGGTGTTCCGAGTGGTGGCTTAACCCAGTGCATGACACCCACCCAGATTTTATGAATTTAATGTATCTACTGCATGTCCAAGATCATATTCAAGATTTAATTTTTCCCTGAGCTTTTTCTTGACACTTAAAAAGGCAGTTGATCCAACCTCCTTAAATGCTATAGGTTGGCACTGCTATTCAGCAATGCTCCTGACTACTGAATTTGATTCATTGGCTGGTTTTGACTTGTTGATGGGAGTGACTGGAAAAGGACAGTGTGGAAGAATGCAGGAAGGAGAATTATCAGGTCAGCACACCAAGATCACAGTCATTCTAGCTCTCTAGAAGAAGTGAAACAGCAGTCTCCTGATCATTCACCTTGACCTGACACTTGGGCAGTGAGCCACACATATTATCGTAAAGCCTCTCAGGAAGGCCTAGGTCAGAGTCCAGCTCTCACACGGTTGTTACTGTGGTTTGCTATCCAGAGTTACATCCATATGTGGATGAAAGGAGTTAACTGAGGAAATCTTAAGTTAGTGAAGCTGATGCACAGTGAAACACTGGCTCTCACTGGGGGCAGGGGATACACTGACAACTTAGGTGTTCTGAGGCCTGTCTCCATAGATTTAGGGAAGAGATCGCTAGACAGTAATGAGCTCTCAACAGCAGGCAGATCACATCAGAAAAGATGTTGCCTCACTGGAGCCTTTCCAAGGTGAACCATTGTCCCTGTATTCTGTAGTACAGGGCAGGCCTGGCCACGGCCAGCGTATGCTTGATTTCCAAACCCTGGGAGAATCCTGGAGCCACAGTTGGTGGTATCTGTCAAATTTTTTAAGTGGAAGCCAAAGCTAGAGGTATGATTTGTGTGTAGAACCACCAGATGGCACTAGACATGGACAGAGTGTTAACTATACCCTGCAAGAGTTGGACATTAGTTTGACTCACCTTAGTTACAAAGGCTACTTTTTTAAATATCTAAGCTAAATGCCCAAGAAGGAAAAGAGAAAAAAACAACTACTTACTTTAGGCTTGTAACTGCTATGATTTCGCGACATTTTTGGAATTACCCAAAAAAAAACAGCATTTGTAAACTGTTTCTAGGAGAGACTGAAATAACAATTAGGCGACCACAGAGGGAGGCAGGGAGATCTTTATAAGAAAATATTAAGGGGTGGGCAATTGGTTTAGCAACTAGGTTGCCACTTGGGATGCCGTGCGGCATCCCATGTGGGCGCCTGTTCTAGTCCCAGCTGCTCCTCTTCTGATCCAGCTCTCTACTATGGCCTGGGAAAGCAGAAGATGACCCAAGTCCTTGGGCCCCTGCACCCACAGGGGAGACCCGGAGAAAGCTCTGGCCATTGCAGCCAACTGGGAAATGAGCCAGCAGATATAGGACCTCTCTCTCTCTGCCTCCTTCTCTGTGTAACTCTGACTTTCAAATAAATAAATCTTTAAAAAAAGAAATATTAAGGTTGGGAAGGACAATGTTAAGAGCATTAGAAGGCAGGTAGAAATAATAGGTAAACTGGATGTTTCCTCCATGTAAAGGGAGATTACTTATTCACATAATTAGAATTGCTAATATTAAGCCATCTTTGACCTAGCAAATGATTACAGAATATACAGTTTGACTTAATAAAACTAGAAATTATTGGAAACAAGATAAATTTATAACACATGTAAAAGTCACACTAAATATCCCTTAGCTTACTAATTTTGGAGTACTTAAAAACAGTAATCTAAAATTATGTTTTTTATTTTTATTTATTTATTTTGACAGGCAGAGTTATTGAGAGAGACAGAGAGAAAGGTCTTCCTTCCGTTGGTTCATTCCCCAAATGGCCACACGGCCGGTGCTGCGCCGATCCGAAGCCAGGAGCCAGGTGCTTCCTCCTGGTCTCCCATGTGGGTGCAGGGCCCAAGCACCTGGGCCAACCTCCACTGCCTTCCCAGGCAACAGCAGAGAGCTGGACTGGAAGAGGAGCAGCCGGGACTAGAACCCAGGATACTGGCGCCGCAGGTGGAGGATTAGCCTAGTGAGCCACGGCACCAGCCTAAAATTATATTTTTTAAATATCAAAGTAACTGGGCCGGCGCCGTGGCTCAACAGGCTAATCCTCTGCCTTGCGGCGCCGGCACACCGGGTTCTAGTCCCAGTCGGGGCGCCGGATTCTGTCCCGGTTGCCCCTCTTCCAGGCCAGCCCTCTGCTGTTGCCCAGGAGTGCAGTGGAGGATGGCCCAAGTGCTTGGGCCCTGCACCCCATGGGAGACCAGGATAAGCACCTAGCACCTGGCTCCTGCCATCGGATGAGCGCGGTGCGCCGGCCGCAGCGCGCTGTCCGTGGCAGCCATTGGAGGGTGAACCAACGGCAAAGGAAGACCTTTCTCTCTGTCTCTCTCTCTCACTGTCCACTCTGCCTGTCAAAAAAAAAAAAAAAAAATGTAACTGATTCATTAACTTCAAATACCTATGGATTTTCCACCCAGTATATCCTCCATATGCACAGGAATGATTTGAGAAAATAGAAGTTTGAAGAAAAAGTGAGTCTAGTTAAGCAGGCGTTTTCTAGTGACCTCAAAGGAGTTTAGCACAAGCAGTGTTATCCGTTTTTAAGAGCCTGGAGGAAGCTAACTGTAGAAAAGACTGAGGGAGCTGGCACTGTGGTGTTGCAAGTAAAGCTACCACCTGCAGTGCCGGCATCCCATACGAAAGCTGGTCCGAGTTCCTGGCTGCTCCACTTTCGATAAGTGGCCTTGGAAAGCACTGGAAGATGGCCCAAGTCCTTGGTTCTGTGTACCCTCATGGGAGACCCGAAAGACGCTCCAGGTGCCTGGCTTCGGATCGGCCCATCTCCGGCCATTGTGGCCATTGCAGGAGTGAACCAGTGGATGGAAGACCTTTCTCCCTCTGCCTCTGCCTCTCTGTAAGTTTGCCTTTCAAATAAATAAATATTAAAAAAAAAAAAAAAGATTGAGGAGGTTACATGCTGGTGAGCATCAGTCAGTCTTCCTGTGCTGATGGTGCAAAACCTCCACAGCTGTGCAGTTCCCACCTATAACGTAACCTTGACCTCTGGTGTCAGCCGCAGTCCACCACCACCCCACATGAGTGTCTGAATAAGCACAGTTGTTGGGCCTGGCTGTGCCGGCCTTGCCCGAGCCCAACCCTGGGCGCAAGTGGGATTTGTACAGTGAGCAATGCTCATCTCTGTGGGATGTAAACTCTATGGGTCTGGATCATTTGAGATCTGCTGTCTGTATTTACTAACATCATAAAAGGCCATAGAAGGTAATTAGAAGTAAACAGGAGGAAAGTAGGCTTGGCATTTGAAGGGAATGTCAATTAAAAATATACTATCTTCTATATTTATAAAGTTTAAGAATAATCTTACAGTGTAAAGGGGGAAGCAAAATAATACCTTGATAGCATTCTTAACAGGATAAAAGACCAAAAGAAATTGTCAGAATTTTCCACTGAGGCCTGCTGCTAGAGCTTTAGTGTCTTTTCCAGGATCCTGATTATTGAACCAGAGACGAGCTTCAAATACAGGCTTTGCTAACGTTTATTGCATGATGGAAGGGAAAGGTCTGTGCTTGGGTAACTTACACACCTGGGATGGATCCCTGATACGGTTTCTTACTGTTTGACCTCATTTCTTACTCTCAGATTAACCCCTCTAACCTTCAGTTTCATCTGCAAGATGGCACTGTTAACCTCTCAGAAAGATGCGGAGATTGGGTCTGGCATTGTGCCATAGTGGGTGAAGACCCTGCCTGCAATGTCGGTATCCCATATGGTTGCCGGTTCAAGGCCCAGCTGATCCACTTCTGATCCAGCCCCCTGCTAATGTGCCTGGGAAAGCAGTAGAAGATGGCCCAAGTGCTTGGGCCCACGCACTCACGGGGGAGACCTGGATGCAGTTCCAGGCTCCTGAGTTCAGCCTGGCTCAGCTCTGGCCATTGCGGCCAATTGGGGAGTGAACCAACAAATAGAAGATCTATTTCTCTCTGTGTGTGTTTCTCCCTCTTTCTCTAATTGTGCCTTTCAAATAAAATAAATCTTAAAACAAGAACTTTGTGGAGATTAAAGATAATACACAGAATGCACATAGAACATTGTAGGTACTCAAAAAAGGATAAATTTTACTTTGTAAAACATGGAAAACTTCTACCCTTTGAAGACAACACCAATGATATGCAGACTGCAAGGATATAATCACAATACGTAAATCTTTTAAAATGACTTGCATCAAGAGTAATAACTTACTAAGATGATAAACTATTTAATTCAAAAACAGTTTTGGATAAACAGTTTACAAAAGAGGATATGTAAGTGGCCAGCTGGCCTGTGAAAACACACTCAACTTCATTAGTTATCAGGAAAATGCAAATTAAAGTGACCACTTTGTTCCAATCACCTACTGTGTAACAAGTCAGCTCAAAATTAGTAGTGGCTTTGAAATAAAGACATTTGTTTTACCCACATGCCTGTAAACTGAGATAGCCATAGCAGGAATGCTTGCATTTGGCATCTCCATATAGACTGAGTTTCCTCTCCACATGGCTGCATTCCAAGAGCAAGACTCCTGAGATTGGACCAGCCTGAGGCTGAAGTCATACAGCAACATCCCACCTTACTCTGTTCATTAGAAGTGAACCACTGCTGTGGGCACCTATTAAAGGGGGACGGTGAAATGTCAAAGAATTTGCAAACATTTAAAACAACCATAATCTTTCACAAATTATTTACATCCCTATCATCTGCAAAATATATTCAACTCTCCCCAAAAACTTACCTATTAGAGTTCCAGACAGGCAAGATTTTTACCATCTGATCAGATCCGGAAGCAGATGAGCTTTCTGGATACGGTTCCCTCCATCCAGCTCCTCCGGCACAGTTCTCCTTGACCTGAAGAACTGTCAACTAAAAAGAAAAATGGCCTTCCTTGCAGGCCATCCTGTGAGGCCCACACACTCTGGGATGGTAACTCCGAGTAAGGAGTGCTACAGGAAGCACTGGGGACAAGTTCTGATGACAAGCGGAAGCTTTGAAAGGGCAGGTAGAGGGGGTGTAGCTAGTTCAGGGCGACACTGATTCTATGGGATAAAGCCGATATTGGCTCCGCTATGCTTCTCCAATCAGCTTGAAGGTTGCTATGGTAGCTTTCCAGGTGGTCCTGATGAGCCTGGGCCACACCGGGAGCTGTTTACCTGATTGGTAATTACAAAGCCCTTTAACTGGGCGCTGGGGTGGAGGAAAAGTGCCTGGGGCTCCCGCCTGCCAGCAGGCAGGTTAGCCTCCTGCAATGGGCTCGGCAGGCAGCCTCCCAGCCAGGCGCAGAAGCACCCACACTTCCCCTCCCTCCACAGACAGTGGGGGAGCAGAATAACTGCCTTGGAGCCTCCCATTCTAAAGAAGTGCAGACAGGAGGCGCACAGAATGTACTACTTTGAAGACGCGCAGGGCACGTGTTACCAGTTCTTTGGAGCTTAGTCCTACTGCCAGGGGGTGGCTCTGTACAGCTCTGAGCCGTTTGTCATCTTTTCTTGAATTTTAGAGTCACCCTTCCATGTATGTAAGAAATAGGTGTCTGGGTTGATTTCCCAGCTTAGTTCCTCCCCTTAGTATTTCAAGAATGCAAAACTTCACTTCCGTTTTTTATGCCTGTGTCTCAGTTCCTAGTCCATTGAACCTGCTGATACAATTTTTTAAAAGTCTTGGTGGATTTCCTATGAATCTTTCTGACGTTGAGTCCGATAGACAACAGCAGCACACACAGATCTTGTCAGGATAAAAGCCTTCTCTACCTTGGACTTGTCTTTAAGGCTGTTGTGAAGAAAGGGCTGTAAGGTTTTTAGAATCTCTTCTGAATAATGGAGAGGATTTTTACACTGTTCTCTTATGATCCTTACAAAGACTTGTCCATTTGAGACACCATGTTAACTTGTCCTGAGGCCTTCATCAAAAGTCTTAGTTAATTGGGCTGCATTTATATACCACATCTTTATGACAGTGCCCTGGGTTTAAACTCTTCCTCAAAGCTATTTCTTAATTTTGGCAACATTTACCATTTGGAAGGGATATACAGTTTTATTTTACAGATCCGGAAGCACTTAATTTATATGTAATGGTCATTCTTTAGCACTTTGCTCTCCTTTTCCAAGTATCCAAACAATAATTTGAACACTTTGGAAATATTAGCTAGAACATTCAATTCATTCAAATTCCCTAGTTTTTGTGTTACTGGAAGTTAACAGTGAAGTGTGATTTTCACCACTATCACAATGGCCTCCTCTCTGATGTCCAATACCATTTTATACTTTCCTTTAACCTGTCACCAACAGCCTTCTTCAGGGCCATCAAGTTTCCACTGCAGGCAGCTGTGAGAACATTTTGGCCTTTGTCAACACCCCGCTTGAGGTGCGTCTGACTTACTCCCAAAGCTCCTACCTATAGTTTAGCTTTTTGGTTCCAGTAAACACACCTTTTAGATACTTTTCCCATTACCTGTTGCTGTGTGAAAAAAACCAAATCCCAATGGTTAAAAACAATAATATTGATTTTATTCATGAAACTGAATTTTGTGCATTGCTTAGTGAAGGAACCCTCATTCCAGCTCCACTTAGCTTGTGCTGCTCAGTGGCAAGTGACTACACTCAAGTAGACCCGTTCACGCATGTCAGCTTGCACTTGAACTAGGATGTTAGCTCAGACACCGTCACATAGCCTCATCAGGTATTCTGAGCTTTCCACAATGGCCCCTCATCCATTGGTCACCCATTCCCAAGATATGTGTTTCAAGAGAGCGATTGGATATTGCATCACCTTTCCTGACCTAGCCTTGGAAGATGTTTAGCATTACTTCTGCTGCCATCTGATAAAAGCAACTCAGGAAGGAGTTAACACCAGTGAAAATGGTGGAATGAAACGGAAATGCCATTTCTCCATAAAGGCAATGTAAAACCAGCCAAACCTGTCCCAACATGTTCAGCGCTCTAGAAACACACCAAAGGCTTGTAGTAGCCCGAGGCCCACCCATTCAAGAGCAGCTGAATCTCAGTACTGGTGGGATTTTAATATATCCTGGTCCCATTCCCACTCTCCAGCTCAGCAGTAGCCTTAGAAATAACAGCCCACATTCCAGGTACCTAAGAGAGGAGATTGGGCTTCATTCGCCAAGAATGACCATAAGGAAGTTGACCTGTCTAGACAGGACTCTCTAGCTTTACAAAGAACTTGCCCAGTGCTACACAGGAGGTATTTCTTGAAACATTTACAGTTTCATTAGAAATCCTGTAATTGTTGCAACTGAGGCTGATGACAGTTGGCAGTCCAAATGGTAGATGGGCAAAAGCTGGGGAATGAGATGCCGAAGCTCTGACACAGGTTTAACCCTGCTTGGGACACCTGCGTTCCACGTTGGAGTGGACTGAGTGCTGCCTGTGTTTCCAGGCCGCCTTCCTACAAGTGCATGCCCTGAGAAGCAGCAGATGGTGATTCCAGTACTCGGATTCCTGACATGTGGGAGAACCGGATGGCGTTCCTGGCTCCTGACTTTGGTCTAGCCCAGCCCTAGCTGTGGTGGGCATTTGGGAAGTGAAACAGCTAATGGAAGGTCTCTCTCTCTCTGTCATTCTATCAAATAATTAAAATATTAAAAAAACCTCATTTCTTGGATTCTAGAAGGCCACATATATGCATAGGACTCTCTTCACGTTCAGGAAACACCCAAGATGGACCCAGGCTGTCACATGTGGCTGGCCCTGAGGCTCTGTAAACTGACTTGAGTGCTCAAGGTATGCCCCCTGCACACGTGCGCGCGCACACACACACACACATGCACACACACCCTCTCAGCAAAGACAGATGTTTGTCGTTCCAGGCATTTGAAGAAATCTCTTTGCAGTTAGTAGCTGACCACACAGCTAGCGAAGAAGGGGTTGCAGTGACCTCACATGACACAGAATACCCTTTTATGATACACGCTCACAAAAGTCACTCACTAAAACAACTACTGTAATTAGCGACAACAAATTCTAAGTGAAGAATCTGATTCTGACTTGCCATGTTATTCACTGTGTATGGTTCTCAATAACCGATTACAAGGAATGCAAAGAAACAAGGAAGAATGGCCCAAGCTCAGGAAAAAATAATAGAAAATTTCTAGACCAGAAGTCCGGACATTGGACTTTGTAAACAAAAGCTTCAAAACTGACAGGCTGCTTGCAGACCAACATCCCATAGTGGAATGCCTGTTTGAGTTCTAGCTACTCCACTTCCAGTCCAGCTTCCTGCTAATGGACCCTGGAAGGCAGTGGATCCTGGCTCAGTAGTTGGCTTCCTACCACCTATATGAGAGACACAGAGGAAGGTTCAGGCTAATGGCTTTGGTTGACCCAGCTCTGTTGTGAGCATCGGGAGAGTGAGCCAGCAGATAGAACTGATCTCTCTTTCTCTCTTTCCCTCTTACCCTGCCAACAGCTACTGCTCTGCCTTTCAAGTCAATGAATTTTTTAGGGCCGGTGTTGTGGCACAGCAGGTTAAGCTGCTGCCTGTGACAGTGGCATCCCATAAGGGTGCCAGTTCAGGTTCTGGCTGCTCCACTTCTGATCCAACTCTCTGCTAATGGCCTGAGAAAGCAGAAGATGGCCCAGGCCCCTGCCACCCACATGAGAGACCCAAAAGGGGCTTCTGACTTCAACTTGGCACAGCCTTGGCCATTGCAGTCATTTGAGGAGTGTACCAGCAGAAGAAAGATCTCTGTCTCCTCCTCTCTCTGTGACTCTGTGTTTCAAATAAATAAATCTTTAAAACAAAACAAACAAAGGCTTCCTCATATGGGCGCGGTTCCTGTCCTGGCTACTCCACTTCTGATCCAGCTCTCTGCTATGGCCTGAGAAAGTAGTGGAAGATGGCCCAAGTCCAGCGTTGGGAACCGGGAGAAGCTCCTGGTTCTTGGCTTTGGAAAGCCCAGCTCCAGCCATTGCAGCCATCTGGGGAGTGAACCAGCAGGTGGAAGACCCACTACCACCACCACTTCTCTAAGTCTGCCTTTCAAATAAATAAATAAATCTTAAAAAACAAGCTTCAGAAAATCCATTTTGAGGAAACCATTTTTGTAAAGACCTTGGAAAAAGTATGAGACTAATGTCTTACAAAGAGACCCTCAATAAAGAGAATTTATGAGGAGTAAACAAATTCTGGAGTTGAAAATGCAGTAACTGGAAAGAAAAACTTGCTAGAATGGATAATAGCATATTTAAACTATCAGAAGAAAGGGTCATAAGGAATAGATCAATTCAGATATTCCAGCCTGAGGAAGAGAAAAGGAAAAATGGAGAAAAATGAACAGGAGCTCGGACCTCTGGGACTCTGAGAAGCGTACCAGTATGAGTGTAACATGAACTGTGGAAGGAGAGAGGAAAAGGGACAGAGGACCAGAAGAATGAATGCTCAACAACTTCCCCAAATTGTTGAAAAACTCAGTCTACACCTGCAAAATATTATAGGATAAACACAAAGAGGTCCAAAAATTACCTAAGTCAGAAACGAGAGAGCGAACATTACTACTGACCTTACAGAAATAAAAATAATCACAAAGATATGTTACAGGTGATTGTATGCCAACAAATTAGATAACTAGATGAAATGGATCAATTCCTAGGAACACACAATCTAGCAATACAGATTCAGGAAGAAATAGGAAACATGAATAGACCTTTAATAAGTAAAGAGACAGGTTAATTGTCACTCAAAATGGAGCCACTTGTGTCAAACCTAAGGAAAACTGAAGCTGAAAGGTGTGGGGCCGTGAAGGAGGGAGTCTCATGCTTGTCTGGCTGATCACAAGAGGCATCCCAAGACCCTCAGCCCGGACCACAGTCCTGCACAAAGGCCATCACAAGCTTATCTGGCTGTCAGCTGCCTATTGTGCCTTGGCCTACTCCTTGTAACCAAGAGTAGTCGTTTCAAAACAACTGTGTAACTCTCCTTATTTTACCTTTTAAAACCCTTGTCTCTCTGCCTCCCTGACTACACACATAGTTTACTATGGCACATGTATTTCCATTGCAATGTTCATTCCAAGACAAATCCGTTATTTTTGGAGAATCTCCATTTAGTATTTAGATTGAGAGTAGTAAAAAAGCTCCCAACAGTTTCCAGGACCAGATGACTTCACTGGTGAATCCTCTTAAACATTTAAAGAATAATTGCCACCAATCCTACTCAGAATCTTCCAAAAATACAAGATGGAACACTTCTTAACTCATTTGATGAAGCTAATATTGACTTGATACAAAGGCCAGACAAAAATAAAGCAAAGCAAGCTACAGACCAATATCCTTTATGAATATAGTTATAAGGATTCTGTAGATGGATGGAGGTAATTGTTTCACAATAGTGTGAATATACTTAATGGCACAAAATTTTAATTAAAACATTTTCTTAATATAAATATACAATTATTGGAGTTAAAAAGATTATTGGAAATTGAGCAGCATATAAGGAGAATTACACATCCATGACCAAGTTGGGATTTATCATAGGAACAGAAGGTTGAATCAAAATATGAAAATCAGTGCAAAGTATCCTGTTAATGGAATGATGGGAAAAACATCATCTCAGTAGAAGCAGGAAAAACAAATCTTTCATCATAAAACATTCAACATCCTAGGAATATAAAGGAACTTCCTCAGCCTTATACAGAGCATCTATGAAGAACTCACAACTAACATAAGATCAGGAGCAAGTCAAGGCTGTCTGGTCTCCCTGCTTCAATGCCACATTGTAATGGAGGTTCTAGCCAGACCAATCAATCAATGAAGTAAAAAATTATAATAAAGCCATCCATATAGAAAGGGTAATATTAAATGATCTTTTGACATGATTTTATATATTTATAAAACTCAAAGAAATCTACCAAAAATTGCTAAAGCTAAGACATGAAATCAGCAAATTTATAGGATACAAGTTCTGTATAAAAATCAGTTGTGTTTCTATACATTAGCAATGATTATCTGGAAGTGAAATTTATTTATTTATTTATTTATTTTATTTGACAGATAGAGTTAGACATGAGAGAGATAGACAGAGAGAAAGGTCTTCCTTCCGTTGGTTCACCCCCAAGATAGCCACTATGGCCGGAACTATGCTGGTCTGAAGCCAGGAGCCAGGTACTTCTTCCTGGTCTCCCACACGGGTGGGCTATCCTCCACTGCCCTCCCGGGCCACAGAAAAGAGCTGGACTGGAAGAGGGGCAACTGGGACTAGACCCTGGCGCCCATATGGGATGCCGGTGCAGCAGGTGGAGGATTAACCAATTGAGCCATGGCGCTGGCCCCATGGAAGTGAAATTTTAACAGTTCCATTTACAATAGCACCAGCCAACAAAAAATACTGGTGATAAATTTAACCAAAGAAGTGGAAGACTTATATGCTGAAAATGTCATTATTGAAAAAAAAAAGTCAAAGAAGATCAAATAAATGGAAAGATGTCTTGTGTTCATGGATTGGAAAGCAATGTTTAGTTGGAAAGACTCCCCAAATTGAGCTGCAATTTCAATGCAATTCACTATGAAAATTCCAGTGGCTTTTTTTTCTTGCAGAAATTTTTTAAAAAATGGTTCTAAACTATATGAAAATACAAGGAACTTGGAATAATTAATAATTTTTAAAAAGAACCTAATTGGAGTCACACAACTCTAATTTCAGAGCTTTATAGATGTAACTCATGCTCAGCATCCCGTACGGGCACCAGTTTGAGTCCCAGTTGCTCCACTTCCAATCCAGGTCCCTATCAATGTGCCTGGGAAAGCAGTGGAGGATGGCCCAGGTGCTTGGGCCCTGCCACCCACGTGGGAGACTTGGAAAAAGCTCCTGGCTTCAGCGTGGGCCATTCCTGGCCACTATGGCCATTTAGGGTGTGAACCAGCAGATGGAAGGTTTATCTCTCTGTCTCTCCCTTTCTCTCTTCTCTCTCTCTCTCTCTCTGTAACTCTGCCTATCAAATAAAAAATCTTGTTTTAAAGAGGACAAATCTAATGTATAAGTGACATAAACCAGTGGTTGTCTGGGATAAGAGTGGGGTGCACTGACTGCAAATGTGCACAAATGTTTTTTGGGGGGTGATGAATGTTCTGTAACTATGGCAGTAGCACACAAATTTGTCAAAAGACAGAAATGAATATTTAAATGGGTTTATTTTATTGTGTGCAAATAACATCTCAATAAAGTAAGGCCAAAAAAATCCAATATCCAACTCCTTCTTAGAATCTCCACTATTTCTATTCTAACCAAAATCACTATCATTTTTCACCTGGCTTATTGTAAAAGGCTTCTGTTTTCTATTCTTGCCTTTCAGTCTATTCTCAACATAGATCCAAATGATTCTGTTAAAACACGTCATATCACATCATTTGCTCAAAATCCTCGAATGGCTTCCAGGCTCACTAAAGGCAAAAGCTAGTAAGCCAATGTATAATGAGCCCTAAGTCTATGTGATCTGCCTGTCCCTTCCCCTCCATGTCTGTCTGCCTCCCCTTTTAACAGTTCCCTTGCTTGTTCCTTTCCCACACTTCCAGCCACTTTATTCCTCTTTGACTATACCAGGTACATTTGAACAATGATTAATTAATTGAGAAGCACCAAACAAAAGATGGTTTGGGGCCCCACTAAGGTGATTTAAGGGGAAGGCTTTGTAAGGGCAAACAATGCATCATGGGAATCTTTGGCCTCTCAGCACGGCAGCAGGCCATGCTGAACATAGCACTGGCAAATTTCAATGAGATTCCTACTTCATTATTATTATTTAAAGATTAATTTATCTGAGAGGTAGAGTTACAGACAGACAAAAAGGTCTTCTATCCACTAATTCACTCCCCAAATGGCAATAACAGTGGGAGCTGGGCTGATCCAAAGCCAAGAGCCAGGAGCCAGGAGCCAGGAACTTCCTCCAGGTCTCCCATGTGTGTGCAGGGGTCCAAACACTTGGGCCATCTTCTACTGCTTTCTCAGGCCATAAGCAGAAAGCTGGATAGGAAGAGGAACAGCCGGGACATGAACTGGCCCCCACGAGAGATGCCGGCACCCTATACGGAAGCTTAGCCCACTACACCACCATGCCAGCCCCCTTATTTCATCATTAAACTTTTTAAAAATTTTTATTTATTTATCTGAAAGTCAGAGTTACAAAGAGGGAGAGACACACACAGACAGATTTTTCCATCTGCTGGTTTACTCGCTGGATGGCCACAACGGCAAAGGCTGGGCTAGACCAAAGCCAGGAGCCAGGAGCCTCATCCAGACCTCCCACTTGGGTAGCAGGAGCTCAAACACTTGCCGCCTCAGGGTGCAAATGCAAATTAGCAGGAAGCTGGAATGCAGAGCAGAGACGGCTCAATTCAGGAACTCCAGTGTGGGATGGGGTGTTCCCAGCTGGGGCCTGGCTGCTGTGCCAGACCCTGGCCCTGGATGATTTCTAAAGTCCTCACAGTTTCTCAACTGCTCCCTCTGAATTGAATGAAAAGGGCACTGGCATTCTCACACACAGGAGTTATTCTCAGGAGCTAGTATCATCTTAGGACAAAGCAGGGCCTCTGCCCCTTCTCTCTGTAACTCTGCCTTTCAAATAAATAAATAAGTCTTTAAAAAAAAGATCTTTAAAGGACACCAACATAAAAGAGGCTGCATTGATGTGGCTAAATTCTCAGGCCCCTCCATTTCATAGGGGTGGACTAACTGGCTGTGAGCATTGCTGAAGAACAGGTCTCGAGAGGCGGGTGTTTTGGGTCAGTGGATTAAGCTGCTGCACGAGAGGCCTGTCCCATTATCAGTGCCAGTTCTTGTCCTTACTCCTTTGCTTCTGATCCATCTCCCTGCGAAGGCATCTGGGAAGGCACCAGATGATGACCCAAGACCTCGTGTTCCTGCCACCCGCTCCAGAGAACCACATGGAGTTTGGCCTTGCCCATCCCCAGCTGTTACGGACATCTGAGAGTGAATCCAGCAGATGGAAGATTCTGTCTCTCTCTCTCTCTCTCTCATTCTGCCTTTTAAATTAAATACATAAGTAAATCTGAAAATTTTTTGTTTAAATGTGTTGAACTTGATGGACACTATGTTATAAATGAAGTTTATATTTTTATCTTTCAATTTCATTTTTCCACACATGTTTGCAAGTCCCAAGTATATTCCTATAACCATGTGCCTGGCACTCTTCTACTCTCTCAGCATGAATTAACTTATTTAATTATCACAACAACCATCTCTCCAGCTCAATGAAGTTGATACCAATAAGAAGTTACATAAGTTCCTGAGGCATCCCAGCCCGTAGCTAGCAGAGTGGCATTTAAACAGCCAGC
This sequence comes from Sylvilagus floridanus, assembly GCA_949820135.1. Classification (NCBI taxonomy): domain Eukaryota; kingdom Metazoa; phylum Chordata; class Mammalia; order Lagomorpha; family Leporidae; genus Sylvilagus; species Sylvilagus floridanus. The sequence continues at coordinate 82,231,779 of OX463225.1, read as the reverse complement.
AGTTGTGCACTTTACCAAACTTACAGAGCAAGGAGAGAAAGGATATGGACATGCTGAGGGCAGAGGACATGAGTGGAGTATTTTGCTTTTACCTGTAAACATGTTATTATTTGAATATCTTTGAGAACGTATTCATGCATTTACTTCTACAATACTTGTGTTTATAGTGTTTATAAACAAGCTTAAATCATAAAAAACTGTACAGAAAAACAACCTGATTTTAAAATGGACAAAAGACTTCAATAGACATTTCTCCAAAGAAGGTATATCCATGGCCAATAAACACATAAAAACATGCTCCATGTCCCTAATCATTAGGAAAATGCAAATCAAGACCACAATGAGGTGCCTCCTTCCATACATTAGGATGGTTACTAGCAAAAACAAACACAGCCAGAAATTTTAAAGCAAAGTTGGTGATGATATATAGGAACTAGAATCCTTGTATACTCCATGTGAGAATGTAAAATGAGTCAGTCACAGGGGCCACACTGTGTAGAAAGTTAAACCTCTGCCTGCAGTGCTAGCATCCCATATGGGCGCCCATTCAAAACCTGGCTGCTCCACTTCCAATCCAGCTTACTGCTAATGCACCTGAGAAAGCAGCAGAAGGTGGCCCAAGTGCCTGGGACCCTGCACCCACATGGGAGATCCTGAAGTAGCTCCTGGCTCCTGGTTCAACCCTGGCTGTTGCAGTCATTTGGGGGGTGAACCAGAGGAGGGAGACCTCTCTGTATCTCTCCTTCGCTCTCTCTCTGTAACTCTGCATTTCAAATACACAAAATTAATCTGTAAAAATAAATGAGTCATTCACTATGAGAAAAAAAAGGCACTTCATTAAAAAATTAAAAATAAAACAATCACATTTCAGTAATTTCCCTTCTGGCATACGTACTCAAAAGAAATGAAAGCAAGGTCTCAAAGAGATATTTGTACAGCCACGTTCATAGTAACTTTATTCACAGTAAGCAAAAGGTGGAAGGCAACGCAGGTTGCCATCAACACATGAATAGATAAACTAAATGAGGTAGATATGCATACATGTGTAAGGAAATTCTTATACATGCTACAGTATGGCTAGTGGGTGAATCCACTTATAAGAGGTACTGAGAGAAGGTAGATTCATGAAGGCAAAGAGTAGAATGGTAATTGGCAAGGGCTGGTGCTGGAGACCAGCTCCAGGTAGTCCAGGGGCCCGAGGTATGAGAGGTGTCGGCGCTCGAAGAAATGAGAGACACACTCACAGCAAGGCTGATGGCATGGCTCTGGCTCTCAAGCACCAGACTTTATTTTTATATCATAAGTCAAATAATGATTCTCTTTTCTCACAATAACAAGTCTGCTGTTCATTTTTTTCTAATTATAATTTCTTTGATTTCCAAGGGCATATTCAGAGCATGGGTTACAGTCACAGACAGGTGCGAGATAACAGGCTGCCCACACAAGCCACGGCCTGGAGTGCTGTCGAGCTATGCAGAAATTGGCTACACAAGCTAGAATAGCACCTTCCTAATCCAGTCTTTACTAGCAGCCCCAAGTTCAAAGCAGGCCCCTTTTTTAAATGTAGCCTCTCTTTACAGTTCTTTCTGTAGCTCTAATTTCTTTATTGTACTTATTTAAAGGTTCACTTATATCCTACAGTTTTGATATCCTAACCATTGTAGTATTTGTAGCATATATTGAATTAAAGCTTTAATAACATTTATCTTTATTCTAGTGGGAAGTATATACCAGGGAGCCTGTTGCCTTTTAATTCTTATCCACAAACAGCTCAACTTTGCATAAAGCATTAACCCCTTCTCCTACACTAACATTCTGCTTGATTAAAATTCCACAAAGCAATGGACATTTTGGGGGTAATGAGACTAAGTGTTCTTCCCCAAATTAAGAATACAGCAATCATTGCAGGACCACCAGGAAGCTCCGGCTTTCTTATGCAGAGTGTAGTTCCCAGCAAACCTAAAACCACCAAGAGGCCGGCGCCATGGCTCACTAGGCTAATCCTCTGCCCACAGCGCCGGCACATGGGGTTCTAGTCCCGGTCGGGGCGCCGGATTCTGTCCCAGTTGCCCCTCTTCCAGGCCAGCTCTCTGCTGTGGCCCGGGAGTGCAGTGGAGGATGGCCCAAGTGCTTGAGCCCTGCACCCGCATGGGAGACCAGGAGAAGCACCTGGCTCCTGGCTTTGGATCAGCACGGTGCAACGGCCGCAGCGGCCATTGCGGGGGTGAACCAACGGCAAAGGAAGACCTTTCTCTCTGTCTCTCTCTCTCTCTCACTGTCCACTCTGCCTGTCAAAAAATAAATAAAAATTAAAAATTAAAAAAAAAAAACATCAAGAGGACCACAACTGTCCTTCTCATGCCTTGCTGAGACAGATCTTCTGCTGTGAACTTGTTAGCCAGCTGAAGTTACCTTGGCCTCGCCAGGCTGGGGAGAGGAGGACGGGGGGAGCTAGTGTTTGATGGATACCAAGTTTCAGTGAAGCAAGGTGAAAAAGAGTTCTGGACATGGATGTTGGTGATGGTTGCATACCAACGAGAATGTACTTACTGCCACTGAACTGTACTCCTAAAAATGGTTAAGATGGGGGTGGGCATTTAGTGCAGCAGGTAAGATGCTCCCTGGAATGCCCACATCCCAGGTCAGAATGCCTGAGGTCAAGTCCCACTCTTGTGCTGATTATAACAGCTTCCTGCTGATGTGCACCCTGGGCGGCAGCAGGTGATGACTCAAGTATTGGGGTCCCTACTATCTACTGAGGAGATCTGGATTGAGTTCCAGGCTCCTGTCATCGGCCTAGCCCAGCCCTGGATATTGCAGGCATTTGGGGAAAAAAATAACAAATAGAAGATCTCTCAGGGCCGGCTCTGTGGCATAGCAGGTAAAGCCACCGTCTGCAGTGCTGGCATCCGACATGGGCACCAGTTCCTGTCCTGGCTGTTCCTCCTCTGATCCAGCTCTCTGCTATGGCCTGGGGAAGCAGTGGAAGATGGCCTAAGTCCTTGGGCCCCTGCAGCCCCATGGGAAACCTAGAAGAAACTCCTGGCTCCTGGCTTCAGATCGGCGCAGCTCTGGCCATTGCAGCTAATTGGGGAGTGAACCACAGGATGGAAGAACTCTCTCTCCTCACCCCCTCTTCTCTCTCTATGCAACTCTGACTTTCAAATAATTAAAAGAATATTTTAAAAAAAAATCTCCCTTTGCCTGTCTGTCTCTATCAAATTTATTTTCAAATAAAAGTGAAAACAAATTTTAAAAATCCTTTAAAGTTTTAAAAATGGTTAAGATGGTATATTTTTTGCTATGTTTATTTTGCAACAGTTCTTTAAGGCTATGCAGCATGAGTGTGAAGCTGATGAAGGAGGCTTTAGGAGGTGACCAGCGTGTTTTTCTGGGTCTCTCAGCACACCATATGACAATGCCTGGGCCCTACAGAGAGAGCCTCACGGCCCCCAGGAGTGTGGACCCAAGGGATCTCACAGCTTTCAGGAAAAGAGCAGAGATGCATGGATGCGCCAGAAGGCAGACGCAACCAGGAAGAAGAGAATAATCCGCATCTTTCCCCTGGCACACACCGACGTTGTGGCATAGCCTGAGCTCCTTTTACTATTCCTGCCCCAGACCTGGAATCAACTTTTCCTTCAAGGAACTCATTTATTGAAAAGACTGTTTTCGGGAGGAGATGTAAAATTTGGGACATGCTCAATTGGAACTGCCCCAAATGATGGAGTTAGAATTGTGCCAGGGGATTCCAATACAATCCCATCAAGGTGGCATGTACCAAGGCCATCTCATTAGTCCAAGTGATCAATTTCAGCTCACAATTGATCACACTGATAGGTCTAAGAGTCAAAGGGATCACACAAACAAGACTAGTGTCTGCTAATACTAACTGATAGAATCAAAAAGGGAGAGAATGATCCAACATGAGAAGCAGGATACACAGCAGACGCATAGAATGGCAGATGTCCTAAATAGCACTCTGGCCTCAGAATCAGCCCTTAAGGCATTCGGATAAGGCTCAAGAGCCCATGAGAATATTTTAGGCATGGAAAGCTAAGACACTCTGAAAAACAAAAAAAAAAGAAGACCTAAATGAAAGATCTCTGCGAGTGAGATCCCAGTGGAAAGAACGGGGCCATCAAAGAAGGAGGTACCTTTCTCTGAAGGGAGGAGAGAACTTCCACTTTGACTATGACCCTGTCGGAATAAGATCGAAGTCGGCGAACCCTAAAGGCTTCCATAGCCTCGGCAACTCATGACCAGAGCCTAGGGAGATTACTGACGCCATAAACAAGAGTGTCAAATTGTTAAATCAACATCAGGAGTCACTGTGTACTTACGTCTCATGAGGGATCTGTCCTTAATGTGTTATCCAATGTGAAATAATGCTATTACTAGTACTGAAACAGTATTTTTACACTTTGTGTTTCTGAGTGAGTGCAAACTGATGAAATCTACATAGTATATATTGAATCGATCTTCTTTACATAAAGATAATTGCAAATGATTAAAAAATCTTGGTGTTAGGCCGGCGCCGTGGCTCAACAGGCTAATCCTCCGCCTTGCGGCGCCGGCACACCGGGTTCTAGTCCCGGTCGGGGCACCGGATTCTGTCCCGGTTGCCCCTCTTCCAGGCCAGCCCTCTGCTGTGGTCCGGGAGTGCAGTGGAGGATGGCCCAGGTGCTTGGGCCCTGCACCCCATGGGGAGACCAGGAAAAGCACCTGGCTCCTGGCTCCTGCCATCGGAGGAGCGCGGTGCGCCGGCCGCAGCGCGCCGACCGCGGCGGCCATTGGAGGGTGAACCAACGGCAAAGGAAGACCTTTCTCTCTGTCTCTCTCTCTCTCTCACTGTCCACTCTGCCTGTCCAAAAAAAAAAAAAAAAAAAAAAAAAAATCTTGGTGTTAAACTGGAAATTGCCTAGAAAATTAATCAATTAAAAAAATCATGTAGGATCTCTGTCATTAATGTGCTGTACATTGTGAATTAATACTATAACTAGTACTCCAACAGTATTATCATTTTGTGTCTCTATGTGAGGGCAAACCGTTGAAATCTTTACGTAATGTGTACTAAATTGATCTTCTGTGTATAAAGAGATTTGAAAATGAATCTTGATGTGAACAGAAGGGGAGAGGGAGCAGGAAAGGGGAGGGTAGCGGGAGGGAGGGAAGTTGTGGGGGAGGGGGGAGCCATTGTAATCCATAAGCTGTACTTTGGAAATTTATATTCTTTAAATAAAAGCTTTATATATAAAAAAATAAAATAAAATAAAATAAATAAAAAATGAAAAAAAAAGACTGTTTTCTCCATTGACTTACCTGGCACCCTTGGAAAAGCAAATAACTATCTCTATGGCTGGATTTCTATACCCCATTTAGTTCAATTGTCTATGTTTGTGACAATGCCATAAATTCTTTGATTAACATAGCTTAATAGCAAATCCACAATGTCAGCTAATTGAAGTCTTCCAGTTTTCTCTTTTTAAAAATTGTTTTGGGATTTTAGGCTCCATACCTTTTAGAGTCAGTTTATTAATTTCTATTGTAAAAGTCTGCTGGAATGAAGATTGGGATTGCATTGGATCTATAGGTCAATTTTGGTAGAACAGATATCTTTTATAAAAAAAAGATCTATATATTTATTTGAAAGGCAGAGTTACAGAGAGAGAGAGAGAGAGACAGACAGAGAGAGAGGTCTTCCATCTGCTGGTTCACTCCCCAAATAGCCACAGTGGCCAGGGCTAGACTGATCCGAAGCTAGGAGCCTGGAGCTTCTTCTGGGTGTCCCATGCAGGTGCAGGACCCAAGGGCTTGGGCCATCTTCCACTGCTTTGCAAGACCATTGCAGAGAGCTGGATCAGAAGTGGGCAGCTGGGACTTGAGCCAGTGCCCATATGGGAAGCTGGCACTGCAGGAGGTAGCTTTACTCACTATGGTACAGCACTCCTTAGAACAGATATCTTAACAGCATTGAGTCTTTGGCCATACCTGTGAAATATCTCTTTAGGTCTTATTTAATTTCCTCCAGTAATATTTAGTAGTTTTCAATGTAGACATAGGTCTCACATTTTGTTATATATACTAGTAGTTGTATATGTTATTTGGTGAGATTGCAAATGGAACTTTCTTTTGTATTTCATTTTCTAATTTTTTACTGCTGATATATAAAATACGATTTTTTTTTAATATTTTTGACAGGTAGAGTGGACAATGAGAGAGAGAGAGAGAGACAGAGAGAAAGGTCTTCCTTTGCCGTTGGTTCACCCTCCAATGGCCACCGTGGCCGGCGCTCTGCGGCCGGTGCACCGCGCTCATCCGATGGCAGGAGCCAGGTGCTTATCCTGGTCTCCCATGGGATGCAGGGCCCAAGCACTTGGGCCATCCTCCACTGCACTCCCGGGCCACAGCAGAGAGCTGGCCTGGAAGAGAGGCAACTGGGACAGAATCCGGTGCCCCTACCAGGACTAGAACCCGGTGTGCCAGTGCCGCAAGGCGGAGGATTAGCCTATTGAGCCACGGCACCAGCCTACAATTGGTTTTTATATTTTTACCTGCATCTTTCTATATTGTAAATTAACTTAATTTACAAATATTAATTATATTAAACTACTAATTAAAAATAACAAATATATTTTTATTTTTGCCATTAAAATCTTTATACCCTTTTTTTTTTTTTTTTTTGGTCTTATTGCCCAGGCTAGAAATTCTAATACAATGTTGAAAGAAGAGTAGGCATTACTCCCTTGTTCCCAATCTTAGTAAGAAAGCATTCAACTGGGATGCTGCTGTGGTGTAGCAGGTAAAAGCTGCCCCCTGCAACGCCGGCATCCCATATGGGCGCCGGTTCTAGTCTTGGCTGCTCCATTTCCAATCTGACTCTCTGCTATGGCCTGGGAAAGCAGTGGAGGATGGCCCAGCTCCTTGGGCTCCTGCATCCGCATGGGAGACCCGGAAGAAGCTCCTGGCTCCTGGCTTCGGATCAGCTCAGCTCTGGCTGTTGCAGCCAACTGGGGAGTGATCCAGCAGATGGAAGACCTCTCTCTCTCACTCTGCCTTTCCTTCTCTCTGTGTAACTCTGACTTTCAAACAAATAAATAAATCTTTAAAAAAAAAAAGTATTCAACTTAGCACCTTTATGCACAATCCCTTGGCTGTTTGTTTTGTACTACTTTAAAATTTGTATTCATTTTCTATATCTATTGAGATGTTCAAGTGATTTTTCTCATTTATTTGGTTAATATGCTATCTTATATTAATTTTCAAATCAAATATGCTTGATTATGATATTCATTCTTTTTATGAATTGCTGGATTTTTTACTGTTTAGTTAATGAGTATTGCCACCTGTGTTCATAGGGTATCTCTTGTTTATAATTTCTTTCTTTCTAATTCTTTTAAAAAGATTTACTTATTTATTTGAAAGGCAGAGTAGAGAGAGGGAGAGACAGACAGAGATCTTCCAACTACTGGTTCACACCCCAAATGGCCATAATGGCCAGAGTTGGGCCAGATTGAAGCCAGAAGACAGAGGCTTCTTCTGGGTCTCCTATGAGTGTTCAGGGTCTGAAGACTAGAGCCATCTTCCACTGCTTTCCCAGGCACGCTAGCAGGGAGCTGGATCATAAGTGCAGCAGCCATGACTGGAACTGGTGCCAATACATGATGCTGGCATAGCAGGCAGTGGCTTTACCCATCACGTCACAACACTGGCCCCTCTAACTGTTTTTAAAGCCTGTGGTATCAGGGTTATGTTAGTTCCATAGGAGGAGTTTGGACATGGTTTCTCTTGATTTTAGGGTTGATAGCATTTCTACTCTCAAGATATGATGGAATTCACTAATGGCAGAAACTGGGCCATGAGTTTTGTGGTAGTTTTAATAATAAATTCAATTGAAAAGATATATTTGAATTTTTCATTTCATCATGTGTTAGTTTTGATAAGCTTTTTTTTTTTTTTTTTTTTTTTTTTTTTTTTTTGACAGGCAGAGTGGGCAGTGAGAGAGAAAGACAGAGAGAAAGGTCTTCCTTTGCCGTTGGCTCACCCTCCAATGGCCGCCACAGCCGGCCCGCTGCGGCCAGCGCACCGCGCTGATCCGAAGCCAGAAACCAAGTGCTTCTCCTGGTCTCCCATGTGGGTGCAGGGTCCAAGCACTTGGGCCATCCTCCACTGCACTCCCGGGCCACAGCAGAGAGCTGGCCTGGAAGAGGGGCAACTGGGACAGAATCCGGCGCCCTGACTGGGACTAGAACCTGGTGTGCCGGCGCCGCAGGCAGAGGATTAGCCTAGTGAGCCGCGGCGCTGGCCAGCTTTGTTGTTGTTGTTGTTGTTGTTTTTAATTTGTCCATTTCACCCAAGTTTTTAAAGATAGAGGCCTAAAGGTTACTGATAACATGTCCTTATCCTTTCTATGCTTGTAGGATCTGTGGTGGTATCTCTTCCTTCATTCCTCATATTTTCTCTCTTTCTCTCTCTCAATTTATTTATTTGAGAGACAGAGAAAAAGAAATCTTGAATCTGCTAGTTCATTCCCCAAGTGCCTGCAGTTGCCAGGATTGGGCTGGGCCAAAACCAGGAGCAGGGAGCTCCGTCCAGGTCTCCCACCTGGGTAGCAGAGACCCGACTACTTAAGCCATCACCCGCAACTTCCCAAGGTGTGCATTAGCAGGAAGACAGAACTGGGAGCAGAGCCAGGACGTGAACCCACCGACCCCAGTATGGGATGTGGGTGTCCCGGCTGGCAGCTTAAGCACTAAGCTGAATGTCTGCCCCTGTTGTCTCTTTTTTGTGGATCAGTTTAAATAGAAGTGTCTCAGTTTTATTAATCTTTTCAAAGAACCACATTTTGGCTTTGTTAGTTTTCTCTATTGTTTCATTTTTCTGCATTATTAACTTCTGTGTTTGTCTTTTTTTTTTTTTTGCCTTAATTATTTTCTAAATTAAACAAGTTACTCTAGATTTAAATTGCTTACCTTCTCTCAGCTTCTTAATAGGGAGAGTGTGACAATCGACTTTAGATTTTCTTTTAAGTATTTAATTTAGACTATTTTAATTTTTCAAATTTTTAGTAGGTTCAGTATAGTTCCTGGATACAGCTCTGAGAGTATAATGAAATTCCCTCTCTCCTTCCTATCTTCCCTCCCTTTCCCTTTCCCTCTTCTCTGTCACTCCTAAGATTCTGATTTCCTGTTTGATCCATGGATTAGTAGAAGTATATTGCTTAATTTCCAAATCGTTGGGGCTTCTAAAAATATCTCATTTTTATTTATTTCTAATTTCATTCTTTAGTAGTCAGAGGACTTGCTTTGTATGATTTTCATCTATTCAAATTGATTGAGATATACTTTTATGGTCTCATATAGGGATTACCTTGAACATTTTATGTGTCCTTGAAAACAAGCCTATTCTGATGTTGGACGTAGAGTTATATAAATATCAGTTATTTTAAAACAGCTCATTGTGTGTTCAACTCTTCTATATTCTAAATGATTTGATGGGGTCTGGTTGTTGGGGGACCATTCGGTGTGTAGTTGTGAATATTCTATTTCTCTCTATAATTCTAGCAGTTCTTGCACAATATATTTTGAAGTTCCAATTTAGATACCAAGACACAATTGTAATGTCTTTCTAATGAATTGATTCTTTTGTGTTTATGAGATATTACTCTTAACTCTGGTAACAATGTGTATCTTGGAATCTATTTTGATGTGAAATTTATGTAGTAATTTCAGCTTTTTATACTTACTGTTTGCATAGTACAACTTTTTCCATCTTTTACTTTCAAACTAACAGTGCTTTTATATTTTTTTAATATTTATTTATTTATTTATTTGAAAGGCAGAATTACAGAGAGAGAGTTTTCCATCCACTGCTTTACTCCCCGATTGGCCACAATGGCCAGTGCTGTGTTCATCCGAAGCCAGGAGCCAGGAGCTTCTTCCAGGTTTCCCATGTGGGTGCAGGGGCCCAAGGAATTGGACCATCTTCTACTGCTTTCTCAGGCCATAGCAGAGAGCTGGATTGGAAGTGGAGCAGACAGGACTTGAACTGGTGCCCATATGGTATGCTGACACTGCAGACAGCAGCTTTACCTACTACACCACAGTGTTGGCCCCAGTGTTTTTACATTTAAACTGTGTTTCTATTCTAGACATAATGTTGCGGAATCTTAGCTATCTATTGCCATATGATACCTTGCCCAAGTCTTAGAGGCTTCAAACAACAACCATTTCATCTCACAAGGCTTTGGGCAGGGCTTGGTGAGCAGCTCTGCTCCTTTGTCTCCAGTTCTTCACTTGGCTGTATCCATCATACATCAACCATCTTGAAGCAGTCTCTTGACTGGTTCCTCCAAGCTTCTTCAAGCGGGTAGGTTGGGCTTCCTCAGAGTGTTGAGTCCTCGAGGCACCTGTATTTCACACATGATGGCTGGCTTATAGGAGAGAGGTCATCAAAACAGTCGAAGTGAACGTGTTGCTTTTTCTTCCCCAGTAGAAACCTGATTTTTTTAGGGTCATTTATCTTTAGGCTTGGTGTGCTTTGTGGAAAGCTGCGCCCCCTCTCTATTCCCAGAGGATGGATATAGGTTGGCTTAATAACCCAGTCATGGTTAATCTATTCCTCTTGCTAGCAACTACTTTATAAACAGGTCTGCGACAAAACTCTGGATGAAGCTAGAGGTCAAGTCACAAGGAAGGCTTCCAGGACCGTGTTCCTTCAGTCTTCAAAAGTGACTCAGCAGAGGAATGCCGCTCCCCCTTCCTGCTGCTGGATTTTGTCATCTGCATTAACACCTGTAATAGTGTGGCTGTGTTGCCACCGTGCATAAAGACAGCACGAAGGGACAAATGAACATGCTGAGATGATCAAAGAGATATATGGGGAAAGCAGCATCGTTGATCATGCTACTGAGGCACTAAATCGACCTGGGACCCACAAGACCCCTGAACAAGAACACAGAACAGTCCTCTTTTACTTGCAATCTAGAATATTCTGAAAGACACAAGAGGAAGATGTCAAAAATGGAAGTGAAACTAGAGATACTACTAATCTCTATTGGTATTACCAATATTACGATAAGAAATACTGTAATTTTATGATCAGAGGAAATATGTTTAATACATTTAAATTTATAGTAGAAATAGCAAAGCACAGCAAAACATATACTCTGAATTTAAACACTTTACAAAGCAAATTATAAACCAAAAAAATAAAATGGTTTTTCCCTTCCATACGGTATCATTACTGTGGAACCGCTACAGGCAACAGACCTGACATTGCACAGGGCACGACGTAAGAATCACGTTAGAAGGGATTATCCTGAGATTAAAAGTATGGGGACTGGGTGCTGGCGCTGTGACATAGTGGGTAAAGCCTCCGCCTGCAGTGCCAGCATCCCATGTGGGTGCCAGTTTGTGTCCTGGCTGCTCCGTTTCTGATCCAGGTCCCTGCTAATGGACTAGGAAAAGCAGCAGAAGATGGCCCAAGGGCTTGGGCCCCTGCACCCCATGGGAGACCTGGAAGAAGTGCTTGGCTCTTGGCTTCACCACTGCAGCCATCAGGGGAGTGTATCAGGTAAACAAATACTTTTTTTAAAAAAAGGTTAAATTTTGCTTTATGAAATCACTAAGATTTTTTTTTTAGAAAAAAAGATTTATGTATTTATTTGAAAGGCAGAGTTACAGAGAAGCAGAGGCAGAAAAAGAGAGAGAAATCTTCCATCCACTAGTTTACTCCCCAAATGGCTGCAAAGGCCGGGGCTGGGCCCATCCGAAACCAGGAGCCAGGAGCTTCCTCCTGGTCTCCCACATGGATGCAGGGGCCCAAGGACTTGGGCCATCTTCTACTGCTTTCCCAGGCCATAGCAGAGAGCTGGATCGGAAGTGGAGCAGCGGTTGCCCATATGGGATGCAGGCACTGCAGGTGGTGCTTTACCGGCTGTACCATTGATCATGTATTTGCAGAGACAGGGAAACTTCCTCAAGGTCTCCCATGTGGCATTGGCCTGTGGTCGGGTACATGGAAACAACTGAATTCAATGGCTTCCTCCCAAATATGTTAGAAACCAGAAAATGTTTACCTTCAGTTGTCTGTAGTTAAAAATAGGAGCAGACATGTGGCACAACAGTTAAGAGGCTGCATGGACACTTGCATCCCACACCAGAGTGCTGGGTTTGAGTCCTGGCTCTGTGCTGCATTCTGGCTTTCTGCTAATGAGCACTCTGAGAGGCAATGGGCCATGACATTATCTGCTGTCATTTGGATCCTTGCTGCCCACATGGGAGACCTGGATTGAGTTCCTGGCTCCTGGCTTCGGCCTGGCCCTTCCTTGGTTGTCATGGGCATTTGAGGGAGTAAACCAGCGAATGGAAGATCTCTCTCTCTCTCTCTCTCTCGTTCTGTTTCTCTACCTTTCAAATAAATAAAACAATTTTTAAGATACCTTTTCATGACCCTTAATGCAATATCTATTTGTTATGGTTGTGGCATGCAAGGCCCCTGGAAGACACAATGGAGAACCACAAGACATCTGAAACCTCGCCTCCCGCTTTTGACCTGTTGATGCCTTGGCTGAGCCATAAGATGCTTCAGAAAACCAGGCAACTCTCATGCTGTTCGCATCAAGTGTTTTTTATTGATTAAAGTCCAAATACCACTTGTTGTTTTTGTTTTTTTAGGGCTAGCTTAATTTCTTTCAGGTCTCAACCTTGTGCGTCTTTACTAGCAGGCAGCCAAACAGCAACGTTGATTTGAAGTGCTAGGAAGTGGGAGAGGTCGTGCGGTAGGAGTGAGGCTAATCAGAGGCCATGAGGGACCATTCCCGGGAGCGTGAAGACACAGAGCCCAGCCGCTCGTCACCTCCCTGCGGCTTTCCTCTCTTGCCACCCTTGAACAAACCGCCCAAGAAGCACTGTGTTATTTCTGGGCTCTCTGATTTGTCTAGCGCCCAGCTTACGGCCTTAAGAATGTCTGCATTTGATCAGGCCGGGAAGATGATTAAGTTCTCACCACAAGGGAATTGTGAACTAAATGTATCAGGTTCACAGCTGAGATCAATAGCTTTCTGGCTTGCTTTTTTTTTTTTTTTTTTTTTTTTTTGGTAAAGGAAGTTCTCTTGGCAGAGGCTTTTTTTGTTTTTAAGATTTTATGGCAGAGGTTATTAACATTCAGAATTCAACATAAAATACAGAGTTTTCGGGTCTTTTCTACTGCGCAAATCAGCTGTAACCTATAGTGTGTTTGGCTCACGAAGAGGTAGCTCTTATTTCTGAAAGATACACTGAGCAATGTTGGAAGGTCTTGAAAAGGTCAGGTAAGGAAGCAAGTGTTTAAAAATCCAAAAGACTCCACAGTGATCTCCCCAGCACACACCCAAAGCATGTCTACATTATTTTCATGGCTCTCCACTACAAATACATCAACACAGGCAAGCAGAAACAGCCCAACAATTCTATCACAATTTCATACATCAGAACTCTTGCAATTACCTTTTAATTTCACTTTTCCATGAACTTTTTGAAACCCTTATTTATTTTGGTTTTCTCTCAATTCTTTCTTTTTTTTCTTTTTTTCTGTGAGCTTATAAAACATTTTAAACATTTCCCTCCCAGGTAAAGCCGCCACCTGCAGTGCCGGCATCCCATATGGATGCCGGTTCTAGTCCCAGCTGCTCCACTTCCGATCCAGCTCTCTGCCATGGCTTGGGAAAGCAGTAGAAGATGGCCCAACTCCTTGGGCCCCTGCACCCACATGGTAGACCCTGAAGAAGCACCTGGCTCCTGGCTTTGGATCAACACCGCTCTGGCTGTTGCGGCCATTTGGGGAGTGAACCAGTGGATGGAAGACCTCTCTCTCTGCCTCTGCCTCTCTGTAACTCTGCCTTTCAAATAAATAAATATTAAAAAGACATTTTCCTCCCAAAGTGCTTTTCCTCCCAAAGCTCCACAAGTACCTTTCCTTAATGGGCTCTCAGTCTGTTTGGCTTATTGATAAAGGTAACTCCCACTATAGTTAACGTGGAAGCCCAGGTGTTAAGCCTTGATGAACAAATTTGGGATCATTTAAGGAAACCCTCTAAGAAATGGGCTGCTGCTAGCATATACTCAGTGAGAGTTTGAACCACGATTGTCAGGAAATACAAACCAACCCTGAAACTTTTTCCCCCTGGGTTATCAGAGTCTGAGACAATTGATGACATTACATCGGTCGTTCATTTTAGATTCGTGGAGCCCACAAAAATCAATAGTTTTCCATTATCAGGTCCAGCTGGGTCACTAGTCTGTCAATGAGCTGTTACAATTGCGGTACAGGGGTGAGCCTGACCAGTCAATTGCTGCTGACAAGAGGAAAACATGCTGACAGCCACGGGAACAAGTCAGAACACAGATTTGCACTTCAGTTTGCCATCCAAAGAGACTCAGAGCAAGGCCATTTTCAAGACCCAGGGCACACTCCCTGGGAGGCCTGAGGGGGTGGCAGGGCTACCATCCCCTGGTTTTACAGCACAAGTGTGAAGGGCTTGTCCTGGCTTCAGCCAACCGTCTCCTGTAAAGACTCTGTGTAGTCACTGTCTTTGTTAGTAGGAGGGCATGTGCCAGCCAGAATTGTCCCTAAGTTCATCACATTGTACCCAGAGCAAGATTGAGAGGAACACTGCTTTTACTACTAATGGCCATTGGAGGATATGAAAACTTAAAGAGGAAGAAAATAGGCCAAAGGCACCAGACCTGACCCAGTATGACGAGACGTGTTGCAGATAGGCGCTGAAGACTGAAGGTCCCCTAGTGTCCTTCGTACACAGGCTAGTCCCTCGCTGTCTCATTATAATATGACGTCATCTACTGCGATCTCAATGTGAGATATTTAACCAAACTAAGCATTTCGCCTCTGTGGCTCACCCACGGCCCTCTGTCTGGTGCAGTAGGCAGCAAGGAAAGTGCAGGTACAGAGTGGTGAGTTTGGACAAGTATCTAAGCTGCCCCGTGCGATAAAAATGGAGACATGCCTGGCTTGCCTACTATGTCACAAGGTTGTCATGAGGTTCAAAATGCGATCAGCTGAGTAAATTCTGTCCAAGTAAGGAACTCTGTGTGTGTGTGTGTGTGTGTGTGTGTGTTGCTCTCTGGAAATTACCCATGCAGCAAGTTTGGAAACAGCTAAAGGAAGTCCTGCTCCAGAACAATGCATTTGTAGTCAAGACTGAATATTGTCCTTTAGGAGCTGAATATGTAAGTAATCTCTAAAGGCCATCATGAGTGGAAGCCAGACTTTAGAGAACAGCTCAGAAGTCTTCTTGCTTTTTCTGCCTACTTCCTTCGCAGGGAAGAGGACTGGGCCGCAGGAAGAGCACAGGTGTGCACCATCTGGATTCCTGCATGCGTGGGACCTTCCTAAGCACATCCAAAACACTGTGCAGTGTTCTGATCTCATGCTGGTTTGATAGCAGACATCAAACTTAAGTGCTCAAAAATAAATATTTTGAATTTGTTTCAATATTATGATTTTTAATGTTCCACTTTTATTAGCATCTTTCAAGTTTTAAATTACAGCCCTCTCTACCTAACCCCCCTCCCCAATGCCTCCAGTCTTACTGTTGAATCTTTTGGAAGTCAACATTCACTTAGATTCCATCATCAAAGCTGGTAACCAAGTGTATTACTGGAAGCCAACTAGATAAGAGTTTATATATATATATATATATATATATCACCAAAAAAGTCATTTTCTTTAAATGAGTAAAATAAAAAAAAAAACAGTTTTAACAAGAGCAAATTTGCTAGTAATTAGATGATCCAGCCTTATGTCTTCCAGCACTTGGAAGCATGAAATTCATCAGAACTCTCATAGCATTAATTAAAAAGAATTCATGTTTTGTTAATAAAATGCTTCATGTTTTAGCTTCTTTATTCCTGCACCAAATGTGATTATGTGGGGGCTGAAGGGAATTCAGGTTAATATGTTGACACACTTAACAATGCAGGGTCATGTTGCACAATACGCTTCACTGGTTTGGTTCAGTACACCCCCTGACAGGGCCTAATCATCCCCTGCCCTAAAGGCAGAGGCAAAGAGAGGATTTTAATTACTGCTCTGTATGCAAGTTTGCCAGCATTAAATTGAGACATAATTAGGCCTCTGAATTTTAATAATTGTCCTAGCTAATTGGGCAGACAAGTACGTTATGCAGCATGCCGTGATTAGATAATTAGTATTTCCAAATGACAAAATTGGGCTCTTGATTACAAATTCTACATGAAGGGAGAAAAAGGTAGCAAGCAGATCTTTACAAGTCTATTAAGGGAGAGTTTAGCGATGTTGGTAATTTAAAGTCCATTAGGAAGCAACATTTTATTCTCAGAGCTGGTGTCTGGGACAAGGGCCCCTGGCCCGCTCAGCTCCCACTTCAGGCCCTCCCCAGGGTGCTCTGCTTTCTCTGGGGTCTGTAGTATCCATCCTCTACACCAGCCTCCAGCTTAGCAGCCACAGCTGATCTTGGGTAAAGTCTATTTGGCTACATGGCAGGTGTTAATTCTGAAAAACAAAGTGTAGGCTATAGGAAGGGTAGACCACGGCCCAAGTAATTACCCAGGTTGAGGGCATAAGTAACAGTTCGGTTTTCTCTTGCGATCAGCTGTTCCTTCTTCTCCCAGAATTGACCTCTCTCCTTGTGTCATGAGCTCCATTAAAATCTCCTTGGTGGAAAAATCTTAAAGTCTGAAAATGTTGAGGTATTATTAGGGTGAAGAGTGTGGGCGACTCTCCAAGTCTCTATTTTCTCATTAACAAAATGAAGGAATTTCCCCATTAATATTGTTGAGGGGATTAAATAAGATAATACATAATTTGTATATTCACTAAAAGATTTATTTATTCGAAAGGCAGAATTACAGAGAGAGAGAGAGAGAGAGGACTTCCATCCACTGGTTCACTACCCAGAAGGCCACAACATCTGGAGTCACGCTGATCCAAAGCCAGGATCCAGGAGCTTCTTCTGGATCTCTCACACAGTTGCAGGGACCCAAGGTCTTGGGCCATCTTCCACTGCCTTCCCAGGCCATAGCAGAGAGCTGGATCAGAAGTGGAGCAGCTGGGACTAGAACCAGCGCCCATATGGGATGCCAGCACTGCATGTGACGGCGATGCCAGCACTGCATGTGACGGCTTTACCTGCTATACTACAGTGCTGGCCCCGGTAATGCATAATTTAAAGCATAGTGCCGGACATGTTGCAAGTGCTAAAAAAAAATTAGCTATTAAATCAAGTTCATAACATTGGAAGGTACAAGATGAAGGTGCTAGGTCTGGCTCTTCGCTATACTAATCCTCAATTTAAGCAAGCATTCCTAGTCCTATTGCTTTCTGAGAGAGGATACCCCACTTATGCTGGCATGGTCCAGTTGCCCTACCAGATTTCCTTCCCGTTCTTCAAGAGTTGTCATTGCAGACAAGCCCTGCCATGCAGAAGTAGGGGCAGTTAACCTAAGGAAAATGTGTATAACCTGCATTATACCCTCATACCTGTGACTCACTCTGGACAAATGCCACTGCATTTCCACAGAGGCATACTTCTAGCTGCTGAACTTTTCTCACAATCAGTAATCGACAGGCTGGGCTTGAGAGCTATGTTTGTTTGGTTGAAAGGAATATTAATTGGATGCAAGTAAGAACCCTTCCAAAAACTCAAGGGTGACTCCCCGGTAAAACTTCTGTTAGGGACAGCCCCAAAGCTGTAGATGTGCATTCCTGACCACTGAGGGTTACTATAAGGAAAATAACGTCTTCACAGCTTGGTCCAGTTAAGGCCGTGTGCCAGACTAAGTGAGCATTTCCTTTGATTTTCTGAGAATTCTATGCATGATAGAAGAGTTCTGGTGGAGACTCCAGTTCGAACGCCCAGTTCGCTCTGCGAGAACACCTTGCATCATCCTGATGTAATCTTACAGAGCACCACCTAAGTAGTAGAGAGAGGAGGGCAATCCCTGGAGACCCGAGGAGGAAGAGAGGCGAGGTTAAGTGCGGAAAGCGAACGTTCTGTTAGACGCTTATAGGCAAAGGGTCAGATACTGTTCTCCAAAGGGAGAGGGAAGGCAGTGCGTGCGGTTCTCACTGCTGGTCTGCTCTTACACAATAGGAAACCGGTCCTGGGGGGGCTGCAGTTCACAGGGGCGCCGCACCAGGGGTCCCTCGCGGGCAAGGGTGCGTGTGCACAGCGCCAGCCCTCAGGAGCTCGCGGTTGCCAGCAGGAAAGGAGGGGGTAACTGTCAGGAGGATCCCTCCTCCCCGCCACACAATGCCGGAGCTGCTCTGCCTCTCTTTTTTGAAGAAGTGCGTTGATGACTGATCGCTCAACACCTTGTTGGTTCTGATTGCAGAAAACACACCTTATAAATATATGATAACCATCCTGTAATAGAGAGTGTGACAATTTACTTCACAGTGCGTTTCGGGCTGCTAATTGATCGTTTCAGTCCAGGGACGATTTGGAATAAATTATAGCTATCAAAAGGATATCACAGTTCATTTTGGTGGAATGGTTTCCACGTCGCCCCGCGTTCGTCTCCCGGAGTGAGAGGTTGGCACCCGCCCGGCGAGGGGAAAGGGAACGGGCGGGCAGAGGAAAGGAGGGGGCGGGGCCGCGGGGCGGGGCCGCGGGCGGGGCGGGGCCGCGGGCGGGGCGGGGCCGCGGGGCGGGGCCGAGGGCGGGGCCGGCCTGGAAGGAGCGAGGCGAGGCGGGGCCGGGGCCCGCGGGGCGGAATCGGCGTCGCGCGTGGCGGCTGCAGGTCCGCTACCGGGCGGTAGAGGCCTCCCTCCCGAGGAGGCGGCGCCAAGGTGCGGGTGCTGCGGGGTGGGGCTGCGCGCCCCAGCGAGGTCCCCGCGCGGTCGGCCCGGCGCACCCTCTGCGATCCCCCTGCAGGCGGCAGCGCCCGGTCGGTGGAGGTGAGAGTCTCTCTCGGGTAGAGGGGCCCTGCGTGGGGGCGGGGGTGCTCGCCTCCCGCTCGGGGCTGCTCGGCGGCGGGGCCGGGCTGTGACCCTGGCCGCTGCGCTCTGCGCCCCGGGAGCTGGGGGGACTGAGGCCGTGGAGGCCGCACGGGGCCCTCTGGGGGTTCTGTGTGCGGTTGGCACCGCGGCTCGGGTAGCTCTGGCTCTCCCGCGGCAGTAGCGGAGGGGACCTGAGGAGAGACGCGGCCTGGGGAGGAGCCGCGCCCACCGCGAGGCCCCCGGAGAGGGCGTGCGGGGCGGGAGACCGCCGCGCAGCCCGGAGCGCCTCGCCAAGGCCAGGCCCTTCGCCGGGTCCAGCCCTGGCCCATCCCAAAGCCGGCCGCGCCCCGCGACCCCACGCCTCGATCGCCCTTTCCAGCAAGCGGGAGAAGGGCGACCCGCAGACAGGCCTGTCCGCGACGGGAGTGCAAGTGGCCAACCACTCGGTTCCTGCGCTCCCCTGGCGCCCGGGTCCAGGCTGGCCTTCCTCCGGCACGGGAGCCGTCGTGTCCGTGTCGGGCCGGCGTGTTTCCCTGCGCGCGAGGTCGGCAGCCGCCGCGGACCCGAGCTGCTAACCAGTGCGATGTCACTCGGCGAGGACGGGCAATACGGAGCCCGTTCTCGACCCGCTCTGGGACCGGGAAGCCTCGCGGCCTCGTTCACACACTGGAAATAGTTGGTGTTGGGTTGCCATCCTCCACAATGCCGAACGAGGTAGCTGTGGTTTGTCATCTTGTCGCTGTGTATCATTGTACTCGCTAAGTCTCCGTGGCCAGGAGAAAGGTTTTTGTCTTATTCCTGTTTTATGTCAACTAGGTGACCCGGCCAACAGTTCCCAGGAAGTCAGTGAGAGACCTGTTTATGAAACCAAC
Organism: Sylvilagus floridanus; assembly: GCA_949820135.1. Taxonomy (NCBI): domain Eukaryota; kingdom Metazoa; phylum Chordata; class Mammalia; order Lagomorpha; family Leporidae; genus Sylvilagus; species Sylvilagus floridanus. Next base: position 82,211,929 of record OX463225.1, on the reverse strand, counting down.
CATTTTCGAGAAGTAGAATAACTGGAAAAGTCAAATCCAGATCTAAGCAAACACTTTTTGAGTTGGAAACTGTCTTTACACGGACCAAATCCCGTGGGGGTCCACAGTGTGGGAGTTGATTTTACAATGAACTCCAAATGGTTTTCTTTTCCTCCACCCACCCATTTAATAAATATTTATTCATTACCTATTACAGGTCCTCCACTTCATCTTGCCATTGAACATGATCCCTATAGGCATTTAATAAATAATTAATGAAATGTAACTAAAGTGTGTTTGTTTCCTCCTGGCTCCAAGAACCTCAAGGAATATTATTAGGAAAGAGTTAAAGACTGCAGGTTTTCACTTTAGAAATGGACAGTTGTGTTAACTACCCTTAAGTAGCAAGTCAATGGAAGAAAATCAAGATTCACAAAGTTTTCTTCAGCTTATGCCTTATTTATTGTGCCATGATTTTTTTTTCCTCCTTAAAACTTTTAAAATAAACATCAAGGGATAACTATGATGGAAGAGATTTACTATATTTTTTGATTATTTTAGAATGTGAACTTTTCCTTAAAAAGTCTTGCTGCTTATGTGATGTGATGGACTAACTGGTTGAGAGAGTGGAAGTACTGTATTTTCAGCTAAAACTAAAGCCACTGCCTTTTTCTTTTTTAACTCCAACCTGAAGTAAGATTTGCTTACAATTAAGTAAGCAAAAAATATTTCAAGTAGTTGTACACTTGCTTGGTTACAATTAATTGGTTTAACCAAAATAGAAAAACATGCTCAACATGTTTGTCCCTAGTATTTCTAGTGCTAATTTTTCTTGGGTAATGCTTGACATCATTCATTCAGAAGTGTCTAGATTCTTGAGTGCCAAAACATTCTGTGTGAAATCTGCAAGCTGCACCTAAAGAATGTAAAGTTTTATGAAGCATGTAAGAGAAGCCAAGATGTTACAAATACATTTATCCCTACAATTGTATTGGTTGGTTGCTTCTAGATTTTATGATAATTCACAACTGGGGTATGATTTAAGTAGCTGTTAAGTTCTAGAATAATGGAATCAGGTGGGGAAAAGTCAAGCTATCAAGCCTAAAACTGGGATTGTTCTATGTAGTTCCAAAGAATTGTGTTCCTCCTTCCTTGAAATATTAAAGAATCGTGTTGAGCTAAGAATACAAACTTAACTTTTTTTTTTTTTTAGTGAGCAAGGCATTCCCCCATTACTAGAAATCTCAGCCATCCTCAGACTGTAGGTGAGGTCTAACCTGTGAACTAAAATGCTGGTTATTTTAGTGAGTGAATATAGACCCCACAATACATATGTAGTGGCACTTTGCACTGTTTTAAGTTAGTAATATGTTACTTACTATATAAAAAACAGAAATGTAAAACTCCTAACCCAGTGCACTTAAATGCTTATTATGATATTCAAGACTAGACTGTGTGAGACGTGTTAGACACTAAAGCAAAAGAGAAAGAACGGGGAAGGGGAAGGGGAAGGGGAAGGGGAAGGGGAAGGTAGGTCTTGGGGCTTTTGAATTGTGCTTGAATTCATTTGAGGGAAGACTTTACAATTGCTTTCCAAAAACCAGCAGCAAACAATTTAACATTTCAAGCAATAATTAAAATTCAACTCAAACTGAGACTTATGGTGAACCAAGAAAAGCTGAAAGAATGCAATTTGCTGATTAGGCATTTTTCTAAGAGTTCAGATCTAATGCCGATAGTGTTTTATAGAGGCCATAGGATCATTAGTGATTAGTAGGAACCCAGACCATAATGATCAGGAGAGATCAAGGCCAGTAGACAGAGATGAAAGAGCTTTCCTGCTTAATCTAAAACTTGCAAATGCTGAAGCCCTTACAAGGGGAAGGTCAGCTATCGGACAAAGAAATGGGGCAACAGCCTAAAGCAACAAGTACATCCCCCCACCTTGTGCCCTGAGTTAGATGTGATGTGGAGATTAAGTTTGAGCTGAGACAAAAGGAATGTCCTTATTCTGTCACTTGTCTGCTCTGGAACTTTTGGTCCTGTCTGCTTTTAGGGAATTTGGTTACTACCAGGGTTATATACCTAGCTAAGAGGTCAGTGAACAAAGTGGACGGGCTCAGTTCTAGATCTTTACTGGGGAAACACCTTGGACTGTTTGTCCATTAGGTGGACAACACAACTCCTAAAATTTATGTTGGGAATACAAAGGAAGACCAGGTGCCCAGCAAACCCTCCATAAGTAATGATCATTGAAGAAAAGTGACAGTGATTTTAGCTTTTGAGATGGCCTATCATGCCTGCCCATCTTCTATGGATTTAAAAGTCACCCAAATATTTTTAAATATGGATTTAAATATTAAGTTTTGTATGTAGTGTTTATAACTTCAGGAATCAGGTAGGCCTAAGTTGTTGTAATAGAAGTCTGGTGGCTATAGCTGGAAACACATCTCTTTCAGAAAGAAAGGTTCCAGCTGTAGAGTTATAAAATTCAGATTTGGATCTAGAATATAGAACAGATGGGGCATTGCCCTGAGGCTTGGGGAGTAGCATGTGGCTATGAGTCCTAGACTAGGAGTGGGGACTAGGTTTGCATTTACCAGTTGTGTTACTTGAGGCCCATCTGAGTTTTCCTCACAGGTGAAATACACACAATGGTAGGACACACTAGGTGTAGTTCACAGGGGAGTTTGAGCCTCATCTGAGGTGAAAGGATTTGGTTTATTCAGCGCTGCAATTCAGAGGCTGCAATCTGGGTATTATAGATGAAGGTAAGGGTCATAGCCTTGAGCTGTCCAGATATTTGAAACAAGATATAAGTGAAGATGGAAACCTACCCCTGGACATTTGGGAGAACGGGCTAGTTTTAGCTTGGATGCTAGAGGCAAGAGAATAATACAGTATGGTCAGCATTCCTCCTCTCTCAGCTTGATGAGAGGTACTCTGGCACCACTGCAGGAGAATTTTTTTTTATTTTGACACTCCCAGAAGACTTGTTGCCTGTAAAGGAACGGAATAGCTCCATTAATACAGTCAAGCCCAGATCTGCAGCCTTGGCACTGGGAGGGACAGTCTCCTTGTTAAGAAAATTGGCTAGCTTTCTGGTCCTTGATTCTTAGACTCACAAAGTTTCTTGTTTTCTTAAAGATTTCATTAATCACCATTGCCACTATGTTCATGTCTTAGAGAACAAGAAACTGGCTTGAGTTCCACATATGGGCCTCATTGGTTAGCTGTGCATATTTTGTGTTTGTGTGTCCAATTGTTATTCTTCCCAGAGCAGCAGCTCATTTCTTCTAAACAGACAGCAAGAACCCCACCCCCCCAAAGCCAGTTTTAAAAATTAACATTTGTGTCTTTCATTTTCTCCTAGCTGTGTGCATTTCAAAGGTGCAGCGGATGCAGGGGTGAGCAGCTTGCCTGTCTACCTCACAGAAACACCAGTGCAGATGCAGAGCGCATCACCGACTCCCCCAGCATGGCATGGCTCCAAGACGGGAGGGCAAACTGAAATATCCTGAGGTGGGTAAATATTCATCCTTCCTTCTGGTGAGTTTCAGGGCCTCGCCTGCCAAAGAGTAAGAGCAGTGCCCCTTCCCGTCTCCAGCCCACGCTGAGAGGGGTGTTTTCTGGAGGTCTGTTGTGCATGCTCCCTATGGTGGCACTGTAACTTCACGTCGTGTAAGGCAGGGTGTGTGGAGCCAGCACAATGCAAAGGCTAAGGAAAAGGCACGGACAGTATGGGTTTGAATAGCACATCCTCAAGTCACTGGCTGAGTGGCTTGGGCAAACTTCTTAGTCTTTCTAAGCCTTAACTTCTTTACCTGCAAAATGGCAACAATAACAGTATCTTGTAAAGATTATTGTGCATGAGATGAGTGCTTAGCAAATGAGAGCTATATTCCTAGGCTCTGGAGAGTGAGGATGGGATATGAAGAAATCTGAGGCAAATTCCCATCTTCCAAGAGCTTAGAGTCTAGTTGGAAGGGACTGAGTGGAAAGCTGATTGGCCGTACAGCGCAGAAAATGGGAGTGCGAACTAGGTGCTGCAGATAATGAAGACGTCAGCGATCTGCCAGAGACTAAGATGGTGGTGAAAGGTGGTAATTTCTCTCTGGATTTGTAGGCTAGATGGGCTTCAGATAGGTAAAGTGGAATCCCAGGTGGCAAGGGGAGGGAGCAATCAGGACACGCGATATAGCAGGGTGGGAGTATGCCAGAGTGGAAGTATACCAGCTTTTGAGCTGCAGAGATAAGCATACTTATCCTAGTTCTGCTGTGAGATCTTGGTTGGACAAGATAAATCTTGGTTGAGGATTTATTTATTTGAAAGGCAGTGCGGCAGAGAGAGAGACAGAGACAGAGAGAGACAGAGATCTTTTATCCAGTGGTTCACTCCCTAAATGCCTGCAACAGCCAGGACTGAGCCAGGCCAAAGCCAGGGGCCTGGAACTCCATCTGGGTCTCCCATGTGGGTGGCAGGGACCCAAGGCCTTGGGCCATCATCTGTTGCCTGCCTAGACATATCAGCAGGAAGCTGGATGGGAAGCAAAGGAGCCAGGACTTGAGCGGGCTCTGATACAGAATGCCGGCCTCTCAAGCAGAGTGTAACCCACTGTACCACAACACCTGCCCCAGAACTTAATTTCTTAAGCCTCAGTCCCTACACCTTAAAATGGGTATAAACACATCTCATTAAATTGAAGGAATAAATGAAATAATGTTTGTATTGCCTAACATGGTGGCTGCCGACCTCAGTCAAACAGAGGTAATCATGCTGTTCTCAGGGGATGATGAGAGCGCTGTCTGGCCTTGTGTAGGCAAGTCGTGGAAACAAACCAGGAAAGGCCGATCGGCACCTCCGCTGTAGAGGGGAGGAAGATGGAGGTCAGGTGAAGGAGCTGCTCTGGTTTGAAGCAGTCCGAGCTCTCCAGGCTTTGAGGAGAGTGGCAGTGTAGCAAAGCTCATCCCAAGGCAGCTGATGGCTGAGCTGGGGGAAGAATCCCACTGGCCTACGTGCAGGGTGATCAGAGTGTGGATTAGGATAGTGACAGGGTTCCCAGACCTGGTCTCTACACTTGTAGGCCTCAGCTGTGTGGAGTAAGGGAGTTTTTGTTTTGTTTATAGGCTCCTAATATTTAGTGTCAATTGTCTAGAATAAAACTAAGATAGATCTACAGCTTTGGCAAATTGAACTCACTTAGTATGTAGGGACTGTAAAAGGTGAGAAGTGACTTTGATGCTAAATAAGCCCTAGTACGGCTTCAACTTATAAAATAGCCTGTTTACAAAGCCCCTCTTCCCCTTTTCTGTTGTTGGCGCAGACTCAATGTGTGTCTTCCGCTGGTTTTCAGGAAGATCATTTATAAGGGCACAAAGCGTGAGGTTAGGATTCTAATATCAAGAGGCATAGTGGTGACTGGGGAGGAAGTAGCCAGCAGAATGGTGATTTGGGTGGTTTCCAGACAATGTGATTCGGATGAGAAAATTCTATTCCCTCCCCTGGCTTTAGAAGCCATTTAATTAAAACAAACCTAGGAAATGGTTTGTGGTCCTAGGGAATTCATTTATATTGTCTCACATTGTCTCTTCACCTCTTTTTCTGTCCGCAGTAGTTTTGCAGTGGGAGAGTGCCTGGTGGGTTATTGTATTACTAAAGAACATCATGCAGATTATTTGGCCACCAGTTTAACAACATTAGGAAATCCTAACTACAGTAGGCCGTAAACATTAACTGGGAAAGGATAACTGCTCTACCACTGAGTTCTTGAACTCTGCTCTTCTCTCATTTGGCTGCAAGGGCCATGTCGTGCTAATAGCTTGCTTCCCTCCGAGGGAGGACACACATGAAAGGGGATTGTGCACAGAGGTAGACAAGCAGAACAGAGATAAGTAACAAAGGAAAAGGTAGGCTCTCTGAGGTTAGAGGCAAAGCAAACTGGCTTAGTCCTATTACTTCTGAGCGGGTCAAGGAGTGTATTTCACTGCTCACCTCCTGCATTTATTTGAACTGGGTGCTGGAGTTGGGGGAGGAAAGAAAGCATAGTGCTCTAGGCTGATTAAGATGCAAACATGGAGATTCTGTCTGGCTCCTGACACTCCCCAGTTCACTGCAGCCTGGCAGCAGAAGTCTGCATCCAGGGAAGGGAGGGGAGAAAGCAGAGACATCCCCCACCTTGTAATGAAGGGTTTTATGAAACAGAGGGGTTCTGGATTTCTGGCATCCAGGCCACCAGGCCACCATCCCAGATCACTCAAAATAGTCCCTGGCTGGAACTCAGGCCAGGGAGCTCAGACCTGGGGTGGGTGGCATTGGGGAAAGGATCTTTAGGGAGATGCTGGCATGAATTCTGCTGAAGGGGCATCTTCAGAGACCAGGTGCCTGCTCCCCCAGGGGTGGTGGGTGTGGGGGACCTCCACGCAGATTTTATTTTAGCCCTGCCCCTCCTCCCAGCTCTGCCTTCTGCTCTTGCCGTGGGACCTCTCTTTCTCTCGCCCCACTTTTTTCAATTAAATGAACTAATTACCAGGCGTTTAACTTTTTGCCAGACTCTTTCATTATGCCCAGAGTTGTTGCTGAGCGGCAAAGGGAAGTAATAACATTCGCAGTGAGGGGCAAATCCTGTTAATGAACAAATTAAAGTTCAAACAGTGATTCAAGTTCACAACCTCTCTGTGGCTCTTCTCTTTAATAAGAGTTATACATGTTACTTTCCTTGCTCTTTTCTCCCTTTTATTACTTTTCAAGCTGTTCATCAACACTGCCAGAGCATAGTTGAGGCTCCCAGCCCTTCAGGCCTGACAAGGACTACAGCAGTTATAATCCCATCTTAATTTGGCAACTTTTGTAAAACACATAAAGGGCCCAGGGTCACCTTTGGTCGCCAGGGCCCCGCATGACCCTGTCGCTTCCACCTCCTGCCAGGGCGGCATGGGCCTCTCCGGTCTGTATTCAAACCCATCTGGCAGTCAGATCTGATGACTTAACTTCCTGCCCGGGGCACTGCCATGCAGGACGGGGCTGCAGTTTTCAAGTCTGTCAGTTCTCTCTCCGGAGGTCCTTTCTACCAGCTGCTCACAGCCGGTGTGGGGGGCAGGGGAGAAGGAAGGAGTGCCAGGGGAGGGAGGCACCTGTGAACCAAAATTTGGGAACTTTTATGGGGAAACAGGTTGGAGGTAGAAGGTTCCCTGACCCCTTCCCCACCCCAATGTTGCTCTACTCCCTGAGGCAACCTCAGGCTTCAGGCGCAGGAGGCCCAGCTTCCATGGCCCTAGTGGGAAGTCTCCGAGGGCGTATCTGCTTCTCTTTTCCTTCAAAACTTTGTTTTTGGACTGTGGATTGCGTGGGGGTCTTTTCCACCTCCATGCCTGGCTTCTCACCACCGTCCCCTGAGCGTGGCTAGATATAATCACCATGACAACTGCAATCTATGAGCATACACATAATAGAGATGAAATAGACAAAAGATTAGCATGCCATGAAAAGTACAATAAGTTTCTTATTTAGCATTTAGATAACTGTCTTTCCTTCGGAGCAAGCTTCAAAGTTGAAGCCAGTTTAGACCAAGAGGATTAATTCTTTCTCCCGCATGCTTCATTGAATCTCTCATTACCAAACTTTGTCTGTATTGATGTAAGATTTGATTGAAGATTAGAGCATTTAGCAAATCTTGCTTTTCTGCATGTATCAGGTCCTTTCAAGCACGGATCGCGGTGCCCAGTGGTCAATACCCTTACTTTTATCCAGTGTCTGCTTCATTTAAACTTAATCAACTCCATCAATGAACTGGAACAGGGAATCGTCCCTGCGGTAAGAATGTTGTGCTTTTGTGGGATAATTCTTTGCTCTTTCTCGATCCGTTGGCGTTAAACCTAAAATTGCACTATGATGAACTTTTTTCTTTTTTAATCAATATGATAATGACAATTGGGCCTGAACGCTCTGGTAGGACTTAGCGTAGGGCAGGATCTGGCCCCCATTACCAAAACAACTTCTTGTCCTGCCATAGTCCAGCTCCTTTTGTGTGGCTTTAATACCTTTTCTTCCTTGACATTGAATATTGCTCAAGCTAGAAAATGATGCATCTTTGGAGGGGAGGCTCGTATGTCACAGCCAGAGAGTGAAGCAGACCGATTGGTTGTGTGAATTATCTGACTTGCTGCAGTGAATTATTTGCACTGTTTCCCTACCTAGTCAACAAGTTCCTGAGGTATAGTAGAGATCAATCAAAACTGACAGCCCGCGTGTGAAGGCTTTACTGTGTAAATCTGGCGCACTCATCCTGGCCATGCCGGCCCTGGCATCTGTATATCATTTTTATACTGCTACCAGTAGAGCAATTTCAAAAGTATTTGCAAGGAAAATGCGTGTCCCCATCTGTTCCTGGAAGCATAAATGTGCCACCTTCAGAGGGTTTTCACTGGTAATCATATCTTTAATGATCAACAGACTAGTGATATATACCTTTCCATAAAATGGGGTTTTCTTCATTTTATGTGATTGGCCAGAATAAATAGCTTTTCCATATGTTAGGGAGATAAAATACAAGATTAGCAGGGGTCGTTTGCTGGATAGTAAACAAAAGAAACAATTCACTCCAAATAATCTGAAAACAAGCCATGACAAAATTAAGTTACAGTAACAGAGCATGTGAGGCCCCGCGTCCGGAAACAGACCTTGTTCCTCCTTGAAAAGCAGCCGTTTAAGCGCACACACTCAGAGTCTTCTGGGGACTGTGGTGGCTTATTGTTGGAGCCGGGGAGGGGGGTCAGGGCCGGGAGGGAGAGGCTGGCATCTCCTTGTTTGCTCGGGGGTAAGGCTGTTTCCGTATTTGACCTGCTCTTCGGTGGCTTCCACGTCAGCGTCCCCGGGAAATTGGTGGGCGGTGTGTGGAGAAAGCCCTTCCAGAAGGCATGGTTTACTGACGTTACTGCAGAAGTAAAGGTCGGCTTCCTGTGCAGGAGGTCTCCCTTCTCACACAGAGGGGAGACGCCGGAGCCCCCAGCTGTAAGAGAAATTCTGAAGCCTAGTGAAAAGGGTTTTGTGACTCAACAGAGGACCCCCCTCCCCGCCCCCAACCCCGGCACTGCCCTTAGTGATGTAATCCCACCTGAACAGTCCACAGTCCTTGACTTGAGGTCCCTCAGGCCCTGACCATTCCCCATCTCCCCGCACACCCATAGGTGTACTCCCCACACGAAGCGCCACGAGCCCCACGCCCAGCCCCTCAGGTATGGCCACTTGCAGTTCTGTTAAGCCGGCTTGGCAAGAAGAGGAAGCTTTTCCTTCGGGATCCCCGCCCCACAGGTTCTGAGGCAGCCAGGGCCTGCACAGAAGTCTCCAGTTCCTTTCTGTTTCCAGAGTTAGGAGAGAACCCCTTGTTCCAGGAAGCAGGGCATCGCCGTCTGTCTGAACAGTGCCTTCAGCCTCCACGCTGCCTCAGCTCTACGGACCTGATCCCTCCGAGTCAGGAACTGAGAGTAAAGGGACTGTGTTCCTGAGAGCGTCCAGAGGAGAGCCAGAGCCAGTTAGGAGCTGAGGGTTACTCTGCTTCTGGATCCTTCCCGCTTATAGATTGTTATTAGCTTTTCCCCTTGGGATAATGGGGACTTCTTTGCTCATCAAGAACACCTGCTGCTCTCCCAGGCGTTGGGAGTGTGGCAGGAATGTGTGGGTGTTCATGTCAAAGTGGGAAGCCAGGTCTGCAGGCCTGTCCCAAGCAGAGTCTCCCTTAGAATACAAGTTAGGGCTCACTTGTATTAACTTCCTGGCCCTAGTGAGGCTTGGAAACACCTGAGGGACAGTAGAAAAAAAAAAGTAAGGAAAAAGGTCACCCAAGGCCCACAGCCAGAAAAAGATGGATAAGCCTCTGTGGAGCTGTTTTTTTTTTTTTTTAATTTCCCCTTAATTTAAGAAACATGATCTTAGAGATTTGCATTGCGCATTGACAGCCATAGATATGTAAGTCTGGATTTATTGGGCGATCACACTTTGCCTGACCTCAAACCAGGTTTAGCATAGTATTGCAATTAAGATTAATAGAAAGGGAAGACACACGTCTTGTTTCCATGTCATGTGGTGAGTCAGCGCAGGTTTTCAGTGAATTTGCTTACCTTGAGGAAATTCTGGCATATATTTTATATGACACATGATTTGTGTTCAACTTAAAAAAGTTTTCTGATTTCTGTGTATTTAAATTTGATATCCATTTTATACTGAATTTGTTACTTGTTTCCATATGAAAGCGAATTAAAAAAAAAAAAAAGCTCATTGACTTTTGTGTGGAAGAAGTGCATCCATGGTATTTCCTCACTCCTGAGCCCTGGAAGACAGGCTGTCACTCTACAGTTGGGACTGTCTCACGCTCCACTGTCCCTGTATGTCCTGCCTGGCTTGGGGTCTAACTCACAACCCTCTGCTAGCACCTGCAGGGCTTGCCTTTGCGGCTCTTGTTGGCTGAGGCTCTGAACCCAACAGTAGATCAGCCAGCATCCAGGAAGCAACCCAGGCCACCCAGGTTTTCCAAAACCTAGATCTGCAGTAGAGTCTTGGCTGCTTCAGAATCAGACTCTGTACACATGCACATCCATCGCAGAGAAGGAAGTTTTGGCAATAGAGGGCAAAGATTGAAAATTTGAGAATCATCATGTTCAGGGTGAAAATTACCTACTCCGATGATGCATGCTGTCTCTTCTCCACAGGCTCATTGCCACCAAGCAGTCTCAGTCAGTGCATGCCTACTTCTTTGAAGATGAACCTAATTTAACGTAAGCTTCTGAAAACCTGTAAGAATATAATTTATATTACATATATATTATATAATATAATAACCAGTCTCTGAAAACTCACTTCAGAAAAAAATCTTTAACTGAAATTCAAATTCAGATGTTTGCAAACATGCACAGCTTAATAAAGTGTTCATTTGCAATACTGCCTTGTGATTGTAATGTGCCTAAGTGTGCAGTCAAAGTGGTTTTCAGGTGCCCTCTAACAGGGATGATAATTTTTTCCAACATTGCAGTATGGTGTGTTGGAGAGAAGTTCACTTTTTTAAAAAATGAGTTTAAATAAATGGATCTTTTGATAAAGGAAAATAAACCCAAGTAATGTTAAGGTAAAATGAACTTTTAAAAATTGACATCATTAACAACCTTTAAGTTACCAAAAACATGACACCTGTATCTTAACAACACCAGTGTGTTTAAAATTGGTGGTATTGAAGTTTATTTTTTGTAAACAAAATTGTAAGCAGCGTAGTGGTAATAGTTTTAGTCACTCCAGGCTTTTATTGAGGATTTCCATATTGTTTCCAGGAGGAAATGGCAGCAAAGCGACTTGCATAGCTAAAAGGGTGTCCAAACGACGTCACTTCCGTGAGGAATTTCTAGTCACTCTCGCCTGTGAACACTGTGCAGGGACGTGTTTAGGTCAGAACAATATATTCGATGAAACGGTTTTCCGAATGGGGAGGGGGGTGGGGAAGCAGCCAGCGGAGCAGAGGGATTCTAGCCCGCCCCTGGCCATCTCGGAGCCAGTGGCCTCGGGACGCGGGTGGCTCATCCGACCCCGGTGCCCCCATCTCCAAAGGCTTAGGGTACTTCTTCTGGGTTCCCGCCCCCACCGCAACACCGACACCGGGAGGGTTCGGCAGGGCTTCGGGAGGCAGTGAGGGCCGATCCCAGCCTCGGCCCTGCCGCGCCGCCGCGCGAAGCCGGGGCCTCCGGGCACGTGACCCGGGACGGCGCGAGGAGCCGGGAGCGACGCCAGACCTCGGCGCGGAGAAGCCAGGCTCGTCCGCCCGTCGGCCCCCGCCGGCCCGCAGCCGGACGGCCGAGCACGGAAGATGGCGGCGGCCCGAAGACGCCCCGTGCGGGGCGCGGGGGGGTGCCCGTCTGCGCTCGGGGGGCCGCGAGT